>OY725323.1:53962557-55212557 GCA_963242795.1 Inga leiocalycina
GAGAAATGAAGTGATTTTTCTTTTCCTTGTCCACTTAAAGGCTTGCCCAAAAATAGCCTAAGGAAATAAGGGAAAAGGAAATAACATGTGGCTATCATTTACTCTTCTTGTACAAGCCAAATGAATTTACCATGTATGGTGAATTCTTCTTTAATTGTGTTGACTTTTCCCTTCCCTCTTCTCTCCTCTTTTTTGGATGAAATTGGACTGCCAAATGGAAGAGAATTGTTGACTAATTGCCTTAATTTTCCTTGCCATTGGTCTATAATTTTCCTGGTTGGAAACTTTCACTTTTTAACTAAACTCTTCTCTTCTTTCTTTGCCCCTTTATTTCAACATTTTTGTGACCTTAAGGGAGAATAAATTTTCTTTTTCTATTCTTATAATTACTTCTAACTTTTAAAGAGTCAATCCTAGCCCTTCAATTTACCTTCCAATTTTGACCTCAAGATCAAGTAGCAATTGTCTCTTTTGCCTTTGATTGTAGCAATATTAATTCTTGTGCCTATATTTCAATTCTATTTCTTAATTCTTTCTAGAAAATACTTCCATTTTCCCTTAGATCCGAGTTAGGTTTTATATCATACTAGAATCCAAAAGGAATCGTGTATTTTCTTTTTACTAATTTGAACCAAAATTCTTATCTATTCTGAGTGCGATTCCTACAAGTCATTTTGCTTCTTATGTATTACTAGGACACTTGATAAACCAGAGCTTAGCAATCTTCTCAATCCGAGTATATTTTCAAGCCTCTAGTCCCAAAATTTGGGATAGCACACCTTTCGCTTGATCCATTCCAATTTTCTTATAAACATCTTTGAGATGTTTGGTTTGAGAGATGAATATCCCATTCTTCCTTTGTTTGATTTTCAATCCAAGGAAAAAAATTCAATTCTCCCATTAATGAGATGTTCAAACCAAGCTCTTGAAGCTTGTTTGAGACCATAGAGTGCTTTCTTAAGTCTAAACATATGACTAGGCTTGGTTACAACTTCAAAACTAGGGGGTTGCTTTACATATAGTTCTTCTATTATGTAAGCAATTGGAAAAACCCTTCTGAGACCCATTTGATATAGCTTGAATTTTTTGATACAAGCAAAGGCTAAGAGTACTCGTATGGCCTCAAATCTTGCTACTAGTGCATATGCTTGCTCATAATAAATTCCTTCTTCATGATTATAGCCTTTCGCCACCAATCTTGCCTTGTTTCTGACAATGATTGGATGGTCTTTAGATCAGGGTACCAAATGCCAGACTTGATTTATTTTTTCAAATTGGTTTAATTCCTCTTGCATTGCGACCACCCAATCATTGTTTGATAGGCTTCCAAAATGCTTGAGGGTTCAACCACAGAAATGAAGGAAGAGAGGCTGACTTCATTTAGAATTCTACTTCTGATTTTCTTTCCTTCACTATCATCACCTATGTCTTAGTCTATGGGATGATCCTTAATATATCTCTATGCTCTAGGTTGAGTTTGATTACTCTCAAGGTCATAGGCATCTTCTTCTTCTTGTTTGAGGGGAGGGAAATTTAAAATGCTTAAGTCTCCTAGTTTATTAACTAACTTTAGTTCTTCCTCAATAATTTTTTGTTGAGGCTTACTTTCAGTAAGCACAACGTGAATAGATTCTTCAATAATACATGTTTGCTTGTTAAACAATATGTATGCTCTAATTCTATTTGAATATCCTAAAATAAACCTTCATCATATTTATATCGACTATACAAATATTGTCTTTACTATTGTTGTGGATGAAACATTTGAACTCAAAAACATGTAGGTGAGCGAGATTTGGTTTTCGTCCTTTGTAAAGCTCATATGGTATCTTGCCAATAGTTTTCTGTTTGATATGTAGCATGTTGTGCTTATGGGATCTGCCTATAATACTTATGGCATATCTTTCTCATTCAGTATTGCTCTTCCCATGTTAGTGAGAACTCTATTCTTCCTTTCAATAACACCATTTTGTTGAGTTCTTAGAGCTAAGAATTTATGGTCAATTTCATTTGCATCACAGTATTCTTTGAATGCTTGATTCTCGAATTCTCCACCAACATCAGTATTGATAGATACAATAAGAATGCCTTTCTCATTTTGGACATCCTTGGCAAAAATAACAAATTCATCAAAGGTTTCATCTTTTAAGGAAAGAAATAGAGTCCAAGTAAATCTAGGATAGTCATCAAGTATTAGAAAAGTGTAAAGATTTCCTCCAACACTCTTTACTTTTGCTGGTCCAACTAACTCCATATGAAGTTGTTGGAGTAGCCTCACAATTGAGAATGTATTCTTAGATTGGAAAGAAGACTTTATTTGCTTCTCCTTTTGACAAGAATCACAAACTAAGTTATCTTTAAAATGATGCTTGGGAAGACCAATTACTAAATCCTTTTTGATCAATTTGCCTAGTTGGTTCATATTGACATGAGTAAGACTCTTATGCCATAACCAACTTTCATTACCATTACTTATAAAACTATTTTTAGCTTAATTAGCATTTATATAAAGAGTGTAATAGTTACCATCCCTTATGGCTCTTAACATGATGTTGAGTTATTCTTTAGCAATTTGAAGATTCTTTTTGCTCACAATAAGGCATTCTTTTGAGTCAAAGATCACCCAATCTTCTTTCTCAGTGCTTTAGCTTACACCCAATAGGTTGTGAAACTTTAGACTAAAGGTTGGAGAATAAGCCTGGATAAAGTAGACTACTAAGTCTAGTTTAGGAAGAATGCCAAGAATGTCTAAAAGCCATAATGACTTTTAGGGACTAGTATGGGAACTAAAGTATGGGATTTAGTTCAAACTAGTTAAGGGAAAATATCCAACCCCTTTACCCAAAGTCAAATGGGATCTAAAGTTTAACTTAGATCTTAAAGAGAGAGAATGGCATCTTAGAAGAAGAAAGGGATAAAGACAACAAGAAAGAAAAGAATTAATGGCAACTTAGTAAATATTGTAACCTCCTCTGTAATTATTATTTGAAATATGTGATTAAAGTGAAATAGAGACCAATAATTGTCAAATAACATTTTCAAATCCATCTATAAGATAGGTTTTCCCAAATACTTTTCAAAATCCATTTCCCTTGGTCTCATATTCACATTTCTAATACAATTACTTTATGCGGATAAATGACACTTTTATCATACATCATAGTGCACAACAATAATCCCGGCAACCCCAGGTTCCATACATTTACAAATCCTCATACGGGGATTACACAATATCCTTTCAAATATATATCTGAATATACATTTCCAAATTCAAATGCAAAAACAAATACCAGATATAGAATACTCCCAACTATGATAATCAACAACCAAGATCATATCCCAAAGGAGTCCTTGTCACCCTCAGCTGCTTGCTCCCTTCTTGATCCACTTGCCCTGTCTAACTGTTGGTAGGGAGGGTGAGATTTTAGAGAATCTTAGTAGGAAACAAATACCAGTATGCATGCAAGATAAGTGTTTAATGCATGACATGCTTGCAATACATAACTCATGCTCACATAATGACATATTTGCGTGCTCAATGTTTCAACAACATACTAATGGATATAGCAAAAATAGAAACAAAGCTACAATCATTCATATATGTTTCACATAATCAAGCAAAACAATAACATGCATCAAAACACCAACTCAAATATCAAATACATGCAGGAGAGGTAAATTCCCTACCCTTGTTCCCTCCACGTATGCTCCAGCACCAGCAACTCCTGCTCAGGGCGAACATTAAACCCTATAACCAAAAGAATGACATAGGGTTATTTTCTTTTCCAATTCCTTAACTTTCAATTTAGTTGGTTATCACTCAATACCTTTAGGTGACTACTCAAAACCTAAACGCATGCCTAAAGCGTTGGGAAAAACTTGACCAAGGATTATCTTTCGAAACCTCACACGTGTGAGTGCTTGACTAAAAGCATAGACGGAGACCATAAATGCTCGTTGCACTCAAGCACCAAGATCAACACTCAAGTGATGCCCCCACACTTACCCAAGTTCTATAAAGTATGGCATATGAAGTGACTACCAGAAAGCAACGGAAAACCTAGAGCCAAAAGTGTACTAAGTACTAGCTCTGGCACTCGAGTGAGAGTACAAAACTCACGAGTGCACACAGACACTCTTGAAAAACTGACTACGAGTGTCATCCTGAGAAGTGGGCTGGTAGTGCAAAAACACATTATCACTCGAGTGAGACCAACTGCACTCGAGTGATAACCCATATCACTCGCAGGTGAGGAACTGCACTCTTGCTCCTTTCACATGCAAGTGCAACCAAAACTAAAGGGGAAAGGGAAAATATGATACTGCACTCTATTGAGGCCCCCGCGCACTTGAGTGAGCCTCTATTAGAAGCCAAAACGTAGCAGATGACAGAATTTTCCCAACTCAACCAATATATTTCCAATGGTCCCAAAATTCTTATCCAAAACCATTCCCACACAATTTAATACAAGGAATCCATTGGAAACCTCAAAACACCCAAAACCACATCACAATGACATTTTCCCCTTGGTCACACTTATTCACACTTTACCCAATTCTACTACTTTTACTTCCAATATTCCAAATCAATTCTAATGACCGTATAACACATCTAAACACCATTTTTACCACAATACAACATGAAATTCTCCCAATTACATGTCACATAAAATCAAGCAAAAATCCACAATTCTCAAAACTGAATCAATAATTACAAAACATAGATCAAGAGGTAACAAATACTCACCTCTTCCTCTTTCCTAGACTTGCTCCTTGATTCTTCATCATTCCAATTTTCCTCAAGCATTCAAAAACTTCTTTTCATAAATCTAAAACCATAGAGATGAAGCTCTCATCACTATGAAAAATATTAAAGAATATGATTTGAGCATAAAAGGACCTTAAACCAACCAAAAACTCACCTTACCATTTCTCTCTCTTCCCTTAAACCTGGACAAACATAGAGGCTTAGAGAGATAAAATGAGATTAGATTTTTGGGCAAAAGAGGCCCCTTGGTCGACTTAAGTTAGAAGAGGGGAAAGAGGGAAGAGTTTGAACCTTTGACCCAAATTCAATAGCTCACATGATTCCACTTGTCATGATCTTGCCATACCTCACATGAGCTCAAATAAGCCCATACACATAGGATTCCACCCTTTGATCTCATACATAAATCATTCCTAACCAATGATCTTCATGTTACCAAGGAGTTTCCTCTTCGGTAACTGACCAATTGTCTGGTAACTTTCCCATTTTGCCCCTGATTATAGTAATTCTTACTGAATCACCACCAAACACATCATACCATTCCATTTCACCACAATATATACCCTCCCTCTATTTTAAGTCAATTTAGATGTTAATCCACAACTGAACTTAAATAAAGGGTTCAGGAACTACTCAATGCACATTCAAATCTTAAAGCACATCACATTCTCCAAAAGTGTTGATCTAACGATAATTACATTCACTTTTAGAGTCATTAACCATTAGTAAAATTTTGGGATATTTCAAATATTGCCATAGTCAAGGGCAAAGGAGAAAATTACCGCTCTTGAGGTCAAAATTGAAAGGTAAAATTTTACGATAGGTCAAAAAGTAAGAAATAATTAATTGAAAGAAGTAAGAAGCAAGAAGTAATTATTAGAAAAGAAAGAGTAATTTTTACTCTTCAAAAGTAAGAAGTAATTATTAGAAAGAAAAGAAAAATTTTCTCTCCTTTTTTGTCACAAAAAATGTCTAAAGAAGGGAAAATAAAGAAGGAAGAAGAATAGGTTAAAAAGTCAAAGTTTCAACTTGTAAAATTATTGACCAATGGCAAGACAAATTGAGGCAAATAGTCAACAATTTTTCCTCAATTTGGGTAGCTTATTTTTGTCCAAACCAAGGAGGAAAGAGAACAAAGAAAGTCAACATATTTACCATGGTAAGTTACTACACATAGTGCAACACCCCAAATTTTATCCACCAAAATGCATTGTAATTATCAAAAACATTCAAAGAAATATGATTCTGAATTTTGATTAAAGAAAGGAGAATTTGGGAAGAAATGTTGGAACAATTAGTATATCCCTTTTTCTTTCATAATTTTCATCTAAATAAAGGAAATTAGAGGGAAATAATTAATTGGATTCTAAATTATGCCAAGTGTCAACATCTTAAGGCAAAGGATTAAATTAGAATTGTTAAAGATGAGCACATGTGGAAATTGGACTAAAATATGATTCCTTATGGACTAAAATTGGATTAAAGCCTAGATGGTGTGCATGAAAGGCCCTTAGGACATTTACAGGGTAACCAAATGGAGGAGGATTAGTTCAATCACAAATGGAAAGTATGACACAAGTTATGAAGGGACAAGGACAAGTATAAAAGTGATGACATAAAACAATATTTTAATATTTGTTAATTAAGGAAAAGGTGTAGGATATTTTTAAGCTTTCCTTCATCTCTTTCCTTGCCATTTTCACGTCCCAACACACCAAGAGAAAGAAAGTGAGCCTAGGGAAAAGCTAGAGAAAAGGGGGAGGAAAGGAAGCAAAAATCTCAAGGCAAGACTTGTGGATTTTGTGTTTGAGCTTCCTTTTCTTGCATAATAACTTCTCTAACCTCTTATTCTCCATAACAATCATGTGTAACAAGCAAATATTCAATGTTGAAGAGTGAGTGAACAATAACTTCTAGAGAGAGAAAGTAAGAGAAGCCAAAGGTAACCTATAAAACTTGTATTATCGAGTTATATGGCATTGTTATAGTTGTTGTTGAGTTTGGTTTGATTTGGCTTGTTTTGTAATTTTGGGATTCTGAACTCTAAGAAGGATATGTTGCCCAAAATTCTACAAATCATGTTCATTTAGTGTCTAAATAGCTAATCATGTGATTAGAAGTGGAAAGGAAGTGATTGAACAAGAGAAATCAAGGAAACACATTTTTATAAAGAACAGTCGCTCCCCCTTACACATTGTAATAAAATCCCTTACTCAAGGTTCCACAACCTTAAGTTGTCTCAATAACAATTGTTGAGTTTATAATGAAAATCTCTCTCACAGAGCAAGTATATAATCACTGAAGTATAAAGAGTGAATATGAGAAAAGCAGAGCACTAAGAAATTGCTGACAGATGTGAGTTCATGTGTTCAGTTATTGTGCTCTATTCTTCATTAAAAGCTTCATATATATAAATGAATTGTAATATCTATTGGAAGCATTTCAAACATGTCTGTTAAAGTCACACAGCTTTGTTTTACCATTCTTTGAATTTGAAATCTAGCCATTTGCAGTACATGAGCGTTTGGGATATTGCAGATGATATGTTTAACATTTCTCTCAAATCATGTTCTCTTCATTGTTATTCTACAAATATACTCAGAATACTAAAACAATGAAAGGTTAATCTTATAGATAACAAACTAATGAACAATATATTAAAATCATGATTTTGGACATGATTACTCGAGCAGTTACTTGAGGCGTCCAGGCATATTACTCAAGTAACCCCTCCGGTAATCCCTTTCAAAATAAGCTAGAGAGTGAGTTAACATTTTATGACCAGATTACTCAGGAAGTACATGAAGTAATCCTTTTTACAAAACTTGGCATAGTTGATTACTTGAGTGATCCTTTAAGTAAGTCTTGCTTTTCTTCCATGATTACTTGATTGATCCCTTGAGTAATCCATCCAATTCTTTACTGATTACTCGAGTGATCCCTCGAGTAATGTCATCCAAATCTTGACCAAGAGTAACTGCTTCTTTGGTTACCATATTACTCGAGTGATCCCTCGAGTAATGTAACTCATTTCTTGGCTGAGAGTTATTACATCATTTCTACTTTGATTACTCGAGTGATCCCTCTAGTAATACCAAAGAATTTTTGACAGAGAGCTTCTGGAAAAATTTCTCACACATTACTCGAGTAATAAGGGTTATTACTCGAGGGCTTACTCGAGTAATGTCTTATAAAATTTGCCAGTAATGTTTTCTTCTGTTCGCTGTCTTTTAGTTATTCTTCATTACTTGAGTAATTACTCGAGTAATGATTTTGTCTGCCACCAAGAGCTTAGTTACTTTATTCAAACCTTAGTTTGTTTAAAATCTTTTGTAACATTAATCCAATCTTTTTTATCATCAAAACACATGGGATCTAACATTCTCCCCCTTCTTAGTGTTGACAAAACTTGGTGATTTTGGATAAAGTTTTTGAAATTGGGTTTTCAATCATATGTTTCTTGATAACTTTTCATATGGAATATTTTGTTTAATTTAAACTTGAAAGCTCTTTTGAAATGGCTTGGGAAAGATCATTTGAATCCAAATCAAATAATGTTGAAACTTTTTATTACGATTTTTTAATTCAAATTTCATGACTTTGAAAATTTGTTCTGATTTTGAACATTCACCTTGCATACACAACTAAAAACTTCATTAGTCCACAACTTAATGTAAATATCTTCAAATTAAACTTCAGAATAAGTTCATTGCACAATCAAACTTAAAAACAAAAACTAATTAAGCTCCCTTAAACCCTATACACCCATATCCCTATGCATTCTTTACAAACACATAATCACACCAAGTTCTTTTCCCCCTTTTTGTCTTCATCATAAAGTGGGATTCAATCTAGAGAAGTACTAGGACTAGATGGCTGGACTACAAAAATGGGATGAACAGGAAAAGGTTTAAATCCAGAACCATACGAATCAGTTCAACTAGAAGAATCGAAAGAAAGTTCAGGATCAGGAAGTTCCAAAGGAGGACTCACAATAAGATCCTTTGAAGGGTGCTAGATGAGAGAAGTAACCTCTACCTCCTCTGTACCAGCTGGTGATTGATCATCATTGGATGAAACAATTACCTCTTCAGTACCTGTAAGTAAGGAAATAGGAGTAGGCACTGACTCAGGCTTACCTGGCTAGGCTGGAAGAATTGAGTCATCAATGGTGATGTGAATGGTCTTAAATGTTTTTGGGTCAGGCATAGAGAATAGAAGGTTTCTGGGATAGTCATAGGTAGGATAGGAAGAGGGGTAGTGAAAAGGTCCAGACTCAGAAGCTGATACAGGTATAGATGGTCTAGGAGTGGATGGACCAAGTGCCATAGCATCAAATTTGGCGTAAAGTGATCTCAGAAGCTCACCCTGGGCCCACTGTTCTACAAACATCTCTTCATACCTCTTATCCATACGCTTTATTAGCTCTCCCATATTCACATTCATGTGGGTTATCAATTCAGCAATAATATTTGCAATGTCAACATGAAAATCCTTCAAGACATTTTGAAAAGTGTCTATTATGTGTCACCAAACAATGAAGGAGGAGATATAGATGCAGGAGTAGAAGACTGTGTCTTATTCAATCGACCTGTTGCAGTCTCAGTCTTCTTCTTCTTTTTGAGACTTGACTTAAGTGGTTTCTTCAGAGGTAGGCATATCCTTCTCTAAGTACCAAACCTTGTTCTTTTTCAGGAATAAGGATATAAGCTGAGGGTAAGGCATTGGAGTAGTGATTTTTCCTTTAAATCTATATCTTTTAATCTCATCAAAGATGTACTTACCCAAGTCCTTTTTCTCTTGGAGAAGAAGTGAGGAAAATTTTTAGTGATCACTCTCAATGAAATGTGAGTTGTTTTCTTTGTTTGCTATGGCTCTAGAATAGATATACCATATGACTATGTGAAGATCACACATATCACTTGGGTTGAAACTGAGAGATCCTTCTATCTCATCAGGTTTTAGAATAAAGAACAACTGGTTTGAATCAAGATTGGGATAATTATCTTTAGGGGGTCCTCTGTTTCTAAACAGTTGTTGATTTTGGAGGTGAGATTAGGATTTCTTCCCCTATAACCTTATAAATCGTTTCTTCTTCTAAAGAATTTCTAAGGGCATTATTGACAAGCTATAAATTACAGTAGAAATGCCTAACTATTTTGGTACAAAATGGAAGCTTAATTGACAACTAGGGCATGTATAATTTCAAATAAGGAGAGAGGTCAAATTTCAATACCACTTTGATTAGGTTGAGATCTATATAATGCATTTTGCATACTCTCTTCCTAGAGAAATGCCCATTGTATTTTGATGATTCCTTAACCTTTTTCACATTAAATCCTTTTTAGAGGAAATGTGATTTCCTTTTCCCTTTCTTTTAGGTCCTTTGAAGTTTTGCCTTGCTCCTCTCTTCTAGATTTGTCAGCCTCATCTAGTATACTTGCCATTGCTTGGGCTAGTTTTCTGTCAAACTTGGGCTGTTTGGATGATTTGTCAAAGAAGGACGGAGTATCAAAGTCTGAAAAAGGAGGAGATGGTAACTTAGTCCTGTTGCTTTTACGAGGAGGAATAGCCTTATCAGAATGAGTTCATGTGGCAATGGCTTCTTTGATCACAACTCCCTTGACTTTCAATTTAACTTGTGGCTTAGATTTAGCTTTTTGTCTCGGAGATAGTTTATGTCTTTTGGCAGGACGAGATGGAGGGAATTCAGGTAGTTGTTGTGGTTCAAAAGACTCAGAAGGAGTGTGAGGATTTGGGGATTTGGTTCTCACCAATATGATTGAAGAAAAAGAAAATTTCTAGAAAATGATGCTCAACTGACGCAATCTTAGGGCTACAGATTTTGAGAGATTTGAGAGGTTTTTGAAGGCACAAATCGATGGGCTTTAATAGAAATGAAGTAAAGAAATTTTTGTGAAAAATTGTTTTGGAAGGTTACTACGATAATTACTCGAAGTAATTTTGTGAAAATGACAGAATGCACAGTAATATAACCCTGTCACCCAACATTACTCGAGGGCTCCCTTGAGTGATCTTGGGCAATTACTCGAGGCCCCCCTCAAGTAAGCTTTTATGGAAATTTGAATTAATGCAATTTAAATGCGTACCTATCATAACTAATATTGTAATTACCTATGTATACTCCCTGGAACATTTGATGGCACTTTAAGATAAATTTGAATGGAAATTGGATCGATTCTTGATCTGCACTCACCATTACTCGAGGCCTTACTAGAGTAATTTTGATAGTTTACTCAATGGCTTCCTCGAGTAATCTGTCTCTATATTTTCTACCTATTCATTTCCCACCATTATGCTGTTTCCTTTGAATTAAAGCTTCTATACCTCATTTTCAACATCATCACTTAAGGGCTTACTCGAGTTATGCTTATCATTACTTTCAATTACCACTCGGGTAATGTAGGTTACTTGAAGTTATCCCTTGAGTGATATAGTACTCTGTTAACCTCTTTTTCATACCCCAAAATAGAATATTAAGATCCTGCAAAACAAATTGCTAGAAACTCTGATACTTAAGTTAGTAATAATCAAAACAACAATAAATAACATCATCTAACATTTTGTAACTACTAAATAACTTATAGTTCATTGGGATTTACTATTCCTAATTCTCTTCTAATATATAAGAATTCATCTTTTGCAAGAGGTTTCATAAAGATATCATCTAATTGAAGATGAGTTTGAATGAATATCACTTAGACATCTTTCTTTTAGACATGATCTCTGATGAAATGGTGTCTAACATAAATATGCTTGGTTCTGGAATATTGAACTGGATTCTTTGCCAAGCTTATCGTCCTAGTGTCGTCACAATATTTTGGTATCTCTTTAAAGTAAATACCAAGATCTTGTAATTGTTACTTCAGCCATCACACTTGTGCACAACAACTTGATGATGCAACATACTTGGCTTCTGTTGATGAAAGAGACACTATATTTTGTTTCTTGCTAAACCATGACACAAGTGAACCTCTAAGAAACTAGCTTTATCTACTAGTACTCTTTCTATTTGTCTTATATCCTCCATGATCAAAATCTGAGTATGCAACTAGATATTCGTTTCTTCCTTTAAGATACCAGAGACCTAATTATGCTATGTCGGCAACGTATCTAAAGATTCGTTGAATGGTTTCGCATGTGATTCCTTTTATGCTAATTGATATCTTGCACACATACCAATACTGAATTGGATGTCAGGTCCGCTTGTAGTGAGATAGAGTAATGATCCAATCATTCCTCTATATCTTATGATATTGTAATGTTTTCCCTTTACATCAGCATTAAGCAATGTAGTTGAGCTCATAGGCGTGTCCATTCTATTTGCTTCATCCATTCCATATTTCTTCAATAGCTCTTTCAAGTACTTTTTTTGAGATATGAAAATTCCATTCTTTCTTTATTTGATTTGCAAACCAATAAAGAAATTCAATTCTCACATCATTGACATCTCAAACTCCCCCAGTATTATCTCATAAAATTCCTTGCATAGTGTTTCATGAGTAGCACCAAAAACTGTATCATAAACATATATTTGTATAGTTGAAATATCATCTTGTTTTCATGTTATAAAAATGTTGTATCAACTTTTCCTCATACAAAACCTTGATCGATGAGAAATTTACTAAGTCTTTTCGTACCATGCTCTAGGTGCTTGTTTTAAACCGTATAAAGCTTTTCTTAGTTTGAAAACATGATCAGGCTTTGCTACATCTTCAAAACTTGGAGGTTGATCTAGATGCACTTCTTCTATGATATATTCATTTTATACAGTTTGAAACCTTTATTGCATGCAAAGGCTAGGAGTACACGTATAGCTTCTAATCTAGCCACTGGAGCATATGTTTCCTCATAATCAATTCATTCTTCCTGATTATAGCCTTTGGGCACCAATCTTTCCTTATTTCTAACAATGATTACGGATTCATCAAGTTTGTTTTTGAATACCTATTTTGTGCCAATGACCGGATGATCCTTAGTCTGGGGTACTAAATCCCAAACTTGATTTCTTTCAAACTGATTTAATTCTTCTTGCATTGCTATTACCCAATCATTGTCTGATAGGGCTTCGTCAATGTTAGAAGGTTCAATCTCAGAAATGAATGTAGAAAACCTAACTTCACTAAAAATTTTATTTTTAGTTTTGACCTCTTCATTCATATCTCCTATGACTTGCTCTAGGGGATGACTCTTATTGTATTTCTAGGCTTTAGGTTGTCCTAGTAACTGCTCTTCTTCATTGGTTATATAAACTTCTGGGATGAAAGATTTATGATTAGGTTGACCATTCTCTTCACTTAAAAACAATTTCCTACTCATCATCAATGATTTTGTCAAAGGATTCAAATTCATTGAATACAACATAGAATGATTCTTCAACAACACATGTTTGTTTATTAAAAACTTTATATGCTTTACTTTAGTTAGAATAACCTAGAAATATTCCTTCATTTACTTTAGAATTGAATTTTTCTAGGTTATTTTTCCATTATTATGAATAAAATACTTACAGTTGAAGATGTGCAGATGAGCAAGATTAAGCTCAACAAGTTGTGAAGTATAAGATTAGCCAGATATCTTCATCTGTACTTTGACATACGCTCAACAAGTTGTGACACAAACCTTCAACATAATATATGTCTTTGACTCATATTCCTTTATCATTTTGGATTTCCACAATTCTTGCTATCTTTTCGGATTGATTTCCTCCTAATTTTACCTTTCCACCTTCTTTAGGTTGTGACGTGGAACAACTTTCAAAATCTCTAGTCATATGTCTGGAGCATCCACTGTCTATATACCACTTGTTGTTTTTGGATTCTTTAAGACATATCTGCAATCAAATACGATTAAGTCTTAGGTACTCATATCTTTTTGGGTCCTTTTGGGTTAGTACAAATTATTTTCTAAACATATGAACCTTTATGTACCCATTTGTAGGTTTCTATTTTTCCTTTCTTTTTATGAATGCATGATGAAGTATAATGACCTTTTCTATTGCAATAATTACAAAATGCAAAAGGATTTGATGTATGAATAGAATGTTGAAAATGACTCAAATATTTTTTACCTCCTACTTTCTTTCTTTCTTTCTATCTATTTTTAGATCATATCCAATACCAGATCTATCATTTAAAAATCATTGAGATTTTAAAATCACATTTAATATCTCACTCCCTTTAGTGAATTTTTCAAGAGTTCTTGTGAGATTGGTGTTTTTCTTTTTCAAGAAAGAACAATTTTCACAATCTTTTTATAAATTCTCTTTAAGTCCTCCTTCAAAAACTTTGTTTTTATTTTTTTAACCAACTAGTTCTTTAACTACTTTGATGAATACATAACGTAAAGCATTATATTCAAAAAGTAATTCATCAAAGGTAGGATCAGAATTAGTTACCTCTTCTTCTATTTCTTCTTTAGCAAGTAGACATATATTGGCTGCTTCTTCATCGCTATCTTTGTCAGAAAAACTATCTCCCTATATAACAGATACAAAAGTTTTCTTTTTGTTGAAGAACTTGCCTTTTCTCTCTTCCTTGTTTTGTTGAATCAGCTTTGGACATTCAGTCTTGATATGCCCTGGCTTTCCATATTCATAGTAGATAATGTGTTCTTTACTGCTTATTCCTCCTTTCTGAAACTTTTAGAATCCTTGGCCTTTCTTATAAAATTTTCTGAATTGTCTTATTATCAGACCCATTTCTTCATCATTGAATCTTCTTGGGTTTCTTCTTTCACTTTTAGTGCAAGGCCTTTCTTCTTATTTTCCCTAATATCTTTTAGTTCTCAACTGAACTTTAATTTACTTTCATATTCAAAGAGACTTTCGAATAAAGAAGTAACTAATCACATTGATTCACTTTTTTCTTCCTCTATTGCATTGACTTTGGCCTCCCATTCTGTTGAAAGCATGTTCAATATCTTTCTTACTTGGGTATGTTGATCATAGACTTTCCCAAGTACAGTAGTTAATTAATAAGATAAGTATCTCTAAGTTCAAATTTAGCTATTGACTCACCTATTTTCATTTGAAGTAAATCAAATTCAGAAACCAGTGTATTGATCCAGTTTTCTTTCATTTCTAATGTTCCTTCATGAGCTATTTCCAAGGCTTCCAACATTTCTTTAACCATTGGAAGTTGCAGATCTTGAAGTACTCATTTTAACTCAAGGCACTTTGAATCGTTAGAATTGCCTTGCTATTAAGTGTAATGAGTTTCTTGTCATTCTTATCGAATTCCGCTGGTGTCTTAGGAAACCTCTGTGAATCTATAATTTTATAGATTTATAATTCCCACTTTCAATCACATCCTATAATCTGTATTCTGTAGTCATTATGAATATTCTAAACTTTGCTTTCCAAAAAGAGAAGTGTTCACCACTGAAACTCCGTTGTCTAGTGATAGAACCTCCGTCAGGAAGAATTCCTTCACCTATGCTTGCCATTGGATTCTTCTTAAGTTGTTATACCTAATAAGAAGACCTATACTCTGATACCAAATGTTAGTATAAGCATTTCACCCAAGAGAGGGGTAAATTAGGTGATACCAAAAAGTTCATTTAGTATATAAAAATTGACTGGAAATTTAGAGCAATTAAGAACTAGGAAAATATCATCAAAGGTATACCGGGAGTTATACTGGTTCGGCCACAACTACTTTGACCTACATCCATTCCTCAGAGCTTTTTTGAGAGTTTCACTATATCTTCCAAGATTTAGTGTGTTCTTGGCACCTCAATACACAGCAAGTTCCTTCACTGGACACCCACTCCCCCTTACATGTTGTAATCAAATCCCTAACTTAAGGTTCCACAACTTTCAGTTGTCTCAATAACAAATATTGAGTTTGAAATGAAAATCTCTCTCACAGAGAAAATATGAGTTCGCGTGTTCAGTTGTTCTGTTCTGTTCTTCGTTGAATGCTCCATATGTATATAGATGAATTGTAATATCCATTGGAAGCATTTCAAACATGTCTGTTAAAGTCGCACAGCTTCGTTTGACCATTCTTCGAATTTGAAAACTAGCCGTTTATGATAGGTGAGCATTTCAGACATTACGGATGATATGTTTGACTTCTCTCTCAAATCATGTTCTCTTCATTGTTATTATGCAAATATACTCAGAATATTAAAATATTGAAAGGTTAATCATATAGTTAAAAAATTAATAAATAACAGATTAAAATCATGATTACTCAAGTGGTTACTTGAGGCATCTAGGCACATTACTCAAGTAATCCCTTTCAAAGTAAGCCAGAGAGTGAGTCAATATTTTCTTACCAGATTACTCAACTAGTGTATCGAGTAATCCTTTTTGCAAAACTTGACAGACTTGATTACTTGAATGATCCCTCAAGTAAGTCTTGCTTTTCTTCTATGATTACTCGATTGATCCCTTGAGTAATCCATCCAATTCTTTTCTGATCCCTTGAGTAATCCATCCAAGCTATTTTACTTGATTGATCCCTCAAGCAATCCATCGAATTCTTTCCATGATTACTCAAGCAATGTCATCCAAATCTTGGATGAGAGTAACTGCTTCTTTGGTTACCTAATTACTTGAATGATACCTCAAATAATGCAATCTTTTCACTTCAAATTACTCAAGTGACCCTTCGAGTAAGGTCACTTATTTCTTGGCCAAGAATTACTGCATCAATTTTACTTTGATTACTTGAGTGATCCCTCTAGTAATACCATGCAATTTTTTACAGAGAGCTTCTGCAACAATTTCTCACACATTACTCGAGTGATCCCTCGAGTAATGAGGGCCATTACTCGAGAACTTACTCGAGTAATGTCTTATAAAATCTACCAGTAATGTTTTCTTCTATTCTCTATCTTTTAGTTATTCTTTATTACTTGAGTAATTACTCAAGGAATGATTTTGCCTACCACCAAGAGCTTAGTTACTTTAGTCAAACCTTAGTTTGTTTAAATCTTTTGTAACATTAATCCAATCTTTGTTATCATCAAAACTGTCACGCCCTTATTTTAATTTCACATTTATCAGAGTATTCACGGAAAATGATATGTGGTTCGGTAGGCAACACAGGAATAGCATAACTATACTGATAATATGTGTATGATTACATAAATTCCCCATAGGGGTTTGTACATGATACTTACGATTAAGGTAGCCGCATAAGGCTACTAGGGTGTCTAAACTCATTCCAGTGAAACGGAGACTTCTTCCCGTCTTCGTTCCACTACTGTAATCCCCTCATACGGTACTCTGCATTGTTGTTTGCATATCTTCTGTCGTCTCCTGTCTAAATTTTTGGTAGGGGAGGGTGAGATTCGAGAGAATCTCAGTAGGAAACAGATACCATAATGCATGCATGATTGATGCTATGTGTATGACATGTTAGCTTTATCTAGATGTATGCTCCATAATGACATTTATGCATGTTCAATGTTTCATACAACAAGACTATGGCCACAGCGAAAATAGAAACAGAACTTCATTTATTCAAATATGCTCTACACAATCAAGTAAAGCAATCACATACATCATTACACAAGCAGAGATATCAAATACATGCAAGTAAGGTAAGTCCCCTACCTCCAATCTTTCTCCTCGATTTGCGTGCCAACAGCTCGGGGCTCCATATTCGATCCTACAATGTCAAATGTACTATTCAGACACTTCCATAGTGTTTCTGGGGGTTATATGAGTCTATCTTAAAAAATTACTAAAATACCCCCGGGGACCCGGCCCCATCGTACCCGGTCCGGCCGTACTTTTCTCGAAATTCTAACCTGGGCTATCCTGACATATTTTCGCCCAAGGAATCTATTTCCGGACTCGGAATTATCAAATTCAATGTCAAATTACGAAATTGCCCTTGGCAGCCCTACTTTTAGGGTTTTAGGGGCGTTTCCGTAATTATGTTTTCTAGGCTTTTTCCGAAAAAGTGCCCAACTGTAACCCCACCTATTTTTCCCTCCTGAATCCAATGGAACCATCAAATCATTGAAAATCCAAATCTAAGGCCCATTTCTAGATATGGCTGAAACTTATAGGAATTTAGGGAAAATTGGGGTTTTTCGGTTTCGGCTCCGTAAACACGTTCCTTTCTACTCCTAACCACTTTATTGACTATTCCATTAGGTTAGAACTACCATTTAGTATCAATTTGGGCAGCATAACAGCCCCACATACCCATTTCCCAAAATTAAAACCAATGGCAATCCGGCGAAATTTCACCGATTAAATTGCCCACAGCAGCCAGAATAGTCAATATACGAAGGTTTGGAAGTTACCTCAAGCTCCCACTAGCTTTTCTCAAAGTGGCTGAAACCCTAGCTCTTGAAAAATCAAAAGATGAGCTTCCAAACCTTGAATCACATAGAAGAATAGCTTAGGAGCGGAGTTATACGCATTAGGAACCGATTTACCGAAGAAATCACTTACCTTTGTAAGTTTTTCCTCCTCCTTTTCTCTCTCTAAAATCTCAACTTTCTCTCTCTATTTCAGAGCTGTGCTGCACGGTTTGGCTGAAGGAAGGAGAAGAATGATATTTATTATATGATATTTACTTATTACACCATTTTTCCAAAATTCGAATTTTACAAAATTCTGGCAGATTTCTGCCCAAACTTTGAAAAATCATAACTAATTCTAGAAAAATCGAAATGAGGTGATTCCAAAGCCTATAAAACCATTATTGAGTCTAGATTCAAGGAAAAATATAGAATTTTGCTTTCTGGAATCACAAAATTCCCAGAATTTCAATCTTTGCTCATTGTTCCAGAAATTTCACAGTTTTTCTGTGTTGACTTCAAAAATTCATATCTTTTTTTGTATAGCTCTAATTGATTCATATGACCTATCAAATGAAAGCTTAGGATGTCTAATTTCATCCTGTAAAATATCATAATTTTTACTTATCATTTAGTCTTCCAAAACCTTATGATAAGCTCACTACCTCATAGGCGATTTTATCAAAAACATAATTACTTTCTCCAAAATTCATCATTTTACTTTCTTAATACCCCAAAGATATTAGAATCATTAGGAAATATATTTGGGACATCTACTAAATCGGGGCTTAGTAGTCCACTCAATTTAGGCTTATTCCAAAGCTTCCAATCCCAAAATTCGGGATATTACATTTCTCCCCCCGTTCAATAAATTTCGTCCTCGAAATTTGAACGTCTACAACTTAGAGATTTATCCTATCTCATTCTATTATCACATGCAGGCTCAAAAGCCATGTAACACTGTAGTCATACTTCCTTTACAAATATCAGATAGTATTCAACATTCATCATCCATTCTATACATAGTATGTAGTGTGCAATCAAACACAGGTTCCCACAACGCTTGATTCCATAGGCCTTACAGCCTCTTCGAGACTTTACCCGAATTCACACGATCACTTTTTTTTTAACGGCCCAATCCTCACCCCCTTAACGAGGTCTGTTGGGCTAGTAAGCCGATGTCTTTTTATGTAACGGCCCAATCCTCACCTGAGTACACGGTCTTTTGGATGTCCCACACCCCGAGTCCACGAGGTTGGGCTAGTGAGCCAGCCATGGTTCACTTCGTTAGGTTCCTCTCATAGTAGAATATCGCGCCTCATGTGAGACATGGTACCATTGGACACCAAAACGTTTGGTCACACTGGTCTTACTGCCTTGAGCCTCGGCTCGTCACAATTTTCAGTCACATCACATTTTGCCGACCTATTCAGTGTTTAGGATCAAATGACTAGTTGACCCTTATTGGCCGTACTGTGTGCACTATTCACTATGTGACCATCCACTGTTTGCACTATATCACAAATGGATGATTCATTCTGCGAGGCTACAGCTATGGAGATGCTCATGCCTCTACTCGATCTTGTTGCATCAAAACATATCTCAATCCATGCCTACTTGCATTTGTGTAGACCATAAAACTCGACTGTGGATCTGGGATTGTTATCACTGGTGCTGTTAGAGGTCTTCACCACCATTCTACCCTACTACACTAGGGTTCATCCCAATTCCAGTTCACATGTGTCATCACAAACTATAAAGGTTGTGTGACTGTTGACCATACAGGTCATCATATTGTACACCACACAGGGTTTAATACTGTACACCACACAGGATGTAATATTGTACACCACTCAAGGTGTAATACTGTTCATCACATATACTGTAACGCTATTGACCTTCAAGGCCATATTATGTTTTGGGATGATCAACAATGGTGCGAACATCAACCCCTCATATAAGTTTCGAAATTGCACTAGATTCACCACACTTCCGCTGCCCACTCTGATGCCTATCTCCTCATATGAGCTTTAATATTATCCAGATGATTTAATAGGAGTCCTACAGGAACCTCCCATGACATCCGATAGCACCCACAATCTATATTCCTCTATGCCCACTCTTTACCCGTTTGAACTTGAATCATTTTGAGCCATATAAACTCTTATCTCAAGAAAACACATTCACTGTGGGATTCATTACAATGCACCATCGTTAAGGGCCAATGTTTTCGTAGCCCTACTCTACGATTCAACTTCATGGCAGCTGTACTCTAGGATTAGTCATCACGGTGGCTGCACTCGCGGGTTCATCATCACGGTGGCTGCACTCTAGGGTTCATCGTCACGGTGGCTGCACTCTAAGGTTCTATACTCGGTGCTTCACACAGGCGCCCATACACCTGGTCAGCCCCCTTCCGGTCAGAACTTTCCTTAGGTAGCCCTTTCCGATCAGATTTCACCGTAGGTAGCCCTCTCCGATCAAATTTCATCGTAGGTAGCCCTTTCCGATCAGAACTTTCAATCTTTGTGGTCGCAGTACAACTCCACAATTATGCCATAAAGGCAACGTTTCTTGATTCAATACAAACATTCTTATCATCAACTCAAGATTATGGATGGAATAGTTCAATTTCCGAAGCTTCAGCTGACGAGATGCGTATGCCCTCACTCGGCTCAATTATCATCTCGATCTATGCCTGCTCGCATCTGGGAATTCAATTCCCTTCCCAATCCATGCCATCTGGCATCAGTGAAGACAACAAAAGCCCACTATGGATATAGGATTATCAATGTTGGTACTCTAATAAATTTTCATCATCAGCTCTCTGAAGCTCCTTTCGCAATCATCATCCCATGCATAATGCTGAGTTCTGGGAAATTTCGATATAAACATCTCATCCTTTTTTTTTATTATTGTCACACCCGTAGCCCTTCTTGGCCTTATACCTGAGTCCCTTAGGACGTGGCTAGCAGCCTCGTCGGGTAGGGTGCCTTTTTTATTCACACCACATGGCCCTCCATAGTAACCCACAATCATCCATAGAAAATGTGATAGATAAATATGTCATGCACTATATAGTGTAAAATGAAAATCACATCAATCCGTGTGTGTACACAAAGTTCAGGGCCAAACACCCAGTTAAAACAACAATCCGTGTGTGTACACAAGGTTTAGGGCCAACCATCCAGTTGAAACCCTTACGTGTACCTCAGCCGAGTCACCGACTACAGCTAGGTAAATCGTGTATCATAGCTGGGTCCTTACTAGGCCGAATGGTACATATACACTTCCCATCGGACGGTACATATACACTTCCCGCACCACAGCTAGATAATATTCGTGTACCTCGACTGGGCACCAACCACAACCAGGTAATGTTCGTGTACCTCAGCTAAGTCCCAGACTACAGCTAGGTAATGTGCCCTAGGCACCTGTTCATTCACAGAATATAGAACATACAACATATTAATCATCACATAGTGTACGAGAGATTATAGTTACTATATTGGCCTTTCTTAGATAACCTTCTTGATAATCATTGATCATTACATGCCACTTGTTATCGATCTAAATCAGAATAACAATATGCAGTTCAGTGTACCCGTAGGTACCATGCTCGATCATACTCAATGAACCCATATGCACTATATTCGATGTACCTGAAGGCACTATTCATCAAATTTGGTAAATCCACCCCCTGTCACACCATTTAAATCATCTAACATAAATAATCATTAGTCATGGAGAAACCTTAAGACAATTATTATGTCTCAAATCTTCATGACCCTATAAAATCACTTCCCAGGGGCTCACCCATCCTGGGATTTTCCTGGATTGAGCACGGTTAACTTTCGTGTACCCATACCCAAACGTAGATACTAACTTCTACTGCTTCCATCCACGGGTACCCTGTGACTACCCTCGTCTCAAAAGACACGCCGGCTATCTCCGGTCACCAAAATATTGAGTATGGACCGCACATTAGCCTTGGCCATACCCATATCCTTGGGTTCCGCAATATCCTTAGACCATTCTCGTCTAGTATTGCACCACTAGCGGCCCTTCAGTACTCGCCATTTCTCAGGGCAGATTCATAAATCGGAAAGATACCCTCTTTTGGTACTTTCTGTCCATGCATATTTCCTATCACTGTGTAATCAAGACCATATCAATATACCATCCTGTTGCCAGAACCACCGCACTTACTCTGAGCAGACAATTCTGTGGCCAGAATCCTTGCTCTGATACCAAAATGTCACGCCCTTATTTTAATTTCACATTTATCAGAGTATTCACGGAAAATGATATGTGGTTCGGTAGGCAACACAGGAATAGCATAACTATACTGATAATATGTGTATGATTACATAAATTCCCCATAGGGGTTTGTACATGATACTTACGATTAAGGTAGCCGCATAAGGCTACTAGGGTGTCTAAACTCATTCCAGTGAAACGGAGACTTCTTCCCGTCTTCGTTCCACTACTGTAATCCCCTCATACGGTACTCTGCATTGTTGTTTGCATATCTTCTGTCGTCTCCTGTCTAAATTTTTGGTAGGGGAGGGTGAGATTCGAGAGAATCTCAGTAGGAAACAGATACCATAATGCATGCATGATTGATGCTATGTGTATGACATGTTAGCTTTATCTAGATGTATGCTCCATAATGACATTTATGCATGTTCAATGTTTCATACAACAAGACTATGGCCACAGCGAAAATAGAAACAGAACTTCATTTATTCAAATATGCTCTACACAATCAAGTAAAGCAATCACATACATCATTACACAAGCAGAGATATCAAATACATGCAAGTAAGGTAAGTCCCCTACCTCCAATCTTTCTCCTCGATTTGCGTGCCAACAGCTCGGGGCTCCATATTCGATCCTACAATGTCAAATGTACTATTCAGACACTTCCATAGTGTTTCTGGGGGTTATATGAGTCTATCTTAAAAAATTACTAAAATACCCCCGGGGACCCGGCCCCATCGTACCCGGTCCGGCCGTACTTTTCTCGAAATTCTAACCTGGGCTATCCTGACATATTTTCGCCCAAGGAATCTATTTCCGGACTCGGAATTATCAAATTCAATGTCAAATTACGAAATTGCCCTTGGCAGCCCTACTTTTAGGGTTTTAGGGGCGTTTCCGTAATTATGTTTTCTAGGCTTTTTCCGAAAAAGTGCCCAACTGTAACCCCACCTATTTTTCCCTCCTGAATCCAATGGAACCATCAAATCATTGAAAATCCAAATCTAAGGCCCATTTCTAGATATGGCTGAAACTTATAGGAATTTAGGGAAAATTGGGGTTTTTCGGTTTCGGCTCCGTAAACACGTTCCTTTCTACTCCTAACCACTTTATTGACTATTCCATTAGGTTAGAACTACCATTTAGTATCAATTTGGGCAGCATAACAGCCCCACATACCCATTTCCCAAAATTAAAACCAATGGCAATCCGGCGAAATTTCACCGATTAAATTGCCCACAGCAGCTAGAATAGTCAATATACGAAGGTTTGGAAGTTACCTCAAGCTCCCACTAGCTTTTCTCAAAGTGGCTGAAACCCTAGCGCTTGAAAAATCAAAAGATGAGCTTCCAAACCTTGAATCACATAGAAGAATAGCTTAGGAGCGGAGTTATACGCATTAGGAACCGATTTACCGAAGAAATCACTTACCTTTGTAAGTTTTTCCTCCTCCTTTTCTCTCTCTAAAATCTCAACTTTCTCTCTCTATTTCAGAGCTGTGCTGCACGGTTTGGCTGAAGGAAGGAGAAGAATGATATTTATTATATGATATTTACTTATTACATCATTTTTCCAAAATTCGAATTTTACAAAATTCTGGCAGATTTCTGCCCAAACTTTGAAAAATCATAACTAATTCTAGAAAAATCGAAATGAGGTGATTCCAAAGCCTATAAAACCATTATTGAGTCTAGATTCAAGGAAAAATATAGAATTTTGCTTTCTGGAATCACAAAATTCCCAGAATTTCAATCTTTGCTCATT
This sequence comes from Inga leiocalycina, assembly GCA_963242795.1. Classification (NCBI taxonomy): domain Eukaryota; kingdom Viridiplantae; phylum Streptophyta; class Magnoliopsida; order Fabales; family Fabaceae; genus Inga; species Inga leiocalycina. Next base: position 53,986,643 of record OY725323.1, read on the forward strand.
GTTCCAGAAATTTCACAGTTTTTCTGTGTTGACTTCAAAAATTCATATCTTTTTTTGTATAGCTCTAATTGATTCATATGACCTATAAAATGAAAGCTTAGGATGTCTACTTTCATCCTGTAAAATATCATAATTTTTACTTATCATTTAGTCTTCCAAAACCTTATGATAAGCTCACTACCTCATAGGCGATTTTATCAAAAACATAATTACTTTCTCCAAAATTCATCCTTTTACTTTCTTAATACCCCAAAGATATTAGAATCATTAGGAAATATATTTGGGACATCTACTAAATCGGGGCTTAGTAGTCCACTCAATTTAGGCTTATTCCAAAGCTTCCAATCCCAAAATTCGGGATATTACAAAAACACATAGGATCTAACACCATTTAGACATATGAATATCGAAGGTATGCAGAGATTAGGGAAGAGAACTATACAAGAGGATTGTAGTGGTTGAACGAAGATAGGAAGATGCCTCCTTTCCTCTGGAATAGGTTTAGACACCCAAATAACCCATACGGCTACATTTATTATATTATCATGTATGAACCCCTATGGAGAATTTTCTGTAATCATGCACATAATATCAGTATATTTATGCTATTCATGTGTTGTCCAATGAATTGATATCATTTTCCTCTATTACTCTAAAATAAATGTGAAAATAAGATAAAGGCGTAACATTTTGGTATCAGAGCTTTAAGCGGTTCTGGAAGAGCCCAAGACGTTCTAGCAGAGTTTGGGTAACAGGATAGTATCTAGAAAGGTGATGGGAAATTTGAGGTGTAGAAAATGTTTTGAGGTATCTCTGTGCTAAGCAATGATTCTTAGTAATCTTGTTAGGTCAAAGAGAGGTAGATACGATATACAATGTTACATGATGTGTGGTGATTATGTCGTATGTTGATCCTAAGGGATCCAATTTGATGATACTGAAGGTTGGGATAGGCTTGAATCAGATTTAAAGCTAAAATTGTGCTTAGGTCGAAACGTGATTTAGTTGACTATGGTTCTATTCCATGATGGAAGAATAAACCTTATGGATAGTGTTGAACTGTCAGTAATAGTTGGAAGATAATACCCAAATATTGTAAAGGTTAGAACTGGAGCTATTGATTCTGATTCTTAGCAAACCTATTAGGAGTAATTGAGGAAAATGATTTCTATTCTATGAGAGGTTGAGGTTCTAGATTTCATTAGGAACCTAATAGTTGAGTTAGAGACTTTAGGCTGTATGATATTACATGTCAGATACATTGTAGGGAACTTGTGTGTCCAGAGGCCTTAAGACCTAGGGGACCAGATGTCCTTAAGCTGGTAGAGGTATTCAGGATTGTGCGGGGCTAGTAATAATCCGTAGAATTAGGGAACACAATTCTTACAAACATGAATCCTTGCAGAAAGGAATTTTGAAAGGTTGCTAGCTGTTAAGCCTAGTATAGGGCAAGATTATAATCATAAAATGTTTTCGTAAAGGATTGATTGAGGTGAAAGCTCTTTGATAAATGAGTGACAGAATTGATTTGTCTGCTATTCTACTAACTTGAGACTATAGTAGGAGTCGATCAGTTAATGGTAAATAAGGTGAATGGAGGTATGAATAAAAGGGGTTGCTAAGTAATCCATAACCTTGGAATTGAAATAAACGTATGAGTAGAAGGGGTTTCTAAGTAATTCATAACCCAGGTATTAGCAGCAGAAAGTGCCCAAACCTAGTATTTACACTTAATCATGGTGACAACGCTTAAATTCAATTAAAATGAAGGGGAGGGCGCATGACCTATGAAATGGATTCAAAAGATGTGTTAAGTGGTAATCCAATTGAAATTGCCATAGTCAAGGGCAAAACTAGAAGAAAGAAATTTATCAGCCAATTAGTCAGCTACCGAGGAGGGAATTCACCATTAAATAAAAGAAAGTGGTGTGACTAAATGACTAATAGAATTAGTTAGTGTAACCTTATGGTCATATGCTTTATGAGAGGGCACAAAAGCTTGACACACAGCATCATAAGAGTGAAGTTAAAAAGTTGAAGAATTTACTTTTTTTTTCAAACTTTCTTCGCTCTCCTTTTTATTTCATCCAACATAGCATTGGAGGCTAAGAAAAACTGAACATCATCATCTCTCTCTCAAGGTCATCTAGCTATGAAGGAGGAAAGAGAAAGAATCCAAGTTTGAAGGTGAGCCCTTCTTTATGGATTTTGACCTAGTAGTGACTCCTTTTGTTCAAAACCTCTTCTATAAAGTTGTTCCTCTTGATGTAAGCTTCATTCCTATGGTTTTATATTTTCAATAGGAAGTGTTTTGTGAATCCAAGAAAAGCTAGTGGTTAGAGAATCAAAGAATCAACTAGAGAAAGAGGAAGAGGTGAGCAAAAGCTATCTTTTAATATATATGTTGTGATCATTGGTTAAGAGCTTTGTTTTCTAGAATTTTTCCATATTTATCGATTAATTAGGGTTTTATAGGATACATGGCATTTTGATTGTTGAAATGGTGTATTGGGTTGTGCTTTGGAAGATGGAATTGGTTTTGGGATTTGAATGTGAAATGTTGGCAATTGTGAGTTTAATATGTTGAAATGTGGTCAAAATAAAACATGAGAAAGTAATGTGAATTTGGGTGTTTTGATGTTTTTATTGGATTCCTTATGAAAAATTGTGTGGGAGTAGTGTTAGTTGTGAATTTTAAACCATTGGAAACATTTGCTACAAAACTGAAAATTCTTGAAAATTCTGTCAAGTTGCAATTTTGTATAGGGGCCAAATTTGCATGGTGTTTTGAAATAGCAAATGGTGTCAAAATGTTATGACATTATCTAGTTTTGTAGTAGACATTGAAAGCTCTCCAATGATATAAAGTTCGTGTCATTTTGCTATGTGTACAAAAATTTATAGTCTTTTGAAAACAGCCAAGAAACAAGTCAGTTGTTGGCCATAGCCAGGAGTTTTAGACACGCCAAAAAGCATCTTACCAGTTCTTGCCCGTGGCCCAAAACCTTCTAACCTGCTCCTAGCCGCAGCCTAAAAGGTTCTGAGCTGATCTTGGCTGTGGCCAGTAATACTTGGCTGCAGCCAAAATCTTTCTGATCATCTCTTGGCCATGGTCGGAGAGTGGCATGGCAGCAGCCAACACCTCAAAAACTGTATTTTGAAATTTTGAAAGATGGTCTATGCTCTAGTTCTTCCCAACCTTTTAGGCTTTTGTTTGGGCTTAGAGTAGCCACCTAAAGGCTTCAAATGATAATGAACCCTAAGTATTTTGGAGTTTTAAATTAGGAAATAACTCATCGTCCTTGATGATTTATAAGATTTGATATCTATCTTGAGCATAAGAAATCAATGCCTGAGCAGGAACGAAAAGAACAAGGTAGTGACTCTTTCACTTATATCATGTATAATACTTATATATTTGTGTTTATTGTTGAATTATAAAGAATGTGAAAGCTAAATTGTTAAGAAAGTAGAAGCTGAATATAGCGAAAGTTGTTGTGACAATCGTCAAGCATCATTGTGACATAGTGAAGGCCGTCATTTGTGACGCAAGTCATGTATTATTGTCATTACAACGAAGACTATCATTTGTGTCACAAGTCACACACCATTATGAATTCACGAAGGATGTCATTTTGTGATGTAAATCACGCATCATTGTGCATACAGCAAAAGCTGTTGCTATTGTGTAGACAACGAAAGCTGTCTTAAAGCCGTGGAAGTGAATATGACAAATGCTGTTGTTGTTTATGCCAAAAGTCCCAGCTGATGTACAGGTGAGGTCATTATATAAAAAGGCACTGCTATTGTAAATCGCTCCTGAGAATAATATTTTGCTGTTGTTTTGTGATAATAGCTTACACACCTTATTTATTATATATCATATGATTGAAATTGTAACTATTGAGATTTCTATGAATTTCACTCTTTCCATTATTACCTACAGCTAGGGTAGACAGCTAAAAGGAGAAGCTAGTATACAAGGATGGTTAGAGTTCATGCTGGGAGATTAGTTTTATGTTTGTTATCACTTGTTGGGATGAAGGTATATGCAAATGTACACCAATGTAGTAGAATTGTGTAATTATTTGTAATTCTCGGTAGTGGAAACTAAGAAATGGCATTCATGCCTTATAGGCCCTTATACTTAATGATTGAAACCTAAGTGTTCGTCAAGAATTTTGTTAAGCACTCTGATATTTATGAAAGGAGCATAACTGTACAGGCCAAATAGTTTCAAAAAGTGGAAGTAAGACTGTATTTAACATATTGCAAAAAGTTTTAAAAAACCCACTTTATCACAAGACTAAATCCTGTCTTGAAGTCTAGACCTTTTATGAGTTTTAAAATGTTTGTTGGTCTCTTGTTTAATTTATTACACGTTTTCAAACCATATTATTGGCTGTCAAGGTAAGGGGTTACATTTTTGGTATCAAAACTGAAATTCCTGGCAAGGGCAATTTTGCTAGGATAGTTGTGATAGTTCCCTATTATAGTGTAGGTAGTTAACCCATGACTGTTGTTGTATACATATAAATGTTCTTGTTATTATCAAGTATATGAGTTTTAAGGAACATGTGTATACACCTAGTGTGAAATTGATGTTGTAAATCATTTATGATAGAGTAAAGAGAACACAATGGTTTAACCAGATATTTGACAGTTAGAATCAGAGGTGGAAAAAATAATCCACAGCCCACTTAATCCCATACCGTAGATGATGGTTATTGTTGGAGCAGCGGGATATGATCTATGAGATGAGTGATAAGCTTCGAGAGGTGAAAGAAAAATAGAATGAGCATAGAGTTCAATTGACACCAAAAGAGATAAATCATAAAGAAATGGCAGAAGGGTTGATTTGACCTCAGAAGTCAGAACCACACACTGAGCCGAACCAAGAGTCATATGGGGTACCAGCCCAAAATGAGAAAGATCTATAGTTCAGGGGAAGAGTTCATCCCTAAGTAGCTGAAGGCAGGCTAGTCTAGTTAGAGAAGAGCTGTAAGGTGTTAGAATACCCAATTAAGGTAAGGGTGAAGCTCGCCATCTACAAGCTAGATGGAGTCGCTAACAGGTAGTGGTGAAACTTTGCCATGATGTGACGGACCCGTTATGTGTTATTGACCTAGGAAGAGTTCTAGGAGATATTCAATGACAAGTATTTTCCCAATCAGTAAGGCTTAAGAAGGAGTCAGAGTTCCTATTGACAGAACTGGGTAGTGAAGAGACATTTGATGATTACCTATCTCAATTAACATGATTGGTTGTTACTAAGGGCGGCGATAAGAAATCCTACCAACCTGAGGATCGTGAGTCCTAGAGACTTTTAGTGATATGGTTATGTCCTTGTCGTGGCAGGGCATTGATAAACCCATGTCGTTTGAGTTCACAAAATAAAACTAGGTTTGAAAATGTAGCGTAGTAGCTCAACCTAGGTCGTTCTTGTAAGGAGATTAATTTCCAAGTTTCTAAATAGTAAAGTGATAAAAACCTTAAAGTTGTGAGAAATCATTTTGAGAATTCTATTTTAAAACTATGAAGTAATCTAAGCTAAAACAATATTTTTGTATTTTTAAGTTTTTACAACAAAGAAGCAAAAGGAATTGAAATTAACACTAAAAACAAGATAAATTCAATTAACTAATATAATGATGAAATGGGATTCCCTTAAGTTGAGGTCTTAGTCTTCCTTGCTTGCTAATGATATGAATTCTTTAATGAGTCAAGATGAGTCAAGAGGATGAATTCCTTCCTTTCTTGTAATAATCATTCAATTCATTCTATTGACGCAGTTAAATGAATACCACCAAATAATTTAGACTAAAGGAGATGAATAATCAACTTTCAATTCTAGCTTGTAATTACCTTTACAAAAGTTTAAAGTATTCAGTTTAGTCATTTACAATCCACTTAACCAAGTTGGAATAAACAACTCAACCCACTCCTAATTTGAATCACACAAAGCTTATTTAATCAACTCCTATCTCAACCACTAAGTTTATTCACTTGGCATAAAACAATCTAGATCATAATCACATACTTTACCAAGCCATACAATTATGAAATAGAAAGAGAGCTTAAGGAATTCCATTGATGTTTAGAAGCTCAAACCATTACCTAAAGCAAGGAAATCACCAAGACTTAGCTACTTATGGAGGAAGATAAGGATGAAGCTTAATGAAAAGAGAAATTAGCCATATATGCTTGCACACGCCTAGAAACTTGTGTCTCCTCTTGTCAATTCTGCATAAATTTGGTCAAACATCCTTCCTCTCTTCACATTCGGTGCTCTTTTCTTCCCTTTCACACTACTTTTGTCTAGCCGCCACTCTCTTCCTATTCGATGCCTCCCTCCCATCACATTCAATCCTCCTTCTTCCTTTTTCTTCATAGACGCCACACTCTCTCTTTTATTCAATTCTGTTCTTCTTACTTTTTCACATTAATTTGGTCTAACTCATTGCTTTAACTCAGTCAGCCCTTCTTTTCTTTCCAATCTTCAATTTCGGTTTAGCTTGTTACTCTTGGGTCAACAAATTCGGCTATTTCCTTTTTTCATTCCCCTTTCACACGGTTCAGCATCTCTTCTTCCTTCACATATCGGTCCAGTTGCTTTATTCTTCATTCAACCATTCAACTCGGTCCTCTCCACACAATCAGTCCAACCTCCTTTTTCTTTAATAATTCCTGTCAGTTCAGTATAAGCAATTCTCCAAAAATTCAGCCGCCACCTCCTCTTCTCTTCCCTTATTCTTTAGGCTAAAAGTGAGTTGTGTAATATCCTAATTTGTGAATAGGGCTAATGACTTTGAGATTCATTGTAATTAATGTAATTAAATGCTTTTGGTGAAATATGATATGAATTTGTTATGAATATTCATTGGTGCTTAGAGATCAAGGTTGAGATCTTTTGGCTATAGGTCGAAATCCTATGTTTTGTGTTTATGTGAGCTCTTAGTGTAAGTGTGGGGAAGGTGACAAGTGGCATTGTGTGAGTTATTGGATGAAGTCACAAAAGGACAAAAGTCTACTTTTTCCCTCATTCTCTCTCTCCTATTCGGTTGGTATGGGCAAAGGAAGAGAAAAATCACATCATCCTCATCATTTGCTTCATTTCTCATTTCCTCTCTCTTCTTCTTTCATTTTCGCTAGTCACAAGCAAGAAAGAAAAAAGGAAAAGCTTCAATCTTGGTGAGTAATGATCCTCCTATGCTCAAATCCTCTTCTCTAATGTTATGCATCTCATTGAGAGCTTCAACTTGGTGATTTCAGAATCTTGAAAGGTGGTGATTTGAGTGTTGATTCAAAATTGAAAGTGGGAGAATCAAGATTATGAGTTTGAAGAAGTGAAGAGGTAGGCATTTAGTGCATTTTGATATATTGTTTGTGATTTTTGGATAAGTTTGGGAAAATTTAGAAATTTAGCCTTGAGTTTGTGTAAATGTTGAAAGTATGGATTTTATTGTGATTAATGTTGGGATTGGTTCATTGTGAAGATATTTGAGTAATGGATTTAGTTTGGAATGTGGGAAATGAATTGAATGAAATTTGGACATTGGTTGTGTCATAAAGGCCTAAGTGCATGATTATGGTCAAAAAGGTTTTGGGGGTGTTTAAGAGGTTACCAATGTGTTCCCTAGTCAGTGCTAAGTATGTATGAGCTTTTGGTAGAGTTTGGGAATCATTGGGTATGAATTTGACCATATGGTATTTTCTGTTGTTTTCTGCATTTCTGGTCTCTGATGCAAAACACTCAAGCAAAGGAAGATCATGCTCGAGTGCTGTGTGTATTTTCCCTTTTCTGCTTCGAGTTTTGCTTAGGGTTCTAAGATGAGGCTCGAGTGCACTTCTGTATCCGCGAGTGGGGTTGATGATTACTCGAGTGAGCAAGGGCATGCTCGAGTGATGGTGTGAATCCAGAGTTAGGGTTGCTGTCGGGTTGTCACTCGCTGGCCATTGTTCAAGAGTGTGCTATGACAATTACAAGCATGGCCGTCTTACCGGAGCACTGGAGGGTATGCTCGAGTGAGCTTGTCCCTCTGATGGTTGTATGTGCTCTCAGGTTATCACAATTGTGTTGCACTTTCGGGGACTCGAGCATATTTAGAGTCATTACCAGAGTGCAAAGTTTCATGCTCAGGTGATGTGAGCACTTTCTGGTCATTTTAGTTGCTCACTGTCAAACACTCGCGAGTGAGAATCGTTCTCACTCGAGCACGAGTCGTTCATCACTCGAGTGAGGTCATCTTCACACGAGTGATCCAGTCTAAAATATGTGTTTTGCCTTCCGAAAAGGGGTCTTCAGGGTAGCTTCTTCCAACCCTTTAGGCATATGTTTAGGCCTCTAATAGTCGCCTAAAGAGTCCTAAATGATAACCAACTTAGAGTATTATGAAATCAAGAACTTGGAAAAGAGATTGATCAATTGTCCCTACTTTGGTTATAGGATTTGACACCTGTCAGACACGTGAGCCCACTGTGCCAAAGATTGTCAGGAAAGATACAGGCACTACTACAAAAAGGGGCTTTAACCTCCCAAATTTGGCACTTTTAACGTCCCAAAACGGGGGGACGTAGATGCTGGGGGCGTAGTAAGTTGAAACAAAAGACGTCCCAAATGATAGGGACGCCTAAAGTCTGACTTTAGGCGTCCCAAATTAAGAATTGGGACGCCTAAAGTCCCCACAGGGTGGGAGTTTAGGCGTCCCAAATTAAAATTTGGGACGCCTAAAGTCCCACCCTAGGGGACTTTAGGCCTCCCAAATTTTAATTTGGGAGGCCTAAAGTTCCACGCTGGGTTACTTTAGGCCTCCCAAATTTTAATTTGGGACGCCTAAAGTCCCACCTGGGGGACTTTAGACCTCCCAAATGTTAATTTGGGACGTCTAAAAGTTTGGTTTTTTTTTATACCATAATTTACATTCTGTATTACCCAACGAATTGAAACTGCAGAGACAGAATAAAAGATGGATTCATAAACCACACTGTCCGTTACAAACTGGTAAGGACATCCAGCACTACAATCTTTACTATATATACATACAATAACCTTTCATGCAACCTACTACTATATATATCAACAAAAAACAACCAGAAAGTGTCAAAACGCTGTCATCACACAAGTACAAACTGATATAAAATAACAAGTTTACTGCTCTATATGTTGAAGAAGATGTCCAGCCAAAAGATCTCTGATCAAATCAAGGTCTTCACGTAGGTAGGCATCTTCATTATCAAAAATCTGAAAATTAGAAAGTAATAAGCTTAGATGAAATGAATCTCAAGCAAATGAATTAATTAGCATTTCGATTAGAACACCAAAAATATTATCATTTGAGAATGAAGAAGCGATTACCTTTTCAAAATCGCTAGTAATTCCACTTTGAGTTATGTTATACATATAAAGTATAACATAATATCCGCATTCAGTGTTGCCAGGTTGCCGAGGGCACTTTTAATCAAAGGGATGCAATTGGTTGTTAAAATCAATAAAGGTATGTCTAAAAGGACCGTCAATGAAACAATTATGTAGGATCGAATGTACTTACTATGGGATAAAACCACTTTGGCTTTTTAACAACTGCACCCTCGCGTGACCCACCTAGGATTCTATATGTTTGACAAGCACTATCATGAAAAGCAAAATGAACAGAAATTAGAACCATTCCTTTATTTTGTTGTCAATGAAATACAAACAGGATAACTTACGTGTCGAAGACGGATTTTGTATCTCTGTCTGGCTTGTTACTCAAGGGATCAAACCAATAGACTATGTTGCGGCGGGGACATATAACACACAAAGTCCAGTGGTTTCTTTAACAACATGTACACATTAAAATGAAGTTAGATGAGTGAGAAGACAATTATTTAGTAAACTTCTGAAATTGACAAAATGTAAATACGAACCGTTGGACAATGGGTGCTAGATAACAACGAAGTTTGTGTTGTGCCATTTGGTAGCCGACATAGTGAGTCCTATGCGCCACAGTACAAGTATCCCCTGTCGTATTCGCAGGACATAAGAATCCATACCAATTACCTCTTTCCATGTTTGCGCAGAGATCGTGCAAGGTGCTATAATAGAATTAAAATAAGGAATCAATGATTGAATGTATGAAAACAAAAAACCACTAAATGAATTCTATGGGAAAATTGAAAAAAAAACTTACCGGACTGCAAATTTAACCCAGCCTGCATCTATCTCCTCCAACCTGATAATCATTGCACGTAGCTTAAAAGACTCCTTCTTATAAGCATCAAACACATCTACGCCTTCCTCCCACAACTTCTTCAAGTCCTCAATCAAAGGCGCCAAATAGACATCAATATCGTTCCCTGGCTGTTTTGGTCCAGAAATCATCATAGATAGCATCATATACTTACGTTTCATACATAGCCAGGGAGACAAGTTGTATATTACAAGGAGAACCGGCCACGCACTATGTGTGCTAGTAAGAGTTCTATACGGATTGATGCCGTCTGTACAAAGCCCAAGCCGTAGGTTTCTCGGCTCGCTGCCAAATTGAGGGAAGATTTCATCTATTTTTTTCCATTGTGGAGAGTCAGCTGGGTGCCGAAGATATTTCCCATCAGATATTCTCTCATCAGAGTGCCATCTCAACTTCTTCGCTTTTGTTGCACTCGCAAACAAACGTTTAAAACGTGGTATTATTGGAAGATACCACATAACCTTTAAAGGTTGCCTTTTACTTGTCACATCACCACAACCACCATCTTTTTTCACTTTGTATCGTGCAGTTTTACACTTAGGACACTCACTAAGACCTCCGTACTCATTTCTGTACAGTACGCAGTCATTAGGGCAAGCATGTATCTTCTTATACTCTATACTCATTGTAGACAGGATTTTCTTGGCCTCATACATACGATTTGGAAGTACATTATCTTCCGGAAACATATCACACAATAGTTCAAGCAGCAATGTGAAACTACTATCGGTCCACCCACAAGTTGCCTTTAAGTTAACCAAATGTAATGTTCCTGTCAGCCGCGTGTACTTACTACCACTGTACAATGGTGTCTCTGCATCACTCCGCAGGCTATCATACTCCTGCGACTGCGCAAAGGATTCTGCCTCAACATCGTTAATCATTCTCTCCATTCTATCTTCATCTATGACATCCACAGCTCCCTTCTTGTGTGACGGACAATCAGTTATTTCCTCACCATGCCATATCCACCTTGTGTATCGCAGATTTATTCCATCACAAAGTAGGTGATCCTTTATGACATCAACATCCCGTCTACTCTCATTCAAACAATTGACACAAGGACAAAAATACTTCCCATTTCTTGCAGGAGCATTCTTTTTAGCGAATTCAATAAATTCGTCCACCCCTTTCTCATATTCCTCACTAGTTCTCAAAGCATTCATCCAACTATGATCCATTTTGTTACCACCTAAGGCATTACCAATAACATTCACACGTTTAGTACAATTCTCAAGGACATATGATGGGATTGCCTAATTAAGTTATCAACCCAATTTAGGATTTTAAAATATGGGCTTAATAACTTTATTGCCCCCTCCTAGCCTCATCTCTCCTATTAAAAGGGTTTCAGTGCTATGTAACTTATTTTTTTAATAAGTATATGTATATAAAATTAATGTATAATAAAATAAATACAATAAGATTAAATTAAAGAATTTTTTTGAGGTTTGGAAGAATTAAAAACAAAACGAGTTTCATATTAACAAAACAATTTTAAGTTGAGTTCTTCCAAAAATAAAATTGTTTTATTGAAAATATTTAGATAAAAATCATTTAATGAATATTGGGGTTATCGTTTTCTTTTTAAGTTTTGGCTTGAATTATTCTTCATAATTCAAGAATTTGGAATTAACAAAACAATTGTGTGTAATTAATACAAGAATTTCTTTAATTTAAATAAATCATATTTTATTTTATTATATATACTAATTAATGGTGCAGGATTTTAATACAACTATGAATTGTATTGGTTTCATGTGGCATACACTAATCAATGATTGAAAGAAACTTTTATGAGCCACTTTCATTATGTTACACTTGAACAAATAAATAAATAAAAGTTCAAAAACTTTGTCTTAAAATTTAATACTCTACTTCTAATCGTTCTTATAAGTCACTTTTAACATGATCACAATAGTGAAAGAAATCTTTAAATCTCATTAACTCTACCTTTAAATTTAAAACCTTTCTAACTACATCCCTATTTAATATAACATTTTATCTTATAAGAACAAAGTTTACTCAATAATTAACGAGAGGCAAATTGAAACAGGGAGTAAATTTTAAACTTTACTCATATTTAACACAATGGAACGGGTGAGAACTAAGAAGACTTGTTTCTATTATACACAAGTAAATTTATATTTAAACAAGAAAATAAACCATTCCCAAATCAATGCAATTTAAACAATATAACCACACCAAACACATCAGGCTAATCTTTGATATCTCAATATAAGCAATATATATATAATAAGCACTATCTCAACCATTCGGAAATATTTTTCAAAAACAAAATAAACCATGTTCTGTTACAAAAAAAAATTGAAGAAAATAAACCAACCTGAGGGCGCCCCCTAGCTACTATGTTTGAGAGGTTGAGAAGATGTTGGAGCTCCACCCACGCACAACAATGGAGGAGAGAGCAAAACCCACTGTGGAGGAGGTGAGGTTGAAGTAGACACGGTTGCAGCCGTTGAAGAAACAAAGAGGAAGAAGAAGGGAGGAGGGAGAGCTTGAACAAGCTAAGCCGATGGTGGAGGAGAGAGCTTGAACAAGGGAGGAGGGAGGAGTTGAAGAAAAGAAAAAAACTAGCAGGGCCGACGGTGTGGGTGGGGAGAGGAGGAAGAAGAGAGTAAAGTTGGGATGTGAGGTGAGGGTGTGATAAAAGATGAGAAGACCGCATGTCAGACAAGTGTCTGACATGCAGGGACGCCTTTAGGCGTCCCAAATGGCATTTGGGACGCCTAAAGGTGACTTTAGGCGTCCCAAATGCCATTTGGGACGCCTAAAGTTGGGACTTTAGGCGTCCCAAATGCCATTTGGGACGCCTAAAGTCCCACTTTAGGCGTCCCAAATAGTGGGACTTTAGGCGTCCCAAATTAATTTGGGACGCCTAAACCCAGCTCCTGGCGCTAAAAAAAATTTATAAAATTTATATTTCGCGCCAGGAAGCACTTTAGGCGTCCCAAATTCAAATTTGGGACGCCTAAAGGTTCCCCTACACATAAATAATTACGAAAATGCCACCGCCTCCCTTTTTAACCACCCAATTCTCAATTTGGGACGTCTTTGGGGGTGGTTATATCTCAATTCTGTAGTAGTGAGTTAGTGACTCCTCTCTTATACTATAGGTAAATGTATTGTATGATTGCCTATCATGCATTATGTGCTACTACTGCTTTGTGCCTTGTGGAGCTTTGTGCCTTGTGATATGTTGTGCTTTGAGATATCTTGTGCATTGTGATTACAGTGAAAGCTGGCATAGTGATAACCACAAGAGCGGGCGTAGTGTTTGCAGCGAAAGCTGTCATTGTGATTACAGCGAAAGTGGGCATATTGCATTGTGATACAGCCGTGAGAGCTATTGTCTGTGGCGTGAGCCATAGATCATTGTGTTGCTAATGATGTAGGTGAACATAATATACTACATGCCTTGTGTTTATATATTGTATGAGTGATTTGTTACTACTGGGATTATTTAGAATCTCACTCTTTCCAAATGACTAACATTTTCAGATAGGGCAAGTGGCTCGAAAGGGAAGCGTCCAACCAGGAGTGGTTAGGGCTTTAGGGACATTTTGTATTTTGGATGTTGGTTATCTAGTTGGGATTTGGGATTACCATTTGTATATGTCATGTAAATGATGATTTTGGTTATGTAATTCCCATTTTGGGAACTTTAAACCCATTATATGTATGTAGGTAACTCGGGGTTTGCTGGGATATTAGTTTCCGCACTCTGATATTTATTATGTAATTTGATTTCTCAAGTAGTTATATCCGCACGTGAATATAAGACCACGAGAAATTATGTTTTGAACTGATTTTTGGAAATACCCCATCTTGTGATGAGGGATTATAAATTATTGATTTCATTTTATTGGTCTCTATTTCACTTAAATTTCATATCCGGATGTAATTACGGTGAGGGGGGTTTAGATAAGAGTTAAAAATCTGTTTTAAGCATTAGACATAAAATTGTAACCACCAAACAAGGCCTTTACTCATTTAACCTCGTCTTAGAAAAAATGTGAAAATAAATTCTGCACTTGTGATGTTCCACTTTTGTCCTTCATTAAGCTCTAAAATAACATCTTTGACATTAACCACTCAAGTTGTGCTACATCATCACCTACAAAATTATATTCACAACGGTAATATCTTTTGCTCACAATTAAAGAATAATGGGAATAATAAATATTAATTAAAAATATAACATTTTATCTAATATAATTCCTAAATTATTCTTTCACTACAATCTCACATTAACACTTGATTATACCCAAAATATTCAATTAAGTCCCACAAAAGCCTAAGATTAATTAACAAAAATATATAAATATTGAACTCTATCAAGCATATAGTAGCAGAATATGTTCAGGTGCTAGTTATTTCTTCATTGGTTATGACTGTGTGAAGTGCCTAGAATTGTGTGTGTATAAATTGGCAGTTGACTTAGTTACGACGACACTGGCGATTGTCAAAGCTATGACTGCTGATACTTGCATGAATTATGTGATAACCATTAAATGGCATGAGCCCACAGTTGACTTGTGATTACTGCTCTACTAATTAGAAATCATACTGGGTTCTGATTGGTTGGTGGCGAGTAGTGTACCTGTTGTATTCATGGATTTCATAAATTGTCTTATGACAGTACCTTGATCAATTCGTAGCGTTTATCAATGACATCCTGATAAGAGTAGTGAAGAGCACGAGCATCATATGAGAATAGTTCTCGACAGAACAACGATTAGCTATGGAATATGGTCTCATAGCTGAGATAGAAAATGGAATATATGAGTGGTTTTTGGTTTCCCTATATAATGTGGGTAGAGCACCTTGATAAGGGCAGTAGAAGTTGTGAATATACCTAGAGTTGACTGATTGTAACCCCCTCACCGTAATTACATCCAAATTATGAAATTTAAGTGAAATAGAGACAAATAAGACAAAAACACATTTATAATCCCTTATCTTTAAGATGGGGTATTCTAAAAACAGTTTAAAACATAGTTCATCTGGTCTCACATTCACCTTCAGAAACAACTACCAGTGTAGTTAAATCACATAATAAATATCAAAGTGGCGTAACTAAAATCCCAGCAACACCGGGTTACTTGTATATATACACAATAGGTTCAAAATTTCTCAAAATGGGGATTACATATCCAAAAATATTATCTACAACTCATATACATACAGTAATCCCAAAATCCTATTAGATAACCAACGGTCCAAAATCAAAATGTCCCTACGAGATCCTAACCACTTCAAGTTGGCCGCTTCCCCTTTGAGCCACTTGCCCTGTCTCAAATGTTAGTCATTTGGAAAGAGTGAGTTTCTAAAAATCCCAGTAGTAACAAATCACTCATACAATATATAAACATAAAGCATGTAAGTTCATCATGTTTAGCAGCAACACTATGGGTCATGGCTCACGCCACAACCAACAGCACTCACGGCTGTATCACAATGTCAGCTTTCACTGTAATCACTATGCCAGCTCTCACTGTAATCTTAATGCTAGCTTTTGCTGTAAACACTATGCCCGCTA
The DNA here is from genome assembly GCA_963242795.1 of Inga leiocalycina. NCBI lineage: Eukaryota > Viridiplantae > Streptophyta > Magnoliopsida > Fabales > Fabaceae > Inga > Inga leiocalycina. Next base: position 54,002,435 of record OY725323.1, read on the forward strand.
TCGCGGTAAACACTATGCTACAGCATCACAAAGAACAAGGTAGCACAAAGCAGTATCACCATAAGGCATAAAGTATCACAAAGCTCCATAAAGCATCTGAATGCGTCACAAAGCAGCAGCATCAACCACACAATACAAGACAGACATACATGTAGTACATTTATACAAAGGATAAGAGAGGAGTCACTACCTGTATCTTTCCTGACGTTCTTTGGCACAGTGGGCTCACGAGTCTGACAGATGTCAAATTCTATAATCAAATTACGGACAACTAATTAGTCTCTTTTTCCAAATGCTTATTTCTATAACACTCTAAGTTGGTTACCATTTAAAATTTTTAGGATAATTATTAGAGGCCTTAACACATACTTAAAGGGTTGCAAGAAGCTACCCTGAAGACCCCTTTTTTAGAAGCACAACGTAGATTCTCAATAGGCTCACTCGAGTGAAGATGACCTCACTTGAGTGATGAGAAACTTGCACTCGAGTGAGACTGGCTCTTACTCGTGAGTGTTTGACAGTGAGCAACTACCACAGCCAGAGAGTGCTCACAACACTCGAGCATAAGGCTTTACACTCGGGTGATGACTCCAAATCCACTCAAGTCCCCAGAAGTGCAACACATAAAGTGACAACCCAAGAGCACATGCAACATCAGAGGGACAAGCTTACTCGAGCACCACCCTTGTCACTCAGGTGAGGAGCCCGTACCTAAAAGTATTAGAACATACTCTTGAATATTGACCAGCGAGTGAGGACCCAAGAGCAACCCTAACCATAAACTTACTCCATCACTTGAGTGATTTCATGCTCACTCTAGTGATCACCAATACACTCACGGTTTAAGAAGTACACTCAAACTTCCTTCATGAGAACCCTGGAAAAACACAAAGGAGAAAGGAACAATACACGGTAGCACTCGAGTGTGATCCTCCCTCACTCGAGTGATGCCATCATATTGCCCAAATCGCAGCAAGTGACAGAAAATCCCAGATTGGTCAAAAATTAATCCCAATGGTTCCCAAACTCCACATAAAGTTCATTACCACTTAAACTTGCCTAAGGAACATATTGGTAACCTCTAAAACACCCAAAAACCATTTAAACCACAATCTATACTATTGGTCTCTATAACACACAACTCCCAATTTCATTCAAATAACTTCCAAACTTTAAAACCATCACCAACACTCTAATAACCTCACAATATACCATTTCCAACATCATCCATTATGACATTCATACATTCAAAAATGGACATAAATCAGGGCAAGTTCCAAAATTTCTCAAACTTATCCAAAAATCACAATAAATATACCAAAACGCAACAAATGCTTACCTCTTTACTTTGCCAAAGTCAGAATCTTGATTCTCAAACTTACAAATTACTCCAACACTCAAACCACTACCTTTCAAAATTATTAAATCACCAAGATGAAGCTCTCAATGAGATGCATAATATTAGAGAAGAGGTTTAGGGCATTAGAGATCAATAAAAGTATCAAAATCTCACCTTTCTTCTTCTTTTCCTCCTTGGTCGCCAGAAAAATAGAGGAGGAGAGAGATGATGAGATATGATGAAGAAGATGATGATGATGATGCTTTCCCTTACCCATACATAAACCACATAACAGAGAGAAGAGAGAGAAAAGTGGATGTTTGTCTTTTGTGCCATATCTATTGGTCTACGCTATGACACTTGTCATGATCTTACTCACTCCCTCCATGAGCTCACACCAATGCAAAACATGGAATTCTGACCCATAGCCAATAGATCTTAACCCTTAATCTCTAATCACCAATGAGTTTCCTCTTTGGTAACTGACCAATTGGTCGGTAAATTTCCAATTTTACCATTTTGCCCCTATTTTCACTATGATTATTAAATAATCACTATGAACATTTATGTTAATTCCACATCACATTTATCCAAAGTGTATAATTACACTAATTACAATTAATCTAAAAGCCATTAGCCCATAATCTCAAATTGGGTCATTAAACAGATAGTGGAAGCCTATATGAAATGGTTGGAGTAATTTCAGTTGAACAGGCAAAGAGTAGGTATAGAGGAACATAAATTGTGGGTGCCGTCAGATGTAGTGGGAGGTTCATATGGGACTCCTATTAAATCAACCTGACATTATTAAAGCATGTATGAGCAGAAAAACTTTAGAGTGCACAGTGAAAGCATAATGAATATGATGTGTTTTAGAATTTTTTTGAGTAGATGGTCACAATGGTAAGAACAATGTACTAGTTTTGGCCGCTAGAAGTAAAATTTATGGGCCATGTCATCTCACGATAAGGGGCATTAGTAAATCTCAATATAGTGGAAATAGTATTGGATTGGAATAGGCCATAAACTGTAGCTGAGATAAGTAGTTTTTTGGGTCTTCCTATTATTACCAGAGATTCATCTAGAATTCTCCTGAATCATTTTGACAATGACCAAGCTCATGTGTAAGGTTCAATCGTGTAGTTGGGATAAATGATGTGAATGACGTAAAAAGAGCTCACGAAGTTGAAGGTAAAGTTGTAGACAGCACCAGTGTTGAGTATACCCGATCCTAACTTGATTTATGTTATGTATTGTGATTTGAATAAGCAGGGATTGGGGTGTGCCCTACCTAGCTTCACTTTATTGTGTACTGTGATGTGTACTTTATTGTTTACCCTGATGTAAATAAGCTTCGATTGGGGTGTGGTTGTATACAGCAGAGCAGAACTAGTTCAGTTATTAGCTAATTCGACTATATAATTGGGGGTTCTCACTCATGAGGGTACCTACCCTAACATGGCCAGCATACTGTGAGTCTGCTGTTGCATTAGTGTTGACCATAGGCTTAGAGGTGGTGTGTAAAATTAGAGTCTGTTGTGAGTCTGTAGTACTTTGAGTTGTTCTTAGAGGGGTGTTTAGTTTAAACAGAGCGGTGGCCTACACCTTCTAATAGCTAAAGTCTTATGAAATGAAGTATCTCAACCATGATCTAGCGCTTACGGCGATTATGTTTGTAATAGTGTTTGTTTTAAAGATATGGAGATATTGCCTGTATAGTGTAACATGTAATGACCTAAAAATAGTATTAAGGGCTAATCACTTTAAAAGGGGATGTAATTATTGTTGAATAAACACTTTTGAAGAATAAGATGTGAATTTCAATCTAAATGTGCTTTTGATTAATGCCTAAACCCTATAGTTAAGTTCAGTTGTGGATTAACATCTAAATTGAGTTAAATAAGGAGGAGGGTATATGGTTGAGTGATATGAACCATAAGCAAGTATTTGGCAATGTTTCAGTATGAGTTGCTATAAACATGGGCAAAATAGGTAAAAAGGAAGCTTACCGACTATGTGAAGAGGAAACTCATTGGTAACTTAAAGGTTTGTGATTCATTGTCAAGAGATCAAGAGGGTGCAATCATGTGCTTTTAAGCTTCTATGTGTTCATGGTAGAGAGAATAAGACCTTGGCAGTTGGCAGTATGTGGAGCATTGGATCAAGGTCAATGTTTCAACCTCATTGTCTTCCTCTCTCTTCCACTTAGGTTGGCCAAGAGGCCTCCCCTCCACAAAATCTGATTATCTTCATCATCATCTCATCTCTCTCTCTCCAACTCCATTTTCATTCAAGCATGGAAGGAAAGAGAAAATAAAGAAGTTCAAGATAGGTCTTCTATTTGACCTTGAATAGGGCAATGCTCTTCTTTAACTTTGATCATGTTGATGAGAGCTTCATCTTAATGGTTTTAGATTTTTGAAAGAAGGTGTTTGAATACTTGAAGAAATTTGAAGGAAGAGAAGACAAGAAAACTAGTCTTGGAAAGAGGAAGAGGTAAGAATTTGGCACATTTTGACATATTCATTGTGGTTATTTGTTGAACTTGAAATTCTTGGATTTTGGGCCTATCTTTTCATGTTATTAGGGTCTTGAGGATTGCATGGTGATTTGGTATTGAAATAGGTGTCATATTGTGTTTTGGTTCCATTGGAATTGGTTTGCAATCTTGAATGGAAAGGAATTGCATTGTGAATTTTGGTGGGTGATCTTGTGTGACATGTTGTGTTACTTGTGGAACATGTCAATGTGAGTTGAATTTGGTTATTTTGGTGTTTCCAATGGATTCCTTGTGAAAATTTGTGAGGGAACAATTTTTGTTGTGAATTGGGAACATTCGAAGCAATTGTACAAAACTAAAATTCTGTCCCTTGAAACTCTATGCTGGGCAGTTTTTTTGTCTGGACGTTTTGAATAGGCAAATGGTGTCTACAAATTCTGAAACTTTCTAGTCTAAAAGCTCACATGCTAAGATTCAAAATGGACATATATTTCATGCCATTTCATTTTGTGAGCTAGGAGTAATGATTTTCCAAAGTTTGGGATTAAAACTAGAATCTGTTTTGGAATAGAGTTGGATTGGTACAATTTTAAATTTTTTTTTGTTATTGACAACCTTGCTCCATATTTTTCTAGCAAAGAGGACTTAAATAGCTTTCCACAGGCTTTGGGATCACCTCATTTCGATTTGTTTTGAATTAATTATGATTTTTTGAAGTTTCCTTGGCTACAACCAAAAGTTCTTGTCTGCCGCATAAAACTTTTTGTGCAGGTTTTGGCCGTAGCCAGAAAATCTTTGCTATAGCTAAAAACCTTATGTGCTATTTTTCGCTGCAACCAATCCTTATTTCCAGCACTTTATGATTTAAAAAAGTGGTTTCCAACTTAGTACTTCCCAATCCTTTAAGCAAGTGTCTAGGCTTCTAGTAACCTCCTAAAGAGTGCAATGATAACCAACTTTAAATGTTATAAAAGTGGGAATTTAGAGTAGAGATTAATCCGTCATCCTTGATTTTAGTTTATGGGGTTCGATATTTGGCCTGTACGCGAACAACCTGTGCCCGTGCACCTCCGGAAAGAACAAGGTAGTGACACTTTCCCTTATACTATGTGTAAACACATTGTATGTATGTGTTATTATTCTTTTGTGATAATTGTGAATGCTGCAAGGCCAGTGAGGCTGTGTGAATGCTGGAGAGGCAATATGAAAGCTAGAGATGCTATGTGAAAGCCAGTGAGGCTATGTGAATGTCAGTAAGGCAATGTGTTATGTGTATGCTGGTGAGGAAACATGTATATGTGACCGCTAATATGTTGTGTTTTGTGCTGCTGTGTTGTTTGATTATTTACTTGCATGCTATGTGATTATTGTGGAATAAGTGATCTGTTACTACTGGGATTCTCTTGAATCTCATTCTTTCCTTTGACTAACCTTCAGACAGGGCAAGTGGCTCCAAAGGGAACGAGACAACCAAGGGCAGCTAAGACTCCTGTAGGAATATAATTTGGATTGTTGGTTATTATATTACGGTTTTCAAGGCAGGGGTTACATTTTTGGTATCAAAGCTGTAGTTCCTGGCAAGGGTAGAGTTTGCTAGGATAGCTCCTTTAGTTTGGCCTTAGTAATAGAAGATGATTTGTGAATGATTATTGTATACATATGTCTGTTTTGCTGTTTTGGATTTATATGAAATTTTGGACATTGTGTATACCTTATTTGTGATATTGATGGGGTGAGTTATTTGTAGAATGAAGAATACAAAAGGTCACCCCCAGAGTATAGCAAGTAGACCCAGAGGTAGAGGTGGTCAATGACAATCCACCGGATCCTATGCAAGAGATGATGGGTATGACCATAGAGCAGTGAGATATGATTACTGAGCTGAGAGGAGAGCTCATAGTAGAAAGGGCAAGACATAAAGAGGATTAGGGTTAGTCCACACAGAAAGAGACCTAGGAAGAAACACAACCAGAGGAAATTGTAGAAGGGTCGGCACGACCACTGGAGTTGCCTCCTCACACCGAACCAAACCTTCAATCACATAGGGTTCCAGTTAATGAAAAGATAGATCTGCAGTATTGGGTGTCCAAGTTCTGCAAGCATATACCTCCGGTGATTAGAGGGAGGTTTGATCCCTAAGCAGCGGAAGACTAATTGAACCGGTTGGAGAAAATTTTTGAGGTTCTTGAATGCCTGAATGAGGTGAAGGCTCGCCTGGCTATATACAAGCTATAAGGGAACACTGATTGTTGGTGGCGGAATATCACCCTAATACTGTGGAGCAGAAACATACCACTGATGTAGGAGTTGTTCCAACAACAATTTAATGAAAATTACGTTCCTAAGTTAGTGCGGTTGGAAAGTGAGACTGAATTCCTCTCTATTAAATAGGGTGACACGAAGACTTTTGACAACTATCTGTCTCGTTTCATCTGGTTGTCTAGGAATTTTTCCTATTTGAGATATATGGACGATGATAGTAGGTTGATGTTAGAACTAAGAAAGAGATTAGCCACTCACCAATTCACTGTGTTTAACAAGGCAGTTGAGGATTGTATAATCACTGAAAATAATCTGAGAGACTTGTATCCGGCTAAGGGTACCAGTAGCCATAATAAACCCAGTAAGGGTAATACTTACCAGAAGCGGAATAGTCAGGGATTTTCCTCATCCAAGGGCAGTGGTAAAAAGTCCTATCAATCCGTGAATCGTGGACCGCCGAGAACTTCTACATTATGGATATGCCCTTGTTGTGACAAGCCACATTTTGGCAGAACCTGTGAGGGTCAAGTGATCTGTTTCAACTATAAACAACCAGGGCACTTCTCTACTGAATGTAAAATAACTATAGGTAGAGTAGAGATCGAGGACTCGACGCATAGTGTTTGCCATGACTTATGAAGAAGCCCATAAGTCCCTTGACTTGATACAAGATAAAGTCCTTCTTAATGGCCATTTGTTGCAAGCATTGTTTGATTCGAGTGTAAGTCACACTTTCATTGCTTATGATTGCATGAAGCACCTAGGATTTCATGTGCATAGATTGCCATCTGATTTGGATGTATTGACGTTAATTGGTGTCAAGGCTGTGACTACTGAAGCTTATTTAAATTGTGTACTAACTGTGGAAGAGCTTGAGTCCACTGTGGATTTGATTTGTCTGCCGCTCTACCAATTAGAAGTCATTTTGGGTTTTGATTGGTTGACGGCAAATAATATGTTTCTTGATATGGGAATAAGAGAATAGTGTATTAGGCTTCTCAAAATATTGATGATGTGGATGCCTGTATGAATTTCCTTTCGACGTCCAAAGCTGAAAAATATTTGGAGAAGGGTTGCCAGGGGTATATGGTGTTCTTTTCTGTACAAGGAGATACCAAAGAAACTTTGAGTAGTATACCCGTGGTGAATGAATTCCCTGAGGTATTCCCAGATGATCTTAGCGGGTTGCCTCCAGAAAGGGAAGTTCAGTTCCTGATTGAAATGGTTCCTGGAGCTAGTTCTATATCAAAGGCCCCATATCGTATGGCCCTAAATGAAATGGCAGAGTTAAAGAAGCAGATTGAAGACTTTCTTAAGAAAGGGTTTATTAGACCTATTGTGTCTCCTTGGGGAGCTTCGATATTGTTTGTCAAAAAGAAAGATGGAAGTCTACGTTTGTGTGTTGACTATAAAGAATTGAACAAGATTATCTTAAAGAACAAGTACCCTCTCCTAAGAATAGATGACCTTCTAGATCAACTATCTGGTTCATGTGTGTTTTTGAAGATTGATTTAAGGTCGAGTTATTATTAGCTTTATGTAAAAGTGGAAGATGTTCTGAAGACTGCCTTCAGAACAAGATATAGGCATTATGAGTTTTTGGTGATGCCCTTTAGGCTAATGAACGTACCTATGGTATTCATGCACTACATGAACCGTGTCCTTTGACAGTATCTAGATCAGTTTGTTGTTATGTTTATTAACGACATACTGATATACTCTAAGAGTAAGGAGGATCATGAGCATCATTTGAGGATTTTGTTGAATATATTGCGTGAAAAGCAGCTCTATGCCAAGTTTAGTAAGTGTGAGCTCTGTCTACCATAAGTAAAGTTCCTAGGCCATGTTATCTCGCAAGAAGGGGTCCCAGTAAGGTGGAAGTAGTACTGGACTAGAAGAGCCTAGAAACTGTTGCTGAAATGCGCAGTTTTTTGGGTCTTGCTGGTTACTACTGGAGATTCATCCAAAATTTCTCATGTATTGCTTTGCTGATAACCAAGCTCACGAGGAAGGATTATCCATTTGTGTGGGATGAGCATTGTGAAAATTGCTTTGTAGAGCTGAAGGAGAGGTTGACAACGGTACCTGTGTTAATTATACCTGATCCCAGCTTGACTTATGTTGTGTATAGTGATGCCAGTAAGCAGGGATTAAGGTATGTCCTTAAGCAGCAGGGACGTGTGGTGACCTATGCCTCTCAACAGCTCAAACCTCATGAAATGAATTGTCCTACCCATGATTTGTATCATTTGGCTATTGTGTTTGCTTTGAAAATTTGGTGGCACTATTTGTATGGTGAGACTGTAGAATTGTACTGCGACCACAAGAGTCTCAAGTATTTATACGATCAGAAATAATTGAATATGAGGCAGCGTCGTTGGATGGAGTTGCTTAAGGACTACAACCTGGAAATTAAATATCATCTGGGTAAGCCAAATGTAGTCACAAATGCTCTTAGTCAAAAGACGGTGCTATTAGCAGCAATGATGATACAAGAGGGGAAGTTGATAGCGGATTTTTGAGATTTAAATTTGTCGAACTAGATCATCTGTACCAATTACACTGTTTCCCAAGGGGAAAGTGATTTGAGAGTTGAGATTGAAGAAGCTTAAAGGCAATCTGATCGGATGTAGAGAATTGGAGCTAGAATCGAATAGGCATAAGTTTTGGACTATGATTTGTCACCTAGTAGATTGGTTTGTTACTAAAAGAGAATTTGTGTTCCACTTAAGTTGGAGTTGTGGCGAAAGATCCTTGATGAGGCACATAAGAGCTGGTATGCTCTTCACCCCAGAATGACCAAAATATAACAAAATTTGAAATATGTGTATTGGTGGCCAGGATTGAAGAGTGATGTGATGAAATATATGGCGTGATGTCTTACTTTCTATATGGTAAAGATTGAGCACCAGAGACTGCTAGGCTTATTGCAGAGTCTTGAGATTCCGAAGAGGAAATGGGAAAGTGTGACCATGGATCTTATTGTGGAATTGCCTAGGATCAGAAATTATAATACCGCCTGGGTGATTGTTTACCGGTTAACGAAGTCAGCATACTTCATACCAATCAATGCTAGTTATTCTCCAAAAAAACTAGTAGAGATTTATATTCAGGAGATTGTGAAGCTCCATGGCATACCGAAGAATATAATTTCCCACCGAGATCCCCAATTCACTTTGAGATTCTTGTGGGCCTTACATGAGGCTCTGGGTACTTAGTTGAGATTCAGTACAACCTATTACCCTCAGACAAATAGACAGTCAAAGGGACTATTAAGATACTAGAAGATTGTTGCGAGCATAGGTCCTTGATTTCAAAGGGAATTGGGATTACTTTCTTCTACTTGCAGGTTTGCCTACAATTATAGCTATCATGCGAGCATTCAGATAGCTCCATATAAAGCGTTGTATAGGAGGAAGTGCCAATAACCATTGTACTAGAATGAGTTATCTGAGAGAAAAGTTTATGGGTCTAAACTGGTTGATCAAACCTCAACACAGATTAGAATCATTCGAAAGAGGCTCTTTACAATGCAGAGTCGACAAAAAAGCTATGCTGATAGGATGAGAAGACCTCTAGAGTTTGATATTGTTAATCATGTGTTTCTGATGGTGTCTCTAGTCACTAGTATCGGGAGAGCTATCAAAAAGATGAAGCTAAGCTCAAGATATATAGGTCCTTTTGATATTCTTGTGAGAATTAGGCTTGTTGCTTATCGAGTAGTCCTACCCCCAAACTTGAGCAAGCTCTAGATGTGCTTCACATTTCCCAACTGAAGAAGTACCAACTAGATCCATCTCATATTGTTCAGTATGAAGAAGTCAAATTGTAAGACAACTTCACCTATGTGGTAGAGCCAGAACAAATCATTGATCGGGAAGAATGATGGCTCATACACTGAAGCATTCCATATGTGAAGGTGATCTGGAAAGGAATGATGCAGAAATAAGCAACTTGGGAAGCAGAAGCAAATATGCAAAGACGGTATCTACAGTTTATGGCTCAAGTTATATGACAAATTTTGAGGACGAAATTTATTTTACGGGGGGAGAATTGTAATGACCCAAAAATGGGATTAAGGGTTAATCACTTTAAAAGGGGATGTAATTATTGTTGAATAAACACTTTTGAAGAATAATATGTGAATTTTGATCTGAATGTACTTTTGATCAGTGCTTAAACCCTATATTTAAGTTTAATAGTGGATTAACATCTAAATTGAGTTAAATAAGGGGGAGGGCGTATGGTTGAGTGCTATGATGTCAGAAATTATGCCATAAGGGCCAATCATTATACTTTGAAGATTATTATTTTAATGAAATTTCTCCATTCTGTTATTATATTATTTGCATATTAATTGTGATAATTATATCCTTGGATAATTCATGAACATTGTCTTAAAATGTCCTTGGTCGGTCATCTATGCGGGAGCAGAGATGAAACAAGACCAGTATGACTTTGATAAGATATGGAGATACAAATCAAAGTCTTAGGCACTTGTAAGAGTACAAGGTGCTGAATATCATATAAATTTTGAAATTTATATGATACTATGTTCTAAATATAGCTGCTAGAGGAGGTTATGTCTACTTCATTACATTTATAGATGACTTTAGTAGATATGACTATATCTATCTAATGAAACATAAATCTGAATCTTTTGAAATATTCAAAATATTCCAAAATAAAGTACAAAACCAACTTGGCAAAATAATTAAAGCACTTCGATCTGATCGAGGTGGTGAATATTTGAGCCAAGAGTTCATTGACCATCTTAGGAGTTGTGGGACAATCTCACAATTAACTCCTCCAGGAACACCACAATAGAATGGCATTTATGAATGAATGAATCAAACACTATTAGATATGGTTCGATTTATGATGAGTCAAACAGATCTTCCACCATCCTTTTGGGGACATACACTAGAGACAGCTGCTTTCATACTAAATCGTGTTCCATCTAATGTAATACCCCGAATTTTGAGACTCGAGGCTAGAGAATAAGCCTAAGATTAGTGGATTGCTAAGCCCCGGTTTAGTAAGATCCCAAATGGTGATTAAAAGTTAATGACTCCAAAAGTGGATGTGGTTAGTGATAAATAACCCTTTTGGAGAATATGATGTGATTTGGCACTCGAATATGATTCGTGTGTGTTGTGAGCAGTGCCGAAACTCTGTATTTGAGTTCAATTGTGGATTAACATCCAAATTGACTTAGAATAGAGGGAAGAATTTAATGGGGTATTGTGTTGGAAATGGTGTCATAGTGTGTTTTGATGTCATTGAAATTGGTTTGGAACTTTGGAATGGAAATATTGCAATGTTAGGTTTTGAAATGTGAATTGTGTTGACATGTTGAGATTGTTGTGAAAACATGTCAATGAGATGTGAATTTGATTGATTTGGTGTTTCCAATGGATTCCTTGTGAAAATTTATGTGAGAATGATGTTTGGTATGAAAATGGAACCATTGGAAGCAAAGATGCAAAATCTAAAATTCTGTCCAGTGAACCTCTATTCTGGGCAGTCAGTTTGTGTGATTTCAAAATTTCAGGAACAAGAGGATGACATTATCCATGCCTTATCCTTGATCAATATATCGTGTGACAAAAGGGACGTGACATGGTTGTATGACAAGTAGCACCGTGATAACAATCCTCATATGATTTGGGTAGTCGTAATGTCTTGTTAGAGGCCGCTTGTGACTTTTGTGTTGTGTTAGTATAGTTATTGGCCTACTACCAACTTCATATGGGCCTACAGGGTCGCACACAAGAATGGCCCAACACAAGATAATGTTTAATTTAGGGTTGACGAATTTTATATTTATATATATACATAATATAAAATTCGTTAATAATATTATATATTTTTTTTTTTTGAAATGCATATATTATATTATATATATATGTATATGTATATACATCTTATATGATATTATTATATTGTGTTAGTTTTAAATTTAATTTATTAAGATATATTAAATTTAATAACTAACATGATAGAGATATAGTATCCCATATTTAATTTATAAAGATAAATTAAATCTAATGGCTCTTTATTTGGATTAAATAAATAGGTTACATTAAAACTGTTGGACAGATTTAATTTAAACAAAATTTATTTAATTAACTCATAAAGATAATTAATTGTTAATTAATTTCAAAATTAATGATGATTAATTTTGAAATTTGAATAGAGCCATCATAGGTTATAAACTTGATAGAGTAGATATACTTATAAGCGCATGAGAATTCATAGCCGCAAGGGAAACCCTAGGAGACATTGGAGGCTATAGCACGCAGTCTCTGTTGGAGAGTATTTGTATGGATACTGGTAGAGGGAGCGAACCTGAGGTATTGGCTCTTAAAGATCATGAAAACCCTATGTTGAAAAAGATACGAATCTTTCTAACTACATTTAAACGCCATTGATGGATCCTCAATTAGGATCGGTAAAATTTTAAAATTCTTCCACTGTGCCAGCCGATCCTAACATATGAACCATAAACATGTGTTTAGCAGTGTTTCAGTAAGAGTTGCCATAAATATGGGCAAAACGGGTAAAAAGGAAGGTTGCCGACCAATTGGTCAGTTACTGAAGAGGAAACTCATTGGTAACTTAAAGATCAATGGTTGTGATTCATTGTTAAGAGATCAAGAGGGTGCAATCATGTGCTTTTAAGCTTATGTGTGTTCATAGTAGAAAGAACAAGATCTTGACACTTGCCACTATGTGGAGCATTGGATCAAAGTCAATGTTTCAACCTCTTTGTCTCCCTCTCTCTTCTACTTAGGTTGGCCAAGAGGACTCCCCTCCTTAAATTCTTATTATCTTCATAATTATCTCATCTCTCTCTCCAACTCCATTTTCGTTCAAGCTTGGAAGGAAAGAGAAAGCATGAAGTTCAAGGGAGGTGTTCCATTTGACCTTAAACAGGGAATTGCTCTTCTTTAACTTTGATCATGTTGATGAGAGCTTCATCTTGATGGTTTTATATTTTTGAAAGGTGTTTGAATACTTGAAGAAATTTGAAAGAAGAGAAATCAAGAAAACTAGTCTTGGAAAGAGGAAGAGGTAAGAACTTGGCATATTTTGACATATTCATTGTGGTTATTTGTTGAACTTGAAATTTCTATATTTTGGCCCTATTTTTTCTTGTTATTAGGGCCTTCTGGATTGCATGGCGATCTGGTATTGAAATAGGTGTCATTTTGTGTTTTGGTGCCATTGGAATTAGTTTGGAACCTTGAATAGAAAGGAATTGCATTGTGAGTTTTGGTGGGTGATCTTGTGTGACATGTTGTGTTACTTGTGGAACATGTCAATATGAGTTGAATTTGGTCATTTTGATGTTTCCAATGGATTCCTTGTGAAAATTTGTGTGGGAATGGTATTTGTTTTGAATTGGGAACCATTGGAAGCAATTATACAAAATTGAAATTCTGTCCCTTATAACTCTATACTGGGCAATTTGTTTGTCTGAATGTTTTGAACAGGCAATGGTATCTAAAAATTCTAACACTATCTAGTGTTAAAGTCACATGCCAAGCTTCAAAATGGACATATAATTCATGTCATTTCATTTTGTCAGCTCGGAGTAGTGATTTTCTAAAATTTAGGATTAAAACTGGAATCTGTTTTAGAGTAGAGTTAGATTTTGTGCAATTTTGTATTTTTGTGCTTATGGATAGCCTTGATCCATATTTTCCAATGAAGAGGACTTAAATGGATTTCAATATGCTTTGGGATCACCTCATTTTGATTTTTCTAGAATTATTTATGATTTTTTGAAGTTTCCTTGGCTACAGCGCAAAACTTTCTTTGTAGGTTTTAGCCGCAGCCAGATAATCTTGGCTACAGCTAAAAACCTTTTGTGCTATTTTTGTCTACAGTCAGAGGAGTCTTGGCTGTAGCTAACCCCTATTTCCAGTACATTGTGATTTTGAAAAGTGGTTTCCAACTTAGTATTTCCCAATCCTTTAGCATGTGTCTAGGCTTCTAGTAACCAACTAAAGAGTGCAATGATAACCAACTTTAATTGTTATAAAAGTGGGAATTTAGAATAAAGATTAATGCATCTTCCTTGATTTTGGTTTATAGGATTTGATATTTGCCCTGTACACTAACAACCTGTGCCCGGGTACCTCTGGAAAAAACAAGATAGTCACACTTTCCCTTATACTATATGTGAACACATTGTATGTATGTGTTATTATTTTTTGTGATAATTGTGAATGCTGCAAGGCCAGTGAGGCTGTGTGAATGCTGGAAAGGCAATATGAAAGCTAGAGAGGCCATGTATTTGCCAGAGAGGCAATGTGATGCCAGTGAGGAAACATGTATATGTGACAGCTGATATTCTAAGATTTGTGCTGCTGTGTTGTTTGATGATTTACTTACATGCTATGTGATTATGTGTGGAATAAGTAATCTGCTAATACTGGGATTCTCTTGAATCTCATTCTTTACTTTGACTAACCTTAGACAGGGCAAGTGGCTCCAAAGGGAAGGAGACGACCAAGGGCGGCTAGGACTTCTATAGGAATATAATTTGGATGGTTGGTTATCAGATTTTGGTTTGGGATTACTATATATTGTTGGGTGTAAATATTATTCTACATACGGTTGTGTAATCCCCTAAATGGGAATATATGAACCCTTAGTATATATATATGAAACCTGGGGTTGCCGAGATTTTAGTTGTACACTCTGATATGTGTAATTGTGATTTAACTGCACAAGTATTTATATTCAGAATGTTGAATTTGAGACCAGAGTAAGGAAGAAACTTTGAAAGAATTTATGAAAACCCTTCTGGAAGGAAGGGGATTGGAAATGAATTTTAATTACCCATCGGTCTCTAATCCATTCTAGTTACGCATTTTTGAATCATAATTATGGTTTTTAAGGCAGGGGGTTACATAATGGCAAAACTGTATTGTGACCACAAAAGTCTCAAGTGTTGGATGAGTAAGAAGAATTGAATATGAGACAGTGCAGGTGGATGGAGTTACTAAAAGATTACAAGATGGAGATCAAGTATCATCCAGGTAAAGTTGATGCTGTCATGGATGGGTTTAGTCGAAAGGCGGTGTAGATTGTTGTAGGGATGATAGAAGATTTTTTGGATTTAAATCTCTCAAATCAAATCGTATGTGCTAATAGTGTTCCCCAAGGGAAAGTGACTTAATGTCTGAGATTGAAAAGGCTTAAAGTTGGGATGAACGAATACAGTTCATATGGACCATAAGTGAGAGGGGTGAATAACTCCAAAGTTTGAAGTTGGAAGTTATGTGTTCATGAGAGTATTTTCGGTCATGGGAATCGGTAGAGCAATCAAGAGAATGAAGCGTAGCCTAGGGTGCCTTAGTCCATTTGAGATTCTTGCAAGATTCAGACCTGTAGCATACCAGATAGTCCTACCTACAGACTTGAGCAGGTTCTATAATGAATTTATGTCCCAAGTCATGTGACAAATTTTGGGGACAAAATTTATTGTACGATGGGAGAATTGTAATAACCTAAAATGTGAATATGGGCTCATGACTCCAAAAGTGGATGTAATGAACATTAGCCAAACACTTTTTGAGAATACAATATGAGTATTGACCCGAATAACCCGAATTAGCAGCATAAAGAGTAAGTGGTGTGACTGAATGGCTAATGAAATTATTTAGTGTAACTATATGGTTACGTGCTTTATGAGAGGGCATAAAAGCTTGACACATGGCACCATAAAAATGAAGTCAAAAAGTCCAAGCAATTACGTTTATTTTTCAAACTCTCTTCTCTTTCTCTTCTTACTTCATCCAAAAGAGCATGGAAAGCTAAGAAAAACTGAACATCATCATCTCTCTGTCTCTCAAGGTTGGCTAGTTATGGAGGAGGAAAGAAAATGAATTCAAGTTTGAAGGTAAGCCCTTCTTTATGGATTTTGACCTAGTAGATGACTCCTTTTGCTCAAAACCTCTTCTCTAAACTTGTTCCTCTTGATGTAAGCTTCATTCCTATAGTTTTAGATTTTCAAGAGGAAGTTTTTGTGAATCCAAGAAAAACTAGTTGTTAGAGAATCAAAGAATCAACTAGAGGAAAAGGAGAGTAAAAACTATCTTTTAATATATTTGTTGTGGTCATTAGTTTTTTTACTGAAATTGTGGTCATTAGTTGAGACTTTTGATTTTTGGATTTTTTCCCTATTTATCAAGTAATTAGAGTTTTAGAGGATACATGGTATTTTGATTGTTGAAATGGTGTCTTGGGTTGTGTTTTGGACAATGGAATTGGTTTGGAGTCTAGAATGTGAAATGTTGGCAATTGTGAGTTTTATGTTGAAATGTGGTCAAAATAGAACATGAGAAAGTAATGTGAAATTGGGTGTTTTGATGTTTCTATTGGATTCCTTATGGCAAATTGTATGGAAGTAGTGTTGGTTGTAACCCCCTCAGTAATTATATCCAAAATACACGATTAAAATGAAATAAAGACCAATAATAATCAAATAACATTTACTAACCCATCATATGACGGGGTTTTCGCGAATACTTTTTGAAATCATTTATAAACTTGGTCTCATATTCACATTTCGAATACAATTACTACGCGAAGATAAATCACATTCATATAAATATCAGAGTGCACAACTTAATCATCCCGGCAATCTCGGGTACATACCTTCGCTAAAGATATATAGGGCACAATTGCCCATTACAATTCTTCAAATGGGGATTACACAATCTCATCTCGAATGAGTCCTGCCACTCCCTCCACGAGCCACTTGCCCTGTCTAAATTGTTGGTAAGGGAGGGTGAGATTCGAGAGAATCTCAGTAGGGAAACATTATCAATATGCAGTCAAGATAAGTGTTTAATGCATGGCATGCTTGCATCACATAACTCATGCACACATACAATGACAAATCTATAAGCTCAATGCTTCGAACGATACATATATGGCCATAGCATATATTGAAACATAGCTTCAAATCATTCATACATGTTCCACATAATCAAGCAAAGCAATAACATGCATCAACACATTAATACAGTTATCAGAGCATGTAGGAGAGATAAGTTCCCTACCTCCAGTCTTTTCTCCTCGATTTACGTGCCAACAACTCGGGGCTTCACGTTCGATCCTACAATGTCAAATGTACTATTTAGATACTTCCATAGTGTTTCTGAGGGTCATATGAAGCTATATTGAAAATTTGCTAAAATGCCCCCGGGGACCCGGTCCGGCCCCACCGTACCCGGTCTGACTGTACTTTTCCCGAAATTTTGACATGGGCTATTCTAACATATTTTCGCCCAAGGAATCCATTTTCGGACTCGGAATTATCAAATTCAATGTCAATTACAAAATTACCCTTGACAGCCCCACTTTAAGGGTTTCAGGGGCATTTTTGTAATTATGCTTTTTCGGCCTGTTCCGAAAAAGTGACCAACTGTAACCCCACCTAATTTTTGCTCTTGAACTCAATGGAACCATCAAATCATTGAAAATCCAACTCTATGACCCATTTATAGCCATAACCGAAATATACAAGTACTCCGGGGAAAATTGGGGTTTTTCGGTTTCAGCTCCGTAAACGCATTCCTTTATACTCCTAACCACTTTATTGACTATTCCATTAGGTTAGCACTACCATTTAGTATCAATTTGGGCAGCATAACAGCCCCACAAACCCATTTTCCATTTTTAGAACCAAAGACAATCCGGCGAAATTTCACCGATTAAATTGTCTATAACAGCCAGAATAGTCAATATGCACGAGTTTGGAAGTTACCTCAAGCTTCCACTAGCTTTTACTTCTTGTGGCTGAAAACCCTAACTTCAAAACACCAAAAGAGGAGCTTCTAAACCTTAAAGAACATAAAGGAGTAGCTTAGTATCGGAGTTATACGCGTTAGGAGCTAGATCGTCGGAGAAATCGACTTACCTTGTGAGATTTCTTCCTCTTTCTCTCTCTATTTCAGCTGTTCTCAGCGTCAGAAATGAGGAGGAAGAAGGAAAAAACCGTTTAATGTTAGACATCTTATTGAAGTGATTCTAAACGCTATAGAACTCTTATTGAGTGTAGTTTCAAGGAAAAATATAGACTTTAGCCAATTGGAAGCACAAAATTCCCAGAATTAAATTCTTTGGATGTTGTTCAAGAAACTTTCCAGTTTTTTTGGGCTAAGTTCAAAAATCCATATCAGTTTTTATATAGCTTTAAATGATTCATATGACCTATCAAATTAAAGCTTAGGATGTCTACTTTCAACCTATAATTTTTCATAATTTTAACTCATCATTTGTTCTTCAAAAACCCCATGACAAACTCACTCCCTCATAGGAAATTTCACTGGAAGCATAATCATATTCTACAAAATTCACCATTTTATTTTCTTTAATGCCCCAAAGATATAAGACACATTAGAGAATAGGTTTGTGACACCTGCTAAACTGAGGCTAAGCAGTCTACTTAATTTAGGCTTATTCCCAAGCCTCTAATCCCAAAATTCAAGATATTACAAACAACTTATGGAAAATCCACATTAATTTTAACATCAAAATGACAGGAATTAGGTTCCACTACCGGAAGCTCTTCTAGACTACACCCACTATTCTCTCCAAAAGTGATTTCAAATTCCTCATCATAATAATCCTCATCAACACAAAAAGTGGTCATCATGCTTAAGGAATTATCTTGCCTCATAGTCTCAAGTGACGAAACAATTTGACTCACATATATTCCAATATTTTGGACACTTGGCTCAACTCTAGTGACAAGTTCCTTTTGCTATATGCTAAATCTCTTTGATGATTCCACAAACTCCTCACATAATCTTTCTAAATTATATTTTTCCTTATACTCAAGGGTGTGTTCTTCAATATGTGGATAAGAGTAGAAAGGAGGATTAGGACAATACTTGACATATGGATCAAAAGACTCTTGTTGCTCTAAATTTCCACCAGGATGAAAAGGAATTATCAAAATAATTATGGTTCATAGTGAAATCATCTCTCATATAATGATTAGTAGTGCTATATGGACAATGCTCATAAGAATGACACTCTCTACAATTAGCATAAGAAAAACAATTATAAGGAGAAAATTTTTTAATCCAACCAGCATTTATATTTTATTGTCTTATTCCATCCACATGCATTCCTAAAAACGAACTAAGATATGACAATTTATCACTGATTGAATCAAATGAATGTTGTGAATAATCCATTTTTATTTTTAAATTTAAACATGAAGACCAAATTAATATTAAAATTACTTAGTATTGATATTAATGATAACAATCCCCAGCAATGACGCTAAAAATTTGTTATGAATGTAAATAGTCTATTAAAAAGTGTAGGTGTACATTGTCGTAATCATATAATACAGAAGTGAGTAGAGTATCATTCCCACAAGGATTGATCAATCAGTACCAAAATGGATGATTTTAATTCTATTTAGTTGATTGATTACTTGGTGATTAAGAGTAAAAAATAAAAATTGATTAAATATGAGTGCATATAATATGAAAGAAACTATGAGAAAAAGTCCTAGGGGTCAGATTTCACTTAACAAACTTTGAATTAAATCACTTATCTATTATAGTTTAATTTATTCCATATGATTGATAGTCAAGTTTCCCTCATTTAATTACTAGCCTCTTCAAAGGTCAACCAATTCTATAATTAATTGCTAATCCAATATATTCCTATATGAATTCAAGCAATTAATCATGCATTAAGATTTATGGAACTTATTAATACTACACAACTCATATGAATATATTCCTATTTCATATGCAAGTTATGGTTTTAATTATAGGGTCTACACACATGCATCTCCTTCCTATCTCAACATACATATTGAAATCATTTAAAAGATAGCCAATCAATTGAAAGCATTAAGAACAATAATTAAAACTCAATCTTGAAGGAAAAATTAAAACTATATTTAATAAGTTCAAATTCAATCCATCATTAGTAATCTATAACATCACCCTAGTAAAATGGAAATTTAGCTCATGATGAAATTAAAAACAAAACCAGAATAAATAAAAAACTTCATAAACATTGCATGAACCTTAAATATTAAATTTTAAAACAGAAAGATACAATTACAAGATGCATGAAAACTGAAAAATCTAGCCTTCCATATATGGGTAAAACCTTCCATGTAGGTGGCAACCTATACCATCCATAAAGGAGGAGTACCTAAGCCTTCCATTAAGGAGGCATATAAGAAGCAAATACAATGCATGAAATTAACTCTAAGATTGTATATGTGGAGAAGAGAGGAAAGTAATTGATATGAAAATTGTGTGTTATGTGAGGGAGAGGATGGTTATATATAGGGAAGAATGGAGTAGGTGAAATTGTAAATGGAATGGAGTTGATGAAATATAGATGGAATGGAGTTTGTGGGATGGTTGGTGGAATTTCACATTTTAATATTCATGAAAGTTGTAGCTTTGGATCATAGCTTGACGACCCAAGTCGAAACTCCTTATTTCAATATTTGCAGCTCCACTTATGATCAAATTCGTGGGCAAAGATCAGAATGAACAAATTCATGTCCTCAATTTACAAGCAAAATCCAAAACTCTTGGATATAGAACTGGGTTTTGGTATCAACATAAAGTTGTAGACCTCTTTCTTAGCTTTCTATCCATATAAAGAACATCCCAATTCAACATCTAGAGCTCCAAATATTGCATGAAAACTAAAACATGGTCTGATTTAATATTTTTCAAGAAATTCTATTTTATTCTAAAATCATTATTTATTTATCAATTATGCCCAAAATTCATCAAAGTGAGCTCAAATTTCATCAATAAAATTATCATTTAAGGGAAAATAAATACGCAAATATTTTACTTATCAAATTAATTCAAGATCACCTTAGAAGGTACTTGGAAGCCAAGTGCCTTTTAAGGTCTTGGTCTTTCAAGGTACTTACAATACAAGCGCTTTATAAGGCCCTTTTTTTTCTAAAGTTTTTTTTTAATGAAGGGTAGCTATGGAACTTGCCAAAGCTTCCCTAAAGCCTTGTGTGGCACTTGTTTAAGCAAGCGCAATACAAGGCTTACATTTTTAAAAAAATTTGCCCAACCATATATGTTCTTCTTTGCATGCCTTCAGCTCCTAGTTTCCCATATTCTTAAATCTCCACTCCATTAGTTCCCACTCTATTTCCTTTCAACCCCACTCACCACCCTTCCTTATCATTCTTCCCACTCCCCTCTTCCTATATAATACGGTCTGCACTCCTTCTCGCTGTTTTAGAGTTATAGCGCCATTGTCCACACTACTCCTTCCTATAGGAAGTAATATGACTTCTTATGAAACTTCCCCAAAGAAGTGCCATAGGAATTTTTTTTAAAAAAATAATTTTGCACAAATTTTCCTTTTCCTAGTGAAACCCTTTACATTTACAATTAAAATCCACAGCAAAATGAACAAAACCAAACTAGATCAAACCAAACCAGAATAAAATAACTTGAAACAAATAATTAGTCCATAAAATCACTACTAAATGTATTTAATACAACAATTACAATGTAGAACTAATTTTAAGTGAATAAACACATAAAACTCAGCACATTTTAACTTTAAAAATAAAAGAAGAAAATGTATGGACTTAAGCTTTTGTAGGAAAAAAAGACTTACAAGCTAAGGAGCTTCTATAGGAGGTTAAGACAAGAAGGAAAAAACACGCAGGAGACCAAGCTTTACATTGCAATAGAGGTGGCGACCAAATGTTGAAGAAATGCGCACGTGGAGGAGATAAGATATAATAAAAATATGGGAAAGCACTATAGGAAGCTAGTTTTTTTAAAAAAAAAAAGAAACAAGATTCCATAGATTCAAGAAGCACCATAGCTTTCATTTATGGCACTAGAAGTTATGGGGAAGTGCCATAGTATTCTTAAAAATAAGTGTCACTTATTGTGTTTTTTGTAGTGGTGTTTGTTGGTAGACAAAATTGTTCAATCACCTCTATCTGTTCTTAATCAACTTCTATACCGTTCTTGGAGACACGATGACATAACACAATCCTTCTTTCACCATAAAATGATGTTTCTCTGAATTGAGAGCAAGATTAGTGTCTCACACCATTTTAAGACTTGAGCTAGGTTTGCTAAGAACTATTCATATGAATTAAACCTTGAATAGTTAAACTTGAGCTATAGCTATTTTGTTGTACCCCAAATAACCAAGAAAACAAAAGAACTCTCTTTCAGCTAATTTATCTAACATCTTATCAATGAAAGGCAATGGAAAGTGGTCCTTGTGAGTAGCGTATTGAGCTTACATTAGTCCATGCAAACCCTATACCTGGCAATAGTAGAGTGGGAATGAGTTCATTATAGGTATTATCCACTATCTAAAATAAGGTATACAATGCCAACATCAAGCTATTTAAGGATCTCTTTACTCATTACTTCCTTATAATAGAATTGAGTCTTCTTTGATGTTGATAAACCTATGTTGTGAGTTCTAAACAAACTAGGTTTAAAAATATAGCATAGTAGCTAAACCTAGGCCATTCTTGTGAGGGGATTAAAGCTGTAATACCCCTACTTTTGAAACTTTAGCTTAGAGAATAAGCCTGAGATTAGTGGACTGCTAAGCCCTGGTTTAGCAAGATCCCAAATTGTGATTAAGGGTTAATGACTCCAAAAGTGGATGTGGTTAGTGATAAATAACCCTTTTCGAGAATATGATGTGATTTGGCACTTGAATATGATTCGTGTGTGTTGTGAGCAGTGCCGAAACCCTGTATTTGAGTTCAATTATGGATTAACATCCAAATTGACTTAGAATAAAGGGAATAATTAAATGGGGTATTGTGTTGGAAATGGTGTCATAGTGTGTTTTGATGCCATTGAAATTGGTTTGGAACTTTGGAATGGAAAAGTTGCAATGTTAGGTTTTGAAATGTGAATTGTGTTGACATGTTGAGATTGTTGTGAAAAGATGTCAATATGATGTGAATTTGATTGATTTGGTGTTTCTAATGGATTTCTTATGAAAATTTATGTGGGAATGATGTTTGGTATGAAAATGGGACCATTGGACGCAAAGATGCAAAATCTGAAATTCTGTCGAGTGAAACTCTATTCTGGGCTGTCAGTTTGTGTGAACTTTTTAAATAACCAAAAGGTGTCTAAAAATTCTGAAACTTTCCAGTCTTAAATTTCACATCCAAAGCTTCAAAATGGACATATAATATGTGCCATTTCGTTTTGTGAGCTAGGAGATATGACTGTCCAAAGTTTGGGATGGAAACTGAACTCTGTTTTGGGGCAGCGATGAGTTTTATGTAATTCTGGAATTTTGTGGTAATTTTGGATAATGGCCCATATTTTTCCTATCAAGAGGACATAAATACCTTTCATTTTGCTTTAGAATCACTTCATTTCAATTTTTCTAGAATTAGTTATGATTTTTCAAAGTTTGGGCAGAAAATCAGAAAATCCAAAAATGGGAATTGTGACATCATCGAAATAAAAGATGACATCAGTATGGAATTAAATATTTTCTCATCATCTTCAGCTCTCATTTCTGACATGCTGAACCAGTTGAAACAAGTGAGAGAAAGTTGAGAGCTCTTAGAGAGAGAAAGAGGAGAAATCTGACAAGGTGTTGAAAGCTCAATTTTCATGGTTAAGAAGGGTTAGGGTTTTAGCCACTCTTGAGAAAAGCTAGTGGGAGCTTGAGCCTCTCTAGGTGATAACCATTTCCAGACAATCTTGACGAATGGAATGCTCTTGTTTCTGAGCTTCTTTTCCTGTCGATCGATAATTCGGTCAGGTGTGACTTCGTAAGTCAAATCATCGCACATTTCCACATCTTCATACTCTATTACGTGTTCTGGATCATATTGATACCTTTCCATCTGGGAAACATGAAAAACATCATGTAGTCTGCTCAGATTCGATGGTAATCAATATGATATGCCACAGGCCCAATCTTCTCTAAGATCTCAAACGAACCAATGTATCTTGATTGTAGCTTCTTTGCTTTCAATGCCCTGCCAATACCCGTAAGAGGTGATACTTTCATGAATATGTGGTCAACGACTTCAAATTCCAGAGGTTTTTGCCTCTTATCTGCATAACTTTTTTGTCGGCTCTGAGCAGCTAGCAATCTCTTCTTGATCAATTTTATCTACTCCGTTGTCTGATTAACAAGATCTGGCCCTAGTAATTCCCTCTTAGATAACTCATCCAGCATATTGGCGATTGACACTTCCTCTCATAGAGTGCCTCGTATGGAGCCATTTGAATACTTGAATGATAACTATTATTGTAGGCGAACTCTACTAATGGAAGGAATTTGTCCTAACTACCTTTGTAATCAAATACGCAAGCCCTTAGCATATCCTCAAGAGTTTGAATCGTTCGCTCTATCTGCCCATCAGTTTGAGGATGTTATGCCGTACTGAATCAGAGCTTGGTACCCAAAGCTTCATGAACCACCTTCCAAAACTTGGAAGTGAATCATGGATCTCGATCAAAGATGATGTTCTTCGGAATACCATGTAATCTCATAATCTCCTGAATGTAAATTTCTGCTAGTTTATCAGGAGAATAGTGAATGCTAATCAGTAGGATGATGTTCTTCGAAATACCATGTAATCTCATAATCTCCTGAATGTAAATTTCTGCTAGTTTATCAGGAGAATAGTGAATGCTAATCAGTAGGAAGAGAGCTGTCTTCATGAATCTATCAACTATCACCCATATAGCATTATGGTTTCTAACCTTTGGCAATCCTGTCACGAAATCCATGGTAACATTTTCCCACTTCCACTCAGGTATCTCAGGATTCGTCAAAAGCCCCGAGGGTCACTGATGTTCAATTTTCACTTTCTGACATGTTAAGCAACAAGCAACAAACTCAGTCACCTCTCTTTCCATTCCCGGCCAATAATATTAAGCCTTCAAGTTATGGTACATCTTTGTGGCTCTTGGATACAGAGTATACTTACTCTTATGTGCCTCCCCTAGGATTTGTTGTTTCAGTTTTGGTTACAGTGGAATATAAATCTGCTTCTTATACTTGACTAGCCTGCTGGGTGACAAGTCGTAATCCTAAGTCTCATCCCTATCAATTATACCTCTGATAGATAGCTTCGTCATCGTTCTATTGGGCTTCCTCAATTATCGCCCTCAGATCGTTGTATATCTGACTAACCCCACTGCCTAACAGAATCTGACAGGACATATAGGCACATGAATTATGACGGCTGTTGTTTGTTTGAATTGCAGGATAAACGCTGAAGGGCATGAGTCAATTGTAAATATGATTTGTTTTCCACTGCAAGGGTTGGAAGTAATTTTAGGAATTGACTGGTAGACAACAAATGGTATGTTGTTGGACTGTAAAGGGAATAGAGTCTTATATCTGAATCCACAACCACAAGCTGACACCGAAATCACTCTTAACCTTCTATCTGCGGCTAAGGTTGAGAGGTATTTACAGAAGGGATGTCAAGGGTACATGGTATTCTACAATATGCAATCAAAGGTTGGTGTAGCCTTGGAAAGTTCCCTATGGAAAATGAATTCCTTGATGTTTTTCCGAAGGATGTCGGTGGTCTACCTCCAGATAAGGAAGTGGAGTTCTCGATTGATTTAAAGCCTGGAGTGGGTCCAATTTCTAAAACCTCATACCGTATGGCTTCAAGCGAAATGGCAGAGCTAAAGAAGCAGATTGAGGAACTACTTGGGAAAGGGTTCAAACGACCCAGCGTATCGCCCTGGGGTGCTCCAGTACTCTTCATCAAGAAGAAAGACAAAAGCCTGTGTCTCTGTATCGATTATCGATAGCTGAACAAGGTGACTGTCAAGAACAAGTATCCACTCCCTAGAATTGATGATTTGCTCAATCAGTTGTCTTGTTCCTGTGTATTCTTGAAGATCGATTTGCGATCGGGATACCATCAGTTGAGAGTCAAAGTAGAAGATGTATCGTTCCAAGCATTGAGCTTATAGATTTGTCATTATATGTGTGTATGAGTTATGTGATGCAAGCATGTCATGCATTAAACACTTATCTTGCCTGCATACTGATATTGTTTCCCTACTGAGATTCTCTCGAATCTCACCCTCCCCTACCAACAATTAGGACAGGACAAGTGGCTCGTGTAGGGAGTGGCTAGGACTCCTTCGAGATGAGAGTTGGTAGTTGGTTATCAATAGTTGTAAAGACTGTATATGATTTGGTTGAATATAGGTTTATGAATTTGAGATGAGATTGTGTAATCCCCATTTGAAGAATTGTAATAGGCAATTGTGCCCTATGTATCTTTAGCGAAGGTATGTACCCGGGATTGCCGGGATTATTATGTTGTGTACTCTGATATTTATATGAATGTGATTTATCTTCGCGTAGTAGAAATGTGAATATGAGACCAAGTTTATAAATGATTTTAAAAGGTATTTGTGAAAACCCTGTCATGTGATGGGTTAGTAAATGTTATTTGATTATTATTGGTCTCTATTTCATTTCAATCACGTATTTCGAATATAATTACAGAGGGGGTTACAAAAGCTGTAAGAAATCATTTTGAGACATTGTTTCTAAGATAAATGAAGTAATCTAATCTAATTCAATATTTTTGTATTTTCAGTTTTCAAGATAAAGAAGTAAATTGAATCAAAATTAACGATAACAACAAGGAAAATTCAATAAACTAATGTAATGATGAAGTGGGATTCCCTTAAGTTGAGATTTTAGTCTCCTTACCTGCTAATGATAAGAATTCAATCACATGAGTCAAAAGAATGGACTTAAGCTTTCACTAGATCCATACTTGCAATTCTCATTTAATTGATTCTACCAAAACAATTAAATGAGTACTACCATTCAACAAAATAATTCAGAATCAAGGAGAAGAATAATTAACTTTTAATTATAAATTGTAACTACTATTAAAAAATTCAAAGTATTGAGTTTAGTCATTTAAAATCCGCTCAACTGACTAGGAATAAACAACTCAATCTATTTCTAATATGGATCATACAAAGATTAATTAGTTAACTCCTAGCTTGACCACCAAGTTTATTTACTTGGTATAGAACAATCTAGCTCACACCTATATACTTGACTAAGCCATTTTATTATGAACTATAAAGATAGCTTAAAAGAATTCCATCAAAGCTTAGAAGATTTGACCATTACCCAACTTGAGGAAATCACTAGAACTTAGCTACTCATGGAGGAGGAAAAGGAAGCTTGAAGAAGAAATGAGCCAATAACCAAGGATAAAAGGAAAAACATTCAACATCTCTCTTCAATTCTCTTCCATTCTATGTAGTAGCTTGAGTCTTCCCATCTTACCAATCCAATCAGTCTAGCGGCTTCAATTATCTATCTTAATTGGTGCTCTTGAGTTGCTCTTGTGTGTCTCCCAAAGAATCATCCCTAACACCTCCTCTCCCTCCTCTAATTCTCCATTAGTTTGGTGTTTTTCTTTTTCCTTTTCACCGCCTCCTACTTCTCTTTCTTTTCTTCCTCTCTTTTTGTTTCAATTATCCATTCTTGCCTTTTATCTCTTTATCCCTCTCTCACTATTTTTTCAGCCATGACATGTAATAACCTGAAATTTAGGCCAAGTGACTTGAGGATAAGCCTATATCAAGCATATGACTAAGCCCAGCTTTGGAGGAGTCCCAACAATAGCATGAGATACAAAAACTCTTAGGGACTATGTGATCTGGCCCTACTGGTAAAGGGCTTAGTATGCATAGGCAGTATGATCAAAGTGTTGTTGCAGATGTGCATAGGACACATATACGGTGCCATTGGGTTAGTATAAAGATGCCACCCAGATATGTCATGAGGCATAGGACTAATTGGTTAAGTGAATATGACGATATTGGTATGCACATGGCATTTTTAGGGCAGACATGTATACCCTGTGTTTTAGGAAAAGACACCGGTAGTGGGCCCATATGAAGCCTACATACATACTCTGACCTGGCATCATCTTATGAGCTTTGATAGTTATGACACAATCCCGAGTAAGTCACGAATGAACCAGAGGAGACACTGATAAAGTAACTTTTTTAAAGTAGCATTAATAAAGTAAGTTATGATAGCTAATGATCACACAACTTTTGTGTTGGTACTACAAGAGAGTGACAAGTGTCTTCTCATCAATGTAAAGTACCAATTAACTTTTGTGTTGGCATGTTAAGAGAGTGACAAGTGTCCCTAATGATGGTACTTGCTTTTTGCCTTTTAAGATGGCACTCTCCGAAGCCACCACCTAGCCCTTGATTCTGAGAATCCGTCGGTCTTAAGCCCAGCCGTGTACTCGACTTCCTGAACATCGAACTAGGTAGCCTGGGGAAATTGTCAGGCTTCTCCTTCCCTTGACATGTAAGGACACATAAAGAAAGAGAAAATGAGAAAAGAAGATGCTTTGGGGACACTTGTCATCATCTGAAGAAAGATCAGGACATATGGCACCATAGGATTAAAGCAAGTGACACATGCCACTTTAAGACAACTCAACTCTCTCTCTTCTCTTATTAAATTTTAGCTAAAGGTAAAAAATGAAGCGAAAATGAGGAAAATCAAGAGAAAATGGAAAAGGAAAGAGAAAGGATGAATAATGTTGTGTTCTTGAGCTTTAGAGCCAATTATAACCCCGAATCATTGTTTTTGTCAGGTAAGTCCTTTAGGAAAGTTATTCTAATAACTGAGAGCTTTCTTTCTGTGGTCTCAATTTTCTAATTAGAGGTATTTTGTGTCATCTAGTTAGCCGGAGCCACCGGAATACCAAACCGGTTGTAGAAACCAATTGTAGGCTTTACATTGAACCGTATACCTTATGATTTCGTTCAGTTTTTCTTGACTCTTAAACCACCCTAATGTTTTACCCAGAGGGTGTTTTTGAGGCTATATGTGTTAAATCTTGAATATATAATGATATATGGTGTTTAATGATAAAATAATACTAGTTTAAGTGCTACCAAATTTGATTTTGGTGAGGCAACCCATTTGTGACACATTTTTTACTGAGAAAATTGTATCCAATGGCATAAAACTTCCCATATTTAAAGTAGACATCATAAGCTTTAATTTGATAGGTCATTTGTGTCATTTGGATTAATATATTAAAAGATATGAATTTTTAAAGTTTGATATGTAAAACTAGCAAAAATCTGTGACAGGGTGAGTTTGTTGATGATTCTAGATTTTTGTACATGGAACTGGCTAGAGGAAATATTTTTTATCTTAAAATAGACTTAACAAGTGACATATATAGTTTTGAACCACCTAATTTGGATATTTGTACAAAAAGATATGAATTTTCAAATTTTCTTGAAAATTCTTCCAACTTTTGGAAATTGTGTGAAAATAAAAAGGTTATGGCATTTGGTAATTAAGTTGACCTCCAAGGGTTAAGTTAAACACTTGGAGTTAGTGTGAGCCCATTAAATACCCATTGGGCCTAATATGTTAACTTTAAAGTTAACTAACCAGAGAGTGTCTTGAGTTATAAAAATTGGGACAAGTATAGGTCCAAAGATAAGGGACATGTCTTAAAGGCCAAAATAGCTTATTGGACATTTATTTGTCATAGCTCTAATAATATGACCATTTATCTAAAGACATGAGATGACAAAGAAGAGACAATGGAAGTAACATCAATGGTTGGAAGAAAAGGTACCAAAAAGGGGACTCGAAGACAAAAGGTAGTGGACTTACCCTACTTACATGTCCCTGATATTTATGCTTATATATTGATATAAGTAATTGCTTTTCTTGATTATGTGATGCATATATGACTAATGGAAGCTCTGTTTCTATATATACTATGGCTATGAGTATGATGTATGATATATTGAGCATGTAGATATGTCATTGTGTTAGTATAAATTCATGTAAGGCAAGCATGTTATGCATTAAACCATTATCTTGCAAGCTAATTGGTATTGTTTGCTACTGAGATTCCCCCGAATCTTACCCTCCCTCAACCAACCATATAGGCATATAAGTATAGAAGAGGAGTGTAGGATAATGTGCTAGATGAAGAAGTTGCGAAAAGGAGATCAAGACTAAGATGCGCTAATCCATTATGCATAATTAATATTTAAAATGGTTAATTGCATAACCCATATGATGGGTGGATGATTTTCTGAAGCATGATAATTGAACTAGTAATGGGTAATCATACGGTACAAGCCCATTAGTTAAGTAAGCAGAGCGATTTAATAAACAGAGAGATACTCTTATAATAAGGCATGAAAAGAATTAAGTAACCTCATGAATAAAGTTAAAAAATCTAGTAAATACGTCCTTTACCAAATGAATAAGGCTCTAAGAAAATATGTGAAAAATTTTAGCTAGGAGATTATTTATTAATTCTCTTAAGCCGTAATAATAATGACATCGCTTCTTATGTATAGTAAAGAGGCACAAGGAATGAGTGTTATATTTGCTGACAAAAGTTGATTTACTTTATACTATCGAGCCAGTTCTTCTTGAGTTTAAGACTCTTGCCTTTCTTTCAACAATAGCATAGAGCATCTCATGGCAATTCACTAGGTCATACAAACCCCTTTCTCTAGAAGTTCTACATGTATGTGTTTACTCTCAAGTATATTCATGTTATGATTATATAGTGGGCAGTAAGACCTATTAGACCAGTGTGTCCTTAAGCCATAACACCTAATGGGAGTTGGCCCTAAGGTAGTAAGACCTATTAGGCTAGTGTGTCCTTAGGCCGTAAGACTTGGTATTCATTCAGAGTGAGATCATAAGACCTGCTGAGTAATCCAAACTTGAGATTCCAGGTAGTGACTTGACCATGAGATTCTGGGATTGACTCGATGCATGAGATTCTGAGCATTGTCATGAAGAGGTTATAAAGCCTAAGAATAATGGGATAGTTTGTCCTAAGGCAATAAGAGCCAGGTAGGCTTGAGGCAGAAAGCCCATGAGTGTACCTTGTATAGGGAGTTACCCTAGGTTATAAGACCTGATGAATATCCAATGCCAAAAGGCATAGACCTGAGGCTATAAGTCCCAATGTGCCTATGGAATAGGGGTGATTGCTTAGGCTATAAGACCTTTTAGGCTACCTAGTGGTTGATGATAGAAAGTGTGTATTATGATTTCCTATTAGACTATGTGTCCTGGATTGCTGAATACTGAATGATTGCTAAGGCCATAAGACCTAATGGACTAGTATGTCCTTAGGCTGGAAACATATTATGTATTTGAGAATTATGACAAGCAGAGGCTCGAGGTAGTAAAGCACGTTTTCTGGATAGAGGAGATTGAGACTCAAGAGAAAAAACAAATGTAAGGGTGGGGGCTAAAGCTAACCACCAAAGTGGGGTACAAGTTGCATAGGGTAAGGCCCTAGGTCATCGGATGACATTAAGACCTGTGAACATAGTACTGTGGTTGTTTCCTAGGTGGTGACATTGGGCCAGTGTGTCTAGAGTAAGCCTCGAGATGCCAATGGCATAGAGGTGATTCCTAGGCTATAAGACTGAAATATCTAACGTTATGGGTATAGAATGAGCCAAAAGGCTAGAATGAAATAATCTGTAAGGCTAAATATATTGGGTAGTGACCTAAAGAGGTAGTAAGGCCTGTATAACCAAGTGCAGTTAGAATAGACCAATGGGTATATTCTTTATGCTGTAAGATCGAAATATCCAACATTGTGGGTATAGAATGAGACAAAAGGCTAGAATGAAATAATCCGTAAGGCTAAATATACTAGGTAGTGACCTAAAGAGGCAGTAAAGCCTGTATAACCAAGTGCAGTTAGAATAGACCAGTGGGTTCGGTGTTTGAATCTATACTACATCCTATGTACTAAATTAATGAAAATGTTGATTTATGGTTGGTAAATACTATCTAAGATCTGTGTTGAGAATTTGATGAATTGTATTGCATGATCTGTGAGCTTGCATAATAAGAGATAGATTGAATAAGAGATAGATGTTAGAAATTTTGAGGAAAAAATTTATTGAACGGGGAGAACATTATAATATACTGAATTTTGGTCCTAGAATTTAAGGATAAGCCTTTATTAGGCAGACAACTAATCCCAATTCGGGAAGAGTCCCAAGAATGGCAAGAGATAGAAGACTCTTGGGGAGTATATGATCCAACCTTACTGGGCAAAGGGATTAGTATGCATAGGCAGTAGGGTCAAAGTGCCAATATAGATATACACAGGAGACATATACGATACCATTGGGCTAGTAGAAAGACACCAACCAGATATGTCATGAGGTATGGGACTACTTGGTCGAGCGAAATATGACGGTATAAGTGTGCACATGGCATTTTCAAGGCAAACATGTGTACCCTGCGTTTTTGGAAAAGACACCAATATGTGGGCCCACATACATACTCTAACTTGGCATCATCTTACAAGCTCTGATACATGTGACACAATCCCAAGTAAGTCTCCAGTGAAACCCTAGTAGACACCAATAAAGTAACTTTATTAAAGTAGCTTTAATAAAGTAAGTCATGATAGTTAATGATGACACAACTTTTATGTTAATCCACAAGAGAGTGACAAGTGTCCTCTCATCATTACAAAGTACCAATCAACTTTTGCGTTGGCATGTTAGAGGGTGGCAAATATCCCTAATGATGGTGTAAGAGGCAAGTTTCACCCAAGAGGGGGGTGAATTGGGTGATGTTATAAATTTTTTGTTCGATGTGGTGATATGAAAAATATAGTAGATAGAGTAGAGTTGAGAAGATTTGAACACAGAGAGTTATACTGGTTCGGCCTAACAACAAGGTCTACGTCCATTCCTCAGAGATCAAGACCTACTGAGATTTCCACTATTCCTCCAAGATTCAATGGGCTCTCAGAACGCCACAAAACAACAATCATCCTTGAACGGACTACGAGCAGAAATATTCTCTTAACAAGAAACTTCTCTCCCCCTTACGACAAGTCTTACGTGCAGAAAAACAACCTATGACTCTTCTTACTTGCTTATGTATACAAGACTTATGAGCAGCAACGTTCTCTCCTGCTTACACCACTGTAAGTCTTACGAGCAGCAACGTTCTCTTCTGCTTGTATCTTATAAGACTTAAGAGTGGAAGACACAACAAGGAATTCTCTCAACTGCTTCTCTCGTAAGGAAAAACTACCCTCTCAAGGTTCCAATACCTTGAGATCAAATAAACATAGAATTTTGAATTGTATGAAGACTCTCTTACAGAGCAAATGAATAAACACTGAAGATCAATGTGTATACAGAGAAAAATGATGAATAGCAGAAACTTGGTATAAGCTTGTGAATTCTTGTGCTACGTTGTTATTGTGATTATCCTTGAATCTCTGTATATATATAGTTGCTTCAGTTTTTGCCCGTTTTGGAAATCAACATTTGAGGAGCGGGACTTAGCAACTATTAAAGGACACGCGCATGTTTGAATATTCTGAATGCGGTAGGTGCGAACGTGTCTATAATCATATTGTCTGCCGTTGTTTGACTTTCCTCATGTGGTTCATTTCAAACGTTCATATTCCTGTATCATACTTTTAAAA
This sequence comes from Inga leiocalycina, assembly GCA_963242795.1. Taxonomy (NCBI): domain Eukaryota; kingdom Viridiplantae; phylum Streptophyta; class Magnoliopsida; order Fabales; family Fabaceae; genus Inga; species Inga leiocalycina. The sequence continues at coordinate 54,036,092 of OY725323.1, forward strand.
CAATCAAAACAATGTTAAACAATGATAAAAGGTAATGATGATATGAATTAATAACAATAAACCATATTCGGAATGAACGTTGTGATACTTAGCATTTTCGGTGGTCAAACAGGGCATCACTCGAGCATGAAAGGCTCACTTCGAGCGATCTCCTATTTTCCTTCATATGCCTCTGTTATCGGGTTGTGCTTGCATAAATTTCAGAGAGACAAAATCTTCACTCGCGGGTGAAGAGGGGTCTCACTCGAGCACAAAACCTCTGCTCGAGTGATCTTGCAATTTCCACAGGGAATGTCTTCTCGGGTCATCACTCGCATACCATTTTGACAAGAGTGAGAATTTGTACTCGCGGGTGATATGGACCCTCACTCGAGCACACTTACCTCTGCTCGAGTGAGACGCATATTCTCAAGGAATATGCTCTCAAAACCATCACTCGCATCAGGATTTCAGAGGGATAGAATTTTCACTCGCGAGTGATGTGGGCCCTCACTCGAGCACACAGACTCCTGCTCGAGTGAGAAGAATATTCTCAAGAATAATACCTTTTGAACAAGCACTCGCAACAGATCTGGAGAGGGATAGAATTTTCACTTGCAAGCATTGATGTGTCACTCGAGCATATATGGGTGTGCTCGAGCACACTTGCACTTCTCTGAACTTCATGACTCTCGGCCAAGTACTCGCAGTACCTTGCTCGAGCACAGAATGCTCATGCTCGAGCATTGATGTCTCTGTTCGAGTGAATGAAGGAAGCATGCCATTACTTGCTCTCGGCCAAACACTCGCAGACCCTCACTCGTATGTGTGCTCGAGTGAGAATGACTTCTCTGCTCGAGTGCATACCTTGTGCTCGAGTGATCTAGTGAACACAAAGGGAGAATGCCTCTCGGGTACATACTTTCTGGCTTTCTCTCGCACCTGCTCGAGTACAGAAGAGATCTGTGCTCGAGTGCAGAATCCTTGCTCGAGCACTCCAGTGCAATTTCACAGCAGATATCAGCAAAGCATCAAATATGCATTTGGTAACTTGGAAACTTTTCTTAACCTTCTAAAAACATGTCTTGCACATAATTGACTTATTGTTATCATCAAAACTTGAGATCTAACATTCTCCCCCTTTTTGATGATGACAAAACTCTTTGTGATGAAGATTTAAGAGAAATTGATTGAAATTGAAAATTTTTTAAATTTCTTCAATGTTTCCAAATGCATATCATGTTTAAGTTTCAAATTCAAGTTTTCCTGCAATGTTTCCTCTGGACACTTAACAACCAAGATAAGCACAGTATGAGGTATGTAACTTAATAAGAACTTAATAACTTGAAACATCATTGAAATTTTGATAATAAAAAATTTGAACCATATCATTAACTTTGGAAAAACTTGAACAACATAACATAATAACTTGTCATAACATAATAACTTGTAATTCAAAAAGACATACATATCAAATCCTACCCAATACAGAAATCTACCCAAACACCCATATACACCCTACAGAAGCTCAGAAAACATCACACATCCTTCTCCCCCGTTTTGCCAACATCAGAAGGGGACTGTGGTGGTGGAACAAAGGATATCATGGCAGTGAGAGGGTCAATGGGCTGATCAGAAGGGGATGTTGGCTGTGGTACAGAGGGAGGTAGTGAAGGCGACCGATCAAAGGTAACATCTACATTAGACTCTGGATCAGTGAAAAGGACATGAGTCTGTGGATGAAGTGGTGAGGTATGAGTGGTCTCTGGAGGCACCCCAGAAGATGAAGAGGGAAAATGTGAGTGCAGGAAGGTCTCCATACTAGTGATCCTCTGTGACATCTCATCCTGAGTTTTGAACATCAACTCAAAATTGGTATTGGCCTTGTCTACCAATTTGGTAACCTGTGCTTCCATCTTCTCCACAAGCTTCTCATACTCATTCACTAACTCCTTCTTCAAACTTGATACAGCTTGATTAATTACCTTAGTCAGATGATTGGACAAAGAGGCATTGAGAAAGGAAGGAGGAGGAATAGGACCTTGTGCAGAGGATTGTTCCTCATCACCTCTGGATGGAGTGGCTTCCCTCTTGGATGTGGCTTTGGTTCGACTCACCGGAAGATTGATACCCATGTGAGTTAACTGAGTCTTACCAAACCTTGAGATGAGAATCCTTTCTTTTCCTTCCAAATACCAAATTTTGTTTTTCATTAAGATGAAGGAAACAAGTTGAGGGTAAGGTATGGTTGTGGATCTTGTTGAAGAAAATCTAAACCTTCTCATCTCATTAAAAATGATCTCCCCTACATTCCTTTGTTGCCCAGCAACCAAAGAAGCCAAGAAATAGTAACCCTTTTGAGCAAAGTGGGTAAAATTCTTGTATTTATTGACTATGCTCCGAGAATAAATGTAATGAAGGATTCTGTGATTATCAGGCATATCAATAGGCTTGAAAATGAGGGGGCCAATTAGGTCTTTTGGTCTCAGAATTTTAAAGGCTTCATTGGAAGAAAAAGAGGGTGGATCAGTAGGAGGTGTAACATAACCAAGTAAATCATTTATGATCTTGGCAGAAATCATAATGAATTTTCCTCTAACGGTAGTAGATACAGCTTCTTCAATCAACTCACCAGATCTAGACATAATATTATGAGTTTTCATGTTGCAATAAAAGGTTTTCACAACAGTGGGGGAATATGGCAAATGAATTTCTAGTCAGGGAGCATAGTATTGAAGGTAAGGGTTCAAGTCCAAATGACAATTCTTTTTCAAATAATCCAGATCCACATATACTACAGGGCAGAAATGTCTATGTTTAAATTCATCATCATATACCTTCTGAGATAAAGCCTTAAGCTCTGTAACATTGAATTCCTCAGGAGGACTTGTGAGTTGGTCATCCACTGGTGCTTGAGAGGCAGAAGGTGCTCTTGAAGCAGAGGCACTTGGTTGTTTATCTTGATGTGAACTTGAAGCACCGGCTTGAGAAGCAATCTTCCCAACTAACTTGTCCAGTTTGGCTTTCTCTATTGCTTCCCGGAGTTGTCTACTGAAGGTATCCCCAGAAGAGGAAGATGATTGGGGTTGTTCTGAATCCTTCTTCTTTCCCTTTCCTTGAACCTCTTTGGATTGAGACCGGGTGATTATGGGTTCCTTGAATACCACACCCTTTGGTTTCTTTTGAGGAGGTTGGTCTTTCTTTGAAACTTGAGGCTTTGGGTGAGGTTTCTTAGCCGGAGTCCTCTTTTTGGTTTTGGGTTTAGAAATGGGTGACGGTGAGGAAGAGATTTTAGGAGATGGAGGAGTAAGCTCAGGGGTTCCATATTCACTGGCAGCAGAGTGAGTAGGAGAAGGAGAATGAGATTTTTGAGGAATAGAGGGTATTTTGGTTCTTGTCATTGTAGAGAAGGTGGAAGAGAAGCAAAAACTCTTAGTTTTTGAAAGAAAGACAAATGAAGATTAGGGCACGAATGAGAAATGTAGAAAGTAACAATCACCTTTTATAAAAGAGTGAAGGATTGTAACGGTGATTTGAGGCAGAAAGATGTGATTGAATGATGAGAGAACGGTTTGAAGGTGAAGAGTTGTGTCTTTCGAGTGAGAAAGCACTTCGAGTGATAGGAGGAAGTGCGACGTTCTGAGCTCCCCAGTAACTGATATAAGTGACAGTGCTCGAGCATGAACCCTAGTGCTCGAGTGATGTTCATACTGTGCTCGAGTGTGTTCTATCTGTGCTCGAGTGATCTTCTGGAAAAATAAAGAAACAAGTAAAAACGTACCTGGATTGTGGATTCCTTGATAAATTTTTGTAACTTTGTACTCAAATCCTCCAAGATCATTTGAGTAACCATGATTTGAATAGCTTTTCCAAAGAGATTCTTCTTCTTCACTCGAGCAGGCATTCCTCACCTCAAGCATGTTCATATCATGCTCGAGTGAGAATTCCTCACTCGCGAGTGAGTTCAATTCTCACTGTTGTTTCTCATATATTCCCTTGGTATTCTTAACTCCTCTGTTAACCTCTGTTTTACTTATCAAAGAACAGAGTATCCTTAATAGTGCTGTGCTCGAGCAGAGCTGCTTGTGCTCGAGTAACACAGCTCATCACTCGAGCAGTACCTTCAGTGCTCGAGTGAGAATCCTGCAAAAACAAATTTTGGCCACTCCGATGCTAAAGTCAGTATGGTTATCATCAAAAGAAACATTTAATTAATCTTTTTAACCAGAAGACTTACAACTCATTGGGATTAACCATTCCCAATTCTCTTCGAATATAAAGAAATTGATCTTTTGCAATTGGTTTTGTGAAAATATCCGCAAGTTGAAGATGAGTTGGTATAAATTCCACTTTGACATCTTTCTTTTGAACATGATCTCGAATGAAGTGATGTCGAATGTCTATATGCTTGGTTCTTGAATGTTGTACAGGATTCTTTGCCAAGCTTATCGTGCTAGTATTGTCACAATAGATTGGGATTTCTTTTAAATAAATTCCCAAATCTTGAAGTTGTTGTTTTAACCATAGCACTTGAGAACAGCAACTTGCCACAGCTATATATTCAGCTTCAGTCGAAGATAATGAAACTGTGTTCTGCTTCTTGCTGAACCATGACACTAGAGAGCCTCCGAGAAATTGACATTGTCCACTGGTACTCTTTCTGTCAGTTTTATATCCACCGTGATCTGAATCTGAATATGCCATTAAATACTCGTTCCCTCTTTTTGGATACCAAAGACCAATCTCTGAAGTATCTCCTAGATATTTGAAAATTCTTTTTACTGTCTCTGCATGAGATACCTTAGGATTGGATTGATATCTTGCACACATTCCTACACTGAACTGAATATCTGGCCTGCTTGCTGTGAGATAGAGTAATGAACCAATCATTCCTCTATACTTTGTGATGTTGAAGCTAGGTCCCTTTACGTCAGCATCCAACAATGTTGTAGAACTCATTGGAGTATCAGCTCCGTTAGCATTATCTAATCCATATTTCTTCAACAACTCTTTCAAATACTTTGTCTGAGATATAAATATACCATTCTTCTTTTGTTTGATTTGAAGTCCAAGAAAGAAGTTCAATTCTCCCATCATGGACATTTCAAATTCTCCCTGCATAATCTTAGAAAATTCTTGACACATAGATTCGTTATTAGCACCAAAAATAATATCATCAACATAAATTTGAACTATTAGAATATCATTTTTGTTATGTTTGATGAATAAAGTTGTATCAACTTTGCCTCTGACAAAACCTTGATCAAGAAGAAATTTGCTTAGTCTTTCATACCAAGCTCTGGGTGCTTGTTTCAAACCATATAATGCTTTCTTAAGTTTGAAGACATAATCAGGTTTTGTTTCATCTTCAAAACCAGGAGGTTGTTCTACATATACTTCCTCCATAATATAACCATTTAGAAAAGCACTTTTTACATCCATTTGATAAAGTTTAAAACTTTTGATGCAAGCAAAGGCTAAGAGTACTCGTATTGCTTCCAATCTTGCCACTGGAGCATATGTTTCCTCATAATCAATACCTTCTTCTTGATTATAGCCTTTGGTGACCAATCTTGCTTTATTTCTCACAATGATTGCTGATTCATCAAGTTTGTTTTTGAAAACCCATTTGGTCCCTATAACCGTATGATCTTTAGGTCGAGGAACCAAATCCCAAACTTGATTTCTTTGAAATTGATTTAGTTCTTCTTGCATAGCAATCACCCAATCATTGTCAGATAAAGCTTCTTCTATATTAGAAGGCTCAATTTTAGAAATAAAAGCTGAAAATGTTACCTCATTGAGGATCTTATTTCTGGTTTTGACACCTTCATGAATATCTCCTATAACTTGATCAATTGGATGATCCTTCATATGTCTCCATGCTTTAGGTTGAGCATTATCATCGACATCTTCTAAATTTTGAAAATCATTTGTTTCAAAATCATCCTGCTTTGAAATAGATTTATTTTTCTTGATTGAATCCATTTCTTCTTCATCATTAAGTCTTGTCTGAGATTCTATTTCATCAAACACAACATGAATAGATTCTTCAATAGTACATGTTCTTTTATTGAAAACTCTATAAGCTTTACTTCTATTAGAATATCCTAGAAAAATACCTTCATCAGACTTTGAATCAAATTTACCTAAATTTTCTTTACCATTGTTGTGAATGAAGCACTTACACCCGAAGATATGAAGATGAGCAATATTTGGCTTCCTTCCTTTGTAAAGTTCATATGGTGTCTTTCCAAGAGATTTGCGAATATATGCTCTGTTTGAAATATAGCATGCAGTACTCATTGCATCTGCCCAGAACACTTGTGACATTTCTTTTTCATTAAGTAATGCTCTTGCCATTTCTGTAAGCACTCTATTCTTCCTTTCCACCACTCCATTTTGTTGAGGTGTTCTAGGGGCTGAGAAGTTGTGATCTATTCCTTTGTCGTTGCAGTAATCTTCAAACAATTGATTATCAAATTCTCCTCCATGATCTGTTCTAATAGAGACAATAGGAATACCTTTCTCATTTTGAACCTTTTTGGCAAACATAATAAATTCAGTAAAAGTTTCATCTTTTGAGGCAATAAATATAGTCCATGCAAATCTTGTAAAATCATCAACAATTACTAACGTATATAAGTTTCCTCCAAAATGTTTTACTCTTGCAGGTCCTACCAAATCCATATGAAGTAATTGTAAAGGTTTTGAAGTAGAAATTTCATATTTTGTTTTAAAAGAAGATTTAGTTTGTTTGCCTTTTTGACATGCTTCACAAATCATGTCGTCTTTGAATTTGAGTTTAGGAAGGCCTACCACTAAATCTTTTCTAATCAATTTGTCAAGTTGATTCATATTGACATGAGCCAAACGTTTATGCCATAACCAACTTTCCTCTGATCGACTAAGAAAACAATTTTTAGAAGAATTTGAATTTAAATCAATAGTATAACAATTACCGTCCCTTTGAGCTCGGATCTTTGCCTTGATGGTTTCTTTGTTTAGGAGTAGATCTTTCTTGCTTACTATCAAGCATTCTTTCGAGTCAAAAATCACCCAGTTATCTTTGTCAGTGCTTTGGCTTACGCTTAAGAGATTGTGGCATAATCCTTCAACATAATATACTCCGTTGATTTGTATGTCATCGGTTCTTCCCACTTCACCAATTCCAGCAATACGTCCAGATTGATTTCCTCTAAATGTCACCTTTCCTCCTTCTCTAGTTTCAAATGTGGTGAACTTATTTTTGTCACCAGTCATGTGTCTCGAACATCCACTATCAATATACCATTTGTTTGCTCGAGATGCTTTGAGACATACCTAGAATAAGATGATCAAGTTTTAGGTACCCACACTTTCTTGGGTCCTTTGTGGTTAGTATTTGAAATATGTGTCCCTTTCGGAACCCATTTATATGTTCCAACAACCTGTCCCTTTTTGAAATAACATGATGAAGTATAATGTCCTTTCCTATTACAATAATTGCATGATACAAATGGATTCAATGTATGCATAGAATTTCTGAAATATTTAAGATAATCTCTACTATTCTTCTTATTCTTATTATGCATAGCATTATATCCAATTCCAGATTTATCAAATGAAACTTTTTGAGAATTTAAAATAACTTTGAGAGTTTCACTTCCTTTAGTAAACTTTTCAACAATCTTTGTTAGATCTTCTATTTTCTTATCTTTCTCTTTACACATTTCATATGATGATATGGCATTACTTTCTAATTCTTTTACTTTCTTCGTATAACTAACCATTTCTTTAGCAACTTTGATGAACTCTGTATGTAATGCATTATATTCAGATAACAATTCATCATAAGAAGGTTCAGAGTCACTTACCTCAGAGTCTGATTCTTCTTCCTTAGCTACCAAGCATAGATTTGCTACTTCGTCGTTGTCATTTTCTTCGTCTGACGAACTATCACCCCAAATAGATAATATATATGCTTTCTTTTTCTGCTTCTTTTTGTCTTTGTTTCTGAAGTATTCAGATTTGATGTGTCCTGGTTTCCCACATTCACAGCATACTATTTGTTGTTCTTTGTTTTCTTTCTTGCTTGGTCCACCTTGATAGTTCTTGAAATTCCTTTGTCCTCTTCTGTAGAATTTCTTGAACTTTCTCACGATCATTCCCATTTCATCATCACTAGGAACATCTTCATTCTCGGAAGTTTCTTCTTTTTCTTTGATAGCTTTAAGTGCAACTCCCTTTTTCTTTTTATCATCGAATTCTTCAAGTTCCTTTTTGAATCTCAACTTACCTTCATATTCAGAAAGACTTCCAAAGAGAGCAGCTACGGATCTCATAGATTCTCCTTTGGCTTCTTCAATGGCTGTCACTTTTGCTTCCCACTCTTTCGTAAGAATATTAAGAATCTTTCTTACCTGGGAATTTTGATCAAATGACTTTCCAAGAGCAGATAATTGATTAACAAGATGAATATACCTTAGTTCAAATTCTGATATACTTTCTCCAGATTTCATACTAAATAGATCATATTCTATAATTAAAGTATTGATTCTATTTTCTTTGATTCCAGATGTGCCTTCGTGAGCAATTTCAAGAGCATCCCACATATCTTTGGCAGTTGGTAGAGTACATATATGAAAATATTCTTTTTGACTAAGAGCACTCTGTATCATTAGAATAGCTTTACTATTTAATGTCACTAACCTTTTGTCATTCTCATCAAACTCATCTGGGCTCTTTTTAACCGCTCTATCTTCGATTTTCTTCATTGGAACATAGTCACCATCTTGTATAACATTCCATAATCCGTACTCGTTGGACAACACAAACACTCTAAATTTGGCTTTCCAGAACGAAAAATGTTCTCCAGCAAAACCAGGAGGTCTAGTTATTGAAGCTCCATCTGGAAGGATATTTTCACCCATTATTGCCATTTGTCGGATCCTTCTCAAGCTGTTAGGCTCTTCAGAGAAGACGAGGCTCTGATACCAAATGTAAGAGGCAAGTTTCACCCAAGAGGGGGGTGAATTGGGTGATGTTATAAATTTTTCGTTCGATGTGGTGATATGAAAAATATAGTAGATAGAGTAGAGCTGAGAAGATTTGAACACAGAGAGTTATACTGGTTCGGCCTAACAATAAGGTCTACGTCCAGTCCTCAGAGATCAAGACCTACTGAGATTTCCACTATTCCTCCAAGATTCAATGGGCTCTCAGAACACCACAAAACAACAATCGTCCTTGAACGGACTACGAGCAGAAATATTCTCTCAACAAGAAACTTCTCTCCCCCTTACGACAAGTCTTACGTGCAGAAAAACAACCTATGACTCTTCTTACTTGCTTATGTATACAAGACTTATGAGCAACAACGTTCTCTCCTGCTTACACCACTGTAAGTCTTACGAGCAGCAACGTTCTCTTCTGCTTGTATCTTATAAGACTTAAGAGTGGAAGACACAACAAGGAATTCTCTCAACTGCTTCTCTCGTAAGGAAAAACTACCCTCTCAAGGTTCCAATACCTTGAGATCAAATAAACATAGAATTTTGAATTGTATGAAGACTCTCTTATAGAGCAAATGAATAAACACTGAAGATCAATGTGTATACAGAGAAAAATGATGAATAGCAGAAACTTGGTATAAGCTTGTGAATTCTTGTGCTACGTTGTTATTGTGATTATCCTTGAATCTCTGTATATATATAGTTGCTTCAGTTTTTGCCCGTTTTGGAAATCAACATTTGAGGAGCGGGACTTTGCAACTATTAAAGGACACGCGCATGTTTGAATATTCTGAATGCGGTAGGTGCGAACGTGTCTATAATCATATTGTCTGCCGTTGTTTGACTTTCCTCATGTGGTTCATTTCAAACGTTCATATTCCTGTATCATACTTTTAAAACAATCAAAACAATGTTAAACAATGATAAAAGGTAATGATGATATGAATTAATAACAATAAACCATATTCGGAATGAACGTTGTGATACTTAGCATTTTCGGTGGTCAAACAGGGCATCACTCGAGCATGAAAGGCTCACTTCGAGCGATCTCCTATTTTCCTTCATATGCCTCTGTTATCGGGTTGTGCTTGCATAAATTTCAGAGAGACAAAATCTTCACTCGCGGGTGAAGAGGGGTCTCAATCGAGCACAAAACCTCTGCTCGAGTGATCTTGCAATTTCCACAGGGAATGTCTTCTCGGGTCATCACTCGCATACCATTTTGACAAGAGTGAGAATTTGTACTCGCGGGTGATATGGACCCTCACTCGAGCACACTTACCTCTGCTCGAGTGAGACGCATATTCTCAAGGAATATGCTCTCAAAACCATCACTCGCATCAGGATTTCAGAGGGATAGAATTTTCACTCGCGAGTGATGTGGGCCCTCACTCGAGCACACAGACTCCTGCTCGAGTGAGAAGAATATTCTCAAGAATAATACCTTTTGAACAAGCACTCGCAACAGATCTGGAGAGGGATAGAATTTTCACTTGCAAGCATTGATGTGTCACTCGAGCATATATGGGTGTGCTCGAGCACACTTGCACTTCTCTGAACTTCATGACTCTCGGCCAAGTACTCGCAGTACCTTGCTCGAGACAGAATGCTCATGCTCGAGCATTGATGTCTCTGTTCGAGTGAATGAAGGAAGCATGCCATTACTTGCTCTCGGCCAAACACTCGCAGACCCTTACTCGTATGTGTGCTCGAGTGAGAATGACTTCTCTGCTCGAGTGCATACCTTGTGCTCGAGTGATCTAGTGAACACAAAGGGAGAATGCCTCTCGAGTACATACTTTCTGGCTTTCTCTCGCACCTGCTCGAGTACAGAAGAGATCTGTGCTCGAGTGCAAAATCCTTGCTCGAGCACTCCAGTGCAATTTCACAGCAGATATCAGCAAAGAATCAAATATGCATTTGGTAACTTGGAAACTTTTCTTAACCTTCTAAAAACATGTCTTGCACATAATTGACTTATTGTTATCATCAAAACTTGGGATCTAACAGAAGGCACTTGCTTTTTGCTTTTTGAGGTGGCTCTCTCTGAAGGCACCACTTGGGCCCTGAGTCTGGGGAATCCAATTATCTCCAGCCAAGTCACGTACTTCACTTCTTGAACACCGAACTCCTCCGGGGAATTTGTCAAGACTCTCCTTCCCTTAACATGAAAGAACGCATATTGAGAGAGAAAAAGAGAAAAGAAGATGCTTTTAAAACACTTGTTATCATATGAAGAAAGATCAGGACATATGGCACCATAGGATTAAAGCAAGTGACACATGTCACTTTAAGACAACTTAACTCTCTCTCTCTTCTCTTATTAACTTTCAGCCAAAGACAAAAAATGAAGGGGAAAATGGGGAAAATCTAGAGAAAATGGAAAAGAAAAGAGAAAGGATAAATAACGTTATGTTATTGAGCTTCAGAGCCGATTCGTACCCCGTATTGTTGTTGTCGTCCGGTAAGCCCTGTAGGAAAGTTGTTCTACTCACTAGAAGCTTTCTTTATATGGATTTAGGTTTCCGATTGAAGGTATTTTGAGTCGCTAGTTATCCAGAGTTGTAACGCTCGTTACTTATTGTAACATCCCGATTTGTGATTAGGGCTAATGGCTCCGATAATTATTGTAATTATCTTGATTTAATATATTTGGGATTAATGTAATGATAATTTTGAGAATAAATACAAGCGGTATTTAAGATCAAGGGTTGAGATTTATTTCATATGGGTCAGAATCCTATGTGAGGTGACTTGGTGAGCTCATGGAGAGAATTGTGTAGATGTTGACAAGTGGCTTGATGGTGGCCATTGGATAGGGCACTAGAAGACAAAAGTCACTTTTTCCTCTCTTCTCTCTCTCCTATTCGGTTGGAGGCATGGGCAAGGGGGGATGATGTGCTTCTTCATCATCATTCTACCTTCTCATCTCTCTCTCTCTTCCATTGATTCCGGCGACCTTGAGGCAAGTAGAGGAAGAAGAAAAAGCTTGATCTTTGGTAAGGAAATGATTCTCCTTTGCTCCAATCCTCTTCTCTAATATTGTTCATATCAATGAGAGCTACGTTGTGATGATTGTAGAATCTTGAGAAGTGGTGATTTGTGATTTGGGCGAAATTGAAAGTTGAGGGATCAGGATTCTGGATTGAGCAAAGTGAAGAGGTAGGCATTTAGAGCATTTTGAAGTTTAATGTGTGATATTTTGCTAAGTATGGTAAAATCTGGAATTTTGCCCTAAATATGCCTATTTTTGGGAAATGTCAAGTTTGTTATGATTGATGATTGGAAATGATTTAGTTGGAGATATATGATCATTTGATGTAATTTGGAATGTTAAAAAGGTGTTAAGGGAATTTGGATATGATGTGTCATTGAGACCTTAGTGTTTGATTGTGGTCAAATTGGGTTTTGGAGTGTTTTTGGAGTTGCCATTGTGTTCCCTTGTTAGTGCTTAGAGTATATGAGTATTGGGAAGAGTTTGGGAACCTTTGGGGGAGAATTGGACCATCTGGTGTTTCTGGTTTTTGGCTGCGTTTCTGGTCTCTGATACACATCACTCGAGCAGAGGAAGAACGTGCTCGAGTAATGCGCAAGTTTTTCCCTTTGTGCTTCGAGTCACCTGGGTTTTCTGCGAGTGCTGCTCGAGCACATCGCTTTGTGCTCGAGTGAGCGAGGAACCTGCTCGAGTGAGCTTGGTCTGCTCGAGTGAGGGTGTAAGTCTAGAGTGAAGGGTGTGCTTTCGGGTCTTCACTCGTGGGCTGATGCCAAGAGTGAGCTCTGTCACTCGCGGGCATAGCCGTTTCACCCGAGCACTGGGGGTCATGCTCGAGTGAGAGTGTGCTTCAGGTGGGAGTTGTGCTTTCGGGTTCTCACTCGCGAGTAAGGTGCTCGAGTGAGCCTTCTCACTCGCGGGTGTGAGGTGTGTGCTCGAGCACATATGGCTGTGCTCGAGTGATCCCGTGCTTGGAGAGCTTTGGGTGCTCTCGGGTTCTCACCTCCTGGATTTCTCTCGCGGGTGCTCGAGTGAGGCATCTAGCCTTGTGCTCGAGTGAGGTCAGCGTGCTCGAGTGAGTCGGTCCCTGAGAGTTTCTTTGTGCTCTCGGGTGTTCACTCGCAGTCTCACTTTCTCGTGTGCTCGAGTGAGACTGTCTAAAATCAGAGTTTTGCCTTCGAGTAAGGAGTTTTTTGGGTAGTTTCTTCCAACCCTTTAGGCATATGTTTAGGCCTATTTTAGTCACCTAAAGAGTCCTAAATGATAACCAACTTAGAGTATTAATGAAATATACACATGGAAAAGAGATTGATTGGTTGTCCCTAATTGATATAGGATTTGACATTTGTCGCCCTCGTGAGGCCACGGTGCCGGAGCCAATTAGGAAAGATACAGGTAGTGACTCTATCTTTATACCTTATGTGATGTATGATATGTGTGCTATATCATTGTGATTAAATGGATTTTGTATGCTGCAAGTTTTGTGAAAACTTTGTGTGGAAACACCGCTAAACCAATAGTCCCTGAGTTGCTAACAACGGTTCGGGTGAAGGTCGTATGCCTTCCCGGCGGTAAAAGGGGATGAGGTTAGGGTGTCATATATGCGTTATGTGATATTGTGGTAGCACCGCTAAACCAATAGTCCCTGAGTCGCTAACAACGGTTCGGGTGAAGGTCGTATGCCTTCCCGGCGGTAAAAGGGGATGAGGTTAGGGTGTGATATTTGTGAAGGCCGACGGGCCATTGTGAAAGCCGAAAGGCTATATGTGAGCCGTGTGGCTATTTGTATGCACTGCCACGCCAACAGTCCCTGAGTCGCTAACAACGGTTCGGGTAAAGGTCGTATGACTTCCCGGCGGTAAAAGGGGATGAGGGTGGAGTGAGTTTGTGTTGCTGCTGATATGAGATGATGTGTTTGCATATTATATGATTGCATGTGGTATGAAATAGTTGTTACTACGGGGATTCTTTAGAATCTCACCCTCCCAAATGATTAATCTTTTCAGACAGGGCGAGTGGTTCGAAAGGGAAGCGGACAACCAGGAGTAGTTAGGCTTACTCCGAGATCTAAGTGGTAGTTGGTTATTATAGTGTTGGATTTGGGATTGCAAGTTGTACATCTAATGTAAATGAATGTTTTGGTGATGTAATCCCCTTGTTGGGAAACTTTGAACCCAAGTTATATATGTAAGTAACCCGGGGTTTGCCGGGATTTTGGTTTCCGCACTTTGATATTTATTATGTACTCTGATTTCTCTGATAATTATATCCGCACGTGAATGTGAGACCACGAATATATATATGTTTTGAAAAGATTTTGAAATACCCCATCTCTTGGATGTGGGATTATAAATTGTGACTTCATCCTATTGGTCTCTATTTCACTTAAATTTCGTAATCCGGATGTAATTACGGTGAGGGGGTTACACTTATGCCCCTTTATTATGTATCTGAAATGATATCATTATTATTACGGATCAGGAGAATTAGTAAATAACCTCCTAGCCAAAATTTTACACCGTTAATCTTAGGGTACTATTCATTTGGTAAAGAACATATTTATGAGATTAACTTATTTACAGGATTACCTTTTGATTTAACTCATCATTTCTTCCATTCAATACTATCAAAGTTTTTCTCTGCTGATTCATTCCTCTCCTTCCTTAAATAATGGGCTCGTACTGTGCAATTACCCAGTTTATTTACCGTGCTTAGGGAATTTAATTCATCTGTCATGCAATAATATACAATTAATTACTCATACATCAATTACACAATGGTATAACGCGTAACTAATTCTTCTCTTCTTTATTGCAACTTCTTCTTCTGGCATAGTATCCTGCAGTCCTCTTATGTGCTCGGCTGCCTGTATGGTTGGTTAAGGGAGGGTGAGATTTAGGGGACTCTCAATAGCAAACAATACTACTTAGCATGCAGGATAAAAACTTAATGCATGGCATACTTACCTTACATGAATTTATGCTAATACAATGACATATCTGCATGCTCAATGTATCATACAACATACTCTTGGCCATAGCATATATAGAAACAAAGCTTCAATTAGTCATATATGTATCACATAATCCAGCAAAGCAATTACTCACATCAATACATAAGCATAAATATCAAGTACACGTAAGTAGGGTAAGTCCACTACCTTTTGGCTTCGAATCCCCTTTTTGTACCTTTTCTTCTAGCCATTGAAGTTGATCGGGACCCTTTAATTCCCTTTTCCTTGTCAACTCATGACCCTAGGCATATGATTACACTATTAGAGTCATGACAAATAATTATCCTATGTGGCTACCTTAGCATTTAGGATATGTCCCTTATTTTGGGCCTATACTTGTCCTAATTTCTAATAATTCAAAACACTTAAGTGGGTTATCTTTAAAGTCCCTACATTAGGCCTAATATGCAAATAATGGGATCACACTAGCTTTATGGGCTTAACTTAACCCTTAAAGTTTACACTTACTACTTTTGGGCCAAAGCCCATTAAATTAAAGTTTGTTGGATTTACTTTATTTCTGGAAAAATTTGTGGGCATGGAACTCATTTAACCAGAAACAAACATGTCACAATATATCTGCCTTAGATCAACCTCCAAATTCAATGCCCAATTTTCAAAAATCATATTTAATTTTATAAAACACTAAATTGACTAATTCCAAATACATTGTAAACCCCTTTACATTTACTTTCAAATAAAAATATCATTTTTTTAGAAAATACAGAAACAAAATTTTAATAAATTAGTCAAGCCTTAACTATTCCAGAATTATTTACAGAAATAAGGCCCAACTTTGAAAAATCATAATTTTAAATCCTCCAGTCCAACCATTACATTCTACCTATCAAAATGAAGCTCAACATGTCTACTTTCTTCTTGTAAAATTTCATAGTATTTGGACCAAGTTTGACGTATCAAAAACACGCCACAACATCGTTGTCTTTCAGAAAACTAAATCTGTCAGCACTACTCTAAGTTCCAAATGTATGATTTCTCATTTCTAAACCTTATTTAACACCATTTACAAGACCAAACCACCATGAACTATAAGAATAACAATATAACTAAAAGTTGGAGCAAAAATACCCATTCCATAAAGCTTTACCAAACCACACAATATATTGTTCAAAAGAAAGCTCTTACTCACCTCTTGCGTCTTCTAAACTTTGTTTCATGATTGAACAACTTTGGACCTTGATAAACGCCTCTAAACACCTCCTATTGAGAAACTAAAATCATAGAAATAAAGCTTAGACCAAGAGGAACAATGTTCATGAAGACACGTTTGTCTAGAAAGGTCTAGTAAGAGGGTGAAAATCTAGAGAGAAGTCTCTTTCCTCTTCTTGAACTTTCATATTCACTTTCTCTCTCTTCTCCCTTGAGTTTGCTTACCAAAATAAAGCAAATGGAAGTGAATGAGGTGTTTTAAACACTTATTTTCTGACTATATGTGGGCTGGTCAAAAATTTCAAGTGAAAGGGAGAGAAAAAGAGAAAAATAATGATGTGTCATAATGTAATGGCCTTTTTGAAAGTTACTTAGTTAGCTTAACTATATGGAGTTCGGTTAAGCCAAAAACATAATTCCTCTTCCTTTTGCCTTTCATGACTAAAATTAGAGGGAGGGAAAAGAAGGAATTGTTTTACCCAATGGTTCATGGTTTCTTGCACACAAGGAAGCTTATCACCTAATGGATGCTTGGTTGAATTTTCTTGTCTCCCTTCCTCTTTATCCAGTGGTTTTCTTAGTGTATTTTTTGTCTTCTAATTTCTCTTCTCATAATTACCCTTACATTTTCAAGAGCAAATCCTAGCCTTTAATCTTGGGTTCCAATTTTAACCTCAAGATCACAGGGCAATTGTCCCTTTTGCTCTTGATTATGACAATATTAATTCTTGTGTCATTAATTCTTTTAATTCTCTTTCTTAATTCTTCCTAGATACTACTTCCCTTTTCCTTTGGATCCGGGTTAGGTTTATGTCATAATGACATGTCTAAAAGGAATTAGGTATTTTCTTTCAACTAATTCACACCAAAATTAATACTTTATTCCAGGTGTAATTTCTAATAGTCATTATATCTCTTAGACATTCTTGGGACTCTTAATAACTGGGGGCTTAGTAGTCTACTTGTGTTAGACTTAATCTCAAGCTTATGGTCCTAAAGTATTGAGATATTACATTTCTCCCCCAATTCAATAAATTTCTTCCTCAAAATTTGCCACCAGTCCAATTTTTAATAATAGTTCAAAAGGACCACTTTAACGAGGGTTTCATTTCTTTCTTTCTACATTTTATTAACACCTCAAATTCTAGAGGTCTAATAGCACTTCAAATTCTAGAAGTCACCTCAAATTCTAAAGGATACCCCAAATTCTAGAGCATACCTCAAATTCTAGAGGTTTACTAGCACCTCACATTCTAGAGGTTTTCTCATTCAATTCTATTATGATAATATTTGACTTAAAAAGTTTAGATTTATAAACTCTCCTATCAGTTTTTGTTCACGTATCATCATAATTGCCAACTACACAGCTTTATAGCTCAAAGTAGTGGCGACAATAGTTGTGTCACTACCTTTTCATTTATCTATGTTGTCTCATATTCTACTTTCTTGATTTTTCAAATGTTCAAAATCCTTGTGGTCGCAGTACTTTTTCACAATCATACTATACAAAATAGTATTGTTACATTTTCAAAGAAAACATGATCACTGCCCGCTCAATTTACAAGTGGGGTAATTCATCTAGTGAGGTTTCAACTATTGAGAGGCACACAACACCATTCCGTCCTACTTTACAAAGATATATCCTAATCCTTTCATTCATTCTTTCTCATTCGGTTACTAACCAAACTAGTCGCTTCACTGCAAATCTTAATGGCCTCAATTCTATGCAGACTACATAGGTTGCATTAGTCATTCTTTATAGAGCACACCTGGGTCACATTCTCTGATTGGGAATATTTATCTCTAGTGTGAGTTCTAACCTCTCCTAAAGCTTTATGAAATCCTCTTGTAGACATCATCCTACTTAAGTAATTCTTTTTATAATTTATTTCAGTTGTTTCTTTCAAGTGAGCTTTATCAATGGCAAAGGGGTTTAAGAAAAATTATAAATTCATTTGACAAGACCCAACAAATTGAGTATTTCTGTAATAATTTTTTGCCTCTTCCAGTTTTATAATACTTCCACTGTTTTGGGTTCCTCTAAGGATCCCTTCTTTTGAGATAACATAGTTCAAAAATGACTACTACAAACTTGTCAAAAATTCTATTCAAAAATTCAATTCTTGAAAAATTCTTATCACAATTCAGTTCATACAATTCATACAAATAGCAGGACATTAGTCTGTTCAAAATTCAATTTTCACAGATACTCGAGATCCAGACAACTGTTCTAGAAGGTCATTCATTCTGTTTACATTCTAGGCTTCACTCTTGCTACTCAAGCCATTCATAACCTTATCTAATGTTCATGAAGCACAAAAAACAAACCATTCATTCTCAAGCATTCATATTCATCACGGGACATACAGTTTATTGGGAAATTCAGAGAACATATAGTCTCTTTTATTCCAGCCATATGATTATTATTCCAGCCTTTCGGCAGTTTCAATTCTAGCTTTTTGACCGTTTCATAACACACAGTCTATTAGGAAATTCTCAGGCTTTACGATCTCTTTGGGACACTGCCCGATATTCCCATGGTTTGCAACCTCTTTGGGATGCTACTCATCAATTCTTGTCTTATGACCGTGGGCTTCTGCCCTTCTAATTCTCAATGCTTTTTGGGTCTAACTACTAAAGGACACGCTGGCCCAAGAGGTCTAACTACTCACCATATATTCATGAAACAAATATACTCGATGGTAAATACATACGTATAAAACCATTACATAAGATATAAGAGCAAGAGTTTACTTGACTTGTTTCGTCAAGCCTATTCTTTCTGGATTATCTTTTCTGTCCTTCTTTCCACAATAGCACTAGTGTACCCCATGGCAACTTATCAGGTCACATACCCTTTTCTTTAACAATTCTACATTTTTCCATCTCATCTGGGGTCATTCTGTATGGACTTTTGATATCAGTCTAGCTCTAGGCATAATTCTACTTCCCTTACCTACTGGGGTAATCTACCTAGGTCACACATGGAATTCATAAGCTACTTGTACATTCTATTCTCTGTTTTAACTATGAGACCATAATTCATGACTATTCTCATTCTTTCTATTATTTTGTTTCCTCAAGGAACAACTTTCTCATTCATTCTTTCTAAGGGAATATTCTATGATCAATATATTTCCCTATACTTGATTAGCAAATAGCAACCTCTAGAAACCTCAATTCATTCAAGTCATTCTAGTACCTCCATACATTCAAGTCATTATAGTACCTCAATTCATTCAATTCATTATAGTACCTCAATTCATTCAATTCATTCTGATACCTCAATTCATTTAATTCAATTTTCTAGGGAATCAATTCAACTATCATTTGATTCTTAGGTTACAATTCACTAGGGTATATGGTCAAGCAACTATCACATTCTTCTGCCTCGAATTCAATTTATCTTACAAAGGCTTCTAGATTCTAGCATATTCTTTAAATCATTCTCTTAATACCTTGAATCACCTCGAGTCATTATTCAGATTACAAAAATGTCATTCTAGTTAAAAAAAGCAATATATAACATTATTTCATTATTTCATTGCTTTTTAACCTTAAGATCATGCCCAGTCATCAATTAAGCATCCTTAACTATATTCTATGCCTCAAACAACTCTGAGCCATTTCAGTGTTCTTAAGAACTTAAGGCTCAAAATAGCTTCTTGGATCAAAATCAAATTCTTAACTTCATACAGGATTTATAACCTCAATGTTAATTGAGTCCTCAATTATACACAACATGCTAAAAATAATCATGATTCATAGCTCTAATTCTATCCTTTACAATATTCAAGTATTATCCTTAAGCTTTACTGAAGATTCAACCTTAATCCTTAGGTTCAAAATTCTCATTTTATATGCCTTTAAATATAGTTCATCTAACTAAGATGATTTATAGTTGTGGAGAAATACTAAGAAAATACTATTCCTCATGTCTCCATAACCCTACCAACTTAACTTCCCATAGGGGTGAACAATCCCGGGATTACTCTCACCTGAGCACATTTAACCATGGAGTTCCACTAAAATCTGAGACATAGACCGAGTTGGCATCAGATTCTCTAGAGGTCATACCCTTCTATATTGGGTACATCACTACTGTTCTATTTCATTATTTATGTACAACTCTACCCCTTCCTCTAAATCATTTTGCCACTTAGTGGTTGGGGAAAATTCTGTTTCCTCTAGGTTTGTCCATCACCCATATTTCATTCTAGTATTATCCTTAAGCTTTACTGAAGATTCAACCTTAATCCTTAGGTTCAAAATTCTCATTTTATATGCCTTTAAATATAGTTCATCTAACTAAGATGATTTATAGTTGTGGAGAAATATTAAGAAAATACTATTCCTCATGTCTCCATAACCCTACCAACTTAACTTCCCATGGGGGTGAACAATCCCGAGATTACTCTCACCTGAGCACACTTAACCATGGAGTTCCACTAAAATCTAGGTCATAGACCGGGTTGGCATCAGATTCTCTAGAGGTCATACCCTTCTATATTGGGTACATCACTACTGTTCTATTTCATTCTTTATGTACAACTCTACCCCTTCCTCTAAATCATTTTGCCACTTAGTGGTCGGGGAAAATTCTGTTTCCTCTAGGTTTGTCCATCACCCATATTTCATTCTAGTTACGTGATCGCTAACAATGTATCGATATGCGATTACCTATTCCTAGTTCATTTATCACGCTTAGGGAATTTAATTCATCCGCCATGCAATAATATATATTTAATCACCCATACATCAATTGCACAATGGTACAACATGTAACTAATTCTT
This sequence comes from Inga leiocalycina, assembly GCA_963242795.1. Classification (NCBI taxonomy): domain Eukaryota; kingdom Viridiplantae; phylum Streptophyta; class Magnoliopsida; order Fabales; family Fabaceae; genus Inga; species Inga leiocalycina. Next base: position 54,057,033 of record OY725323.1, read on the forward strand.
CTCTTCTTCACTTTGTCAGGCACAACGTCATGCACTCCTCTTATGTGCTCAACTGCCTATATGGTTGGTTGAGGGAGGGTGAGATTTAAGGGAATCTCTGTAGAAAACAAGACCACTTAGCATGCAAGATAAAAGCTTAATGCATGACACACTTGCCTTACATGAATTTTTTGCTAAAACAATGACAAATATACATGCTCAATGTATCATATAACATAATCATAGCTATAGCATATATAGAAACAAAGCTTCAATTAGTCATATATGCATCACATAATCAAGCAAAGCAATTACTCACATCAATACATAAGCATAAATATCAAGTACATGTAAGTAGGGTAAGTCTACTACCTTTTGTTTGTGAGTCCATTTTTTGTACCTTTTCTTCCAACCAATGAAGTTGATCAGGATCCTTTAACTCCCTTTTCCTTATCAACTCATGACCTTAGGCATATGATTGCACTATTAGAGTCATGACAAATGAATATCCAATGTGGGCTACCTTAGCCTTTAGGATATGTCCTTATTTAAGGCCTATACTTGTCCCAATTTATAATAATTCAAAACACTTAGGTGGGTTATCACTAAAGTCCATACATTAGGCCTAATGTGTAAATAATGGGATCACACTAGCTTTATGGGCTTAACTTAACCCTTAAAGTTCACACTTACTACTTTTGGCTCAAAGCCTATTAAATTACCATGGATTACAAGCTAACAGAATTGTTCACTAAAATTTGAAAAATCATAACTAATTCTACAAAACTCAAATTAGAGTGGTTTAAAGCCCTATGTGGCCCTTTTAAAGTCCATTTTAAAGAAAAATGATTACTGCTATAGTTTACATGCACAAAATCCTAGATTTCACAATTATTCACTTCTGTCACAAGACAGCTTCCAGAATCATTACCAAACTTAAAAAATTTGTAACTCCTAATATGCTTGTCTAATTATTATAGATTACCCATCAAATTAAATTTTGTTAGGTCTACTTTATTTCTTGAAAATTTTGTACGCATTGGAACTCATTTTACCAGACACAAACATGTTACAATCAATCTGCTTCAAGTCAACCTCCAGATTCAATGCCCAATTTTCAAAAATCATATTTAATTTTATAAAACTAAAAATTTACTAATTATAAACATATTGTAAATCCCTTTAAGTTTACTTTCAAATAAAAATATCATTTTCTAGAAAATACAGACACACAATTTCCATCAATTCGTTAGACCTTAACTGTTCTTGAATTGGTTTTAGAAATAGAGTCCAACTTTGAAAAATCATATCCTTAAATCCACTAGTCCAGACATTACATTCTACCAATCAAAATAAAGCTGAATATGTCTACTTTCATCATGTAAAATTTCATAGCATTTGGACTAGGTTTGACCTATCAAAAACACGCCACAACATCGCTGCCTTTTAGAATACTAAATCTGGCAGCACTACTCTTAAGTTCCAAATTTATGATTTCTCATTTCTAAACCTTATTTAACACCATTTACAAGACCAAACCATCATGAACTATAAGAATAACCATATAACTAAAATTTAGAGCAAAAATCCCATTCCATAAAAGTTCCATTAAACTACATAATATATGGTTCAAAAGAAAGCTCTTACTTACGTCTTGCTTCTTCTAAATTTTATTTATGATTTCACAACTTTAGACCTTGATAAATGCCTTAAAACACCTCCTCTTGAGAAACTAAAACTATAGGAATGAAGCTTAGACTAAGAGGAATAATATTCATAAGATACTTTAGCTTGAAAGGTAAGTAAGAGTGTGAAACTCTAGAGAGAAGTCTCTTACCTCTTCTTGAACTTTTAGATTTACTTTCTCTCTCTTCTCCCTTGAGTTGGTTGACAAAAATGAAGCAAATGGAAGTGAATGAGGTGTTCTAAACACTTTTTTTCTCTCTGCATGTGGGCTGGTATAAAATTTCAAGAGAAAGGGAGAGAAAAAGAGAAAAATAATGATATCACATAATGTGGTGGCCTTCTTGAATAATATTATTCCTCTGCCTTTTGCCTTTCTTGACCAAAATAAGCGGAAGGGAAAAGAGGGAATTATTTTACCTAATGGTTCATGGCTTCTTACACACAAGGAATTTTATCACCCAATGGATAGTTTGTTGAATTTTCTTGTCTCACTACTTTTTTATCCAATGGTTTTCATAGTGTATTTTCTCTTCTCATAATTACTCTTACTTTCTCAAGAGCAAATCCTAGCCCTTAATCTTGGGTTCCAATTTTAACCTTAATATCACAAGGGAATTGTCCCTTTTGCTCTTAGTTGTGGCAATAATAATTCTTATGCCATCAATTCTTTCAATTATCTTTCTTAATTCTTTCTATACACTACTTACCTTTTCCTTTGGATTCGGGTTAGGTTTTATGTCATACTGACATGTCCAAAAGGAATCAGATATTTTATTTTGACTAATTCACACCAAAATTCATAACTTTATTCTGGGTGCGATTTCTAATAGTCATTCTATCTCTTAGACATTCTTGGTACTCTTACTAATTATGGCTTAGTAGTCTAGAGAGAGACGTTGGTTGCACTAGCACGCTGTTCATGTTGGATTCCTATTCATATGGACACCAGTAGTGGGAGTTGATCCGAGTTGTTAGCTCATTGAGATAGAAAAGAAAGACTAACACATAAGAAAAGTATTCTTTTGTACTAATCGATTTAAATGCCAATAACAGATCCATAGTAGGGAGTATAAAACTTTTGAATTTTAATTTTCCATTGTGCCTACCAATCCCAACAGTGGCATCTGAGCTAGGTCAATTGTGCATTTAATTTGAGTTTAGAGTTTTGTCTCGATTATAAATTGCATATGTGATATATAAGTTGTAGTGATATATTGCTTCGGATTCGATTATTGGTGATTAACCTAGAAGGATAAGAGACCAAGGAAAACTTGGCCTAGCTTTTGTACTCTTGTATTATGGGGTTGTTAGATTCAAAATCTCATGGGCAATATGTTGAGTAGAAATATGTGGGGATCTCTTGCATAAAATGTTAAGGATGAATAGATTAAGAAGATTCATAATTGTTCTTGGAGATATGTGATGCCTCTACTGCTAGTGTAAAAAAGATTGAAAATCAGGCAAAATATGTGGAAGCTAGTATTATAGAAGTCAACCATACTAAATTAGCATACCTCTGCTTTTCTAGTATTGATTGGATCATTCTCATTAAAAGTTAGGATTACTCTTAATTTTAATGATGAATTAGCGGGACGGCTATGGCTAACTATTCGTAGCACGACATAATCATAGCATTTATTGCTTTTCATATTGTATGAATTGTTATTTGTTGTGGTTTTAATTTCTATAATTCTTTAGTTATGGTGAACAATATGGCTCTATTTCTACAAGGGTTGTAAATGTTTTTTTCAAAATATGGCTTGCATGTCGTGCCTTTCTCTGCATAGTATGGATTTACATTTTCTTCTTATCTCACTCCTTTCATATGTTTAAACAAGGCTTCTCAATGTATTTTTCTTTTCTTACTAGAGAGACCCTCTTATTGGTTTGAGAGGTTTTTGTTAGGTGAGCCACATTGTGTCATGTTTACATTATTTTTCCTTTGATTATATCATTATATGTATGTTTGTATGAGATACAACCACGATATATGTATTCATATAAACAAAATAATTAATTAAGTCCTCCAAATGAAATCTTATGTCATAATACAGTTAATTAATGAATACTTGTCAAAACCTATCTCACTCAATTGTAGGTTCTAGATGGAAGCATTTGAGTTATCTTGGTGAGACAACCTTGAGTAATGATAATACTTATAAATATTTATTATTGTTTTGACTTAATTAAGATTAACCAAATGGTTTTGGATCTCAAGGCATCATATGGGATTAAATAAGCCGGATCATATGATGATCGAATCCTATAAAGCTCTAAGAGTTACATGTGATGTAATTGGTAAAGAGGTTGCCTACCTAAATAATTTGTTTTAAGCATCTTGCCAAAGAGAACTTAAATTTAAGAGAAATATAGATATTAGCCCACTAATTATTATATTGATGGTTGTTAATTTAGTTTGAGATTACTAACCAACGTTGCATATTTTATTGTAGAATCATGTCGACTAGTAATACTGCTATACTATTATTGTGATCTGTCCTTGAGAAGGACAAACTTAATAGAACAAATTTTCTTGACTAGTTCAAGAACTTGAGAATTGTTCTTAAGCAAGAAAGAAAAGCATATGTCTTAGATTAACGCATTGCTGAGGAGCTTGCAGCTAATACTCCAGGAGATTAGAAATATGCTTACATGAAGCATAAGGAAGACTCTATAGATGTATGTTACTTGGTGTTTGCCACCATGGTTCCAGAGGTCGAAAGGGATCTGCAACTTTTGGAGGCTCATGAGATGATTGTGCTTCTCAAGGAAATGGTCCAACAACAGGCAAGGAAAGAAAGGTATGATACCACAAAGGCCTTAAATTCCTGCAAGATGACTGAAGGTGCATCACTTAGTGCTCACATGTTAAAGATGCAAGGCTACATTGATCACCTTAAGAGGATTTGATTTCTCATGAGACAGGAGTTAGCTACAGATTTGATCTTGAACTCACTCCCAGAAAGTTATGACCAGTTTATCATGAACTACAACATGAATAACATGGAGAAATCAATTTCAGAACTGCATAAGATGCTTAAAACTACTAAGCAGAACATTAAGAAAAAGCCCAACATTGTTTTGATGGTTCATAAAGGAAAAGGTATGAAAAGGAAAGGTAAGGGTAAGGGGAAGGGTAATGGCTCTGCTAGTAAGACCAAAGAGTCAAACAAGCCCGAAGCCAAGCCTGCAGCTAAGAAGTGAAAGCCTCCAAAGAAAGGAGTATGCTTCTTCTACAATGAACCCGATCATTAGAAGAGGAATTGCAAACTCTACCTTAAAATCTTAAAAAGAAGAATGATAGTGGGGCTATCTCTTTAGGTATTTATGTTATATACATTCATCTTTCTACTTCTTCTACATGGGTATTAGATACTACATGTGGTTCTCACATTTGTACAAATGTGTAGGGTTTTAAGGATAGTAGAAAGATGAAGAAAGGTAAAGTGGACTTACTAGTTGGAAACGGAGCAAAAGTTGCTGCTTTAGTTGTAGACGCTTATGAATTAGTACTTCCCAGTGGGTTTTTGTTAGTTTTGAACAATTGCTATTATGTTCCTACTTGAGTAGTAATATTATTTCTCTTTCTTATTTGGATAATGAAGGTTATACTTCCATTACTGGGAATGTTAAATGTTCTATTTATCTTAATGAAAGTTTCTATGCTAATGATGATTTTCATGTTGGTCATTATATATTAAATTTGGAACATCCTAATAATGGAAATATCTATAACATAACTACCAAAACAATAAAGTCAAATGATTTGAATCTGGGATACCTATGGCATTGTCATCTAGGCTGTATAAATAAGAAATGCATTTCTAAACGCCATCAAGATAGATTTCTTAATTCATTTGATTTTGAATCATATGATACATGTGAGTCTTGCTTATTAGGAAAGATGATAAAGGCACCTTTTACTAGGCATAATGAGAGGGCTACTCATTTATTTAGCCTCATACATACAGACGTTTGTAGACTACTAAATACATCTACTAGATAATGATATATGTACTTCATTACATTTATAGACAACATTAGTAGATATGGATATATCTATCTGATGAAACATAAATCTGAATCTTTTAAAATGTTCAAAATATTCCAAAATGAAGTACAAAACCAACTTGCCAATATGATTAAAGCACTTTGATCTGATTGAGGTGGTAAATATATGAGCTAAGAGTTTATTGATCATCTTAGGAGTTGTGGGATAATCTCACAATTGACTCCTCCAGGAACACCACAAATGGAATGTTCCTACTGGATAGAGGAATCAATCACTATTAGATTTGGTTTGATTTGTGATGAGTTAAATAGATCTTCCACAATCCTTTTGGGGCCATGCCTTAAAGATAGCTATATTTACACTAAATCATGTTCCATATAAGGCAATTGAAAATACACCATATGAGATATGGACTTGAAAGAAACCTAGTTTATCTGTTCTCAAAATTTGGGGATGTGAGGTATATGTTAAGCAACAAGCCTCAGATGAATTAGTGCCAAGATCCTTAAAGTGACTTTTTATGGGGTATCCTAAGGAAATAAAAGGATACTATGTCTATAATCCCACTAATAATAATGTTTGTTATTCAAAGTAGTATGTTTCTAGAAAGATAATTTATCTCAAAAAGAACAAGTGGGAGCAAGGTACATCTTGAAGAAGTTTGAGAATCATAAGATAGCACAGAACTATAGATGAAAAGTAGGGAAGACTCACAACAAGTTGTTGAGCCTCCTCAAGTAACATAAGGTCCACGCGGATCTAATAGGGCATAGTATCATCCTTAGAGAAATGGATTTCTAATTACTAAAAGTCATGATGTGTTGCTTATTAAGCAAAATGAGTTGACTACCTATTGAGAAGCCATTGTGGGACTAAACTCCGAGAAATGGCTAAATGCCCTGAAGTCTAAAATACAATCCATGTACGACAATCTGGTATGGACCTTAGTCGATCCACCTGAAGGTGTAAAAGCCATAGGTGCAAATGGGTTTTCAAGGAGAAAACTAACAAGTATGGCAATGTAAACGTCTTAAAGGCATGACTAGTTGGAAAAGGATTCACTCAAACTTATGGTGTAATCTGTGATGAAACCTTTTCCCCAGTTGCAATGGCTAAATAAATCAGAATCCCTCTTGCCATTATAACATATTATGATTATGAAATATGACAGATAGACATCAAAACATCATTCCTTAATAGAAAGCTGCTTGGGGTGTGTACATGACACAACCTGAAGGCTTTGTGCATTCAGAGGACTCTGGTAAAGTATGCAAGCTTTAAAGATCCATTTATGGATTGAAGCATGCATCCCAAAGTTGGAATCATCATTTTGATAAAGTAGTTAAAGATTTTGGATTCATTCAAAACATTACTGAACCTTGTGTTTACAGGAAGGTTATTAGGAACATAGTTGTATTTTAAGTACTTTATGTAGATGACATCCTACTTATTAGGAATGACATTCCTACCTTACAGAGTGTTAAGTCTTGGTTAGGAAAGTCTTTCTTGATTAAAGACTTGGGTGAAGCTACCTACATCCTAGGCATTAGGATCTATAGAGATATATCCAAGAGATTAATAGGCCTAAGTCAGAGCATATATATAGACAGGATATTGCATAGATACAGTATGTAGGATTCAAATAGGGGTTACATGCCCATGTCTCATGGCTTCTATCTTAGCAAGGATCTGTGTCCAAGTACACCTGATCAGCGAGATCGCATGAGTAAGGTTCCGTAAGCCTTGGCTATTGGATCTATCATATATGCCATGTTATGTACTAAACCAGATGTCTCATTTGCCTTAAGTGTGACCAACAATTATCAATAAGATCTTGATGAGGGTCATTGGATTGCCGTCAAGAATATCCTAAAGTACTTAAGAAGGATAAAGGATTTAATTTTGGTCTATGGTGGATTGGATGATGAGCTCTGTGTAATCGATAACATAGATGCAACTTTCCAAAATGACCAAGATGACCTAAAATCACAATCTGGATACATATTCCTTCTAAATGGTGGAGTAATAAGCTATAAGAGCTCTAAGTAAAGCACTGTGACAGATTCTGCAATAGAAGTTGAGTATATAGTAGTATCGGATGCAACTAAGGAAGCCGTTTGGATCATAAAGTTCATTACTGAACTAGGGATGATGCTTACCATCTTAAATCCTATAGATTTGTTCTATGACAATAGTGGTGTTATTGTACAAGCCAAGGAGCCTAGGTCATATCAAAAGACCAAGCATATACTCTGGCGATTACATCTCATTAGAGAAATCAATGATAGAGGTGACATTAAAATATGCAAAGCAGTTGAAGAAGACAATGTTGCTGATCCTCTAACCAAGCCGCTTACACAAGCAAAGCATGAGCATCATGTTAGCACAATAGAAATTAAGCAAATTAATGATTGTGCTTATTGCAAGTGGGAGGATGTTAGAAATTGTGCCGTAAGGGCCAATCATTATACTTTGAACATTATTATTTAATGAATTTCTCTATTTTATTATCATATTATTTTCATGTTAACTGTGATAATTGTATCCTTGGATAAATCATAAAGATTGTCCTAAATATCCCTAGTCAGTCATTTATGCCAGAGCAAAGATAAAGTAAGGCCAGTATGACTTTGATAAGATATGGAGATATGAATCAAAGTCTTAGGCACTTGTAAGAGTACAAGGTACTGGACCGACCCACTGTGAGAAAGTAGCATGGATCAAGTCATAAACTTATCTCATATATAACCATGTCACAATGCTCTTTGACCTGAGTGTTAGGATCGACAGGCACAGCGGAAGAATTTTAAAAATTTTACTGATCCTAATCGAGGATCTATCAACGGCGTTTAAATCGGGTTAGAAAGAACTCGTACCTATTTCAACTTAGGGTTTTCACAATCTCTAGAAGCCAACAAGTTAGGTCCGCTCCTTCTACCGGAATCCACACGAATGCTCTCCAACCGAGACTGCATGCTAGCGCCTCCAATATTTTTAGGGTTTCCCTGCGGCTCTGAATTCTTATGTGCGTATGAGCATATCTGCTCTATAAAGTTTATAACCTATGATGGCTATATTCAAATTTCAAAATTAATCATCATTAATTTTAAAATTAATCAAAAATTAATTATCTTGATAAGCTAATTAAATAAATTCAGTTTAAATTAAATCTGTCCAACAGTTTTAATTTAACCTATTTATTTAATCAAATAAAGAGCCATTATATTTAATTTATCTTTATAAATTAAATTTGAGATACCATATCTCTATCATGATAGTTATTAAATTTAATATATCTTAATAAATTAAATTTAAATTTAAAACTAACACAATATAATAATATCATATAATATATATACATATACATATATATAATATCTAAGATATCTATTTCGAAAATATATATCTATATAATATTATTAATGACTTTTATATTATATATATATATAAAATTTGTCCACCCTAAATTAAACATTATCTCGTGTTGGGCCATTCTTGTGTGCGGCCCTGTAAGCCCATATGAAGTTGGCAGTGGGCCAATAACTATACTAACCTAAAAGTCGCAAGTGCCCTCTAGCAAGACATTACGACTACCCAAATCATATGAGGATCGTTATCACGATGCAACCTGTCATACAACCATGTTATGTCCCTTTTGTCTCACGATATATCGATCAAGGATAAGGCATGGATAATGTCATCCTCTTGTTCCTGACCATTACATTCTCGATTCCAGAGTAGCCTGATAATAGAAATGGAAACTCCTTTCCATTGTAGTATGGCCATACATTTCTCAGACTCACTCATCGAGGGGCCCAGTAATATCTCTCTACTAATGTGAGGGACAAATTCCATCTTGATCATTCATATTCTTCTGCATGAAAAACCACCAAGCCCGATCGTAGCTTTACCATCACTCGGTCAAAAGTGACTTTTGACCAGTTCAAAGCTTAGAAACTCTCATATAGGAATCCATGATGACCTCAGGTCTAAGGGCATTATGACGTGGTTATACATGAGAAAAACTTATGATTTGATCCATGTAGCTTTCTCATAATGGGTCAGTCTAGTACCTTGTACTCTTACAAGTGCCTAAAACTTTGATTCGTATCTCTATATCTTATCAAAGTCATACTGGTCTTGTTTCATCTCTGCTCCCACATAGATGACCGACCAGGGACATTTTAGGACAATCTTCATGAATTATCCAATGATACAATTATCACTGTTAACATACAAATAATATGATAACAGAATGAAGAAATTGCATTAAAATAATAATGTTCAAAGTACAATGATTGGCCCTTAGGGCACAATTTCCAACATTGAGGTCATCATGGATTCCTACATGAGAGTTGCTGAGCTTTGAACTAGTTAAAAGTCACTTTTAACCGGGTGATGATAAAGGCTACGATCGGGCTTGGTGGTTTTTCTAGCAGAGGAATATGAATGGTCAAGATGGAATTTATCCCTAACATTTGTAAAGAGATATTACTGGGCCCCTCGATGAGTGAGTCTCTGAAATGTATGGCCATACTATGATGGAAAGGAGTTTCCATTTCTATTGTGAGAGTAGTCAGGAATCGAGAAAGTAATGGTCAGGAATAAGAGGGTGACATAATCCATGACTTATCCTTGACCGATATATCATGTGACAAAAGGGATGTGATGTAGTTGTATGACAGGTTGCATTGTGTTAATGATCCTTATATGAATTGGGTAATCATAATGTCTTGGTAGAGGCCGTTTGCGACTTTGTATGAGCCTACAAGTTCGCACACAAGAATAGCCCAACACTAGCTATAATGTCCAGGTTCATTGAATCTAAGAAGTGTCTAAGATTCAATGAATACAGTGTTTAATCTAGGGTGGGCGAATTATATATATATATGTATATGATATAAAATTCGTAAAAAGAAAATTAATAATATTATATATATACATATGTATTTTTGAAATACATATTTATATGTGTGTGTGTGTGATATATTATTATATTGTGTTCGTTTTAAATTTATTTTTATTAAGATAAATTAAATTTAATAATTGACATGATAGAGATATAGTATCTCAGATTTAATTTATGAAGATAAATTAAATATATTGGCACTTTATTTTTAATTAAATAAATAGGTTAAATTAAAAGTGTTGGACAAATTTAATTTAAACTAAATTTATTTAATTAGCTCATCAGGATAATTAAAGGTTAATTAATTTCAAAATTAATCTAGTTAATTTTGAAATTTGAACATAGCCTTTTTGGGTTATAAGAATGATGGAGCAAAACAACTCATACACGGATGAGAAATTGAGGAGCCGCAAGGAAACCCTATAGAGGCGGGAGACATTGGAGGCGCTAGCATGCAGTCTGTGTTTGGGTCGTATTCGTGCAGATACCAGTAGAGGGAGCCAATCGAAGGTGTTGGTTCCTAGAGATCAAAAACCCTAAATTTGAAAAAGTACCATTCTTTCTAACTCGGTTTAAATGCCATTGATAGATCCGCAATTGGGATTGACGAAATTGTAAACTTTTGCTGTGCCTGTCAATCCTAATAATTAGTTCATGTTACTTTACTTAATCGTCCTTACATTTATTTAATAACCTACCATCAACTTTATTCTTAAAAACTTATAATACTCGGTTCAATGAAATATGAGTCAATTCATGTCCATTAATCAACAAATACACATTATTACTGATTATTTCCTAATTTTTTTATTTATATTTGCTCACAGTTGATTAGTTAATCATATCTGAATATGCATTGATTATTTCTTAAATTTCCTTTATGTCCTAATCTCATTGCATAGTGATTCAAGGCAAATATACCTCCAGTCAATCCTAGTATATAATTTATAATGGGAAAATACCAGTTAGGTCCCAAGGTATAGAATTAATACCAAAAAAGTCCCTTTACAAATTCCAATGTCAGAAAAGTCCCTAGGGACTTTTCTGACAGCATTTCCCTTTGAACAATTACTAAAATGGCCCCACTTGTATTTACAACTTCATAAGCGGCGTTTACAACTTGGGAGAAAGAAAATCTAAATGATTTATGTTACAACACTTGTTGCTACGTTTACAACACCTTTAGCTCTTTTTACAAGTTTTTAAGCTACATTTACAACCACTCCCACCCAAGTTGTAAACGCCGCTTATGAAGTTGTAAATACAAGTGGGGCTATTTTAGTAATTGTTCAAAGGGAAATGCTGTCAGAAAAGTCCCTAGGGACTTTTCTGACATTGGAATTTGCAAAGGGACTTTTTTGGTATTAATTCTGTACCTTAGGACCTAACTGGTATTTTTCCATTTATAATTAAGGACACTATTTCATTTAGAAATAATGACATCAACGTCTGACTTTTTAAATCATTATAATGTCAACTGTATGATGATTACCTTATCATGACTCTGATGACTCCCCATTTTTAGTAAAACTTGAGATATATTTTAGTATATTTGAGGAGTGATTAATGTGAAATTGATGGGATGTATTAAATATTTTGATAAAATATCAATTTGGTACATTATTTAAGGAATTTTATTGCAGTTACCATAATTTCAAATAAAATAGGAATAGAGAATAATTGAAAAGTTCAAAAAAAAAAAAAGATAACAGTTTAGGTTGTTTATTATTAATATTTATTATTATTAATTTTCTCTTTTATTAATTGAGTCAGGGTGATGTCGTTTTGAGGTAAGTTTGCAGGAGACCTAAAGAAAAAGAAAAGCTAGCTACACGAAGCTCGAGCAAGGGGTAATGGTGAATTGGATTGTGTTCTGTTCACCATCATTTCGGTATCATCGTCATCTTAAAACGAGGAAGCTCGAGAACTAGGTAGTGGCAATTTCACCATTCACCTTCTTTATCGTCTCTTTGAAAGGAGGAGGCGGATTAGAGAGTTGATCATCTTCCTGGGAGCAAGAAAAACCATATCGAAGGGGAAGGAGCAGTGGGTTCGACTGTTGCTTCATCTCTTTCTTCGACCAAGAGGGAGAGAGACAGCCAGTGAGAAAGAGAACCAGAGGGAGAGTAAGAGCTTAGAGGGAGTCTTCTTCTTCAATTATCGACCGCGATCGGACTGAAGACAGAAGGAACTCTGGTATGCCATTACAGTCACCTATTCTTCTTTGTTGGGATCAAGTTTCATCTAAGAGAGAAGCACCAACAGAGTTGAGAGAAAGGGGAACTACTACTCTTCATCATGAGACCAGAGTAGCCGTTGTCAACTAGGGAGGAGACTAGCTTAGAAGGAGGTCGCGATTACTTGAAGGATTACAACTTTAGGTGGACGCCATTATTTACCTTTAATGTTGTTTACTACTGCCACACTCTATTTGCACTTTATTGTTTCCCTTTGTCTTCTTCATTGTTTATTATTGTCTTATTGGTGATTCTGACGGGTTCTGCTATCAGTCTGAATTTGGATGTCGCTGAGATGACTTTGTTCAAAGCCATATGTGGCTGACTTTTCTCATTACCTAGTGTAGCTGTGAACTAATTTCAGAATATGAGCATGTTTGAACCTATTAATTGAACTTAATGTTATTATTGTTTGCTTAATCTTAGTCTATTTTGTGTACTTAGTGCTTGTTCACCATTAAGTATAAAATTGGGGAATTTAGATTAGTCTTGGGAGAGGGATCTTAATTGGACCATATGATTAAGTAATGTAGGATTATGATTTGCCAATAGGATAGGACATAACTATTGAACCCATAAAATCTTATTAGAGTGAATTTGGTTATTTATTTTCTGTTGAGTAAATTGGTTAGGAATAATATTTTAACTTGAGAGAGGGGTATGAGTAATCGGGAGATATTTATATCCAGTAATACTCTATATAAACAAACTAATATTAAGTGCATTTATTTTGGGTGATTACATGCTCTAAAACTTGAAGAAGGGATTAGCCGCTCTAGCTTGTTTTTATCAATTGAAATCTTAAATACATTAAATTTACTAATTTTACTTTTGTTTAAATTGATCTTCAATTTCCTTATTTGATTTGCTCAACTTAAATGAAAAAGGGAATTTTGATGCCTAATCACTAGTTCAATTGAGAGGTCAACCTTGATTTGCTATTATGCTATTTCCATAGGCTGTACACTTGCGATACTTAATTAAATTTTGGTAGCATCAAGTTTTTTGCACCATTGCCATAGATTTCAAGGCTATTGGTATTTAGAATTATAAATCCTTTTGTAGTTTTATCTTAAGCAATTTTATTTTATTTTTGTTACTTCTTTGTGTTAGTGTGATACTTTTGAGATTTGTTTTATTTTATAGGTATTTAGGTCTATGCCCTACAAATCCGAAACTACTAAGACACCACAGAAAACAAGGAGATCTAAAAACTTTTGGAAGCTACAACACCTCAAAACTGAGCAAAGAAGGTTGTAAAAATTAAGAACAAAGTAATGGCTAAGGATGAAAATGATTGTTTGTGTGTCAATGATTTTCTAACAAGACAATCTCCTTGGTATCAATTAGGAATCAAAGTAATGTAAACTTGGAGGAAAAATCTGTCAATTTGCAGGAGTTTAGTCGTGAAGCTATTACTTGAAGATCAATTTCATCTAGAGTCTGTTTAAGTCATTACTTTTTCTTTTTGTAATTTTCATTTTTTTTAATAAGGCCATGAGTCAATAGTCATTAATTAGTGTTTTAGAAGCCATTTAATTATTAATGGCATATTAGGATTTATTATTATTATTATTATTATGTTATTATTATTTTAATTTAAAAGCCCATAATATCATTACCATAAATCAGATTGTCTTTTATGATATGATTCTATTTTCCTATAATCAGATTGTCAACACATGATTTGGTTTACCTATCATAAAATATCCTTTCCATCCAGTGAGCTTTATCCATTTTAAATTATATTATTTTAAATAATTTAACATCCTTTCATATATAATATTCCTAATAACCTTCATTAAATAATCCATTATTTGTTAAAACCATTCACCCAATTAGATTATTTAAATAATCTAATTGAAATATCCCTAATATATTTATTTATCCTTAATCATATCCATCATTATCTTTTGTTATCCTTTTGGGCTGTTTAGATTATAATAGTATTTTTAAAAGAGTCCTAGTGAGTTAAGAGTTCTAGTTTGAGTCAGTTTATTGAGTTACAAATATCCCTTCTATGTATGTTATTTTTAGAAGAAGTTCAGTTACGGAATTATCAATAATAATTTCTTTTAACAAGTATTCATACTTGTTGGTTATGTATTCTAAATAGAATACTGAATGGCGCAAGAGTTCGATCGACTCTTGTGTTTATACTTAGAGTTTTTGGGCTGTGTTTCCTTGGGGTACTGGGTTTCATATACTCAGTGTTCTTTGGAACAGGTGTTCACAGGGTTCTTAATTTCTATATCATTTTTTTATTGTGTTTATTTTTTATTAATTCACTTCCATATCTAACCTTTATATAATTTCTGGTTTTTCTAGGATAGGTTCCTATTGGGTCCACATCATAGAGTGCCTAAATTTCAAGAAAACAACTTTGAGGTTAAGCAAACTATGTTGAAGATGCTTGAACTATATGGTCAGTATGTAGGAAATGATTTAAAGGATCCAAATTGACAGCTAATTCAATTTCTTGATGTTTGTGACTCATTCAAAGAAAATGAAGTTCTTAATGATGTGGTTTGCCTTCGGCTTTTCCCTTATTCTCTATAAGGAAAAGCCAAAGAATGGCTCAATAACTTAGAAGAGGGTAGTATAACTTCTTGGGTTAAGTTGAAAGAAAAGTTCAAGTCAAGATTCTTTCCATATAACAAGATGGTGCATGCAAGAGCTACTCTTAGTAATTTTCACCAACAGTTTAGAGAACACCAATATGAAGATTGGGAGAGGTTCAAGTTGCTTGTAAGACAGAGTCCTGGTCATAATTTTAAGAAGTGGGTCTTGCTTCAAATCTTATGTACCTGGTTGACTCCTGAATCTAAATCAGAATTGAATGCTATCACTAATAGAGGAATTACAATGCAACTGGTTAACTATGTTTAGGGATGCTTAGATGACTTATCAACTGACTTTATCCATAACAACAATAAAAGAGATTAGTAAAGTCAATTGAGAAAGTTAATGAAGACACTTCATCATAATTGGTGGGAATGTTAAGTGCTCTTAACAAGAGGGTGGATCACCTAGAAGCTCAATTACACCAATCAAATGGTGGACACATGGGAGTTAATGCTATTTATGCTCCTTGTGATTATAGTAGAGATAGACATACTAATAGACAATGCCTTATATCTCAACAGTTAGAGCTAGTCAGCTATGTAGGAAACTACTGTGGCAATTATCACAGTTATCCATACTCTAATACCTATAATTTTGGGTAGTGTAAAAATCTTAACATCTCTTGGAAACATGGTGCAACTCTTAATATAGCATGTACATCTAGTACAAAGCAAGTGTCACCTTCTGGGTTCTATCAATTAAAAAAGGAAGTTAAACCTATTCAAGAGCCCAAAACTAATCTATAGGCAATGATGTCTTAACTCATGGGTTTTTAACCAAAGAGTATTCAAGATCAAGCTACCGCTAATGCAATATTAGGTTAATCCATCAAGAATCTTGAGGTCCAAATGGGACAACTTGCAACTACTATGAATACATTACAACAAAGAGAATTACCAGGTAAATTGTGTCGAATCCTCATAGAATTACCTGAGATATCACAACCAGTGAAGAAACCCTTAGCTTCTAATGGCAAAGAAACTCCTATGGTCATTATAAATAATGATAAAGAGACTACCAAGAAGGTAAATGGAAAATTCAATGAGGTAAAAGTTGATAGTGAGTTTAAGAAAAGTGAAGTAAAGAAGAAGCTTACCAATAAGAATTTTAAATAGGTATAGCCTTCGCCATTTCCTCAATAAGAATCTTAAATGAGAATCTTAATATGTTAAGTCAAAAGGAGATGGTAAGTAAGGAGAAGAGGTTTGGTGATTATGAAATAGTACCCCTCACTAAAGAATGTAGTGTGATTATTCTCAATAGGTCACCACCTCAATAGAAAGATCTGGCCAATCTTTCCATACCTTGCTTAATTGGAGAAAAGTTTCAAGGTGGATCATTATGTGATCTAGGCTCAAGTACTAACTTGCCACTATCTGTGTTTAGAAAATTGCAGCTAGGTTAAGCACATACATCTTCTGTGACACTTCAGTTAGCTTATCAAAGTTTAGCTTATCTAGAGGGTATTATTGAAGATATTGTAACACCATATTTTCCATAAACATTTTGAAGAGTTTACGAGGCAAATCCGAACCATTAAGCAATATTCTTTTGTAAAACTCTTTCTATTCCTAACCTCAAGACAAGGTACAAACCTATAGTTGAGTGGGTTTTCCTTAAAATTTCAAAAATCTTCCAGAAGCGTATTCTAGTGGTCTGCAACTTTATTATTACTCATCGATTCTTATCATTTCTTTTAATTCAATCAGAGTGATTCTCTGCTCATACATAATTCATTTGTTTACACACATAAATTGTGTAGCCACATAGGGCTACCAAAGTGTCCAAGTCTAATACAAAAACAATAGACACACTCCCATTTTCATTTCACCTTCGCATTTTCCTATTGTAGTCCTCTTCTTTATTCTCAACATACCTAAATGGTTCATTAGGGAGGGTGAGATTCAGAGGAATCTCAATAGTAAATAATGCTAACCATTGCATATAAGGAATGCTTTGTGGATGACATGCTTGCTTACATAAATTCATACCAACATAATGACATATATGTATGCTTAATATTTAACACTTCACACCAATGGCCACAGCATAAGTCAAATAGAGCTTCACTCATTCACATATGCTTCATACAATTCATTAAAGCAATTAACACATTAATGCACAAGCACACATATCAAGTTATGCAAGTTTACTACCTTGTGTCTTTAAGTCCTCTTCTTATTCCATTTCTTCCAACTATTGAAGTTACTTCTTCTTTGTCACCTCATGACCCTAGATAAATAACCATATTTTAGAGCCATGATAAATGAATGTCAATGGGGCTACTTTAGCCTCGAGGACTTTTCTCTAATCTTTGGATCCACCTTATCTCAAATTTTTCCAATGCCACAAATTCATGGGTCAACCTAAACTGCCATATTTTTCACCCAACTTTGAAAAATCATAACTAATTCTAAAAAAATCCAAATAGGTTGGTTCCAGGTTCTACAAAAAGATCTTTAAGTCTTATTTCAATAAAAATATCACAGAGAACCAATTATGACCACACAATTCTAGAAAATTTGTCAAACCCAATCTACCACAGATTTCATCCAGAATCAACATCAAATTTTTAAAAATCATATCTCTCAATCCACTAGTCCAATTGCATCATATTAGCAATAAAAAAAAGTCCAGGATGTTTGCTTTCATCCTGTAAAATTTCATAAAGTTTGGACCAAGTTTGACTACTAAAAAACACATCACAACAACTCTACTCTAGAGAAATGAATCTGGTAGCAGGGTCATCCAACTTCCAAAAATTTCAGAATTATGTATAATTATCCAAAAATTATAACCACATGCTTTTCTACATAATATTTCATGTGGAACACAATGGAATGATCAAAAATATCAAAATCAACTTCCTTCCTAAAAATCTGGGCAGAACCATACAAACCCTAACTTCTACAAAAAATGGATTCTTGCAATTTTGTCAACCAGAATCATCAGACAACACCATAAGACCTCTTTAACCTCATAATCATCATCAAATGAACACTAAACCTTAAAACCCCATACTGGGTCAGATATTTCAAGAAATACTCAACCAATTAGCAAGTTGTTCGATTCAAACTGAAGCTTATATGTACCTCTTCTCGATTCCATAATCAGTTCTTGATTTCGGTAGTACCTCTCCTGAGTAGGCTATACCAAACACCTTTGATCAGAAATCTAAAACTGTAAAAATGTTGATCTTACTGAGAGAAGACTCTGGAAGTTGGAAATGCTGAAACGGAGGTAAATTCGCCTCCAGAGCTCAAGAACTTTCACTATTCTTCCTTTCTCTTTCCTCTTTCATTTGGTCATGATTTTTCTCATTTTTCTCTCTAATTATATGGGCTACATAAAATTAATAGCCCATAGGGGGTGTTGGATGCTCTTTTAATGCCATGTGTCAAGTGCTTAAAAATCCCAGGATGCCTGGTGCTCCTTTTCTCAGCCCTGGAGTCAGGGACCAGTGAATTCCCTGACTATTACGTTAAGTGGCAACTTATGGGAGCACCAACCCAAAAGCCACTTTATGAAAGTGCTAGGTGGCATTATCTCATAGTGCCAACACAAAAGTTACTTTTCAAAAAGCTACTTTATACGGGGTCACTCGGTTTTGTGCCACGTGTCCCTATTACGTCAGAACCTTACAAGTGTCCTGTATTCCCTCAGATAGTGCCATATGGCCTCTGGCTCAGGGAATTACCGACTATCTACTTGTAGGCCCCACATGGCATCATAAGCCAATGTCTTTTCCCAAAACGCAAGGTATATGGGTGTATTCTTAAAAAACGCAGGGCATGCCGGTTTACCCTGAAAACACCATATGTCCTCACGTACGGCATACTTTACTCGATTAACTTGTTCCATACTTCGTGACATAGTTGGATGGCATCTTTCTACTAACTAAATGGCACCGTATATGTGTCCTATGCATATTTGCACTAACACTTTAATCATATTGCCTACAAATACTGAGCCATATGCCCGATAGGACCAAATCATATAGTCTCTGAGAATCTTTCTATTTCTCATCATTTTTTGGATGCTTCCTAAACTGGGCTTATCGACAGCCTGATACAAGCTTATCCTCTAGCCTCTAGTCCCAAAATTTGGGATATTACTGATGTTTTGGTTAAAGTTGACAAGTTTATTTTCCCAGCTGACTGATTATATTAGATTGTGATAAAGATAGAAATCTAATGCTCATTATAGGAAGACTTTTCCTTGTTACTGCTCAAACTTTGATTGATGTTAAAAAGGGAGAGAAAAAGTTGTGAGTAAATGATGAAGAGGTTATTTTCAACATGAACAAAGCATTGAAGTATCCTAAGCATACTACTGATTGCCTCAAGTTGATATCCTTGATAAGTTGATTCAAGATACTTCTTCCTATGCTATAAAAGAACCATTGGAAGCTATGTTAATTTGGATTGATTATGTTGAAGAAAGGAATATAGTTGAATGCAAGAGGTTACTTGAAGCTTTTCCTCCTTATATTAATCCATCAAGGCGGTTGGAGTTGTTAGAGATAGAACCAAGGCAAACTTCTTTAAAGCCTTCTTTTGAACAAGCACCAATTCTGGAGCTTAAGCCCTTACCACCACATCTTGAATATGCATACTTGGGTGAATCTGAGACACTTCTTATAATACCTTACATTCCATGGACTCGGATAAGTGCAAATGTGCAGTGAATAGAACTGATAAAAAAGAAGTTGGTCTCCAAGTAACAAACTTTCAAAAATGTTCACAAATCTCAATCTCAAACACAACGCATAGACCTGGGTTTGAGTGGGTTTTTTAGAAGAAATTTAAAACTATTCAAAAACATTTTCATAAAAGGTTCACTGCCTCATTAGGTCTCATCGACTCTTGGTTCCTTTTTATTAGAGTGTTTGAGCGCATCGCTGCGTAGATCTCATATGTTATATTTTTGTTAATATTCCATTAACATTCGAAAGCACAGTTTAACTACTATTAGCAAACTACTAGCTGTTTACCCCTTTACAAAGCTACAAATACTACTAGTTCTACCATTGTACAATTGTTAGCTTTACTGAGTCATATACATTATATACAGAGCCATAATAGACAACCAACAGTAAATAAAATCTCTAAGTTGCATCTTCTAGCTGTCTGTGTTTACCTTCTTACCCCTTGAGCCACTAGCCTATCTTATAGATTCATTATAGGAAAGGGGTGAGATTTAAAGAGAATCTCAGTAATAACAAGCATTCAATCATACATAATACAAGAATACAGAGCATGCCACACATTCATCATATAACAATCACTATAACAGTAACATTCAGTACACAATATGTAGCATAACTACACAGAACACATTACTACAACGCTTGGTAAAATAATTTATATAGCCCTTGGGCGTTAACCCGGTGCATAACAAGTTTCCAAGGCCTAAGCGTCCACCTGGCATATTCTAAATGCTCAAGCAAATACATGATGAAACCATAAAACATGCAAAGTATCTCATAGTAAATGAAAGAAAGTGTTACTACCTAGACACCATTCTTGAGGGGTATCCAACTGTTTCTTTAAGCTCGGGAGATATTAGATCTCGGACACCTTACATGTCAATTAGCATTTATAGATGGCTTGTTTTTGTTAGGATCGACAGGCACAGCAGAAGAATTTTAAACTGTTACCAATCCTAATCAAGGATCTATCAACGTCGTCTAAATCAAGTTAGAAAGAACTCGTACCTTTTGCACTTAGGGTTTTCATGATCTATAAAAGCCAACACGTTAGGTCCGTTCCCTCTACCGGTATCCACACGAAAGCTCTCTAACAGAGACTGCGTGCTAGCACCTCCAATGTTTTTAGGGTTTCCCTTGCAGCTCTGAATTCTCAAGCGCATATAAGTATATCTGCTCTTTCAAGTTTATAACCTATAAGGGCTATATTCAAATTTCAAAATTAATCATCATTAATTTCAAAATTAATCAACAATAAATTATCTTTATGAGCTAATTAAATAAATTATTTTTAAATTAAATCTATCCAACAGTTTTAATTTAACCTATTTATTTAATCCAAATAAAGAGCCATTAGATTTAATTTATCTTCATAAATTAAATCTGAGATACTATATCTCTATCATGTTAGTTATTAAATTTAATATATCTTAATAAATTAAATTTAAATTTAAAACTAACACAATATAATAATATCATATAATATATATATAAGATATGTATTTCAAAAATATATATCTATATGATATTATTAACGAATTTTATATTATATATATATAAATATAAAATTCGTCCACCCTAAATTAAACATTATCTCATGTTGGGCCATTCTTGTGTGTGACCCTGTAGACCTATATGAAGTTGGCAGTGGGCCAATAACTTATTAACCCAAAAGTCGTAAGCGGCCTCTAGCAAGACATTACGATTACCCAATTCATATGAGGATCGTTATCACGATACAACCTGTCATACAACCATGTCACGTCCCTTTTGTC
The DNA here is from genome assembly GCA_963242795.1 of Inga leiocalycina. Classification (NCBI taxonomy): domain Eukaryota; kingdom Viridiplantae; phylum Streptophyta; class Magnoliopsida; order Fabales; family Fabaceae; genus Inga; species Inga leiocalycina. The sequence continues at coordinate 54,078,964 of OY725323.1, forward strand.
ACACGATATATCGATCAAGGATAAGGCTTGGATAATGTCATCCTCTTGTTCTTGACTATTACTTTCTCGATTCCTGAGTAGCTTGACAATAGAAATGGAAACTCCTTTCCATTAAAGTATGGCCATACATTTCTTAAACTCACTCATCGAAGAGCCCAGTAATATCTCTCTACTAATGTGAGGGACAAATTCCATCTTGACCATTTATATTCCTCTGCATGAAAAACCACCAAGCCCGATCATAGCCTTTATCATGACTCGGTCAAAATTGATTTTTGACTAGTTCAAAGCTTAGCAACTCTTTTGTAGGAATCCATGATGACCTCAGGTCTAAGGGCATTGTGACGTGGTTATACATGAGAAAAACTTATGCTTGATCCATGTAGCTTTCTCATAGTGGGTCGGTCCAACACATTATACTCTTACAAGTGCCTAAGACTTTGATTCGTATCTCTATATCTTATGAAAGTCGTACGGTCTTGTTTTATCTCTGCTCCTGCATAGATGACCGACCAAGAACATTTTAGGACAATCTTCATGAATTATCCAAGGATACAATTCTCACAGTTAACATGCAAATAATATGATAATAGAATGGAGAAATTTCATTAAAATAATAATGTTTAAAGTACAATGATTGGCCCTTAGGGCACAATTTCCAACATCTTCCCACTTGCCCTATATACAATGATCAATTTGCCTAATTCACATTACCCTAACATGACGCTCATACTTTTCCTGTGCAAGTGGCTTAGTAAGAGGATCAGCAACATTATCTTCTCCTACTACTTTGCATATCTTGATATCACCTCTATCATTGATTTCTCTAATAAGATGAAATCGCCTGAGGATATGCTTGGTCCTTTGATATGACCTAGTCTCCTTGGCCTATGCAATAGCACCGCTATTGTCACGGAACAAATCTATTGGATTTGAGATGGTAGGCACCACCCCTAGTTCAGTAATAAATGTTTTTAGCCAAACGGCTTCTTTAGCCGTATCTAATGCCACTATATACTCAGCTTCTGTTGTAGAATCTGCTACAGTGCTCTGCTTGGAGCTCTTCCAGCTTACTGCTCCACCATTCAAGAGGAATATGTATCTAGATTGCGATTTAAGGTCATCTTAGTCAGTTTGGAAACTTGCATCTTTGTAACCAATTACACAGAGTTCATCATCCAATCTACCGTAGACCAAAAATAAGTCCTTAGTCCTTCATCAGTACTTTAGGATATTCTTGACCACAGTATAATGGCCCTCACCAGGATCTTGTTGATATTTGCTAGTCATAATTAAGGCAAATGAGACATCCAGTAGAGTGCATAACATGGCATACATGATAGATCCAATGGCCAAGGCATATGGAACCTTACTCATGTGATCTTGCTGATTAGGAGTACAAGGACACAAATCCTTTCTAAGATGGATGCCATGAGACATGGGCATGTAACCCCTTTTGAATCTTGCATACTTTACCTATGCAGTATCTTGTCTATGTATGTGCTCTCACTTAAGCCTATTAGTCTTTTGGATCTATCCCTATAGATCCTAATCCCTAGGATATAGGTGGCTTCACCTAAGTCTTTCATTAAAAACGGACTTTCCTAACCAAGACTTAACACTCTGCAAGGTAGGAATGTCATTCCCAATGAGTAGGATGTCATCTACATAAAGCACTAGTAATACAACTATGCTCCTATTAACCTTCTTGTAAACACAAGGTTCATCGATGTTTTGAATGAATCCGAACTCTTTGACTACTTCATCAAAACAATGATTCCAACTCTGAGATGCTTGCTTCAATCCATAAATGGATCTTTAAAGCTTGCAAATTTTACCATAGTCTTCTAGATGCATAAAACCTTCAGGTTGTGTCATATACACATCCTCAAGCAGTTTTCCATTAAGGAAGGCTGTTTTGGCATGTATCTGCCTATTTCATAATCATAATATGCTGTAATGGCAAGAAGGATTCTGATTGATTTGGCCATTGCAACTGGGGAAAAGGTTTTATCATAGTCTATACCATAAGTTTAAGTGAATCCTTTTGCAACCAGTCCTACCGTGAAGATATTTACTTTGCCATCCATGTCAGTTTTCTCCTTGAAAACCCATTTGCACCCGATGGTTTTTACACCTTCAGGTGGATCGACTAAGGTCCATACCTAATTGTCGTACATGGATTGCATTCAGACTTCATGGCATTTAGCCATTTCTCAGAGTTTGGTCCTACTATGGCTTCTCGATAGGTGGTTGGCTCATTCTGCTCAATAAGCAACACATCACAGCCTTCAGTAATCAGAAATCCATATCTCTGAGGCTGATACCGTGTCCTATCAAATCTTCACAGACCTTGTGTTACTTGAGGAGGCTCATCAACTTGTTGTGAGTCTTATCTAATTTCCATCTGTGGTTCTGTATTATCTTGTAACTCTCGAATTTCTTCGAGATGTACCTTGCTCCCACTAGTTGTTTTAGAGAAAAACTTTCTTTCTGGAAACTTAGCATTTTGAATAACAAACACGTTGTTATCGATGTGACTGTAGACATAGTATCCTTTCGTTTCTTTAGGATACCTCACGAAAAAGCACATTGATGATCTGGGCGCTAATTTATGAGGCTTGCTGCTTAACATAGACCTCACATCCCCAGATCTTAAGAAAAGATAAACTTGGTTTCATTCTAGTCCATATCTCATATGGTGTATTTTCAATTGCCTTAGATGGAACATAATTTAATGTGAAAGTAGCTATCTCTAGTACATATACCTAAAAGAAAGGTGGAAGATCTGTTTGACTCATCATAGATCGAACTGTAACCCCCTGACTTTAAACACGTAATTATAATTCGATAACACATATTTAAATCGGATTAGAGACCATTGGATGCTTTAACCTCGTTATAAACTTTCTGTCTCACAGTAAAATTTTCACAAAAACTTTCAAAACACTTTTTCCCATCCTGATCTCAATTTCAATATTCGAATATAATTACCTGTGCAGTTAATATACATTCAATCATATCAGAGTGTATAACCGTATGCCCAGCAACTCCCGGGTTCTATACATAAAAACCTGAAGGTTTATAAGTATCCACTAGGGGATTACACAACCAAAATCGAATATAATATTCCTATTTCAAAATATACAGTAATCCCGGGTTCAAAATAAATAACCAACGTTTCCAATTCAACTATATACCCCCAAGGTTCCTAATTGCTCCAGGTTGGCCGCCTCTCCTTTGAGCCACACGTCCTGTCTGAAATGCTAGTCATAGGAAAGAATGAGATTCAAGAGAATCTCAGTAGTAACAAACCACTCACACAATGCATAAACACAAAGCATGTATATAAATCACAAACAGCAATAGCAGCAGAACAATCTCAAAGATACATGGTTTTCACCACAAACGACAGCACTCACGGCTGTATATACAATACGACAGCTTACGCTATAATCACAATAACGACAACTTACGCTGTAAACAACAGCTTGCGCTGTAATCACAATAACGACAGCTTTCGCTGTAAACGACACCTTGCGCTGTAAACAACAGCTATCACCCGCTGTAACCGCAGCAGCATCTGAAATCATCATAACATAGTGATACAACACACATACGGTGCATTACACAAAGTATAAGAGAGAGAGTCACTACCTGATCCTTTCCCGACGTTTCTTGGCACAGCGGGCTCATGAGGACGGCAAATATCAAATCCTGTAAACCAAGTTAGGGACAACCCGTCAATCTCTTTCCAAGTGCTTATCTCTATAATGCTTTAAGTTGGTTATCATTTGAACTCTTTAGGTGATTATTTTAGGTCTAAACATATGCCTAAAGGGTTGGGAAAGGCTATACCAAAAACAACCTTTCAAAAGTGCAAAACACTGATTTTTGGGGGTTGGCCGTGGCCCACAAATCCACTGGCCGCGGCCAAGAAAATTATGTTTCTTGGCTGAACTTCCAAAAATCATAACTAATTCAGGAAAAATCGAAATAAGGTGATTATAAAGCCAAAAGAAAGATATTTAAGTCCTATTTCTAGGAAAAATATTGGCCATTACTGGAAATCACTACAAAAGTCCAGATTTACCAAAAACCTAATGTTGTGCCAAAACAGGGTCCAGTTTTGATGCCAAACTTTAGACAGTTCAAACTCCCAGCTCAAAACCCGAAATGACACAAAATTTATGTCCATTTTGAAGCTTGCGAAGTGAACTTCAAAACTGGAAATTGTCATAATTTTCTAGCATCATTAGCCTATTCAAAACGCCCACACAAAAAGACTGCCCAGCACAGACCTTCAATGGACAGATTTTCAGTTTTTCACAATTGCTTCCAATGGTTCCCTTTTTCACATAAAACACCATTTCCACACCAATTTTGCCCAAGGAATCCATTGGAGCCATTAAAAAAATCAAATTCCATCCATTTAGACATGTTCCACAGAAATCTTAACATGTCAACACAACATGCACACAATCCACCACAATGCAATTCCTTCCATTCCAAAATTCCAAATCAACTCCCATAGCTCAAAGACACAATTTAACACCACATTCCACACAACACACTAACCAATTCAAGCATTCAAATTGGACCAAAAATCAGGGCAAAAATTCGAAATTCCCAAAACTAAACCAATAACCACAATGAATATACCAAAAGGTAGCAAATACTCACTACAACTTCTTTCCAAAGCTATTTCTTTGATTCTCCTACTTTCAAATTCCCAACAAGTTCTCAAACTCCACTAATCAAAAATATGAAACCATAGGAATAAAGCCCTCAACCTCATGAACAATATTAATGAAGGTGAGTTGAGCATTTAAGGACAAAATCTTACCTAAAACTCAAGCTTCTTCTTTCTCTTTCTTGCTTGTTCTTGGGGAAAATGGAGGAGGATAAGAGAGAAGTGAAATATTGATGAAGATGATCACATTTCCATTCTTTCTATGCACTTAGCCGACTTGGGAGGGAGAGAGGATGAGTTTGAAAACTTTGACCTCATCCATGGTCCTTATCTTGACACTTGACACCATCTTGTTCTCCCTACTATGATTTCACATAGATTTGCATGCACAAGATTCCACCTCTTTGCTCTTTCAATCCTAGCCATTGATCTCAATTACCAATGAGTTTCCTCTTCGGTAACTATCCAATCGGTTGGTAAATTTACCATTTTGCCCCTGATTATCACAATGCTTACAAAACTATCACCAAGCACATTTTACATTACAATTCATATAGTATACTTCAAAAGTGCTTAATTAACATTAATTACATCCCTTTGAAGTTATTAATCCTTGATTACAATCCAGGATATTACAATTCTCCCCCCGAAAATTAAATTTCATCCTCGAAATTGTTACATAACTAGAGTCATAAACTCCGGATACCGCCTTCACATATCTTCTTCCGGTTCCCAAGTTGCCTCTCTTTGAGTCATTCCCTTCCATATCACCTTCACATACGGAATGCTCCAGTGTCTGAGCCATCACTCCTCTCGGTCAATGATTTGCTCTGGCTCCACCGCATAGGTAAAGTTGTCTTGTAGCTCAACTTCTTCATACTCAACTATGTGAGATGGATCTGGTTGGTACTTCTTCAGTTGGGAAACATGAAACACGTCATAGAGCCTGCTCAAGTTCAGGGGCAGTGCTACTCGGTAAGCAATAAGTCCAATCCTCTCAAGGATTTCAAAAGAACCTATATACCTCAGGCTCAACTTCTTTCGTTTGATTGCATGCCCAACACCGGTGACAGGAGTTACCCTCAGAAACACGTGGTCACCAACTTCAAACTCTAGAGGTCTTCTTCTCTTGTCAGCGTAGCTTTTCTGTCGACTCTACGCTGCAAGCAACCTCTTACAAATAATCTGAATCTGAGCTGAAGTTTGATCAACAAGATCTGGTCTATAAAGCTTCCTTTCCGATAACTCATTCCAGCACAAAGGCGATTGGCACCTCCTTCCGTACAACGCTTCATAAGGAGCCATCTTGATGCTCGCATGAGAGCTATTGTTGTAGGCGAACTCAGCAAGTGGAAGAAAGCGATCCCAACTTCCTTTAAAGTCGAGAACACAAGCTCGCAGCATATCTTCTAGTGTCTGAATTGTTCTCTCAGATTGTCCATCCATTTGAGGATGATAAGCCGTACTGAATCTCAGTTGAGTACCTAAGGCTTCATGCAATGCTTTCCAGAATCTCGAAGTAAATCGTGGATCTTGGTCGGAAATGATATTCTTTGGTGTACCATGAAGTCTGACAATCTCTCAGATATAAATCTCCGCTAATTTATCAGGAGAATAACCAGCATTAATTGGTATGAAGTGTGCCGACTTCGTTAACCGATCCACAATTACCCAGATCGCATCATAGTTTCTGATCCTAGGCAATCCCACAACCAAATCCATGGTCACGCTTTCCCATTTCCATTTCGGAATCTCAGGACTCTGAAGTAAACCAGGCGGTCTCCGGTGCTCGATCTTTACCTTCTGGCAAGTGAGACACCTTGCTAAATATTTGGTCACATCACTCTTCATACTCGGCCACCAATACACCGATTTCAGATTATGATACATCTTGGTCATACCAGGATGGAGAGTATATTGGCTCTTGTGCGCCTCATCTAGAATTTTCTGCCTCAACTCCGCCCTAAGTAGAATGCAAACTCTCTTCTAATAACGAACCAATCCACGAGGCGATAGGTCGTAGCCTGGAACTTCTCCCTGTTCAATTCGAGCTAGGTTGCGCTGTATCCAGCTATCTTGCCTTTGAGCTTCTTCAATCTCTGCCCTTAGGTTACTCTCTTCTTGAGAAACAGTGTAATTGGCACAGATGATCTGGTTTGTTAAATTCAAATCACAAAACTCTTCAATCAATTTCCCTTCTTGTATCATTATAGCTGTAATGAGCACAGTCTTTCGACTAAGAGCATCAGTGACTACATTTGCCTTACCCGGATGATATTTTATTTCCAGGTCATAGTCCTTAACCAATTCCATCCAGCGGCGCTGTCTCATATTCAGTTCTTTTTTATCATACAGATATTTGAGACTCTTGTGGTCACAGTACAATTCCACAGTCACACCATACAGGTAATGACGCCAAATCTTCAAAGCAAATACAATGGCCGCAAGCTCTAGATCATGAGTGGGATAGTTCAATTCATAAGGTCTGAGCTATCGAGAGGTGTAGGCCACCACATGTCCCTGCTGCATAAGGACACACCCTAATCCCTGCCCACTGGTATCAGAATACACAACGTATGTCAAACTGGGATCAGGTAAAATCAACATAAGTGCCGTAGTCAACCTCTCCTTCAGCTCCACAAAACAGTTTTCACATTTCTCATCCCACAGAAACGGCTGATCCTTTCTCGTGAGCTTGGTCATTGGCAACGCAATACGAGAGAAATTCTGGATGAATCTCTGATAGTAACCAGCAAGACCTAGAAAACTGCGTACTTCTGCCACAGATTCTGGCCTCTTCCAGTTCAGTACCGCTTCCACTTTACTGGGATCCACAGAGACCCCTTCTTGCGAGATCACATGGCTTAAGAATTTCACTTCTGATAGCCAGAACTCGCACTTCTCAATTTGGCATATAGTTGCTTCTCACGCAATGTATTCAATACGATTCTCAAATGATGCTCATGCTCTTCCTTACTTTTGGAATATATCAAAATATCATTGATAAACACAACCACAAACTGGTCCAGATACTGCCGAAAGATACGGTTCATGTAATCCATGAAAACCGCAGGCGCATTGGTTAGCCCAAATGGCATCACTAGAAACTCATAATGACCATACCTGGTCCTGAAAGTAGTCTTTGGAACATCATCTGCTTTTACTCGCAGCTGATGATACCCTGACCTTAGATCAATCTTTGAAAACACACACGAACCAGAGAGTTGATCTAAAAGGTCATCGATTCGGGGAAGAGGATACTTGTTTTTAATAGTAACTTTATTCAGTTCTTTGTAGTCGATGCACAATCGAAGACTCCCATCTTTCTTCTTTACAAACAACAATGGAGCTCCCCAAGGCGACACACTGGGTCTAATAAACCCTTTCTCAAGCAAATCTTCTATTTGTTTCTTTAACTCTGCCATTTCATTTGGGGCCATACGATATGGGGCCTTAGATATAGAGCTAGCTCCTGGCACAATATCGATTGGAAACTGAACTTCCTTTTCTGGAGGTAATCCGCTCAGATCATCTGAAAATACCTTAGGGAATTCATTTACCACGGGTATATCACTCAAAATCTCACTGGTTTCCCCTTGCACAGAGAAAAATACCATATACCCTTGGCAACCCTTTTCAAGATACTTTTCAGCTTTGGCTGCCGAAAGAAAATTCATACTAGCATCCACAACTTCAGCCCTCTGAGAAATAGGATATACTATCCTCTTGTTCCCACAATCAAGTAATACATTATTTGCCGTTAACCAATCAAAACCCAAAATAACTTCCAATTGATAAAGCGGAAAACATATCAGATCTACAACAGATTAGTGCCCTTCCACAGTTATGACACAACTCAAACAAGCTTCTATGGTTAAGGCCTTAATACCCATTGAAGTTGACACTACTAATTCAAATGGTAACTTATGTACATGCATTCCCAGGCGCTTCACGCAATCATAGGCGATGAAGGAGTGACTTGCACCCAAATCATACAAAACTTGCAACAGATGGCCATTAAGAAGAATATTACCTTGTATCAGCTCAGGAGATTTACGGGTCTCTTCGTGGGTCATAGAAAATACTCGACCCTGTGTCTTCGGTCTTTGGTCTGGTCGTGGCTCTTTGCAGTCAGCAGCAGTATGGCCCACACGCTTACAATTGTAACATATTATTTTGCCATCACATGTTTTACCCTGGTGTGGTTGATTACAGCGACGACAAATCCACGGTGCAAAATATGTTCTTTGCTGGTCACGGCTCCCAGACTGGTAGGGCTTCTTACCACTTCCAGATGAAGATCCTTGCCCCTTTCGCTTATGTGAGGTAGCACCCTCACTAGGTTCATTGTGGTGGCTAATAGCTCTGGCAGGATACAATTCTCTCAAGTTGTTCTCTGCAATTCTACACTGTTCAACTGCCTTGTTGAACTTAGTAAATTGGTGAGTAGCTAGCCGCTTCCTCAACTCTCGCCTCAGATCACGGATGAGCATATCCGAACTCCACTCTTCATTATCCTTGAACCGGAGGTAGGAGGAGTACCAAGCCAACCGAACAAAATGGGACAAGTAATCATCAAAACTCTCTATATCCCCTTGTCTGATATTCAGGAACTGCGTCTCCTTCTCGAGTCTCACTGATTTGGGAAAATACTTCTCGTTGAACTCTTATTGAAACAGTTCCCAAGTCAATGGCATTTCTTTGCTCTTCAATGTTAGGGCGGTATTCCGCCACCAACGATCTGCATCCCCTTTGAGCTTATAAACGGCCAGTCGTGGCTTCACCTCATCCGGGCAACCAAGAACTTCAAATATTTTCTCCAGCCTGTTCATCCAATCTTCGGCTGCTTGTGGGTCAAACCTTCCTCTAAACGCCGAAGGCAGATGCTTGCAGAATCTGGTGACCCAAAACTGAAGGTCTCTTTCCTCTCTAAGTGGCATCCCATGTGATTCTTGATTCGGAATAGCACGAGGTGGGGATTCTAGTGGTCGTGCTAATCCTTCTGCAGTGTCCTCATGTCGAGTTTCTTCTTGAGTTTCCTCCGGAGTGGACTGAACTAGACCTTCCTTGTTCTTCGCCTTCTCTTCTCTGAGCTCTTTTCTCAGCTCAGTTATGATGTCCTGCTGATCTTTTATCAGACTATTAATTCTCGCATTGGATCTGGTGGATTTTCATTAACGACCTCCACCTCTGGGTCTACACACGGAATACTGGGGCGTCCTCTATTTTTCTTCATTCTACAAACAACTCAACCCCATTAACTTAGCAGAGATAGTATGCACATATATTCACAAGTCTCCTATATATCTACATCAATACAACATACATGTGCATACACACAACAATCATTCACAGATAATCTTCTATCCCTAAGCCAACTAAGGGATCTATCCTAGCAACTCTACCCTTGCCAGGCACTACAGCTCTGATACCAAAATGTAACCCCTTGACTTTAAACACGTAATTATAATTCGATAACACATATTTAAATCAGTTTAGAGACCATTGCATGCTTTAACCTCGTTATAAACTTTCTGTCTCACAGTAAAATTTTCACAAAAACTTTCAAAACACTTTTTCCCATCCTGGTCTCAATTTCAATATTCGAATATAATTACCTGTGCAGTTAATATACAATCAATCATATCAGAGTATATAACCGCATGCCCGGCAATACCCGGGTTCTATACATAAAAAGCTGAAGGTTTGTAAGTATCCACTAGGGGATTACACAACCAAAATCGAATATAATATTCCAATTTTAAAATATACAGTAATCCCGGGTTCAAAATAAATAACCAACGTTTCCAATTCAACTATATACCCCCCAAGGGTCCTAATTGCTCCGGGTTGGCCGCCTCTCCTTTGAGCCACACGCCCTGTCTGAAATGTTAGTCATAGGAAAGAATGAGATTCGAGAGAATCTCAGTAGTAACAAACCACTTACACAATGCATAAACACAAAGCATGTATCTAAATCACAAACAGCAATAGCAGCAGCAACAATCTCAAAGATACATGGTTTTCACCACAAATGACAGCACTCACGGCTGTATACACAATACGACAGCTCTTGCTGTAATCAACATCACGACAGCTTACACTGTAATCACAATAACAATAGCTTAAACTGTAAACGACAGCTTGCGCTGTAAACGACAGCTTGCGCTGTAATCACAATAACGACAACTTACGCTGTAAACGACACCTTGCGCTGTAAACGACAGCTATCATCAGCTGTAACCGCAGCAGCATCTGAAATCATCATAACATAGTGATACAACACACATACGGTGCATTACACAAAGTATAAGAGAGAGAGTCACTACCTGATCCTTTCCCGACGTTTCTTGGCATAGCGGGCTCACGAGGACGGCAAATATCAAATCCTGTAAACCAAGTTAGGGACAACCCGTCAATCTCTTTCCAAGTGCTTATCTCTATAATGCTTTAAGTTGGTTATCACTTGAACTCTTTAGGTGACTATTTTAGGTCTAAACATATGCCTAAAGGGTTGGGAAAGGCTATACCAAAAACCACATTTCAAAAGTGAAAAACACTGATTTTTGGGGGTTGGCCGTGGCCCACAAATCCACTGGCCACGGCCAAAAAGTGGTCAGAAACATTTGGGCCACTGCCCAACATCTTCTGGCCGCGGCCAAGAAAATTCTGTTTCTTGGCTGAACTTCCAAAAATCATAACTAATTCAGGAAAAATTGAAATAAGGTGATTCTAAAGCCAAAAGAAAGATATTTAAGTCCTATTTCTAGGAAAAATATTGGCCATTACTGGAAATCACTACAAAAGTCCAGATGTATCAAAAACCTAACATTGTGCCAAAACAGGGTCCAGTTTTGATGCCAAACTTTGGACAGTTCAGACTCCCAGCTCACAACCCGAAATGACACAAATTTATGTCCATTTTGAAGCTTGGGAAGTGAACTTCAAAACTGGAAATTGTCGTAATTTTCTAGCATCATTAGCCTATTCAAAATGCCCACACAAAAAGACTGCCCAGCACAGACCTTCAATGGACAGATTTTCAGTTTTTCACAATTGCTTCCAATGGTTCCCATTTTCACATAAAACACCATTTCCACACCAATTTTGCCCAAGGAATCCATTGGAGCCATCAAAACAATCAAATTCCATCCATTTAGACATGTTCCACAGAAATCTTAACATGTCAACATAACATGCACACAATCCACCACAATGCAATTCCTTCCATTCCAAAAGTCCAAATCAACTCCCATGGCTCAAAGACACAATTTAACACCACATTCCACACAACACACTAACCAATTCAAGCATTCAAATTAGACCAAAAATCAGGGCAAAAATTCGAAATTCCCAAAACTAAACCAATAACCACAATGAATATACCAAAAAGTATCAAATACTCACTACAACTTCTTTCCAAAGCTATTTCTTTGATTCTCCTACTTTCAAATTCCCAACAAGTTCTCAAACTCCACTAATAAAAAATATGAAACCATAGGAATAAAGCCCTCAACCTTATGAACAATATTAATGAAGGTGAGTTGAGCATTTAGGGACAAAATCTTACCTAAAACTCAAGCTTCTTCTTTCTCTTTCTTGCTTGTTCCTGGCGAAAATGGAGGAGGATAAGAGAGAAGTGAAATATTGTTGAAGATAATCACATTTCCATTCTTTCTATGCATTTAGCCGACTTGGGAGGGAGAGAGGATGAGTTTGAAAACTTTGACTTCATCCATGGTCCTTATCTTGACACTTGGCACCATCTTGTTCTCCCTACTATGATTTCACATAGATTTGCATGCACAAGATTCCACCTCTTTGCTCTTTCAATCCTAGCCATTGATCTCAATTACCAATGAGTTTCCTCTTCAGTAACTGTCCAATCGGTCGGTAAATTTACAATTTTGCCCTTGATTATCACAATACTTACAAAACTATCACCAAGCACATTTTACATTACAATTCACATAGTATACTTCAAAAGTGCTTAATTAACATTAATTACATCCCTTTGAAGTTATTAATCCTTGATTACAATCCAGGATATTACATGAACCATATCTAATAGTGTTCGATTCCTCCATTCAGAAACACCATTCCATTGTGGTGTTCCTGGAGGAGTTATTTGTGAGATTATCCCATTACTCCTGAGATGGTCAATGAACTTTGGCTCAAATATTCACAGCCTCGATTAGATCGAAGTGCTTTAATTGTTTGGCCAAGTTGGTTTTGTACTTAATTTTGGAATATTTTGAACATTTCAAAAGATTCAGATTTATGTTTCATTAGATAGATATAGCCATATCTATTAAAGTCATCTATAAATGTAATAAAGTAGACATAACCTCCTTTCACAGCTGTATTTAATGGTCCACATACATCTGTATGTATAAGGCCCAATAATTCAGTGGCCCTCTCACTATGCTCAGTGAAAGGTGCCTTTGTCATCTTTCCTAATAAGCAAGATTTACATATATGATATGATTCAAAATCAACTGAGTTAAGAAATCCATCTTGATGGAGTTTAGAAATGCGTTTCTCATTTATATAGCCTAGACAATAATGCCATAGGTAGGTCGGAGTCAAATCGTTTGATTTTATCCTTTTAGTAGTTATATTATAGATATTCCCATTATTAAAATGTTCCAAATTTAATATATAATGACCAACTGATTGAACCATAATTTTATATGATTTTTCAAGGTTAAATTGGGATTTTTAATGGATTTTATTGGATAATATTATATGATTAAGCATTAATTTTAGTTAGGAACATTTGTATTGAATTAATTGTAATTAAGGGCAAAATGGTCATAAATTTGTTGATTATTTATACAAATGTTTTCCTTAAACTTTTGATGCTACATGGTGTTTAATATTGTTTTGTAGGTGGTTTGGAAGAAAATTTGAGATCTGGAGGGCCAGAATTAATATTTTGAAGCTTGGGTAAAATCACAGAAAAGGGCCCAAGAATTTTGTAAAAATTACAAGGAGTGAAGGAAAAAAAGGCCAGAAAAAAATACATAAAAGTACCCCATAATTTCAAAAATTTCAGTTCAGCCTATCAATGTTTCAAAACGTTTCATCTAAGTCCCTCCAAAGAAGTTTTCATCTTTTCACTGAAGTCCCTGGTCAAAACGCAAGTTTTGACCAGGGTTACTATTCCATTTCTTCTTCTGATTCCAGACCCGAAAGAGCAGACCTGATAGCGTTGTGGATATGGGCTTCGGACATGCGAGGATCCGAGATTGAAAACAGAAAGCTGAGAGGATTTATCATAAGGGCACGCCGCACAGAGGGAAGGATCATCACATCACTGGGACCTTCATCCTCTCCTACCTTCCTCCACCGATCACTTCTACTTTCTCTTCATCTCTCGCCGGCGGCACCATCCAATACTGCCGCCGGCGAGCTTCACCTGCCACAGCCACAACTGAGAATAGAACTGAAGGGAAATGGTAGCAGCGAGGACCTCAGGGAGCTGAGAGAGAATCAGAGATCACAGCTGCAACACATGACTTTCCAAAACCACAATCGCCATCTTCTTCATTCTCCTGATCACCATAAATCACTGCCACCATCCCTTCTCTGTGATTCTCCGGAGAGCTTTCCCTGTTCTGACATCATCACAGTCCGTGGTTGGCTCTGTTTCTCACACAGCCGTGCCTATCCTCTGTTATGTTCCTTGATTTAATTTCAGCCTGAGTCAAATTGAATTAGTGCTAATTGTTGATTCTAATCTGTGATTTCATTGCTGGATGTTTAAATCAGAATATGGTTATATTTCTTGAAGTGATTCTCATGATTGGCTAGGCAATTTTGTGCTCTTGGAGATGAATTGGAGATGGCTTGAGCTCATATGTGCTTTAAAGGGGAGTTTATTTTATCTATAGCTCATTGTATTTTTTATTTCTTAGGTTTAAGAATTTATTTATATATTGAGACTATAATTCTAGTTATTTTTTATTCTATGGATTGAGTTGTTGTGATTTGGAATTTGTAATGAGGATTTGTACTCATCAATATATATGGTTATATATATATGTTTCCTATGATTCTATTGCTTTCTATCTATTTAACATGGTATTGTTGGATAGTTTGATTGAATTAGAATTGTAGTTGAACCTAAATGCATTACTTATTCCATAGTCACTCTCTAAGGGATTTTAATAATGCTTAAATAAATGGGTTCATGAGTTTAAGCATTAGACTCAATGGTAATTGGGGTTTGATATATTAGAAAACTTAGAGAAACTCATTACACTAAGAGGGGTTAATAGCATTTCAAGGATAGGGGTTCCTCTTTTGTGATGCTAGACTCAATGGTAATTGAGGTTTGATATATTAAAAGCTTAGTGAATTAACTTCCCAAATATCTTAATTGAGCAAGGATAGCCATTGAAAATCATTTCCAAGAGCATCTTTATCACTTGCATTTCTAACCAATTTTCATTCCTTCTTCAATTTTATTCCAAAAATCCAAAAATATTAGTTTTAAAAGCATTTTAGTTTAATTGCAATTTAGTTGTTAGATAAAAAGCTCAAAGATAATTTTTAACTCATTTCATGTCAATCATTGCACTTAGTTTCTAGGTAATTAATAAAAGGCTCTTCGAGAGACGATCCGAGATTGTACCCTATATTGCAATCCTTGGTTTAAATTTTGAAGAGGTTACCAAGGCATAAAAGCCGACAAAGCTTATTTCTTCACCAACATGCAAATCACCATCAGTATAGAAAATGTCTTTACGATAAATAGAACATTTACCATTCCTAGTAATGGAAGTATAACCTTCCTTATCCAAATAAGAAAGAGAAACAATGTTACTACTCAAAGCAGGAACATAATAGCAATTATTCAAAACTAACAAAAGCCCACTGGGCAGAACTAATTCATAAGTGCTTACGGCTAAAGCAACAACTCTTCCTCTATTTCTAACTCGTAGGTCCACCTCACCCTTCTTCATCTTTCTACTGTCCTTTAGACCCTGCACATTTGTACAAATGTGAGAACCACATGCAGTAACTAACTCCCATGTAGAGGAAGTAGAAAAATGAATGTCTATAACATAAATACCTAAAGCGATAGCCCCGCTATCCTTCTTGTTCTTTTTCAGATCTTCCAGGTAGAGTTTGCAATTCCTCTTCCAATAACTAGGTTCATTGCAGAAGTAGTAGACTCCTTCCTTTGGAGGCTTTGCCTTCTTAGGTGCAGGCTTGATTTCAGGCTTGTCTAACTCTTTGGTCTTACCACCTGAGCCATTACCCTTCCATTTGCCCTTTCCTTTCTTTTTCATACCCTTTCCTTTCTGAACCATCAAAACTGTACTAGTCTTTTTCTTAATACTTTGCTCAATAGTTTTAAGCATCCCATACAGCTCAGAAATTGATTCCTCCATGTTGTTCATATTGTAGTTCATGACAAACCGGTCATATCTCTCTGGGAGTGAGTTCTGGATCAAATCCGTATCTAACTCCTGGCTTATGGGAAATACAAGCCTCTCAAGGTGATCAATATAGCCTTCATCTTTAACACATGAGTACTAACTGATGCACCTTCAGCCATCTTGCAGGAATGTAAGGCCTTTATGGTCTCATACCTTTCTTGCCTTGCCTGTTATTGGAACAATTCCTTGAGATGGACAATCATCTCATAAGCCTCCATAAGTTCCAGATCTCTTTGGAGCTCTGGAACCATAGTGGCAAGCATCATGCAACCTACATCTACAGAGTCATCCTTATGCTTGGTGTAAGAATCTCTCTGAGCTCTTGGAGTATTGGTTATAGGCTTCTCAGGAATAGGTTGATCTAGGACATAAGCCTTTCTTTCCTGTTTGAGGACAATTCTCAAGTTCCAGAACCAGTCAAGAAAGTTTGTCCCATTGAGTTTGTCCTTTTTAAGGACCTATTGTAATGATAGTCTAGCAGTATTACTAGTCGACATAATTCTACAATTAAAATATGCAAAGTTAATTAGTAATCTCCCACTAAATTAATAACCCTCAAAATAATAATTAGTGGGCTAAGATCCATATTTGGCTTAAACTTAAGTCTGCTTTGGCAAGACGCTTAAATTCAAGTTATTTAGGTAGGTAACCTATGATGAACCCATGTCGTGTGAGTTCTCAAAATAAAACTAGGTTTGAAAATGTAGCATAGTAGCTCAACCTAGGTCGTTCTTGTGAGGAGATTAATTTAGAAGTTCTTAAGTAGTAAAGTGATAAAAACTTTAAAGTTGTGAGAAATCATTTTGAGAATTTGATTTTTAAACTAATGAAGTAATCTAAGCTAAAGCAATATTTTTGTATTTTTTAGTTTTTAAAACAAAGTAGCAAAAGGAATTGAAATTAACACTAACAACAAGATAAATTCAATTAACTAATATAATGATGAGACGAGATTCCCTTGAGTTGGGGTTTTAGTCTTCCTTGCTTGCTAATGATTTGAATTCCATAATGAGCCAGGAGGATGGAACTAAGCTACCACTAGCTCCATACTTACAATAATCATTTAATTCATTCAACCAAAGCAATTAAATGAGTATTATCAATTAATAGTAACTCAAGGAGATGAATAACTAACTTCCAATTCTAGCTTGTGATTACCATTACAACAATTCAAAACATTCAGTTTAATCATTTAAATCCACTTAACCAAATTGGAATAAACAATTCAACCTACTCCTAATATGAATCATACAAAGTTTAATTAATCAACTCCTAGCTCAACCACCAAGTTTATTCACTTGGCATAACAATCTAGATCACAATTACATACTTAACCAAGCTACATAATCTTGAACTAAAAAGAGAGCTTAAAGGAATTCCATTGAAGTTTAGAAGCTCAAACCATTACCCAACTCAAGGAAATCACCAAGACTTAGTTACTCATTGAAGAGGAGGAAGAAGCTTGATGAAGGAAAAAGAGATTAGCCATAGAGATTAAAGGACTAAAACAACTCCCTGCAGCATCTCTCTTTTTCTCCCTTTCACATTTAGTTGACTCACACTTCTTCAATTCTCCAATTCGTTCCATGTGCTGTCAACTTTTCTCTATGTTCTCCAGCGCCTTAAATGCAGCTGTCTCCCTCTCTTCATTCCCTTGGTCCACAATGTCGGCTGCTCTTGTTCTCTTTCACACTCTCCAGCGCCGCTTGCTCCCTATTCCCTTTCCTTCATTTTGGTTGCCTCCTCCTTTTTTATTTCTGCAGCCCCCCTCCTTCATTAGCTGCCAAACCCTTTTTATTTCATTTGGTGCTTGGTCTCTATTCATGTGGTCCCCTCCTTTTCCTTTACCCTTTTAATTCGGCCCATTTCCTCTTTACATTAGCTTGCTTCTTTTCCTTCAATTACTCTAATTGGTGCAACCTATTTGCTTCTTTTCTCCTTCAACCAATTTGGCCCAGCTGTTTTAATTCAATCCATATGTCCTGCTCTTCCTCTTGTTTCGTCCTGTTCTCACTTAATTCAATTCGATCCACCCTCTTATTCGTTGGTCAGCACCTCCTCTTCTTTTGTTCATTTTGGTGCTTACTCTTCCTATTAGTTACCAGCTGCCTCCTTTTCATTAGCCGCTTAGCCCTCCTTCTTTAATATTCGATTCGGTCAACTCCCTCCAATTTCTTATTCAACAATTTCAGTGCATCTTTTCTCTAACTCTCCCTTTTATTTCGGTCGAATAGCTGCTTGTCCTTTCTTTATTATTCAATTCTGCATTTTGTCCATTTCGGTTTAGTAATTCTCAATTCTTATGGTCCAATTACTCTTTCATTTCAGTAGCCACTTGCCTTCTCATTTCATGTGGTCCCCCTCCTTCCAATTTCATCAATTGTCTTTAGGTTAAAATGAGTTATGCCTTGTTATCACCTATAAAATTTGATTCATAAAGATAATATCTTTTTCTCACAATTAAAGAATAGTGGGAATAACAAATATTCATTAAACATATAACAATTTAACCACTTTAATTCCCAAATTATTCTTTCACTAAAATCTCACATTAACACTTGATTATGCCCAAAATATTCAATTAAGTCCCATAAAAATCTAAGATTAATTAATAAAAATATATAAATATTGAGCTCTATCAACCTATTTACCAATTACATCAAATGTAACTCTTAGATGTTTATGGGATTTGATCATCATATGATTCGGCATGTTTAACCCCATCTAACGCCTTGAGATTCAAAACCATTTTGTTAATCTCAATTAAGTCAAAACAATAATGAATATTATGAGCAGCACCATTACTCATGCTTGTCTCATCAAGATAACTCAAGTGCATCCACTTTAATGGTTTCCGCAATTGAGCAATCTAGGTTTTGACAGGTATTCATTAATTAACGACATTAAGACTTAAGATTTGATTAGAGGGCTCAATTAATTAGTCTTGTTTATATGAATGCAATTGTGGTCGTATCTCATACAGATAAATACATATAAACATAAAAGTATTCATGCAATGATCTTATCAAAAGCATAATTTAAATGTGACACATCATGGCTTACCTAACCTAAAATCCTCCCAAGCCAATGAGAGGACTTCTCTAAATAAGAAAAGAAATACATTGAGAGAAACCTCATTTAAACATTCGAGGGGAGTGAGATGAGAAGAGAATGTACATCGAGAGTATTTAGGGAAAGGCACAGCATGCAAGCCGTATTTAATTATTACAACCCTTTATAAAATTCTAAAGCCATGTTGTTCACCATACCCAAACAAGTATAAATAATAAACCACAACAAGAATTCATACAATATGAAAAGCAATAAATGTCGTGATCAGATTATATTGCGCTACGCGAGGTAGCCACGGCAGTCCAACTAGGTGAAAGGGTCAGCACAATAAAAATGACGATTCCACGGCAGTCATGCAAGCCTATTCAGAACAGAAATCGCGATGCCAGTGGCGGAATTGAAATCAGAACATAACGCATGTAATCGAAACAATTTCACCAGATTGCATAAACACACAGCTCTATCCGATATATATCACATGTATAAGAACATAAACTCATTTTAAACGAATAATTGATCTAGCTCTGATACCACTGTTACGATCAGCAAGCACAGCGGAAGAATTTTAAAATTTTACTGATCCTAATCGAGGATCTATCAACAGCATTTAAATCGGGTTAGAAAGAACTCTACCTTTTGCACTTAGGGTTTTCATGATCTCTAGGAGCCAACACGTTAGATCTGCTCCCTCTACCGGTATCCACATGAATACTCTCCAATAGAGACTGCGTGCTAGCGCCTCCAATGTTTTTAGGGTTTCCCTTGTGGCTTTGAATTCTCGTGCACGTATGAGTATATCTGCTCTATCAAGTTTATAACATATGAGGGCTATATTCAAATTTCAAAATTAATCAACAATTAATTATCTTGATGAGCTAATTAAATAAATTCAATTTAAATTAAATATGTCTAAAATTTTTAATTTAACCTATTTATTTAATCCAAATAAAGAGCCATTAGATTTAATTTATCTTCATAAATTAAATCTAAGATACTATATCTCTATTATGTTAGTTATTAAATTTAATATATCTCAATAAATTAAATTTAAATTTAAAACTAACACAATATAATAATATCATATAATATATATACATATATATATATATATAATATATAAGATATATATTTTGAAAATATATATCTATATAATATTATTAACGAATTTTATATTATATCTGTATATATAAGTATAAACTTCGTCCACCCAAAATTAAACATTATCTCGTGTTGGGTCATTCTTGTGTGCGACCCTGTAGGCCCATATGAAGTTGGCAGTGGGCTAATAACTTACTAACCCAAAAGTCGCAAGCGGCCTCTAGAAAGACATTACGACTACCCAATTCATATGAAGATCGTTATCACGATACAACCTGTCATACAACCATGTCACGTCCCTTTTGTCACATGATATAATGATCAAGGATAAGGCATGGATAATGTCATCCTCTTGTTCCTGACCATCACTGTCTCGATTCTTGAGTAGCCTGACAATAGAAATAGAAACACCTTTCCATTGTAGTATGGCCATACATTTCTCAAACTCACTCATCAAGGGGCCCAATAATATCTCTCTACTCATGTGAGGGAGAAATTCTATCTTAATCATTCAAATTCCTCTGCATGAAAAACCACCAAGCCTGATCATAGCCTTTATCATCACTCGGTCAAAAGTGACTTTCGACCAATTCAAAGCTTAGCAACTCTCATGTAGGAATCCATGATGACCTCAGGTCTAAGGGCATTGTGACATGGTTATACATAAGAAAAACTTATGACTTGATACATGTAACTTTCTCATAGTGGGTCGGTCCAGCACCTTGTACTTTTACAAGTGCCTAAGATTTTGATTTGTCTCTCCATATCGTTTCAATGTCATATTGGTCTTGTTTCATCTCTACTCCCGCATAGATGACTGACCAGGGACATTTTAGGACAATCTTCATGAATTATCCAAGGATACAATTATCGCAGTTAGCATGCAAATAATATGATAGCATAATAGAGAAATTTTATTACAATAATAATGTTCAAAGTACAATGATTAGCCCTTAGGGCACAATTTCCAACAGTTATTACTTAATCCATTTCTATCATAAATCATTCTCTTATGTTGATTATCATTATGGTCATTTTGCCATGTTAACCAATGAGTTAAAGTGGTCAAATTATCCTAAGCGACTAATTCCTATCCTTAGAGTTTAAAGAAGTTAAAATGTGCCATTACATTTTGCAATTTATGCACATTTACTAAAACTGGTAAAACTTGTCAACTAATTTTCAAAATTCATATCTCTTTCTACGAATGTCCAATTACAGTGGTTCAAAAGGCTATGTGACTCTTATTAATTCTATTTTAAGGAAAAATATTGCCCTTAGCCAATTGGATGCACAGCAATCCAGAATTGCCATTTATTGGTCACTATGCAAAAACAAGCCAGTTTTTATATGACCAACTTCAAAATACATATCTCCTAACCTACAACTGCAAATGACCTATATGACCCATCAACGTAGACATTGATAAGTCTACTTTCATTTTCAAAAACATCACACAGCCAGACTGTCATGCAAGAAAATCATACTGGCAGAAATTGCAAAGTTTCAAATTATATTCCAATGATCCAGAATTCATAACTAGGGACTATTCCCACATAGTTTTTTGTGTAGAACACACTAGTAACATCAAAATGATGAAATTCCTACTCCTTCTATATGTCCTATTTTGGTAGAAATTAGTCACACAGTCCAACAATCACCAAACTTCCAATTAAATCCTCAAACTAGTTTTGTATGTTCTTTAAATATCACAAGACACCATTTATACGATCAAAACACCATGAACCCTAAAAAATCTTGCGTAACCAAAAATTAGGGTAGAAATTCACATGCCAAAATCCTCAATCAATCAACATAATCCAAAGCTCAAAATGAAGCTCTTACTTACTTCTTTCACTTCTCTAGGCTCTTTCTTTGGTTATTGAACTTTAGCTTGAGTTAGATGACACAAAACACCTTCTATTTAAAAACAAAAATCATAAAAATGAAGCTCTTAGAGAGGAGAACGAGATTCATGAAGGTTATTTGAGCCAAAGAAGGGATTTACAAGGTCAAAATCAAAAGATAAACTCTTACCTTAACTTTGTCCTTCTTGTTTTCTTTTTCCTATTTGTCACTTTCTCTTTTTCTGTCTTTCTATTTTTTCCTCTATCTTAATAGACTTATGATGGCTAGAGATGAGGGAGTATTTCTGTTCATTAGATATGTGTGTGTGTGTAGGTGAATGGCTAGATAAAATTCCAAGTGTCACAAGATTATGTAAGCTGAAATTTTTGACTTCCTCTTCTCTTTCCCTTTTCTTAGCCGACTTTGATGAGTGTTTGAGATAGTGCGATATTCTATTTAATCACTTCTCATCCTCTTTAAGGTTCGGCTAAAATTCTCATTGAAAGGGAGAGGTAATTGTGTTGACCAAAGTCTAATGGCTTCTTACCAAAAAGGTAAGTGGAATTGTTGACCAAAGGTTTATTTGATCTCATGTTGCTCTCTTCCCTTCTTTTTGCTCTTCTTTAACCAAACTTTAACCCTTATGAGAAAAGGGTTAAGTTACTTTTTGATCTCATAATTAGTTCTTACTTTTGAAGAGCAAATCTTGGCCCTTCATTTTATCTTCCAATTTTGACCTCAAGATCTCATGGGAAATGACATTTCACCCTTGGTCATGGTTTATTCCCAAATATGGTTTCTAACATTATTTACATATTCTTTTGGGTCATTAAGCCCTTGAATATATTTTGGGATATTACACTTCTTATTATTATCTCTTCTTCTTTACCTAAAGCATAGACAAAAAGGCTATTAAAAGTTCTCCAGGATCACAAAAGGGCTTTGGGTTGGAAAATTGCCGATATTAAGGGTATAAGTCCTTCAATTATGATACATAAGATACTTGAAGAAGATGATTACAAGAAGTTTATTCAGAATCAGAAAAGATTGAATCCTTTGATGAAGGAAGTGGTTAAAAAGGAAGAGATTAATTGGTTGGATGCTGGGATCATTTACCCCATTTTAGATAGCTTGTGGGTTAGCCTGGTATACTATATTCTTAAGAAAGGAGGCATGACAATGATTGCTAATGAGCAAGATGAGCTCATCCCCACTCGTACAATTATTGGTTGGTGAGTTTAAATGGGTTACAGAAAGTTGAATAAAGTAACAAAGAAGTATTATTTACCACTTCCTTTTATTGACCAGGTATTAGACTAATTAGCTGGCAAGAAATTCTTTTATTTCTTATATGGGTATTCAAAGTATAATCAAATTTTTGTTGCTCCTATAGATCTTGAAAAGACAACATTTAAATATCCTTATGGTACCTTTACATTTAGAAGAATGTCATTTGGTTTATGGACTGCCCCCGCCACGTTCCAAAGATGCATGATGAGCATATTCTCTAATATGATATAAGAGATAATGGAAGTATTGATGGATGACTTCTCAGTATTTGGTGAATCATTTGAGGAATGTTTGGCACATCTAGATACGTTGTTGAGGAGATGTGAGGAGACGAATTTGGTTCTCAATTGGCAAAATTGTCACCAGGGATAGTTCTAAAAATGAGTTAGAGGTTATAGAGCAAATACTTCTATGATTGAGCAACATCATCCTCTTTCTAATGTCAAAGTTATGAGAAGTTTCTTAAGCCATGCTAGATTCTATTGTTGGTTTATTAAATATTTTTTTCAAGATTTCAAAGCCTCTTTCACAACTAGTTGAGGAAGATACTCCTTTCTACTTTAATAAGGAATATATGAAGGCTTTTGAAGAATTGAAAAGACAATTGATTTTAGCTCCTATTATTGTGGCTCCTGATTAGTCACTCTCTTTCGAAGTTATGTGTGATGCAACTTAGAGATGTGTCGGAGTAGAGGCGTGATAAGACTTTCCATCCCATCTACTATGCAACCAGACTTTAGTTGCAGCTCAGATAACTTATTCATTTACTAAAAAAGAAATGCTTGCTATAGTGTTTGCTTTTAAAAAGTTAAGAGTATACTTGATAGGTCTTAAGGTTTAGTTCACACAAATCATGCTACTATCAAATATCTGTTAGGGAAGAAAGAGGTCAAACCTAGTTTGATCAGATATGTTTTTTTATTATAGGAATTTGATGTGCATATAGCTGATAGGAAAGGAACTGCTCATTTGTCTAGGATGATGAATACTTCTGATTGTGTGAATTACTTGTTAGTTAATGAATATTTGCCTGATGAACAATTGTTTGCTATTAGTAGCTATGCTTTGCCATGGTATACTGATATTGTGAATTATCTTATGTGTGTTATCTCATAATTTGAATTTCTATCAAAGAAAGAAATTTTTACATGAAGTTGCTTACTATATTTGGGAAGAACCATTCTTTTTGAAAGATGTGCTAATTTAATTATCAGAAAATGTGTGCCTAAGATAGAATAAGAGACAATTTTGATTAAATGGCATCTATATGCATAAGTGGGACATTATGGGAGCAAAGAACTGCATCTAAAGTACTTGATTTTGGTTTTTCCAGGTATGATAGATGACAAAGAACTGGTAACATTTCCAAGAGGCATGAGATACCTCAATCTGGGATCTTAAAAGTAGAGTTATTCAATATTTGGGGGATGGATTTCATGGGCTCTTTCCCATCTTTAAGAGGAAACAACTAAATTCTTGTTGCAGTGGACTATATAAGCAAATGGCCTGAAGCTATTGCTTGCCAAGCTAATGATGCCAATATAGTGATTTAATTCTTTGAAGAAGTTTGTCTTCACTCGATTCGACACTCCTAAAGTGATCATTAGTGATGAAGTAACTCATTTGAACAAAAAGAATTTCAAGGTGAATTGGGTGACATTATAAATTTTTCGCTTGATGTGGTGATATGAAAAATAGAGTAGATAGAGTAGAGTTGAGAAGATTAGAACACAGAAAGTTATACTGGTTCGGCCTAACAACCAGGCCTACGTCCAGTCCTCAGAGATCAAGACCTACTGAGATTTTCACTATTCTTCCAAGATTTAATAGGCTCTCAGAATGCCACAAAACAATAATTGTCCTTAAAAGGACTACGAGCAGAAATATTCTCTCGCTAAGAAATTTCTCTCCCCCTTACAACAAGTCTTACGTGCAGATAAACAACCTATGACCTTTCCCACTTGCTTACGTATACAAGACTTATGAGCAGCAACGTTCTCTCCTGCTTACACCACTGTAAGTCTTACGAGCAGCAACGTTCTCTACTGCTTGTCTCTTATAAGTCTTATGAGTGGAAGGTTTAACTAGGAATTCTCTCAACTGCTTCTCTCATAAGGATATCTACCCTCTCAAGGTCCCAATACCTTGAGATCATATGAAGATAGATTTTGAATTGTATGAAGACTCTCTTACAGAGCAAATAAATGAATACTGAAGATCAATATGTATACAGAGAAAATTATGAATAGCAGAGACTCGCGTATATGCTTGTGAATTCTTGTGCTTCGTTATACTTGACGATCTCTGGATCTCTGTATTTATAGATGTTCAGTTTTTTCCTGTTTGAGTAATGATTGTTGAAGAGTGGGGCTTGTTACTGTGGAATGACACGCGCATGTTTGAATACATTGAATGCGGTAGGTACGTGCGTGCTTGTAATGATGTTGTCTGCCGTTGTTTGACTTTCTTCGTGTCAGTTTATTTCAAATGTTCATCCTCCTGTATCACACTTATAATACATTCAAAATGATGTTAAATAATGATAATAAGTAATGATAAGATAAATAAATAACATTAAACCATATTCGGATTGAACGTTGTGAGACTTGGTGTATTTGGTGATCTAGCAGAGTATCACTCGAGCATGGATGGGCTCACTTGAGTGATATTTCTATTTTACTCCTTGATCTTCAGTTTTGAGTTTGTGCTCGCATAGGATTTCAGAGAGACAAAATTCTCACTCGCGAGTGATGTGGGGCCTCACTCAAGCACAACTCCTTCTGCTCGAGTGGCCTTGCATTTTGCACTGGGAGTTTCTTCTCTGGACAGCACCCGCATACCATTTTGGCAAGAGTGAGATTTTGCACTCGCAGGTGATGTGGGCCCTCACTCGAGCACACATACTCCTGCTCGAGTGAGAAGAATATTCTCAAGTAATATACCCTTAATACCAATACTCGTATTAGAATTTGAGAGAGATAGATTTTTCACTCGTGAGTACTGATGTGTCACTCGAGCATATGAAGCAATGCTCGAGCATACTTGTGCTTCTCTGATCTTCATGACTCTCGGCCAAGCATTCGCATACCTTCACTCGCTAGTGCTCGAGTACAGGACACTCATGCTCGAGCCTTGTTTTCTCTGCTCGAGTGCATCAAGGATGAATGACAAAACTTGCTTTTGGCCAAGCACTCACAATCTCTCACTCGCATGTGCTCGAGTAAGAAAGCTCTTCTGCTCGAGTGTTATCTCTAGTGCTCTAGTGAATCAGTAAAAAATGACAGTAGCATGCTTCTCGGGCAAACACTTTTTGGCTATCACTCGCACCTGCTCGAGCACAGAAAATTTCCATGCTCGAGTGCTAGACTCATGCTCGAGTACATAAGTTCATTTTGACAGCAAGCACCACAGAACATTGCTATATGCATTTGGTAACTTTGTAAACATTTCTTAAACTTATAAAAACATGATTTGTACACAATTGACTTTTGTCATCATCAAAACTTGGGATCTAACATTATCCCCCTTTTTAATGATGACAAAACCTTTGTGATGGAAGTCAAGAAAAGTTGATTAAGATGAAAATTTTTTGAAGTACAATATCAATGTTTCCAAATACATATCAAGTTTTAGATTCAAGTTCATGTTTCCCTGTAATACTTCCTCTGGATACTTAACAACCAAGATAAGCATAGTATAACAAAAGGAATCAAATACTTAAACAGAAAAACTTGAATCATAGAAATAGTCATTAATAATAAACTTGATAAACATAATAACATAAAAGACATGAACTACCCATAAACCCCGTATACAACCATAATAACATCAAAACCTACCCTATTACATAAAAACTACCCAAACACCCAATACATCCAATAATAGCTCAACTCAGAAAACCATCACACATCCTTCTCCCCCGTTTTGTCACATCAGAAGGGGGCTGAGAAAAAGTGATATCAGAAGATGGGACAAAGGGTACTATGGTAGTGGAAGGGTCAATATGCATAACAGGTTGAGATGATGGCTGTGGTACAGAGGTTGAGGGAGGTAGTAAAGGCGACCGATCATAGGTGATATCAACATTAGAGTCTGGATCGGCGAAGAAAACATGTGTCTATGAATGAGGAGGTGAGGTTGAGGCAGGAGTGGTCTCAGGAGGCACTTCTGAAGATGCGGGTTGAAAGTGAGACCGTAAGAAGGTCTCCATATCAGTTATCCTCTGTGACATCTCATCCTAAGTCTTGAACATCAAGTCAAAGTTGGTATTGGCCTTGTCTACCAACTTGATGACCTGTGACTCCATCTTTTCTACTAGTTTCTCATACTCAGTCAGTAATTCCTTCTTCAGACTAGATACCGCTTGATTGATTGCTTCAATCAAATGGTTGGAAAGAGAGGCATTAAGGAAAGAAGGAGGAGGAATATAACCTTGAGCAGATGACTGGGCCTCATCACCTCTTGATGGAGTGGCTTCCCTCTGAGATGTGGCTTTGGTTCGACTCACCGGAAGATTAATACTCATATGTGTTAACTGAATCTTACCAAACCTTGAAATGAGCACCCTCTTATTTCCTTCTAAATACCATACCTTGTTTTTCATTAGGATAAAGGATACAAGTTTAGGGTATGGTATAGTTGCAGATTTTGATTAAGAAAATCAAAATCTTCTCATCTCATTGAAAATAATCTCCCCTTCATTCCTTTGTTGTCCGGCTAGAAAGGAGGCCAATATATAATAATCCTTTTAAGCAAAATGGGTAAAGTTTTTGGGCTTATTGACTATGCTCTGGGAATATATATAATGAAGGGCTCTGTGAGAGTCAAGCATATCAATAGGTTTAAAATTGAGAGGGCCTATTGGGTCTTTTGGTCTCAAAATTTGGAAGACTTCATTGGCTGAGAAAGAGGGTGGATTAGGAGGAGGTGCAACATACCCAAGTAAGTCATTTATGATCTTAGCAGATATCATAATAAATTTGCCTCTAACAGTTGTAGACACTGCTTCCTTAATCAATTCACCAGTTCTAGACTTAATGTTATGGGATTTCATGTTGAAATAAAAGGTTTTCACAACAGTGGGTGAATATGGCATATGGATATTCAACCAGGGAGCATAGTATTGAAGATAAGGATATAAATCCAAGTGGCAATTCTTCTTCAAATAATCTAAATCCACATACACAACTGGACAGAAATGCCTATGAGTAAACTCATCATCAAATACCTTTTAAGATATTGCCTTCAGTTCCTCAACAATGAATCCCTCAGGAGGACTTGTAATATGATCATCCACTGGAGCTTGTGAGGCAAACGGTGCTCCTGAAGCAGTGGCACTGGATTGCCCAACATGGTGTGAGCTTGAAACACCGGCTTGAGAAGCAATCTTTCCAACTATCTAGTCAAGTTTGGATTTCTCCATTGCTTCCTGGAGTTGCCTGTTGAATGAATCATTAGAGGAAGAAGATGATTCTTGTGGTTGCTCAGTTTCCTTTTACTTCCCTCTTCCTTGAACCTCTTTGGATTGAGACCGGGTAACTATAGGTTCCTTGAACACCACACCCTTTGGTTTCTTTTGAGGAGGTTGAACCTTCTTTGCTATTTGAGGCTTAGGGTGAGGTTTCTTAGCTGGAGTCCTCTTTTTGGTTTTGGGTTTAGGAGGAGGTGAAGGTGAGGAAGTCATTTTAGGAGATGGAGGAGTTGGTTCTTAATACCAACACTCGCATCCGAATTTGAGAGAGATAGATTTTTCACTCGCGAGTACTGATGTGTCACTCAAGCATATGAAGCTATGCTCGAGCATACATGTGCTTCTCTAATCTTCATCTCGACCAAGCACTCGCATACCTTCACTCGCTAGTGCTCGAGTACAGGACACTCATGCTCAAGCATTGATTTCTCTACTCGAGTTCATCAAGGATGAATGACAAAACTTGCTCTCGTCCAAGCACTCGCAATCTCTCACTCGCATATGCTCGAGTGAGAAAGGCTCTTCTACTCAAGTGCTATCTCCAGTGCTCGAGTGAATCAGTAAAAAATGATAGTAGCATGCTTCTCGGGCAAACACTTTTT
Source organism: Inga leiocalycina (assembly GCA_963242795.1). NCBI lineage: Eukaryota > Viridiplantae > Streptophyta > Magnoliopsida > Fabales > Fabaceae > Inga > Inga leiocalycina. Next base: position 54,108,487 of record OY725323.1, read on the forward strand.
GGCTATCACTCGCACCTGCTCGGGCACTAAAAAGGTCCATGCTCGAGTGCTAGACTCATGCTCGAGTACACAAGTTCATTTTGACAGCAGGCACCACAGAACATTGCTATATGCATTTGGTAACTTTGTAAACATTTCTTAAACTTATAAAAACATGATTTGTACACAATTGACTTTTGTTATTATCAAAACTTGGAATCTAACACAAGGCTCTCTTGGCAAAATATAGAGTGCTGTAACATCCTATTTTTTTAGTTACCAATATTCCCTGTATGTAATTGATACATTTAATTTAATAAAATGGTGAATTGTAAAGTACATGAATTTTTACAAAAATGTAAGGTCAAAATTGTAATTTGCCAAATAAGAGTTAAATTATTTTTCCAATTAATTAAAGCCAATTTCTATTAATTATGGAAATAGGAGGAAAAATAAATATTTGGTGGTTAATGGTGCCTTGTGTCATTTTCTTGAAATCAAACAAAAAGATGAAGCAAAAAGTAAGCACATGATAAATTAGATACAAAATATATTATTTTGGCAATTGGATGAAGTAATGAAAGATGCGAAATTGGTTCATTTGGAATTTGTAAATCCTGAATTTTGGGATTAGAGGCTTGAGAATAAGCCAAAATCAAGTGAACTGCTAAGCCCTAGTTTAGCAAGAGTCCTAGGAATGCGGATTTACTGCCAATGTATTTTTCCAGCATGGCAGTCTTCTTGTAGCGTATTTATAAATAGGCAAATGATGTCCAAAAATTATGAAATTTTACAGGATAAAAGTAGACTCCTAAGCTTTAATTTGATAAGTAATATGTGATTTTTGGACTTGAGGATTGACAGTATGATTTTTCAAAGTTAGGCCCAGTTTCTGGAACCAATTTTGGAACAGGTAAAGTTTAACGAATTTCTAGGAATTTTGAGCTTCCAGTTGCCTAAATTAGAATATGATAGATATAAATGCTTATTAGAATGTTATAAATGTATAGGATTATTGAAGGTTGCTAGCTGTTAGTCTAGCATAGGGAAAAGTATGATTATAAATATTCCCTTAAAGGATTGATTGAGGTGATAGCTCTCTAATGAAATGAGACAAGGAATTGATCTACCTGCTATTCTACTAACTTGAGGCTATACTAGGAGTTGATTGGTGGATGGAAAATAATGTTTTGAAAGGTATAAGTATAGAAGGGTTACCAAATGACTCTTAAGGAATGACTTATCATCAGGTCATGTACTCGAGTCGTTAGGAAGGCAGAATAAATTTCCAAGTACCTATGTGGCAGAGGCCCTCGGTATAGAAAAGGGGACAATTCTTGCTTGGTAAGAGTCCTGTGTGGTGTTGCCCTTAGTCGTTACATAAGAAGACCAACTAAATGTAACCCAGGAATACGCTGTTAAGTTTTGATCCATAAGAATTTGAAATGGCCCATAGTAATTTGAGTTGAAATGGGCCAAGAATTGTTATAGAGGAACACATATCTCGTAGTCAGGTATTATAGGAGGTTCCTGTGGGACTCAGATTAAGCCATCTTGATAGTATTAAAGCTCATATAAGGAGATAAACCTCAGAGTGGGTAGCGGAACCATAATAAATTTATGTGTAATCTTTTGGCACCAATGATTGATTCTAGGTAGTTAAACTCGATATTTATTCAATAAAGATGATGAACTATAGGTGCTTAGGCCTTAAGACCTAATGGACTAGTAAGTCCTTAGGCGGGCAGATTGTGATGTGCTAGAAATTGTACAGAGCGGAGGCTCAAGGCGGTAAGACCTGCGTGCAAGTATGTATAGGACTGTGTCCCTAGGCTATAAGACATGTGTGCTTTGCATTATGGTTGATGCCTAGTACAATGGCATTAGACCAGTGTGTCCAGGGTATGTCTTAAGAATAAGCTTGAATCAAGTGCACTACTAAGCTACAGTTTAGCAAGAGTCCCAAGAATGAGGATTTTCTGCTGATGTATTTTTCTAACATGACAGTCTTCTTTTAGCGTATTTTTAGATAGGAAAATAATGTCCAAAAATTGTGAAATATTACAAGATGAAAGTAGACATCCTAAGCTTTAAATTGATAGGTAATATGTGATTTTTGGACTAGAGGATTGAGAGATATGATTTTTCAAAGTTAGACCCTGTTTCTTGAACCAATTCTAGAACAGCTAAGGTTTAATGAATTTCTAGGAATCTTAAGCTTTCAGTTGCCTAAAGGCTATATTTTTCTATGAAACTAGACTCAATAAGGGTTTTATAGCTTTTGGAATCACTCCAATTCGATTTCTACAAAATTATGATTTTTCAAAGTTTGGTCAAAAAATTTGCCGGAATTTCCAACTATTGCGAATTTGGAAAAAAATGTGTAATGGCAATTGTATAAATTGTGGGATAAAGTAAAAGACCATATTTTCCCTTTATTGGTGGATATTTGCTGCCAAAATATTAAAGGAGAAGGAATAATAATTACTTGGACAATAAATTTGCCATGTGTCATTATCTTGGGCCAAGTAGAAGGAATATGAGCACATGTGCAATTAGCATAAAATATAATATCTTACACAATTGGTTAGATTAATTAGATGAAGCCTAATTGGTGTAACTGGGACTGTAAATAGCGTTACTTTTGGCTAACAAGAAGGAAGGAAAATAGTTCAAAACCAATAGGAAGCTTATGGCATGATTAAGAAGAGATAAGGCCAAGTATAAAGCTTATGCCATAAACCATTTAATTAATGTATTTTGAGAGAAGATGAAGATATATTTTAAAACTTTCCTCTTTATCTTTCCTTCTTCATTTTAGCCATACATACTAAGAAAAGAGAGAGAGAATAGAGCTTAAGTCATAGAGAAACAAGAGAGAATAAGGAGGCAAAAACCCAAGGTAAGTCTTGTGATTTCAAGAGTTCATGCCTTCTATCTTGTGTAGAATCTCTCCTAAGTCCTTTTCCTCCATGTAAATCATGTTTAGCAAGCAAAATATCAAGGGAAGAGAGAGATAGAGAAGGAGGACACTTAGAGAAAGAAAGTTTGAGGATCAAGAGGTAACTTCAAGAACATCAATTCCATTGGTATATTTTTGTTATTGTTATAGTTCTTGTCATGAATTGTGGTTTGGTTGTTGATTTTCTAAATTTGAGATGTTGAAACTCTAAGGGGTTATGCTGCCTAAATTTCCTCAAATCATGTCTAACAAGTGTTTAAAAGGTTTAACAAGTGATTAGGAGGGAAAAGGAATGAGCTTTATGGGTTAAATCACAAAATCACATTTTCCCTTTTTTTTGACAAGTTTCAGCCAGCTCAAGAAATAGGGGTTGGCGCTGGAATTTCACTAATTTGATGGTTTCAATGTCTTCAGGAGGGAAAATTGTGTAGGGTTGATTTTGATCATGTTGTTAGAAAAGCCCTAGAAAGTGAAATGACAAAAATACCTCTAAAACCCTAAGTAGGGACTGTTAAGGGAAAAACTGGTGTTTGGCAGTGATTTTGAGGAAACTGAGGTCAAAAATGAATTCCTTGGGCAAAACTGTGTAGAAATAGCCCGGGTCAAAACTTTTGAAAATGTACACTTGGACTGAGTACAAAAGGGCTTAGACTAGGTCCCTAAGGGTATTTTGGTAATTTTTCAGTTTTAAGCTAAGATAATCAACAAAATGAGTTTAAAATAGTCTAGAGTAGTACATGAATGGGTATTAACCTAATTCTTGTAAACTTGATATTTTAGGACCGGACAGTTGTGGTCGAGCTGGATCAAGTCAGTTAGATGATTCAGAGGGAAAGGGCTATTTCAGGTAGTAACTCTATCTTTCATACATTATGCCAATGCTTATATATTTGTGTATGCCATCTTCTATGATATAATTAACGAACATGGTTTTTCCTAGGAGGGTAGTTTATGTGTGGAGGCACACTTACCTTGTTTTGTGATTTTGGGATGATGAACCCTAAAAATGTTATGCTGCCAAAATTTCCTCAAATCATTCTCATTTCATGTTTAAGTAGTTAATCAAGTGATTAGAAGTGGAAAAGAAGTGCTTTAACAAGAGAAATCAAGAAAACACATTTTCCCTCCTTAAAACCCTATTTTCGTCCAAGTGCAAAACAGTAGGGAGGAGCTGGGATTTTGTAATTATAACGGTTCCATTGGATTTAGAAGGGAAAATTGTGTGGCAATATAAGTATTCATGATTTTTGGAAATTGGTATGCAAATCTGGAATTTATTGAAGTTGTGAGTGCATGCTATTTGATTTTTCTTCCATAAGGCAGTGTTGTTGTGCAATGGTTTGCGTGAGGCAAACCTAGTCCAAATAAAATGAAACTTTCCAGGATTAAAGTTGACATGTAGAGCTTTAATTTGATAGGTGGTATATAATTTTTGGACTTGTATACTAAAAGATATGGATTTTTTAAGTTGTGCCCTATAACTGGAATTGATTTTGGAACAGAGTGAGAATTTATAAAATTCTAGAATTTTATGTTTGTAGATGGTAGTGGTTCATATTTGTCCTATGCAGAGGACTTAAAGAGCTTTCCATAGAACTTTGAACCACTCCATTTGGATTTTCATAGATTAAGTTATGATTTTCAGAAGTTGAGCCAAGAAATAGAGGATTTCTTGGCCACGGCCAAAAAATTTCATGGCTGGGTACTAAAAGTTTCTGACCCCTCTTGGCCATAGCCAAGACCCCTGTTTCAGCATTTCACATTTTTTATTGGTTTTGACTAATTTAGCTTTCCTAACCCTATAGGCACTTGTTTAGACTTCTAATAGCTACCAAAGTAGCCCAAAAGATAACCAACAAGTGTGTTTAGAATAATACATGAATGAGTTATAACTCAATTCTTGTATATTTGAAATTTTAGGACATATCAACAACCTGAAATGAAACCAAAGTTTAGGACGGATATTGGAATTAGAAAAGGACTCAGGTAGTAACTCTACCTTTCATAAACTGTAAATAATAATATGTTTGTGTATGCTATCTTCTGTAACATGAGCACTGTTTTGCTTAGTAGGGCATTATGCGTGCAGGCACATTTATAGAGGTTTATAGGTAGTAGGGAAGTAGCCCCGACTCAAGTACACATGTCGTGTTGGTTGTGTTAAGTTGCATTACATGGTGTATGGCAAATTTATCTATCGAATTTTATATGATTGATTACATGTTACTATAAAGATTCTTTCGAATCTCACCCTTTTTCAAATATTCAAATGCATTCTAGCTGAAGGTGGCAACTCAAAGAGCAAGTCTGGGGCTACCTGCCAGTAGAGCTTCGATGCGCTTGGAGACTATTGTTGGTTATCTAGCTTGTAATTGAGTTTCTTTTGGACACTCTGTACATTTGTATATATATTTTAAACCCTACGGGGAATTCCTGTATTGTAAAAAGTACTTAAGGTTAGTATGTTTCCACTATTACTGTATGCCTTATGGAACTGTGCGCTTATTACTCTATGTATATCAAAATGTTAAGGGGTTGGACAAGTGCACCACCGGATGTCACTTGTATCCCATCCCTAAACTAATGGTTTATGTGAGTTGACTAATAGGAAGATTAAGAGGATCCTCAAGAAAACTGTGGGTTCTACTAGAAAATATTGTCTGGTAAGCTTGATGACGCTTTATGGGGCCTATAAAACAGCTTTCCAAACTCTAATTGGCATGTCACCTTATCGTTTATATTTAGGACAGCATGTCATTGCCCCTAAAGTTAGAGTATAATGCATGGTGGGTAATCAAGAAGTTTAATATAGACCATAAGGAAGTTGGAGCTAAAAGGTCATGGCAACTAATGAATTGGAAGAATTGTCACTTCAAGATATGATAGTACAAAATTATATAAATAAAGGACAAAGAAATGGCATGACAAGCATATATTAAAACACACTTTTGAGCCCAAACAATTGGTTATTTGTCTTCAACTTAAAGCTTAAGTTGTTTCCTAGAAAGCTTAGATCTATATGGTTTAGTCCTTTTAGAGTTGTTTCTGTGTCAACAAAGAGTGCAATTGAAGTAAAACATGAGAGACAGAAAACTACTTTAAAGTTAATAGGTAAAGATTGAAGTACTATCATAGCGATGAGGTGGACCGGCAAGCAATGGTTCATTACTTGTCACAGCCTCCCTGAGTTTTTGACATAGTCTAGTAGAAGACTATAAACCAAGCATTTCTTAGGATGCAACCAAGGCTTTTGGAAGTTCAATTTTCCTTTGGTTCTCTTTAGTTGAATTAAAACATGAGAGGCAGAAAACTACTTTAAGGTTAATGGGTAAAGATTGAAGTACTATCATAGCGATGAGGTGGACCGGCAAGTAATGGTTCATTACTTGTCACAGCCTCCCTGAGTTTTTGACATAGTCTAGTAGAAGACTATAAACCAAGCACTTCTTTAGATGCAACTAAGGGTTTTGGAAGTTCAATTTTCCTTTGGTTCTCTTTAGTTGAATTAAAACATGAGAGGCAGAAAACTACTTTAAGGTTAATGGGTAAAGATTGAAGTACTATCATAGCGATGAGGTGGACCAACAAGCAATGGTTCATCACTTGTCACAGCCTCCCTGAGTTTTTGACATAGTCTAGTTGAAGACTATAAACCAAGCACTTCTTAGGATGCAACCAAAGGTTTTGGAAGTTCAATTTTCCTTTGGTTCTCTTTAGTTGAATTGTTTTGATGCTTGTAGAACTTTTGGTAGCCCCTGATGATGTACTTAGCTATGGAAATAAAGATCAAGTGCAAGTCAAGGATAAAAGGGGAGTTTTCTTCTACTTTTCTTTGATTTGTTTCATTTGATAATTGATAAATTGTTGCTAGGAATGAATGTTAGTTATAGTTTGGATTTGCATGTGGTAGATATTTGATAATGACTAATAATTTTATTAATGGCGCTTGTTGGTTTTGCAAATTGGTGAAAATTTGAGATCTTAGAAGCTTTTGCTAACCCTACATTTGGATATGGTTTCATCTACACTTCTACTATTTATTGTTGCAAGTTCACATTGAAGACAATGTGACATTTAAGTGTGGGGGTAATGGTACCATTGATTTTATATGACTTGTCCTCAATTTTTTTTGGGAAATATTGAAAAACTTCTTTGGTTTTACTCATAAATAGAAAAATTTTGAACAAAAATTTAGCTTTTCATGGAAGCTTAGATTTTACTTTTAAACATCATCAAAGTTGTGATGATTTGAACTTGAAAGGGATTGAATTTAATTAGAATTCAGTTCTATCTTCTTAGAGCATTAGTTACAGGCAAATAATTTGATAATTGACTTTAAGATGTCAAAAACTGGTGAAAAACTTGAGCCTAAATATTCAGTTCTTGAAAAAAAAAGGAGATGAAAGAAAGAAAGAAAATTTATTGGGGTCAAAAGAATAAAGGTTATTTGTAGTGGAAGTGAGTTTGTTTCCTTTAAGATTCCTTCTTTCTTAAATTTCATTAAATTGTTTAGCACTAATTAAATTATTCCTCGATACCATTTGTCCACTTTCATTTCATTATCATATCCTATTCATTACAACCCTTGGAAAAGTCTTTTTGATTTGAGTATGCAATGGGATAGTGCAGTGGAGATTGAGATGAACAATCCTACGGTGATGGGTTACAATAAGTGGAATTAAGTGAAACACAAGCTCTTTATTATCTTGAGAGATAAGTGGAAACACATGACTTGTGAGGAACATCTTATTGTCATTTATCTTAACCAAGTTAACTACCTTGCTACTTGCATTTTTGGAAGGTGGAAAAGAGTTTTAAGGAAAACATAATTCTTAAAAGTTTGAATTGCTTCAAATTTTGTAATGTTTGCTTTAAAATCTTACTTCCATATTTTCTTTGGTTGTTTATGAATTAAAATCTTGAAGACAAGATTTGAAGCAAGTGTGGGGGTGTGATAGCTCCTAATTTTTAGTTAAATTTGAGATAATTTTTGGTATATTTGGGGAATCATTAATACTAAATTAAAGGAATGTATTGAAGATTTTGATAAAATATCAATTTGGAACATTATTTTAGGAATTTTATTGCCATTATCATATTTTCAAATAAAATAGGAATAGCTAATAATTGAAAAGTTAAAAAAAAAGATAAGAGTCCAAGTTGTTTATTATTATTGTTATTTATCATTATTAATGTTCTCTTTTATTAATTGAGTTAGGGTGATGTTGTTTTGACTTTTGAGGTGTGTTAGGAGGAGACCTTAAAACAAGAAAATGAAAAGCTAGCTACACGAAGCTCGAGAGCGGGGGCAATGGTGAATTGGACTGTGTTCTCTTCACCATAATTTGGTATCATCTATCTCAAAACCAAGAAGCTCGAGAACCAGGCAATGGCAATTTCACTGTTCACCTTCTTCATTGTCTCTTTGAAAGGAGGAGGTGGACATTAGAAAGTTGATCGTTAGTAGTGAGAAAAACCATATCGAAGGGGTGGGAGCTGAGGGTTTGAATGTTGCTTCAAATCTTTCTTTGGGCAAGAGGAAGAGAGACCGCCGGTGAGCAAAAGAACCACAAGGAGAGTGAGAGCTTGGAGGAAGTCTTCTTCTTCAATCATCAGCGATGGCTAGAGTGAAGATGGAAGGAACTCCTGTGTACCGTTACAGTCCCCTATTTCTTCCTATATGTTGGAGTTGAGTTTCATTTGAGAGACAAGCATGAACATAGTTGAAAGAAAAGGGAGCTGTTACTCTTCATCATGAGACCATATTAGACAATGTCAACTGGGAAGGAGACTAGCTTGGAAGGAGGTTGCGATTACTTGAAGGACCACAACTTTAGGATGACGCCATTATACACCTTCAATTTCATTTACCACTACCACAACTGGGAAGGAGACTAGCTTGGAAGGAGGTTTGCACTTCATTTTTTTCCCTTTGTCTTCTTCATTGTTCATTATTTTCTTATTGGTGATTCTCACTGGTTATGCTATTGAGTTTGAATTTTGATGTTATTGAGATGACTTTATTCAAACCAATGTGTGGCTAATTTTTCTTTTTACCTAAAGTAGATATGAACTAATTTAAGGATTAGAGAACGTTTAAACCTATTAATTGTGCGTAATGTTATTATTGTTTACTTAATCTTGTTCTATTTTGTATACTTAGTGCTTGATTACCACTATATATGAAATTAAGGAATTTAGATTAACATTGGGAGAGGAATCTTAATTAGACCATATGATTAAGTAATATGGGACTAAAATATACCTATTGAACCCTATAATCTTAGTGCTAATGGGATAGGAATATACCTATTAAACCTATATAATCTTATTAGAATAAATTTGGTTATTTATTATCTCTTAAGTAAATTGGTTAGGAATAGCATTTTAACTTGAGAAAAGGGTATGAGTAATCGGGAGATACTTATATCCATTAATACTCTAGATTAACAAACTAATATTAAGTGCATTTATTTTAGGTGATTACATGCTTTAAAACATGAAGAAGGGATTAGCCTCTCTAGGTTGTTTTTATCAATTGAAATATTAAAAACATTAAATTTACTACTTTGCTCTAATTTAAAGTGATCTTCAATTTCCTTATTTGATTTGCTCAACTTAAATGAAAAATGGAATTTTGATGCCTAACCACTAGTTCAATTGAGTCTCTATGGGATCACCTTAATTTGCTATTGTATTATTTCCACGGGCCGTACGCTTGTAGTGCTTAATTAAATTTTCGTAGTATCAAACTCAAAGTCAAGTCCTCGAAGAATCCAAAAGATTAGAGTATCACACCATCAACAAAGGAAAGAGACAAAAAGAAATTTAGGAAAGAGTAAAATATTCTAATCACTCTTCTATTTTTCCTTAACTACATAGATCCCCCTCCATTTTGAAAACATATATTTTAGTCCAAACCAGAGTCTACTCAGAGGAGGCGCTGTTGGAATCAAGAACTAATCCCAAATTCGAGTTCTGGTAAGTATAACCTCTGATTTGAACAGAATATTCTATGATTTGGTTGAGTATTTCTAAAGATATCCAAACCTTAAATTTTACCAGAGGGAGTCTTTTAGGGTTTGATGCTCATATGATGATGATTATGATGTTAAAAGAGGCTTTATGATGATCTATGATGATTTTGGAAATGTGTTTAAATCTACCTAAATTTTTTTTTTGAAGGTAGAGAACTTGCAATGTGTTTTTTATCAGCCAAACTTAGTTCAAATGCTATGAAATTTTACAAGATTAAAGTCGACATCCTGGCTTTAACACTACTTTAAAAAAGCAAAGTTGTGGCGCTTATAATTGCATTAGCTGTGGCGCTATAGAAGGGCCATATATCATAACGCCGCTAAAAAAAGTTATGGCACCTGGAAGTGCCACAATATTTTAATTTTTTAAAAAAATACCCTATTGTTGTGCTTTTTAGAGGAAGTGCCACAGGAGGAGGGTCTTCTGTAACCCATTGCCTTAATTAGCGTAATTAAGATTCGATAATGCATAGTGAAAGGGATTAGAGACCGTTGAATAATTCAAAACTTATTTAAAACTCCCTTCTAGTAGTAGGGACTTCACAAAATTTTCAAAACTTCTTCTCTATGCTGGTCTCTAGTTCAAATATCAAATATAATTACCTGTGCAGTTATATCACATTTAAACATATCAGAGTTTATAACTTAAACCCCGGCAACTCTCGGGTTCATTTATATATATATCTACAGGGTTTCAGATCCTGTTTAGGGGATTACAATACCAGATGTTCAAAACTATTTACAACTCAAAAACGTCATACGGTAATCCCTATCCAAAATGAATGACCAACATGGCCTGAGCTAAATGTCCCTATAGAGTTCTAACCGCTCCGGGTCGTTCGCTTCTCCTTAGAGCCACTCGCCCTGTCTGAAAGGTTAGTCAAAGGAAAGAATGAGATTTAAAAGAATCCCCATAGTAATGAGACATTTATACCACACATAAGCACACAGCATGTAAGTAAATCATCATACAGCAGCAGCGCAGCACAAATCACACTCCACCCTCATTCCCTTTCTCGGCCGGGAAGGCACACTGTCCTAACCCGAACCGTTGTTAGCTACTCAGGGACTATTGGCGTGGCAGTGCATACACATAATCACAAAGTCACACCTCATCCTCATCCCCTTTCTCCGCCGAGAAGGCACACAACCCTTACTCGATCTGTTGTTAGCTACTCAGGGACTATTGGTATGACGGTGTTTATACCTATCCACAAATGTCGCAGCATACGAATTTATCATAAATCGATGATATAACCCACATACAATGCATCACATATGGTACGAAAGAAAAGTCACTACCTTGTTCCTTCCTGACGTTCGCTGGCACAGTGGGCTCTCGAGGGTGGCAAATATCAAATCATATAAACCAAAATAGGGACAATAGATCAATCTCTTTTCCAAGTTCTTAACTCCATAACACTTTAAGTTGGTATTCATAGGAACTCTTAAGGTGACTATTAAATGCCTAAACATATGCCTAAAGGGTTGGGATGACCACCCCCAAAGATCCCTTTTTAGGAAGCTAAACACTGATTTTTAGTCGTCTCACTCAAGCACGGAAGGCCGCACTCGAGTGATGACCCCCAAATTCACTCGAGCACCCAAAACTATCATACAAGAAGTGTTTGCCTGAGAGCAAACCTCGGTATATCTTACACCCTCACTCGGGCACAGCAAACCTTACTCGAGTGAGAACCTTAACTGCACTCGAGCACCAAGAAGTGAGGCACCACGAGTGACTACCCGAGAGCAACTATAAACTCCCAGGCTTAAACTGACTCCCTCACTCGAGCATGCCCATGCTCACTCGAGTGGGATCATATCTCACTCGCAAGTCAGGAAGTGTGCTCGTGGTTTCTACCTGAAGACTTAACTAATATTCCCAGAGGTTCACCTCGTGCTCGAGTGAGATCCTCCCTCACTTGAGTGATGCCTATCAAATGTCAAATCACAGCAACTGATATGGTTTTCCAGAATTGACCAATTTGCTACCAATGATCCTAAGACTTTATCTAAAACTCATTCTAACTCATTTTAACACAAGGAACCCATTGGTAACCTCAAAACAACCTAATTTCAACTCAAACAACACATTCCCATCTCAAGGTTTCTAGATCACCCCTTGCCTTAATTAGCATAATTAAGACTCGATAATGCATAGTGAAAGGGATTAGAGACCTATGAATAATTCAAAACTCAATTAAAACTCCCTTCTTGTAGTAGGGACTTCACAAAATTTTTAAAACTTCTTCTCTATGCTGGTCTCTGGTTCAAATATCGAATATAATTACCTGTACAGTTATATCACATTTAAACATAGCAGAGTTTATAACTTAAACCCCGGCAACTCCCGGGTTCATCTATATATATATCTACAGGGTTTCAGATCCTGTTTAAGGGATTACAATACCAGATGTTCAAAACTATTTACAACTCAAAAACGTCATACGGTAATCCCTATCCAAAATGAATGACCAACATGGCCTAAGCTAAATGTCCCTATAGAGTTCTAACCGCTCCGGGTCGTTCACTTCTCCTTAGAGCCAGTCACCCTATCTGAAAGGTTAGTCAAAGGAAAGAATGAGAATCAAAAGAATCCCAGTAGTAACGAGACATTTATAAAACATATAAGCACACAGCATGTAAGTAAATCATCATACAGCAGCAGCAACGCAAATCACACTCCACCGTTATCCCCTTTCTCGGCTGGGAAGGCACACTATCCTAACCTGAACCATTGTTAGCTATCAGGGACTATTGGAGTGGCAATGCATACATATAGCCTTATAGCTTATATAGCTATCCAGCTTACACAATTGGCCAGACGGCCCTCACAAATAGCCTTCCGAATTTCCACATAATCACAAAGTCATACCTCATCCCCATCCCCTTTCTTCGCTGGGAAGGCCCACAACCCTTACCCGATCTGTTGTTAGCTACTCAGGGAGTATTGACATGACGGTGTTTACACCTATCCACAAATGTCGCAGCATACGAATTTATCACAAATCAATGATATAACCTATATATAATGCATCACATATGGTACGAAAGAAAAGTCACAACCTTGTTCCTTTCTGACGTTCACTGGCACAGTGGGCTCTCGAGAGCGGCAAATATCAAATCCTATAAACCAAAATAGGGACAATAGATCAATCTCTTTTCCAAGTTCTTAATTCCATAACACTTTAAGTTGGTATTCATAGGAACTCTTTAGGTGACTATTAAATGCCTAAATATATACCTAAAGGGTTGGGATGACCACCCCCAAAGATCTCTTTTTAGTAAGCTAAATACTGATTTTTGGTCGTCTCACTCGAGAATGGAAGGCCGTACTCGAGTGATGACCCCCAAATTCACTTGAGCACCCAAAAGTGTCACACTAGAAGTGTTTTCCCGAGAGCAAACCTTGGTATATCTTACACCCTCACTTGGGCACAAGAAACCTCACTCGAGTGAGAACCTTAAATGCACTCGAGCACCAAGAGGTGAGGCACCACGAGTGACTACCCGAGAGCAACGATAAATTCCCAGGTCTTAAACTTACTCCCTCACTCGAGCATGCCCATGCTCACTCGAGTGGGATCATATCGTACTCGTAAGTCAGGAAGTGTGCTAGCGGTTTCTGCCTAAAGACTTAACTAATATTCCCAAAGGTTTACCTCGTGATCGAGTGAGATCCTCCCTCACTCGAGTGATGCCTATCATATGCTAAATCGCAGCAACTGATATGGCTTTCCAGAATTGACCAATTTGCTACCAATGATCCTAAGACTTGTTCTAAAACTCATTCTCACTCATTTTAACAAAAGGAACCCATTGGTAACCTCAAAACAACCTAATTTCAACTCAAACAACACATTCCCATCTCAAGGTTTCTAGATCACCCAAAACCACAATTTGCCAAACTTCCTCTTTTCAAATCCAAACCAAAACCAGTGACTCCCATACACTATTTGGTATCTATTCCACCACATTACATCACTTAATTCATATATTCTAAAATCACAAGAAATCAGGGCAAAAATCCAGAATTTATAAAACCAAACCAATGGCCAAAACAATTATACCAAAATTCATTAAATGTTTACCTCTCTCTTTCCCAAATGTGGTTTCCTTCATTCCTCAACTTCTCAAACTTCACAATCTCTTAAATACCACCAATGAAAATTCTGAAACCATAGAAGTCAAGCTCTCAACCTCTTAAACAACATAAATGAAGAGTGTTTGAGCATATAAGGGCATTTGCTTACCAAAACTTAAGCTTTTCTCTTTCTCTTTCTTGGCTGGTTCAACGAAAATGGAGGAGGATGAGAGAGATGAGTTGATGAAGATTTTCCCATTCCCCATGCTTCTTCACCGACTTGAGAGAGAGAGGGAAGAGTGTTTGAAAATTTGACCTCATCTATGGTTCATATTTTGCCACTTGACACCATATCCTTCTTCCTACCATGATTTCATATAGACTTGCATGCATAGAATTCCACCTAATGCTCTTTCAATCCTAGCCATTGATCTCAATTACCAAGGAGTTTCCTCTTTGATAGCTGACCAGTCGGTTGGTAAATTTACCGTTTTGCCCCTGGTTATCACAATGCTTATTAAACCATCACTAATCACCTTTATATCACATTGCACAATGTATACTTCAAAAGTGCTTAATTATCACTAAATACATCACTTTGAAGTTAATAATCCTTGATTACAATTCAGGATATTACATCTTCTGTGACACTTACGTCAGAAAGCACCACAGGAAACCATAGCCTCCAGTGGCGCTTATGTTAGCAAGTGCCACAGGAAGGTCTGTCCTCTTTTTTTTTACATTCTTCCTGTGGCCCTTGTTTAAGGAAGCGCCACATGAACTTTTTTTTTGGCCATATTTTCTATTCATATATCCTATAATTGCAATAGTGCACTGCATAACTTAAACATTTTCTATATATATCCTAGTAAAATGAGGAAAAGCAAACAACAAGAATGAGAGATAACTTTAAAATGATACAAACAGATGATTAATTAATTAAAGTAGTACTAGAATGGTTATACAATCTATTGTGAATGAAACACAACAAATTCAACTTGAATACATGACACAACAATTGGCAAGAAACAACACAACAAAAACCAGTTAGTAAATTAAATAGTACAGCTACGCAGAGATTTGCCTAAACATATATTCAGATCATTCCTCAATCACTTCATTAAGTTGATGGTCAATCAAAGTGTCACAATGTTGATCTTTATAATACTACACATATATACAATCAGGCACAAATTGAAACAAATTAAAATCAGTAAAACTTAATTATCAAGCACTAATTAAATTTAATTAAAACATAATATGAAATGCAACTAAATGACTTACTTCTTGAGTAATGAATGGCTTATCATGCGTAATTACATCCTTCATAAATTTCATGATATTATACCCACAATCGTTATCATTGGATTGGAAAGGGCACTGTAAAAATATAATGAAATATATAACTCTGTGTATGAATAAAAATTTTTTACTAACAAAGTTTGAGTAAATTCATATTCAGTACCCGTATCTTCTTCCAATGATAGCTAAGGTGAGGGTCAGCAGCTTTGGAATAGCTTAAGGAGACAGAGACCCGATACGCAATCAATGTACTAACAAAACAAATAGAAACTGATTACTTTTGGTTATTCAATCACATATGCAAATATTTACACGTACGCACCTACGATTACTTATTGAACAATAGCAACATATCAGAACGATTTTCTGTAAGACCATTAATTAGAGGAACTATATAGTAAATTCGAGGGCCTGAAAGTTCTGCTGGATTGATAACTATCAATATCCAGTGTAGCCTAAAATATTTTAAAAAATTTGTTTAAACAATCATGTTATAATAAAAGTTAAACAATAAAAACAAAACTTATACCACTAATAACTTACCCCGTATTGTTTGGCACTAAGAATATCATAGTTGGTGTCTTTTTCTTTCTAAAGTAATCTTTCAGATCATTAGATTGTGCATGTATATCTACTTTACCCCCATACTGGCCAACAAGATAAAGGTTGACAAATACGAATTGGACCCTGTTTGTATCCATTAAGATGTCATGGTACAAATGCCTGGTATAAAACAAATAGTGTCTTGAAAAACAAAAAAAATGGAATGAGAAATATTAATCACAGTGATAAACAATGATGGTCAAGTACCTTATCAAAATGTTGATAACAGAAGTACTAACCCATTCACAATTGCATATGTCATGCAAGACATCACCATTAACATGATCAACTAGACTGCTAACACTGTAGATATGTCTATCAAAATGTATTTCCAATCCTCCTTCATAGATCAATTTTGGTGTAATCAATACTAATTGATCATGATATGAGGTCAGTCTTCTTTTGCTTTGTTGGCTAGCTGTAGATTTCAACTTGGGTTGTGTTGTTGAACACTTTGAAATCTTACCATAAGGTTGGATTTGTTTATCTCTAGACTATCCACCCTGTGAAAATCAAAAAAATTAAATCACAATTTTAGATGGAAGTATGAGGGAAAAGTGCAAGGAACTATAAATGAACAACCTTTTCATAGAGCTTGATAAGACCTATTGGCCAAGCAACATGCCACTTACAACATCTTTCACCATTATTTGCTCATCTCGAGACAAGATTAGTAAGAGCGCATCTTCATTCGTGCTGACGTCAACCCTCACTTGGAGTGTGTTGTCGGGCAACAGTGAATTGTGCAGTGTGTCCTTATCAGTATTGTAGGTAGCACCCACTGCAACTGCGTGCTTGGAAGCTTGATAGACATATAACTTGCATTGAAATTCGCCCTATGAAAAATAGAGTTAATATGTTAAAGTTCACTAAATTATAATGTAACATAAAGTTAAGTAGAGAAGAAATTAACTACTAAAGGAAAAGGGACTTTAGGCATGGAAATGCAACTATCTCTAACACTTGGGCTATTATAGAGGAGAATATTTTGCGTTGGTCTACATTGCACCAACTATTCTATTTGTACTCTTAACAGTGCATTTTGTTCTTGCATAAAATGCATTTTTTCTAAGAATTTTTCTTCTCGTTGTTCCTTATAGCGCATTTGTTCATGAAGTTCTTGTATTTGATGCTTGAAACTAGTTATCTCCTCACGTAGCTAGGAAACGTCATTTTTATTGAGGCACTTCTGATGTCTGAAGTATGCTGATTGGGTTACTACAAAACCAGTACCCCAAACACGACCATCATACTTGGGTACTCCTAGTGCTCTTCTCAACAAATCATCTTGACCAACATAGCTCGCCAATATAGGATCCTTCTGTGTCATTTGTCGCTATCATAAAAGAAATTACAGCAATAATAGTTATTAGAAATCAAATTCATTTAAGTAAAGATAATTATTTATTGTATGCATAATCCAATACTTACACAATATTCAGCTACTCTTCTTGCTTCTTCACTACGAATTTCACCTTTCTTATTTATGCAACCGGCCACATACAAATCATGTCGTGGCACCTGTGTAATATCTAAACTTGATTCTTCTACTTTCACATCAAAGTTAGTTGAAGGTAAATGATATTCATACAATTTATCTACATATGAAATAATCATTAGTTTTTACCATTTTTTGTTCTAACTATGTGTATGAAACAGGTCCTTGTGTGTACCAGTATGGCATATTGGTCACATTGGCGCAATTTTTCTTGCTCAACTCCTATTTAGATCAAAATGATTCATATCAATATATAAATGTTAATTACAAACACGTACATTACAAGTAATAGGGAAAGTCAAACATATTATATTACCAGGAATTCCTAAGTTGTATGTGTTCTGATAAACTCATCTCACATTTCTTGAGTAATGATTCCTTCATACAATGTCGGCGGTGTAGTAATGATGGTCTCATTATCATTCCTCAAGAAGAATTTTACAAGATCAGAGCAAAACTTTCTCATAAGTTTATCTGCTTTTCTTAGCATGAAGTTCTTCCGATGAACATCAATAATAAAAATGGTCTGTAATAATAAAAAAAACATAATTTTTTACTTTGAAATTAAGTGAAACAAAACAAACTGAACAATAAAGTAAGTAATGTGTTACCTGTACTTCATCCTAGATTTCATCTTCATAATGTTGCTTCACCCGTCTCTAATCTTGAACTATAATAGGGACTCTGTCTCAAACTGTAGTCCCAATCAAGTATGAGGTACTATTCTCACTGATTAGGTTTCCCTTTTCTTTCCACTCCAGTTGTAACTTGATTCCCTTACTTCTCAATTTGATCAACCTCGCCACAACGGTTCTGCCACGTCTTAGGTTCTCCATAAATCTTTGTCTACCAATGTCCCTGGGAACATCATCAGTTTCATCATGTGGTGAGTCCATACTCCTAGAAGTGAAGTAAACCAAAACAAAATATCAGTGCACAATGTCAATCATGTCAGCGAAAGTAAATTAGTTTGAAATATATAAAAACGTACGTACAAGTAAACAAGTCAAGGCACTCATTACCTTTTAATTTTTTTCGTTTGATTTAAAATTTTATTCTTCAGAATTTGTGTTGGATTGAGAATTGTGTTTCTCTTGACCCAAGTTTCCTCTTCATGATCATGTCTAACATATACGGGTCCATCTCCATCTTCATCTTTATCTATACCAATGTCTACTGACCACAAATTATCAAATGAAGGATCATCATCATTTATGTTCAAATATTCATTACTTTCAAAATCAACTTGTTCTTGATAATTCTTGTTACTTATATCTGAAGACAGGGGCCCTGAACATATAGTAATCTAATTCCCATATGCGTTCAATAACACCAAAGCATGACATTGACGCTATTCAAAATTGTGCCATAAGGGCCAATCATTGTACTTTGAA
This sequence comes from Inga leiocalycina, assembly GCA_963242795.1. Lineage (NCBI taxonomy): Eukaryota > Viridiplantae > Streptophyta > Magnoliopsida > Fabales > Fabaceae > Inga > Inga leiocalycina. The sequence continues at coordinate 54,127,349 of OY725323.1, forward strand.
CATTATTATTTTAATGAAATTTCTCCATTATGTTATCATATTATTTGCATGTTAACTGTGATAATTGTATCCTTGGATAATTCATGAAGATTGTCCTAAAATGTCCCTTGTCGGTCATCTATGCGGGAGCACAAATGAAACGAGACCCGTTTAACTTTTGTAATATCCCAAAAAGTGATTAAGGGCTAATGACTTCAAAAGTGGATGTAATTATTGTTGAATAAACACTTTTAGAGAATGTGTGATGGGAATTTGGATATTTTAATGATTTCAATGGCTTCCTTGTGAAAATTCATGTAGGGAGAGTGTTTATTGTGAAATTGGAACCATTGGGAACAATTGTGCAAAAGTTGAAACTCTGTACAAGGCAGCCGATTTATATGGATGTTTTAAATAGGCAAATGGTGTCTAATTAATTTGTCAAGCTCACATGTCAAGATTCAAAATGGACATATAATTTGTATCATTTTGAATAGTTTGCCCAGCGAAATTAATTATTTTCTGGAACAGCATGCAAAGATTGAAATTCTAGGGATTTTGTGATTCTATGCAGAAAATTTCTATATTTTTCCTTAAAACTATACTCGATAAGGGTTCCATAGGCTTTGGAATCACTCGAATTCAATTTTTCTAGAATTAGTTATGATGTTTCAAAGTTTGGAATCACTCGAATTCAATTCAATATAATATATGATATTAAATACCATTAGCCTTCCTTCTCCAACCATTTTCGTGTTGTTCCAGACCTGAAACAAGAGAGAGAAGGTGAGAGAGTTTAGAGAGAGAAAGGGAAGAAATCTCATAAGGTAAGCCGATTTCTCCGACGATTTAGCTCCTAACGCGTATAACTCCGACTCTAAGCTACTCCTCCTTATTCTTTAAGGTTTTGAAGCAAACAATTTCATGGTTCAAAGAGCCTAGGATTCAGCCAAATTTGGGAAAAGCTAGTGGGAGCTTGAGGTAACTTCCAAACTTTCGTATATTGCTTATTCTGGCTGTTGTGGGCAATTTAATCGGTGAAATTTCGCTGGATTGCCATTAGTTTTAAAGTTTGGAAATGATATGGCCTAGGGGTTATGCTGCCCAAATTGGGTCTTAATGTTAGTTTTTACCTAATGTAATGGTTAATAAAGTGGTTAAGAGTATAAAGGAACGCGTTTACGGAGCCAAAATCGTAAAACCCCGATTTTCTCTGAAGAGCTCATAAATTTGGGCCAGCTCTAGAAATGGGTCTTAGAGTTGGATTTACAATGATTTAATGGTTCTATTGAGTTTAGGAGTGAAAATTAGGTGGGGTTACAGTTGGTCATTTTTTCGGAAAAGGTCGAAAAAGCATAATTACGAAAACGCCCCTGAAACCCTTGAAGAAAGGCTAGCAAGGGTAAATTTGTAATTTTACATTGAATTTTATAATTCCGAGTCCGGAAATGGATTCCTTGGGCAGAAATATGTTAGGATAGCCCAGATTAGAATTTCAGGAAAAGTGCAACCAGACTGGGTACGGCAGGCCCAGGCCGGGTCCCCGAGGGCATTTTTGTAAATTTTTATTATAGACTCATATAACCCCAAGAAACACTATGGAAGTGTCTAAATTGTGCATTTGGAATTATAGGATTCGATATTTGCCCTGTTCGTGAACGACCCGTGCCAGAGCACGTTCAGAAAGAACCAGGTAGTGACTCTTTCTCTTATACTGTGTGTGAAACATTGTATGTATGTTTGTCATGCATTGAGAATACTTTGTGAATACATTGTGATGCTTTAAGTTCGCAGCGCAAGCTGACGCATAGTGATACTTTGTGATACATAGAGATTGCAGCGAAAGCTGACACATAGAGATTACAACCATGAGTGCTGTTGTTTGTGGCGAAAGCCATGATACATTGTGATGCTACTTAACATGATCATATATGCTATGTGTTTATATACTGTATGAGTGATTTGTTACTACAGAGATTCTTTTGAATCTCATTCTTTCCATTGACTAACATTTCAGACAGGGCAAGTGGCTCCAAGGAAAAGCGAACCACCAGGAGCGGCTAGGATCTTGTAGAGATGTGTTGTTAGGTTGTTGGTTATCTATTTTGGACTTGGGATTACTGTTTATTTTTGAAATGTAGATATTACGTTGGATTACTGTTTATTTTTGGGATCCTGTAATCCCCTAGTTGGAACTTACAACCCTTAGTTTATACATGTATGAAACCCGGGAGTTGCCGGGAATTTGACTATGCACTCTGATATGTATGAATGTGATTGAACTGCGCAGAGTAATTAGATTCAGAAGATGAATCTGAGACCATGTTGAATGAATTTTAGAAAAGAGATTTGAGAAAAATGTATCCGTCGGTCTCTAATTCCTTTAAATTACACATTTTTGAATCTTAATTACGGTTATCAAGGTAGGGGATTACAACTTTGATAAGATATGGAGATATGAATCAAAGTCTTAGGCACTTGTAAGAGTACAAGGTGTTGAACCGACCCACTATGAGGAAGCTACATGGATCAAGTCATAAGCTTTTCTCATGTATAACCACGTCACAATGCCCTTAGACCTGAGGCCATCATGGATTCCTACATGAGAGTTGCTAAGCTTTAAACTAGTCAAAAGTCACTTTTGATCGGGTGATGATAAAGGCTATGATCGGGCTTGGTGGTTTTTCATGTAGAGGAATATAAATGATCAAGATAGAATTTCTCCCTCACATTAGTAGAGAGATATTACTGGGCCCCTCGATGAGTGAGTCTAAGAAATGTATGGCCATACTACAATGGAAAGGAGTTTCCATTTCTATTGTCAGGCTACTTAAGAATTGAGAAAGTAATGGTCAGGAACAAGAGGATGACATTATCTATGCCTTATCCTTGATCGATGTATCGTGTGACAAAAGGGACGTGACATGGTTGTATGACAGGTTGTATCGTGATAACGATCCTCATATGAATTGGGTAATCGTAATGTCTTGCTAGAGGACGCTTGGGACTTTTGGATTAGTACAGTTATTGGCCTACTGCCAATTTCATATGGGCCTACAGGGTCACACACAAGAATGGCCCAACACGACATAATATTTAATTTAGGGTCGATGAATTTTATATTTATATATATATAATATAAAATTTGTTAATAATATTATATAGATATATATTTTTGAAATATATATCTTATATATATTATATATATGTATATATATTATATGATATTATTATATTGTGTTAGTTTTAAATTTAATTTATTAAGATATATTAAATTTAATAACTAACATGATAGAGATATAGTATCTCAGATTTAATTTATGAAGATAAATTAAATCTAATGGCTCTTTATTTGGATTAAATAAATAGGTTAAAATTAAAACTGTTGGACAGATTTAATTTAAACTGAATTTATTTAATTAGCTAATCAAGATAATTAATTGTTGATCAATTTTGAAATTAATGATGATTAATTTTGAAATTTGAAGATAGCCCTCCTAGGTTATAAACTTGATAGAGTAGATATTCTCATAGGTGCATGAGAATTCAGAACCACAAGGGAAACCCTAGGACACATTGGAGGTGCTAGGACGCAATCTCTGTTGGAGAGCATTCGTGTGGATACCAGTAGAGGGAGCAGACCTAAGGTGTTGGCTCCTAGAGATTGTGAAAACCCTAAGTTGAAAAAGGTACAAATCTTTCTAACTCGATTTAAACATCATTGATAGATCCTCAATTAGGATAGGAAAAAATTTAAAATTCTTCCGCTGTGCCTGCCGATCCTAACAGATGCATAGATAGGGTGTATGTCTTTAGTACTAGAACTATGCCAAGAATCAACAACAAGTATTACCCCACTACTCTGTAACGTACTCTGTGTATCATGGTCTTGTATATAGAATGTGTAATCATTGATTGCATAATCATTGTAAGATAATACATTTAAGCTCAGTCCCTTCGATAGCCACTTCAATTTTTCAGAAAATGAATCAGGATTCCGATCCATCTCATCATTAATACGATGTTTCAACCAGCCTAAAAATTGTTTATTGTGTTCTTTTATTAACAAATTTTCATTCCATCACCATGTACCAATCAAAGAGCATCCTTGTGTTCTTCAATATACGGTTTGACCTCATCAGTGTTATGTAGTACATACAAGTGGGCTTGTTCCTATTTAGTCACAAATATCATTATTACATCCCTCCCACTTGTTCCTTTCCCTAATCTTCGCCCATCATGACAGGACTTGGGGATCCTTACAGGGTCAACAGTTGATAGAAAATCAGCTCAGAAGTCACTTGATTCTTCAACCATGTACCTTTCAGCAATACAACCCTTTGGGCAATATCTATTTTTCACATACCCTTTTAATATTTTCATGAATCGTTCATTTGGGAACATCCATCTTAAGTACACTTGACTGCACAATTGAATCTCTTTAACCAAGTGTACGGGTAGATGTGTCATAATGTCAAAAAAAGAAGGTGGAAAATACATTTCAAGTTCACACAGAGTACACACAATTAGCCTTTGAAAATCTTGTAACTTAGTTGAATCTACCACTTTGCTATAGATCAACTTGAAAAACAAGCAAATTTTAGTGATGGTGTTTGTTAAATTTTTGGGTAAAATGGATCGTATACCAACCGGTAGGAAATTTTGCATGAGCACATAACAATCACGAGACTTAAGGTTCTTTAACTTTAACTTTTTCACTGATACATGGTTCTTTATATTCGAAGAGTAGCCCTTAGGAACTTTAATTCCTTGCAGAACCTCACAAAACAATTTTTTCTCTTTCCTCGACAGAGTGTATACCACTGGTAGTAACTATCACAATCGAATTGACAACCTCGGTGATAATCGGTGCCAACTCTTCTCTAATTCCCAAGTTCACCAAATCCAACCTCGAACTGACTCTATCCTTGCTTTTTCCTTAGATATTGAGCAATATGCCAATTAGACAATCAGAGATATTTTTTTCTATGTGCATCACATCAAGAAAATGTCTCACATATAAAGACTTCCAATATAGAAGTTTAAAGAAAATCGACTTTTTTCTTCTAACCACTTGTCTCAATTTTCTTTACAAAATGCTTGCCAAAATTGATACCCAAGTCTTTTACCTTTAAGTACACCTAGGCACCGGTCAACATCTTCGATTTGCTACCTTCTTTTAAGTCAACATTAAAAGCCTTTTTGCACTTCCTTCAATGATGTTGTGGTGGTAAGAATCTTCGATGTCCCATGTAAACATTTTTCTTACAATGATCTAGTCGCACTGAATGAGTGTCATCTTCATATATAGGGCATTCACCATATCCTTTGATGTTGTATTCTGACAAATTACCATAAGCAGGGAAATCATTAATTGTGCCAAACAAAATGGTTTTCAAAATGAAACTTTCATCCCTATTCCCATCATGCACATTGACGCCTTCTTCCTAAAGCAGGTTCAAGTCATCAATTAAAGGAGCCAAGTATACATCTATATAATTCCCAAGTTGCCTTGGCCCAGAAATTAACATGGACAACATCATAAACTTACATTTCATGATCAAGTGTAGAGGAAAGTTATAAATCATCAATATAACCGGCCACATGCTATGTGTACAACTCTGAAAGCCGTGTAGATTAATTCCATCAGTTGACAATACAAGGCGAAGGTTCCTTACTTCATCCAGAAAGTCAGGGTACTCATGATCAATTTTTTTCCATTGAGGAGAATCTGCAGGGTGCCTAAGCTTTGTGTCTTTAATCCTTTCATCTGCATGCCATGTCAACTATTTAGCAATCTCTGCATTATTGTACAGTCGCTTAAATCTCAGAATAATTGGAAACTACCATAGGACCTTCAAAGGAATTTTTCCTTTCTTCTTCTTATATCGAGATGCGTTGCATTTATGGTCCTTGTCCAATGTTGCATAATGATTTCGAAATAATACACAATCATTAGGACATGCATGTATTTTCTTATATCCTATACCAGTTGTAGAGCAAAGAATTTGCTTTGCCTCATATGTCTTGGTAGGAAATACATTTTCTTCTGTAAGCATATCTTGCAATAGTTTAAGCAGTGCGGTGAAACCTGAATCACTCAATCTGTAGTGAGCTTTAAAGTTGTACAACTTAAAAACTGCTAGCAATCTTGTGTATTTAGTACTACCGGCATATAATAGTTTCTCTGTATCACCTTTCAACTTCTCAAATTTGTTAGGGCAGTTATGAAACATGCCTTCAACCACATTTAGCCTTTCTTCAAGACCATATCTTCATCAAACATGCTGTAATCAAATTCATTTGAAGCACCACTCATGGTATGCACCCGATTACTACATGCATCATTCATCTCACTATGCCTTGTCCATCATATATATGTTTGATCAATACCATAACATACTAAATGATCTAGCAAATCAAGTAGAGTAATCTGCTTTCCAAAAAAACAAGATAAGCAATGATACAAGATTTTGTCAGGATCTTTTGTATGCTCAATTGCAAAAGTAATAAACTCCTTCACCCTATCTATATATTCCCTTAAACGCCGATTAAATGCCATCTATTTACGATCCATCTATACCTTCAATCTATTTTTAAAAAAATTACATGGTTAGTTGTATGACTATTGCATTTACTAATGACTTTTATATTCTCTTACCAATTTTAAAATAAAATTCGCAACATGAAATCTTAAAAATTGAAGGTTTCTAAGTCTTAAATCCTTTGTTTTAATTAACAAATAATCCATTAATTATTCCCACGGTATTATAATAATTTTTCACAACTCATAACGAAAGAAACCATATTTGCCAACACATATCATAGGTAAATTAGAAAACGTTACAAGTCAACAAATAAAATACAAGTGTTAAGAATATATAAATAATTATTTTATATATGCAACTAATCCATAACAATCATTATAACACCTACAAATTATAACTAACTACATTCTTCACATACAACCAATACAAAATATTATTTAATTTTTTCTCATTCATTTTTTACCATATATATAAAAATGAGATTACTTTTTCATATTACATAATAAAATAAATATAAAATAAATTTATCAAATTAAACAATTATTAAATTCTAATAATTAAAATCACATTTGTAAGCTCAAAATTTAAAAAACATACCGTAAATAGAAGCTTCAAGAGACTAATGAGTTGAAACTACAAACACAAATTAAACATAAAAAAAAAATTAATAAAAAATTAGGGGTTGTAACGTTTTTTTAATTAATAATAATGTGTACAAAACATCAATATATAGTAAAATAAAATATGATTAGCTTAAATCAAAAAATATGATTCGGGAAAAAAAAGAAAGAAAATAAAATAAAACAAAAAGGAAAGCACAATCCCAACATCAATAAAATTATTTTCAGCTCAATGTTGAGAATAAAAAAAATTATTTTTGACTAGCTACATTAATGCTAATTATTCTTGGGTAGTCATACATACATACATACATACGTACGTATGTACATACGTACGTAAAGAGGGAACTAGGCACACGTAATTAAATATTTACTTTAATTTCTCTTGAATATTATAAGTTCATAAGATAATACAAAAAATTATTTTGTTACCTCTATAAAATGGAACACAAAAATTAGTTTGTTGTATGTGTGAATTATCATATTTAGGAAAGCAAACTAGATATTTCACAATGCTTGTGTTCTTTTTTCTTATATATATATACCAACAAGCAAGAATATATATATTCTCCAATACACAATGCTAATTCATAATTAATCATACGGTCTAAAACTAAAAACTAACCCCACAAGTGAAACCATAAAGATGAGCTTTTATCAAAGAAAAAAAGAGACCACATGATAACTTATGATATATTCCTAAAAGTGAAGGGGTTGGTGAGGCAAGAACTCAACCTCTAAAAAAAGCACATAATAGAATCAACATAAACGTGCATGATAAAAAAAAACCAGAATCAACAAGTGTGGTAGCAACCATTATTGTGTCTAAGCATATCATAGAACCATCTATCTCTCTAACAAAAGCACAGTATAGTATAAAAGCTTTAGAAAACTTTAGAAAACGCAAGCTAGGAATTGAATAACCTAAAAAAAAGAAGCAAGCTGCACTTATAGATTAATTGACTAGTTCAGTGGAGTGGAAGACCATATAGCCTATTGGTGACGCTATCTTGAATGAGGAGGAGGAGGAAATTTGAGCAGTGGGGACCAAATGGAGTGGGGAGCGAAAGAGGAAGAGAAAGGGAACAATTGGGATAGGAGTGGGGACGACATTAGGAGCAAAAGGGAGAAAAAAATAGAGATGTAAATTCAATAAAGATGTGTGTGTGTGTGTTCGTGTGCGCGCACACACGTGTTTTTAAGCGTGAAAATGAGAGGAAATGGAGGGGGGGTCAGGCGGTAGACGATGCAGAAAGAGATAGAGAAAGGGAAAGTTTAATGGAAAGAGGAGGGAATAATTAAAGTGAAAAAGAGAAGGTGGAGGGCAAGCGGGGACCATTGACGATAAAATGAAAAGATAACGGGGGTGGTGGAGGACCACTCTATTAGCTAGAGTGGATTGTGTGATATCCACTCAGCCTAACGTGGCCCTTGCCTTGGCTGACATGGCACTTGCTATTCACGCTTCAGCTGTGGCACTTTTCTAGATAAGTGCCACAGATGGTGACCAAAAAAAAGTAAAAAAGAAAAAGAAGTTATGGCACTTCTTTAAAGAAAGGCCACAAAATGGGCTCCACTTTCCACCCTTTTTGTAGTAGTGTAATTTGATATGTAATATAAGCCATTTGGACAAGTTATGATTTTTCAAAGTTTGACATTGATTTTGGAATGAAATATGTGGCATACTGGATTTGAAAAATGTTCTGGAAATGTGTGGTTGTAATTGATTCTTTGTGATATTTTTCATTGAAAGATGACTTAAAGAGCTTTTTATGGAACCTGGAACCAACCCATTTGGAGTTTTGTAGAATTAATTATGAATTTCCAAAGTTTGGTCAATAAACTGGCAGATTGGGTTAACCTACGAATTTATGGCAATTGTGTTAAATTGTCATAAGTATTAGGCCAAATATAAGAGACATGTCCTAAAGGCCCATGTAGCCCCATTGGAGATTAATTTTCATAGCTCTAATAAGAAATTAGGAAGAAGCATCTTCAATAGTTGGAAAAGAAAATGTACAAGAGGAGGACTCAGACAAAAGGTAGTGAACATACTTAACTTGCATGTATTTGATGTGTTTGCTATGTATTGATTTGTAGTATAGCTTTGCTTGATTATGTGAAGCATGTATGAATGAATGAAGTTCTGTTTCTGTTTATACTATGGCCATAGATATGTTGTATGAAACATTGAGCATGCATAAATGTCATTATGTGAACATGAGCCTATGTAAGGCAAACATATCATGCACTATCACTCATCTTGCATACATTGTTAGTATTGTTTACTACTGAGATTCTTTCGAATCTCACCCTTCCCCAATCATTTAAACAGGTAAAAGCAGAGAAGAGAACTGCACAAGAAGAATGCAATGGTGGTAGAACAAAGACAGGAAGATGTATGCGTTTCATTGTAACGGGTTTATTAGATACCCTAGTAGCCCTGTGTAGCTACATTATTTATAATTATTATGTACAATCCCTATGGGGAATTTCTGTAATCAAGCAATTTTTATTAGTATATTTATGTTATTCCTATGTGCCCATTGAACTGCGCTCAAATACTCTGAGAAATGTGGATATAAGATAATATAATGGTCTAACACTGGTTAGAGGTTTGAGGTTTGAGGTTTGATCCCCCAACTTAGGCATTATGCTTGCTTTCCAAACAAGATTAAACATATGAATATATTGAAAAATAAATTTTATAATTATAAACTTGATGAAATTTTAATTTGCTAATCAATTTAACCATATGACAAAAAGTTTAAAATTATATATATTAAAACCAATTTCTCAATTGGAATAAAGATACATGATTAAATTATTGTTAAGTAGTATTTATGTTAGGGAAGGGCATTTTGGTCAAAATGGGGGGGCTGTTAAATGATTTGATTTAATTGTCAACTAACAGTTGGATGGATGAAAGTTGAATATCAAAATTAGAAGGGATTTATGCAACATATATTTTGATTTTAAGGGAGGTCTATATAGATTTTCAAAATAGAAGGAAGTTTATAATTTAGAGTGAATAAATGGGAGATTTATGTATTTTACTCTTAAAGAAAAAATAAAGATAAAGCAAGAATGATAAAAGAAAAGATGAAGATTCATCAAGATCTAGGTACCATCATCTTCGCATCATCTTTGGGAAGATTCATCATGTTGGTAACTCTTTTAATTCCTGTTACCCTCCGTTACTCATTCTATATCACTCATCTTTTATTTCTAAGGATACAAGTTTATTTTATAGGCAGTGGATGTTTAATAATCAACAGCTAACTCAACCAACTAAGCAACTTTCTGTTAGAAACACTAAATGTACACATAACGTTCAAGAGAAGACTCCAACGGTAAGATTATTCAGTCTAATGTACGAATTGATGTATCTATAATGGACAAATCAAGTTCAATAATCAACTATGTATAGAAGTGCATTGAGGTCACAAGCAATTTTTTGACAAGATTAACTCATCTCGATACGCCAGCGCTCTATTCATAATGTCGTTTATGGGATGATTATTCCAAAAAATAATAATAATAATAGTGTTAACCATATAAAGGGAAATGACACAACATCCAAAACATCAATTTAGTGATCTATTTCAAAAACTTTTATGCAATATCAGTTGCAAATATACTTAGAGATAATTGTAAATATGAGAATCTCAATTACAAGTTAAGCCTATAAGTCTTTTAGATCGCCCCTAGCTAGTAATTGGCAAGTGAAATCTTCATATTTACAACTATCTAAATCAATATTTTTGCAACTCTTTTTTAGCAAAATTTATTAAAATTTCATTGTAATTTAATTAAACATTAGGGACCTAGATGTTAATTCGTCATATAAAATCTATATTGTACCTCAATTTTATAAATACCTTTTATAAAAAATAAAACTTGTGTTATACTTGAATTTAACATTTTCTGTCTTTCTCTACCTTAATTTATATTTTTTGGAAATTCATCTTCCAGCACTTGACTTGAGACAATCTCTAATGGTAAAATTGAAATTAGGTGTCGGTGGTTATCAAGTATACACTCAATATAATACTCCCTCCCCTGCAATCCTTAATATAAAACCTAGTTACTTTACATGACATATAATCTAATGATACACAATATATATTATAATTAAGTTAGTCAGTTGCCTTGCTTAATCTCTCCAAAAAAAGTTAACTGGCTCTTTATATTAAGGATATGAGGTAGTAATTAAAAAGGATCTCCTCACCTCTCCAACTATTCTAACTTTTCAAGAATTTTTCAAAATAATTTTTGTTGTGATTTTTTCATAAAATTAAGAATACAATTCACTAGTACAAAAAAGGGTTTTTAAACCGGAACATTTAGACCAGTTATATCGGATAAGGTCTTAAAAATATTACCGGTGGCATTTTTGTAATTATGATGAAATATTAAGATAGGTTATATTTAAAACCGATCTTAAAAATAATTTTAAGACCGGTTATAATAAAAACCAGTCTTAAAATATATACAATTAAAAAAATAAATACATGTAATATATTTTCTAAACCGATTCTAAATATAACTGGTATAGAAAATATTATCTGAATTAAAGACAATTAAAAAAATAAAATCGCTATTATTTTTAAGACCTACTGTACATGAAAACTGGTCTTAGATATTAAAACTTTAAGACCGGTTATTATTTAATAACCGGTCTTAAAAATTTTCTATTTTTAAGACCGTTATTCATTAATAACTGGTCTTAAATATTAATTTTAAGACCGGTTTCTAATTAAAATTGGTCTTAAATATTACTTTTAAGACCGATTGTTAATTACAACCAGTTTTAAAACTGACCTAGATTTCAAAACGCACCTAATTTTAACTCTAAAATTTGAGACTCAAGCACATCAGCAAAACCCCTCCGTCGGTTCACGGCAGCTCCTCCTTTCCCCTTCTCTCCTTTGTCCTTAACTTCGCTGTCATCAACGAAGATTTATGGTTAAATACATTGCCGTAAGGCTATCATCGTTTGTTCCCTCCGATTGGTTTTGTTCTCAACCTCATTTTTATTGTCAGGTTTGTGTTTCAGTTGCCAGGCGTTCAATTAAATTAATGGTTTCATTTTTGGGTATTTCATTGAAATTGTGAGATGACTTGGCCTCCATTTTCTTTGGTCGATTCTTGCAGTAAGTCGTCAACCCACTTTTCAGAAGTGTCCATTGCCTCCTTAGAGAGACCTTACTCAATCGTAAAGTGGCTAAAGACTGTTCAAATACAGAGAAAGAAGAGGATCCTCAAGCAAAGGTTGAAGGTACCGTTAATTATTATGAAGATTTTTACATAATGCATGCATGTCTGCAGTTAATGTCCTTATGCTTCTATGGACCTGGGTTTATTTTGGTTGTGAATGAGAAGGGTTCAATTTTGGTTCTGTTTTTTTGCATGTTCAATACAGTAAAACTCTAGATAAGGAAGTGCTACTATTGCTTGTTATGAACTTTGGTGTTACTTCTGAGTTTGCCTCATAATGCATTTATGTTTATTCAACTTGTTCAAACATGCCTCCCATTTTTGCTTCTGAGTCTTCCTCTAAATGCATTTATGTTCAACTTGTGCTGACATTGTGTAACCCCCTGCCTTTAACCACGTAATTATAATTCGATATCACATAATTAAATTGGTTTAGAGACCGTCGGATAGCTTAAACTCATTTCAAATTCCTACACTATAGTAGGGTTTTCACCAAACACTTTCAAAAACTCTTCTCTATCCTTGTCTCAATTTTAAAATTCAAATATAATTACCTGCGCAGTTAGTTTACATTCACACACATCAGAGTGTATAACCAAATCCCCGGCAACTCCCGGGTTCTATACATATATAATATGAGGGTTTAAAAGTCTCCACTAGGGGATTACATAACCAAAATCAACAGTAGTATTTACATCTCCGAAATATACAGTAATCCCAAGTTTAAAAGAAGATAACCAACACCTTACAATCAAATATACCCCGAAGGGGTTCTAATCGCTCCGGGTTGCCCGCTTGTCTTTAGCGCCACTAGCCCTATCTGAAATGTTAGTCATTGGAAAGAATGAGATTCAAGAGAATCCCAGTAGTAACAAATCACTCATACAGTGCATAAACACAAAGCATATAAGGTCATGTTAGCAGTATCACAACGTAACGTGGTTCATACCACAAACGACAGCACTCATGGCTGTAAACTCTAAGCGTCAGCTTTCACTGCGATCTCAATGTATTCACAAAGTATTCACTAGGCGTCATCTTTTGCTGCGATCACAAAGCATCACAATGTCACAATGTATTCTCAATGCACGAAAAACATACATACAATGTTTCACACAAAGTATAAGAGAGGAGTCACTACCTTGTTCTTTCCGATTATGCTCTAGCGCAGGTGGATCACGAACAAGGCAAATATCGAATCCTACAATTCCAAATGCACCATTTAGACACTTCCATAGTGTTTCTTGGGGCTATATGAGTCTATAATGAAAATTTACAAAAATACCCCTGGGGACCCGGCCCGGGCCCGTCGTACCCGGTCCAGTTGCACTTTTTCCGAAATTCTAATCTGGGCTATCCTAACATATTTCCACCCAAGGAATCCATTTTCGGACTCAAAATTATCAAATTCATTGCCAAAGGACAAAATTGCCCTCGGCAACCACTATTTAAAGGTTTCAGGACTATTTTTACAATTTCACATTCGGGGCTTTTTCTCGCAAAGTGGTCAACATCAACCCTACACAATTTTCCCTCCTGAACACAATGGAACCATCAAATTGATAAAATTCTAACACTTAATGGATGAAAATACCCCTGCCCAAATCTGAAAAATTTTAGGGAGATTGAGTTCTCTTGATTTCAATCCATTAAACACCTTGTATACACTTCTAATCACATGTTTAACTATTTAAACACTAATTGTACATGATTAGAGTGAATTTGGAAGCATTTCCCCTTAGGGTTTCACCATCCATTTTCACCAAAATCAAGCAAAACCAACCCAAATTTAACAACAACCACTACAACATCATCATATAGCACAAGAGGATTAAATTCATGCCCTTAATATCACTAAAACCCTAAGGTTACCATTCAGCAAAAACAGGGCAGCATAATATTACCTCATAAATTCAACCAAATTTCAAGACATTTGGGTCAAAACAAAGCTTGTGCTTACCTCTTTGCTTGGCTATAGCCCTTTCTTGAGTCCTCACACTTCAACACCACTTAGATGGCACAAAACTCCTCCTTTCAAGAAACTACAACCATAGAAATGAAGCTCTTAATGAGAGGAACAATTTTGATGAAGGCCTCAAGAGCTAGAAATGGAGTCTTGATAGAGAAAATGGCACAAGAACATGTTGCTTCACCTCTTGCTTCTTTGCTCTCAAAATTTCGTCCACTCTCTCTCTCTCTCTCTCTATATTTGGCTTCAGCTGAACTGAAATGAGAGCCCAAGGAAAGAGAAAGCTCATATAAAAATATCTCCTTCATCTTTTATTTTTATGATATTTTATGGCAATTTTAACACATGCCATTTAACTGCATCATCATCTCTTTTCTCTTTAGCCATTTTGCTTGGCCGAAATGGAAGATTAGGAGGGAATAAAATATGCATTCAATTATCTCTTTTATCCTCTTCCACATCCTCCTCCACACAATTTACTTTGAGTTGCAATCTTTGACTATATCCCTTTTTGTTTTTGACCTTAGCCCTTACCAATTCTTGTGTCATATTTTCATTGTATTTGAACCAATGCCTCCTCCCTTTAATCAGCCCATATTTACGTCACTTAAGGGCCCAAATTAGAGAAGAATAGGCTGATCACCAATTTCCTCATAATTACAAGGTTGCCAATACAAATTTTCCCATTTTCCGATTTTGTGTAAATTCTGGCAGATTTTCTGTCCAAACTTTGAAAAATCATAACTAATTCTAGAAAAATCGAAATGAAGCGATTCCAAAGGCTATAGAACCCTTATTAAGTCTAATTTTAAGGAAAAATATAGACTTTTACTAGATGGAAGCATATCATTCCCAGATTTAATTTCTTTGATCACTGCTCCAGAAAAAAATTAATTTCGCTGGGCAACCTTCAAGAACTCATAAGTCTTAGCTCACAAATTGAAAGAACACAAATTATATGTCCATGTTGAACCTTGAAATGTGAACTTTAAGACTGAAAAGTTTCAGAATTTTTAGACACCATTTGCCCTTTCAAAATGTCCATACAAACCGAATGTCCTGCACAGAATTACACTTAACAATTTTTCAAATTTTCAACCAATGTGTCCAATGGCTCCAAAATCAATAATCAAACCTATTCCCACACAATTTTACACAAGGAAACCATTGGAATCACTAAAACCACCAAATTCCCATCACACATTCTCCAAAAGTGTTTAGTCAACAATAATTACATCCACTTTTGAAGTCATTAGCCCTTAATCACTTTTTGGGATATTACACATTGCCTCCTATTTTTGCATGTATGTTCAACTTGTGCATTGCAATTAATTATTTGTTCATGTTTGCATAACTTGGAAATTGCTTTTGAACGATACCTTTGTAGATAGGGCCGTGTAGCAAAATTTCCTTAAACCATCACTAGCTATCCTTATATAGTGTCCTTATAGTGTTTTTAGACAATGAGTCATCCTAGTGAGGATACTCCCAATCCAACTAATCCAATTCAAAGCGAGCCTAGCAATACTCCTAGCCAGGAACATAGTAAGCTACGTAACCAACCTAGACGAAGGGGTAGGAAAGCCACCCGATTAAGAGACATTCCTCTCAATCGGAATACCACGGAAAAAATTCTGATTGAGTTTGATAGTTATTGGAAACCAATCGGGCCTAATGCAAGCCGGTATAGGAGTTTTGTCGGCTTCCTAGCAGGCAATAAGCCTAGCATCTTGATAGAGCAATGGAGAAATATGGATAAAAATGTGATGCGACATATTTAGGAAACTACCTAGCTTACTTATGACATTCCTGAGAGTGAAGTCTTGTATGACAAGACAATGACACATTGTGATGAACGCTGGAGGAAGTTTAAGACAAGTCTAGCCAACAATTACGTGCATATCGAGGTGGAAGAAGGTCAGTCTTGTCCTAATCCATGCGATCAATATTCTTTTATTGACAATCAGACTTGGCAAGAATTTAGACGGCTTCAGACTACTCCAGAAGCATTGGTGAGTTGACTTATTTTGCATTTGATTTGCTTATGAATTATGAATTGTCTTTATTGATTTACAATGACTTAATTTTGATTTTGTATTCGAAGGAAAAAAGGAAAAAGACCCAAGAGAGTGGTAGAAAGAAGCAGCTCAATGCTATCCTTCTGTTCTTCTTTCTCCCCCATCTTTGATACGCCGCGAAGAGAAGTGGTTGTTCGCTCACCAAAAGAGGAGCAAGTCTTATACGAGTGAACAATCTCGTATAGTCGGTGAGAAAATTGTAAGTATTATTGTTGACTTGTTGTTATTAATTATTTAGTAAACAAATTTCATTACTAAAATTTGTCATCTGTGTCTTATAGGAGGAGCTTCAAAAAAAAAACAAGCCGAGGAATAGTTTAGGTAGGATGGGAGGAATGACATCTTGACCATAGCTACAGGAAAACTTGAGCATCCCGGGCGTGTCAGGGGATTGGAGGAGGGGTAGGCATATGGGATTACTTTGGAGAACCGCCACGCCATTCCTCAAGTAGTATGGTGACTAGGGAGGAGATGGAGAGTATATTGGCCACTATGAGGGCGAAAGCTAGGGCTAAGGCAGAAGCATCATTTGATGCATGATTTGAAGAAAGGTTTAGCAAGATGAAGGAGGAATGGATGATCATGATGAGCACAAGACAAGCAGATACCAGTGCTCCCCCGGCTCATTCCCTAACCCTAAACAGAGCACTAAAGGGAGTTGCATTGGTCAATTATTAGAGGGTCCTAGAAAAGAAATTGGTGAGCCTTGTGACTTGTTTGTGGAGGATCCTTTGAGATGATTGGTTGCACGGGGTAGCGTGCACAACTTGGGATCAACTATTCACCACCAAGAAATAAAGGATGATCTAGTCAGAGTGGCAGTTGAAGAGGTGATCGTTGCAAATGCACCTCTCCCTATCCCTGTTGATGACTTCAAGGTTGTGGGTGATGTCATCAACTCTTTCATCTTGTGGCCAAAGAACCTTGTTTTTGATCGAGCTGAGGAATTCCCTCCACCTCCACCTCCACCTCCCTCCACTCAAGATGTTTTACGGCCTTCATTGAATGTCATGCAGCAAGTGATTCTAATGGCATATGATACGTCCTTTGCAACAAGAGATTGGTCTACTGATTCAGCTATTGGCAAGTCAGGGTCGCAATGCTATCTTGAGAGGGATGATTTAATGTCCCTGATAGCTCCTCTACAACAGCTTACGATTTCGATTGTCCAGCTCTTTTTTATGTAAGTATCTTCTCAGATTAGAAGTTAATATTTTACAAATTACGTCATTAAAATTTGATTTAATGTCCCTGCTTGAATTATTGTAGGTGCAATGCATCGTAGGTTGGTTGAATCTGGCAAAACCAATAAATTTGGACTCCTATGCCCAGTTCAACTCTACTACAAAGGGACTACTGCTTCTATCAGACACACATACTTATCGCACAGGCTTAGTGAAACCTCAATTGAGTGTTTCTTGGCTCTATATTTGCATGGGTAAGAAATAAATTTATATTTCATAATATACATAATTTTTTATATTTGCTTAAAATTTTTCCCTTTTTTCAGTGATCATTGGCAATTGGTTATTTTGTGCAAGAGTTATTTGGTCATCCTCTTATGCTCCCTCCACCTCAGCAAGCCAAATAGTGAATTGAAGAAGAACTTGAACGCATAAGTTTTCTTGCATTATTAATTGCCTTTTGTGTGCAAAATTTATGGAATTTGTGTAAAATAAGTAACCTTTGTGATTTTGATGATATAGGGTTATACGGACATACCAACATGTGCTTGTGTTAGGCCTATAGGTGAGGTAAAAGACCCTACATGGATCTTGCCAAAGGTTAATTACATATTGGTTTGTTTTAAGAATGTATTCAATAATAAGTCATGCTTTAATTTTATACTTGTTTTAATGATATAATATTATTTTTCAGACCGGTAGGCAACCACCGGGGTCCAACTTGTGTGGGTTGTATATTCTGAGGCACATGTATAATATTATTACCCTAAGCACGACAGAACTTAATAAAGAGGTAAATGTATATATATTTCAAACATTTTTTATTACTTTTATTTGTTTTAGGTGAAGTTAATGTTTTTCCTGGCTTTGGTGTTTCAGATGTTTGAACTTGCTGACCCCATTTCAGAAGAAGATATTGAGCACATTCACAATTATTGTGCTGAATTCGTTTATGAACTTTTACAACAGTGAGTTCTTTGAAAACTGAGGAATTGTTTTGTATATATTGATGAATTGACATGTTGGTTGGTTGCAAATATTGTTGGTTGCATGATTTGACATGTTTGTTGGTTTTTACATGGTTTTTGTATATTTTGATGAATTGACTTGTTGGTTGCATGATATGACATAGTTGAATTCATTTATGCATATATATATATATGATGGTTTTAAACAAAACATTATACATGATGATAAGGTTAAAGCAAAAGGAAATGGTAAGTGGAAGGTTAAAGCAAAAAGACATGATAAGTGGAAGCAAACAGAACACCATATGGCACTTAATAAGTATGGCATTGGAGGTAGCAATTCTATGATGCGTTCTGATAACTAACCTAATCACACACAATTAAAAAAAGTATATTACACTTTTAAGACCGGTAATAAAAATAACGGGTCTTAAAAATTATTTTAAAATCGGTTACGCATATAACCGGTCTTAAAATTAAATTTTTAAGACCGATTTTATGTACAACTGATCTTAAAATTAAAATTTTTAAGACCGGTTATATATGAAACCGGCCTTAAAATAACTTTTAAGATCAATTATTATTATAACTGCTCTTAAATATGTTATGTAAATTGCCTTACAAAAGAGGTCTTTTAAGACAGGTACTTAAGATAATCGGTCTTAAAATTGTTGCTTTTAAACCGATTATTAATACAACCGGTCTTAAAAGTGAGACTTTTAAGACCGGTTACCAAACCGGTCTTAAAAGTGACATACTTTTAAGATCAGCTGTATCAAGACCGGATCCAAAACCGGTTTGAAAAATCAATTTTAATTGGTTTAAAAAATCATTTTTTCACTAGTGATTGTATGAAAAGTAAAACTGTTTACAAGAATCGTTCCATTTTTATATCTCTCTTTAACTTTTTAATTATAAAATAAACATTTTAGATAATTATAAAAAATAATTATTTACTAAATCATTCATAAATTGATGGTTCTATATATGGTAAATCCAAAGAATTTGGCCTGAAGTTAATGTTATATACACTTTAAAGTTGCTGCATCAGAGCAATGGGAGGAATGCTTAGAGTGGCATGGATGATAGGCTTGATAGCATTAAATAAAAAATTATTTTCCAAAAAAAAAAACTACAATTGAGTGTAATTAAGGCTATATAAAGATGAGAGTTCAAATTAATAATAGAGTCAAATATGGAGAGGAAAAATATAATACTACATATCTTTTACCAACAAGAATAATGTACACTGAGAGAAGACATTCTATATTTGCATTATCAAGTACAAACGTATCCCAAAAATTCTACATTACTTAACAACAATGGTACAATTATCACCTCTATGCCTGTACAATAAAACCCGAGTTATGATCTTCATGATTAAGTCTGATTCTCTTCAATAATTGCTGGGGGCAAGCTGCAACATGTTTTGGTTGCTGTTAACGTAACACGTAACCCAAAATTGAAGCACTGGATATATCTGCAAGTGCTATTCATAAGTGCTCTTTGAATCTTGAAATTTGTTGTGATTCTGTTCTTAGATCTCAGGAATCCAACTTAACTCATCTGAACTTTTTTTTTCTGAATAAAGAAAAAAACCCAGAATAAGATCTAATCAGAATTGCTCATGAATTATAAGTATCTTTCTACGACTAGTGGCTAACAGGTTAGCCTTAAGGACATTGCTCATTTACTTACACTCGTTCACATATTATCTCTTTATCTCTTTTTTCCAACACTACTACGACACAGGATCCACATTCAATCTAGAGGGAGAAGAGATATCGTGATTTAAAAGAGAAATTCTTAAGTAAACACGAGTTATAACAAATCGACCGGTTAAAATTAAATCACAAAAGACTATAAAAGGTTGTACTAACAGTAAGAATATATTAATTAATTAGAGAACCGAGTTTACCTATGAATTTCTCTTGATTGAAGAACAAAAACTCTGACATTAAGTCCCTTGCCACCAAAAAAAGTGAAGCAATACTACCTCCAGTTGTTAATATATGATCTTGTTCATAGTACAAATTGCACTATAAACAAAATCTTATACTAAGGACTGGAGGTAGTATCTAGTAGGGGTCAGATCAGACGTTTCCCAGTAAAAGTGCTGTCTGCCAGAGAAGTTAGGGTTGTCATTAAACTAACCTTGAAACTAATACAGGTTCTGCTGAAGAATGAGGAAAACATTTGCTGATTGTGATAATACAAGCGGCACAATGATTTTGTGTGCTATGTTGATGAAAATTCCTTCTCAATCACACCGAAGGTTAACTTCAAACGTTCTTGCAGACCCCTCAAGATGTTCTTTGAAATCTTTTTATGATGCTTTGAACTTTTTAGCCATTCAATTCCATAGTAAACATGTACTTTGCAACTCTTTTTTGCAGGCGAATCCTCGACTTGGTAACGAAGGTGTAGCTGAGAAAATGTAGATATCAGGAAAGGTAGATATATGCATAGGAAATCATGAAACGAAACAACAAAAAAGTTGGCAAATCTCACGTTGAAGTATTCACTAAGAGGAACTCCGTGAAGATTCATAACCTCTTCCAAAATCCAACCTTTTCCATCTGGGAGACCAGTTCTTTGCTGAGTACTTGTTACTTCACCTTTGAAACGAGCATTATTCTTGTCATATTTGTAATACAGTGCCCTCTCGTAGACGTCATTATTTTCAGATACCCAAGGTGTGAAAGAATAATTAATACAACCAGATTTTTCCATGAACCGACGGTCCAAATCTCCTCCATTAAATAACTCCATAAAGAAGCTGGTCTACATTAACCAAAGGGATATGGTCAGACAATAAAATCTGAAAAATTCTAATACTGAAAACCATGTAAGGAACCAATGAGGTACATAGTTATGATGAAATGCAAAATATGGACAGATTGATATATGCATATCAAGCGTGTCTAGTCCCTTTAGTTTAGCTTAACTGGTAAGAAGAGAGAGCATCACTCGTTAGCAGCTTGGATTCAATTCCTTTATGTAACAATATGAGAGTATTACTCCCTCCAAAATCTTAAACATAGAGGTTAGATAACTAATTTATGAGGATTAAAAAAACTAGTTAAATAAGTTATTTGTGAAAAAAATGTGTGTTGATTTCCCTAAAATTCTCCACTTGATCATTTGCATTGAAAACTATCCCTGTTGATGAAAACCCTCCCTTTAATATGTGCAATCAATTATAAGGATAGTTTGAGGAGAAAATTATAAATTTGGGAGGTCTTACATCTAAGACTAATACAAACCTCTTAACTAACTCCTACATTTAGGTATTGGGTTTTTTTGATTCACAAACATACTTATATATCATTCTGTTCAATTATTTACAAGCCCCCTTTACAACTTACCCAATCACCCTTATTTACAAGCATACTTATATATATAACTGCATTCAATTATTTATAGGCCTAATTAAGGACTTGTTAACTAACTCTCCCTTTTACTGCAACTATGTATGATGTATCAGTGTATTTGACAAGTAATTTTGGTGAGCCAGTGAGAGAGAGAGAGAGAGAGAGAGATTACAGGAATTGGAAGTGTAGAACAATGAATCTCAGACATGCTAACGTCGTCAAGGTCAACGAATGACCCGTTCTCTTCACTTGCAAGGCTTTTGCCTTCAGAGTCATCTTCAACCATTTGATCTTTTTGTTCAGGACTGCATGATCTGGTCTTCCAAACAGCCATGATGGTTCTGTGTCAGCACCAGAACAATTTCTTACTAACATAAATATGAAAAGTACATTTCACACCATACTAGCACACATAACTATGAATCTTGTAAGTAGTTTGATGTAGAGTTCGAGTACAAGGAGATGTTGACTGATAAATACAAGTTAACTTGTATTTGGAGGTGTAGACTGATAAATACTAACTTGTATTCGAGTCAAATACAAGTTAAAATTGTCCCAATCAAATGAGCCTTCTCCATGAAAACAAGTGCTCAGTCACATGTATTTATTGTACTGGGTAATAATGTAAAATAAAGAAAAAAGGCCAAAATATGAATTTGTTTTCATGGATTTGAAGGGCTTTCACAACTTTCTAGTGCACCAAGAACTAAAGATTTTAATAATAAATGCCAATGCTACACAAATTCAAGCTCAATTGTTTGAGATCAACACAAGAACAAAATATACAATGTTGACAATTGTTATAATGTTGCTGTGAGCCCTAGTAGAAGAACATAACAAAATTTTGTGTACAAGAAATCAACAAAATCATTCAAAAGAATAGAGTTTCATGGAAGTTGCAGAGAGACATATGAAAAGAGAATACTTGACACAACATTCATAAATTCTTTCCCATCTACCTGTAGGCAACATTAAAAGATACAAAGGATTGGAAATGGAACTTGAGCCTGCCTTCTTCATCTTGTGATTTTGCACAATGCTTTGCATCCATACCTCTGCCAGGTTGAAGAGTTATGGCGATTATTGGACTCCCCATTGATGCAAATGTGGGGCGAATGACCTGAATATCTTCGATGTCATCCCAAAGCAAGAAGAATGTAGTTTTGCGTCCAAATATATTTGCATGGAATCCAATAATTCTTGCTGAAAGAAAAATCCGACCCTGCATAAAAATCGACAACATTGTACATTATGGCTTTTGTCAAGAGGCTTAGGGATGCCAAAATAACTAACTTGTTAAAAAGTTGTTAATTTTAAGGATCAATTTATGTAATTTCAAATTTCAGAAGTATGGAACCATTTTATTAACTTACTCAAAGATAAGTATTGTCTTTTAACTTCAAAATTCAAATAGACTACAAAACAAACCTGCATTGGCATTTTTCTTTTCAAATAGCAGGAGAAATCATTGATTAGAAATTCTTCATGGGGAAGCCCAAAGAGTTTCTGAAAGGCTGAATTTGTCTGAGGAGATCGCAAATTGATCTACGAGTTTTCCAAGAGGAAGAAGATAAGCCAAAATGAATAGTGCATACATGAAGAAAAGACAAAATGGTTGACACACAATTGCATACCTTCTTTCCCACTTCTTTCTCCATCTTACTAATATATTGCTTTATAACACTACTACCTCTTGTGTTATCCAAGAAAATTCTCAAGTGCAGCTTGGATTGACTAGCCAAAGCAAACTTTCCTTCAAGAGGAACCCATATATCAGCAAGATCTGAGATGTTTGTTTTCAGCAAATTGATTTTAGCTTGTCCTAATGATGCATTTTCATCAAAAGGCCCATCAAAATCAAAAACCTCCACATTCAACACAGATGGAGGGTCATCCATTGCATCGAACTCAAATACTTCTGCAAATTACATTGGTAATTTTTGTAAGCAAAAGGGGGGAAAGAAAGAAACTATAACATACAAGGACAAGTCTTAACTTATAAGCACAACCAATGGATTATCAAATAGAAAATAATATAGTCACCATTCCATATAGGATTAGAGTTCCGAAACTTGGCTGAGCTAGTTCTAGTTTTCCCATTGCAAGAAAAAACCACATATGGATCTGAGATTCCACTTGAATTGACAGAAGCTATGTTGCTTCCTTCAATCAAGGCAACAGTTAGTAGCCAACCATCTCCTTGTGCTTTAATTCCATGATCACCACCTAATGTTGTAGCGAATAAATATCAGACTAAGTAAAGAATAAAGCCACTGATTTAAGCAAAAAAAGAATTAGACACAAAATTGAAGACATTAACTCTCCCCATAAAGGTATCACTTGATCAATGAGATAGAAAAAAGGGTCAAATCAACAAAAAAGAATTTAGTGTTCACCATTAGTTTTTAGGAGGGATTTTTGGTAGGGTTAGAGGCTTCTTGAGATTTCTAAGCTTGGCTTTCATTAGGACTCTGACTATACACCCTACTGAAAAGGATTCACACAAATGTTGCTTTTAGTTTTCAAGAGACTAGTTATTTTACTATATTTGAGGAACAACAGGCTTCTTTGATAACTTTTATTTACAAGGTTTGGTGCATTTTTCTGGAGTATCTAACTTCATTATGAGCCTTGATGATAGCTTCTAAAGGGCCTTTATTTTGACAGGATGGTAGAAGAATTAGGAAGTTCTTTTTAGTTGATATGTGTAACTCTGGTTTATTCTGTTTAACGTTGTTTTATGGAGAATTCTACCTCTTTTACAGTTATTGAATCTGTTTATTAATGATAAACAAAAATATTGAAAAACAATGTAGTATTTACTCTCCCACATCAAGATGAATAATTAATAAAACCGAGGTAGTTACAAAATTAGTATATGGTAAGCAAGAAAGGCCCAAAAACACAAAAAAAAAAAACAAAACAAAAAAAAAAAACCAGCAAATAAGAGACTACCATTTTGTCTTCTAGCTCGCATGAAGTGTGAAATCAAACCCAGCAATTTTTGACCTTGAAGAACCAAAATAGCACTTGCAACAAATTCACCAATTGAATCTGGCAAGTCAACGCCAATAACCTCAAGCCCTTGAACTATGCTGGGTGCAGCTATCCAAATGTGGACAAGCACATACATTCCAATTATAACTGTTGTCAATACGGTGAAATTTGCAAAATACTGCACCGCCAGCTCCCGATCTGATTGTTTCTCTGCTTGCAGTGATGCCAAGATTTGTTCCTTACTAGAACCAAGGTCCTTTGAATCAACAGGTTTAACAGTTTCACATAATAAACTAGCATACTGGTTAAAGCTGTCCTTCATCCCCTGGCGAGCCCCATTTTCGATCATTCCTTTCATCATGGTACTCTGCACAAAGTTCAACCGCCATGATATCAATAGGCGAGAACAATGTTCTTCTGAAGGCAAATCAGGTCCTCGAGTAATAACATAAAGTAGTTCTGCCTTAAAGGTGTTTCCATACATGACATCTGGAGTGCTAACATTGGCAAAAATAGCAAAGTTCTTTCCATCAGCTTTTACATATGTTTGTTCTTCATAGGCTTTGACAGCTTTAACTAACTTAGTGGCAGCCTTGACATAAGTAAGTGATCTTTTCAATGAGGATTCAGTACCTTCGTTCTCAAACTTCCAAGGTCCTATCTGTAATTCTGTAGTGCCCTGTAGATCTGCCAATGACTTGAGGAAATTTGAATCAGGCGAAAAAAGTAGCGTGTTCAAATCCTCTGGTGCTATGATATATAGTTGGTCTATGAGCACTCCTCCTGGTAAATTGCTTGGGATTTCAGTCCCATTGTCCAATGCTTGCATTTTTTTCACAACTTCTTCAAAAGTCTCATTTTCAGATAACTGATCCTCAATTTTGATGTCATCAATTCCAGCTTTAATACTTTCAGCTTGCTCTGAGTCATTACTTTTGATGGATACTGAAGAGATATCAGTACCTTTATTAAAAATCTGAGCTATCCGGCATGCAAATGTTTTCTGTGGTTTTTCATCTTTAGATGACGTGACCTCTTCATATCTCCAAGGAGAAGATGAAGCCGAACAGCTCGAGAAAGACATTAAAGGTGATTCCACAAATAATGCATCAGAACATTTCCTTGAATGTGAAAATTGGTCACTATTCAGGTTTGACTCTTCCAAAGCATCAGTCTTGTGGGTTAAGCAGATACTTAAGCGAATCTCCCCTATTCCAACAAAGTAAACGCATGTTACATAGTGATTAAATTTACTTAGTGTTATTAATCTAATAATTTAACTCCGCCTATGTTTATAGCCGGTCCCAAGCCCGGATTGTGTTAGGCACTAATAGCAAACATAAAACCATGTCGAATCTCTTATAAACATGGATCAACGAAGAAATTGTACTAATGCTAGGTCATTACCTATAAGTAAGGCACAATATAGCTTGAATACAGTAAGAAGTGAGTGAGAGGCGCTTCATCATTACTTGGGTGTAGTGTTCAATGAGCAAGGGCTATCTCTCTCTTCTGAACGAAGGTGGCTAAAGAAGGTAGTTCATAAGAGCAAGATCATATTTGACACTTGGAACATTGGGACTCTGAATGACAAATCTCAGGAGGTGGTGGGTGTAATGAATGATCGAAAAATTAATATCTTGTGCCTCTTAGAAACTAAAGGGCAGGAGAAACATCTTGGGAAATTAATAATTTTAAGCTATGGTATACAGGAAAGATCAATGGAAGGAATGGTGCTGGTATCATCATTGATAATGGATGGAGGAAGAATGTGGTGAAAGTTAAGAGGGTTGAGGATAGAATCATTTCTTTAAGAATGATTGTTGGAAAGGATATTATAAACATTATCAGTGCAAATACACCTCAAGTAGAAGCAGAAGTACATCTTAAGGAAAAGTTTTTGGGAAGATATGGATAGGCTAATTCAGAGTATTCCACTAATCGAAAAGATTTTTATTGGAGGAGATCTTAATGGACATGTTGGTAAGGAGGCAAGACCTCATGTAAGGGCTCACGGTGGTTTTGGATTTAGGGTGCTTAATAATGAAGATCAATCTATTATTGATTTCTCCCTCACATATATCCTCAAGATTGTCAACACTTGCTTTTAAGAAGCGGGAGAAGCATTTAATAACATACAATAGTGGAGTTGCCAAGATACAGATTGACTTCTTTTTGGTAAGGAATCCTGATAGAAGACTTTGTACTAACTGCAAAGTGATCCCTGGAGATTGCATAACAGCACAACATAGGGTTTTGGTCCTTGATGTGAATATTAAGTGTGTAAAACAAAAGTGCTGGCAAGTTTTAAACCTAAGGGCCAGGGAGTGGGAGTTAAAGTGGGAGAAGCAGGAGATTTTTAAGAGAACTCTTTTGGAGGAGAGGGAGTGGGAGTTACAAAGAAATGTTAATATCATGTGAGAGAATATATCTAAGAAGGTCCTGAAGGTTGCTAAAGCAATTTTAGGAGAATCAAAAGGTTTCGGTCGGCAAAATAAAGAGACTTGGTGGTGGGATAAGACTGTTCAAGAGAAAGTCAGGCATAAGAAAGGTTGTTTTAGTGCGATACACTTGTGTAATAATATTGAAAATTGGGAAATGTATCGTTTGGCTAAAAAGGAGACAAAGAAGGTAGTGAGTGAAGCTCGTAATAAAGCATATGAGGAGTTTATAAGGAGTTAGGGACAAAGGTAGGAGATTGTAGGATTTACAAGATAACAGAACAAGAAGAGAAAATCGAGAGACTTAGACCAAGTGAGGTATATAAAGGACAAAGAAGGCAAAGTTTTGATTACTGATGGAGATATTAAGAATAGGTAGGAAGCTTACTTTTATAAGTTGTTTAATTATGGAGGGGGAGGGTCGCCTTGTGACTAGGAAGATTTGACAACTCAAGAAAGTGATCTCAATTTGTCATTTTATGGGAGGATTCAAGTTGACGAGGTTAAGGAAGCTCTTAAGAAAATGGAAAATGGTAAAGCTGTTGAACCTGATGGTATTCCTATTGAAATTTAGAAAAATTTGGGTCAAGAGAGTATGCTGTGGCTCACAAAATTATTTAATGAGATTTTAAGATCCAAGAACATAACGGATGAGTGGACAAAAAGTACTTTGATCCCTATTTATAAGAATAAAGGAGATATTTAAAATTATACAAACTACAGAGGGATAAAGCTTATGAATGATATAATGGACTTGTAGGAAAAGGTGCATGAACACAGGTTACTATTAGAGACCGATATTATTGAAAACCAATTTGGATTCATATCAGGAAGATCTACAATAGAAGCGATTTATTTATTAAGGGGGCTAATTGAAAAGTATAGGAGAAAAGGAAGAGATTTGCATATGATTTTCAGTGATTTGGAAAAAACGTATGACCTTGTGCCAAGAGAAGTACTTTGGAAAGCCTTGGGAAAGAAGGGGGTGTGGTTTCTTATATCAAAACCATTCAGGAAACGTACAAGGGGGCTACAACCAATGTTAGAATACCTGGAGGTATTACAAAGGATTGTCCTATAAAGATTGGCCTACATCAGGGATCAACTTTACTTGTCTAGCCTAGTAGTATATGTTTTAACTAAGCCTATACAAGAAGAGATCCCTAAATGATTGTTTTTTTACGGATGATATAGTTCTATTGCCTAAATCCTGGGAGAAAATTAATTCTAAACTTGAGATATGGAGACGGGCTTTTAAATTTAAGGGCTTTCGTCTGAGTATGAGCAAAATTGAATATATATATATATATTACAATTATGATAAGAAAGTGAAAGTTAAATTGAGGGGGCAAGCCATTCCACAAGTGACAAAATCTAGATATTTGGCATCAATTATAACAAGATGGTGAAAATGATAGGAATGTTAATCATAGAATTCAAGTTGGATGGTATAAATGGAGAAAAACTACTGGAGTTATTTGTTATGGGAAAGTACCTAATAAGATAAAAGGGAAGTTCTATCATACTGCTATAAGACCAGCAATGCTATATGGTAGTGAGTGTTGGTCTTTAAAGGGAGAACATGAACATAAAATGAGGGTAGTCGAGATGAGGATGTTGAGATAGATGTGTGGTCATACAATAAAAGACAAGATTCATAATACTCATATACGTAATCGAGTTAAAGTGGCCTATATTGAAGGAAAAATAGTAAAACGTCATTTGAGGTGGTTTTGACATATTCAACGAAGGCCATTTAGTACTCCAGTGAGAAGAGTTGATCAAGCAGTATAGAGTTCTATAAAACGACGTTGAGGAAGGCCTAAGTGAATGGTCAATGAGGTCATAGTGAGAGATCTTTTGATTAATAATATATATAAAGATATGATTTTTTGTGTAGTACAATAGTGTCATACAATTCATGTAACCGCCTACACCTAGTGGGATAAGGGCTTTATTGTTGTTGTTGTATTAATCTAATAATTTTAACCTGAATTAGTGCATGATCTTGGCTTAATCAATAATCGAACATGACATTTGAATAAGAAGGGAAAAGAAAACCCTGGAGGCATGCGTGTTAAAAAAGTTCAAGGAAACCGCATTTTTCATAAGCGATGAACAACTAATGAGGTAAATCCAGCTTAATTAGTGGAATGCATGGTAAAACATATATATACTTTACAGAGGAAAAAAAAGGTGAAAAGTTTTGGATTATATCATACCACATTCCTTGGGTTTGGATTTCTTGCTTTTGGGTTGCAAAGAAAACCAAGAACTAAGAGATTTACTTTCCTCCTCAAAAACAAGCGAAATTGGCATCTTGAGCTGTCCCACGAAATCATCATTGAAGTACTTATCTTCATCCATGACACAAACCATTAATTCTTCGTCCAAATCCTCAACGCAAAAACTAAACTCTTCGTCCCACTTGGCATTGACGCACTTCTTTAGCACTTTGGTCTTAAACTTCTGCTTCCCCAACTGTATCCTCACGTATGGATCGCTTAATCCATAATCATTTGGTATTCTTGCTTCAACAACACGAACCACAAGCTTCATTTTTCTACAAACCGGAATCGCGAAGAGAAGATGGCGATGGTGGCTGTAATTTTCACAACGATTTTTTTAAAAAAACAAATGAATCAGACAGAAAAGTAAAAAATGCCGATTCTGTCCATGAAGTTTATTGTTGTTTTCTTGTTATAATTAAATTCATGGAGCTGACGAAGAGGAAGATCATGGGATTCTGAGAGAAGCAGATTGAACCCAGAATCCCCAAACAGCAGACCCACACAAAAAAACACGGTTAATTTTTCTGATGGGTGAGAAGAATAGGATTATTAAAGAAAATTAGAAAATCCAAAACGAGAACTTGGGATGAGAGGGAGGTGTAGATTTAACTAGAAAAAGAATAATTATTTATTATTCTTACTGTATAATTTCTTTTTTCTTTTTCATTTTTTTCCAACTAAACTCTTCCCTTGTAAATATTAAATCAATCTTTCATGATGAAAGGTTTTCCTATATCTACCTCAATCATTATCAATCAATCACCATCTTTACTTTTAAAAACTTGTTACACTAGTAAAAAGTGGGTTGTTCCGGTGAGGATCTATATATATGTTATTTATGATTATTTTTCTTTATTTATATTTACACTTTCCTAATGTTGTATCATTGCAAAATTTAAATTCAAAAGGTAATTTCTTAATTTTTTATACTTTTTTGTGTTCACATGGACACGTTATTAATGTTATATCATTATAGAATTAAAACTTAAAAGGTAATGATTGACTTTTGACCATAATTAGACATTTTGAAATGCATTTGAGATTTATGCAAATATAAAAAGGAAGAAGCGCCTAAATAATTGGGATATTAACACTCAATAAATACATGTTAATTCACCAGTACAAAAATGACTTTTAAGACCGGTTCAAAATGACTTTTTAAACCGGTTCAGGATGAGGTATTGATACAACCGATCTTAAAAGTCTGATATTTTTTAGATTGGTTATGCAACCGAACTTAAAGAAAACATTTTAAGACCGGTTGTAATATAAACCAGTCTTAAAAATACATTATTTTAAGGCCAGTTGCTATAACCACCGGTCTTAAAATACCTCATTTGAAGAGCTACAGTAACACTTTTAAGACTGGTTGTCCTTAAACTCGGTCTTAAAAATTTCAGTTTTAAGACCGTTTGTCTTTACAACCGGTCTTAAAATAAAACTTTTAAGACCGGTTGAATATAAAACCGATTTTAAAAATATATTTAAGACTGGCAATTTATACAACCGGTCTTAAAAGTTTTCTTTATGATTTTTTTTCTATTGTCTTTGATTATGTTTGTATACCAGAATGTCTTTGATTATCTTTGTATACCAGAACACATATCCTGAAGTTGCTTCCAAGGCCATACTTATTAAGTACAAAGTTGAGATTTAAGTGACAAGTCCCCATATTCAATTTATACATGCCATATATATATATGGAATTTGTTATGCAATCAACAACTAACTTTTAACAAAATAAATGTTGTCATAAGGTGTATTCATTTTCCTTCTACTCACCATTTCCTTTTTCTTTAGTTTTCCCATTGGGAACTTGAAACATAACCTAGGCTAGTGGATGTCTCAACCAATTAAACAAGTTCACATGGATAAATGCATGATGTTACATACATAATCACAAAATGTAACATAATATAGGCTAATGGATGTCTCAACCAAGTTCACATGGAAAAATGCATGATGTCACATAATCACAAAAACAACAAACATGTCAATTCATGCAACCAACAAGTTTTGCAAAAAAGCCGAGGGAAGAAGAATTTCTTAGTATATACAGAAAATTCCTCAGTTTTACAAAAACTCACTATTGTTGTAAAAGCTCATAAATGATTCCGCACAAGAATTGTTGATGAAATCAATATCTTCGCTCAGAAAGGGGTCAGCAAAATCAAACATCTGTAACACCAAAGCCAGACAAAATATTAACTTGCTAACTTAAAAAAGAATAAAAGTAATACGAAATTTTTTGAAATATACATTTACCTCTTGAGTAAAGTCTATCATGCCTAGAGTGATAATGTTATAAATGTGTCTCAAAACATACAACCCACATAAGTGGACCCCAGTGGTTGCCTACGGGTCTAAAAAATAGCATGATATTATTAAAACAAGTATAAAAGCATGCATTGTTGAATACATTCTTAAAACAAATTAAACCACTATATACTAACCTTTGGCATGATCCATGTAGGGTCTTTTAAGTCACGAACATACTTACCAAGACCAGTGTAACCCCCTGCCGCAATTATATCCGAAATACGCAATTAAGGTGAAATAGAGACCAATAAGAAACAAAACTATATTTTACAAACCCATCTACCAGATGGGGTTTTCATAAATACCTTTCGAAATCATTTAGAAACTTGGTCTCATAATCACTTTTCGAATACAATTACTATGCGGAATATCACATTCATAACAAATCAGAGTACACAAAATAATCCTGGGTTCCATACATTAACTCAAAGCCTTATAGGGCATATTCGCCCCTACAAGCCCTCATATAGGGATTACACAAATCTATCTCAAATACATAGCAAATCCTCATCCACATACTCATATGCACATCCAAATAACCAATTACAAATCATCCCAATTATGATGATAACCAACTACCGAATCTTTAACTTGAAGGGAGTCCTCTTCGCCCTTGTCTGCTTACTCCATCATCGATCTACTACCCTGTCTGAAAGGTTAGTAGGGGAGGGTGAGATTCTAGAGAATCTCAGTAGGATAACAATATCAATATGCATGTATGATAAATGTTTAATGCATGACATGCTTGCATCACACAACTCATGATAACTTAATGACAATTTGCAAGCTCAATGCTTCGAACAATATACCTATGGCCATAGCATAAATTGAAACATAGCTTCAAATTACACACAATTATGCAAAGCTAAGACATGCACCAACACACTAACACATATCAAATACAAGCAGAAGAGATATGTTCCCTACACTCTTTCCACGTATGCTCCAGCTCTGCTTACTCGCGATCAGAACAAATACCGAATCACGTCCAGGCGAACATCAAATCCTATAACCAAACAAGGATATAGGGTTAATCCCTTTTCCAATTCCTTAACTCTCAAACACTTAAGTTGGTTATCATTTAACACCTTTAGGTGGCTAATCAAAGCCCAAACATATGCCTAAAGGCTTGGGAAACACTTGACCAAAGATCACCTTTAGAAGTGTAAAATACTGATTTTTGGGGGTGGGCCGCGGCCAAAAAATCCATGGGCTGCGGCCCAAAACTGCCCAGAAACGGTCAGAAACATTTGGGCTACGGCCCAGAATCCACGGGCCGCGGCCCAAGAAATCCAGTTTCTTGGCTTAACTTCCAAAAATCATAACTAATTCCACAAAAATCGAAATGAGGTGATCCCAAAGCCAAATTAAAGCTATTCAAGTCCTCTACACAGAAAAAATATTGGCCTTTACTAGAAATCACCACACAAATACAGAATTCCCCAAAACTCAAGACTGTCCCAAAACAGGTTCCATTTTCGACCTCAAAGTTTGGACAGCTATAACTCCCAGTTCCCAAAACGAAATGGCACAAATTATATGTCCATTTTGAATCTTGGGATGTGAACTTCAAGACTGGAAAGTTTCAGAATTTTCTAATATCATTTGCTCATTCAAAATGGCAATACAAACAGACTGCCCAGACAGAATTCTCACTGGACAGAATTTCCAGTTTTGCAACCATTGTGTCCAATCCAATTCAAACCAATTCCAATGATTAAATACCACAACATGACACCATTTTCAACACAAAACAACATCCAATTCCACCATTCACATTCCACACGAAAATACCATAAAATCAGGGCAAAATTCAAAAATCACAATACTTAACCAAAAGTCACAAAACTTAGATCAAAAGGCTTCAAATACTCACCTCTTCCTCTTTCCCAAATCAATTCCTTGATTCTTCATACTTCCAATTTTCCTCAAGCTATCAAACACCACCAATCAAGAATCTAAAACCATAGAGATGAAGCTCTCATCACTATGAACAACTTTATAAAAGATTATTAGAGCATTTAAGGTCACATAGGACGCTTACCATGAACTCCTTTCTTTCTCTTTCCTCCTTAAGCTTAACGAAAATGGAGAATGAAGGAGAGAGATGAAATGAACATAGAACATCAGATTTTTGGCTCTCCAAATGCATATAGCCGACCATGAGGGAGGAGAGGAGAGAGGAAAGAGTTTGAACCTTTGACCAAGATCCTATGGTTCACATTGCAACACTTGTCACAATCTTGTTCCCTCTACCGTGAGCTCACATGAGCATCACCACATGGGATTCCACCCTTTGATCTCAACACAAATCAATCCTAACCATTGATCTTGAAGTTACCAATGAGTTTCCTCTTCGGTAGCTGACCAATTGGTCGGTAACTTTACCGTTTTGCCCCTGATTACGGTAATTCTCATTGAATCACCATCAAATACATTTTCTCATTCATTTCCTTTCACAATGCACCCTCCCTTCTATTTTAAGTCAATTTAGAGGTTAATCCATAATTGAACTTAAATACAGGGTTTCGGCATTGCCCATGGCACTTACGAATCACATCGGGTGCCAAATCACACCATAATCTCCAAAAGGGTTATTTATCACTAACCACATCCACTTTTGGAGTCATTAACCCTTAATCACAATTTGGGATTTTGCTAAACCGGGGCTTAGTAGTCCACTTATCTCAGGCTTATTCTCTAGTCTCAAATCTCAAAATTCAGGGTATTACAACCAGCATGTAGGAATGTCCTCATTGCCTTATCATCATCAAAAGCACAAAAGGTTACTTATTTTACACAAATTCCATGAATTTCCAAAAATAGGCAATGCAAGAAAACTTACAAGTTCATGGTCTTCTTCAATTCATTCCCTGGTTTGTGGTGGAGGGAGCACAAGATGATGACTGTATAGCTCTTCTTGCATAGAAGAACCAATTGCTAATAATCCTTGAAAAAAAAGGATGACTATATATTAAGCAAATATAAAACATTATATATATTATGAAATATATAATTGTTTCTTACCTATACACATATGGAGCCAAGAAACACTCAATTCGGGTTTCACTAAGCCTATATGATAAATATGTATGTTTGATAGTAGATGTGGTGCCTCTGTCGTGGAGTTGAACTGGACATAGGAATCCAAATTTATCGCTTTTGTCAAAGGAAATCAACCTATGATTCATGCACCTACAATAATGCAAGCACACAAATCAAAGTTTAATTAACAGCATAATTTGTAAAATATTTACTTCTAATTGAAGAAGATACTTACATTAAAAATAGTTAGATAATCGAAACCATAAGTTGTTGTAGAGGAGCTACCAGGGACATTAAATCATCCCTCTCAAGATAGCATTACACCCTTGACTTGCCAACAGCTAAATTAGTAGGCCAATCTCTTGTGCAAAAGGACGTATCATATGCCATCAAAATCACTTGCTGCATGATATTCAATAGAGGATGTGAAGCTACTTGAGTGGAGGGAGGTGCAAGTGGCGGGGCTATAATTGGGGCTTCCTCAACTTGATCAAAAACAAGGTTCTTTCGTCACAAGATGAAAGAGCTGAGGACATCGCTCACAATCTTGAAGTCATCAGTAAGGATAGGGAGAGGTGCATCTGCAACAATCACCTCTTCAACTGCAACTCTGACTTGATCATCTTTTATTTGTTGGTGGTGGACAGTTGATCCCAAGTTGCGCATGCTCCCCTATACAGCTAGTCATTTTAGAGGATCTTCCACAAATAGGTCACAAGGCTCACCAATTTATTTTCTAGGACCCTCTGATGAATGGCCAATACAACTCCCTTTAGTGCTCTATTTAGGGTTTAGGGAATGTGCTTGGGGATCACTGGTATCTTGTCTTGTGCTCGCCACGATAATCCATTCCTTCTTCATCTTGCTAACCTTTCTTAAGATCGTGCATCAAATGATGCTTCTGCCTCGGCCCTTGCTTCTGCCCTCACAGTGGCCAACATATGCTCTATCTCCTCCCTAGTCACAACACTTGAGGAATTGCGGGGGTTTACTCTAAAGTAATCCCTTATGCCTACCCCTCCTCCAACCCCCCTAACATAGCCAAGATGCTCATGTTTTCCTGTAGCTACGGTCAGGATGTCATTCCTCCCATCTGACTTAAACGATCCCTTAGCCTATTTTTTTTGAAGCTCCTCCTATAAAACACATATGACAAATGTTAATAATGAAATTTGTTTACTAAATAATTAATAACAACAACAATACTTACAATATTTTCACCAACTATACAAGATTGTTCACTCAACCCACTCTTCTTTTGGTGAGCGAACAACCACTTCTCTTCATGACGTATTGGAGATGGTGGAGAAAGAGGAACAGAAGGATCGGATTGAGCTGCTTCTTTCAATCTCTTCCGTTTGGCCGCCAACAAGTCTTTTTTGGCCTTCGCATAACCCCCACGAGACATTGTATGAGGGCAATCATTCTTTTTACTACTCTCTTGGGCCTTTTTCCTTTTTTCCTGTGAATAAGAAATCAAAATTAAGATTACAATCAATAAAGACAATTCACAATTCATAAGTAAATTAAATGCAAAATAAGTCAACTCACCAATGCTTCTGGAGTAGTCCGAAGTCGTCTAAATTCTTGCTAAGTGTGTTCGTCAACATAAGAATACTTATCACACGGATTAGGAAGAGGCTGACCTTCTTTCACCTTGATATTCATGTAATTGTTTGCTAGACTTGTGTTAAACTTCCTCCAGCGTTCATCACAATACGTCATTGTCTTCTTATAAAAGATTTCACACTCATGAATGTTGTAAGTGAGTTGGATAGTTTTCCAAATATGTCGTTTTAAACTTTTATCCACATTTCTCCATTCTTCTATCAAGATGCTAGGCTTGTTGTGTGCTAGGAGGCTAATAAAACTCCTATACCAGTTGCATTAGGCCCAATTGGTTTCTAATATCTATCAAACTCAATCAGAATCTTTTCCCCGTTATTCCGATTGAGGGGAATGTCTTTCAATCGGGTGCCTCTTCTACCCCTTCGTAGGGACTGGTTACATGGCTCACTTTGTTCTTGGCTCAAAGCATTGCTAGGCTTCAGAGTACCCTCACTAGGATAACTCATTATCCTCACTTTAATGACACTATTTAAGGATAGTGATGGTTTAATGACACTATTGCTATCCCAATAAGACTCTATAGCACTTAATAGCATAACACGGCACTATTAGCACAAGTTGATAATCAATATCAAGCAATATCAGCACTATGTAAATGTGGTTCTCGCATCTCATATAAGATCTAGAAAATAAGACAAAGCTAATAACTTGAGAAATAAAAAACTATGTTCCTGCAACTACGAATGAGAAAATAATGGCACCTCTTTTTCAAACATACAACACTTGAGAAATAAAAAACTACTATTAACCAAGCATAAAGCTAAACATGTAATGACCCAAAAATGGGATTGGGGGCTAATGACTTCAAAAGTGGATGCAATTATTGCTGAATAAACACTTTTGGAGAATGTGTGATGGGAATTTGGTTGTTTTAGTCCGGAAATGGATTCCTTGGGTGGAAATATGTTAGGTTAACTTAGGTTAGAATTTCAGGAAAATTGCAACCGGACCAGGTATGGCAGTGGGGCCAGGCCGGGTCCCCAGGGGCATTTTTATAATTTTCATTATAGACTCATATAACCCCCAGAAACACTGTGGAAGTGTCTAAATGGTGTATTTGGAATTGTAGGATTTGACATTTTCCCTGATCATGAATGACCTGTGCCAGAGCACGTTCGGAAAGAACCAGGTAGTGACTCTTTTTCTTATACTATGTGTAATGCACTGTATGTGTGTTGTATCACTATTTTGTGATGATTTCTGATGTTGCTGTGGTTACAGCTGGTGATAGTTGTCGTTATACAACGAAAGACGTCATTTACAGCGCAAGTAGTTGTTATACATTACAAGCTATCGTAATTATGATTACAGCGTAAGTTGTGGTGACTGTGATTATAGCAAGAGCTGACGCATTGTGTATACAACCATGAGTGTTTTCATTTGTGGTAAAAGCCATATATCTTTGTGTGTTGCTGCTGCTGCTATTTGTGATTTACTTACATGCTGTGTGCTTATATATTGTATGAGTAACTTGTTACTACTAAGATTTTTTGAATCTCATTCTTTCCATGAACTGACCTACAAATAAGGCAAGTGACTCAAAAGGGAAGCAGATAACCAAGAGCAGCTAGGACTCCTTAGAGATCTTTGATATTGGTTGTTGTTATCCATTTTGATTAGGGATTACTGTACATATGTGGAATGATTTTGTGTAATCCCCTATATGGGAAACTATAAATCCTTAGTGAATGAATGAAACCCGAGGGTTGCCGGGATTTTGTTATACAGTCTGATATATATGAATGCGATTCAACTGCACAGGGTAATTATATTTGAATCTTGAATTTGAGACTAGAATAGGAATGAAATTTTGAAAGAGTTATTGGAAACCCTAACATAAGGAGGGGAGTTTGAAATAAGTTTAATTATTCGTTGGTCTCTAATTCATTTTAATTACACCTTTTTAAATCATAACTACGATTTTTGAGGCAAGGAGTTACAAAACACACTTAAAATGGATGGATAATACTAGTTCAAATAGAGAATGCAAGCCAACAACAATTAGAGATCATGGCAATTTAGTCCACAAGCAATTCAATCCCCCAATTGCATATGAAGGAAGCAAGCCAACAATAATAATGCAACTCTTAATTAATTAAAAGAAATTAATTACAAATCTTGTTTGATTGAGTTATAAATATCTGGAATTCGAGCTTGAGGAACAAAACCAGGGGAAGCAAGCAACGACAAAGAAGGAATGCAATCCACAGTACCATTGTGTCAACAGGCAGCGTTGGTAAAGAATGGAGGAGAGACATGGGAAGGAGCAGTTTAACAAAGAAACCCAGGGGAAGCAAGAAAATAAGGTTGAGAAAGAAACCAATCGAAGGGAACAAATGATGATAGCCTTATGATAATGTATTCAACCGTACATCTGCGTCAACCGTAGCGAAGGTTAAGGACGAAGGAGAGAAGTGGAACGGAGGAGCTGCAGTGAACCAAGGGAGGGGTTTGCAAGATGTCCTTGAGTATCAGATTTCAAAGTTGAAATTAGGTGCAAGCTAAAATTTAGGTCAGTTTTAAGACCGCTTGTTATACAAAACCAATTTTAAAAGTAATATTTTAGATCGGTTTTTGCAAAATTACCGATCTTAAAAAAATGAAAATTTTTAAGATCGGTTCTTCTTAACAACTAGTCTTAAAGTTTTAATATTTAAGACCGATTTTTATTCACAACCGGTCTTAAAAATAATAAACATATTTTTTTTAATTGCCTTTAATTCAGATAATATATTAGACTTGTTATATTTAGAACCGGTCTAGAAAATATATTACATATATTTATATTTTAATTATTTGTATTGTAAGACCTGTTGTTTTTGGAACCGGTCTAAAAAATGTTTTTAAGACCTTATTTCAATATAACCGGTCTTAAAAGTTGATTATAATTACAAAAATGCCACCAGTCATATTTTTAAGACCTTATCCGATATAACCAGTCTTAATATGTCAGTCTAAAAGCCCTTTTTTGTACCAGTAATTGTTACTTTTTAATTTTTTTATTTATATTTGTTTATATTTGATTATTAGAGATAATCATATAAGGATCCATCACGAGAACATATTTATGCTTATATTTTTCAATTTTTTACAATAATTGGACATTTTCTAACAATAATCATTCATAATAACCATAATTATAATATTTCAAAATTTTGTTGTAATATTCAAAACTTATACAAATCATTGTCAAAACATACCAATCAAACGAGATCTTATTCATTAAAAAAACTTAATTACATAATAAACATAGGTTTTGTTGCATAAAGCTCCACAATATCTTCCTAGTGTCTAGCATCTATTTCAACTTCTGATAATAATTAGACATATCCTAAATGATACATAATAACTATAATTATCAAATTTCATATTCTAGTTGTAATATTCAAAGATATAGACAAATCAAATGAGATGTTATTCAATAAAAAATCAAATCGCATAATAAACATAGCTTTTGTTGCGGTATGTATCTAAAGCCTTGCAATGATCTTAGTTGTGTAGCTTCAATTTGAACTTGTAATAATAACTAATTATTTCCTAACCCTAATGATTCATAATAACCATACTTATAATACTCCATATTTCCAACTGAAAAATAGTAGACTATTTGTGCATGATTAATTGTAAAATAAAAAAGGATTAAGGGGCAAACATATACATAAACTTTTCTCAAAAGTGCATTCACCATTATAAACTTTTTTTTTGGGAGCAAAAGTAGCCATGAACTTTCAAAAGGGAGACCAAAGTGACACTTTCATTAAAACTAATTAACGAACATTAACTTCAGTGCAAAAGTAAAAAAATACCTCTATCTAAAAAAAAGGTTAAGAGGCAAAAATATCCATAAACTTTTTTAAAAGTACAAAAATATCCATAAACTTTTTTCAAAAATACATCGACCATCATAACCTTTTTAAGATATGAGTATTTTGGTATTTTTGCACTAGAATTAATGGCCGTTAGTTAGTTATAATGGAAGTGTCACTTTTGCCCCTTTTTTAAAAGTTCATGGTTACTTTTACACTTAAAAAAAATTTATAGTAGTGGATCATTTTTTTAGAAAATTTTATGGATATTTTTGCCCCTTAACCAAATGAAAAATCTTGAAAACTTGAAAGTTAAATTGACCTTTGATTTGAATGAATGATAGAAATTATCTTCATGAGTAACCAATCATATTTCGAAACAAAAATTCATAACTTTTCAAATGGATTTGAGATTTTTGAAAATATAAAAAAGGGAAAATCCCATTTAAATATCAAATGAACTTGCAAAACCCCCAAAAATATGATAATACTTGAACATGACTTAAAGGTGATATGTATCAAATTGAAATTTTAAAGTCTTGCTGCTTTTACCATTTTGCCCTACAACTTTTTTTTTTAAAAAGGAAAGTGTTCCCTTACCGGAGCACCATCGTCGGCCGGCCTGAACCCTCCGGCAGCC
Organism: Inga leiocalycina; assembly: GCA_963242795.1. Lineage (NCBI taxonomy): Eukaryota > Viridiplantae > Streptophyta > Magnoliopsida > Fabales > Fabaceae > Inga > Inga leiocalycina. The sequence goes on from OY725323.1 coordinate 54,168,457, forward strand.
AGAGCTCCGGCTCTGGGGGCCTTTTATGGGCGGCCGAGGAGTTTTATTTTTTTGAAAAAATGGTTTAAGGGGGTCAAGGGGTGAGATTGAACTTTAGGGGCTTGGTGGCCGTTGGGCAATCAAGCTCCTTTGATATATATATATGCATTAATATATATGTATAATAAAAATGAAGGCATAATGACTTTAATAAAATTAGTAATGGAAATGACAAAAATGCGTAATGGTATTGACTACACGAATAATGAAATTGACTAAACGAGTAATGAGAATGACTAAACGAGTAATATATATATTAATATATATGTATAATAAAAATGAAGGCATCATGGCTTTAATAAAATCAACAATGGAAATGACAAAATACATAATGGTATTGACTAAACGAGTAATATATATATAGACATGAATATATATAAGTCTAATAAAAATGAAGGCATAATGGCTTTAACAAAATCAGTGATGAAAATGACAAAATGCATAATGGTATTGACTAAACGAGTGATGTGATTGATTAAATAAGTGATGTGATTAACTAAACGAGTAATGGAAATGACTAAATGAGTAATATCTATATATATATATATGTATAATAAAAATGAAGGCATAATGGCTTTAACAAAATCAGTAATGGAAATGACAAAATATATAATGATATTGGCTAAGTGAGAAATGAGAATGACTAAACGAGTAATATATATATATGTATATGTATATATAATATATATAAAGGTATGATGGCTTTAACAAAATCAGTAGTGGTTTTCACAAAATCAATAATGGAAATGACAAAATGCGTGATGGTATTGACTAAATGAATAATGAGATTGGCAAAATGAGTAATGGGAATGACAAAACGAGTAATATATATAGACACACCCACATTAATATATATATATATATATGTATGTATGTATAATATAAATAAAGGTATATTGGCTTTAACAAAATCAGTAATGTAAATGACAAAATGGGTAATGGTATAGACTAAACGAGTAATATATATATACACATTGATAACATTGTGCATTATGCATTTTGTTATTCTCATACTCATTTAGTCAATACCATTAAATATTTTGTCATTTCCATTACTCGGTTAGTCAATACAATTACACATTATGTCATTTCAATTACTGATTTTGTTATGGCCATAATGACTTCATTTTTATTATACATATATATTAATGCATATATAAATATATATATATATATATTAGAAGAGCTTGATGGCCCAATGGCCACCAAGCCCTTAAAGTATGGGGATTGGGTGGTTTCTATCCTACCCTTTGTAACATCCTGGATTTTAATTAAGGAATAATAACTTCAAATGATGTAATTAATGTTGATTAAGCATATTTGAAGTATATGTTGTATGTTATGATATAAAGATCATTAGTGATGATTTAATGAGTATTGTACTCATCAGGGGTAAAACGGTAAATTTACCAACCATCTGGTTAGCTACGGATGATAAAACCTCTTAGTAATCAAAATCAATGGTTGAGATTGAAAGATAATGGGGTGGAATCAAGTGTGAATGGGAGTATGTGAATTCATGTAAGGGTGAAGAGTGAGATGATGACAAGTGTCCAAATGAGAGCCATTGGATGAGTCAACAATTTCAAACTCTTTCTCTCTCCCTCTTAGTCGGTTTTTGCATGGGAAGAAGGGAAGGATGATCATCACTTTCACCAACTCCTTTCTCTCTCTATTCCCTCCATTTTCGTTGAAGCAAGCAAGAAAGAGAAAGAAAGGGCTTGAATTCTAGGTGAGTAAATGATCTTATATGCTTAGTTACCCTTCATTAATGTTGATCAAGAGGTCAAGAGCATTAATTCTATGATTTCAGAATTTCCATTGGTGGTGTTTGATTGTTGGATGAATCTGAAAGTTGGTGGAATCAAGGTGTTGATTTCAGCAAGTTAAAGAGGTAGGTTTGTAATGCATTTTGATATATATGTCAAGATGTTTGCTTAACCAATGAGAATTCTGGAAATTAGACCTAATTATGATGTTAAGTGAAGGGTAGACTTTGATGAGAGTGTCACTATTCATTTGGTCAGTTTTGACATTTGGGAGTGATTAGAAATTGGTTGGAAGTTGAATAAGGGAATTTGTTGGAATGGGTTTTTGAGTGGTTTGAGGATTTAGAGAGGGAATGGGTTGAGTAGGTTGAATTTGGGTTATTGTTGGTTGCCAATGGGTTCTATGTGTTGAAATAAGTGAAAATGAGCTCTAACACAAGTTTTAGAACCATTGGAGTGCAATTGGTGAATTCTGGTAAATCAACTCAGTTGCTGCGTTTTGGGTATCTGGTGTGATTTCTCGAGTGATGGAAGAACTCACTCTAGCACAGGATGAACGTGCTCGAGTGAGCATGTTGTGCTCGAGTGAGGGTGCCTTTTTGGTGCTGCGGGTGAGTGTCTCAGGGTATCACTCGAGAGTGATTGCTAAGAGTGCGCCTGGCACTCGCGAGCATTGGGGGATCACTCGAGCACTGGGACTTGTGCTCGAGTGAATCTGAGCCTGGGGGTGGAGTTACTCTCGGGTTGTCACTCGCTGGACCTCACTTCCGTGTGCTCGCGAGCACTGGGGTCAGTGCTCGAGCACAGGTGTTTGTGCTCGAGTGAAGGTGGAGGAAGAGGTTGAGAGATGCTCTTGGGTAGACACTCGCAGGGCCTCACTTCCGTGGTGCTCGAGTGCTGGTGAGGTCTCTGCTCGAGCACAGGTGCTTGTGCTCGAGTGAGAGTGTAGGTTTGTCGCGGGAGTTGCTCTCGGGTAAGCACTTCCTGTCTCACTCGCATGTGTGCTCGAGTGAGATCGAGGGTTGTGCTCGAGCACGGTCTTCTGTGCTCGAGTGAGAGGGCCAAAAATCAGAGTTTAGTTTTCTTGTGAGGGATCTTTGGGGATAGTTATACCAACCCTTTAGGCTTATGTTTAGGCATGTAATGGCCATCCAAAGAGTACAAATGAATACCAACTTAGAGTGTTATTGAATTAAGAACTTGGAAAAGGAAATTAACCAAATGTCCCTATTTTGATCATAGGATTTGATATCTGCTATCCTCGTGAGCCTACTGCGCCAGTGACCGTCAGGAAAGGATCAGGTAGTGACTTTTCTTTCGTACCATTTATGATGCATTGTATGTGTGTATGATCAGTGATTTGTGATAAATTCGGATATTGCGACTTATGTGGATATGTGTTAGCACCGTCAGTCCAACAGTCCCTGAGTAGCTAACAACGGTTCGGGTAAGGGCGATGTGCCTTCCTGGCGGAGAAAGGGGATGAGGATGAGGTGTGATATATGTGATTATGTGAGCCGAAAGGCTATTTGTGAAGTCCGACGGGCCATTTGTGAAAGCCGGATAGCTGTATGAGCTATAAGGCTATATGTATGCACTGCCGCACCAATAGTCCCTGAGTAGCTAACAACGGTTCGGGTTAGGGCAGTGTGCCTTCCCGGCGGAGAAAGGGGATGAGGGTGGAGTGTGATATGCCATGCCAATAGTCCCTGAGTAGCTAACAACGGTTCGGGTTAGGGCAGTGTGCCTTCCCGGCGGAGAAAGGGGATGAGGGTGGAATGTGATATGAGTTGCTGCTGCTGTATGATGATTTGCTTACATGCTGTGTGATTATATGTGGTATAAATGTTTAGTTACTACTGGGATTCTTTTGAATCTCATTCTTTCCTTTGAACTAACATTTCAGACAGGGCGAGTGGCTCTAAGGAGAAGCGAGCGACCAGGACCGGATAGAGTTACTAGGGATATTAGTATGGTTTTGTTGGTTAATCATTTTGGATAGGGATTACTGTAGTACATTTTGAGATGTAAATAGTGTGAACACTTGGTTTGTAATCCCCTACTTGGAATTTGAAACTCCATGTATATATAGATTACCCGGGGGTTGTCGGGGTTTAAATTACGAACTCTGATATATTTATGAATGTAAGTTAACTGCATAGGTGATTATATTCGATAATTGGAAACGAGACCTGGATAGAAAAGAAGTTTTGAAAATTTTGTAAGTTCCTACTATTCCGTAGGTAATTTAGTAAGTTTTGAATTATCCAACGGTCTCAAACCCCTTTTTACTATGAGTTATCGAATCTTAATTACGGTAATTACGGCAGGGGGTTACACCCTTTACCCCTTTAAACCATTTTTTCAAACAAAAAAACTCCCCGCCTTCCAAAAAGGCTCCTTACCCCGGTGGTTCGAGCTCTGGCTGTCGAAGGATCTTAGGTGTCCTGCAGTCGGCCGATGGTGGTATTCAGGCAAGGGGCACCTTTCCTATTTTAAAAAAAAGTGAGGGGGAAAATGGTAAAAGCAGCAAGTAGGTGTGTGCATCATTTCCCATCCTAGTCTTCCTGTCCCAAGCCCCAATAAATCGGGACAGGAAAATCCTATTACGAAATTTTTGGGACGAGAAAAAATCGGGATCGAGAATGGTATTTCCTGATCCTGACTTTTTCCTGATTCTGAAGTAATTTGTATATATAATTTTTTTAGCTGTCTATTGATCTATTCTAACTAAAACAAAATAGTAAGCAACAGAATTTACCTTCCTCCTCATCGACACAACTTATACAAGTTTTTTGGGTTATGAGCCTTAATATTCCTTTCCTCCTCTCTCTGCCTGAAGGTTGACAGATGTCCCATTCCTGGTCAGCGGTTGCTCATCACCTTTTTGCCTAATAGACGACGGTCCTCTAATTGCTCAATGCCTTCAGATCTCATTGTCAAGTTCTGCAGATCGCATTATCAAGCTCTATGAGTGGCAAGCTCTGTCAAGCTCATCCCCTCCCTAATTTCTTCTCTCTATAAGAAGTTTCTTCAAGCTAAGGTATCTAATAGCCATTGGGTTCACTGTTTCTCTTCATTAGTTTTGACTTTTATCATTGACTTGAGGAGAAAATGTTCTGTATGCTGAAACTTGAATAACCATTACAAGGTAGGCCATGCAAGTAAAAATAACGGACTATATATGCAGAAAGGAAAAAGATTTTTGGGCATTTCTATGCAAATGAACCAAGTTTTGCTTTCTAATATAGATCATTAGTCCAATTAACCCATACCAAAAGAAGATCGAGCATATAAAAAATTAAAAACAAAAAATTGTCCAATTGTCTGTAAATTTCCTGATTCTAACTCGAGAATTTTTAATGCTAAAACAAGACAAGAAAAGAGTGGTATGAATTCGATATCACATGTTACAAGACATTGAAATTATGATACCCAAAAATTGAAAACAACTTAAATATTGTTAGATTAATTGATTGAGTGGTTTATACTTTCCTTTGCATCTATTTTTAGTAGATGACCTCACAAATATTTAGCTGTTTTGGATAAACAAATTATCTTAGTACAAATTATGCATCGACACATGAATTAAATCTTGAAATTGTTAGATCACTGGCTAGAGGTGACATATTGACTGCTGTAGTAAAAACTTCACAAATTACTCTTGTTGTATTGATATAATGTTGGGTACTTGTTTTTTTATTCAAGCTTTATGTAATACCCTGAATTCTGAGAGTTGAGGCTAGAGAATAAGCCTGAGATGAGTGAATTGCTAAGCCCTGGTTTAGCAAGATCCTAAATTTTGAGTATGGGTTAAGGACTCCAAAAGTGGAGGTAATTATTGATAAATAAACTCTTTTGGAGAATATGATGTGATTTGGCACTCGAATGTGATTCGTACACAAATCCTGTATTTAAGCTCAATTATGGATTAACCACTAAATTGACTTAAAATAGAAGGAGGGTGCATAATGTGGTGAAATGGATGGATATGAAGTGTTGGTGGTTATTTAGTGAGAATTGCCATAATTAGGGGCAAAACGGGAAAGTTACCGGCTAGTTGGTCAGTTACCGAAGAGGAAACTCATTGGTAACTCCAAGATCAATGGCTTTAATTGATTTGTGTAAGAGATCAAGGGGTGGAATCTCATGCATGTGTGCCTATGTGAACTCATGGTTGATGGAGCAAGAGGGTGACAATGGGCACAATTTGGACCCTCAGATCTTGGTCAAAAGTTCAACACTCATTTTCCTCTCTTTTCTCCCTTTAGGTCAGTTTTAGGATCCCCAAAATCTTCATCTTCTTCATCTCTATTTTCTCTCTCTAGTTCTCTATGGACATCTCAGTTTTGGTTGGTTTGTGGTCCTCTTTAGCTTAAACACTCTTCTATAAAGTTGTTCATAGTAATGAGAGCTTCATTGCTATGGTTTTATATTTGTGAAAGAAGGTTTTTGAGGGCTTGAGTAAAAGTAGAAAGATGAAGAATCAAGAAATTGGTTTGGGAAAGAGGAAGAGGTAAGTATTTGCTATCTTTTGATCTAAGCTTTGTGGTTTTTGGTTAAGTAGTGTGATTTGTTATTTTTGCCCTGATTTTTGTGGTATTTTTGTGTGGCATGTAATTGGGAGAATTGCATGTTGATTTGTGTTGAAAATGGTGATTTGTTGTGTAATTTGGTCATTGGAATTGTTGGCATTGGAAATGGAAAAGTTTGCAATGTTAGGTTTTGAAATGTGAATTGTGTTGACATGTTGTGGTTGTGATGTAACATGTCAAAGTAATGTGAATTTGGGTGATTTGGTATTTTCAATGGATTCCTTGTAGAAAATTATGTGGTAATGGTATTTGATGTGAAATTGGGAACCATTGGAAGTATTGGTGCGAAACTAAAAATGCTATCCATTGAAAGTCTGTTCTGGGTAGTCTGTTTGTGTGGACTTTTTACTGACCAAATGATATCTAAAAATTCTGAAAATTTCCAGGCTTAGAGTTCACATTCTAAGCTTCAAAATGGACATATAATTAGTGCAATTTCGTTTTGTGAGCTGGGAGATATGACTGTCCACAGTTTGATGTCGAAACTGGACTCTATTTTGGGGCAATGTTGAATTTTGGGAAATTCTGTATTTTTGTGGTGATTTCTGGTAATGGTCCATATTTTTCTTATGAATAAGACTTAAATAACATTCATTTTGCTTTAGAATCACCTTATTTCAAAAGTTTTGGAATTAGTTATGATTTTTGGAATTTCAGCCAAGAAACAGGATTTTCTTGGCCGAGGCCAGAAGGATTCCGGGCTGCGGCCCAAATGTTTTTGACCTGTTTTTGGCCTCACCCAGTGAGTTTGTGGGTCGCGGCCAACTCCTAAAAAGCAGTATTTTGGCACTTCTGAAAGGTGATTCTTGGTATAGTTTCTCCCAACCCTTTAGGGATCTATTTGGGCTTTGACTAGTTACCTAAATGCGTTAAATGATGACCAACATTAAGCATTTGTATGTTGAGGAATTGGAAAAGGGATTAACCCTGTAGAATCGGTAGGCACAGTGGAAGAATTTTAAAAATTTTCACCGATCCTAATCGAGGATCTATCAACGGCGTTTAAACCAAGTTTGAAGGATTCATACCTTTTGATGATTCAGAGTTTTCACGATTTCTAGGAGCCAACACGTCAGGTCCGGTCCCTCTACCGGTATCCACACGAATACTCCCCAACCGAAACTGCGTTCTAGCACCTCTAATGTCTTCTAGGGTTTCACTTACGGTTCTCCATTCTCATGTGCATATGAATATATCTGCTCTATCAAGTTTTTATAACCTATGAGGGCTATTTTCAAATTTCAAAATTAATCATCATTAATTTCGAAATTAATTAACAATTAATTATCTTGATGAGCTAATTAAATAAATTGAGTTTAAATTAAATCTGTCCAACAGTTTTAATTTAACCTATTTTTTTAATTCAAATAAAGAGCCATTAGATTTAATTTATCTTCATAAATTAAATCTGAGATACTATATCTCTATCATGTTAGTTATTAAATTTAATATATCTTAATAAATTAAATTTAAAACTAACACAATATAATAATATCATATAATATACATACATATATATATATATAAGATATATTTCAAAAATATATATATCTATATAATATTATTAATGAATTTTATATTATATATATAAATATAAAATTCGTCCACCCTAAATTAAACATTATCTCGTGTTGGGCCATTCTTGTGTGCGACCCTGTAGGCCTATAAGAAGTTGGCAATGGGCCAATAACTATACTAACCCAAAAGTCACAAGTGGCCTTTAGCAAGACATTACGACTACCCAATTCATATGAGGATCGTTATCACGATGCAACCTGTCATACAACCATGTCACGTACCTTTTGTCACATGATATATCGATCAAGGATAAGGCATGGATAATGTCATCTTCTTGTTCCTAACCATTACTTTCTCGATTCCTGAGTAGCCTGATAACAGAGACAGAAATTCCTTTCATCATAGTATGGCCATACATTTCTTAGACTCACTCATCGAGGGGCCTAATAATATCTCTCTACTAATGTGAGGGACAAATTCCATCTTGATCATTCATATTCCTCTGCATCAAAAACCACCAAACCCGATCGTAGCTTTTATCATCACCCGGTCAAAAGTGACTTTTGACTAGTTCAAAGCTTAACAACTCTCATGTAGGAATCCATGATGACCTCAGGTCTAAGGGCATTATGACGTGGTTATACATGAGAAAAGCTTATGACTTGATCCATGTAGCTTTCTCATTAAGGGTCGATCCAGCACCTTGTACTCTTACAAGTGCCTAAGACTTTGATTTGTATCTCCATATCTTATCAAATTCATACTGATCTTGTTTCATCTTTGCTCCCGCATAGATGACCGACCAGGGACATTTTAGGACAATCTTTATGTATTATCCAGGGATACAATTATCACAGTTAACATGCAAATAATATGATAACAGAATGGAGAAATTTCATTAAAATAATAATGTTCAAAGTATAATGATTGCCCATTAGGGCACAATTTCCAACAAACCCTTTATCCATGATTTTGGTTATAGGATTGGATATTCACCCTGATCATGGTTCGATGTTCATCAGATCATGAGTAGCCGGTGCTGGAGCACATGTGGAAAGAGTGTAGGGAACATATCTCTCCTATATGTATTTGATATTTGTGTTAGTATGTTGGTGCATGTTTTTGCTTTGCATGATTATGTGTAATTTGAAGCTATGTTTCAATTTATGTTATGGCCATCAGTATGTTGTTTGAAGCATTGAGCTTACAAATTTGTCATTGTATTAGCATGAGTTATGTGATACAAGCATGTCATGCATTAAACATTTATCGTACATGCATATTGATATTGTTTTCCTACTGAGATTCTCTTGAATCTCACCCTCCTCTACTAAACTTTTAGACATGGTAGTGGATCGAGGATGGAGCAAGCACCAAGGGCGATGAGGACTTCTTCGGGTTGTCCTTCTGGGTTTTGGTTATTATTGTTGGGAGTATTATGTATTTGGATCTAGATATGTTTATGTGGATGAGTATCTAATTTGGTATTTGGAAATAACTTTGTGTAATCCCCATTTGGGAATTTGTATTAGGCACTTATGCCCTGTAAGGCTTTGATTAATGTATGGAACCCGGGATTGGTCTGATATATTCAAATGTTATTTATCTTCGTGTAGTAATTGTATTCGAAATGTGAATGTGAGACTAGATTATAAATGATTTTGAAATGTATTTATGAAAACCCTATCGTGAACATGGAATTTTAAATGGGTTTTGTTTATTATTGGTCTTTATTTCACTTTAATTGCGTATTTCAAATATAATTACAACAAGGGGGTTACACTTTTCACATATTGACTGTTGTTTCATTTAGTTTAATTTAATCTTAATAGTTGTCTAGAAGTTAAGGACATGGAATATAGAATTTTGCCTATTTAGGGTTGTTGCAATATGATCTTTTTTTAGAATGTTCTGTAATTCTGTTATATTATTAGATGTATCCAATTAATAGATGGTTGCTGCAATTTGATGCTTATTTGGATAAATTTCTTGCATATCTACAGTTTTGTCTATCAAGCTTCTTCCTTTGCATTTATTAGCAGTTTCTACTTGCTGGTTTTTGGTTTTGGCCTTCTTGCTATATGAATTGAGTTCTGCTCCACCATTTTTGGAATTGATTGGTGATTTATTGGACCCCTAGCAATCCACCATATTGAATTTGTGTTTGTTGTAATTTCTGGTGCACATGCAAAAAAATTTCATCATATATTTGATTTCTATAGTTTTATGGATTCTGAATTAATTGTACTATCAGTCTCATTGTATTGACTTCTAAGATTTTCAAAATATAGTAGCTGATTTAACCATATGCAGGTTTATTTAAATTTTTCAATTTTTTTTATAATAACTAGACATTTTCTAGCCATAATGGCATAATGATTATTTTTTCTGTTGGATCATGCATAATTATTTATAATAACCATAATAATTAAAGTATTCCATATTTTTGTTTTAATATTCAAAATACATACTAATTAAATCAAGGAGGTCTTATTCATTAAAAAAAGTGTAAAATACAGTCACCACCCTCTATTTTACCTTAATTATATACACTTCCCTTCTATTTTGAAAATGTATATAAATCATCCTTAAAATTAAAATATGTTTCTCAAACACAATAACAACAAAGCCTTATCTCATTAGGTGGGGTTGGCTATATGGATCCTATAATGTCATTATGTTCTATCGAAAACCAAATCTTTGGATAGATAACTAAAAGATCCTATTTTGTAATCTCATTAAGTGTATGCTTCATTCTTCCTCGACTTCTTTTTAGAGGAATCCATAGTGCTTGATCGGCCATCCTCACGAACACACTCAATGACCCTATTTGAACATGTCTAAACCACTTTAAATGATTTTCTTTTCAATAGATACTACTTTAACTCATTTACATATATGATCATTATGAATCTTATCTTTTGTTGTATGACTACATATCCATCTTAACATTCTTATCTTGACTACTCCTATTTTATGTTGATGTTGTTCCTCTAAAGGCCAACATTCACTATCATATAGCATTGCTAGTATTTTACTAGTGTGATAAAACTTCCCTTTTACCTTATTAGGTACTTTCTGACAACAATTTACTCTTGTAGTTTTTCTCCATTTATACCATACAGTTTAAATTCTATGATTAAAATCTCCATCAATTTCACTATCTTGTTGTATAATTGATCCAACAGATCTAAACTTTATCACTTGCAAAATTACTTGCCCCCCAATTTATGTTCATATATATATATAGATATGAATGTTTTATTAGCTAGACTAGATGTCGAGCTGGAAAGCTTGATAGGTTATAATTCAAATGGTCGAAACGTTGGATTGTTCGGTTGAGTTAATGACGTAATAATTAAAAAAGAGTTAAGTAGCAAATTTGCCCCAGAAGTATGGGTCTAAGAGTAATTTTTCATTAGAAATTTTTTAGGGAGCAATTTCACCCTAGAAGTTTCAAACCATAGCAATGTTGCCCTTTTCCGTTAAGTAACAAACATTGACTGTTAAAAAATTGATGTTGACGGTTAATTTTTTTCTATTACCAGCTTATAAAAGGGTTAAAGAGAATTTTTGCCCTAGAAGTTTTTGTAGAGGAGCACCTTCACCTGGAAGTTTTTTCCCAAGCAATGTTGCCTTGGAAGTACCAAAATCATAGCAATGTCAACCAGACCCTAAAAGACCCAAAATGTCAACATTTAATGACCTAATTATGATGAGGTAGTAGTACCATATAGAACATTATGCTAGATGTAACTCCACCTATTATGCCATGTAATCAAAAAATTTTGAAAAAAGAAAAAAAAAGAACCTAAGCTTTGTATATTGACAGCCCCTATTAGATGAAATTTCTCGACGTTGTCGTTAGTCATCATTTGAATCACCATGGAGTTGAGCACCATGGAATCCTCCTCATCTATTCCCCTCTTCCTCCAATCCCTTATCTTATGGTTCTGTCTTTACCAAAAATTAAAATTCTTAAATAAGAAAACCCAGATTTTAAGGGATGATGATGAACAATCGGTTTGATGGGGAAACATTTGTTCTATGAAATTATATCACTTCAAATTACTTTAAAACCAAATGACAAATCTACATTTTTTTGACTTCTACAGTTCAAAGAAAAGACAAGAGTGTTAGACCAACATTAGAGAAGTTTGATTAGAGCACTTGGAAGTGCACCTATTTTTCTTCAAATATACAATTCAAAACTAGAAGCATTTAAAAACAAAACAAAACAAGAGCCTAAATAGTGAGCGATAGATGTGAGCCCAAAAATATTCAGATCCACAATTTTTTTAGTTTGTTCAGCAAATCTTCAAAGATGGACGATTTAGAGATTGTAGCGACGGAAAGTGAATATCAACGACGGTGGTGCTCCTCTTACTTCTGATATTTCTACCCAACATCTTCAGATCTGAAGGAGGAACAGATCACCACTTAAATAAACATGTACAACAAAGGATCACAATGTGGACTGGCCACGAAGTGAAGCCTCAACAAATGAAGCATGAAACCAATAATGAAAGACGTTAACCAACATCAGACCACCATTGGAGGAGTTCGATTAGGATCACTTAGATGTTGTAATATTCTCATTTAGGGCTTGATCGACCTTGGGGATAATAGTTTCACAGTAGCAGCAGATCAGCATATGAGATTGATGAAGTTCATCTTCAGGTGAAGGGCGACGTCGAGGATGAAGATAGGGACATGTTTGGTATTTTATTTTTTGTTTATTTTTATGAAGTGACATAATATTTTTAATCATAAAAATTAATATCTTAGTGGCAGAGCACCTTAGCATCAAATTGGTCAAGCAAACATTAACCGTTAGACAATGTTAGGGTTAGGTCGACATTGCTATGATTTTGGTATTTCCTGGGTGACATTTCTTAAACTGTATTTCCGGTACCCAGTGCTCCCCATGAAAACTTTCAGAGGCAAAAAACATCCTTTAACCCTAAAAAATTTCATTTAGAGCCTTAACAACCATCCAAAAGAGTTCCCATAAGATTAGTAATAGAAATGTAGCCTTGCAATTATTAAACAAATGCTAGTGCCTATTGCAATATCTATGCTATGAGTTTGAACAATTACTTGTGTCAATCCCTACGTTCAACAAGAGATGTCATAAATATGAAATCATAACATATACAGACTAGAAAATATAAATTATGTAAATAAAAATTATTACCTTTTGTTTGTCACTCATAATTATATATGTTATAATAAGATTTTCACCCAGGAGGGTGAGAATTGGATGATAAAAAAGATTTGGAATTTAAAGAAATTTTTAGTAAAATAAAGTTAAAGAGATATCACCAAGAATAAATGCACGAGATTTATATTGGTTCAGTCTAAGCTCCTTGTCCTACATCCAATCCTAAGAAGCCTTCTGAGATTTCCACTATTCTCCAAGATTCGTCGAGCTCATGGTGCCTCAGTACAATCTAGTTCTTTTTCAAGAACTATTGCTCCCCCTTACACTTTGCAATTTAATACCCGCTCAATATCCCACAATCTTAAGTCTCTCTGAATTAATAAATGTCTCTCACAAGAGTAGATATATGATTATTGAAGTACAAAATTAAATTTAAGAACTTTGAGTCTTTGCAATGAATGTAACAAAAACTTTTTTCACAGAAGTTCATTGATTCATCTTTAATGCTCTGGCTATTTATAAGTAGAGTGAATTAATGATTGTTGCCTTGCTAAATGTATCCGTTAGAGTTTCCTTGGTCTTTGATATATATTCGTTGAAGTCTCTAAACATTCATTGTGTCTGAGGAATTAGTTGTTGGAGCACATAGAATGTTTGACATTTAAATGTCCTTTACGTTTAATGCTTCTGACACAAAAATTTGCATTTTCAAATTTGTGAATTAATCCTCATTTGGTCACCTGGAAAACACTTAAGTACTGGTATAGTACTGAGTTAGAATAATTAGAAGCAAGAAGAACATATTTCATAATGATTCTAGTGATTTAAAAAACTTTTGAAGTATTGCTCTTTTTCCTGGGAAGGCATCACTTGAGTGATCTTCTCTTAGTAGTTTGACAAAGATATCAGAATATTGGATAGGTCACTGAAGGGATGTGCTAGTGATGCATAACATAGGATCACTCAAGTGATCTTGTTTCTTTGAAAATGGATCACTTGATACATCATTGGAGTATTCTACTTGTGATCATGAAATAGGATCACTCGAGTGATCAGTTTCTTTGAAAGCAAATCACTTGATAAATCACTGGAATCTTTTGCTAGTCATCATGAAATGTGATCACTCCAGTGGTCATTCGAGTGATATAGTTTCTTTGAAAATAGATCACTTGATACATCATTTGAGTGGTTAATCAAGTGATTTCATACTTAAAAAATTATCATGCTTAAGAATACTTCCAGGATCACTACGGTGTTGTGCTAGTGATGCTCTTTGACACATCACTTGAGTGATCTCAAATCATTACTCGGGTGACATTTTCTTTGAAATACCTCAGAGCAACATCACTGGAACAAATAACTTCAGTGGTGTGCTAGTGAATTTTAACTCATCACCAAGTGGTCACTTGAGTGAACTTGGAACATCACTCAAGTGATATTCTTTTGTAAAACTATTTCACTAGAGGGATCATCAGGATGATTTATCTAGGCTTTGTCACATGTACTCAAGTGATCACTTTTTTAACTTCTAGTGATCTCTTGCACTCAAGGGATCTAAAAGCTTTTACAAACTAGAATTGTTCAAAATACTTTGTTCATCATGCAAAACCCTTCTAAGCTTTGTCATTACCAAAACATAGGATCTAACAATATAATGATTGTTCACTATTGCATCATTCAAATATTCCAAGAAAAATCTACAAGATTCTTTAGAATCTACCTTAACTACAACACATGCCAATGGAAATAGCCCATTATTGGCATCAAGCGAAACTATATATAGCAATACGCTTCCATATGGATCTTTCAATTTACAGCCATAAAACCCAAAAAAGGCCCACAACCTTTCAATAAACAATCTCTACAAGTAGCCAAACACACAAAAATTCTCTTAAACATAAGATTTTATTCTCACCTATCATGGTAGCGTAACTTCAACACCCCTATTTTTTCCAACAATAAGTCAGCATATTTTAGTATCTTCTTGTAAATTATAGCATAAGAACCTTCACATTCTTTTCTTCCTTTTCTTCTCATCCTATATAGTTGCATCCGATGTGCCTTAACTACATATTTGGTAGTCAATTCATTATCCATTAATTCATAGCTCATATTTAAATTGGCATTCAAAGATCCTTTCAATTTATCTACTATCCAAGTAAATGGGGTGTTGGGTTGATTACTTAGCTTAATACAAGTGTGCATAAGTTCATATGTCTTTATCATAAAAGTCACACCACCTAGGGTTGGAGAAGCTTCAATTCTCTAGGACAATAGTCTGAAGCACAAAAAGTAGTTACTCTTGCTTTTTCATTCTTTACTTTGATTATGGTGAAATTCTCTTGGATTATATAATCCCTTAAAACATTGCTAAACTTTTTCACATTAATAAACAACATATCTCTTTCTAAATGCACTTCACTATTAGCATCATACTTAAATCTTTCCCTTTAACATTCTTAACAATATCAAGAATTTCAAACTTTTCTAGGTCACTACCATTTCCAGAATTTTCCCTACTATCAGTGTCAATTTTAGGATCACTGTAACACCCTTCTTACCATAGTCATTAGATGAGTTAGATGCATAATGGATTCAAACCATTCAGCTAGGTTTATGTCCTGGGACTTACAAAACTTTGAAAAACTGTTTAAATCCTAATTGCAACACAAGGTTTAAACCTATCATTGAATGGGTTTTTCTTAAAGTTTTTGTTAATTCAAAATAAATTCAGAAAGGTTCGCAATTGCGTCATAACTTACCCGTTCTTAATTTCTTTTATTACTATCAGAGCACATCTCCACTGATATTCATATTCTATTCGCTAGCTGCTGAGTTATTATCTTATGGTCACCCTATTTTAATTTCTTTCATATATTAAAGATCTATTTCTGACTTGTTGTCGCTCATATGGCTATTATTATTACTGCTACAACTAGTACTAGAGTTGTGCCCTTAAGTTATTTACAACATATACAGAAATCAAAACATATAACCAATATTATTTCTTAATCTTTTGGTTGCACCCTTTACTTGTCCGTGACTACCTTCTTGCCCTTTGAGCAACTTGCCTTTTATGTAGGTTTGTTATTGGAAAGGGGTGAGATTCAAAACAATTTCAGTAGTAACATCAATCACTCATATGATATGTAAATACACAGTGCATGTTAAACAATCATCGCATAAGCATACTCAATCATCACATCAACATATTCATGAATATGCAGCCATTACATCATACATAAGACCTACCCAGTCTACATGCATAAGACCTACTCGTTCCCATAATACCAATAATTAAATTATACATGCAAAGAAATACATATGTTATAAGAGAAATATTTAATACCTAACAGCCTTTCTAAAGAACATAAATGAGTTACTAGCTCCTTGGTCGTCCCAGACAGATATCGAATCTTATATGTTAGAATTCATGAACGAACGAGTTATTACTAATCCAAATTCTTTAATAACTCAAGATACTTGAATTAGTTACCTTTAAAGTCAATGCATTAGGCCCAATGTGTAGTTAATGTGCCTACACTAGCTTCAAGTGCTTAACTCTACCCATAGAAGTCAACTTTATTAACATTTTCCCTAAATGTCTTAAATTCACAAGTTAACTAAAAGTTGCTAGAATTTTCACCAAACTTTAATGCTTAGTGTATGACATGCTTGCTTACATAAATTTATGTCAACATAACGACATATGCATGCTTAATGTTTTACACATTATACCTATGGCCACAACATAAGTAAAAACATAGCTTTAATCATTCATGTATATTCCACACAATTCATCAAACCAATAACAAACACCAACATACAATCATACACATTAAATACATGCAAGTCAGGAAAGTTTAACTACCTTTATGTCCTCTTTTGTTCCCTTTTCTTCTAACCATTAAGGTTGCTTCCATTACATCTTCTTTGTCACCTCATAACCCTAAACACATAACCACATGACTTGTTAGAGCCAAAAAAGTGAGCGATGTCTTCATTTCTCACAATTCCTTTCAGAAGCAACAAATTCTCTCTTCAACCCTAATCTGCCAACTTTCTTTAACCAACTTTGGAAATTCATAACTTTGCTTAGCAATCTCCAATTGGGTTGGTGTAAAGTCCCATGTGATCCTCTTTAAGTATATTTTATAGGTAAAATACTTCCTTCTACCAATTACACTCACACAATTCCAGAACCACAATTCTATGCACACTGCTATAGAATCATTCCAGCTTTAAATATCTAACTTAAAAAATTCATAACTCTTAGTGTACAAATCCAAATGGCACAAATGAAGTATGAATTTAAATCTTGACATGTCTACTTTCATTATGGAAAATTTCAAATTCATTGGAGAACATTTGCTTATTAAAAAATATGCTACATTCTTACTGCTTAGCAGGAAACCTAAACTGGTAGCACTATATTAACTTCCAATTTTCATTGTTTTATTCCAATAGTCCAAAATTTATAGCTAGAGGCTATTCCTACACATATTTTCATATAGAATCCATTGGTGATATCAAATTTACCAAATTCCTACTCCTTCTACATGCCCTGTTTGTAACATCCTAAATTTTAGTCATCAAAATCCCAAATACAATTGGTAAAATAGAGGGAATAAAATGGTGAATTATGGTGTACTTGGAATGATAAAATAATATAAGAGGTGACCACATGAATTTTAGGCCAACATAAGACATAAAAATTCAATTTTTGTCTCCTTAAAAGCCCATTCTTGAAGCCCAAAAATGAAGAATGGAATAGCACAATTTTTAGGCTCAATATATTGTGAATTTTGGTCCAAACAAAAAGAAAATGAAGAAGTCCCAAT
This sequence comes from Inga leiocalycina, assembly GCA_963242795.1. NCBI lineage: Eukaryota > Viridiplantae > Streptophyta > Magnoliopsida > Fabales > Fabaceae > Inga > Inga leiocalycina. Next base: position 54,186,383 of record OY725323.1, read on the forward strand.
TTAAATACAAAAATATAAGGATAAAATGGTCATTTGACCAATAAAGCAAGAGGCCTTTATTTTCTTCAAATTAAGGGCCATATTTCGGTTAAAAAGGGGAAAGCAAGAGGAAAAACAAATACTTGGTCCAAATTAAAGCAAGTGAAAGCATTTTTTACCAAGTTTAAAAAGATGAAGCAGTTAATCAAAAAGCACATGACAAATTTGCAATTGAATAATATTAGTTAAGGAGGTGTAAGGAGATACTTTTTAAGAGCTTTTATCCCTTTTGCAAGTGGCATATTTCGTCCAAATACAAGAGCTAAGGAGAAAGAAAGAGTCTTGAAACACAAGAACACAAAGAGGAAGAGCAAGAGCTCAAGAAGCAATCAAGGTGAGTTTGGTCGTAATTTCCACATGTTCTGGCTTGATGTTGTTGTAGTTGAATTTGTGGTTTGTATTGGTTGATTTTGTGATTTTGGATGATCAAACCCTAAGGTCTCAAACCGCTTAACATTTCAATATGGGCAGAGTGTTAAAGGTACAGTTCCACAAGCATACAGAAATGGCAAAAACATACTGACATTAAGTACTTGTTTACGTATAGGAGTCTCCCTGTAGGGTTTGAAAGAATATATACAAACTTTGTCCAAAAATGTCAAATTAAACTAATTCTAGCCAACAGCTCCACTCTCTTGACTCGTATACTTTAGTTGACACTATTTATCATTTTGCCCTTGGAGCCACTAGAAATATTTTAATCTTGAAAAAGGGTGAGATTTAAACGAATCTCAGTAGTAACATACAATCTTTCATATAAAATGAGAAAATTAAATATGTCATGCTCCATGTTATGCAACAAATTAACTTCAATACTGTAACATCCTAAATTGTAATTAAGGGATAATAACTTTAAAGTGATGTGATTAATGTTGATTAAGGATTTTGAAGTATATGATGTGAATTATGATGTAAAATGTGCTTGATGAGGGTATCGTATATGTTGGGATAATCAGGGGAAAAATGGTAAATTTACTGACCGATTGGTCAGTTGCCGAAGAGGAGACTCATTGGTAATTGAGATCAATGGTTAGGATTTGATGAGCAAAAGATGGGATCTTATACATGTGGGTGTATGTGAATTAGGAAGGGAAGAACTAGATCATGACATATGGCAAGTTATGAACCATGGATGAAGTCAACATTTCAAAGTTCATTTTTCTCTTCCCTCTCACTTGTAAAGTCAGCTGGTTGCATGGGAATGGGAGAAAAAAAATATGCATAATCATCCTTTCATCTTCTCTCTCATTTAACCTCCATTTTTGTTGAGCTTTGAGTAAGAAAGAGAAAGAGAAAAGCTTGAGTTTGGGTAAGTGAACATCCCCATATGCTAAAATGTTCTCTATTAATGTTGTTCAAGAGGTTAAGAGCAATAAAGCTATGGTTTTAGAATTTTGAAAGAAGGTGCTTTGAAGTTGGACAAGCTTGAAGCTAGAGAACCAAGAAACTAGTCATTGGAAGTTGAAGAGGTAATGATTTGATGTATTTTGATGGTTCTGTTTTGAATACTAGTTAAGTTTTGTAAATTCTGGAATTTTTCCTTGAATATTGGTATTAAATGAAAGTGGGGATTGGAGGGAGTATCACTGTTCAATTGGTAGCTTGTGGCATTTTGAGTTGGTTGGGATTGATTTAGAAGTAAGAGATAGAAGTGTTAATGATTGAGTTGTTGAGTGGAATGTGAAGATTTAAGGACAAATTGTACTTGGGGTGTGATTTTGGATATTTTGAGGTTACCAATAGGTTCCTTCTGGAATTTTAGGTGAGAATAAGCTTTGGTGCAAGTGTAGAACCTATTGAGATCAGTTTAGGTCACTTTGGAAAACTATACCAGTTGCTGCGTTTCTGGCTTCTGATGCGTATCACTCGAGTGAGGGATGAGCTCACTCGAGTGCATCAGTAGATTTCTGTTTTCTTTGGTTTCTCAGTGGTGTTCTCGAGTGGAAGGGTGAGAGTGCACTTCCTGACTTGCGAGTGCGATATGATCCCACTCGAGTGAGCATGGGCATGCTCGAGTGAGGGGGTAAGTTTAAGACCTAGGATTTTATGGTTGCTCTCGGGTAGTCACTCGTTGGGCCTCACTTCTTGGTGCTCGAGTGCACTTGAGGTCATTGCTCGAGTACAACTTCTTGTGCTCGGGTTAGTGTGAGAGATATTTTGAGGTTTGCTCTCGGGCAAACACTTTCTGTGCCACACTCGCTGGGACTCGAGCACGGGTGAGGGCAACACTCGAGTGAGGCAGCCCAAAATTAGTATGCTTTACCCGAAAAAGGTATCTTCAGGGTAGTTTTTCTCAACCCTTTAGGGATATGTTTAGACCTATAATAACCACCTAAAGAGTCTAAAATGATAACCAACATAAAGTATTTCGGAATTAGAAAACTAGGAAAAGAGATTGACGGGTTGTCCCTGATTTGGTTTATAGGATTTGATATTTGCCGCCCTCGAGAGCCCACGGTGCAGAAGAACGTCAGAAAGGAATAAGGTAGTAACTCTTTCTCTTATACTGTGTGTGAAACATTGTATGTATGTTTGTCATGCATTGAGAATATATTGTGATACTTTGTGAATACATAGAGATCACAGCGAAAGCTGACGCATAGTGATACATTGTGATACTTTGTGAATACATAGAGATCACAGCGAAAGCTGACGCATAGAGTTTACAGCCATGAGTGCTATTGTTTGTGGTGTGAGCCATGTTACGTTGTGATGCTGCTTAACATGATCATATATGCTATGTGTTTGTGCACTGTATAAGTGATTTGTTACTACTGGGATTCTCTTGAATCTCAATCTTTCCAATGACTAATATTTCAGACAGGGCTAGTGACGCTAAAGAGAAGCGAGCAACCCGGAGTGATTTGGACCCTACAGGGTATATTAGATTTTGGGAGTTGGTTATCCACTTTTGAACTCGGGATTACTGTATATTTTGAGATGTAAATATTATTATATTTGATTTTTGGTTATGTAATCCCCTAGTGGAGACTTATAAACTCTTAGATTATATATGCATAAAACCTGGGAGTTGCCAGGGATTTAGTTATCCACTCTGATATGAGTAAATGTAAAAGTAACTGCACAGGTAATTATATTTGAGTTTTGAAATTGAGACCAGGATAGGGAAGAGTTTTGAAAGATTTTGTGAAAATCCTACTATAAGGTAGCAATTTGAAATGAGTTTAAATTATCTGGCGGTCTCTAATCTAATTTAATTATGTGATATCGAACTATAATTACGTGTTTAAAGGCAGGGGGTTACAAATACCACGGCATGTATACATGAGTTAAGGGCTCAATCCCCCATTGCCCATAAAACCTTGGTTGGGTTCTTGCTTAACAACCAGGTAAGTGTGCCTTCATGCTCAAATTCCTCTCTACGGTAAAACCATCACTACTACCAAAATCACTTTTTAGACCGATTTTGGAACAAGTCTAGATACAACTGGTCTAAAAGGTCTAATACTTTTTAGATTGGTTGTATAACCGATCTTAAAAAATCACTTTTTAGACCGGTTCCCAAAGGTGAGGTCTAAAAAGTCAATTTTTATACTAGTTTTTTTTGGAACCGGTCTAAAAAGTGTGACTTTTTAGACCTCATATGACTATATATCTGGTCTAGAAAGTGGAGTTTTTAGACCGACCGTAACAGAACCGATCTAGAAAGTGACTTTTTTGACTGGTTGTAATTAGAACCGGTTTAAAAAGTTTCATTTTTTTTAAAAAAATAAATGTATTTTAGACCGCTTATAAAGTCCTTCAACTTCGTGCTTGATTCAAAAATTCAGCAGCAACCCATTTTAGCTCTTTCAATTACCCAACATGGCTACAACAAGAGGTTTATAGGCAAACCAAGATAAAACAAGCTCAAACTCATGAAGCATATATGACATATATCTACCTTTGGTTTTTGCCTTAATCTTTAGAGCCAAATTTACTGCTGCATCAAAATACTCAGCTACCTTAACAAAATCCTCCTCAATGAATCCCGTATAAGTAAGAGCAGGGGATCCTAAAATAAAAGATTCAAACAAGCAAAATCCCCAAATATGGAATAGGAAGGAATCAACTCCTATTATCAACAAATTCAAACTCGAGCTCATTGGATCGATGTACAAAACATACCTCACTGTTGTACAGAGATCGTTCGTCATTGAGCTCACCAGATCTGGGCTAATAAGGAAGAATGCTCACCATCGAGCTCACCATATCTGGGCCAATAAGGAAGAATGCTCACCATCGAGCTCACCATATCTGGGCCAATAAGGAAGAATGCTCACCAGATCTGAACCAAAGAGAAAGAATGCTCGCCGTCGAGCTCACTAGATCTGGACATCTTTGAGCTACTGAAGACTGAGATGAAAGAGGGAAGACATTACAGTGGGTGGCTTCACAGCTAGAGGGATGATGAATGAGACAAGGATGACTTGATAGAAAATAGGAAAATAATTTCAAATATTCGAGAAAGCATTCTGGAAGCCTATTCTATAGTTTATGAATCTAATTAAAAAGCATCAATCTCTTTTGGATCCCATAAGCTTGTTAATCACATAGTACAATCGTAAAAAAGAAAAAGAAATTACCTCAAGGATTGAGCCCAGAACGAGAGAGGTAGCAGGTTCGAAGGAAACAGCATGAGTGAAGATGATGAACGAACAGAGCTACTACTCTAAGATAGCACAAGGGACGAGTCTACAAGACTTACAAATAAATTATATGAAGAAGAGAGGATTGAGATTTAGAGAGCAAGAATTGGGCACGAGGAATGGAATGCAGAACTTTGAAACATATATGGCGAATTCTTTTAGACCGGTCTCAAACAACAATCAGTCTAAAAGAGGTAATATTTTGGACCGGTTGTCCCAAATAACCGGTCTTAAAAGTGAGAAATGTTTTATTTTTTTACTGCTTAACTTTTTAGATAGGTTACTAATAACAACAGGTCTAAAAAGTTTAGTATTTTAGATCGGTTTTGAGGCATAACAGGTCTAAAAAGTAATAGATATTTTATAGTTTTGATTCAGGAAAATATATTAGACCCGTTATAGTAGAAGCGGTCTAGAAAATGTATCACATATATACATTTTTAGTGATTTTTATCTTTTTAAACCGGTTCTTAAGAAAACCGATCTAAATAATATATTTTAGACCTTATATTAGGGAAATCGGTCTTACAACCATTTTATAATTATAAAATTGCCATCGCTTATACCTTTTAGACCTTATCCACTGTAACCGGTCTAAATGTGCCAGTCTAAAAGACGTTTTTTGTACTAGTGCATGTTCTTTAATTATATCACAAAAGATGGCAAACACAAACATATAAAATATTGGCATAATGTATGAAAGATAGAGATACTACCTGGCAACTTTTCCAAATCTTGACCTCGATTGATGTGCTTTGGGCGTCTTGAGCAAAAGTTAAATCCTATAAATTGTAAATTATAGGCGATGAGTTATTACTTAGTCCAATTCTTTCATAAGTCATTCTCTATATTGATTATCTTTAGAGTCACTACATTAGGCCCAATGTGAAGCTAATGGGCTCAAGCTAACCCCAAAAGCTAAACTTCTCCCTTTATGGTCCAATTCTTTTACAAACACCTTTTACTATGAATTTTCGCACAATTACCAAAAGCTGGTAGATTTTTGACTGAACTATGAAAAATCATAACTAATTCAAGAAAACTCTAATTGGGGTGATTCAAAATTCTATGTGACCCTTACTAAGTATATTGTAAGGGAAAAATACTTCCCACAGTATTCTATTCATACAACATTCCCAATTTTGATGTTTTCCCGTGCTGCCAAAAATTTTGACTAGAATTTTTTACTCAACTTCAATCTGGTATAACTTTTTATGTACTTATCCATGTTTACCCATTGCCTATCAAATTAAAGGTCTTTATGTGTACTTTAAATTCGAAAAATCTCAAGGTCAATGGATAAAGTTTAGCCATTCCAAAAAGGTACCACAACCAGACTGCCTCCAAAAACAAAATTCTGGCAGCAACTACAATAAAGTTTCAATCTTTTGATTTATCTTTCTAAATCGATCAAGATTATAACTAGGACCTATTCCCACACCATTTTTCAAGTAGAATCCAAGTTACCCTCAAAGATACAAAAATCTTACTCCCTCACCCAGTTTTGGTCCTGACTGAAATATGCGTCCCAAAACAAAAAAAAAATCCAATATTGTGTTTTTGACTGCCAAAAAGTCTAATTCTTCAACAAACATCATATATCACCTTAAATATGATTAAACACTATCCTGCTTCAATAAAAGCCCTTTGGCTGAAACATAGGGGTGGTTCAAGAGCTAGGAAAATTCAATAAAAACACAAAGTAATCTGTTTAAAATGAAGCTGAGGCTTACCTCTTCACGTTTCTACAAGTGGTTCGGGATTTTGATGTCACTCCGGCTAGGTAATGGACACAAACCACCTTAGATAAGAAATTTGAGACCATATAATTGAAGCTTTCAGTGAGTAGAAGAGGTTTTCTGAAGGACTTGCCGGATGATAACGGCAATTCGGGGTCAAAATTGTCTTTAGTGTTTAGGAAATTTCACTATTCTCACCTCCTCTCTCTTCTACCAATTTTGTGACCTAAAATCTGATTTTTCCTCCCTCTCTCCACTCTTGGACGAAATCTTAAAGGGAAATAGAGGGATGAGAATACATCTTGGCTTTGGTTAAATCTTGTGATGCCATGTGTCAAGTAATCACTCCATAATATGACATGTGTCAAAAAGCTATTGGGCCTTCATTTTCTCTCTCATAGGTGACACTATCATGGTCAGGGGAATTTGATAATTTCCCCAGACTCCTAGCACGGTGTTCAAGAAACTTAGTCAGGTAACCAGACCAAAGACCGATGGATTTCCCTAACATAGGTGACGTGTGGTGCTCTCGGTGGATGCCAATACAAAAGCCATAAAGTGAGTGCAATGATGAAGGACACTTGTCACCTCCTGATTTGGCCAACACAAAAGTAGCTTTGTACTTAGTCATCATTAAAGGACACTTGTCAAGCTCTCAACTTGCCAACATAAAAAGTATGTCATCATAAGCCATCATGACTTACTTTATTAAAGTTACTTTAATAAAGTTGCTTTATCAGTGCATTCTTGGGATTCCACTTGGTACTATGGCACACATATAGAGGCATGCCACACACACCTGAATCCTTCCAATCTTAGAATGGCGCCTATGTGCCTTGTAGCCATCAACGAATTTTCCTTCAACTGTTTACAATTGTATTTTACAATCCTGACTTCTTGATTTCTACTGATGAAAGATTAGTTATTTGGAAATTCTGAAAGTGACTTTCCCATTATTTATAAATATCAACATTTATTTTATTCTACTATTTCCATTTTTACACTGGATTTTGGGATTCTTAGCCCTTACATGAATTTTAGGATATTACAATTCTCCCCCTATACAATAAATTTTATCCCCAAAATTTGCTACACATACATAGCCATGTGCTCTAGGACAGGAATTGTCATACGGCAGCTCACAACCTGGCAGCCCTTTCCGGTAGCCATCTAAGGTAACTAGTTTTATGCCATGCCTTTCGATCAAGGACTGGTGCTTTACATAAGTGCCCATACACCTGGTCATTGACCTTAATCTCAAGAGGTTTATGCCTCTTGTCAATATAACACTTTTGTCTACTTTGAGCAGCTAATAGTCTTGCTTAATCAAATTGTACTCATGTATCTCTAAGGCCACAACCTGCCTTATTTTACGGCTTAATGCATCTGCCACTACATTAGCCTACCGTGGATGATATTTACTTTCCAGGTCATTATCCTTCAACAACTCTATCCACCTATATTACCTCATATTCAGTTCTTTCTAATTATAAAAATATTTCAAGCGTTTATTGTCGCAGTACAACTCTACGGTCACACCATAGAGATAAAGTCTCCAGATTCAATACAAACACCACTACCACCAACTCAAGATCATGGGTGGGATAGTTCAATTCATGAAGCTTCAGCTGATAAGATGCACACGTCCTACCTGACTCATATCAAAACACACCCAATCTATGCCTACTCGTATTTGGGATTCTCAGCATTGGTGTTATAATAAATTTCCATTTTAGCTTTCTGAAGCTCCTCTTACACTTATCATCCCATACATACTATTGAGTTTTCTGGGGAAATTTGCTATAAACCCCTTATAATAATCAACAAGATTCATAACACTGCGTATAACAACCACAGTTTCTGGCCTTCCAAGTTTAGTATTCCTTCCACTTTATCAGGGTCCATCAGAATCCTTTGCCATGAGACTATGAGATCCATAAAGCTTACCTCTGAAAGCCAAAACTCGAATTTACTCAACTTTGCTTAGAGTTGTTTTCCCCCACTGTGTTCAATACCGTTCGCAATTGTTGCTTATATTTTACTGTACTTATGAGTTCACTGTTATAACTTCAACCAACCAATCTTAAGGATTACTACTAAGCCATTCAACCATGCAACGGTAGACAATCAAGTCCACTAGTGATTCATGTCCCTCAGCATTCACTATACAACTCATACATACCTTGGCTGGGGCAACCCTGACACCAATGGGTGTAGGCATAATCTATTTATATGGGAATCCATGCATACTCCCAAATTCTACTTCCTTTTCTAGGGTGGCCTATTCATATCATTTTAAAAAATTTCTAGAGAATTCGTCAACCTATTAGTCTATCAGAGATCTAACTCTCAATCATTCTTTCCATAGGAGCATTCTATGATAAATGTAACCCCCTACCTTTAAACATGTAATTATGATTTGATATCGTGACATTAAATTGGATTAGAGACCGCTGGATAATTTAAATTTGTTTTGACTTCCTACTTTACCGTAGGGTTTTTACAAAATCTTCTGAAATCACGTCCCTATCTTGGTCTCAATTTCAAAACTTGAATATAATTACCTGAGCGGTTAATTTACATTCACACATATCAGAGTGTAACACCAAATCCCCGATAACTCCTGGGACCTATACATATATCAATAGGTGTTTATAAGTCTCACCAAGGGATTACATAACCAAACTCAAGTACAATAAAATTTACTTCTCAAAATATACAGTAATCCCAAGTTCAAAATGAATAACCAACATTTTTCCCCCCAAAACCAAATATACCCCGAGGGGTCCTAATTACTCCGGGTTGCCCGCCTCTCCTTAGAGCCTCTTGCCCTGTCTAAAATGTTAGTTATTGGAAAGAATGAGATTTGAGAGAATCCCACTAGTAACAAGTCACTTACACAATGTATAAACACAAAGCATATATGATCATGTTAAATAGAATCACATTGTATCATGGCTCATGCCACAAATGACAGCACTCACGGCTGTAAACTCTATGCGTTAGCTTTCACTACGATCTCAAAACATCACAAAGTATCATGGATCATGCCACAAATGATAGCACTCACGGCAATAAACTCTATGCGTCAGCTTTAACTATGATCTCAAAGCATCATAAAGCATCATAAAGTAACACAAAGTATTCTCAATGCATGACAAACATACATACAGTATCTCACACAAAGTATAAGAGGAAGAGTCACTTCCTGGTCCTTTCCTGACATCCTTCGGCATCGTGGGCTCTCAAAGGCGGTAAATATCAAATCCTATTAACTAAATCAGGTACAACCCGTCAATCTCTTTTCCAAATTTTCCAATTTCTTAATACTTTATGTTAGTTATGATTTAAACTCATTTGGTGGCTATTATAGGCCTAAACATAAGCCTTAAGGGTTAGGAGAAACTACCCGAAGATACCTTTTTTGGGTAAAGTACACAGAGTTTGGGCTACCTCACTCGAGTGAAGGAGGTCTCACTTGAGTGTTGCCCTCACCCGTGCTCGAGTCCCAGCGAGTGAGACATAGGAAGTGTCTGCCCGAGAGTAAACCTTAAAATATCTCTTACACTCACTCAAGCACAGGAAGTTCCACTCGAGTGATAACCTTAATTGTACTCGATCACCAAAAAGTGAGGCTCAGCGAGTAACTACCCGAGAGCAACCCAACTCCCAGACGGCAAGTGTACTCGAGCACCAGCCCTAGTGCTCGAGTGACTTCCCAATACTCACGAGTGATGACGCACGTCACTCGAAGATGAAGAAGTACACCCATGATTTCTGCCTGAAGACTCAACTAAAATACCTAGAATTTCATACTGTACTCGAGTGAGACCCTCCCTCACTTGAGTGAAGCCTATTAGAAGCCAGATTTGCAGCAACTGATAAGGTTTTCCAGAATTGACCAATTTGCTATCAATTGTCCTAAAACTTGTGCTAAAATTCATTCTTACTTATTTCAACATAAGGAACCTATTGGTATCCTCAAAACTACCAAAATCTTACCACGATGGCACCTTCAAATCCTCTAACCACCTTGCAACCAAATTCACCCAATGATCAAACTTCGTTTTTTCAAATCCAAACCAAAACCATTGATGCCCATACACTATTTGGCATCTATTCCACCACCAAACACTACTCAATTTATATTATCTAAAATCACAAGAAATCAAAGAAAAAATCCAGAATTTACAAAACCAAACCAAAAGTCATAACAAATATACCAAAATTCATCAAAAGCTTACCTTTTAAGCTTGCTGAAATCAAAACCTTGATTCTTCCACTTTCAAATTTCCTCAAGTTTGCACACACCACAAATCAAAAGTCTGAAAACATTGGAATGAAGCTCTTGACCTCTTGAATAAAATCAATGAAGGTGAAGTGAGCATTTAGAGTCAAATACTCACCTAAAATTCAAACCCTTCCTTTCTCTTTCTTCCTTGGTTCTGCCGGAAATGGAGAATGGTGAGAGAGAGATGAGTTGATGAAGATGATCTCATTTTCCCATTTCCTATGCTTAATCACCGACTAGAGAGAGAGAGGGAAGAGTGTTTGAAATTTTGACCTCATCTATGGTTCTTATTTTTCCACTTGGCACCATCTTATTCTTCCTACCATGATTTCACACAGACTTGCATGCATAGGATTCCACCTATTGCTCTTTTAATCCTAGCCATTGATCTCAATTATTAAGGAGTTTTCTCTTCAGTAACTGACCAGTCGGTTGGTAAATTTACCATTTTGCCCCTGATTATCACAATGCTTACTAAACCATTACTAAGCACCTTTATATCACATTGCACAACATATACTTCAAAAGTGCCTGATTATCATTAATTACATTACTTTGAAGTTGTTAATCCTTGATTACAATTTAGGATATTACAATAAAAATATTTCCCTATACTAGACTAGCAGTTAGCACCCTTCACTAATCCCTTTCTAAAAGGATTTGTGTCTGAAAGAATCTTGCTCCTTGATTTCACGGATCATCACTAACCCAATACAATGCTGATTAGATCTGCACGCATAAGGACATAATGGTCTACTAGGTCTTAGGGCCTCTGGATAGGCTGGTCCATTACAATATCATTGGCTTGTATGATTTTACATTTTAGGGTCTCTAACTCAGCTTTTAGGTTCATCACAACATCTAGAACCTTGACTCCACATAGATCGGAAGTCACTTTCCTCAATTACTCCTAATAGATTCGCTACGAATAAAGATCAACAACACTTATTCTAATCTTCACATTATTTGGATAATATCCTCAAAATATTACTGAAGGTTTAACATCATCCATAAGGTTCACCAGGTTCATACTTTTGTCTTGAAATATAACCATAGTGCAACCTGATTCGTATTTCGATTTACGCACTATTTCATCTTAGATCTGGTTCAAGCCTACTTATAATCGTTAGTATCATCAGATCGGATCCTCTAGGATCGACATACGGCATAATCACCATGCATCATGTATCACATTCTAATATGTCGAGCAACACATGCCATATCAAATGCCTAATGAGTCAATTCAAGTATTAAATTTGATTCTCGGATTACAATTCCCCTAATCACATCTTAAAACCTCAATTTCATCAGGGTTTTAAAATCATTTGGCCTCAATTATACCTATCTCCCACTCATATCTTTTAGAAGGACCTAAGGAATTTACTGACCACTAACCTATCCCTTATTTTCTCTATTATGTCCACATTTCTATTTTATCAGAGGACTAGCTTCCAAATTTAATAAAGTATTAGGTATCATTAGGGAGCATATGTAATGAATAAATATTTAAAGTCTAACCTGTATATTACTTATATTGAGTTTCCATTAAAAGAAACTATACCTTTAATAAGTTCAGTGGGTTTTCTAGCCTCTCCATGAATTACCGCAATGGACCTCGCCCTGAGCTTCTAGTCTAGGCTTCTCTAGCTTTTGCTTTTATGGAAATGCTTAGCAAAATACCCTGGTTCTCGACACTGATAACAGATTAGTCTAGCTACATCCTATATAGTTTGACTATATTTTCCTGGCATACCACTAAATGTTTTGCCAGGATGGTATGGCTTGCAACACTACCAGCATTTTCTGCCATTAGAGAAATTTTGACCTCGGCAGCCTCAAACCTGCTTCATCCTTTTATAGTTTCCCCTGGACAATTCATCCTGATCTTTCCATTTTTGTGGGAAACTCTACTACTAGACACCTTCTTATAATTATTGCTTATGTTTGAGTGCAATCTCAACGAGTCATTCTTGGCAAATCGACACTCTTCAATCGTATTGTTAAACACTATAAAGCATTTAAAAACCAATTTCTTTTTCAGCTCTAGCTTTAACCCTTGTACCATTATATCAAAGCTCCACTTCTCAACATTCTGATGTCTTAAGTACAGAGAATATCAAGACCATCGAATATAACATCCCAGGTATTTCTCAAGAATTCTTTTCATTCTTCAGTCTATCCGATTGAGAAAAATATTCTTCATTAAATTTTCCTTGGAATAATTCCCACGTTATCAGAATATTCCTTGTCTGTAGAATCCATACTGTGGTTTTCCAGCATCTTTGATAGAGCTTAATATTTATATATTTTTATTAATTAATTTTAGGGTTTTGTGGGACTTAATTAAATATTTTGGGCATAATCAAGTGTTAAAGTGAGATTTTAGTGAAAGAATAATTTGGGAACTAAAGTGGTTTAATTGTTATATTTCTAATTAATATTTTTTATTCCCATTATTCTTTAATTGTAATTAAAAGATACTACCTTTATGAATATAATTTTGTAGATGATGGACTGACTAGAGAGCTGTTGGGCTGAATGTAATTAGAGGCATTAATGTGAAGTGTGGTGGCTTAAATGACTTGAAGTGGGTTCTACTGGAATTAATTAAAAGGTTTGACCGATGGGAGCAATTGAAGAAGGAAGTGGTGCTGGGAATAATTGAAGAAAAAGATAAAAGGCTACTAGACGAATTGGTAAAGGGGACCATATGGAAGAATAAAAGAAGAAGCAAGTTGCAACACATTTTAGGACAGCAGCCGAATTGAAGAAGGGAAAGGAGATGGGCTGGACTCATTGAATTAATTAAAGAAAGCAAAAAAAAAGACCATAGGCTGGACCAAAAAGGGGTTAAAGGAAATGAAGAGAGGAAGAGATAGGGGACCCGGAGGAGAGAAAGGGATAGATAGGACTAAAGGAAAAGGGACAAGAGGAAATAAATGGGGGGAGGCAGCTGTGTGTAAAAGGGGGAGAGCACTGAAATGAGGAATTGAGGGATTGGAGGAGCTGATCGAAATGAAGAAAGGGAATAGGAGAGGCGTGAAGGACACAGTTGGACCAAAGGGATTTTTAAGAGAATTGAAGAGTAACGTTGTTGCTATATTTCATGGCCAATTATCCCTTCATCCATCAATCTTCATCCTCCTCTTCTTCCATGAGTAGCTAAAGTATTGGTGATTTCCTTGAGTTGGGTAATGGTTTGAGCTTTTAAACTTTAATGGAATTCTTTAAGCTCTCTCTCTAGTTCCTAATTATAGGACTTGGTTAAGTATGTGATTATTATCTAGATTGTTCTATGCCAAGAGAATAAAATTGGTGGTTGAGCTAGGATTTGATTAATTAAGCTTTGTATGATTTAAATTAGGAGTAGATTGAGTTGTTTATTCCAACTTGGTTAAGTGGATTGTAAATGACTAAACTGAATGCTTTGAACTTTTATAATGGTAATTACAAGCTAGAATTGGAAGTTGATTATTCATCTCCTTGAGTCTGAATTATTTGGTGGTATTCATTTAATTGCTTTGGTAGAATGAATTGAATGATTATTGTAAGTATGGAGTTAGTGATAGCTTAGTTCCCGTCTCTTGACTCATATTATGGAATTCATATCATTAGCAAGCAAGGAAGACTAAATCTCAACTTAAGGAAATCCCATTTCATCATTATATTAGTTAATTGAATTTATCTTATTGTTAGTGTTAATTTCAATTCCTTTTACTTCTTTGTTTTAAAAACCAAAAAATACAAAAATATTATTTTAGCTTAGATTACTTCATAGTTTTAAAATCAAATTCTCAAAATGATCTTTCACAACTTTAAGGTATTTATCACTTTACTACTTAGAAATGCGGAAATTAGTCCCCTCACAAGAATGACCTAGGTTGAACTACTACGTTACATTTTCAAACCTAATTTTATTTTGTGAACTCACACGACATGGGTTCATCAATCTTTCCACATCTCCTTCTAGTTTGTAAATGGCTAACTATACCTTAATATCATTGGAGCATGTCAGTCTTGTGACAATTTTCTCCAATGCAGATAACCATTCTTCTGCTTGCAGAGGATAGAATCTCCCTCGGAAAGTAGGAGGTTGTTGCTTCTCAAACTATTTCAACCATGTTTGAAAAACATTTGCTTGATAAACCAATGTGGGTGGTGGCTCCTGGTGAGGTTGTTCGGGTGGATTTAGTTCACCTTCTTCCCTTTCAAGGTGTTCTAACCTTTCCTATCTCTATCACACCTCACGTAGTTCATCTCTAAGATCGTGTATCATGGTTTGTTGCTATGCCATCCTGCTCTAAATTTGTTGCATAGAGTTAGGGCTATCTTCCCAATTTGGGTTTTGATCTCCTTCTCTTATACGTATCATCTTGGTACCTTACTAAATGAGAATAAAGAAGAAATAAGTTTAATATGAACAACAAAATCATAAGGGAATTTTTGTCATTTCTCAAAATTCGGGTGCACAGATATGTCATATATATAACATACAACAGATATTTACAATAGTTACAGAAAACTAGAGAAATCATACAACCTACAAACTACTGTACATCACATGTTTGTCCTTTTTACACCACATAACATAGTTTAATATAGCTTCCCAGGGTGTTATCCATCCTAGGATTGGCCTGGGTTAATCACGTCTAACTTTCTATGTACACATCCAAACCATAAACATCAGGTTTATCAGCTTTCATCCGCTGATTCCTTATGATTGCCCTTGCCTCCAAAAACGTGTCGGCTACCCCAGTCACCCAAAAGATAATGAATGGGCCCTATATCACTCTCTTTACATGTATCACTATACTAGGTCATTAATATGCTCCATGAATTCATTGAAATTATTATTTAGGCCCCGCTCGACTAATCATTCTTCTTCTTGGAACAAATTGTTGTATCTAGAATGAAATATAATGTAGTGTAAATCCACACATTATTCAGAATATCCAACTCAAAGTAGCTCTGCCTCACATGTAATGTGTCTATCTCTTCTAAGTATACCATATATTAGGTCACAGATGAGTTCCATTCATCAAAGGCTCCTAGATAATATTCCTTTCACATACTCCCATAAGTCTCGATCTAGCCATAAATCATGTAATACATGTATAGTTCCAGCTCTAGAACAAGTAGTAGAACCCAAATCTGATTCTAATTCATCGGTCTGTAGTTCTTTCAATCCTCCCATCCCCTTTTAAGGTACTGGTTCAGGTCTAGCTGAGGCTCAAATACCGTTCTGACCCGAACATGCTCCCTAGGTGTCCTCGTGTCAACAGACTCCTACTCCTCTGAAATACTCTGACCTAGAGTACCCTAGTTCATTTACCACGATGACCTATCTTGCTGTGACCAATCTTCCCTCATCGTTGCCCATATATTTACACAGCCAAATGACCATTTTGCCCATATATTTTCGTATTTAATTTGGGCCTTCTTCTTTTCCTCTCTATTTGGCCATAAATCACAATTAATTAGCCCAAGACTTGTGTACTTTTATTCATTATGCTGGGCTACAATAATGGGCTTTTTAACAGACAAAAATTATGCTTTATGTCTTATATTGGCCCAATTTTCATGTAGCCTTTTGTAGGGGTATTTTTGTCATTCCAAGTGCACTAAAATTCACCATTTTATTCCATTAAATGCCACAAATATTTAAAAGACTTATTGGTAAATAAATATGGGGTGTTACATCTCTCCCCCCTTAAATAAATTGCATCCCCGAAATTTGTTACATATACATAGCTATGAACTCCAAGTTACGCTTCCGCATATCTTCTTCTGTTTACTATGTTGCTTCTCTAGGAGATAATCCCTTCCATACTACTTTTATGAACGGGATACTTTAGTGCCTAAGCTACTTTTCCTACCGATCAATGACTCGGTCAGGTGTGACCTTATATGTCAAATCATCCCGCATATCCATATCTTCATATTCAATTATATGTTTTAGATCAAGTTGATATTTCTTCAAATATGAAACATGGAAAACATCATGCAATCTGCTTAGATTTGGGGGTAAAGCTATCTGGTACGCTACTAGCCCAAACCTTGATAAAATTTTAAATAGACCAATGTACCTAGGGCTTAGCTTTATCACCTTTAGCACCCTACCAATGCTTGTGATAGGAAAAACTTTCATAAATACATTATTGCCAACCTCAAACTCTAGAGGTTTTCGCTTCTTGTAAGAATAACTCTTTTGTCTACTTTGAGCAGTAGATATGGGATTATTAACACTCTTGCTGTTGTTAGTTTCTATTTCATCTCTGTAAAGCTCCTCTCACAATTATCGTCCCCACACATAATGTTGAGTTTTCCATGTCAACTTTGTCAATGGCAAAGCTATTCTGGAGCAATTCTGTTTAAATTGTTTGTAATAACTAGCAAGACCTAGAAAACCGCGTATCTCAAAAATAGTCTTTAGCCTCTTTCAGTTTAGTACTACTTGTACTTTGCTAGGATCTATCGAGACCCCCTGTTGTAAGACTAAATGGCCCCAAAATTTAACTTCTTAAAGCTAAAACTCACACTTGCTTAGCTTGTCATAAAGTTGCTTATCTCTCAATGTGCTCAACAATGTTCTTAAAT
The DNA here is from genome assembly GCA_963242795.1 of Inga leiocalycina. Classification (NCBI taxonomy): domain Eukaryota; kingdom Viridiplantae; phylum Streptophyta; class Magnoliopsida; order Fabales; family Fabaceae; genus Inga; species Inga leiocalycina. The sequence goes on from OY725323.1 coordinate 54,203,698, forward strand.
GCTTCTCATGTTCTTGTTTGCTCCGTGAATACACAAGACTATTATCGATGAAGACTATTACAAATTGGCCAAGATATGGATAGAAAATTTGATTCATGTAGTCCATGAACATGGCAGGTGCATTTGTCAGCCCAAATGGCATTACAAAAAAAAAATTTGTACCGGTCATATCTAGTCATGAAAGCATTTTTTGGTATACCCTCTACTTTTACCCTGAGTTGGTGATACCGTGATCTCAAATCAATCTTAAAAAGCACATAGAAACTAGAGCTCCCCATGGTGAGACATTGGGTCAGATGAACCTTTTCTCTAATAGCTCCTCTATCTACTTCTTCAACTCTTCCATTTCATTTAGAATTGTCCTATATGCGGCTTTAGATATCGATCCAGCTCCAAGCCTAAGGTCAACTGCAAATTCCACTTCCCTGTCTAGAGGTAATCTACTAATATTTTTTGGAAACACTACTAGAAATCATTCACTATAGGGATACTTTTAAATGCTATTCCAGCTTTGATTGAGTGGAAAAGAATATTATATACCCTTGGCAACCTTTGTGTAGACATCTCTCAGTCTCAGCTGCTGAAAGAAAGTTAAGGTTGATTTTTTTACTAGTATGTGGTTGCAGATTGGGATATATACCCCTTTTGTTTCTATAATCTAGCAACACATTATTTACCATAAACTAATCAATACCAAGGATTACTTCCAAGCCTGCAATAGTAGATATATCAAATCTACTGTTGATTCTTGTCCCTAGCATTTATTATACAATTCAAACAAATATCAACCGTGACAACTGTAACACTCGTGGGTATAGACAAAACCAAGTCATATGGGAATATATGTACATTCAGGTCTAGCCATCTCACACAATCATATGCAATAAAGGAATTACTATCACTGGAATCATATATTACTTGTACTAAGTTGACATTAAGATAAACCATACCTTGAATCAGTTTAGGGGATTTTCTGGCCTCCTTTTGAGTTATCACGTAGCCCCTGCCCTAAGCTCTGGGTCTAGGCTCCATTGGCTATTGTTGCTGTGGTCAATCTCTAGTGAAATGCCTTGGTTTCTTATATTGAAAATAGATAATCTGTCTAGCTGGAGCCTTTCTGGTTAGTACTTGAGTTGCTAATAAAGCTTGATGTAATATTGCACCACTATATGTCCTGCCATGATATAATGACATGTAACAATGCAACATGTTTTGCCCTGAGATGGCCTTTAATTACTATGACCACTAGCCTGATATAGCTTTTTGTTATTCCCTCTAGACAATCTACCCTAATCTTTGCATTTTTGTGAGGATCTCTTACTACCAGCACACCTTGGTTGTTATTGCTTCTATTAGAGTACAGGCTTAACAAGTTGTTCTCGGTAATTTGACACTCTTGAACTACCTTATTAGACACTGTAAAGTGTTTAGGAACCATTTTCTCTTTTAGATCTGGCTTCAATCCCTGTACCAACATGTTAGAATTCCACTCCTCATTATCCCAATGTCTTAAGTACGAGGAATATCAAGGCAATTGGATATAAAGTGCTAGGTATTCGTCAAAACTCTCTTGGTCATCCTGACATATGTTGAGCTATTCTTTTTCTTTCTCCAATCTATTCGGTTGAGGAAAATATATTTCATTAAGTTTTCTTTGGAATACTTCCCATGTTACCAGAATATTCCCTGCTTGCAGAATCAACTCTATATTCTTCTACCATCTATCCGCATCTCCTTTTCGTTTGTAGATGGGTAGTTGATCCTTGATTTCATCAGGGCATATTAGTATTGTGAAAATTTTCTCCAATATGGATAACCAATCTTCTACTTGCAGAGGATCAAATCTCCCTTGAAAAGTAGGCCTAACCAGAGGTTCTCGTTTAGGTTCCTTAACTATATGGGTTCATTTTCTTGTTGACCACTAAGTCTAGAACCTCAACATCACATGGATTATAAATCACTTTCCTCAATTATACATAATAGGCATGCTAAGAATCAGGATCAATAGCACCTATTCTAACCTCCACATTATTCAAGTAATATCCTTAAAATATTACTGAAGGTTTAACCTCATCAATAAGGTTCATAAGGTTCAACTTTCTTCATGAAATAGAACCATAGTGTAACCTGATTCCCATTTCAAACTAAGGATTATTTTAGCTTGGATCTGATTTAAACCTATCCTTAACCTTCAGTATCATCAGATTAGATAATGTAGGATCGACATATGTCATAATCAGCACTCTTCTGCTTTAATTTGTCTCATAGAGGCTTTAAGATTATATTTATTAAATCATTCTATTAATACCTCGAATCACCTCAAATCATTGCTTAGACATCATAACAAATCATTCTAGGTAAAGGAGCAACATATAATATTCTTTCATTGCTTCTTAATCTCAAGATCATGCCCAATTATTACCGGAGCATTCTTAACTATAGTCTATACCTCAAATGACTCTGAAATGTTTCAACGTTCTTATGAAGCTAAGTCTGAACAATGATTCTTGGATTACAATATAACACCATACTTTCTTATGATTCAAACCTATTAAAAAATATGACATGAAGTCAAATCGGAGACCAGAAATAGTTTTCAGAAAATTTGAGGTCCAACTTCGAAACAGGGTTTGGTTTTGTACTTAAGTGGGTTTTAAAAAAAATTTCAAACATTTGTGCAGTGGTCTCAATTTTCAATTTTCAAATACTGTTTAACTCATTTGGTTCTATTTCCATTTTTAAATATCAGAGTACTTAACACAGTTCTCAATAGATGTACGGGTTAGGTTTGCTAACTTAAGGATCTACCTTTCATAGATAGACCATTTTAGTTCATTTGCATCCTTAATGTATAGTACATATAGGTACAGTTACTACTTCCACCGTTTAGGCTAGTATCTGTCTATTAAAAGTTACATATACATCATATACAGTTTTCCAAAAAGAAATAGATAACCAACAAAGAATAAACTCAATGTCTTTAACTCTAATATCTGTGGCTACCTTCTTTCCATGCAAAGTACTTGCTCGTACTGCAGATTTGTTATTGGAAAAGAGTGAGATTCAAAAGAATCCTGGTAGTAATAGATAACACTCATATAGAATGCATACTAAGAAACATGCCATATCAACCATCATATACTAGACAATTCAATATTCATTCAACATTCATTGATATGAATTGTACTGAACAATACTATTCAAGGACTTGCTATTCCTTCCCATAGCACGAGATATTCTACTAGGCCTAAGCCCTTCTCCACTCAATGCTTAATAGGCAATTCTGCCCAATACAAATTCACATATCAAGTATGGATAATGGCAACATATGCATGAGATAAAACACATAGAATATGAGAGTAAAGTTACCACCTTAGCCTTTCTAGTCCCAAACTTGTACTGGTTCTAGAACCCAAGGCAAATATCGAATCCAATAACTAGAATTAGGGATGATAGGTTATTACTTAATCTAATTCTTCTTTAATTCAAACACTCAAATTGGTTATCATTGGGACATTTAATAAAGTCAACTAAGGAGTTAAAGTGGTCAATTAACCTAAAAGATAAATTGCTAACCTTAGAGCTCAAGAATATTACATTATGCCATTACATCTTCAATTTTTGCATAAATGACCAAATCTGCCAAAATTTGTTTTATCAACTTTAAAAAATCATATCTTTATGTATAAAAGTCCAATTAGAGTGATTCTAAAGGCTTTGTGACCCTTATTTAGTCTATTTTCATAGAAAAATATCACCCACAACTAGTTAGATGCACAACATTCCTAGAATTGTCATTTATTGAACATTGCTAGAATTCAATCCAGTTTTCATGATTTAAATTCAAAAATTCATAACTCCCAGTAGACAAGTCCAAATGACACAAATGACCTATCAAATTAAAGCTTGATATGTCTACTTTTATTCTAGAATGTTTCACATTTATTGAACATCATTTGGTTATCCAAAAACACAATAAAAATAGGGTACGTCACTGGAATCCTATTCTACTAAAAAATCCAGTTTTTCATTTGGAGTTTCAATGACCCAAAATTCACAACCCGGGGCTAGTTCCACACACTTTTTCATGTAGAACACAATGGTAACATCAAAATGAAAAAAAATTCAACTCTTTCCACAAGTCCTGGTTTAGCAAAAAAATCAACAAAATTTCAAAAATGACTAAACTCCCAATTTAAGCATCAAACTTGTGTCATATAGCTTCTAATCATCATAAAACACCAAATACATAACCAAAGCACCATACCCTCTCCAAACCCTAGTTTGGTTGAAATTATGACAGATTTATACTTGTCAAAATACTCATTCAACCAACATAACCAATAGCTCAAATTGAAGCCAATATTCATCTCTTGCTCCTCCTTTGCTCCTTTCTGTGATTCTTCAGTTTTTGTTCTTGGATGATGGATTAAAACACCTCTTCTTGAAATTCTAAATTCATTGAAATAAAGGTTTCATCAGGAGGAAAAATATTTATGAAGAGTATTTTGGCCATAGAGGAGGTTAAGAAGGTGAAAAATCAAGATAAAGTATTCACCTTTACCTTTCTTTCTTGTTTTTTCGTATAGCAGTAGCTTCACCGACTTGGAGAGAGAAAATTAGAGTGGTTAATTAATCAAATTTTAATTTCTCTTATCACTTAATGTCCAGCCAAAACATGGTCAAAAAGTGGCAAAAAATTGTGGTCACAAATGGTTTAGTTTGGGTCAAACACTTATAGTATTTAAGTTGAGCTTTTCGTTTCCTCTTCCCTTCATCTTTTGACTGTAAATTGCTGCCCAAAAAAGTTGCCCTAATTAATTAATTCTTCATCCCTTCTTCTCTTTGAAATATGGCTGAAATTTTGGACCAAAAAGTAGTGAAAAGTTGTGGTCACAAATTAATTACTTTAAGCATATACTTATAGTAACTTTACTAGGTGCAATTACTGCATGTTTTACAAGCTTTTCTCCTTCCTTATTCTTCCTTTTTGTGGCCAAAATTTTTGACTTAAGAAGGAGAAATAATTGTTGTCTAATTCATTCCTTAATGTCTTGCATTTGGTCAATTTTTCTCGAAGTGGTAAAAGTTGAAGAAGCTTTGATTTTTCTTTCCTTCTTCAATTATTTTAATTTTGGCTCTTCAAAGGGTTCTAATTAATTTTTCTCTTCCTTTTCTTTACCTTGACCATATGAATTTATATGAAAAGGTAAGGAAAAATTAATTGAATCTTATGTCCAAATTATATTTTATGCGATTTCTTACTTTAGGTGAAAAATTAGGTAATTATCTCTAGCTAATCGAAACTAAAGTCATAGCAAAATTTTCAATGGTAATGTTGTCGTTAATTCCACCTTCTAGTTTATACATTTAGCCCTTTTTTACATTTTGGGATATTATACTTCTCCCCAGTATGATAAATTTCATCCTCAAAATTTGTTACATAACTTATGGCATAAAATTTGGATAAAATTTCTTCATGTCTTCTTCAGCTTCCCATTTTGCCTTTCTTGGAGATAGTCCCTTCCAAACCACCTTTACAAATAGAATGCTGCGATGCCTGAGGCACCTTTATTGTCGATCAATCATTCATTCTGGCTTAGCCTCATAGGTGGAGTCATCATGTAATTCCCCAAGATTTGATTAAATGGTAATGGCTTCAAAAGTAAAGGTGATTAAAAATTAAATTGACACTTTTGGAGGATACGATATGTGATATGATTTGAATGTGTGATGATTGGTGCCTAAACCCTATATTTAAGCTTAATTGTGTGTCAAAGCTTAAAATACATTGAAGAGAAAGGTAGGGTGCATGGTTTATGTAATGGAATGAGAAGAATGTATTTAATGGTGATTCAGAAGGAATTGCCATAATCAGGGGCAAAACGGTAAAATTACCGACCAATTGATCAGTTACCAAAGAGGAAACTCATTGATAACTTAAAGATCAATGGTTAGGATTGATTTGTGAAAGAGATCAAAGGGTGAAATCAAGAGTGTGTGTGTGTGTGTATGTGAGCTTATGAGAGATGTGAAAAGATTGTGACAAGTGTCACAAGGTGGGCTATTGGATTTGGGTCAGGATTTCAACTCAACTTTCTCTTCCTTCTCACCTCCAAGTCGGCCAACAATATTGGGCAAGGGAAAAAACTGACTTTACTTTATCTTCATCTTCATCTCATCCTTCTCTCTTCAAGACACCATGGTCATCCAAACTTTGGAAGAAAGAGAAAACTGTAGGTGAGATTTTGGTTGGTTTAATGTCCTCTTATGCTCAAATCATCTTCATTAATATTGTTCATAGTGATGAGACCTTCATCTCTATAGTTTTAAATTTTTGAAAGAAGGTGTTTGAGAGCTTGAATAGTTTTGAAAATGGAGGAATCAAAGAATTAGCTTGGGGAAGAGGAAGAGGTGAGAATTTCATGCCTTTTGACCTAAGTTCTGTGAGTTTTGGTTGAGTATTGTGGTTTGTAGAATATGCCCTGATTTTGTGATGAATTTCTTGTGTTATGAAATTGGAGAATTATATTGTGTTTTGTGTGGTTAATGATGTCAAGTTATGCTTTGATGTCATTTGATGTGATTTTAGATGTGAAATGGAAAGTGGTGGAATGTTGTGATTTGAAATGTGAATTGTGTTGACATGTTGATATTATTGGGGAAACATGTCAATTTGATGTGAATTTGGTTGTTTTGGGGTTTCCAATGGATTCCTTATGAAAATTTGTGTGGGAATGGAGTTTGGTATGAAATTGGGATCAATGGAAGCAAATATGCCAAAACTGGAAATGCTGCCATTGAAAGTCTATTCTGGGCAGTCTGTTTGTGTTGGCGTTTTCAATATGTAAATGATGTCAGAAAATTATGAAAATTTTCAGTTTCAAAGTTCACATCCCAAGCTTTAAAATGGACATATAATTTGTATCATTTCGTTTTGTGTACTGTGAATTATTGTTGTCCAAAGTTTGGGATGGAAACTGAATTCTGTTTCCGGTCAGTGGTGAGTTTTGTGTAATTCTGAAATTGTGTGGCAATTTTTAGTAATGGCCAATATTTTTCCTAGGAAGAGTACTTAAATAGCTTTCATTTGGCTTTGGAATCACCACATTTCTAGTTTTTTTGAATTAGTTATGATTTTTGGAAGTTCAGCCAAGAAACAGAATTTTCTTGGCCGCAGCCAGAGTTAGGGACCGCGACCCAAATGTTTTTGACCTGCTGTTGGCTATGGCCAGTGGATTTGTGGGCTGCAGCCAAACCCAAAAATCAACATTTTAGACTTCTAAAAGGTGATCTTTTGTCAAGTATTTCCCAAGCCTTTAGGCATATGTTGGGGCTTATAGTAGCCACCTAAAGGTCTTAAATGATAACCAACTTTGATGTTTGGAAGTTGAGGAATTAGAGAAGGGAATAACCCTATGTCCTTAATTTGATTGTCAGGATTTGGTACTTTCCCTGATCATGATTTATTTGAGCCGGAGCACACGTGGAAAGAATAAGGTAGTGACTCTTTCTCTTATATTATGTGTAAAACATTGTATGTATGTTTGTCATGCATTGTGATACATTGTGATGCTTTGAGATTATAGTGAAAGCTAGCATAGTGAATATAGTGTAAGCGTTGCATTGAAATCACAGCAAAATCTGGCACATAGTGTTCACAGCCGTGAGTGCTGTCATTTGTGGCGTGAGCCATGAATCATTGTGATACTGCTAAACATGATCATATATGCTATGTGTTTATACGCTGTATGAGTAACTTGTTACTATTGGGATTCTTTTGAATCTTATTCGTTCCATTGACTAACTTTTTCAGATAGGGCAAGTGGCTCCAAGGAAAAACTAATAACCAGGAGCAGCAAAGGTTTTGTAGGGACATTTAGTTTTTGGATTGTTAGTTATCCATTATGGACTTGGGATTGCGGTGTAATTTGAGATGTAAAGATTACATTTGATTTTGGTTATGTAATTTGCTAGTTGGGAAATTGAAACCCTTGGTATATATATATGAAACCCAACGATTGTCAGGGATTTTTGCTGTATACTCTAATATGTATAAATGTGATGTAATTGCACAGGTAGTTATATTCGTTATTTGAGCTTGAGACCAAGATAGGGAAGAAGTTTTGAAATATTTTGTGAAAATCCTACTATAAGGTAGGAAGTCGAAATGAGTTTTAAATTATCCGATGGTCTCTAATCCAATTTATTATGTGTTATCGAATCTTAATTACATTTATTAAGGCAGGGGGTTACACATCACGCATGTCCACATCTTTATTTTCAATAACATAATCGGGGTCTTGTTGGTACTTCTTCAATTGAGGGACATGCAAGACATCTGGAGCGTACTCAAGTTCGAGGGTAGGGCTATATGGTATGCAACTAGCCCAATTCTTGCTATTATTTCAAAAGGACTAATGTACCATAGGCTTAACTTCTTTCTCTTTATCGCTCTACAGATTCCAGTAACTGGCGATACTTTTAGGAATACATGATCTCCAACTTCAAATTCTAAAGGTCTTCTCCTCTTATCAATGTAGCTTTTTTGTCTACTCTATGCCGTAAGAAGCCTATTTTTGAAAATTTTGATTTGTTCTATAGTTTAGTCTACCAAATCTGGACCATATAATCTTCTTTTAGATAATTCTATCTAGCAAAGAGGTGATTGGCACTTCCTCCTATATAGTGCTTCATATAGAGCTATTTATATGCTTGCATGATAGCTATTGTTCTAGGCGAATTCAGCTAGGGGAAGGAAATGATCCCAACTTCCCTTAAAATTCATTACACACGCCTTAACATATCTTCCAGTGTCTATATAGACCTCTGCCTGTCTATTCGTTTGTGGAGGATAGGCCATACAGAATTTTAGCTTAGTTCCTAGAGCTTCATGTAGGACCTTCCAAAATCTTGATGTGAAGTAAGGATCTTGATAAGAGATAATACTCTTTGAAGTACCATGGACTCTAATTATTTCCCAATTATACACTTCTGCTAGTTTCTCCTGAAGTAGTTGGCATGGATGGGTATAAAATATGCTGCCTTGGTTAAATGGTCGATAACTACATAAATTGCATCGTAGTTCCTAATTATGGGTAAACCCACAACTAGATCTATGGAAACATTTTCTCATTTTCATTCCAGAATTTCGGGGTTTTACATAAGTCCTGGTGGACATTGATGTTCAATTTTCACCTTCTGATAGGTAAAGGATTGAGTCACATACTTAGTTATGTCACATTTTAGTCTTGGCCACCAGTATTTTGATTTCAAGTTTAGTACATCTTGATCGCTCCTAGATGAAGAGTATATTTACTCTTATATGCCTCATCTAGAATATTCTGCCTTAGTCAGCCTTTGGTGGAACATGTTAGTGCAAGCGTTTTACCCAAGAAAGGGGTGAATTAGGTGATACCAGAAATTTCGTTGTGTATAAGAAAATTTTCAGAATATTTAAAGCAGTTGAGAGCAAGGAGAAATATCACTGAAGTGTACACCGGGAGTTATACTGGTTTGGACACAACCACTTTGACGTACGTCCAGTCCTCAGAGCGTCTCTGAGAGTTTCACTATATCTTCCAAAATTCAGTGGGTTCCTTGCACCTCAGTACATAGCAAGTTGCTTCACCTAGACACTCGCTCCCCCTTACACGTTGTAATCAAATCCCCAACTCAAGGTTCCACAACCTTAGGTTGTTGAATAATGAATATTGAGTTTGTAATGAAAATCTCTCTCACAGAGTAAATGAATAATTACTGAAGTACAAATAATGAGTATAAGAAAAATAGAGCACAAAGAATGTATTGATCGATATGAGTTTTGCTTGCTCTCAGTTGTTGTGTTCTATTCTTTGAATGCTCCATATATATAGATGATTTATGATGTCCGTTGGAAGCATTTCAAACAATTCAGTTAGAGTCGCGCAGCTATGGTTGACTGTTATTCAAATTTGAAAACTATCCATTTACGGTAAATAGTGGTAGGTGAGATCTTCAGACATTTATTTTTCTTTTCTATCATTGCATGATTTCTTCATTGCTTCTCTACAAATATACTCAGAATACTAATACAATGAAAGGTTAATCATATAGATAACAAACCAATAAACATAAGATTAAAATCATGCTTTCTAGACTACCTTACTCGAGTGGTTACTCGAGTGATCATGTGTAACCCCCTGACTTTAAACACATAATTATAATTCGATAACACTTTTTTAAATCAGATTAGAGACCATTGGATGTTTTAACCTCATTTTAAACTTTCTGTCTTACAGTAAAATTTTCACAAAATCTTTCAAAATCTTTTTCCCATCTTGGTCCCAATTTCAATATTCGAATATAATTACCTGTGCAGTTAATATACATTCATTCATATAAGAGTGTATAACCAAATCCCCAGCAACTCCCGGGTTCTATACATATACAACCTGAGGTTTATAAGTATCCACTAGGGGATTACACAACCAAAATCGAATATAATACTTATATTTCAAAATATACAGTAATCTCGAGTTCAAAATGGATAACCAACATTTCCAATTTCAAATGTACCCCCAAAGGTCCTAGTTGCTCCGGGTTGGCCGCCTCTCCTTTGAGCCACACGCCCTGTCTGAAATGTTAGTCATAGGAAAGAATGAGATTCGAGAGAATCTCAGTAGTAACAAACCACTCACACAATGCATAAACACAAAGCATGTATATAACTCACAAACAGCAATAGCAGCAGCAACAATCTCAAAGATACATGGTTTTCACCACAAACGACAGCACTCACGGCTGTATACACAATACGACAGCTCTTGCTGTAATCAACATCACGACAGCTTACGCTGTAATCACCATCATGACAGCTTACGCTGTAATCACAATAACGACAGCTTGCACTGTAAACGACAGCTATCACCAGCTGTAACTACAGCATCATCAGAAATCATCATAATACAGTGATACAACAAACATACGGTGCATTACACTAAGTATAAGAGAGAGAGTCACTACCTGATCCTTTCCCGACATTTCTTGGCACAGCGGGCTCACGAGGACGGCAAATATCAAATCCTGTAAACCAAGTTAGGGACAACCCGTCAATCTCTTTCCCAAGTTCTTATCTCTATAATCCTTTAAGTTGGTTATCATTTGAACTCTTTAGGTAACTATTTTAGGTCTAAACATGTGCCTAAAGGGTTGGGAAAGGCTATACCAACAACCACCTTTAAAAAGTGTAAAATAATGATTTTTGGGGGTTGGCCGCAGCCCACAAATCCACTGGCCGCGGCCAAAAACTGCTCAGAAACATTTGGGCCGCGGCCAAGAAAATTCTGTTTCTTGGCTGAACTTCCAAAAATCATAACTAATTCAGGAAAAATCAAAATAAGGTGATTCCAAAGCCAAATGAAAGCTATCTAAGTTCTATTTCAAGGAAAAATATTGGCCATTACTGGAAATCACCACAAAAGTCCAGATTTACCAAAAACCTAACGTTGTGCCAAAACAGGGTCCAGTTTTGATGCCAACTTTTGGACAGTTCAAACTCCCAGCTCACAAAGCGAAATGACACAAAATTTATGTCCATTTTGAAGCTTGGGAAGTGAACTTCAAAAATGTAAAGTTTCATAATTTTCTAACATCATTAGCCTATTCAAAACGCCCACACAAAAAGACTGCCCAGCACAGACCTTCAATGGACAGATTTTTAGTTTTTCACAATTGCTTCCAATGGTTCCCATTTTCACATAAAACACCATTTCCACACCAATTTTGCCCAAGGAATCCATTGGACCCATCAAAACAATCAAATTACATCCATTTAGACATGTTCCATAGAAATCTTAACATGTCAACACAACATGCACACAATCCACCACAATGCAATTCCTTCCATTCCAAAATTCCAAATCAACTCCCATGGCTCAAAGACACAATTTAACACCACATTCTACACAACACACTAACCAATTCAAGCATTCAAATTGGACCAAAAATCAGGGCAAAAATTCACAATTCCCAAAACTAAACCAATAACCACAATGAATATACCAAAAGGTTCCAAATACTCACCTTAACTTCTTCCCAAGCTAGTTCCTTGTTTCCCTCACTTCCAAATTTCCACAAGTTCCCAAACACCACAAATCAAAAATATAAAACCATACGGATAAAGCACTCAACCTCATGAACAATATTAATGAAGGTGAGTTGAGCATTTAGGGACAAAACCTTACCTAAAACTCAAGCTTCTTCTTTCTCTTTCTTGCTTGTTCTTGGCGAAAATGGAGTAGGATGAGAGAGAAGTGAAATATTGATGAAGATGATCACATTTCCATTCTTTCTATGCACTTAGCCGACTTGAGAGGAAGAGAGGATGAGTTTGAAAACTTTAACCTCATCCATGGTCCATATCTTGACACCTGGCACCATCTTGTTCTCCCTACTATGATTTCACATAGATTTGCATGCACAAGATTCCACCTCTTTCTCTTTCAATCCTAGCCATTGATCTCAATTACCAATGAGTTTCCTCTTCGGTAACTGTCTAATCAGTCAGTAAATTTACCATTTTGCCCCTGATTATCACAATATACAATATATACTCCAAATGTGCTTAATTAACATTAATTACACCACTTTGAAGTTATTAATCCCTGATTTACAATCCAGGATATTACATCATGTATATTACTTGAGTATTCCCTCGAGTAATCTTATAAAAATTATGGCAGAGAGTAAGTTAACATTCATTAGCAATATTACTCGGGTAATCCATCGAGTAATCCTTCTACAAAAAAAACTCTGAATACCTGGTTACTCGAGTGGTCCCTTAAGTAAACATGTCTTTCTTTCACTGGTTACTCGAGTTAGCTATCTAATAAGTTTACAAATTAGTTGAGTTATCCCTCTAGTAATGAAACTCAAATCTTGGCCGAGAGTTCTTGTTCTTTGCGTTACTTGATTACTCGAGTGAGCCCTCAAGTAATGCTTCAAATAACTTTACAGATTACTTGAGTGCTCCTTCGAGTAATGCCTTTTTCTCACTTGGTTACTTGAGTAGTCACTTAAGTAAATTGTGACATTTGTTCGTCGAGAGCTACTGGATAATTTCTGCTCTGGTTACTCGAGTGGCTACTCAAGTAATGTTCCATATAACTTTGCAAATTATTCTAGTAGTGATAGAGCTTAATATTTATATATTTTTATTAATTCATCTTAGGCTTTTGTGGGACTTAATTGAATATTTTGGGCATAATCAAGTGCTAATGTGAGATTTTAGTGAAAGAATAATTTGGGAATTAAAGTGGTTAAATTGTTAGATTTTTAATTAATATTTGTTAATCCCATTATTCTTTAATTGTGAGCAGAAGATATTACCTGTGTGAATATAATTTTGTAGTTGATGATGTGGCATAACTTGAGTGGTCAAGATAAAAGATGTTATTTTGGAGCTTAATGAAGGACAAAAGTGGAACATCACAAGTACAGAATTTATTTTCACATTTTTTCTAAGAGGAGGTTAAATGAGTAAGGGCCTTGTTTGGTGATTGCAATTTTGTACCTATCATAAAACATATTTTCAACACCTTATCCAAACAAGGCACAACTCACATTTTAACCTAAAGACAATTGAAGAAGCAAAGGAAGTGGGGACCATTATTTTGTGTGTGAGAGTGGCGGCTGAATAAAAACAAAGGAGAGTGAACCAAATTGAAGAATTAGAGAAAGCTGGACCGAATGAGATTTATTGAAGGAAAAGAAGAGAAAAGGTTGAACCAAAAGAGAGAGACCGGATGTGAAAGAAATAGATGCTGAACCGAAAGAAAGTTATCAATTGAAGAAAAGAGGAGCAGCTGAACCAAGAATAAAGGGAAATGAAGAAAAAGGAGAAGGAGCCGCTTTTGTTGACTGATTTGGAGCTAGCTTGAACCAAATGTGAAAAGGGAAATAAGAGAGGAAATGATGGAATTGATCTAAGAAAGAAAGAGCGCTGTTTTTGACCGGAAGGAGAGAATGGAAGAATAGAAACAAAAAGAAGGCTGGTCCATAAAAGCTACTAGCCGGAAGTAATATGGAGGGGCTGACGTGAGGAGCAACACCGAAAATTGAAAAAAAAGAAGAGAAGGAATTAGAGGTGGGCCAAAGTATTGAATGATTAAGTGGGCTATTGACCAAATGGGAAGGCACGAGGAGAGGCAACCTAATTGAAAGGAGGAGGAAATAAAAAAAAAGGAGAGCCAGACGATACAAGGGCATGAAGACCACGCAAATAAAAGGGTTAAGAAGCATGTAATAGAGATGGTTGTGCGGCGGCTGGGAATTAAAGAGAAAGGGGTACTGTGATCGTGAAGAAAAGGGGAGGAGGCGTTAGACTTGGAGAATGACTTGAAGACAGCTAGCTAACCGATGGATGATTAAAGATTTAAGGTGCTGTTCGGTGCTTCTCATTTGTTCTCCATGGCCAATTCCTTCTTTATTCATCAAGCCTTAATCTTCTTTTCCTCTATGAGTAGCTAAGCTTTGGTGATTTCCTTGAGTTGGGTAATGGTTTGAGCTTCTAAACTTCAATGGAATTCCTTTAAGCTCTCATTTTAGTTCATGATTATGTAGCTTGGTTAAGTATGTAATTGTGCTCTAGATTCTTATGTCAAGTAAATAAACTTGGTGGTTGAGCTAGGAGTTGATTAATTAAGCTTTGTATGATTCATATTAGGAGTAGGTTGAATTGTTTATTCCAACTTGGTTAAGTAGATTTAAATGATTAAACTGAATATTTTGAATTGTTGTAATGGTAATTACAATTTAGAATTGGAAGTTATTTATTCATCTCCTTGAGTCACTATTAATTTGTAGTATTCATTTAATTGCTTCGGCTTTGTTGGCTTTTATGCCTTGGTAACCTTCTTCAAAATTAAACCAAGGATTGCAATATAGGGTGCAATCCCGGATCGTCTCTCGAAGAGCCTTTTATTAATTACCTAGGAACTAAGTGTAATGATTGACATGAAATGATTAAAAATGGGAAAATTTGGTCTTTTTAATTATCAACAACTTTTTGCAATTAAGAATTAAATTGTTCTAAACTAATTCTTTTTAGGATTTTTCTTGAAAATATGAAATGAAATGATGATGGAGTTAATGAAATGAAAATTAACAAGTGATAACAATAAGATGATAATCCTCTAGCGCAATGATTCAAGCTATCCTTGATTCAATTAATTTGGGAGTGCGCTAGTTCGACAAATTTGCTCAAAAGAACCTTTGAGCTAGCTTGAGTTAGGTGAATTAATTCCTCCACACCGGGTAGAAATTAATCCCTCTAACCGAAACCCAATTTAAACACTAGCAATTTGAATTAATGAAATGCAATGACACAAGTAACCAAGAACCCTTGCATTACAATCACAATTAAATGTTCATAACAACCTCAAGCGAAAGCTATACCAAGTCAATTGCATGAAATTGATACTAATGAAGTCCAAGGTGTCAAATGCACACAATTAAATCCAAATTCACATTTAATCTCATAAATTGTATGGAACCTCAATGCAAAATCTCAGTCCAATAATTAATTAAACTCTAAATCTAGAATTCAACTAATACAAAGGATTAAAGATAGAAATTAAATGGTAAGACACTCCCCTTTAAGCTCCAAACTCAAGCCATCACCACTACTCTAGAGGATTTGAGAATCAGCCACTGCAATTTGTCATCACAAATACCCAAAATGTCTGCACAGCTTCAGCCATATCAATTAATGAAGAGATGAACTGTTTAGCAAAGGATTAAAAGCAGGGGAATCAGCTGAAGGTTCGGTGAAACAGAGAGTATGAGAACAGGTGTTGGTGTCGAGATGCAAGGATGGTAAAGAAAACAAAAACTCCCAGCTCCAGAGTCTCTCTGCTGCAGCAGCTCCCTCTACTCCTCTCAAGCTCTCAACTCCTCCTCCTTTTTCGTCTCCTCTTTACAACTCTGGTTCGATCCCCTCCTTTCGGCCACCAGCTCCCTGCTTTTGTTTTGCCACTGCTGTAGATGATGCTCGCCGGAAGTGGTGAGGTCGGAGGAGGTTGTGCATGGTGGTGATTGTGACGGTGATGAAGGTGGAAGACTCTAGTTTCACGGCCACTAAAAGTTGCTATGGTGTACACAGCTGAAGCTTGAATTCTATCACAGTGGTGAAGAAGGGATGTTGCCGGCAACTATGGGGGTGAAGGAGGAGGTCGCCGATGACAAAAGTGGAGGACTGAAGGTGAGAGGAAGATCAAGATCGATGTTTGGTGTTGTGGCTGTGATTTCTGGTTTTTTTTTCGTCTCTCGCATCTGTTATCTTTTAATCATCTCCACTGACCCAAAAGGAAAACAATGCCAAAACGCTGAGTTTTGCCGAGATTGAACTGACATTTTGTAATTTCATAATACCAAACTGTCATTTCCTAAATTCAAACCCAAATTGCAATTTTCAGATTTAATCCAAATTTCCAAATATTTTCAATTGAAAACAATTAAACCAAGGTCAGATCCTCTAAAGAATCAATGATTAAGAGTAATTGTGATTATTTTGCCAATTTTATCATTTTTAGTCCTAATTTAATCTATTTACTTTTAATATCAATTTATCTCAAGAAAGGCATTTTAGGCTCAATAATTATGACAAAATCCCCAATTAAAGTATAAAAATATACAATAAAAATAGGGATTTGTCAATTGAATTGATAGAGCTCAATATTTATATACTTTTATTAATTAATCTTAGGCTTTTGTGGGAGTTAATTGAATATTTTGGGCATAATCAAGTGTTAAAATGAGATTTTAGTGAAAGAATAATTTTGGAATTAAAGTGGTTAAATTGTTATATGTTTAATTAATATTTTTTATTCTCATTATTCTTTAATTGTGAGCAAAAGATATTACCTTTGTGGATATAATTTTGTAGGTGATGACGTGGCACAATTTTTATCAAGTGTTCAAGTTCAATATCATTTTGGAGCTTAATTAAAGGATAGGAGCTAGAAAGATTGAAAGGTTAGGGCTGGACCGAAGGAAAATTATGAAAGGGAAATGAAGACAGGAAAGGCTGAACCAAATTGAAGGGAAAAGAATAAGCAGCTGAATTTGTTGACCAAGTGAGAAATGAGAATAAAGAATATAAAAGGAAGAGGGATGACGTGAGGATTTATGGAATTGAAGAGAGAGGGCTGTTGAACTGAATTGAAGAATTAAAAAGGAGCTGAACCAAAATGAAGATGCTGACCGAATGGATTAAAGATGAAAAGCAATAGCTGGACCGAATTAGGAGGGGACCACACGAATTGAATTAAAAGCAAGTAGCACCACATAATAGATGAGAAAAGAGAGGAATTGACCAAGAGAGCTGACCGAAATTGGAATTAAAAAGACAAGAAAAGGCTGCTGGACAAATTGGTGAAAGGGACCACATGGAAGAATAAAAGAAGACACAAGTGTTGGGCTGGACTGAGGAAAGACAAGAGGAATAATGGAATAAGGAAGTAGAGCCCATGTGAAAGGAAAAAGGGTTTTTTGTGGAAGAGAAAAGAAACACGAGGGAATATAAAGGAGTGAGTGGCAGCTGGAATAAGGGGCAGGACAGAATGAAATAAAGAGATAAAGGGAAAGAAAGGAAGGCTTGGCGGCAGTGGGGAGGAAGGGAAATAGCACCAAAAAGAAATGGAAGAGGAGAGGAAAGGGGAGTTGACTGATTGAAGAAAGGTGAGATGTGTAGAATTGGGAAACCAATAATTGAAGATGGAAGAATCATTTCGGTGCAGAATATGAGAAGGTTTTCGGTGGCTATTGAAGATGAGCAAGCTGCTGTATTTTCCATGGATAATCTCCTCTTCATTCTTCATTCTTTATCTTCCTCCTCCTCCTTGAGTAGCTAAGTCTTGGTGATTTCCTAGAGTTGGGTAATGTTTTGAGCTTCTAAACTTCAATGGAATTCCTTTAAGCTCTCTTTTTAGTTCATGATTATGTAGCTTGGTTAAGTATGTAATTGTGATCTAGATTGTTATACCAAGTGAATAAACTTGGTGGTTGAGCTAGGAGTTGATTAATTAAGCTTTGTATGATTCATATTATGAGTAGGTTGAATTGTTTACTCCAACTTGGTTAAGTGGATTTAAATGATTAAACTGAATGTTTTGAATTGTTGTAATGGTAATTACAAGCTAGAATTGGAAGTTTATTATTCATCTCCTTGAGTCTGAATTATTTGGTGGTATTCATTTAATTGCGTCGGTAGAATGAATTAAATGATTATTGCAAGTATGGAGCTAGTGGTACCTTAGTTCCATCCTCTTGACTCATTATGGAATTCATATTATTAGCAAGCAAGGAAGACTAAAACCTCAACTCAAGGGAATCCCACTTTATCATTATACTAGCTAATTGAATTTATCTTCTTGTTAGTGTTAATTTCGATTTTGTTTGCTTCTTTGTTTTCGAAACCAAAAAAATTACAAAAATATTGTTTTAACTTAGATTACTTCATTAGTTTAAAAAGCAATTTCTCCAAATGATTTCTCACAACTTTAAGGTTTTTTATCACTTTACTACTTAGGAACTTGGAAATTAATCTCCTCACAAGAACGACCTAGGTTGAGCTACTACGCTACATTTTTTAAACTTAGTTTTATTTTGTGAACTCTCACGACATGGATTCATCTATAGTATTCATTTAATTGCTTCGGTTGAATGAATTGAATGATTATTGCAAGTATGGAGCTAATGGTATCTTAGTTCCATCCTCTTGACTTATTATGGAATTCATATTATTAGCAAGCAAGGAAGACTAAAACCTCAACTCAAGGAAATCTCATTTCATCATTATTCTAGTTTATTAAATTAACTTTGTTATTAGTGTTAAATTCAATTCCATTTGCTTCTTTGTTTTAAAAACTGAAAAATACAAAAATATTGTTTTAGCTTAGATTACTTCATAGTTTTAAACTCAAATTCTCAAAATGATTTCTCACAACTTTAAGGCTTTTTATCACTTTACTACTTAGAAACTTGGAAATTAATCTCCTCACAAGAATGACCTAGGTTAAGCTACTACGCCACATTTTCTAACCTAGTTTTATTTTGTGAACTCACACGACATGGGTTCATCAAGTAGCCCCTCGAGTAACTTCATCTAAAAGTTGATAGTACTTCTCTGGAAGATTTTCTCCAACATTACTCAAGTGATGCCTCGAGTAATAAGGTTTAACTCGAGTGGTCACTCGAGTAACCCCTTCAAAAATCTGCCAGTGATGTTTTCCCTATACTCTGTCTCTCAGTTCTTCTTCATTACTCCAGTGCTTACTTCAAGTAATGCTTTTGTTTGCCATTTAGTTACTTTGTTCAAATACTTTTGTTTGTTATCAAATTCTTTTGTATTATGGATCCAATCTTTGTTATCATCAAAACACATAGGATCTAATATAACATATACTAGCTTCTGGTGTCTGACTAATCCATTGGGTGAAAGATTAGAGTCTGAAGTGAGCTAGAGTTAAGCCAAGTCAAGGAAAATCAAGTGGGAGCTTGAGGTAACTTACAAACCTTCGTATATTGACTATTCTAGCTGCTATGGGCAATTTAATCGGTGAAATTTTGCCGGATTTCCGTTGGTTTTAATTTATGGAAAATAGGTTTCGCTAGGGGTTATGCTTCCCAAATTGATACTAAATGGTAGTTGTAACCTAATGGAATAGTCAATAAGATGGTTAGGAGTTGAAAGCAACGCGTTTACGCAACCGAAACCGAAAAACCCTAATTTTCCCTAAATTCCTATAAGTTTCAGCCAGCTCTAGAAATGAGCCTTAGAGTTGGATTTTCAATGAGTTGATGATTCCATTCAGGTTGGGCGGGTCCCCGAGGGTACTTTAGTAATTTTTCAAGATAGACTCATATAACCCCTAGAAATACTATGGAAGTGTCTAAATGGTATATTTGGAATTGTAGGACCGAGCTGAGAGTCCGAATTGTTGGCACGCATTACGAGGCACACGTTTCGAGGCGGAGAAGGGTTAAGATAGGGAACTTACCTCTCCTGCATGTATATGATATTTGTGTTAGTGTGTTGATGCATGTTATTGCTTTACTTGATTATGTTAAACATGTATGAATGATTTGAAGCTATGTTTCAATTTATGTTATGGCCATAAGTATATTGTTCGAAGCGTTGAGCTTACAGAATTGTCATTATGTGAGCATGAGTTATGTGATGCAAGCATGTCATGCATTAAACATTTATCATACATGCATATTGGTATTGTTTTCCTACTGAGATTCTCTCGAATCTCACCCTCCCCTACCAACATTTTAGACAGGGAAGGTAGAACGAGGATGGAGCAAGCATCCAAGGGCGATGAGGACTCCTTCGGGTTTTAATTTTGGTAGTTGGTTATCATGGTAGTTGGGATTATGTATAATTAGATATTGGATGTATATGTACTTTGATGTCTATTGGGTTATTTGGTTATGTATTGGAGATGGATTTGTGTAATCCCCGTTGAGGAATTGTAATGGGCAATTGTGCCCTATGTATCTTTAGTGGTATGAACCCGGAATTGCCGGTATTATTGTTGTGCACTCTGATATTTATATGAATGTATTTTATCTTAACGAAGTAATTGTATTTGAAATATGAATGTGAGACTAGGTTAAAGTGTTTGTTAAAGAAATTTGTGAAAATCCTACCTTAAGGATGGGAATGTAAATGAATTTTGATTATTATTGGTCTCTATTTCATTTTTAATCTTGTATTTTGGATATAATTATGGAAGGGGGTTACACCATGGATCTAGTAATGGGTCTGCTTATGATCAAGAACTATGATATGATCTGGGTGGTTGTTGATCAAATCATGAAGTCAGCACACTTCATACCGATAAATGCTAGCTATTCTCCAGATAAGCTGGCGGAAATCTACATCAAAGAGATAGTGAGACTCCATGGTATATCGAAGAACATTATATCCTATAGAGATCCTCGGTTTACTTCAAGATTCTAGAGGGCTCTGCATAAAGTTATAGGAACACAGTTGATGTTTAGTATGGCCTACCATCCTCAGATAGATTGACAGTTAGAAAGGACCATCCAAATGCTTGAAGATATGTAGAGAACGTGTGTCCTAGACTTTAAAGGGAAATGGGATTATTACCTTCCACTTGCCGAGTTTGCATACAATAATAGTTATCATGCGAGCATCCAGATGGCTCCGTATGAGGCATTGTATGGAAGGAAGTGCCAGTGATAGAGCTCAATATTTATATCTTTTTATTAATTAATCTTAGGCTTTTGTGGGACTTAATTGAATATTTTGGGCATAATCAAGTGTTAATGTGAGACTTTAATGGAAGAATAATTTGGGAATTAAAGTGGTTAAATTGTTATATTTTTAATTAATATTTGTTATTCCCATTATTCTTAATTGTGAACAAAAGATATTACCTTTGTGAATATAATTTTGTAGGTGTTGATGTGGCACAACTTGAGTGGTAAAGGTAAAAGATGTTATTTTGGAGCTTAATGAAGGACAAAAGTGGAATATCACAAGTGCAGAATTTATTTTTACATTTTTTCTAAAAGGAGGTTAAATGAGTAAGGGCCTTGTTTGGTTATTGCAATTTTGTATATATGCTAAAACATATTTTCACCTCCTCATCCAAACAAGGCACAACTCACTTTTAACCTAGAGCATAAGGGAAGTGAAGAGAGGTGGCGGCTGAATTGGGGATGAAGAAAAGCAAGCCGAAGTGAGAAGCTGAACCGAGTTGGAGAAGAGATCAATTAAGAGAAAAATAACCCAGTCGAAATTGTTGAATAGATTGAAGAAGAATTGGACCGTGTGGGAGCTTGCTGGACCGAATATATGAAGGAGCAGAATCGGATTGAATGAGGAAAGGAAACCAGCCGAAATAATTGACCAAGAAGGGAGTGGACCGAAATGGTTTAATGGAGAAATGGGAGCTGACCGTGAGGGAGAGAAAACACGGAGAATAAGAATGGAATAGAGGAGAGGAAAAGTCCATAGTGGCGGCTGGGGTTAGAGGATTAAATGCCGCTGGATAAAAGGGAGGCAGCCGACATTGTGGGCTAGGATGCATGGAATGGAGAGGATGAGGCTGTGTGCGTGTGTGAAAGGGAGAAAAAGCATGAAGAGCAGCAGCGAATGAGGGAGGTTCGGTGGCTGTGTATGAGAGGGAAAGAGGCACCGAATTGAATTGAAGAAATGGGAATTGAAGAAAGCATGTTTGGACAAAAGAAAGGAAGGAGCTGTTCGGTGTTTTAATTAGAGATTTGTTCGGTGCTTTGTCTTTATTCTCAATGGCTAACTGCTCATTTTTCCATCAAGCTTCATTCTCCTCTTCCATGTGTAGCTAAGCTTTGGTGATTTCCTTGAGTTGGGTAATGGTTTGAGCTTCTAAACTTCAATGGAATTCCTTTAAGCTCTCTTTTTAGTTCATAATTATATAGCTTGGTTAAGTATGTAATTGTGGTCTAGATTGTTATGCCAAGTGAATAAACTTGGTTGTTGAGCTAGGAGTTGATTAATCAAGCTTTGTATGATTCATATTATGAGCAGGTTGAATTGTTTATTCCAACTTGGTTAAGTGGATTTAAATGATTAAACTGAATGTTTTGAATTGTTGTAATGGTAATTACAAGCTAGAATTGGAAGTTGATTATTCATCTCCTTGAGTTTGAATTATTTGGTGGTATTCATTTAATTGCTTCGGTAGAATGAATTAAATGATTATTGCAAGTATGGAGCTAGTGGTAACTTAGTTCCATCCTCTTGACTCATATTGTGGAATTCATATCATTAGCAAGCAAAGAAGACTAAAACCCCAATTCAAGGGAATCACATTCCATCATTATTCTAGTTTATTAAATTTACCTTGTTGTTAGTGTTAATTTCAATTCCTTTTGCTTCTTTGTTTTGAAAACCGAAAAGTACAAAAATATTGCTTTAGCTTAGTTTAGTTCATTAGTTTACAAATGCAATTTCTCAAAAATGATTTCTCACAACTTTAAGGCTTTTTATCACTTTCCTACTTAGAAAATTGGAAATTAATCTCCTCACAAGAACGACTTAGGTTGAGCTACTATGCTACATTTTCTAACCTAGTTTTATTTTGTGAACTCACACGACATGGGTTCATCAGCCAGTCACTATTGTACTGGTCAGAGTTGTATGGCCCAGACCTTATTGATCAAACTTTAGAAAAGATCAAAGGTATTATAAAGAGGCTCTTTGCAACATAGAGTCAACAGAAGAGCTATGCTGATGAAAGGAGAAGGCCTCTAGAGTTTGAAGTAGGGGATCATGTTTTCCTTAGAGTATATCTAGTCATAAGCATCGGAAGAGCAATCAAGAAGAGGAAACTAAGCCTGAGGTACATTGGTCTATTTGAGATTCTGGCGCGAATCGGACCAGTAGCGTACTGGATATCTCTACCCCTGAATTTGAGTAGATTGTATGTTGTGTTTCATGTCTTACAGCTTAAGAAGTACCAACTAGACCCTAAACATGTCATTGAACATGAAGAGATTGAATTGCACGACAACTTCACCTATGTGGTTGAGCTATAAAGAATCATTGATCGAGAAGAGTGGCGGCTCAAACATCGAAGCTTACCATTTTTGAACGTGGTATGGAAGGGCATGTCTCTAAGGGAAGCGACTTGGGAAGCAGAAGCGGACATAAGGAAGAGATTTCCTGAATTTATGCCCAGGGATGTGTAATCGATTTCGAGGGTGAAATTTATTGAACTGGGGGAGAATTGTAATGCCCTAAATTTTGATTAAGGGCTAATGTTGATTATTGAGAATGTAATCATAGATTAAAGTTGAATGAATGTGTATTTGTGACAATATTATCTAATATGTCATAATGGATGGAAAATTGATAGAATGGAAATATTAGCCATGAGTTAGTAGCTAATGGGTAAATTAATTACTAATTAAGAGGAAATAAGATGTGTGATTAAATGGCTAATGGAAGGATTAGATAAGCTAATTGGGGGTTTATTGTATGAGGCCAATGGGAAGAAGACATGTGGCAAGTGGGTGCTGTGTGAGGAGTGGAGGAAAAGTCAAAGAAGGATTTTTTTTTATGTTTCTCTCTCCTCTCTTCGCTCTTTATGGGCTGAACAAGTATAGTGGGAGGGAGTATGATTATTTTCTTCATATTTTCACTCTTCCTCACTCTCATCTCTCTCATTCTCTCTCTTGTCTCTCTCGTCAGCCATTGAAGACCAAAGGGAAGGAAGAAAAGCTTGAAAAGGTAAGGGAAAATGATCTCAAATGCTTAAACTCCATTCATTAAAGTTGTGCCTTGCATTGAGAGCTTCATTTTGATGGTTATCGTTTTCCATTTGGTGTTGGCTTTGGACTCTAAGGAATTGTGAAAGTTAAAGAATCAAAAAGCTTCTTTGAAGAAGTTGATAAGGTGAGTTTAAGAAACATATCTATCTAAGTTTTAAGCCAAATGGATTAGCTTTGAATTTTTGGGATTTATTGGCCATTTTCGAAAAATGATGATCTTTGGACATTTGGCATGTTATTGGTATATAAATGGTGAAGGATCGGTAAGCACAGCGGAAGAATTTAAAAAATTTTCACCGATCCTATCGAGGATCTATCAACGGCGTTTAAACCAAGTTGGAAGGATTCATACCTTTTTTATGATTCAGAGTTTTCATGATCTCTAGGAGCCAACACGTTAGGTCCACTCCCTCTACCGGTATCCACACGAATGCTCTCCAACCGAGACTGCGTGCTAGCGCCTCTAATATCTCCAAGGGTTTAACTTGCGGCTCTCAATTCTGATGTACCCTGAGTTTATCAGCTCTATCAAGTTTATAACCCATGAGGGTTATTTTCAAATTTCAAAATTAATCATCATTAATTTCGAAATTAATTAACAATTAATTATCTTGATGAGCTAATTAAATAAATTCAGTTTAAATTAAATCTGTCCAACAGTTTTAATTTAACCTATTTATTTGGTGTTGGCCGGGGAGGATGATTGCCAAGGTTTTAAGTACTTAGGTGTTCTTTTCTGTTGTCATAGTATGTCTTAGTTTAGTAGGAAGTGTGTAGCACTCATTTGAATTTTGGCGAAATTCTGATTTTCGATTCGCACTGTCTTGCTGGAACTGAAATATTTGTGCCCTGAAAATTCTGAAATTTTACAGGTTAAAGTTTTTCCGCTTTTTGAGCAAGACTAATAGCTTTAGCTATTAGGTCTGTTAGATTTTAGCCAAATTCGAAAGTTTTCTATACTTTTCTGAATTTTCTTTCTTTTTTGGTATTTTTCTAAGTTTTTGATTTAGTTTGTTCTTAAGGTTTTCTTTGATTTTTCTTGGTTGCTAGTGTGTTTTTGAGTTTGTTTTAGGTAGTTGTTCATTGTTGGAGTGTTTGATAGTGGTTTAGTCATTTTTCATATTCATAGTTTTTTTTGCATTCCATTTGCCATTAGAAAACAAAAACAAAAAGAGATTTACATTTTGTTGCTTTGCTATCATGTTCTTAGTGGCTATTATGTGGTTCATTATTGTTTTGTGGTGAGCAACTTTGCATTCTTCATCCTTGGATATTTGTTGGTTGCAACTTGAGATTTCAGGTGGCTATCACATTCTGTAAGTTGTGCTTCCAGTGACTCTACTTATATACTTGCGGTTTGAGGTACTACTTCATTGTTATACCAACTTGTTCCCCTAAAAGGTGAAGTCTTACCTTGCAACTCCTATTTGCCTCTTGTCACATTGTGTTGCACTTGCCTTGTTATTGCTGAAACTGGTCTTACTCTTTAGACACTTGAATTTTGTTGGTTGTGGTTAACTCTTTTGGTTGTCAAAGATTAGTCATCTTGGTTTCCTACAAGTTGCTAATTTTTGCTGTATACAACCCTTCTTCAATTGACCATTTGACTAATTACTTTGCTGTAATTTGTGTGTCTATATGAGTCTTCTTACTGTGCATGACTAGATCTCAGAAAACTGAACTTGTGCCTTTAGATAAAGATATTGACAAGACAATTAGGTTACTTAAGAAAGGTAAGAAAGCTGAATCATCTAGTGTAGGGCTTGGACAAGTCATTGACACTGAAGTTGTTGCACATACTTGTGATAATTCTTCTCATATTGGCTCTTTGTTCATTGTAGATCACCATCTTACCATGGATCCTCCTCCAGAAGACGTACCTGTTCCTCCTCCAGAAGATGTACCTCTACCTATTGGGGAGCGTAGAACTATCAAAGATCTTACCTCTTCTACTGATATTATTGATCCTTTCCTCTCTTGTCCAGAATTTAATATTAATTTTGAGTTGAAAGGTCCTTTGTTGAGTCACTTACCAAAATTTCATGGTTTACCTGCAGAGGACCCTAACAGGCACTTGAGGAATATGTACATTGTGTGCACCTCCATGAAACCAATGGGAATTGATCTAGATGAGATGTGCCGAAAAGTCTTTCATTTCACATTGGAAAACAAAGCTAAGGAGTGGTTCTTGATGCTACCCCACCACAATCCTAATGCTTTAGCATCCTGGGACAGCTTGAAGAGTGCCTTTTTGGAAAAATACTTCCCTTCTTCAAAGATAACATCTCTCACTAAGGAAATCTTCAGTGCTAAACAAGGCCTCCATGAATCTTTTTATAAGTATTGGTGTTGTTTCCAAGAACTTCTAGCCAAGTGTCCACATCACCAAATTCCAGAAGCTCGATTGGTGCAATATTTTCATAGTGGGTTGCTTCCTCAAGATAGGAAGAGTTTGGATTCATCTTCTGGAGGCACTATTCAATTGCTTACACCTGAAGAAGCTTGGGCTTTAATTGAGAAGATAGCTAGTAATGATCAACAATTTGAAGGGTTGGATGCTAGACAAGTCCATGAGGTCTCACATGCTTCAAGATCTTCAAGGGAGTATGATAATTTGTCATCCCAAATGACAGATATGAGAACTGACCTCAATAAGCTCATGGCCCATCTAAACAATGTGAACATTCATGGGTCACATTCTCAAGCTCTAGTGGCTCCTAGCTGTGACATATGTAGCTCTCACATGCATATTGCTCCTAATTGCCCACACCAACTTGGGGAGGTCTCGGCTGTTTTTCAAGGGAGACAAGGACAGAATCAAAGGCCTTGGAATCCCTACTCTAATACATATAATGAGGGTTTGAGGTCCCATCCCAACTTTGGTTGGAGGAACCAGAATCAATTTCAAGGGAGTTCTTCAAATCAAGCTCCAACTCAAGGACCTTCAAACCAATCTAATCCCCAACAAACAGTGGTTGCTACACCTGAATCCCATGCTACTAAAGATGACATCTCTCAACTTCTCAAGTGTATGAACAATGTGTCATCTTCAATGGGTAACTTAGCCTCGAGATTTGATGAAGAGAGAGCTCAAACCAATTCTAAATTTTCTGACATTGGGACTAAGTTTGACACAATCTTTAACAAGTTGGAGTTGTTGGATTCTAAGAATTCTAACCTTACTTCATTTGTCACTCAAATGTCCGATAGCCTCAATGAGCAACAAGCTTAAAGTGGACAAGGGTTGCCTTCCAATACTGTGATCAATCCTAAGGATGTACATGCTATCTCTTTGAGGAGTGGCAAACAAGTGGGTAAACAAGTCTGATTTGAAGAAAATGTTGAGAGTTTCAAATCTGGAATGCATTCTAGTGATAGGCACAATGAAGAGGTTGAGGTTCCCTTGCAACCACAAGTGGAAGATATTGATGGTAGTGATGATTCTGATCAAAGCACTCACATTGCTATTGGAAAATCTGAGAGTATGGTTGAACAGAAGCTTCTACAAAGGCATTCTTCTCCAAATTCAAATATGGATAGCAAGCAAGGAGTGCCAACTTCAACAAATGCTAAGGTACTTGACCCTTCAACTTCTTCTTCTTCAAGCAAAGGGGAACGTAAAAAGGTAAATCTCTCTGAAATTCCATTTCCTAATTCATATGTGCTTAGCAAAAAGGTTTCAAATGAAAAGAAATTTCTTGATATGATGGATATTTTCAGTAAGATTGAAGTTAATTTGCCTTTGCTTGATGTGTTGAAAGGAATGCCTGCTTGTGCTAAATTCTTGAAAGATTTGTGTACCCAAAAGCGTAGGTGTAAACCCAATGAGTGTGTTCAGTTGAGTCCTAGTGTGTCTGCTCTGTTTAAACCCCATCTCCCAATTAAGTGTAAAGACCCTGGCTCATTCACTGTTCCATGCACTATAGGTACCATGCCTTTTAGTAATGCTCTTCTTGATCTAGGAGCCGCTATAAATGTCATGCCCTACTCTGTTTACACCTCTCTTGGCCTCACAAACATCAAATCCACTAGTGTCATCCTACAACTAGCTGATCGCACCACTAGGAAACCTCATGGCTTATTGGAAGACATCTTAGTCAAGGTCAAAGACTTAGTGTTTCCTGCTGATTTTTATGTCCTAGACATGTCTATTGAGGTCTCAGTTGAGGAGCCATTGATTTTGGGTAGGCCTTTCATGCGCACAGCTAATACTATCATTAGCATGAAGGATGGGTACATAACTATGGAAGTAGGTGATCATGTCATTCGGTTCAATGTTTATGAAGCTATGAATCACCCATTTGAGGACTACTCCCTTCTTGGCTTGAATGAGATTGATTTGGCTTTGGAAGAGGCGATTGATGAGTCTACTTTCTCATTGTGTGTGAAAAATGATTGTCATGATGATGTATGTGCTACCATTTGTTCAAATTCTTTTCCCTCTATTGATTGTAATGATGATGTGTGTAGTATTGATTGCATGTCAATTGATAGCTCACTTTCCACTTCCAATCCTTTAATTTTTGATTTTTCTAACCTTGGTAGTACTATATCTTCATTTGATAGTTATCATGGTGTTGGGAAAGAATTATTGTGTAGTTTTGCAAAATTTGAGAATGTTAGTGAAGTGGATTCCACTTTTGGAAGTGAAGCAACATCTATTAGCACTGAATCTGCTCCTATAGACACAAGTGGAGTTATTGTTGAAGATGAGGAAAGAAATCAATGTGCTACTGATGGCACGATTGCAATTCATGGGTCTAAGCTTCACATTCCTCCATCTTACAAGTTTCAGACTTCTCCTAACCTCAAGGATGATTGTGTGAGTAACCTCACTTCTTTCCAATTATTGAAATACTTACATTCTCCTTTTGGTGATGAACTTAGCAGGTCAAGAGTCATAAATTTCTTTGCTGAGAATTTTGGAAATAATGGACAACCACATGTCAAGACTGCAACAGGGGAGAAACTCAGTTCTAATCAATTACTACAATGTTGCATACCATTTCATGATGCTACTTCTCATATATTTCACTCTTTGAATGATGTAGGTGGGAGTCCAGGTTGCTTTGTGAATGAGCCACAATCTCAATCCACATTTGAACAAGGGGGACATACTTCCAATCCAACGGTTATTGGGGATTCTCATAAGAAAGGGAAGTTTCTTGGTGCACTTGAGTTGAAAGAACTTTTACCTTCAATTGTGCAACCCCCTGAACTTGATTTGAAACCCCTTCCCCCTAACTTGAAGTATGCTTTTCTTGCTGAACATGATCAATTACCTGTCATTATCTCTAGTTCCTTAAGTACATCTGAGGAGTTGAGTTTACTCCATGTGTTGAAGAAACACAAGAGGGCAATAGGGTGGACTTTAGGTGACATTCCAGGTATTAACCCAACTGTGTGCACCCATAAAATACTTTTGAATGAGGGTTCTAAACCTGTAAGACAGCCCCAACGTAGACTCAACCCTCTCATCTTAGATGTAGTTAAGAAGGAGGTCACCAAACTCTTGAGTGCAGGGATCATATATCCTATTTCAGATAGTGAGTGGGTCAGTCCGGTCCAAGTTGTTCCAAAAAAGAGTGGAATAACTGTTGTACGAAATGAGAAGAACGAACTCATTCCAACAAGAGTCCAAAACTCTTGGAGAGTTTGTATAGACTTTAGAAAGTTGAATGAAGCAACTCGAAAGGACCACTTTCCCCTCCCCTTTATAGATCAGATGCTAGAAAGATTGGCATGCAAATCTCATTATTGTTTCCTTGATGGTTTTTCTGGTTATTTTCAGGTTCCTATTGCACCAGAGGATCAAGAAAAGACAACATTTACTTGCCCATTCGGGACGTTTGCATACCGAAGGATGCCTTTTGGGTTATGCAATGCTCCTGGGACATTTCAAAGATGCATGCTCTCCATTTTTAGTGACTTACTCGAACAAGGTATTGAGGTATTCATGGATGATTTTTCTATATATGGAAATTCTTTTGAAGAATGTTTGCTGAATTTGGAGAGAGCATTAGAAATATGTGTGCAAAAGAACCTTGTGCTAAATTTTGAGAAATGCCACTTCATGGTAGATCAAGGAATAGTCTTAGGCCACTTGATAAGTAAGAGGGGTATAGAAGTTGACAAATCTAAAATTGAAGTAATTTCATCTCTTCCTTATCCCTCTAACTTAAGAGAACTTAGATCTTTCTTGGGGCATGCTGGGTTTTATAGAAGATTCATTAAGGATTTTAGTAAAATAGCTTGTCCCCTATCTAAGCTTCTCCAAAAGGATGTGGATTTCATATTCGATGATGCATGCAAATTGGCTTTTGATGAAATTAAGTCTAGACTCATTTCTCCACCTATACTCATTGCTCCTAATTGGGATCTTGACTTTGAGCTTTGTTGTGATGCTTCCAATAGTGCTGTTGGTGCAGTTCTAGGTCAGAAAATTGGTAAGACCTCTTGTGTTATTGCTTATGCTTCAAAAACATTGGATAAGGCTCAAATCAATTACACTACCACTGAGAAAGAGCTCTTTTCCATTGTTTTTGCACTTGAAAAGTTTAGGTCTTATCTAGTGAATTCTAAAGTGATTATCTATTCTGATCATTCTGCTGTCAAGTTCTTATCTAGGAAGACTCATACAAAGCCTCGGTTACTAAGGTGGATGCTACTACTTCAAGAATTTAACACAGAGTTTAGGGACAAGGCCGGTGCAGAAAATCTTGTTGCTGACCATCTAAGCCGCTTGCCCCTTGCTACACAGGGAGTAGTTGATGCTGAAGTTACTTGTGATGGTTTTCCTGATGCCCATCTCCTGGCTATTACACTTCGTGACCCATGGTTTGCTCATATTGTGAATTATCTTGCTGCTGGGGTGTTCCCTGATTCTTTGTCTCGTTTTCAGAAACAGAAGTTGAAACATGAATCTCAATATTATTTGTGGGATCCTCCTTACTTGTGGCGGCATTGTAGTGATCAAGTCATTAGGAGATGTGTGCCGGATGATGAAATTTCTTCTGTTATAACATCTTGTCATTCTTTGTTGTGTGGTGGTCACTTTGGGGCAAAGAGAACTGCTAGGAAAATCTTAGACTGTGGTTTATATTGGCCTAGCCTCTTTAAGGATTGTTATGCTTTTTGCAAAACTTGTGATGCATGCCAACGTTTTGGGGGTTTATCTAGAAAGCATGAAATGCCGCAACAACCTATGTTGTTTTGTCAAGTTTTTGATGTTTGGGGCATTGATTTTATGGGTCCATTTCCTGTATCTCATGGATATTTGTACATTTTGTTGGCTGTTGATTACCTTACAAGGTGGATTGAGGCCATTCCTACAAGGAAAGATGATGCTTCTACTGTTATAAAATTCCTACGTACTCATATCTTTTGTAGGTTTGGTGTGCCAAGAGTAATTGTGAGTGATCGTGGCTCACATTTTTGCAACAAATTGATGGACAACTTGCTATCCAAATATGGTGTTCTCCACAAGATTTCTACCCCTTACCATCCACAGACAAATGGGCAAGCTGAGGTGTCTAATAGGGAAATCAAGTATATCTTAGAGCGAATTGTCAAGCCAAGTAGGAAAGATTGGAGTCTTCGGTTGGATGATGCTCTTTGGGCATATCGTACAGCTTTTAAAACTCCCATTGGCATGTCTCCTTTCTGGTTAGTCTTTGGTAAGGGTTGCCATCTACCTGTTGAGCTAGAGCATAGAGCTTACTGGGCTGTGAAGACTTGTAATATGGATCTTCAAGGTTCTGCTGAGGAAAGGATGCTTGAGATATAAGAGCTAGAAGAGTTGAGGTTGGATGCATATGAAAGTTCTCGTATCTATAAGGAAAAATCCAAATTGATTCATGATCAAGGCATCTTACGGAAGCAGTTTCATGAAGGAGAACAAGTGCTTATGTTCAAGGCAAGATTCAAGCTCAAAAATGGGAAGCTTAAAACCAAATGGCAAGGTCCCTACAAAGTGGTCAAGGTGCATAGCTTTGGATTAATAGAGCTCGAAGATCTTGCAAGTGGTGCAAGGTTTCAAGTGAATGGTCACTTGTTGAAGCACTACCATGCTAGTCATCAACCACCATAATGCCCACGGTAGTCTCTTTCCTTACCTTGTTTCTTGTTTTATTTGATGATATATGCTATTGAACAAGTGTGGGGGAGGGACTTACCAGTAGTAAAAGGTAGTTTGTTTCTTTGCATTTTTCAATTGAATAAAATCCATTGTGAATCATACCCTTGTGCTTAACCTTATCCTACACTACCCTTTTCTCTTATCCTTATACCTAATTTCTGAGAACTATTTCCACTTATGTCTTGTTCTCTCTCTCCTTGTGATGATGATGTGTTGTGCTTCAATCTTGAATTGGACTTCACAACATTCACTTCACCCAAGAGATAAGTGCGTCTAGGTTCTTTGTTTTTGTGCATTACATTGAGGGCAATGTAAGGATTGAGTGTGGGGGAGTATGTGTTATTCTCATGAGAATTCACTGTAATATCATATGCCTCTGTCTCCTGCTTGTGTCATCTGTTGTTTCAAGTCCAATTCACTGAGATTTTTTTTTTCCTTTGAAGCCTTTAGTCATGATCAAGTATCTTGATTACTCTTAGTTGAATTCATGGTTGAAGCTTGCTTTGAATTAGTGAATTGCCACAAAATTCAAGTGTTTTAATGATGCATGGTTTAATTTTGATGAGTTTGTTAGGAAATAAAAAGCCTAGTTGGAAGGTATTTTGGGCCTAATTGTTCATTTCATTGTGTGATTCATCTACTTAGATTATTGCTCTCTAGAACTTGTTCTATTTCTTGCTTGAGGCTACATTTTGCAATGGTATAGATAGAGATGACATTGGCATTCATTTCATCACCCATTTACCCAAACACAAACCATTCATCATTTTCATTTGTTTACCCCTTTGAGCCCTTCACTTTCATTTCCATTTCATTATAAAAATGCTATGTTTGCATTCTTTATCAAGTTCTTATTAGCACTATTGAAAAAAAAATTATTATATATTAGAAAAGAAAAAAAAAATACCATGTGAATAGTCAAAAGAAAGAAAATAGAAAAGAAAAAAAGAAGAGAAAAAGTGTAGAAAAAAAAAATCAAAGAAAGAGATAAAGTTACAATGGTGAAATATGTGAATTAAGTTTAGTTTCATAGTGCTAAGAGATCTAGAAAATTATTTGGTGCAAGCATAGTGTTTGTTACATTTTCCATCATTTGGCCTATTCAACATTACAACCCTACAAGTCCTTTTGATTTATTTATGCCATTGTTGTAAGTAGTGGAGAGCCTAGAAATTCTACAAGCCTATGGTAGAGTATGGTCAAAGTGGATGTGAGTGAAAAACTACCCTCTATGAGAGAAGAGTGCAAACACTTGTCATAGTTAAGGTTTCCAATTAAGCTCATTGTAATTAAACTTTGCATTGCTTTAGCTACTTCAATTTTTGGCATGTTCATTGAATTTGGATAAGAGGATACCTTGTTTTTTTTTTGACTAAGTGTAATTCTTGAAGCTTGATCTTACTTATCCTTCCAAGTTTCATCCTTCTCTTCCTATTGTGAGTTTAATGTTTTGCTCAGGAGTGCAAAAGCTTAAGTGTGGGGGAATTGATAGAGCTCAATATTTATATCTTTTTATTAATTAATCTTAGGCTTTTGTGGGACTTAATTGAATATTTTGGGCATAATCAAGTGTTAATGTGAGACTTTAATGGAAGAATAATTTGGGAATTAAAGTGGTTAAATTGTTATATTTTTAATTAATATTTGTTATTCCCATTATTCTTAATTGTGAACAAAAGATATTACCTTTGTGAATATAATTTTGTAGGTGTTGATGTGGCACAACTTGAGTGGTAAAGGTAAAAGATGTTATTTTGGAGCTTAATGAAGGACAAAAGTGGAATATCACAAGTGCAGAATTTATTTTTACATTTTTTCTAAAAGGAGGTTAAATGAGTAAGGGCCTTGTTTGGTTATTGCAATTTTGTATATATGCTAAAACATATTTTCACCTCCTCATCCAAACAAGGCACAATTCACTTTTAACCTAGAGCATAAGGGAAGTGAAGAGAGGTGGCGGCTGAATTGGGGATGAAGAAAAGCAAGCCGAAGTGAGAAGCTGAACTGAGTTGGAGAAGAGATCAATTAAGAGAAAAATAACCCAGCCGAAATTGTTGAATAGATTGAAGAAGAATTGGACCGTGTGGGAGCTTGCTGGACCGAATATATGAAGGAGCAGAATCGGATTGAATGAGGAAAGGAAACCAGCCGAAATAATTGACCAAGAAGGGAGTGGACCGAAATGGTTTAATGGAGAAATGGGAGCTGACCGTGAGGGAGAGAAAACACGGAGAATAAGAATGGAATAGAGGAGAGGAAAAGTCCATAGTGGCGGCTGGGGTTAGAGGATTAAATGCCGCTGGATAAAAGGGAGGCAGCCGACATTGTGGGCTAGGATGCATGGAATGGAGAGGATGAGGCTGTGTGCGTGTGTGAAAGGGAGAAAAAGCATGAAGAGCAGCAGCGAATGAGGGAGGTTCGGTGGCTGTGTATGAGAGGGAAAGAGGCACCGAATTGAATTGAAGAAATGGGAATTGAAGAAAGCATGTTTGGACAAAAGAAAGGAAGGAGCTGTTCGGTGTTTTAATTAAAGATTTGTTCGGTGCTTTGTCTTTATTCTCAATGGCTAACTGCTCATTTTTCCATCAAGCTTCATTCTCCTCTTCCATGTGTAGCTAAGCTTTGGTGATTTCCTTGAGTTGGGTAATGGTTTGAGCTTCTAAACTTCAATGGAATTCCTTTAAGCTCTCTTTTTAGTTCATAATTATATAGCTTGGTTAAGTATGTAATTGTGGTCTAGATTGTTATGCCAAGTGAATAAACTTGGTTGTTGAGCTAGGAGTTGATTAATCAAGCTTTGTATGATTCATATTATGAGTAGGTTGAATTGTTTATTCCAACTTGGTTAAGTGGATTTAAATGATTAAACTGAATGTTTTGAATTGTTGTAATGGTAATTACAAGCTAGAATTGGAAGTTGATTATTCATCTCCTTGAGTTTGAATTATTTGG
This sequence comes from Inga leiocalycina, assembly GCA_963242795.1. NCBI lineage: Eukaryota > Viridiplantae > Streptophyta > Magnoliopsida > Fabales > Fabaceae > Inga > Inga leiocalycina. The sequence goes on from OY725323.1 coordinate 54,239,114, forward strand.
TGGTATTCATTTAATTGCTTCGGTAGAATGAATTAAATGATTATTGCAAGTATGGAGCTAGTGGTAACTTAGTTCCATCCTCTTGACTCATATTGTGGAATTCATATCATTAGCAAGCAAAGAAGACTAAAACCCCAATTCAAGGGAATCACATTCCATCATTATTCTAGTTTATTAAATTTACCTTGTTGTTAGTGTTAATTTCAATTCCTTTTGCTTCTTTGTTTTGAAAACCGAAAAGTACAAAAATATTGCTTTAGCTTAGTTTAGTTCATTAGTTTACAAATGCAATTTCTCAAAAATGATTTCTCACAACTTTAAGGCTTTTTATCACTTTCCTACTTAGAAAATTGGAAATTAATCTCCTCACAAGAACGACTTAGGTTGAGCTACTATGCTACATTTTCTAACCTAGTTTTATTTTGTGAACTCACACGACATGGGTTCATCAGCCAGTCACTATTGTACTGGTCAGAGTTGTATGGCCCAGACCTTATTGATCAAACTTTAGAAAAGATCAAAGGTATTATAAAGAGGCTCTTTGCAACATAGAGTCAACAGAAGAGCTATGCTGATGAAAGGAGAAGGCCTCTAGAGTTTGAAGTAGGGGATCATGTTTTCCTTAGAGTATATCTAGTCATAAGCATCGGAAGAGCAATCAAGAAGAGGAAACTAAGCCTGAGGTACATTGGTCTATTTGAGATTCTGGCGCGAATCGGACCAGTAGCGTACTGGATATCTCTACCCCTGAATTTGAGTAGATTGTATGTTGTGTTTCATGTCTTACAGCTTAAGAAGTACCAACTAGACCCTAAACATGTCATTGAACATGAAGAGATTGAATTGCACGACAACTTCACCTATGTGGTTGAGCTATAAAGAATCATTGATCGAGAAGAGTGGCGGCTCAAACATCGAAGCTTACCATTTTTGAACGTGGTATGGAAGGGCATGTCTCTAAGGGAAGCGACTTGGGAAGCAGAAGCGGACATAAGGAAGAGATTTCCTGAATTTATGCCCAGGGATGTGTAATCGATTTCGAGGGTGAAATTTATTGAACTGGGGGAGAATTGTAATGCCCTAAATTTTGATTAAGGGCTAATGTTGATTATTGAGAATGTAATCATAGATTAAAGTTGAATGAATGTGTATTTGTGACAATATTATCTAATATGTCATAATGGATGGAAAATTGATAGAATGGAAATATTAGCCATGAGTTAGTAGCTAATGGGTAAATTAATTACTAATTAAGAGGAAATAAGATGTGTGATTAAATGGCTAATGGAAGGATTAGATAAGCTAATTGGGGGTTTATTGTATGAGGCCAATGGGAAGAAGACATGTGGCAAGTGGGTGCTGTGTGAGGAGTGGAGGAAAAGTCAAAGAAGGATTTTTTTTTATGTTTCTCTCTCCTCTCTTCGCTCTTTATGGGCTGAACAAGTATAGTGGGAGGGAGTATGATTATTTTCTTCATATTTTCACTCTTCCTCACTCTCATCTCTCTCATTCTCTCTCTTGTCTCTCTCGTCAGCCATTGAAGACCAAAGGGAAGGAAGAAAAGCTTGAAAAGGTAAGGGAAAATGATCTCAAATGCTTAAACTCCATTCATTAAAGTTGTGCCTTGCATTGAGAGCTTCATTTTGATGGTTATCGTTTTCCATTTGGTGTTGGCTTTGGACTCTAAGGAATTGTGAAAGTTAAAGAATCAAAAAGCTTCTTTGAAGAAGTTGATAAGGTGAGTTTAAGAAACATATCTATCTAAGTTTTAAGCCAAATGGATTAGCTTTGAATTTTTGGGATTTATTGGCCATTTTCGAAAAATGATGATCTTTGGACATTTGGCATGTTATTGGTATATAAATGGTGAAGGATCGGTAAGCACAGCGGAAGAATTTAAAAAATTTTCACCGATCCTATCGAGGATCTATCAACGGCGTTTAAACCAAGTTGGAAGGATTCATACCTTTTTTATGATTCAGAGTTTTCATGATCTCTAGGAGCCAACACGTTAGGTCCACTCCCTCTACCGGTATCCACACGAATGCTCTCCAACCGAGACTGCGTGCTAGCGCCTCTAATATCTCCAAGGGTTTAACTTGCGGCTCTCAATTCTGATGTACCCTGAGTTTATCAGCTCTATCAAGTTTATAACCCATGAGGGTTATTTTCAAATTTCAAAATTAATCATCATTAATTTCGAAATTAATTAACAATTAATTATCTTGATGAGCTAATTAAATAAATTCAGTTTAAATTAAATCTGTCCAACAGTTTTAATTTAACCTATTTATTTAATCTAAATAAAGAGCCATTAGATTTAATTTATCTTCATAAATTAAATCTGAGATACTATATCTCTATCATGTTAGTTATTAAATTTAATATATCTTAATAAATTAAATTTAAAACCAACACAATATCATAATATCATATAATATATATATATACATATATACATAATATATTTTGAAAAAATATATATCTATATAATATTATTAAATATAATAATATAATATAATATATATATATAAGATATATATTTCGAAAAAATATATATATCTATATAATATTATTAATGAATTTTGTATTATATATATAAATATAAAATTCATCCACTCTAAATCAAACATTATCTCGTGTTGGGCCATTCTTGTGTGCGACCCTGTAGGCCCATATGAAGTTGGCAGTGGGCCAATAACTACACTAACCCAAAAGTCGCAAGCGGCCTCTAGCAAGATATTACGACTATCCAATTCATATGAGGATCGTTATCACGATGCAACCTGTCATACAACCATGTCACGTCCCTTTTGTCACACGATATATCGATCAAGGATAAGGCATGGAAAATGTCATCCTCTTGTTCCTGACCATTACTTTCTCGATTCTTGAGTAGCCTGATAACAGAGACAGAAACTCTTTCATCATAGTATGGCCATACATTTCTCAGACTCACTCATCGAGGGGCCCAGTAATATCTCTCTACTAATGTGAGGGACAAATTCCATCTTGATCATTCATATTCCTCTACATGAAAAACCACCAAGCCCGATCGTAGCCTTTATCATCACCCAGTCAAAAGTGACTTTTGACTAGTTCAAAGCTTAGCAACTCTCATGTAGGAATCCATGATGACCTCAGGTCTAAGGGTATTGTGACGTGGTTATACATGAGAAAAGCTTATGACTTGATCCATGTAGCTTTCTGATAGTGGGTCGGTCCAGCACCTTGTACTCTTACAAGTGCCTAAGACTTTGATTCGTATCTCCATATCTTATCAAAGTCATACTGGTCTTGTTTCATCTCTGCTCCCGCATAGATGACCGACCAGGGACATTTTAGGACAATCTTTATGAATTATCCAAGGATACAATTATCACAGTTAACATGCATATAATATGATAACAGAATGGAGAAATTTCATTAAAATGATAATGTTTATAGTACAATGATTGGCCCTTAGGGCACAATTTCCAACAAATGGTATATTTGGAATGTGTATGGATAGATAGATTTGATTGGGAATTGAATGGTTGAGTTTAGTGATTTTGAAAATTTAGTAATTAATGTGGCCCAAGACCAAAGCATGATAATGGGGTAGGAATTTGGATATTATAATGGTTTCATTGGATTCCTTGGGTGTTTTTATGTGGGAGTAGTTTTGGTTGAGGTTTTGGGTCCATTGGTAGCTTTTGGTAAGAATTCTGGAAGTACTGTCTTGTTTCTGCGTTTTCTGAGTTCTAATATGGTCACTCGAGTGATCTAGGTTTCACTCGAGTGAGGGATGAACATCACTCGGGTGAGATTGGGTTCCACTCAAGTGAGTCAAATAATTCTTCATTTTTCGTTCAGTTTCTGTGTTGTACTTCCGTGGTCAAAGGCAAGTGTTGCCTCACCTGTAAGTGTGGTGGGTTCTCACTCGAGTGAGCTTCCTTTCACTCGAGTGCTGGTGTATTTGACACCTAGAACTTGCCTCTTGGGTTGTCACTCGTGGGTAAAATGCAAGGGTATGTCTTAACACTTGCAAGCATTTGCTCTTGGGTTCTCACTTCCTAGACTTCACTCTCTAGTGCTCTAGTGAAGCATTTGGCTATCACTCGAGTGAGGTGCTATATGCTCGAGAGTCCCTGTCTTTGAAAAAGTTCTTGTGCTCTCAAGTGGTCACTCGCTAGCCTTCACTCTCAGACACCCGAGTGCAGACCGTACCATCATTCGAGTGAGCCATCTTCACTCGAGTGAAATAGTGAAAAATGTCAAGGTTGTGCTTCCAAAAGGGGACCCCTGTGGTAGTTCTTCCAATCCTCTAGGGCTTTTATTAGAGGCATATAAGAGTGTTAAAGAGACAATAATGATAACCAAATTACGTATTGTAAAGATATTGAGTATTGGACTAAGTGATAACGCATCGTCCTTAATTATGACTTTAGGATTCGATATTTGCCCGGAGTGTAGAAGGCCCATGCCTACGTAAGAATAGAAAGACCAAGGTAGTAATACTTTATCCTATATCATGTATATTGCATTCTTGTATGCATTAGTCATTGAATACAGTAAGGGGACGTGGCGAAAACCTGGCCTTGAATACAGATACAGTGAAGGGAACATGGCGTAACCCCAACCTCGAATACAGTTACAATTGATAGGACGTGGTGAAAGCCCGATCTTGAGTACAGATATAGTGAGGGGACGTGGCGAAAGCCCGGCCTTGTAACAGTGACGGGAACATGGCAATGTGCCAGGACTCAAATATTGATTGCTGCATTGTGATATATGTTTACTTGCTTTGTTTATATGCATCATATTCATAAACTGTTGCTACTGGGATTGTTTAGAATCACATTCTTTCCAAATAACATTTTAGACAGGGCATGTGGATCAAAGAACAAGCAAGTAGAAAGGGTGATTAGGATTGCCGGTGGCAGTCTTAGTTAGATATTTTTTTATACCGAATTAGTTATCATTTTGGATAAATGTATATATATTGTATAGATCATAGCATTATAGTTTTGTGTAATCCCTGGTATGGACACTGAGATGGGCAATGATGCCTTGTATAAACCTTTGGATTAATGTTATTATCCCAGGTGAATGTTGGGAATTGTGCTTGTACTCTGATATTGTACATGTGACAAACTAAACAGGCCGATTGTTTTTATGAATGAATGAATGGAGATCTATTTGTATAAACGTTGTAAAAGTTTTTTTAATTACCTCTAATATCCCATTTCATTATAAAGTGTGTTTAAACGCTTAATCACGACCCTGATTGGGGTGGGGGTTACAGCAATCCTATGACCAGATTCATGCATTTGTTTGTGCTCACTATTCCCAGACCATTCCTCCTCCGGATTCACCTCAGCTTCTTCAACCAGTGCCTTATCTTCATTATGCTTTTCCCTTACTTCTTGGATTTCCCCTCAGAATTCCTAGATCATAGTTTGTCATTGGGCCTACATTCTAAGAACTTGCTACATATTGTCGGGTGGTTTTCCAAATTCCTCAACTTCTAGTACTGCAGGTGTTTTCTTTGGTCTACCCTTCACCATTATTTCTTTTCACTATTACTAAAGAAAATTTGCACCATTCATATGACACTTATAATAGATATATGTATGTATTCCTTAAGCTTTAAATATCATTGCACAATAGGATATACATATGATAATATTAAAGAGTCATATTTACAAAAAAAGTAGTTAAAGTGGCTTAATATTTACATAAAAAAGTAGCCTTTTCTATGCTACCATGATCAATCTAACTAGCCCTACCTTTACCAGTCCATGTTCAGCACCATATATGATTTTATGTGATCTAGAAAAGTCTAGAATTCAAAGGGACCCCAAAATACAATCTCATTCTTTTTCTTGATCCAAGAAGTAAAATCGGGAAGGTAGGCTAGCATCGTTCGGATTCAAATATCATCAGTCAACATTAACCGAAGCTAGACCCTCTATTTATACAGATTCCTTACTTCCTTGAAAAATGCTACACATCGAGTCATGGAGGAAATAAATTCATTGAAAAGTGTCAAGTATATTCCCCTAAAGTGCTCTCATAGTTCATGGTCAGGATATAGATCGAATGCTAACTCAACTACCAGGGCTCTAGATTCAGTGTCAGAATTGACGTCTTGTAAAACCTTGCCATTCTCAAGATCACTAGTATCACTTACAGATGGCTCTATGGTAGGACTAGCCTGTCTAGCCTTTATCTTTATTGTTGTATGGTTAGGAACTCTTTTCCTTGATGTACGCACCATCCTGCGTTCACTAACCATATAATACACCACATAGATTTTCCCTTCTAGTATATATTGCTCTGGAGGAGGCTGGTTAACACTTCTATCAGTCAAGCTTCCTATCACAAAGCAATTAAAAAAAGGTTAGAACTTATCAATATAAGCAGAGGTCTCTAACAAATACCTACCATTGCCATAATCAATGCTTTGATACCAATAAAAGTAATACCATACTTTATTACAATTCAAAACTATTAAAAACATGACATGAAGTCAAATCGGAGACTAGAAACAGTTTTCAGACCATTTAAGGTCCCAACTTCGATAAAGGGTTTGATCCTGTACTTAAGAGTGTTTTCAAAAAAATTTCAAATGTTTCTGCAGTGGTCTCACTTTCAATTATGAATTCCCTTTTAACTCATTTGGTTATATTTTCATTTGTTAATATTAGAATACTTAACAGAGTTCTCAACAGATGTACGGCTTAGGTTTGCTAACCTAAGGGTCTACGTTTCATAGATAGACCACTCTAGTCCATTTGCATTTTTAACATATAGTACATATAGGTATAGTTAGTATGTCCACCATTTAGGCTAGTATATGTCTATTAAAGGTTACATATACATCATATACAGTTTTCCAAAAGGAAATAGATAACCAACAGAGAATAAACTGTAAGTCTTCAACTCTAACCATTTTTGGCTACCTTCTTTCCATGCAAAATACTTGATCATGCTGTAGATTTGTTATTGGAAAAGAGTGAGATTCAAAAGAATCCTAGTAGTAACAAATAACACTCATATAGAATGCATACAAAGAAACATGCCATATCAACCATCACATACCAAACAGTTAAATATTCATTCAACATTCAATGATATGCATTATAGTGAACAATACTATTCAAGTATACTTGTTAGAATCGTCAGGCACAGCAGAATTTTAAAAATTTTCACCAATCCTAATCGAGGATCTATCAACGGCGTTTAAATCAAGTTGGAAGGATTCATACCTTTTTATGATTTAGGGTTTTCAAGATCTCTAGGAGCCAACACGTCAGGTCCGCTCCCTCTATTGGTATCCTCACGAATGCTCTCCAACCGAGACTGCGTGCTAGTGCCTCTAATCTCCTAGGGTTTCCCTTGCGCTCTCAATTCTCATGTGTATCTCAGTATATCTGCTCTGTCAATTTTATAGCCTATGAGGGCTATTTTTCAAATTTCAAAATTAATCATTATTAATTTCGAAATTAATTAACTATTAATTATCTTGATGAGCTAATTAAATAAATTCAGTTTAAATTAAATCTGTCCAACAGTTTTAATTTAACCTATTTATTTAATCCAAATAAAGAGCCATTAGATTTAAGTTATCTTCATAAATTAAATCTGTGATACCATACCTCTATCATGTTAGTTATTAGATTTAATTTATCTTAATAAATTAAATTTAAACCTAACACAATATAATAATATCATATAATATATATACATATATATATAATATGTATTTCAAAAATACATATCTATATAATATTAATAACGAATTTTTATATTACATATATACATATAAATATAATTTGTCCACCCTAATTAAACATTATCTCGTGTTGGGCCATTCTTGTGTGCGACCCTGTAGGCCCATATGAAGTTGGCAGTGGGCCAATAACTGTACTAACCCACAAGTTGCAAGCGGCCTCTAGAAAGACATCACGACTACCCAATTCATATGAGGATCGTTAACACGATGCAACCTGTCATATAACCATGTCATGTCCCTTTTGTCACATGATATATCGGTCAAGGATGAGGCATGGATAATGTCATCCACTTATTCCTGACCATTACTTTCTCGATTCCTGAGTAGTCTGACAATAGAAATGGAAACTCTTTTCTATTGTAGTATTGCCATACATTTCTCAGACTAACTCATTGAGGGGCCTAGTAATATCTCTCTACTAATGTAAGGGACAAATTCCATCTTGATCATTCATATTCCTCTACATGAAAAACCACCAAGCTCGATTGTAGCCTTTATCATCACCTGGTCAAAGGTGACTTTTGACTAGTTCAAAGCTTAGCAACTCTCATGTAGGAATCCATGATGACCTCAGGTCAAAAGGCATTGTGACGTGGTTATACATGAGAAAAGCTTATGACTTGATCCATGTAGCTTTCTCATAGTGGGTTGGTCCAGTACCTTGTACTCTTACAAGTGCCTAAGACTTTGATTCGTATCTCCATATCTTATCAAAGTCATACTGATCTTGTTTCATATCTACTCCCGCATAGATGACCGACTAGGGACATTTTAGGATAATCTTTATAAATTATCCAAGGATACAATTATCACAGTTAACATGTAAATAATATGATAACAGAAAGGAGAAATTTCATTAAAATAATGTTCAAAGTACAATGATTGGCCCTTTAGGCCTAATTTCCAACAATACTATCCCTTCCTACAGTGCTAGATATTCTACTAGGCCTAAGCCCTTCTCAACTGAATGCTTAATAGGCAATTCTACCCAATACAAATTCACATTCAAGTATGTATAATGGCAACATATGCATGTGACAAAACACAGAATATTAGAGTAAAGTTACTACCTTAGCCTTTCTTGTCCTAATATCTAGGGCAAATATCGAATCCTATAGTTAGAATTATAGATGACAGGTTATTACTTAATCCAGTTTTTCTTTAATTCAACTAAGGAGCTAAACTGGTCAATTAACCTAAAAAACCAATTTCTAACCTTAGAGTTTAACAATATTACATTATGCCATTACATCTTCAATTTTCGCATAAGTGACCAAATATGCTAGAATTTTTATACCAGCTTTGAAAAATCATATCTTTATGTACAAAAGTCCAATTGCAGTGATTCCAAACGCTATATGACATTTATTTAGTCTATTTTCAAGGAAAAAAATTCACCCACACCTAGTTGGATGCACAACATTAATAGAATTGTCTTTTATTGCACACTGCCAGAATTCAATGCAGTTTTCATTAATTAAATTTCAAAATCCATAACTCCCAATGTACAAATCCAAACAACACAAATGACCTATCAAATTAAAGCTTGATATGTCTAGTTTTAATCTAGAAAGTTTCACATTCATTGAACATCATTTGGTTATCCAAAAATACAACACAAACAGGGTACCTCGCTAGAATCCTATTTTGGCAGAAAATCTAGTTTTTCATTTAGAGTTTCAATGACCCAAAATTCAAAACCTTAGGCTAGCCCCATACAATTTTTCATCTAGAAAATAATCTTAACATCAAAATGAACAAATTCTGACTCTTTCCCTACATCCTTTGTTTAGTAGAAATATCCACAAAATTCCAGAAATTACCAAACTCCTAGTTGGAGCATCAAACTTGTGTTATATGGATTTTAATCATCATAAAACGCCAAACACATAACCAAAACACCATGCCATCTACAAAACCTAGTTTGGTTGAAATTTGGGAAGATTTATATGTGCCAAAATACTCATTCAACCAATACAACCAATAGCTCAACTTGAAGCCAATACTCACCTCTTGCTCCTCCTTAGCTCATTTTTTTGATTCTTTAGCTTTTATTCTTAGATGATGGTACAAAATACCTCCTTTTGAAATTCTAAAGCCGTAGAAATGAAGTTCTTATCAAGAGGAACAATGTTTACAAAGAGTGTTTTGGCCATATAGGAGTTTAAGAAGGTGAAAAATCAAGATGAAGTACTCTCCTTCACTTTGCATTCTTGTTCTTTCATATGGTAGCAGCTTCACCTACTTGGAGAGAGAGAATTGGAGTGATTAATTGATCAGATTTTAATTTCTCTCATCACTTCATGTCCAGCCAAAATATGGTCAAAAGTTGGCAAAAAAGTGTAGTAAAAAATGGTTTATTTTGGGTCAAACATTGAGTATTTAACTTGAGCTTTTCCTTTCCTCTTCCCTTCATCTTTTGACTGTAAATTGCTGCCCAAAAAGGTGTCCTAATTAATTAATTCTTTATCCCTTCTTCTCTTTGAAATCTAGCCAAAATCTTGGACCAAAAAGTAGTGAAAAATTGTGGTCACAAATTAATTACTTTAAGCACATACTTATAGTAACTTAACTAGGTGCAATTACTACAAGTTATGCAAGCTTTTCTCTTTCATTCTTCTTCTATTTTGTGGCCAAAATTTTTGACTTGAGAATGAGAAATAATTGTTGTCCAATTCTTCCTTAATGTCTTGCATTTGGTTAATTTTACTCCAAGTGGTAAAAGTTGAAGAAGCATTGACTTTTCGTTCCTTCTTCACTTCTTTTACTCTTGGCTCTTCAAAGGCTTCTAATTAATTTTTCTCTTCCTTTTTGTTGCCTTGACCGTGGGAATTTATATGAAAAGGTAAAAAAAATTAATTGAATCTTATTTCTAAATTATATTTTCGGTCATTTTTGACTTTAGGTAAAAATCTAGGTAATTACCCTTAGCTAATCGAAACTAAAGTAATAGCAAAATTTCAAGGGGTAATTCTATCATTAATTCCACCATCTATTTTGTACATATAGCCCTTGAGTACATTTTGGGATATTACATACAATCCAACTCTTACTTTCATACTAGATCTAACCTCAAAATCAATTGAGTTAAAGGTCATTCTGTCTTAATCATACCTAACACATGCATACTAAAATCATCATATAGTACGGTATATCATAACTAACTAATATAATCACTTAGCATAGAGAAACCTCAAAAAAACCACTAAGCCTCAAGTTTCTATAGCCTCATTAAAGGAACCTTTCTGGGTAGTACTCACTGCAATAGAAATGTTCTAAATTAAGATCAATACTTACATCATCTTTATCTCCATGCATCTAAGCATTCTTTAAATCATCTAATATGATTATTAGCCATCGAGAAATCTTAAGGCAATCACTATTTCTCAAGTGTCATAACCATACCAACTTAACTTCCTAGATGTCACCCATCCCAAGATTTCCCTAGGTTGAGCATACTTAACCTTTGTCTACTCATGCAAAAACATAGATATTGGCTTTATCTACTTCTGACCAACGGTACCCTGTGGTTGCCCTTGTTCCACAGAGTTATGCCGACTTTCTCTGGCTGACTAAATACTAAGTGTACTACTACAAATAGAGCTTTTAACATCCCTTTTAACATCCCAAATGGAGAAAAAGGACGTCTAAAGTGAGGACTTTAGATGTCCCAAATGGAGAAAAGGGACATCTAAAGTCCCTGTCCCTATTTCAAAGTAAGGACGTCTAAAGTGAGGACCTTAGACATCCTGAATGGAGAAAAGTGATGTCTAAAGTCCTTGTGTAGGGAACTTTAGAATAGGGACGTCTAAAGTCCTCACTTTAGACGTCCCTAATTAGAAAAGGAATGTCTAAAGTCCCCCTATACAGGACATTAGATGTCCCTTTTCTAATTAGGGACGTTTAAAGTCCCCTACACAGTGACTTTAGATGTCCCCTTTCTCCATTTGGGACATATAAAGGTTTCATATTTTTTTAAAATGATTATTTATATTCTTCATTACCCAGCAAATTAAAGTTTCAGAAACAAAATCGAAGATGGATTCATAAACCACAATATCCCTTACAAATTGGTAAGGACATCCAGTATTGCAATCTTTACTATATATATGTACAATAACAACTCATACAACCTAATACTATATATGTACAATAACAACCAAAAAGTGTCAAAAACATTATTAGTATTCAAATCAATCAAAATATTTGTTTACTTATAATATACGGACATATGTATTTCCCTCGATTCCAAGCTCTAAACATATAAAACAAAAACATTATTAGTTTTGCCTAACGACTAACAACAAGTTTATATGATTTTGGCAAAAAAAACCAATCAAAAGGGAAAATCACTCCAGTAACTATAATCATATAAATAAAGTAAAAGCATTATAATAATCTCACATTGCAAGTTTAAATTAATTCTTCATGTAGATTTATATTTGAAAAAAGATAAACCTTATGAAAGGAGGGAGAGGGCCAGCCGATAGTGTCTATGTGCCCAACCAAGGTGGAGAAAGATTTTAGAGGACCTGTGTATGCACGATAGAAAGGAGGTAAGCCGGAGGGTGGAGGAAAGCAAGAACATATAGAGGGAAGAACATTGGAGGACCTGTGTATGCACGGTGGAGGAGGCATGCTGGAGGGTGGAGGAAATTAAGCAGTAACAGTGTAGAAAGGGTGTCTAAGTAATGGAAGGAGCTAGAGGAAAAAAGCAAATACAGTGTAGGGTGTCGACAATGGAAAGGAGGAGGAAGAGTAAATAAAAATGAAGAGAATAAGACAAAGAAGTAGGAAATAATGAAGTCACGGGAGTTGTTTGGAAAGTTAATGGGAATGAAGAAAAGATGGAAAAGAAAGGGAGGGTGCATGTCAGACAATCAGACATGCACAAGGGAAGCCTTTAGGCATCCCAAAGAGAATTTAGGATGCCTAAAGGTTATGTTTAGATGTCCTAAATTATTTTGGGTTGTCTAAAGTCAAGACTTTAGGCATCCCAAAACTATTTAGGGTGCCTAAAGTCTTACTTTAGGCATCCTAAAACCTATTGGGACGCCTAATGTAAGTCAACATTTTTTAAATTTTTATTTTTGGCACCAGGGGGAATCTTTAGGCATCCTAATTGAAATTTGGGACATCTAAACTCCATTTTAATCGCCCAAATTCAAATTTGGAATGCCTAATATTTCAATTTTCCTGCTTTATTTACAAACATGCCACAGCCTCTATTTTTTACCTCCCTTTTCGAAAAAGGGATGTCTATAGGGGTATTAATATCTTCAACCTGTAATAATGGTGTGGTATATAACTAGCCTTGGCCATACTCGCTTCCTCAGGTTTCGCAATATTCTTAGACCACCCTCAGTCCGATATTGCACTACTTACTGCATTTCAAGTATTCGTTGATCTCTCAAGGCTAGTTCACAGACTACATTGTTTCACTCCTCTGATATCCCTTTCTGTACATATTTCTTGCCCTGTATAATCAATACCACATCAGTATACTATTCTGTTGCCAAAACTGCTTTCTCTAATACAAAAAATATAAGATTTTTATGTTATTTGCTCATTTTTTAGAGTGTATGTGTGCAGTTCGGCGAGCTAACAAAAATAGCATAAAAATACTGATATAAAGTACATATTATATTACAAGAATTCCCATAGGGTTTGATTCCAAATATTTACAAAGGCCAAAATAAACAAAATAAAAAAAGTAGATAACCAATTGTAGCTTACACTGTACCAGAACCCTTAGTTGTGAGTAATCATGTCCTTGCCCTTAGAGCCGCTACCTCCAGTTGAGTAAATTTAAATTTTAGGAAAAGGGGTGAGATTCAAATGAATCCCAAAAGTAACACACAGTCATTTTATAGTAAATGTGATATATAAATATGCAATGCACCGTATAAGCAATATTATTATATCACGATATTCATGTGTGTACACTATTCAGGGCCAAATAACTATTTAGACCTTGACTGTTCTCCTATCTCGATGCAGACAACTGCCTACCCATAAATGTTTCACTATCTCAGCATAGACGACTACCTATTTGGAAATGTTGTTTCCCTGTCCTAGTTGGGTCCTACTGGGCCAGATGGTACTTGTGAACTTCCCACAGGTGGTACTTAGGCTTTTACCACACTACAACCAGGATGTGTTCTTACAGCTCGTGTCACAGAACATGGCAATAACACACAAATAGTCACATAGTATATGAAAAAAAGAGTCACTGCCTAGAATCCCCATTTTACTGCCTAGTTAGTTTGTCTACTAATTTTTCCTGATCTGGCTCAGGCTACCTATACATGTGAGATTTAAGATAAATGAGTTATTACTCATTCATATCTTATTCCAAGCTTTTTTTGTTGGTTATCTTACCCTTAGAGTTTAAGGTAATTACATTTTTGCCATTACCTTTTATTTTCACACCATAACTAAAATTTACTAGAATTTTCCTTAATCTTTGAAAAGTCATAACTTTATTTACAAATAGCCAATTGCTATGGTTCTAAAGGCTATAGAACTTGTATTAAGTTTATTTTTTAGGAAAAATATTTCCTTTAAAGAATTATGTGCACAATTCCAGTATAAATATTTTTTGCACACTACCACCATAATATTCCAGTTTTTCAGGTCTAACTTCAATAAGTCAAACTCTTAACATACTAATTCAAAAGGGACAAATTACATATGAAATTAAAGCTTGATATATCTATTTTTATTCCATAAAGTTTCACATCCATTGGACACTATTGGTTTATCCAAAAACACATGACAACATGATTACCACACAGAAACCCTAACTGGCAGCAACATTCACATTTTAAAAATTTTGTTCCAATGATGCAGAATTCATAACTAGGGGTTATTCCCACATAGTTTTTCATGAAGAACATAATGGAACCATCAAAAATAAAAAAATCCAGCCCTAAGCCCTTGTTTTACGCTTGGCTGAAACTTTCAAGAAAAATGGGAAAATTTGGTTTTCATGATTCCACTTTATTAAACACTTTTGTTTTACTTGTAATCACATGATTAACCTCTTAAATACTTATTAATAATGATTTAAGGAAATTTAGGCAACATAAGCCCTTAAGGTTTCATCATCCCAATTTAAAATGAATCAAAACAAGCCAATTCAAGTCAACAACAACTGTTAGAACACCAATAACAAGTATAAATCATCAAGAGAAGACAAGTTTTCAAGCTTTCCTTGATTTCTTCTTCTTTATCTTTCTAAATCTTCATCCTTCTCTAAGTCAACAAAAACCACCTGAACACCAATAACAAGTATAAATCATGAAGAGAAGACAAGCTTTCAAGCTTACCTAGATTTCTTCTTCTTTCTCTTTCTAAATCATCCTCCTTCTCTCTCCTTTTCCCTTGATTTTCTTCTTGCTTTGCATGATTTCAAAAAGGATATGAAGATTAGAGAGAGTTTACAAGAGTTTAAAATCAAGAACACACAAATTTTACTACTAATCTTACCTTGTTTGCCTCTTGAATAACTTAAGCTTTCACTTGCTCTTGTTTTCTCAAACACACACTCTCTCTTTTGGTTCTTGTTACTGGCAAAAAATGTGGTCTAAAGAAAGAGATGATGTGCACTTAAAATGCCATAATTCCACACTACTATAGAATATAGACTCTACTACCCTAAAGGATATCCGTTATTAAAAAAGGGATGTAAAAAATAAAGGCGCTGACATTTTTGTAATTCTGTGTGAGAATTGGATAGCTTTAGGCATCCCCAATTCAAATATGGATGTCTAAAGTGTAACTTTAGAGACTTTATATGTCCCTATTTGAATTGGGGACGTCTAAAGTAAAAAAATAACCTTTTTTTGTTAAACTTTAGACATCCCTATTTGAATTGGGGACGCATAAAGTTAAAAAGATTTCTTTTTAATCAGGGACACCAAATATATCTTTGGCATCTATGTACATGATATTAGGTATATATTAGGGACACCATTTATCATGTACAGGGATGCCATTTTAGCATCCTTAATATATATATTAGTATGTCATGGGGTGTCCCTAATATATATTAGGGATGCCAAAGGGTGTCCCTGATTAAATTTGTTTTTTAACTTTAGATAATCCAAGATAGGGGAGGGGCCCCGGAGGTGGATCTAACTAAAGAAAGGGAGGAGCATGTGAGAGTGAAGTAGATAGACTTCTTTAAGGTATAATTAAAAATTTAAATGATTCATGAGAAGGGGATGCTCTAGAATGAACTG
Source organism: Inga leiocalycina (assembly GCA_963242795.1). NCBI lineage: Eukaryota > Viridiplantae > Streptophyta > Magnoliopsida > Fabales > Fabaceae > Inga > Inga leiocalycina. Next base: position 54,255,140 of record OY725323.1, read on the forward strand.
ATGGACGTATGAACAGAAAGGCGGTAGAACCAGCCAATATCAGTTCATAAGATTTGTCTCCCTAGTTCATCAGAGGAAGGAAGGATATGATGCAAATAAGAATAAAAAACTAAATAATTTTATTAAAAATAAAACATAAGCACTTATAAGAGAAAGGAGAAGGAGGAGGAAGAAGGAAGGGGAAGTAACTTTACCAGACACAGAAATCAGAAAGGACTCAAAGCTTCTCTCTCTAAGTTTCTCTGGGTAAGCCTAACCAAACCTATTTTCAGAATGAGACTAAAGAGCTTTAAATAGATGGGTAAGGTTACTATTTGAGGGTGATAGGCAACCAGCTAATGATTTGTACAATTTACACAGTTATGGTGAATAGTGACCGGTAACTTGTTACTGTTTTAATAGTTCTAGTTGATACTATTCTGCCGATAAAATAGTACTACTATTTGACATGTGGTGCTACGATGGAGTGTTTCTACAGTATCTACATTTACAAATGAAATGAAAGCTATAATGTAGTATATAATGCTATAATGCTTTCTTGTATAATTACAATGAAAACTCAAAAATAATTCTAAGTCTTCAGGAGTTTAATCTTTATCCAAATCTATAACATATTCTTCTTCATCATCCTCTTGATTGTCTGAGGCTGCTAAAGAGACTGGTTAACTTATGGAAATCATTTGATCTTGTTGTTGTAGGATTTGCAACATTTAGTTGAGTTGGTTGAAAAGGTTGGCTTTATCCGTGGTTCTTGCCAGGATAGATTGAATCCTTCATCTCTGATTTAGGAGTTTGCCTTATTCCATCATACAAAGATGTTGAGGGTTTTCCTTGAACCATTTGTCAACTGCTATGTTGTCAGGCCTACTAATGTCAAATTTGGCCTACCATCTTACCAAAGGAATTCTTTGTATAGTTGGTAAGAGGGTTGATCCTTTATTTGTTCTATAAAATCTGTAACTCCAGGCAAAGACCCAAGATATAGATAGTTTTGAAAAATAGTAAAAGATCAGTTGGAACAGAATCTTCACCAATGTTGAATTTTTGTTTAAATAACTTAAAGGCTTGTACAACCTTTAGTGGTAGGATTTCTAGTACTGGACTAAAGAATCCCCGCTAATGAACAAACTATTGAGGAAAATCGTACTCAGTTTTTGTTTTGAAATAGATAAAACAAGTATGTGAAAAAAGTTCATTTTGATCTCGTAAGACATGACACCATACGTCTACATAATCCTTGTAATTATATCCATTGGGTTCATATTTGATTTCCCAAAATTTTTGTTTCAATAAATTTTGTCCCCACTATGAAGGGGTGAGAACTTTCAAAATCTGGAGAGAAGAATGAGTAATCATTGGTCCAGTCTTTTTGTCCATTTTTCTTTAGATTTTAATAGTCCCAGAAGGAACTAGTATTAGCTCATACCATTCTCGAGTTTTTCTTAAATCAGAAGGCCTAAAATTAAATCCCAGAGGAAATACATTTAAAGCTACTGAATTTGGATTTTGGTGAAAAAACTCTGGTTCCACTTGTAGAATGTGTTTTACATAAGCCTCTTTATGGGAATATGGCATATGTGTACTAGCTTGTGTTTGGGATTGACTAACAATTGCTTTTAATGAAGAGGCCGCAGATGTCAGTTGTTTTTGAGTTGGAGGAGTAGAGGGCCTTGGCCAGACTTCTAGGTGAGAAGGTTCCTAGTGTAGTTTTTCATACTCTTGTTTAGTCAAATCTCTTTGGGAGTATGGTACAAGGGCTATGTTTTTCCCTTTTTACTACCTATTACCCTATTTGATTTGGGAGCTGCTTCTGGGCGTAAGCCTATATAAAAGACTCTAGAATATCTTTTGTAGAAGCTGCTTCTATTTAAGGTTTTTGAATTGATGATCCAGATGGAGTGGATGACTTCATTTGAGACTGCTTCTACTATTGGGATCCTTGTGTTTGGGATCCATATTGTTCCATAAGTTGTTGCATGATTGCCTCCATACTTGTGCTAGAAACTGTTTGATTTTGGGCATCTTGCATGACACCTTCGAGTTTATTACTTTGTTTATCATTAGGATCTTTCTTTTTCCTAGGCATCTTATTTAGTGGTTTGGTTTTCACTCATGTATGCTTCCTACCTTGTAAAAACTCACAGGTGAGGAAATCTGGCAAGGAGTTTGCAATGCCTTTGATAAATTCAATGTCAAAATAAAAAACACTTAAAATGGCTTGCCATTGGGCAAAAATTTGTTTAGATGTAAGGTTTTTAACATCTTTTTGTAGAACATCTTTTGACAATTTACAATCAATGTAAACTAAAAACCTTTGGTTTAAAAGATCATTTTGAAATTTTGAAATGCATAACACAATTGCCAAAATTTCTTTTTTAATTATGGAATAATTCTGATGTGTAGTATTCCAATGTTTAGACGTAAAAGACACAATTTTCGTTTTGCCGTCTATACGCTGTTTAAGAATGCCACCATAACCAATATCAGAGGCATCAGATTTGATAGTTTTGTAAGCAGAGGGATCAAAAAGGCTAAGACAAGGAAGTTCATTAACATGAAGTTTGATCTGCCTAACAACGTTTGAATGAACATCCGTCTATAGAGGAGGATTTGTTTTAAGACACTGGTGAAGTAGTTTAATGAAATTGCTAAGATAGGAATAAACTCAGCAATATAGTTTAAACATCCCAAAAATCTTTGAAGTTGAGTTTCATCAATGATTTGATTGGGAAATTTATCAGCAAATTGAATTACGCATTCAGTTAGCGTATGGATCCTTGGTAAATCCAATGACCAAGAAATCTAACCTTAATTTGGAAAAGACTAATTTTAGGTTTAAAGACTACTAAACCTTTTGTTTTTGCAATTTTAATGAAATGATTAACATGTTTAAAATGTTGTTCTATTGAATGAGAATAAATTAAAACGTCATTAATGTAAACAATAATGAATTGACTGTAATCATTGAAGATTTCGTTCATGATCCTCTGGAATTCAAAAGAAGCATTTTTTAAACCAAAAGGCATAACATTCCACTCATATTGACCAAAAGGCACAGTAAAAGTAGTTTTATACCTATCATTTTCGGAAATTTGAAGATGCCAAAATCCATATTTCATGTCAAATTTTGAAAGGATTTTTGCAAAATACAAACGTTTAAGTAGATCAGATTTTTTTTTTGGAATTGGATGCCTAATCTATTGTAACGATTCGTTTAATGGTTTATAATTGATTACAAGCTAGGAGCTCTATGCTCAATTTATGCATTTTTATTTACATAAAAAGCAGCACAAGATCAAGGGCTTTAAGACTTACGTATAAATTTCTTATTCAGAAGTTCTTGAATTTCCTTTTTATAGGTTTCAAGAAGTTTTGCAGTCATTTGAATTGGTCATGCCTTAGTTGGTATTGTTTTTTCAGAAAAGCTTGTTTTATAAAGCAAGTCAAAGACATGTTTTTTACGATTCCAAAACGCATTTGGTAAATCCAAACAGGTTGTTTGATGGATTTTCGCAAGACAAGTTTGAATTTCTTGTTTGATTTGTTTTTGACACAATTGAGTTTCTATATGTTTAAAAAGAGATATCTTCCTCGATAAAGTTAATCTGTTGTTGTTTTGAAGAAAGAAGATTTAACTCTTTAACTCTAGGTTTTTTAGTAGAAGGAAATAGAATTATTTTTCCAGATGTTGTTTTGAAATTCCATTTTCATTAGTCATATATGGGAATAATAGCCTAGCAAATGGCACTCCAAGAATAACCTAGGTTCCCATATGTTTAACCAATATAAATGGAGTTTGAATCGTTAAACCTTTATTTTTAATAACAACGTTTGAAACTTTGTATTTGATGTCTGGACGTGAGCCATTAACACAATCAAACCTTTCGGTTGTTTATTCAAAATATTTTGTAGGAATGATTCTTTCTTTAAAATAATTAGAATTAGCTCCTATGTTAAACAAAACAATTTGTTCCAAGATAAAATCATCATTAATAATGATCTTAGCATAGACATAAAAATTTTGAATTGACATTTTTGAAGTCAAGCTTAGAAATGGTTCAGAAAGATTATCATCTTCCTGGTTGAATGGTTCTTTCTGTTGCCCTGCAATTGAGTTGCAATTTGAATATCCTAAATTTTGGATGTAGTAGTTGCATAGGTGTCTTATTAAAGCTTAATAAGACGAATTTCAGTTTTGAGGTTATTTATCTCATACTGAAAGTCTTGGATAGTTGTTGGTTTAACAACATGTTTGAACTTGTTTAAAATGTCTGTTAAATCATATTTATTTAAAAGAATAGAAGGTTTAGAGTATGAAGAACTCGAAGTTTGATTGGGAATTTCTCTAAGTTTAAGCTATTAGATATGATAAGTTTTGATGATGTCAAATATTAGAGCAAAAAGTTTGCGTAATATATTTATCTTCTACATGGACTAACTATTATATTTAATGAAGTATATCTTGTAGATTAGTCATTAACCTGATGGTGGGTTGATGTTATTTTTCTTATAATGCCTCATAAATGGAGAATGATCATCAAGAAGAAAATCAAGAAGTAAGGGATTGAAGAAAGAAGAAATTGTAAGATCTAATCGGAATATCAAGATTCAACATTAGTCAAACAAAGAAATATATTCAAGAAGATATCTAGTTGGGTTATGAAGAATTAACATCAAGTGGAAAAATAAGAAGAAAGAGATTGAAGAAAGAAGAACTTGCAAGATCTAATGAGAATATCAAGATTCAAACTCTTAGAAGTGATATTGGAAGTTTCGATAATCAAAGGGAAGTTGGGATGGCTCAATTTGAAGTTAAAATAGCTTTTCCATGTTCACTTGAAAATCACTTGGAATGATCTCAAAATCATTTGGAGTGATAAGGCAGCACTCGAGTGATACGTTGAAAGTTGATAGATTATTTCACTTGAAGTGAATTCCTAGCATACTCGAGTAAACCCAGAATCACTTGAAGTGATTTCCAAAAATGTCAAATCACTTCCAGTGAATAAATAGTGCACTCGAGTGAATACCAAAATCACTTGGAGTGATTTCCAAAAATTTTTAGATTACTTGGAGTAATCTTAGAATCACTCGAGTGAATATTAAAATTGACAGATCTCTTCCAGTGAAGTCCTATTGCACTCGGAGTGATGTTTAAAAGTGACAGCCTCTATTTTCATTTAGCAAGAGTGAGGTTCAGTAATTTGATCATATCTCCCAAACCACAACTCAGAATAAGATGAAACAAGTAGTATATGAAACTTGACTTCTAATGCATATTTTGACACCAAGATAAATTAAAAAGGAGCTCTAATGAAAGAGATATGAATTTTACAAATTGACACTCAAATTACCAGAATACTCCAGAATATGTTTGGTATTTTGGACATAACTATCAAAATACATATCAGATTGAGATGAAACTTGTAGCATATGAAATTAGACTTAAATACCTTTCATTTGATAGGTCATGGGTCGAATTGAGAGTTATAGTCAAAGAGTTATGAGTATTGGAAGTTAACCTCTGTGTAGAAGTTTGAGAAGGTTTGCTCAACGGGAGTGAAAGTGAAATTCAATTGTAGTGATCTAATAGATCACTCGAGTAAGTAGGAAATTCACTCAAGTAATATATGACTAGAAGTAGATCACTTGAATAAACAAATAAAATTCACTCAAGTGATACATAATAAAAGCCAGACCACTCGAGTGAAAGGCTAAACCACTCGAGTGATATATAATTCCAGAAAATACAGCACACATCGAAACTTCTGAAAATCATTGGAATAATTGTGTAATTCATTCTTCTTGCTTCTAATTACTCTAACATATCATTGTATTAGTGTTTAAAGTATTTCTTGAGGAAAATAATGAGAAGATCATACGAAGAGAAGAAAAGCTACCTTATGGGAACAGAGCGTTACCGAATCGTAATGGCTAGCTTTTCAAATACAAAGAGCGGTCAAACAAACCAATGGGATTCTAACAGATGAATGCTTACAATAGTTATCTACTAGAATTCAACTATAAATATGGAAGCATTTAAAGAAGAGAAAAACAACAATGACAATGCCAACGACAATGAAAACATGTTAATATCAAGAGTTTTCCACCTCAAACCAAACACTCTCTATTCTTATCTATTTTCTATATCATATTTATTTGAGAGAGTAATCATTCGTATTGTACTTCAGTATTTATCTATTCACTTCTGAGAGAGAAGATTCATTGTAATCCTTTATCATCAAGGTTGTATCCCTACAGTGTGTAAGGAGGAGTAACTTAGTTGTATCCTTACGGCGTGTAAAGGGGAGTAACTTGGTGAGAGTCTTGTAAAAGGCTTCACAAGTGTCTGGCTAAACTTGTGGACTGTAAAGGCTTTTCTTGTGCCCGGATTAGACAATAAGATAGTGGATTTGAAATATTAGGAGGAGCTTGGGGACTAGACGAAGGTCATCGTGGATTGGACCGAACTAGGATAAATTACAATTTGCATACTCTCTTCCTTATGCTCTTATATTTCTAGCATATATTCACTGTTGATTTATGATTTGTTGCTTTCATACTTATTGCTCTTATTAAGATACGAAAATATTATCAAATTTCTTAAGTTATTATTAAAGACCCAATTCACCACCTCTTAGATGTATGCCAGTTCTAACATAAGAAAATATTATCCTCTATAAGAATCTCGAAGTTTAGTATTGATATCAAGTAAATCGTGTTCCTTCATGACAACATTAATTTCTAAAAAAGAGTTTTCTAGAGGATCTTCATTTTGAATTTGGTTGAGATCTTCAATAATCTTAATCTTCTTCAATTTTTGAGTCAAATGACAATATTTGGAGATATGACATGGTTTACCACGTTTAAAACAAGTAACTTTTGTTTGTTTAGGAAAATCAACCTTTGGTTTAGAGCGAAATTCCTTTTCGAACGTAAGCGGAGTTGTGTTGGGCTTATATTTTTAGTAGGCATGTTTTTTCTTTTTGTGGTATGGTATACGAAGTGGTTTAGATTGTTTGCAAGGAGAAAAGCCGAATTGTTCACAAAAAAATCCTGATTCTTTTCTACTTTTATCCTTTTCCTTTGTAAGTTGATGTTGGATTTTATCATCTTGAAAAATTTTAAGAGCATTTTTTTGGACATAAGAGATCAATTGACCATATGTCAAGTTCTTATAAGGGATATTGCCATCATTTAAGTTTCTAAATTTTTCTCTAACTTTATCACCTAAAGATTTAGGTAATCCAGCTAGGAATTTTTCTTTCCAAAATGGTTGATGGTCATTATCTCTTATGAGTACTCTAGTCAAAAAAGTATTTGTGTACTATCTGAAATCAGATAAGGTACTGCACTTAAGATTTGAAAGAAATTTAGCCAATCTATCTTTCCAGATAGATGGATCTCCAACAAAATGTTTAATAATTGTGAAAACAAGAGTGTTTACGGAATCAGGAATGGGTTCACCATTAGAGGTAATGGGTGTTCCATCAGATTCTGTTTTGGCAGATGTAAAAATGGTATTTTTATCTTTAGTAAAAAGATAATAATCCCACCAACCTTTAAGTTGTCCAGGAAAACCAAAAACTAAAAGATTAGTGATTATTTCATATGTAAAATCATTTATAGTTTGATAAGCAGTGCTGACCATGGTCAACTGTTGAAGAGTTTGAGGATGTTTGTTTTACTCTGACCATCTATGTTCCATTTATAGATATTGTTAGTGTTAAAAGATTTGAAGTTTTAGTTTATTCATTCTTCAATAAGAATGTCTGGAGGGCCGGCTCTATGATAATAAAGTTTTGAATGCTTTTTCCAACGTTGGTGATTGATTTGAAGTTGTGACATAGAATGGTTAGAGTCTATTTCACTAGTTTGGGAATCCTTTTCAAAAGTTATAACATCTTTAGATTTGGATGTTGATAAAGCTTGAGGTGTTTCAGGGACAGTTGTGGTTTGAAGTTGGCTAATTTGTTGATTAACCTTTCGTAATAAATCATATCGTTTAGTTTAAAAATATGACTTAATTTTCAGAATAATTTGAAAAGGTTTGAAAAGTGGCGTTTCAATCCTAGTTTTGACCTTCTTTGGAGAAACTGGTGTTTAAGCAAAATAATCACCTAATACCTAAAGGTACTGATTCATCTAATTGTTTTGCTCAATGATATTTTTACTATCCCTTGCATCAACGGGGTTTTCAATATTTTTAAATTTGAAAGGTGTAGCCATGATAGCTTGACTTTTGTCATATGCTAATTATGGTATCTGCACTGGTTTCGGTGGAAGAAACTCAGAAGAAATAGTTCCACCTTCAGAAGTTTTCCATTGCTTATTTGTCATATTGATGGTTTGCAAGAAAGGATATTCTAGATTTTAATCTTGCGCATAAACATTAAACCAATCAAAAAATGGAATATTTTCTTGTACCTTTTCAAGAAATATGTAGAGTTTTTCTTTAATTTATTTTCTAGTAGATTTTTTGAAGTTTTCAAAAAACCATTCTCTCTGAAGGGTATATTTCTCAGAGTAAAATTCCGTTTGCAGAGTTTATTTGTCAATTTGGAAAACAATTTCCAAAATATTTATAACAAAAGGTTCCTTGGTTCCCTAAGTGATTATAGGTTAGAGACTCAATTGATTGTAAGTCTTCATCCTTTTTATAACTTGTTCATGGGATATTTAGAGAATTGTCAACTCCTTGAATTGAAACATTTGTGTTTGGTTGCAGGGTTACTGCATGTGTTGGTGCATAATAACAGATGGTACCTTTGGTAAAGTTTGTTAGGGCGTTGATGTGTTGGGGGATGACATATAGATGACAGACAGTGGTTTGGGTCAAGAAGAACAAGAATATCTCGAAGATTTAAACCAAATAGACCTATAGTTTTCATATAATGAAGGCTCAGTTCTAATAGTTTGACTACAAGATCTTGGTTTATCAAAAGATAGTTTGACATTGCTTACTTGAGATATAGGTTTAGTAATTGGCTTTTTGGCCTTTTCCATTGTCCAATATTCTGGTAAGTCAATATCATCCCACATAATTATTTTTAGAATGGTCAATTTTGCATTTTGTTCATTTAATAAAAAGACTATTGTTTTGCCATTATCAGGAGGTATTTAGACCAATGAGTTAGACGGATTTAAGACCTTATATTGTATCTTATATGTTAGGGTAGCAGGTATAGATCCTGGATTCATCTTTAAACCATTATTAAGTCTAAGTTTAAGAATGACAAGGACATGTTCATCCTTTAAATCTACCGTCCTATCTAGATAACAGTTAAAGTAAACAGGTCCATTATGAAGTCCAAATTTTGTTGCTACTAGCAGGGAATCAGAACATTCATAATGTCTAGCATCCTTAAGGCATACTAGTCCTGACACGTTTAATCCTTTATTAATTAATGGTTTAATGTCAACTTGAACACTTCTAATGTGAAAAAGGTTGCAATCTTTGCGATGTTTATCAATTTATTTATGTAAAAGAAGGAAAAATTCTTCCTTTTCAGGTTTGATAGAAATTGATTCTTTATCTGTTCTGATTATGTAATCAAATTTGGAGAACCACTTCTTCTTTGAAAATTTGTTTAGAAGTTCACTAGTAGAAAAATGACTTTTTAGACCGGTTCTGTATTAGGTCTTGATACAGCAGGTCTAAAAAATCTGTTATTTTTTAGACCGGTTGTTATAACCGGTCTTAAAGGTCACACTTTTAAGACCGGTTGTGGGCACAACCGTCTTAAAGGTCAGACAATTAAGATCGGTTGTAGGCACAATCGGTCTTAAATGTCTACCCTTTAAGACCGGTTGTGACCACAACCGGTCTTAAAAGTGTGACCTTTAAGACCGGTTGTGACTACAACCGATCTTAAAGCTTCAGTTTTTTGAAAAACGTCCCTTTTATTATATGTACACACACAAAATGCTTTAATTTTAACAGCAATACATAACAATCACTGATTTCAATTTCAAAATTCAAAAGCCAGTACAGTCTATAGCAGTAACAAATTAATGTTCATACAAGCCAGTATATAGCAGCATCAAATTAATGTTCATATAAGCCAGTACAGTCATACATTGATGATTCATTTGGCCATTAGACAGTAAGGATGACCAAATGACAGCAGTAAAACAAAAGCTTCTTCTTTTGAAGTTGATTGTACCTTCCCTAGTCCCCAGTGTCCCTTTGGTTGCCTACACCAAACATGAAGTTTTTGGGAAAAGAACCAAGCAAAGAAATGAACATGTCATAAAAAACGTGTAAATAATTTTAAGAATTAGAGAATGAAATAGAGCAAAGACGCAAGAACTAACAAAAGCAAAATGACATTGACCTCAATTCCTTTTTGCTTCAAATAGCCCTTGGCGTCAATTATGTCCTGTACAAAAACCCAAATAATCAAGCAACAGTATGACTCATCAAGAATCCTATTCTAGGAGCAATATCTTGCCACAATTAACCCATCATATAGATACAAAAACACCAGGACACAGCCATCACAATTCAATAATGTACAAGGTAACGTTGGATTCAAAAGCTCACTATTTGTGTAATAGCTCATAGATGAATTCAGCACAACATGTGCGAATGAAATCAATATCTTCTTCAGGAAAGGGATCAGCAAGATCAAACATCTGTAACACCAAAACCAGACGAAACATTGACTTATTAACTTAAAAACAATAAAGTAAAACAAAAGTTCTGAAATATAAATTTACCTCTTGAGTAAAATTAGTCGTGCCTAGAGTGATAATATTGTAAATGTGTCTCAAAACATAAAAACCACATAAGTTGGACCCCTTTGGTTGCCTACAGCTCTGAGAAAAAATATGATATCGTTAAAAAAAATATAAAGGCATGTCTTATTACATTCTTTAAACAAATCCATATGTACTAACCTATGGCATGATCCATGTAGGGTCCTTTAAATCACGAACATGCTTACCACAAGCACTGTGTAGGAATGTCCGCATAGCCCTATGATCATCACAATGACAAAGGTTATTGGTTTTACACAAATTCCATAAACTTTGCATACAAAAGGTAAGAATGCAAGACAACTAACGAATTCATGGTCTTTTTCAAATCATTCCCTGGTTTGAAGTGGAGGGAACATAAGAGGATGACAGTGTAACTACTCTTGCATAGAAGAAGCAACTGCCAATGATCACTGAAAAAAACAAAAGAATATTAAGCAAACATAAAACATTATATAAATTATAAAATATCAGTTTGTTTCTTACCTATGGACATATAGAGCCAAGAAACACTCAGTTCCAGTTTCACTAAGCCTCTCTGACAAGTATCTATGTCTACTAGTAGCAGTGGTCCCTTTATCTTGGATGTGATGGGGGCATAAGAATCCAAATTTTTCGCTTTTGCCAGAGGAGACCAACCTACGATGCATTTACCTACAATAACGCAAACACATAAATAAAAGGTAAACGATGAAACTTTTAAAATATTTACTTTGAATTGCATAAGCTACTTACATTAAGAACAATTAGACAATCCCAATCGTAAGATTTTGTCCAGGAGCTACCAGGGACATCAAATCATCCCTCTCAAGATAGCATGTCACTCCTGACTGTCCAATAACTAAATCCGTAAGCCACTCTCTTGTTTTGAATGATGTATCATATGCCATCAGAATCACTTGTTGCATGATATTCAATAGAGGCTGTGTAACGTTGGATTCAAAAGCTCACTATTTGTGTAATAGCTCATAGATGAATTCAGCACAACATGTGCGAATGAAATCAATATCTTCTTCAGGAAAGGGATCAGCAAGATCAAACATCTGTAACACCAAAACTAGACGAAACATTGACTTAGTAACTTAAAAACAATAAAGTAAAACAAAAGTTTTGAAATATAAATTTACCTCTTGAGTAAAATCAGTCGTGCCTAGAGTGATAATATTGTAAATGTGTCTCAAAACATAAAAACCACGTAAGTTGGACCCCTTTGGTTGCCTACGGCTCTGAGAAAAAACATGATATCATTAAAACAAATATAAAGGCATGTCTTATTACATTCTTTAAACAAATCCATATGTACTAACCTATGGCATGATCCATGTAAGGTCCTTTAAATCACAAACATGCTTACCACAAGCACTGTGTAGGAATGTTCGCATAGCCCTATGATCATCACAATGACAAAGGTTATTGGTTTTACACAAATTCCATAAACTTTGCATACAAAAGGTAAGAATGCAAGAAAACTAACGAACTCATGGTCTTTTTCAAATCATTCCCTGGTTTGAAGTTGAGGGAACATAAGAGGATGACAGTGTAACTACTCCTGCATAGAAGAAGCAACTGCCAATGATCACTGAAAAAAATAGAAGAATATTAAGCAAACATAAAACATTATATAAATTATAAAATATCAATTTTTTTCTTACCTATGCACATATGGAGCCAAGAAACACTCAGTTCCAGTTTCACTAAGCCTCTCTGACAAGTATCTATGTCTACTAGCAGCAGTGGTCCCTTTCTCTTGGATGTGATGGGGGCATAAGAATCCAAATTTTTCGCTTTTGCCAGAGGAGACCAACCTATGATGCATGTACCTATAATAACGCAAGCACATAAATAAAAGGTAAACGGTGAAACTTTTAAAATATTTACTTTGAATTGTATAAGCTACTTACATTAAGAACAGTTAGACAATCCCAATCGTAAGATTTTATCCAGGAGCTACCAGGGACATCAAATCATTCTTCTCAAGATAGCATGTCACTCTTGACTGTCCAACAACTAAATCCGTAGGCCACTCTCTTGTTTTGAATGATGTATCATATGCCATCAGAATCACTTGTTGCATGATATTCAATAGAGGCTGTGAAACTTGTTGAGTGAAGGGAGCTGGACTTAGTGGGGCTTTGATCGGACTTTCCTCGGCTCGACTAGAAACAAGGTTCATTGGCCACAAGATAAATGTGCCCAAGACATCGCTAAAGATCTTGAATTTATTAGAAGGGATAGGGATAGGTGCATCTGCAATAATCACCTTGTCAACTGACACTCAGACTTGATCACCTTCCATTTATCGGTGGTGGACAGTTGATCCCAAGTTATGCACACTACCCCGTGCAACTAACCGTCTCAGAGGATCCTCAACAAAAAGATCACAAAGCTCAGTAATTTTCGGGTTAGGACCCTCTGATGACTGCCCGATGTTTCAACAACTACCTTTAGTGCTCTGCTTCTTAAGATCAATCGATCGTGGCTGGGGAGCACTGGTATCTTGTCTTGAGCTCATAAACACTATCATTTACTCTTTCATCTTGCTCAACCGGGTCTCTAATAGTGCATCAAATGATGCTTCAGCCTCGGCCTTTGCTTCTGCTCTTGCAATGGCCAACATAGTCTCCAATTCCTCCATAGTCACGATGTTTGAGGAATGGCGTACGGGGGCTTCAAAGTAATCCTGTATCCCTACCCCTCCTCCAACTCCCCTGACACGGCCTGGATGCTCATGTTTGCCAGTAGCAACTGTTAGAATATCATTCCTACCCTCCGACTTAAAAAAGCCCTCAATTTGTTGTTTTCTAAGTTCATCCTATAAGATAATACAAAATAACAACCATAAGTAATAATGTACATTTCTTATGTAATTAATTACAATAACGATATATACTTACAATTCTTTCACCTACTATACGAGATTGTTCACTCGTATAAGTCCCGCTCCTCTTTTGGTGGGCAAATTGCCATTTTTCTTCTCGACGAATTGGAGATGGCGGAGAAAGAAGAACAGAAGGATCGGATTGAGATGCTTCTTCCAATCTCTTTCAGCCTTTGCATAACCCCCACGAGACATTGTATGAGGGCAATTATTCTTTCTACCACTCTCTTGTGCTTTTTGCCTTTTTGCCTGCGAATAAGAAATGATACAAAAGGAAAGTGTTATAATCAATTAAGATAATTGCTAAGTAAATAAAACGAAAAATAAGTCAACTAACCAAAGATTCTGGAGTAGTCCGAAGCCTAACAAATTCTTGCCAAGTCGCTTGATCAAGAAATGTATACTGGTTGCACGGATTAGGACGAGGCCATCTTTCACCTCAATATGAATGTAATTATTCGTCAGATTTGTCTTAAACTTGCTCCAGCGCTCATAACAATACGTCATCATCTTGTTGTACAAGATCTCACTCTGAGGAACGTCGTAAGTGAGCTGAAATGCATGTATTGAAGGAGTAAGTGACAAATTTGTGACATTTGATAATAATTAATTACATACAGAAGAGAATTGTATACCTGAATCGTGTCCCAAATATGTTGCTTCACCTTTGCATCGACATTTCTCCACTCCTCTATCAAGATGCTCGCCTTGTTACGTGCAAGGAGGCCGACGAAACTCCTATATCGTTGTGCATTAGGCCCGATTGGTTTCCAATGTCTATCAAACTCAATCGGTATCTTTTGGCTTGTACTCCGATTGAGGGAAACATCTATCAACTGTGTGCCACGTCTACCCCTCCGTACAGATTGGCTACTGCGCTCACTATGACCCTGGCTCGGAGCATTGCTAGGCTTGCCCTGGTTAACACTAGCTGGCTGACTCTGCTGAGCACTAGGTGGCTGACTCTCCTGAGCACTAGGTGGTTGACTCAAAGGTGTAAGAGGTGGCTAATCCTCTGCACTAGGACGCTGGGGATTCGTCATTTGCCTGTAAGGACAACAAAGAAAGATAAATCTTAAGCTATGACATGTGAAGACTATATCGATAAAATAACTAAACATATTCTTCGGATATAAATCATAATCATAATTGCTTTAGTTAGTTAAGGTCAAAGTAGTATCATAAAGAGATATCCTCCCATATTCCCTCATGATGATCATTTCTTGTACCGTGTGCATTATCTGCTTCATCTTCTTCATTCAGTTCTGGTAGACCCCTGGAAAAAGAAGGAGTCTCAAGAAGATCATAATTTGAGTGACTTTTCTCATCAATATCAACGACCCATTTTCCTTGGAGAGCTATAGACCACATTTTATTTGCCTGATCAGTGATATAGAACACTTGTTGCGCCTGATCTGCCATAATGAAATGTTCATCTCCAAAACTTCTACTATTCAGATCTACTAATGTAAATCCTAACCTATCGATCTTCACACCATTATTGACATCAACCCACTTGCATTTGAAAATGGGAAATCTAATTTTAACATAGTCAACCACCCAAATCTCTTCAATCACCCCATAATAAGGTATGGCAGCCAATGTAGGGTTCTTATCTTTCAAACTAGAGAAGTGCATAGATTCAGCCACTAATACAACACCATTGTTCTGGACAGTGCCCTTATCATCTAGGGACTTCGTGTAAAAGGTATAACCATTGATCACAAATGAAGTCCAACTTATGACATCAACTTCAGGACCACATGCTAACCAATTTATTGTATCAGAAACACATTCTTCTCCTTCAACCTTTTGTTTGAACCACTATACGAAAGTTTTGTTATGCTCCCTGATTAACCTTTGTTCAGTCATTCGACTATTTTGTTTCCGTACAATTTCTTTATGGGCATTCATGTAATATTGAACTTCATCAACATTGTTCAAGATGTACAAGTAGACTTGTTGCAATTCATCAGCATCTATGCTCTTTACTATTGCCCCGCGTCTACCCCCTTCTTGATCATGACGTTTAGGAAGGCCAATATGTCGTACATTTGACAAATAATGTTGACAAAATTCCATAGCTTCTTCAGAAAAATATTTTTGAACAATAGATGCTTCAGGCTGATTGGGGTTCTTCACATACCCTTTTAGTATTTTCATAGTTCTTTCGATCGGGTACATCTACCGAAAATAGATAAGGCCACACAACTTTATCTCCCTCACTAGATGAACAACCAAGTGTACCATGATATCAAAAAAGGAAGGAGGAAAAAGCTTCTCAAGCTGGCATAAGATCATATATCCTTCATTTTCCAATTCCTCTAATCTTTCCGTGTTAATGACTTTACAACAAATGGCATTGAAGGAGAAACAAAGTCTAGTCAATATGTGATGAAGATCATATTCGGCAATGCCTTGAATAGCTACTGGGAGTAGTTGTAGCATTAAGACATGACAATCATGAGACTTTAGCCCTATTAACTTCAAGTCTTTCATCGATACAAGCTTTTTAAAATTTGAACAATACCCTGAGGGAACTTTAGCGCCATGTAAACACTCACAAAAGCTTCTTTTCTCAACCTTAGACAAAGTATGAGCAGCTGGAGGACAAAAAGTTCTATTACCGTATGGCCTTGGATGTAAATCTTCTCGTATTCTCATTTCTTGCAAGTCTAATCTTGCCTTCACGCCATCCTTAGAACTTCCTTGTATGTTGAGCAGTGTCCCAACAATACTATCACATACGTCCTTCTCCACATGCATGAAATCAATACAGTGTCTGACGTCAAGATTGTTCCAATATGGAAGATCGAAGAAGACAGACCTTTTTTTCCATATATTTTTCTCATTTCTACTCTTTGATGACTTACCAAACATAGTATTGATATTTTTCACCTTTTCATAAATTTTCTCCCCAGTCAATGCCTCTGGAGCATCTTCAAACTCTTAGCCACCGAAAAAAGCTTTTTTTAATCTACGATAAGGATGGCTTCTTCTTAGAAATCGCCTATGGCCAAGGTAAACCGTCTTTCTTCCATGTTGAAGTTGATGGTAGCATGTGCCTTCTTCACATATCGGACAAGCTTTATGGCCTTTAACGCTATATCCTAACAAGTTCCCATATACAGGGAAGTCATTTATAGTATAAAAGATCATTGCTCGCATATTAAAAGTCTCCTTCTTGTTCGCATAAAAAACATCGACACCTTTATCCCACAACACATTTAAGTCTTCAATCAAGGGTTCTAGGTAAACATCTATTTCATTTCCGGGTTGCTTTGGTCCTGAAATCAATATAGACAACATAATGTACTTTCGTTTCATACATAACAAAGGAGATAAGTTGTAAATTACCAACAGAACAGGCCATGAACTATGTATACTACTTAGGCTACCATAAGGATTCATACTATCTGTGCTAAGCCCAAGCCTGAGATTCCTAGGTTCTTCACCGAAGCTAGGAAATAATTGATCGATTTTCTGCCATTGAGAAGAATCAGCTGGATGTCGAAACTTTCTATCAGAAATCCACTCATCTGCATGCCATCTCAAATTTTTGGCATCAATTTCATTAGCAAATAGAAGCTTGAACCTTGGAATGATGGAAGATACCACAACACTTTTGCAGGGCCCTTATTTGATTTATACCTCAGAGTTTCACATATCGGACATTGCTTCTTCTCTTCATGATCTTTTCTATACAATATGCAATCATTAGGGCAAGCATGGATCTTTTTATACTTCATCCCTAGTGGACACAGTATTTTCTTAGCATCATAGTATCGATAAGGCAACACATTATCATCAGGAAGCATATCTTTAAAGGCCTCAAGCGTTTCTGAAAAACTCTTGTCGCTCCATCCATGCCGTGCTTTCAAGCTTACCAATTTCAATACAGCATTCAATAATTGGTATTTTTTACACCTTGGGTACAGCGGCTTCTCAGCATCACTGCACATATTACTATATGCATGTGATTGTTCAAAAGCCTCTTCTCCTACATCACGAATAATATCCTCTATCCGATCATCTATATCAGTGTCATTATCATCACAAGTCACTTCCCCCTGTTGAGATGCACTTGGCATTTCTAATTGTTCACCATGCCATACCCATACTACACACGTCTTACAAAACCCTTCACAAATTAAATATGTATATATATCTACAGCACTTAATCACTTCTCATTCAAACATTTTACACAAGGGCAATAAAACATCCCACTATCATCATCGGCATTTCTTTTTGCAAAGTCTAAAAACCCCTCACCCTAACATCATATTCAACACTCGTCCGTTTAGCTTTTATCCAACTACGATCCATATATTCTGACACCTTTTATTTTTTGTTTCCTACCTTTTCCCCAAGAAAAGGAAGGAGTATAATGAGAGTAGGCAATCATTACACCCAACTACCTAGTTTTACTACTACATAATGAATAAGTAGAAGAGAGTAGAGAGATAGTGATAGAAGAATAGTAATCTGAATAGTACAAGTCTCATTAACAATGCAAATCTGTCCAATACAATGGGTTGACTGCCATATATATTACCATTACGAACATTAGAAATAGAATAGTACCATAGGGATTAGGGGTTTAGTAATTACTAACTGATTACCCGTCAATCACTCGAACAAAGTCTTTGAAGGCCGAAAACTACACGGGAAAGATGAGCTTGGTATGATGTGGGGTAGATTGCACTCCGGAAGAAAGTAGGAAAGGTGGTTTAACCTTTTGGCCTTGACCTACTCAGCTTTAGCGATGGAGGCATCAGATTTGTGGCGTCATTCTCTTACAGTTTTCTGTGTGTCTTGTGTGTATATATATGCATTTACTATTTAGGAAGGAGTACGTCCTTCACATTCTCATGTGACTCCAACCAGAAACAATGAATCATTTAAGTATAGAAAGTCCCAGCAGCACTAAATTTATTTGGTATTCTTTCATTTAGAATCCACCCTATCTATCAGCACATTACTTTAATTAACCATTTATCACTTGTAATGCAATAATAAAACTTTTTCTTTGTGTGTGATAGAGGAGTCCAAAGGATAATCTGAGGTTTAAATATTTATGGGGTGCCTTTATAACTTTTTAGTAAAAGAAACTGAACCTTTATCATTAAAGGCGATCAACCCGAATTTCTAAATCACTGATGAATTATGAGCAAACTTATGCAAGTGAATATATTTTTGTTAAATCAGCATAAGCTTGTGATGATGTTTACAGAGAAACAAAGGAAGTGATTCATATAACCTCCTGTGCTGACGAAGAAAGCAATATCAGGACCCTTTGGAAAAATATACTAGGAAATAGGGGAACCATTATGACGAGTTTGGTTGAGAGAGACAAAGGAACAAATCAATAAAAATGCATAAGAATAAGGAAGACAGAAGTTATCATAACACAACAACAGAATAAGGAATAGAGAAGCTATCATAACGCAGGAACAAAATAAGGAACATAGAAGCTATCATAATGTAAACCAATGTCTCATATAAAAGAAAGACTAGTAATGTTTCAGAAATCAGAACCACAACGCCCCCACATTTCTAATCTCCTAAATCATACCCAGGCCACAACCTTCTTCGTCGATAATCACACAAAAAAATATTAATAGATGAAGTAAAAAACTACCTGGAAGAGAATTAGACTTTACCAAGTTTATTATCCAACTTTCGTAGATTGAGGGTGAATAAAAACGAGAACAGGGTGTGTTCAGCGCCGTCAAACGTCGACACTCAATGAAAAGACAGAGCACCAGTACGCGCGTCCTAACACTAAGCAACGGGGATGCTAGGTCCAAGATCCCATTTTCATGGTGTAAATACAAAACGAGAACAAGGTGAGACACCAATTCCGCTCTTGATTTGACGAATTTGGAGTTGCTGTTCGTTCTTGACTGTTGTTATTTAGCCTGGAAGAATTCAGAATGAAGAAAGGCGCAGAGCGTAAACCGTGATTGGGATTTGGGGAAAGAGTTTTAAGACCGGTTATAAAAATAACCGGTCTTAGAAATATTTTTAAGATCGGTTGTTCAAAACAACCGGTCTAAAATTTATCTTTTAGACCGGTTGTTAGAACAACCGATCTTAAAAACCTATATTTTAGACTGGTTATTATATTAACCGATCTAAAATAAAATACTTTTTAGACCGGTTATATCTATAACCAGTCTAAAAAATTTTTTAAATTTTTAAATTTTTTTCCTCTGATCCTTTTAGACCGGTTTAAATTCCAAGCAGGTCTAAAAAGTTTAATATTTTAGATCGGTTAATGTAGAACCGGTCTAAATAATATTTTTTAGACCGGTTTATAGAATAACCGGTCTCCCAATTTGTTTATAATTACAAAAATGCCACCGCGCATTTCTTTTAGACCTCATCCGCTGCAACCCGTCTAAAACACCCTTTTTGTACTAGTGGTTGAAGACTTTGATTCCTTATTGTTTAGTGTAGAGTTTAATGGAGTAGAAGAAGAGCTACTACTACCGCATTTAGATGAAAAGGAACGGAGTAGAAAAAATATAATTTAAATTGACAAGATTTAAACAACAAAAAAGAAATGAGCAAAACATAAAATGGCTGGAAAGAAAGGCATAATGTAAAGAAGCTGAAAGGAAAGCAGAATACATGCAAAATCAAAATAAAAAAGAAAAGCAGAATAATCTTATCTCCCTTGCCTCAGTATCTTTACCTTCTAGATTCATAGGGATGTAATTCTTAGATCTGGATTTGTTTTTATGGCATTAAATTTTTTGTTAGCGCATTAGTATGATTTAAAGATCTATTCTTGATAGCACTTAATATACAGTTCTTGTTTATCATACATGGACCATCTATGGGTTGAGGTTGCCATAAGTCTCATGTATTGAGGCAGGCATTTGTGTCACACTTTAAACGTCCCTATTTGAATTGGGGACATCTAAAGTAAAAAAAAAGTTAACTAAACAACTTTGGGCATCCCTAAATTAAATTTGGGATGGCAAAAAGAATTCAAATTTAAACTGACAGTCTTTATTTGTCAGTTTTATACTCTTACACTCATCTTTCTTATTTTCTTGATCTAAATAGAAGACCCTTCCCATCGCCACAACCATAAGAAGAACCACTACCACGACGTCTTTTAACTCTTACTTCTTCTTCTTTACATGCTCTTTTTACTCTTGCATCTTCGTTTCTCTCTCTCTTTTTCACCTCTAGATCTGTTATGTTTTCTTACCATTTTTTTATTATTTTATCTTTTTTCTCTTTTTTCTTTGGGTTTCCCTTCTATTTTATCTTCTAACTCGTGTTGTTATAGCTATAGATCGAGACTATGAAACATGCTTCATGGCCATGTTCCCACCAAGAAAATGAATTTTATCTCTCCCTGTCGCTCTTCTCTATTCGTTATTACGAGAAAATGAATTTCAATAATAGAAGGAGATAAGTTTTTTGCAACTGATTCCTCTTATTGTATCATCTTCTGCCTATGAGATTTCAGCTTTGGAGTTATTATTATGTAGATTTTGGATTTGGGGTTTAGATATTAGATCTATAATTTTATTGACGATGATATGTAATTTCTAATTTTAAATATTGTTTAGTCCATATCTGTAATATAAATGATTTTTTTTAAAAATAAAGCACTTTTGACTTCCTTATTTTAAAATGGGGAAGTTTAAAGTGTCAGTGTAGCACTTTAGACATTCCTTTTTAAAATAAGGACGTCTAAAATCCAAACTTTATGCACCCTTTTATTTATAGACGTTATTGCTATTTTTTACTATGTCGCTCACATAGACGTCCTCTTGTTTTCAGACATTAAAAGGCTTAGAAAAGGAACGTTAAAAGCGTTTTTTGGAGTAGTGCCACCTTCTTTGTTTATGTTATTTTATTTCCATTTATCACATGTTAATTTCTTTATGCTTTATCCCTCTCTAACTTAACCATAAATGCCTCTTCCCTCTTGCTAAAAGTGACGTAAATAGGGCCCTTAAAGTAACCACATGAGCTTCTTCAATTACCTTTATCCACCTCTTGAAATTACCATGTAATGGCTCTTTAATTACAACCTTTACTTTTGACTTTTCACACTTCACCTTTTTGCTTGGCTAAAATGCTTCAACTCATGGAATTTGTATTTCAATCATTAATTCCCTTTACCTCTTGCCCAAAAGTGATGAAAATAATGGCATATTGGAAGAGGATATTGAGCTCTTGAAATATCACAATTTACCTCCTCAAATATTACTATATTTTCCTATATTTGTTGACTTTTCCAACATCTTTTTACTTGGCAAAAATTCCTCCACCTCTTGTCATATTTTTCCCAAATGTTCATTCCATTTGGCTCTTACTTTTGGACGTCCAACACATAAGAAAAAGGGAAAAATGTTTGACTTTTTAATTTTTATATTACCAATTGACCATTTTGCTCATACATTTTTGCATTTAATTTAGGCCTTCTTCTTTTCCTCTCTATTTGGCCAAAAATCACATTTAATTGGCCCAAGACTTGTGTTCTTTCATTCATTATGTTGGACTTCAACAGTTGGCTTTTTAGAAGACAAAAATTATGCTTTATGTCTTATATTGGCCTAATTTTCATTTAGCCTCTTATAGGGGTATTTTTGTCATTCCAAGTGCACTAAAATTCACCATTTTATTCCATTAAATGCGACAAATATTTATAAGGCATATTGGTGAATAAAAATGGGGTGTTACAAATATTACAAGCTTTCAACATTTCTTAAATGTCTCAATAGTCCCTTTGCTTTGACTATTTGTCACAGGATGATAGACAATACTAAACTTTAATTAAGTACCCCTAGCCTTCTGTAATGACTTCTAGAAGCTTGAAGTGAACCTTGGATCTCAATATGACATGATACTCTTTATCACCACATGAAATTGAACAATCTCCTTAATGTAAAAATTGGTGAATATCTCTAAAGTATAATTGACTCTAATTAAGAAACATATGTGCTGAGTTGGTCAATTTGTCCCCTATTATAACCCGCTACCTTAATAGCCGTTAATATGGTTTGAAAACGAGTCATTAATTTAAACTGGAGACCTGTGGAAAACCTAAAACTTATAAGAGGTCCTAACTTTAAGACATGATTCGGTTCGATGATAAAATTGGTTTTCAAAAACCTTTTCTAAAACCAGGTCAATACAGTCTCACATTTAACCTTCGAATATATTTGACCTATGCAGTTTGGTTCCATTCATTAATATCAGAGTGTATAGTAAAATTCCCGATGACTCTCAGGTTTCATCTATTTACCACAGGGTGTGTAGGGCATATTCACCTGTTCAGTTTTCCATATAGGAGATTACAATACACTATCTAAATTTACACATTAATATGTACAATAATCCCAAAAATATGATAACTAACTAACAAAACTAAAACTCCTAGTTGGGAGCACTAGGCTCCCTTGGTCCTTGTTTCTCCTTTGCCCCGCTTGCCCTAGCTGTAGGTTAGTCATTGAAAGACTGGGATTCATACGAATCTCAGTAGCAATGTTTTCACTCATTATACATAATAGACAAGCATGTAAGCAATTATCACAAAACAGCAAACACAATGGCATCCACAGCAGCAATCACACAATGTGTAACTTTTGTCATATAAACGATAGCTTTCACTATATTCATATATACCTTAACTTTCGCTGTTTTCAAAAATACCTCAGCTTTCACTGTTTTCACATTACCTCAACTTTCGCTGTATGCACATTACCTCAGCTTTCGCTGTATGCACATTACCTCAGCTTTCACATTTGTCACAACTCAATGATAAGCACAAACATGCAAACATTATACATGATATAAGAGAAAGAGTCACTATCTTGTTCTTACCATTCTTGTTCTTGCTCTGACATCTTGCACTCAAGGTAGATGTCAAATCCTATAAATTAGAGTTTAAGGACGACAAGTTATTACCTGTTCTAATTCTTTAATAACTCATAATCTTGGGTTGGATATCTCATGGTCATTTAATCAAGTTAACTAATGAGCTAAAGTGGTCAATTAACCCAAAAGATCAATTTTTTAACCTTAAAGTTCATAGTCATTACCACGTACCTTTCCCTTTGAAGTTTTGCACACTTTAACCAAATCTGCCAGAATTTTCTTTAGAATTTGAAAAATCATAACTAATTCTAAAAAAATAGAAATGGGGTGACTCTAAGTTCTACTTGAAGCTTTTTAAGTCCTTTTTACAGGAAGAATATGAATCACTACCATCTACAACCATAAAAATACAGAATTCAACAAATCTCCTTGTTGTTCTAGATTTGATCATAGTTTCAACCTCAAAATTTGGAAATGCATAACTCCCAGCACAAACATCAAAATGACTCCCATAATATATCAATTTAAAACTTGCAATGTATATTACAAAAATGGAAAGTTTCAGAATTTCTAACATCATTTAGTTATCCAAAAATAACACATAACTAGGGTACCTTGTTGGAATCCTATTCGGTAGAAAATCCAGTTTTGCATTTTGAGTTTCAATGACAAAATTCACAACCTGGGGCTATGCCCACACAATTGTTCATATAGAACACAATGGTATCATCAAAATGAACAAATTCCCACTCATTCCCCATATACTATTTTGGTAGAAAAATCAAAATAAATTCCAATAATTACCAAACTTCCAATTTCAACATCAAACTTGTGTCATATAGTTTCTAATCATCATAAAACATCAAATAAATAACCAAAACACCATGACTTCTTTAGACCCTAGTTTGGCTTAAATCAAGGCAGATTTACATATGCCAAAATACTCATTCAACCAACACAACCAATAGCTCAAATTGAAGCTAATACTCACCTCTTGATCCTCCTTAGGTTATTTCTTTGGTTCTACAACTTTTCTCTTACAAGACATCTCAAAATACCTCCTCTTGAAATTCTAAAACCATAGAAATGAAACTCTCATCAAGAAAACAAATATTTATAAAGGGTATTTGGGCCATAGATGAGGTTAAGGAGGTGAAAATCACACAAAATCACCTTACCGAACTCTTTGTTCTTCCAAAACTCACTTTCTCTTTTCTTACTTCCTTTGGCTGACTTTATGGCTATGTGAGGATGTGAGAGAGTGTTTTAATTAAATATCTACTCCCACTCTCTTGCTCTTAGATGCTTGGCCAACCTTCCTATTAGAAAAGTGAGTAAATATTTTAATTTAATATTCTCTCTCACACTCTTTCTCTTTGGTCGTCCTAATAAACCAAAAAGGTTAGAAAATATTATAATCTAATTCTCTTTCTTTGATTTGGTGTCTTGGCCGACTTTTTAGATGAATAAGTGGATGAGAGAATTTAATTAATCAAACATCCTCTCTTTCCTTATAACATAGCTGAAATAATTGACTTGAGGGGAGGAAGTTGTGTTAACAAGTCTCTTTCTTCTCCTGATATGCTTTTGACCCTTTTGACCCACTTTTCTTGAGGAAAAGGTGAACAATGGTATTAATTAAACTCTCCCTCCCTCTTTCCCTTATGATTTGGATGAAAAGAATATTGAAATGGAAAAAGGAAAGCTCTTGAAATATTCTCTTTACTTTAGTTGCAATTGTTGACCAAGTCTTTAGCTTTCGCTAACTTGGTCAAATTATCTCCATTTGTCATATTTAGTAGCCAATATGTATTTTCTCTTGTCATACATAAATCATGGCCCTTTGAAGGAGATGATGATCTTGTGAAATATCATCTTGCAATAAAATATTTAATTGCCAATTTTGCATGTGAAAATTGACTTTTCTTCTTTTTCCATGTGGTGTCTAAAGGTTTCATATGGCATGATTTATGGTCAAGTAAATATTTCCCTTTAATATAAGAAATTTTGTTGACTAAAATTTGGAATATTACACCTATCACCTAAATAGCATCATATCCTGCTTTGGTTCTTGGTAAGCATATGATGAAATCCTTGAAAATACCATCCCATTTTAGGGATTTCCAAACTCTTTAGCAACCGTGATGGTCTCTAGTGCTCATACTAGTTGAAAAATGACTTTTAGACTGGTTGAAAATAAATTTTTAGATCTATTTTGGATCAAGTCTTGATACAGCCAGTCTAAAAAGGCTGATACTTTCTAGACTGGTTCAGAAACCAGTCTTAAAAGTCACACTTTCATGATAGTATTGATAATCGGTCTTAAAATACACCATTTTAAGACCATTTGTCATGAGCATCGGTCTTAAAAGACCTCTTTTATAGGCTATACTGAAACATTTTAAAGACTAGTTGTCCATATAACCGGTCTGAATGTTTTGAATTTTAAGACCGGTTGTCAATACAACCGGTATCAAAACTTTTCTTGTAAGACCGGTTGTAGGGAAAACCGGTCTTAAAAGTTCTTTTAAGACTGATTATCTGTATGACCGGTCTTAAAAGTGTTATAATTATTTATTTTACTTGTCTTTGATTATGTTAGTAACTAGAATACATCCTAGAAGCACTTCCAATACCACACTTATTAAGTGCCATAAGGTGTTTATTTTCCTTCCACTTACTATTTCCTTTTTCTTTAACCTCTCATTGGGAACTTATAACATAACATGCGCCTTCATCCTCATGTAATGTGTTGTTTAAAACTTATCATATATGCATAATTCTATAAAACACAGGCTCATGACATGTCTCAACCAGGTTCACATAATTACAAAAACAACAAACATGTCAATTCATGCAACCAATAAGTTTTGAAGAAAAGCCGAGGGAAGAAAAATCCTCAATATATACAGAAAATTCCTCAGTTTTACAAAAAATCACTATTGTTGTAAAAGTTCATAAATGAATTTAGCACAACAATTGCGAATGTTGTAATATCCTAAATTATAATTAAGGACTAATAGCTAAAAGAGTAACTTGGTCAATATGTTTCCCTTTCTTGAATGATATTTCGTCCAACATAAAGGAAAGGCAAGAGAAAATGATATTTGGCTCATAATTAAAGCATATAGAGGCATTTGGACTTTGGTCAAATATATCATGCTAAAATCAATATAAGTGGAGGCAAAAACCATGAGAGTTTAAGAAGTCTTTTAACTC
Organism: Inga leiocalycina; assembly: GCA_963242795.1. Classification (NCBI taxonomy): domain Eukaryota; kingdom Viridiplantae; phylum Streptophyta; class Magnoliopsida; order Fabales; family Fabaceae; genus Inga; species Inga leiocalycina. Next base: position 54,281,848 of record OY725323.1, read on the forward strand.
ATTCAAGAGCCATAATTCGGTGGAAATCTCATGGTCAAAGGTTAAGGGAATAAAGAAACAAAATATGATGTCAAGCAAAGAGTTGAAAAGTCAAAAATTTCAACTCCCTTCCCTCTCTCCTTGCAAAGTCGGTTAAGAGGTGTATGTGAGGCCAAAATTCTGATCTCATTTCATCACCTCTCTCTCTCACTTCAGCTGCCATGTTCGTCCAACCAAGAAGAGGAAAGAGAAAGTGAAGAACAAAGTTGAGGTAAGATCTTCTACATGGATTTTCACCTCCTTAACCTCATCTATAGCTCAAGTGACCTTCATGAAACTTGTTCCTCTCTTCCTTAGCTTCATTTCTATGGTTTTTGTTTTTGAAGAGGAGGAGTTTTCAGCCACCTTGCAAGAACAAAAGTTGAGGAATCAAGAAAAGAACACAAGAAGAAGCAAGAGGTGAGTATGAGCATTATGTTGATGTATATGATGCTTTAATTGGCTGAGTTGTGGTGGGCTATTGTGACAGCCCTAATTTCGTTTTTTAGGGTATATTAGGGATCATAAAGCTTTCATCCTATATATGTGCTTATATGTTGGTTTGGAGGCAAATGAGCTAAGCTTAGTGATTAGATAGTGAAGTGGTTGTTTGTTGTGAAATACCCTAAAATTCTGCCAAAACAGGACATGGGGAATGAGTGGGAATTTGTTCATTTTGATGTTACCATTGTGTTCTACATGAAAAATTATGTGGGAATAGGTTTGGTTGTTGATTTTGAAGTCATTGGACACATTGGTTGAAAATTGGAAAAAACTGTCAAGTGTAACTTTGTGCAGGGCAGTCAGTTTGTAGGGACATTTTGAATGGGCAATTGGTGTCTAAAAATTCTGAAACTTTCCAGTCTTAAATTTCACATTTCAAGCTTCAAAATGGACATATGATTTGTGTCATTTCGGTTTTTGAGCTGGGAGTTCTAGTTGCCCAAAGTTTGGTGTCGAAACTGGACCTAATTCTGGAGCAGTGTGGAATGTTGTTAATTCTGGAATTGTGTGGTGATTTATGGTAGTGATTCATATTTTTCCTATGAAGAGGACTTCAAGAGCTTTCAATAGGCTTTGGGATCACCTCATTTTGATTTTTCTAGAATTAGTTATGATTTTTCAAAGATGTTGGAAAATTCTGGCAGATTGGTCACCTATGCGAAAATTGAAGATTTTATGGCATAATGTAATATTGTGGAACTTTGAGGTTAGAAATTAGCCTTTTAGGTTAATTGACCACTTTAGCTCCTTAGTTGACTTGATTAATTGACCATAGTGATAATCAACTTAAAGTATTATAGAGAAAAGAACTTGGGAAAGAGATTGACGGGTTGTCCCTAACTTGGTTACAGGATTTGATATTTGCCGTCCTCGTGAGCCCGCAGTGCCAAGAAACGTCGGGAAAGGATCAGGTAGTGACTCTCTCTCTTATACTGTGTGTAATGCTTTGTATGTGTGTGTTATCATGGTTCTGTGATGATTTCTTTGATGTTGCTGAGGTTACAGCTGGTAATAGCTGTCGTTTACAGCGTAAGCTGTCGTTTACAGCGCAAGCTGTCGTTTACAGCGCAAGCTGTCGTTATTGTGATTACAGCGTAAGCTGTCGTGATGAAGATTACAGCGAGAGCTGTCGTATTGTGTATACAGCCGTGAGTGCTGTCGTATGTGGTGAAAACCATGTATCTTTGAGATTGATGCTGTTGTTGTTGCTGGTTGTGATTTATGTGCATGCTTGGTATTTATACATTGTATGAGTGGTTTGTTACTACTGGGATTCTCTCGAATCTCATTCTTTCCTATGACTAACATTTCAGATAGGGCATGTGGCTCAAAGGAAAAGCGGCCAACCCGGAGCAATTAGGACCCTTAGGGGTATATTCGATTTTGGAGACGTTGGTTATCCTTTTAGGACTTGGTTATCCATTTAGAACTTGGGATTACTGTATATTTTGAGATATGGGTGTTATATTTGATTTTGGTTGTGTAATCCCCTAGTGTATATTTATAAACTTCAGATTATATATGTATAGAACCCGGGAGTTGCCGGGGGTTTGGTTATACACTCTATCATACGTGAATGTAGATAAACTGCACAGGTAATTATATTCGAACTTTGAAATGGAGACCAGGAACAGGAAGAGATTTTGAATGATCTTGTGAAAACCCTACTACAAAGTAGGAGATTGAAATGAGTTTAAGTTATCCGAAGGTCTCTAATCTAATTTAATTATCTAATATCGAATTATAATTACGTGATTAAAGGCAGGGTGTTACAAATGTAATCAATATCTTCTTCTGGAAAGGTGTCAGCAAGATCAAACATCTGTAACACTAAAGCCAAACAAGCATTAACTTGCTTACTTAAAAATAAATAAAAGTAATACACAATTTTTGAAATATATATACATTTACCTTTTGAGTAAATTCTATTGTACCTAGGGTAATAATATTATAAATATGTCTCAAAACATATAACCCACACAAGTTGGACCCCGGTGGTTGCCTACAGCTCTAAAAAATAACATGATATCATTAAAACAAGTATAAAATTAAAGCATGGCTTATTATTGAATACATTCTTAAAACAAACTAATATGTAACAAACCTTTGGCATTATCCATATAGGGTCTTTTATGTCACGAACATGCTTACCACAAGCAACATATAGGAATATCCGCATAACCTTATCATCAAAATCACAAATCTTACTTATTTTACACAATTTCCATAAATTTTGCACACAAAAGGTAATAATGCAAGAAAACTTATGAGTTTATGGTCTTCTTCAATTCACTCCCGGGCTTGTTACAGTGGAGGGAGCATAAGAGGATGACAATATAACTCTTCTTGCATAGAATAACCAATTAAAAAAGGGATGAATTTTAATAAAATATAAAACATTATGTATATTATGAAATATAAATTTGTTTCTTACCTATGCACATATGGAGCCAAGAAACACTTAATTGGGGTTTTACCAAGCCTCTATGATAAATATGTGTGTCTGATAATAGTAGTGGTCCCTTTGTCATGGATTTGAACTAGGCATGTGAATCCAAATTTATTGCTTTTGCCAGAGGAAACCAACCTACAATTCATGGACCTACAATGATGTAAGCACACAAATTAAAGTTTAACAGCGTAATTTGTAAAATATTTTCTACCAACTGAAAAAGATACTTACATTAAAAATAGTCAGATAATTGAAATTGTAAGCTATTGTTAGGAGCTATCGAGACATTAAGCCATCCCTCTCAAGATAGTATTGCACCCCTGACTTGCCAACAGCTGAATCTATAGGCCAATCTCTTTTTTGAAAGAATGTATCATACGCTATTAGAATCACTTGTTGCATGACATTTAATGGAGGCTGTGAAACTTCTTGAGTGGGATGAGGTGCAACTGGGGTTGTGATTATGGTTTCCTAAGTTTGATCAGAAACAAGGTTCTTTGGCCAAAAGATTAAATAATTGAGGACATCACTTACAATCTTGAAGTCATCAATGGGGATAGGGGAGGTGTATCTACAATGATCACCTCTTTAACTGTCACTATGACTTAATCATTTTTTATTTGTTGGTGGTGGACAGTTGTTCCCAAGTAGTGTACTCTCCCTCGTGCAACTAATTGTCTGAGAGGATCCTCAACATATTGGTCACAAGGCTCACCAATTTCTTTTCTAGGACCTTCTAATGACTGACCAATATTACAACAACTCCCTTTAGTGCTTTGCTTAAGTACAAGTAAATGTGCCTGGGAGCATTAGGATCTTGTCTTATGCTCACAATGATAATCATTTCCTCCTTCATCTTGCTCAACCTTTCTTTTAATCGTGCATCAAATGATTCTTCTACCTTGCCCTTACTTCCGCCCTCACAGTTGTCAGTATATGCTCCATATCCTCCCTAGTCACTAGACTTACATAATGGTGTGGGGCTACTCCAATGTAATCCTTTACACCTACCTCATCTCCAACTCCTCTAACACAGTTTGGATGCTTATGTTTTCCAGTGGCAATAGTCAGAATGTCATTCCTCCTATTTGACCTAAACGATCCTTTGCTTGATTTTTTTGAAGCTCCTTCTGTAAGACATGTAAGACAAACATAAGTAATGAAATTTTGTTTACTAGTAATTAATAACAACAACAATACTTACAAATTTTTTCACCAACTATACGAGATTGTTCACTCGTATAAGAACTGCTCCTCTTTTGGTGAGCAAACTTCCATATTTCTTCACATCGTATTGGAGATGGTGGAGAAAGAAGAATAAAAGGATCAGATTTAGCTACTTCTTCCAATCTCTTTTGTTTGGCCACCAACAAGTTTTTTTAGCCTTTGCATAACCCTAACGAGACATTATATAGGGGTAATAATTTCCACTCTCTTATGCTTTTTGCCTTTTTTCCTACAAATAAGAAATAAAAAAGGGTTACAATCAATAAATTAAAGACAATTCATAAGTAAATAAAATGCAAAATATGTCAACTCACCAAAGCTTCTGAAATAGTCCGAAGCCATCTAAATTCTTGCCAAGTGTGTTCGTCAATACAAGAATACTTGTCGCACAGATTAGGATGAAGTTTACCATCTTCCACCTTGATATGCACATAATTATTGGCAAGACGTGTCCTAAACTTTCTCCAATGTTCATCATAATAAATCATTGTCTTCCTATACAAGATTTCACTCTCAGGAATGTCATAAGTGAGCTATAATGCATGCATTAGATAGTTAGTGACAAATTTAATAATTCAACCATACAAATTTGATAGTTAGTGGGGTCAATCATTTTATACCTGGATAGTTTACCAAATATGTTACTTCAAACATTTATCCACAAATTTGATAGCTATAATGCTAGGCTTGTTGCGTGCTAGGAGGCTAACAAAACTCCTATACCGGCTTGCATTAGGTTTGATTAGTTTACAATATCTATCAAACTCAATCGGAATCTTTTCCTTAGTATTCTGATTGACGGGAATGTCTCTAAATCAGGTGCCTCTTCTACCCCTTCATATGGGCTTGTTATGGAGCTCACTTTTATTCTGGCTCAGAGCATTCCTAGGAGTACCCTCACTTTGATTCACACTAGTTGGCTCCAGAGTACCCTCACTAGGAAGCCTTATTATCCTCACTTGAAATTAAATGAGCTAATTTATATTCCTATGTGGTCATGCCACTTTAAATTTCAACTTAAATTTCAGCCTCCAATTTTCAATTATAGAACTATATTAAAGTTCTAGACTTTAATTGCTATATCCTTGTTGGTACTTAGTTGGAAATTTCTTCCTCATGCTCTCCCTATACAATTCCACCTCCAAAATTCATTGGAGCCACAAAATAGTACAAAATTAAGGGATAAAGAACACATAATACGTTTATACAAAGTCATAGAATTAAAGCTGAGACTGTATAAATCTATCTAGCTAAAACACATAATCTAGTGTCACATAAACTAACTCTGTCTAGAACGTTAAAATAAAACATTCTACATTATTCTACATAATTCTGTATAGCTAAAGTAAAATCAAGGACAAAGGGGAGTCAAGTGTTAAAAGGGATAAAGAACACATAATTCAACAATACAGAGTAACAAAATCCAAGCTAGGAGACATAGAAGCAGTTCTGATAAACAAAAAAGAGGCTTTGCATCCACATATAATATTCTACATTAATTCTCAAAAGTTAAGATAAGTTAAAATGTGTTAGTGCACGCGTTTCACCTAAAAGGGGGGTGAATTGGGTGGTACCAAAAATTTCATTGTGCATAAATAAATTAACTGAATATTTAAATCAGTTGAGAGCAAAAAGAAATATCACCGAAGTGTACACCAGGATTTATACTGGTTCGACCACAACTACTTTGACCTACATCCAGTCCTCAGACGTCTCTGAGAGTTTCACTATATTCTCCAAGATTTAATGGGTTCTTGGAACCTCAGTACACAGCAAGTTACTTCACCTGGACACTTGCTCCCCCTTACACGTTGTAATCAAATCCCCAACTCAAGGTTCCACAACCTTAAGCTGTCTCAATAACAAATATTTAGTCTGTAATGAAAAACTATCTCATAGAACAAATATATAATCACTAAAGTATAGTGAATGAGTATAAGAAAATAAAGCACAAAGAGTGTGTAGTATATATTCGTGTGTTCTCAGTTCTTGTGTGTTGTTTTCTTTTTTTGAATGCTCCATATATATAGATAATTTCTAGTGTTTGTTAGCAGCAATTCAAACATGTTTGTTAGAGTCACGTAGTAACGGTTGACTATTCTTTGAATTTGAAAACTATCCACTTGCGGTAGGTAGCGGTAGGTGAGATCTCGGACTTTCATTTGACTTTTCTCTTCTTGCATAATCTCTTCATTGTTTCTCTGCAAATGTACTTAGGATACTAGTGTAATGAAGAGTTAGTCATATGGAAAACAATTTAATAAACATTCGATAGAAAACATAATTTCTTGACTTCCTTACTCGAGTAGCTACTCGAGTGATCAAGTTTGTTACTCGAGTAGTCCCTCGAGTAAACATATCCAAAATATGATAGTGACTAATTCAACATTTTACATAGGATATTACTTAGGTAATACATGGAGTGAGATATATCACAAATCTTTGAAATACTTAATACTCGAGTGGCCATGTCTTTACTTCACAAGTTACTCGGGTGCTGACTCTTGTAATCGGAGTACTCGAGTGGCCTTCCTTTTTCTTCACATGTTACTCGAGTGAGCCCTCGAGTAAATTTCAAACAACTCAGCAGATTACTCAATTACTCCCTCTAGTAATTGCATCAAATTTCTGGCCGAGAGTTTGCTTTCTGATTACTTGAGTAACCCCTTAAGTAATGCTTCAAATAACTCTACAGATTACTCAAGTAGTCCCTCTGATAGAGCTCAATATTTATATCTTTTTATTAATTAATCTTAGGCTTTTGTGGGACTTAATTGAATATTTTGAGCATAATCAAGTGTTAATATGAGACTTAATGGAAGAATAATTTGGGAATTAAAGTGGTTAAATTGTTATATTTTTAATTAATATTTGTTATTCCCATTATTCTTTAATTGTGAGCAAAAGATATTACCTTTGTGAATATAATTTTGCAGGTGATGAAGTGGCATAACTTGAGTAGTCAAGGTAAAAGATGTTATTTTGGAGCTTAATGAAGGACAAAAGTGGAACATCACAAGTATAGAATTTATTTTCACATCTTTTCTAAGAGGAGGTTAAATGAGTAAGGGCCTTGTTTGGTGATTGCAATTTTGTACCTGTCATAAAACATATTTTCACAAACTTATCCAAACAAGGCACAACTCACATTTTAACCTAAAGACAATTGAAGAAGCAAAGGAAATGGGGACCATTGTTTTGTGTGTGAGAGTGGCGGCTGAATAAAAACAAAAAAGAGTGAACCAAATTGAAGAATTAGAGAAAGCTGGACCGAATGAGATTTATTAAAGGAAAAGAAGAGAAAAGGCTGAACCAAAAGAGAGAGACTGAATGTGAAGGAAATAGATGCTGAACTGAAGTAAAGTTATCAATTGAAGAAAAGAGGAGTATTTGAACCGAGAACAAAGGGAAATGAAGAAAAAGGAGAAGGAGCCACTTTTGTTGACCGATTTGGAGCTAGCTTGAACCAAATGTGAAAAGGGAAATAAGAGAGGAAAGGATGGAATTGATCTGAGGAAGAAAGAACCGCTGTTTTGGACCAAAAAGAGAGAATAGAAGAATAAAAACAAAAGAGGGCTGGACCATAAAAGCTGCTGGACCGAAGTAATATGGAGGGGCTGATGTAAGGAGCAGCACTGAAATTGGAAAAAGAAGAGAAGGAATTAGAGGTGGGCCAAAGTTGTTGAATGATTAAGTGGGCTATTGACCAAATGGGAATGGATGGAAAAAGGAAAGGCAACCTAATTGAAAAGAGGAGGAAATAAAAAAGGAGGAGCCACACAATACAAGAGGACGCAGCATATGAGAAAGGGATGGCGACTGGGAAAAAGATAGACTAACACCGAAAAGATGATGGAACGAGCGACTGAACAGTAAAGGAATTGAGAGGCTGCTGCAATCCGATGGCTATTGTCTCCTTCATTCATCAATCTTCATCCTCTTCCTCCATGTGTAGCTAAGCTTTGGTGATTTCCTTAAGTTGGGTAATGGTTTGAGCTTCTAAACTTTAATGGAATTTCTTTAAGCTCTCTTTTTAGTTCATGATTATATAGCTTGGTTAAGTATGTAATTGTGATATAGATTGTTCTATGCCAAGTGAATAAACTTGGTGGTTGAGCTAGGAGTTGATTAATTAAGCTTTGTTTGATTCAATTTTAGAGTAGGTTCAGTTGTTTATTCTAACTTGGTTAAGTGGATTGTAAATGACTAAACTGAATGTGTTGAACATTTGTAATGGTAATTACAAGCTAGAATTGGAAGTTGATTATTCATCTCCTTGAGTCTGAATTATTTGGTGGTATTCATTTAATTGCTTCGGTAGAATGAATTAAATGGTTATTGCAAGTATGGAGCTAGTGGTAGCTTAGTTCCATCCTCTTGGCTCATTACGGAATTCATATCATTAGGAAGCAAGGAAGACCAAAACCTCAACTTAAGGGAATCCCATTTCATCATTATATTAGTTAGTTGAATTTATCTTATTGTTAGTGTTAATTTCAATTCCTTTTGCTTCTTTGTCTTGAAAACCGAAAAAAATATAAAAATATTGCTTTAGCTTAGATTACTTCACTAGTTTTAAAATCAAATTCTCAAAATGATTTCTAACAACTTTAAGCCTTTTTATCACTTTACTACTTAGAAAATTGGAAATTAATCTCCTCACAAGAATGACCTAGGTTCATCTACTACGCTACATTTTTAAACCTAGTTTTATTTTGTGAACTCACACGACATGGGTTCATCAAATTGGCTCCGTTGCTGAGGAGAATGATTGCCAAGGTTTTAAGTAGTTAGGTGTTCTTTTATGTTGTCATAGTGTGTCTTAGTTTAGTAGGAAGTATGTAGCACTCATTTGAATTTTGGCAAAATTCTGATTTTCGATTAGCACTGTCTTGCTGGAACTGAAATATTTGTGCCCAGAAAATTTTGCAATTTGACATGTTAAAGTTTTTCAGCATTCTAAGCAAGACTAATAGCATTAACTATTAGGTCTGCTGGATTTTAGCCAAATTTGAAGGTTTGCTGTACCTTTCTGAATTTTCTTTCTTTTTTGGTATTTTTCTAAGTTTTTGATTTAGTTTGTCCTTAGGGTTTTCTTTGATTTTCTTGGTTGCTAGTGTGTTTTTGAGTTTGTCTTAGTTAGTTGTTAGTTGTTGAAGTGTTTGGTAGTGGTTTAGGTTAATTTTCATTTTCATAGTTGTTTTGTATTCCATTTGCAATTAAAAAAAACAAAAAGAGATTTGCATTTTGTTGCTTTGCTATAATGTTTTTAGTGGCCATTATGTGGTTCATTATTGTTTTGTGGTGAGCAACTTTGCATTCTTCATCTTTGGAAATTTGTTGGTTGAAACTCGAGATTCCAGGTAGTTATCACATTATGTAAGTTGTGCTTCCAGTTACTCTACTTATATACTTGCGATTGGAGGTACTGCTTTGATATACCAACTTGTTCTCCTAAAAGGCGAATTCTTACCTTGCAACTCCTATTTGCCTCTTGTCACATTGTGTTGTACTTGTCTTGTTATTGCTGAAACTGGTCTTACTCTTTAGACACGTGAGTTTTGTTGGTTTTGGTTAACTCTTTTGGTTGTCAAAGATTAGCTAACTTGGTTTGCTGTAAGTTGCTAATTTTTGCTGTATACAACCCTTATTCAATTGACCATTTGACCAATAACTTTGTTGTAATTTGTGTGTCTATGTGAGTCTCTTTACTGTGCATGACTAGAATGGAAGATCCTATTTCACAAAGCTTTGAAGCCATACAACATCAATTAGAGCTTGTTCAAGCCCAGTTGGAGAGTCTAGAGAGAGGTTCCAATAGTCAAGAATATGACTCATCCTTCCACAACCTATATCATGAACCCTACCCCCAATAATTTTTTCCACCACACCAACCTTTCCATAGTCCTTCATTCCCACCACAACCCCCATATAGACCTCAACATGAATTTTGTTCTCCACCCTACAACATAGATTTTGACCCCATCCCTTCACCACAAGGGTCACCCTATGAACCACCTCCTTCACACCATCTACCCTCTTACTCACCAAACCACCCCTCATTCTAATCTTCATTCCAATCATTTCACCCACCACTTTGTGAACCTTTCTCACCATCCTACCTTGACCCTCCAGTTCCATTTCATGACCCACAACCTAGTAGATTGGATACCATTTTCTCACCTCACAATATGGATTCCCTAACAAGTGCCTTAACAAGAAAGTATGAGATACTCTAAGAGCAATACCTTCAACTACTTATATATCAAGGAATAATTGATAGCTCTAAGGAGAGAGAAGAGAAATTGAAAGATATAGATGAATTCTTTAAGGCATACAATGATCACATATTATGGGTAAAGACGGGAGGTGAAGTTGGAACCCATTGAGCTCAAGACCTACAAAAGGAGGAACAAGGAACCTAAAATCAAGAGCTTTATGCTACTTCACATGTGGAGAGTTCTCAAACTTTAATGATTCCATCAAATGCATCCATCCAAGCACAAGAAGTGAAGCAAGTACAAAAGAGCAATGAAGAGTCTTTCTTACCATTTGGTAACAATCCTATCCTTATAAAAGTTGACTCTCTTACTACTTTGATTGATGAAGTAATTCATGATTTGAGTGATAATGAGGTGGATGAGGAATTAATTGTTGAATTCCCTCTAATGCTTGGACATGTAATTACTCAACCTATTGATTCTAGTAGTGGTAGCTTGGATGAGCCTATGCCTTGTAATGATTCTACTTCTTTGCATGATACTTTAAGTGATGATTTACATGATAATGATGTTGCTAGTGCTGAAATTACACATTCTTGTGATAAAAATATAATGTGTATGTATAGATTGCATTAATGAGAAATATCCTAAATTTGTTGAAATGCTTAGAAGTAGAGATGACCATCCTCTAGAACTTAGTGATATACATGCCATGCATGATGTTGGGAATCAAACTTCTTTATCTTTCTCTTCTCCTCCCTCTCTTACTTGTGAAAGTGACTTGAAGCACTCCAATTCTATATTGGATTCTGCATTTCCTACTTCACATAAGAGTGAAGATAAAGATGTTAAATCACAATTGATCACTAATCCTAAGGTCAATCGTTGTTTGCAAGAGTTCAGTGTACACATATTTTATGATGGCAAGCATGTACCCATTGTTTCAATTGTCAGTGTTTTCGATTTAGCAACTGGGATTCACCTTGATTTACTTGAATTGCTTAGACCTAGTTTTGTTCTTCGTGATGATCATACTTCTTTACAAAATGATGTCAAGCATATTCATGACTTTTATTCTCAAAACTTATCATGTGATTTACCTCCTGATTTATTAGGATTTAATGTTGTTAGTGAGTATGTTGACTTGGATTGTGCTATAAATGATAGAGTAGTGCTTGATTATGTCACTACCACTACTGAAATGCAAATTAATTCTTTGATACCTAGTGTTGCTTGCTGTATGCCACTAGTTGATTTTATCGGTTGTGAGAAGCACTTGTTATCGAATCCACCCGACTCTAGTCTTCTCACATTACATACACTATTATGTCATTTAATTGGTCCTATTGCTTTCCATGGATTTAAGTATTTTGATTCATGTGGCATCCTTGGAGTAGGTACTGCTGCTGTTTTGGTTAATTCTTTGCAGGCTCATTCTCTTGGTGGTTGTCCTCATTCCTATTATCTTTGGATTTGGGAACCTCTACTCCTACTTGGGCCTATACTATTGAGGAGGAAAATACTAAGCTTCCTTTTGATTTTCCTATCTAGCTACAAGCCACCATAATCACATGGTAGTCTCTTTCCTTTACCTTGCTCCTTGTTTTATTTGGTGATCTATGCTATTGAATGAGCGTGGGGGAGGGACTAACCAGTAGTAAAAAGTAGTTTGTTAGATTGCATTTTTCAATTGAATAAACGCCATTCTGAATCATACTCTTGTGCTTAACCTTATCCTACACTACCCTTTTCTCTTTTCCTTATGCCTAATTTCTAAGAACTATTTCCACTTATGTCTTGTCCTCTCTCTCCTTGTGATGATGATGTGTTGTGCTTCAATCTTGAATTGGACTCACAACATTCACTTCACCCAAGAGATAAGTGCGTCTAGGTTCTTTATTTTTGAGCATTACATTGAGGGCAATGTAAGGATTGAGTGTGGGGGAGTGTATGTTATTCCCATTATTCTTTAATTGTGAGCAAAAGATATTACCTTTGTGGATATAATTTTGTAGGTGATGATGTGGCATAACTTGAGTGGTCAAGATAAAAGATGTTATTTTGGAGCTTAATAAAGGACAAAAGTAGAACATCACAAGTACAGAATTTATTTTCACATTTTTTCTAAGAGGAGGTTAAATGTGTAAGGGCCTTGTTTGGTGATTGTAATTTTGTACCTATCATAAAACATATTTTCACCACCTTATCCAAACAAGGCACAACTCACATTTTAACCTTAAGACAATTGAAGAAGCCAAGGAAGTGGGGACCATTGTTTTGTGTGTGAGAGTGGTGGCTAAATAAAAACAAAGGAGAGTGAACCAAATTGAAGACTTAGAGAAAGCTGGACCGAATGAGATTTATTGAAGGAAAAGAAGAGAAAAGGCTGAACCAAAAGAGAGAAACCGAATATGAAGGAAATAGATGCTGAACTGAAGGAAAGTTATCAATTCAAGAAAAGAGGAGCAGTTGAATCAAGAAAAAAGGGAAATGAAGAAAAAGGAGAAGGAGCCACTTTTGTTGACCGATTTGGAGCTAGCTTGAACCAAATGTGAAAAGGGAAATAAGAGAGGAAAGGATGGAATTGATCTGAGGAAGAAAGAACCGCTGTTTTGGACCGAAAGGAGAGAATGGAAGAATAAAAACAAAAGAGGGCTGGTCCACAAAAGCTACTGGACCAAAGTAATGTGGAGGGGTTGACGTAAGGAATGTTAGATCAAGTGTTTCACCCAAGAAGGGGTGAATTGGGTGATACTGAAATTTCTTTCAAAAATATAAAAAGAATTAAAACAGTAATGAGTAAGGAGAAATATCACCTAAGTGTACACCGGGAGTTATACTGGTTCGGTCACAACCACTTTGACCTACGTCCAGTCCTCAGAGCTTCTCTGAGAGTTTTCACTATAGCTTCCAAGATTCAGTGGGTTCTTGGCACCTCAGTACAAGCAAGTTCCTTACACCTGGACACTCGCTCCCCCTTACAGGTTGTAATCCAATCCCAACTCAAGGTTCCACAACCTTAAGTTTTCTCAATAACAAATATTGAGTTTGAATGAAATATCTCTCTTACAGAGTAAATGATAATCATTGAAGCATAGAAATACAATTTCAATGTGAAAACAGAGCAATGAACTTAATGATACGTTCGTATGTGTGTTCTTGTGTTTTCTCTTGCATTTTTTCTGTTCAGATGTTCCCATATATATAGTTACGTTGGTAATGATTGCTGGAACATATTTCTTCATGTCCGTTGGAGCGTGCGCAGCCATTATTGACATTTCTAGTTTTTGAAAAAAAACATACGTTACGGTAGGTGACGGTCGGTGACATTTGAGCATCGCTTTTGACTTTCCTTATTTGGTAAGATCTCTTCACTGTTTACCTGTTGAAATACTAAGTACACTAATATAATGAAAAGTTAATCAAACAGGAAACAGAATAATGACCGTTGGAATGATTTCAAACTTTCTGGATTAGCTTACTCGAGTAGCTCCTCGAGTAACCCATGAAGTTTACTCGAGTAGCTCCTCGAGTAACATCGTGAAATCTTTGTTCAACAGCAAGTCAATGAATAAATATAAGATTACTCGGGTAGTGCATGGAGTAAACTAAATTTCATACCTTTGGGAATAGTTATTTACTCGGGTAGCTATTCCAGTAATGCTTTTGAAACTTCATAGCTTATTGGGGTAACACCTCGAGTAATCCACTTAAAATCCTTTGATTACTCGATGTTCTACTCCAATAATGTTGGCAGGATTTCAAGGCCGAGAGCAAATACCTTGTTACTCGAGTAGGGACTCGAGTAATGTATTCATTTTTGCATAGGTTACTCGGGTAGTTCCTCGAGTAACTGAGACTTTTGAACATGATTTACTCTGGTAATGACTTGAAGTTTTCTTTGAAAACATTTACATATACTGGGGTACTTACTCGAGGAATCACTTAAAATAAACCATGAAAAACAAACTTGTATACTAGAGTAAGTACTGGAGGAAGATGAAATAAAGAAAGATCAAGTTACTCGGGTACCAACCTCAAGTTTTCACTTACCTTAGTCTGTTACTCGAGTAGCTCCTCGAGTAACATTGGCAGTGGTACAAAGTGCCGAGAGTTACATCTTTTCACAAACAGAGTTACTCGAGTAGCTCCTCGAGTATCATGAAAAACTTGAAGAGAACTGGAAGTTTCTGACCTGGTTACTCGAGTAGCTCCTCGAGTAACATTAGCAGTGGTACAAAATGCTGAGAGGTCCATATTTTAGGAAACACAGGTACTCGAGTAGCTCCTCGAGTATCATGGGGAAAACTTGAAGCCAACTAGAAGTTTTCACATGGTTACTCGAGTAGCTCCTCGAGTAACATTCGCAGGCCGAGAGCAATCTTAAAGTTGTACCTGGTTACTCGAGTAGCGCCTCGAGTAATGGTGGCAGGTAACTGGAAGTTTTGCTTGGTTACTTCAAGTTTTGGCTCATTACTCGAGTAGAGCCTCGAGTAATGGCTTAGAAATTGTACTTCTGATCAAGTTCCTCAGCATTTTCTTTTGGCCAATCTTCACTACTTCCATGCTTACCTCAATTAAAGCTTATTCCTGTCATTTCTTAGTTCAAACTCGATTATTAAACATTTCCTTTTCAAACCATTCTTTTGTTATCATCAAAACATGAGATCTAACATTCTCCCCCTTTTTGATGATGACAAAACTTGGTGATTTTGAACATGGTTTTTCAAATTGGATTCTTAATTAATTATTTCTTATTATACCTTGCATACATAACAACTTCATTAGTCCAAACATGTATCATAATCCAAAACATAATAGAACTTAAAATGAAATCATATAACTTAAATACTCTTGCATTGAACTTAAAATTTCAAATTACAAAATAAGTTCACACTGAAATCAAAAAGCTCCCTAAAGTCCCATGTACACCCATATACCCATGATAAGCTAGGACAAATCCACAAAATCACTCTCAAGCTCTTCTCCCCCTTTTTGGCTTCATCAATCAAGTGAAGGGCTAGGAGGCTTGGCCATGGAAATTGGTGTTGCTGGAAGGACCATAGAATCATTTGATTCTAAAGAATCAAATGAGCTAGAGGGTACTGGATCAGGCAGATGAAGTGGAGGGATATGGATATCATCGCCGGGAAGAGAAGGTTGGAAGACAACCATAGTAGAGGTTTCTCCTTCCGGGGTGGTCTGAGTCTCAGATGAAATCTCAACCTCAGGTGTATGTTTTTCAGGTGAGGAAGAGGGAGATATTTCCTCAGTGTGAGTAGGAGAGGGAATAGGTTTAGAAATGGTTTCTGGCTGTGGCTTTTGAGGTGAATCATCGATGATAATGTTTGTGGTCTCGTGGGTATCAGGATCATCCACTGTGAATAAAACATCTTTCCCTTGGGGCTCAAGTGGATCAGAAACCAGAGGGGTAGATGGTTCAGCCTCGGGAATGGGAATGTCTGAAGAAGGGTCTACTGGAGGTGCAGATGAGGAGGGACCGGCAGAAGGTCCAGGACCCAAGGAATCCAAACGTGCCAGTATTAGTCTCAATGTCTCTCCCTGGGCACGTTGCTCTGCTAGCAGTTCCTCATGCCTTCTATCCATTCTTTCAACCAACTCTCCCATTTTTGTGTTCATGTGGGTTATGAGTTCTGCATTTGTGTTGGCTATGTCCACATGAAAGCCTCTGAGAATATTCTCCATAAAGTGCTGGAGAGTGGCATTCAGGAAAGATGGTGAAGATGTGGTAGCAGCTGGAGCCGATGACTGAGTGTCATCCATCCTACTGGTCTCTGCCTCAGTAGCCTTTCGCTTCTTCTTGGACCCAGACTCCAGTGGGCCTTTAAGAGGGATGTCGATGTTTAGTTTACCAATCTGGTTCCTCCCCACTGGGGTTACCCTCTCAATTGGCTCCTTACTATCCAAGTACCATATTTTGTTCTCTTTCAGGATAAGAGACACAAATTGGGGATATGGCATTGGAGTAGTACCTTTTCCATCCACCTTATACCTTTTCATCTCTGAGAATATATACTCTCCCAGATCCTTTTGCTCTTTCAAGAGGAGTGAAGCAAACCATCTATAGTCCCTATCCGAGAAGTGGGTATAGTTGTTGGCTTTGTTTACTAGGGACCTAGAGTAAATGTACCAAAGGACCCTATGTTGATCACGCATATCACTCGGTTTAAAGTTTAGGGGGCCAACTAACTCACCGGGCTTTAGGATAGTAAAAATTTGATTTGGCTCAAGCTCAGAATATATATCATCAGGGGGGTTCTCTATTCCTAACCACAGGTTAATTTTGGAAGGTGAAATCAAAATCTTTTGACCTCTCACAGTTGTGGTCATTTCTTCCTCTACTGAGGTTCGGTCAGGTTCATCTATGATCTCTAGGTTGCAATAGAAATGAGTGATTACCTTTGTGCAAAAAGGCAATCTAATGGACAACCAAGGCATAAAAGGATCTAGATAAGGACTAAGATCGTGCTTCAATACCTCTTGAAGTAGCCTGAGATCCACATAGTGTGTCTTACACACTTTTCTTCTGGAGAATTGTGTCAGGTACTTGGGAGACTCCACCAGTTTCCCCATATTGAATCCCTTTGGAGGGGTAGTGATCTCTGCCTCTGGAATCTTGGATTTCTTGGATGATTGACCCTTCTCTATTTGGTCAATGATCCCAGCCATTGCCTTAGCCACATTTTTGTCATACTTTGGCTTCTTGATAGACTTTGGAGTGAATGAGGGTGTAGAGGAATCAGAATGAGAAGGTGAGGGAGTTTTTGCACCTTTGCTTCTTCCAGTAGATGTGCTCTTTTTAGACTGAGCCCTAGTCACAATAGGCTCTTTGATCACCACACCTTTGGCTTTAGGTTGTGGTTGAGGTTTAAGAGGAGTTTTGGCTTTTGGTCTTGGGATTAATTTTCTTCTCTTTGTTGGAGGAGGAGAAAGAAGATCAGGGTTTTGTTGTGAATCAGAGGAATCTGTGAAGTTGAGATTCTTGGTTCTAACCATCTTGAAACTCAGAAAATCAAGAATCACAGTGAAACAGGGTAACTGTCGCGAGTTTAGGGCAGAAGGATTTTGAACAAAATAGGAAGTTTTTGGACTTGAAATCAGTTGGGTTTTGACGGAAATGAGGCAAGGAATCGATTGGGAAAAGTTTTTGAAAGGGTGTATAGTGATTTACTCGAGGAGATTTTGTGGAAATGACCAAGTTTGCGCAAGATAAAGACCTAAATCCCGACTTTACTCGAGGCCTTACTCGAGTAACCTTCAAGTTTACTCGAGGCCTTCCTCGAGTGTTCATACAGAAAAATTCAAAAATAATTCATTTAAATTTCGTACCTGGCATGAATAATATAGTAATTATCCATGGATGTTCCCTCGATCATTCATAATCCATTTGGGTCAGTTTTGAGTCATTATTCAACATTTTGAGAATCTGAGCTCCGACTTTACTCGAGGCCTTCCTCGAGTAAGCTTCAAGTTTACTCGAGGCCTGCCTCGAGTAAATAGCTTCTCAATTTCTGACTCTTCATTTCCTTGAAATCTGAACCGTTATATTTGAAAATCAAGTAACTTGATCCGTTACTTCCAGTTTTGGGGGCCATTACTCGAGTAAATACTCGAGTAAAGTGCTTCTTTACTTCAAGTTGCTCCTCAGGTATTGCTTTTCTGTCACACATTACTTCAAGTTGGTACTCCAGTAAATGTGTCCTCTGATCACCTCTGTTTTTGTTTCTCAAAACAGAATTTCAACCTTCCTGCAAAACACATCTCTATATACTCCGATGCTTAAGTTAGTGATCATTAAAACATTATCAAATGACTTCATCTAATATTATGAAATGCTGAAAAATACTTATAACTCATTGGGATTTACCATTCCCAATTCTCTTCTAATGAATAGAAATTGATCTTTTGCAAGGGGTTTTGTGAAGATATCAGCTAGTTGAAGATGAGTAGGAATGAATATCACTTTCACATCTTTCTTTTGGACATGATCTCTGATGAAGTGATGTCTGACATCGATATGCTTGGTTCTAGAGTGTTGAACTGGATTCTTTGCCAAGCTTATCGTACTAGTATTGTCACAATAGATTGGTATTTCTTTGAGATAAATACCAAGGTCTTGCAGTTGTTGTTTTAACCATATCACTTGTGCACAACAACTTGAGACTGCAACATATTCGGCTTTTGTTGACGAAAGAGACACTGTATTTTGTTTCTTGCTGAACCATGATACAAGAGATCCTCCAAGAAATTGTCCTTATCCACTGGTGCTCTTTCTGTCTGTCTTGTATCCTCCATGATCAGAATCTGAATAAGCAACTAAATATTCACTTCTTCCTTTAGGATACCACAGACCCAATTCTGGTGTGTCAGCAAGGTATCTAAAGATTTGTTTGACCGTTTTAGCATGTGATTCCTTTGGCGCCGATTGATATCTTGCACATATGCCAACACTAAATTGGATGTCTGGTCTGCTTGCCGTGAGATAGAGTAATGATCCAATCATTCCTCTATATTTTGTGATATTGTAGTCTTTCCCTTTGACATCAGCATCAAGCAACGTTGTTGAGCTCATAGGTGTGTCTGAGCCGTTTGCTTCATCCATTCCATACTTCTTCAATAGCTCTTTTAAATACTTTGTTTGAGATATGAAGATTCCATTCTTTCTTTGTTTGATTTGCAAACCAAGAAAGAAATTCAATTCTCCCATCATTGACATCTCAAACTCTCCCTGCATTATCTCAAAAAATTCCTTACATAGAGATTCATTAGTAGCACCGAAAACAATATCATCAACATATATTTGAACAATATATCATCACGTTTTCGATTTATAAATAATGTTGTATCAACTTTTCCCCGTACAAAACCTTGATCGATGAGAAACTTACTAAGTCTTTCATACCAGGCTCTAGGAGCTTGTTTTAAACCATACAAAGCCTTTTTAAGTTTGAAAACATGGTCCGGTTTAGTTACATCTTCAAAACCTGGAGGTTGTTCTACATACACTTCTTCCATGATGTAACCATTTAGAAAAGCACTCTTAACATCCATTTGATAGAGTTTGAATCCTTTGATGCATGCAAAAGCTAAGAGTACACGTATAGCTTCCAATCTAGCCACTGGAGCATACGTTTCCTCATAATCAATTCCTTCTTCCTGATTATAGCCTTTGGCCACCAATCTTGCCTTGTTTCTGACAATAATTGCAGATTCATCGAGTTTGTTTTTGAATACCCATTTAGTACCAATGATCGTATGATCTTTGGGTCGGGGCACCAAATCCCAAACTTGATTTCTCTCAAATTGATTTAGTTCTTCTTGCATTGCTATGACCCAATCATTGTCTGATAGGGCTTCATCAATGTTAGAAGGTTCAATCTCAGAAATGAATGCAGAAAAACTTACTTCATTGAAAACTCTATTTCTGGTTTTGATCCCTTCATTCACATCTCCTATGATTTGATCTAAGGGATGACTTCTATTGTATTTCCAGGCTTTAGGTTGACCTAGGGATTGCTCTTCATCCTTAGTTTCATCAACCTCTGGAATAAGAGACTTAGAGATAGATTGACCATTTTCTTGATTTAAAACAACTTCCTGTTCTTCATCAATGGTTTTGTCAGAGGATTCAAATTCATCAAATACAACATGAATTGATTCTTCAACAACACAAGTTCTTTTATTGAAAATTCTATATGCTTTACTTCGATTAGAATATCCTAAGAAAATTCCTTCATCAGTTTTAGAATCAAATTTTCCTAGGTTATCTTTACCATTATTATGAATGAAACACTTACAACCGAAGATGTGTAGATGAGCTATGTTTGGCTTCCTTCCTTTGTATAACTCGTATGGTGTCTTTCCAAGTTTCATTCTGATATAGGCTCTATTTGAAATATAGCATGCTGTGCTCATAGCATCAGCCCAGAAAACTTGAGACATGTTCTTTTCATTTAACATTGTTCTAGCCATTTCAGTAAGCACTCTATTCTTGCGTTCCACAACTCCATTTTGTTGGGGCGTGCTTGGAGCAGAGAAATTGTGATCAATGCCATTAGTATCACAATATTCTTCAAAGGCTTGATTTTCAAATTCTCCACCATGATCGGTCCTAATACCTGCAATTGACATACCTTTCTCATTTTGCACTTTCTTGGCAAAAACAATAAATTCTTCAAAGGTTTCATCCTTTGACGATAGAAAGATAACCCATGTAAATCTAGAGAAATCATCAACAATAACCAATGAATATAAGTTACCACCAAGACTTTTTACTCTTGCTGGACCAACTAAATCCATATGTAATAATTGAAGTGGTCTATTTGTTGAAATCTCATTTTTCAATTTGAAAGATGATTTAGTTTGTTTACCCTTTTGACATGCGTCACAAATCAAATCATTTTTGAAATTTACTTTAGGTAATCCAAGCACTAAATCCTTTTTGAGTAGTTTACCTAGTTGATGCATATTGACATGAGCCAATCTCTTATGCCATAGCCAACTTTCATCGGCATTACTCAGAAAACAATTTTCAGATTCATTTATACTAATATCTAGAGTATAGCAGTTACCTTCCCTTTTTGCTCTGAGCTTAGCGTTGATATTTTTCTTATCAAGTAGTAAGTCATTTTTGTTGACAATCAGACATTCCTCTGAATCAAATATTATCCAGTTGTCTTTATCTGCACTTTGACTTACACTCAGCAAATTATGACATAAGCCTTCAACGTAATATACATCTTTGACTTGTATTCCTTTGTCATTTTTTATTTCACCAATTCCTGCTATCTTTCCGGATTGATTTCCTCCAAATTTTACCTTTCCACCTTCTTTAGGTTGTAATGTGGTAAAACTTTCGAAATCCCCAATCATATGTCTAGAGCATCCACTATCTATGTACCACTTGCTATTTTTGGATGCTTTAAGACATACCTGCAATCAATTGACTAAGTCTCAGGTACCCACATCTTTTTGGGTCCTTTTGGGTTAGTACAAATGATTTTCTGAATATATGAACCTTTAGGTACCCATTTGTAGGTTCCTATGGTTCCTTTCTTCTTATGAATGCATGAAGATGTATGATGTCCTTTTCTATTACAGTAATTACAAAATACAAAAGGATTTGATGTATGCACAGAATGTTGAAAATAATTCAAATATGTCTTACCTCCTGCTTTCTTTCTTCCTTTTCTTTTATCTAATTTTGGATCATATCCAATTCCAAATCGATCATTTACAAATCGTTGGGCTTTTAAAATAACATTTAGCATCTCACTTCCTTGTGTGAATTTTTCAAGAGTTTTTGTGAGATCAATGTTTTTCTTTTTCAAAGATAAACAATATTCACAATCCTTTCCCTTAAGTTTAGTTTCAAGAACTTTGTTTTTCTTTTTAATAACAATCAGTTCTTTAACTATTTTGATGAATTCAGAATGTAAAGCATTATATTCGGAAAGTAATTCATCATAGGTAGGATAAGAATCATTTACCTCTTCTTCTGTTTCTTCTTGAGCAACAAGACATATATTAGCTACTTCTTCCTCATCACTTTCTTCATCTGAGGAGCTATCACCCCATATAGCAGATACAAAGGCTTTCTTTTTGTTGAAGAATTTACCTTTTCTCTTTTCTTTGCTCTTTTGGTTCAAATCTGGACATTCTGACTTGATATGTCCCGGTTTCCCACATTCATAGCAAATGATATGATCTTTGCTACTATTTCCTCCTTTTTGAAAGTGTTTGAAGCCTTGACCTTTCTTGTAGAACTTTCTGAATCGTTTTATGATTAAGCCCATTTCATCATCAAACTCCTTATCCTCATCTTGATTTTCTTCTTTTGCCTTTAGTGCTAGACCTTTCTTTCTTTTGTCACCAATGTCATCTAGTTCCCGTTTGAATTTTAGCTTGCTTTCATATTCAGAAAGACTTCTAAATAGAGAAGCGACTGATCTCATTGATTCTCCTTTTGCCTCTTCTATCGCAGTGACTTTGGCCTCCCACTCTTTAGAAAGAATATTCAAAATCTTTCGTACTTGGGTATGTTGATCATAGACTTTCCCAAGTGCTGCAAGTTGATTAACAAGATGAGTATATCTAAGTTTGAATTCAGAAATTGACTCACCTGATTTCATTCGAAGTAGATCAAATTCAGTGACCAAGGTGTTGATTCGATTCTCCTTTATTCCCGAAGTTCCTTCATGAGCTATTTCCAGAGCTTCCCACATTTCCTTTGCTGTTGGGAGTGTGCAAATTCTGAAGTATTCATTTTGACTCAAAGAACTTTGTAACATCAGAATTGCCTTGCTGTTAAGAGTGATAAGTTTCTTGTCATTCTCATCATATTCCGCTGGCGTCTTTGGAATTTTCTGAGAATCTACAGTCTTTGTAGGTTCATAGTTTCCACTCTCAATTACATCCCATAGCCCATATTCAGTAGCCATCATGAACACTCTGAATTTAGCTTTCCAGAAAGAAAAGTGTTCTCCATTAAAACCAGGGGGTCTAGTGATGGATGCTCCGTCGGGAAGAATTCCTTCACCCATGCTTGCCATTGGATCCTTCTTAGGCTGTTAAACCTTAACAAGAAGACCTACGCTCTGATACCAAATGTTAGATCAAGTGTTTCACCCAAGAGGGGGGTGAATTGGGTGATACTGAAATTTCTTTCGAAAATATAAAAAGAATTAAAACAATAATGAGTAAGGAGAAATATCACCGAAGTGTACACCAGGAGTTATACTGGTTCGGTCACAACCACTTTGACCTACGTCCAGTCCTCAGAGCTTCTCTGAGAGTTTTCACTATAGCTTCCAAGATTCAGTGGGTTCTTGGCACCTCAGTACAAGCAAGTTCCTTACACCTGGACACTCGCTCCCCCTTACAGGTTGTAATCCAATCCCAACTCAAGGTTCCACAACCTTAAGTTTTCTCAATAACAAATATTGAGTTTGAATGAAATATCTCTCTTACAGAGTAAATGATAATCACTGAAGCATAGAAATACAATTTCAATGTGAAAACAGAGTAATGAATTTAATGATACGTTCGTATGTGTGTTCTTGTGTTTTCTCTTGCATTTTTTCTGTTCAGATGTTCCCATATATATAGTTACGTTGGTAATGATTGCTGGAACATATTTCTTCATGTCCGTTGGAGCGTGCGCAACCATTATTGACATTTCTAGTTTTTGAAGAAAAACATACGTTACGGTAGGTGACGGTCGGTGACATTTGAGCATCGCTTTTGACTTTCCTTATTTGGTAAGATCTCTTCACTGTTTACCTGTTGAAATGCTAAGTACACTAATATAATGAAAAGTTAATCAAACAGGAAACAGAATAATGACCGTTGGAATGATTTCAAACTTTCTGGATTAGCTTAGTCGAGTCGCTCCTCGAGTAACCCATGAAGTTTACTCGAGTAGCTCCTCGAGTAACATCGTGAAATCATTGTTCAACAGCAAGTCAATGAATAAATATAAGATTACTCGGGTAGTGCACGGAGTAAACTAAATTTCATACCTTTGGGAATAGTTATTTACTCGGGTAGCTATTCCAGTAATGCTTTTGAAACTTCATAGCTTATTGGGGTAACACCTCGAGTAATCCACTTAAAATCCTTTGATTACTTGATGCTCTACTCCAATAATGTTGGCAGGATTTCAAGGCCGAGAGCAAATACCTTGTTACTTGAGTAGGGACTCGAGTAATGTATTCATTTTTGCATAGGTTACTCGGGTAGTTCCTCGAGTAACTGAGACTTTTGAACATGATTTACTCTGGTAATGACTTGAAGTTTTCTTTGAAAACATTTACATATACTGGGGTACTTACTCGAGGAATCACTTAAAATAAACCATGAAAAACAAACTTGTATACTAGAGTAAGTACTGGAGGAAGATGAAATAAAGAAAGATCAAGTTACTCGGGTACCAACCTCAAGTTTTCATTTACCTTAGTCTGTTACTCGAGTAGCTCCTCTAGTAACATTGGCAGTGGTACAAAGTGCCAAGAGTTACATCTTTTCACAAACAGAGTTACTCGAGTAGCTCCTAGAGTATCATGAAAAACTTGAAGAGAACTGGAAGTTTCTGACCTGGTTACTCGAGTTGCTCCTCGAGTAACATTAGCAGTGGTACAAAATGCCGAGAGGTCCATATTTTAGGAAACACAGGTACTCGAGTAGCTCCTCGAGTATCATGGGGAAAACTTGAAGCCAACTGGAAGTTTTCACATGGTTACTCGAGTAGCGCCTCGAGTAATGGTGGCAGGTAACTGGAAGTTTTGCTTGGTTACTTCAAGTTTTGGCTCATTACTCGAGTAGAGCCGCGAGTAATGCCTTAGAAATTGTACTTCTGATCAAGTTCCTCAGCATTTTCTTTTGGCCAATCTTCACTACTTCCATGCTTACCTCAAGTAAAGCTTATTCCTGTCATTACTTAGTTCAAACTTGATTATTAAATATTTCCTTTTCAAACCATTCTTTTGTTATCATCAAAACATGAGATCTAATAAGGAGGAGCGCCGAAATTGAAAAAAGAAGAGAAGGAATTAGAGGTGGGCCAAAGTTGTTGAATGATTAAGTGGGCTATTGAGCAAATGGGAATGGATGAAAAAAGGAGAGGCAACCTAATTGAAAAGAGGAGGAAATAAAAAAGGAGGAGCCACACGATACAAGAGGAGGCAGCGAATGAGAAAGGGATGGCGACTGGGAAAAAGAGAGACTAACACCGAATAGATGATGGAATGAGCTACTGAACCATGAAGGAATTGAGAGGCTGCTGCAATCCGATGGCTATTGTCTCCTTTATTCATCAATCTTCATCCTCTTCCTCCATGTGTAGCTAAGCTTTGGTGATTTCCTTGAGTTGGGTAATGGTTTGAGCTTCTAAACTTCAATGGAATTCCTTTAAGCTCTCTTTTTAGTTCATGATTATATAGCTTGGTTAAGTATGTAATTGTGATCTAGATTGTTTTATGCCAAGTGAATAAACTTGGTGGTTGAGCTAGGAGTTGATTAATTAAGCTTTGTATGATTCAATTTTGGAGTAGGTTGAGTTGTTTATTCCAACTTGGTTAAGTAGATTGTAAATGACTAAACTGAATGTGTTGAACATTTGTAATGGTCATTATAAGATAGAATTGGAAGTTGATTATTCATCTCCTTGAGTCTGAATTATTTGGTGGTATTCATTTAATTGCTTCGGTAGAATGAATTAAATGGTTATTGCAAGTATGGAGTTTAGCTTAGTTCCATCCTCTTGGCTCATTACGGAATTCATATCATTAGGAAGCATGGAAGACCAAAACCTCAACTCAAGGGAATCCCATTTCTTCATTATATTAGTTAGTTGAATTTATCTTGTTGTTAGTGTTAATTTCAATTCCTTTTGTTTCTTTGTCTTGAAAACCGGAAAAAATATAAAAATATTGCTTTAGCTTAGATTATTTCACTAGTTTTAAAATCAAATTCTCAAAATGATTTCTCACAACTTTAAGGCTTTTTATCACTTTACTACTTAGAAAATTGGAAATTAATCTCCTCACAAGAATGACCTAGGTTGAGCTACTACGCTACATTTTTAAACCTAGTTTTATTTTGTGAACTCACTACATGGGTTCATCACCCTCGAGTAATGCCTTTTTTTCATCTAGTTACTCGAGTGGCTACTCGAGTAGAGTGTTTCATTTCTTGGCTGAGAGCTACTGGAAGATTATTGACCAGGTTACTTGAGTGGCTACTCAAGTGATGCCTGTGAAAATAATGTTACTCGAGTAGAGACTCGAGTAATGGTCTATATAACTTTACAGATTACTCGAGTGGTCCCTCGAGTAACTACTTCCATATTTTGGCAGTGCTTCTCTGGATGAAATTCTTCATGATTACTCGAGAGCTTACTCAAGTAATAGCTTCCCTTACTCGAGTCGCTACTCGAGTAAGCCTTTACAAAATTTGTTTATTACTCTAGTGCTTATTTCAAGTAATGCTTTGCCACTTTGTTCAAATTCATTTGCTTGTTACCAAATCCTTTTATATCATTGATCCAATCTTTGTTATCATCAAAACATATGGGATCTAACATTCTCCCCCTTTTTTATGATGACAAAACTTGGTGATTTTGAACAAAGTTTTTGAAATTGAGTTTTCAAACATGTGCTTCTCAAATACTTTTCATATGAGATCTTTTGTTCAATTTAAACTTGAAAACTCTTTTGAAATAGCTTATTAAAGATCTCTTCAACGTTTTTTGTTTTTATTTACTTGTTCACCTTGCATGCACAATCGAAAACACATTAGTCCATAATGCAATATAATTTCAATGAAATTTAATTTTAATAGCATAAAGTAACAAATTGCATAAAGAAGAATTCATTACATAATCAAACTTTAGAATTCAAAAGTAAAAGCTTAAATACATTAAAAAACCCAAAATCCCCATACACCCAAATCCCAATACAACAACTCAGCCATTCATCACAAAATCAGTCAGGTTCTTCTCCCCCTTTTTGTCTTCATCATAAAGGTGGAATCAATCATGAGGAGGAGTAGGTAGCTTGGCTGCTGAGATAGGAGTGACAGGAAATGCCAATAATTCATATGAACCATCTAAACTTGAAGGATCTGAAGATGATGGTTCAGGGTTAGGAAGGTTCACTGGCGGTGTCTGAAGATCCTCTAAAGGATTCATCGGAGATGAAGGGTAAGGAACTAGAGAAGAAATTTCTACTTCCTCTGTAGCAACCGGTGAAGACTCAAGCACCTCCTCAGTGCGTATAGGTGATGTAATGGGAGTAGGTATGGGCTTTGGCTCAACAGGCTGAGGTAGATCACCAATGGTGATATGGATTAGCTCGGATGTGTCAGGGTCAGGCATAGAGAACAAGACATTGCTGGGTCTACTCTTAAAGGGTCTATGATCAGTAGGTATAGAGGATCCAGGTTCAGGGAAAGGTATGGGCTCAGGAATACCAGAAGGACTAGGAACAGAGGAGCTAGATGCCATAACATCAAATTTGGCAACAATGGATCTCAGAAGCTCACCCTGGGTACGTTGTTCAGCTAACAACTCTTTGTGCCTCTTGTCTATTCTCTCCACAAGTTATCCTATTTGCTTATTCATATAGGTCACCGACTTCGCATTGGTATTCGTAATGTCGATGTGAAAAATCTTCAGAATACTCTCCATGAAAGTTTGCATTACGGCACCAAAGAAGGATAGAGAAGATGTGTTGGTTGGAGCAGAAGACTATGTGTCATCCATTTGACTCGTTGCTGTGTCAGTCTTCTTCTTTTTCTTGGGACTTGCTTCTAGAGGAGTCTTTAAGGGAATCTCAATATTCAACTTTCCAATTTGATTCCTCCTTACTAGTGCTATTCTCTCAACTGGCTCCACACTCTCCAAATACCAAATCTTATTCTTCTTAAGGAACAAGGAAATAAGTTGAGGATAAGGCATTGGAGTAGTAGGTTTTCCTTCATACCTATACCTCTTGATCTCATTGAAAATATACTCTCCCAAGACCTTTTGCTCTTTGAGAATCAATGAGGCAAATTTTCTGAAATCTCTCTCAATGAAATGAGTGAAGTTATTGGATTTGTTCACCATGGCTCTAGAGTAGATATACCATAGGACTCTATGAAGATCACTCATATCACTCGGATTGAAATTGAGGGGTCCAACTATCTTATCAGGTCTTAGGATAGAGAATATCTGGCTTGAGTCAAGGTTAGAGTAATCATCATCAAGAAAGTTCTCTATTCCTAACCAGGTATTGATTCTGGAGGGTGAGATTAGAATTCTCTATCCTTTAACCTTAGAAGCCATTTCTTCTTCTACAGACTTCCTAACGGGATCATTAATAGGTTCGAGGTTACAATAAAAATGCCTCACAACTTTGGTGCAAAATGGGAGTTTAACAGATAGCCAAGGCATATAGGAATAAAGGTAGGGACTCAAATCAAATTTCAATACCTCTTGAAGCACCTTGTAGTCAATGTAGTGCATCTTGCACACATTTCTTCTTACAAAATGACTCGGGTACTTCTGAGATTCCTCAAGCTTGCTTACGTTGAATCCCTTTAGAGGAAATGTGATTTCTTGATCCCTCTCTTCTGTTTGTCTTAAGGATTGCCTTTTCTTTGCTTCCTTAGATTGGAAAGATTCCTTAAGCATGCCTACCATGACTTTGGTAAGCTTCTTATTAACTTTATGCTTTTTTAGAGGCTTAGGAGAAAAGGTTGGTGTGTCAGATGAATCAAAAGAATGAGGAGATGGCTCTTGTTTTTTGCCTTTTCTAGGAGGTAAACTCTTCTTGGATTGAGCTCTTGTGGCAATGGGCTTCTTAATCACAACCCCTTTTACCTTTGGCTTGGTTTGCGATTTGGCTTTGGTCTTAGGTTTAGGAGATCCTTTTCTTAGTAGGAGGAGATGTAAGAGAATCAGAGGGTTGATATGGTTCAGAAGACTCAGAAGGAGTACTAAGATTGGGAGATTTTGTCCTCACCATTGTGATTTGAGAAAATCGAATATTTTAGGAAAAAAAGAGATGAACATCGCGAGTTTAAGGTAGACGATTTAGTGCTATCTCAGAGGTTTTTGAAAGTGTAAATCACTGGGTTTTGATGGTTATGGGAAGAGAAAGAGATTTTGAAAAGTTTTTGTGAGAGCACTAGGAGATCACTCGAGGAGATTTTATGAGAAATGACTGAGTATCGACTTGAAATAACCTAGAGCCCAACATCACTCGATGGCTTACTCGAGTGATCATCAGCCTCACTCGAGTAGCTACTCGATTGATCATACCAAAACATTTTAAAATACAGTCAATTTGAGAGCGTACCTGGTATAAATAATATTGTAATAACCCATGTATATTCCCTCGATCATTTGATAACTCTTTAGAACAGATTTAATCTGAAACTCAACAGATTTGAAATCTATACCCAGGATCACTTGAGGCCTTACTTGAGTAATATTGAAGTTCACTCGAAGCCTCCCTCGGGTAATCTGTCTCTTCAACTTTTTACTGTTTATTTCCAACCGTTGTGCCATTTTGTTTGAAATTAATGTTTTACTGGCACATTTCCAAGTTCATTATTGGAGTGGCTACTTGAGTAATGCATCCATTACTTCAAGGTGTCACTTCAGTAATGCCCATTACTTGAAGTTGTCCCTCCAGTAATGTTATCCTCTATTAACCTCTGCTTTCCATATTCCAAAATAGAATATTATGATCCTGCAAAACAAATTGCTAGAAACTCCGATGCTTAAGTTAGTAATCATCAAAACATCAATAAATAATATCATCTAACATTTTGTAAATACTAAATAACTTACAATTCATTGGGATTTACCATTCCCAATTCTTGTCTAATTTACAAAAATTGATCGTTTGCAAGAGGTTTTGTAAAGATATTAGCTAGTTGAAGATGAGTTGGTATGAATATCACTTTGACATCTTTCTTTTAGACATGATCTCTGATGAAGTGATGTCTAACATCAATATGCTTGGTTCTGGAATGTTGAACAGGAGTCTTTGCCAAGCTTATCATGCTAATGTTGTCACAGTATATTGGTGTTTCTTTCAAATAAATACCAAGATATTGGAGTTGTTGCTTTAACCATATTACTTATGCACAACAACTT
Organism: Inga leiocalycina; assembly: GCA_963242795.1. NCBI lineage: Eukaryota > Viridiplantae > Streptophyta > Magnoliopsida > Fabales > Fabaceae > Inga > Inga leiocalycina. Next base: position 54,311,936 of record OY725323.1, read on the forward strand.
GGTACTGCAACATACTCAGGTTCTATTGATGAAAGAGACACTGTAGTTTGTTACTTGCTAACCTATGATACAAGTGAGCCTCCAAGAAATTGGCCTTGTCTACTCATACTCTTTCTGTCCATCTTGTATCCTCCATGATCAGAGTTTGAGTATGCAACTAGATATTCACTTCTTCCTTTGGGATACCAGAGACCCAATTCTGGAGTGTCAACAAGATATCGGAAGATACGTTTAACTGTTTCAGCAAGTGAATCTTTTGGTGTTGATTGATATCTTGCACACATACCCACACTGAATTGAATATCAGGACTACTTGTAGTGAGATAAAGTAATGATCCAATCATTCCTCTATATTTTATGATACTGTAATCTTTCCCTTTGATATCAGCATCAAGCAATGTGGTTGAGCTCATATGTGTGTCCATTCCATTTGCTTCATCCAATTCATACTTCTTCAATAGCTCTTTCAAATATTTTGTTTGAGATATGAAAAGTCCATTCGTTCTTTGTTTGATTTGCAAACTGAGAAAGAAATTTAATTCTCCCATCATTGACATCTCAAACTCCCCCTCCATTATCTCAGAAAATTCTTTGCACATAGTTTTGTTAGTAGCTCCGAAAACTATATCATCAACATATATTTGCACAATTAATATATCCTCAGGTTTTCATTTTGTGAAAAGTGTTATATCAACTTTTCCTTGTACAAAACCTTGATCAATAAGAAATTTAATGAGCCTTTCGTACCATGCTCTAGTAGCTTGTTTTAAACCATATAAAGCCTTTTTGAGTTTAAAAACATGGTCAGGTTTGGTTACATCTTCAAAACCTGGAGGTTGCTCTACATATACTTCTTCCATGATGCAGCTATTTAGAAATGCACTCTTTACATCCATTTGATAGAGTTTGAATTCTTTGATGTATGCAAAGGCTAAGAGTACTCGTATAGCTTCCAATCTAGCCACTGGAGCATACATTTCCTCATAATCAATTCCTTCTTCCTGATTATAGCCTTTGGCCACAAATCTTGCCTTATTTCTGACAATTATTATGGATTCATCAAGTTTGTTCTTGAATACCCATTTAGTGCCAACCATTGGATGATCCTTAAGTCTAGGTACCAAATCCCAAACTTGATTTCTTTCAAATTGGTTTAGTTCTTCTTGCATTGGTATAACCCAATCATTATCTGATAGGGCTTTGTCAATGTTAGAAGGTTCAATCTGAGAAATGAATACAGAAAAACTAACCTCTTTGAAAATTCTATTTCTAGTTTTGACTCCTTCATTCACATCTCCTATGACTTGATCTAGGGGATGACTCCTATTGTATTTTTAGGTTTTAGGTTGTCCTAGTGATTGATCTTCTTCCTTGGTTTGATCAACTTCTGGAACAAGAGATTTAGAAAAAGATTGACCATTTTCTTGATTTAAAACAACTTCCTGCTCGTCGTCAATGGTTTTGTCAAAGGATTCAAATTCATCAAATACAATGTGAATTGATTCTTCAACAACACATGTTCGTTTATTGAAAATTCTGTATGCTTTACTTCGGTTAGAATATCCTAGGAAAATTCTTTCATCTATTCCACAATCAAATTTTCCTAAGTTATCTTTACGATTATTATGAATGAAACACTTACAACCGAAGATGTGTAAATGAGCAAGATTCAGCTTCCTTCCTTTTTATAGCTCGTATGGTGTCTTTCCAAGTTTTGTTCTAATGCAGGCTCTATTTGAAATATAGCATGCTATGCTCATTGCACTGGCCCAAAAAACTTGAGACACGTTCTTTTCATTTAGCACTGCTTTAGCCATTTCAGTGAGCCCTCTATTCTTACGTTCCATGACTCCATTTTGTTGTGGTGTCCTTGGAGCAGAAAAATTGTAATCAATACCATTCGTATCAAAATATTCTTTAAAGGCTTGATTTCAAATTCTCCACCATGATCTATCCTGATACCTATAGTGGACATACCTTTCTCATTTTGTACTTTCTTGGCAAAAACAATGAATTCTGTAAAGGTTTCATCTTTTGATGACAGAAAAATATTCCATGTAAATCTAGAGAAATCATCAACAATGACCAATGAATATAAGTTGCCACCAAGGCTTTTAACTCTCGCTGGACCAATTAAATCCATATGTATCAATTAAAGTGGTCGATTTGTTGTAATCTCATTTTTTGATTTAAAAGATGATTTAGTTTGTTTACCCTTTTGACATGTGTCACAAATCAAATCATTTTTAAAACTTACTTTAGGTAATCCAAGAACTAAATCCTTTTTGAGTAGTTTGCCTAGTTGGTGCATCTTGACATGAGCTAGTCTCTTATGCCATAACCAACTTTCATCGGCATTACTCATAAAACAATTTTTAGAATTATTTCTATTTATATCAAGTGTATAGCAATTACCTTCCCTTTTTGCTCTGAGCTTTGCCTTGATATTTTTCTTATCAAGTTGTAAGTCTTTCTTGTTGACAATCAGACATTCCTCTGAATCAAATATTATCCACTTGTCTTTATCTGCACTTAGACTTACGCTCGGTAAATTATGACATAAACCTTCAATGTAATATATATCTTTGACTTGTATTCCTTTGTTGTTTTTTATTTCACGAATTCCTGCTGTTTTTTTAGATTGATTTCCTCCAAATTTTACCTTTCCACCTTCCTTAGGTTACAATGTGGTAAAACTTTCAAAATCACTTGTCATATGTCTAGAGCATCCACTTTCTATCTACCACTTGTTGTTTTTAGATGCTTTAAGACATATATGTAATCAAATGTGATTAAGTCTTAGGTACCCATATCTTTTTGGGTCTTCTTGGGTTAGTACAAACATTTTTTGGAACATATGAACCTTTAGGTACCAATTTATAGGTTACTATATTTCCTTTCTTCCTATGAATGCATGATGAAGTATAATGACCTTTTCTATTACAATAATTACAATATGCAAAAGGATTTGATGTATGCATAGAATGCTGAAAATAATTCAAGTATGATTTATCTCCATCTTTCTTTCTTCCTTTCCTTCTGTCTGATTTTGGATCATTTCCAATTCTAGATTGATCATTCTCAAATCGTTGAGCTTTTAAAATTACATTTAGCATTTCACCTCCTTTAGTGAATTTTTCAAGAAATTTAGTAAGATAAGTGTTTTTCCTTTTTAAAAAAGTACAGTTTTCACAATCCTTTTCAAAATTCTCTTTAAGTTATATTTCAAGAGCTTTGTTTTTCTTTTTGAAAACAACTAGTTCTTTAACTACTTTGATAAATTCAGATTGTAAAGCATTATATCCAGAAAGTAATTCATTATAGGTAGGATCAGAATCAATTACCTCTTCTTCTGTTTCCTCTTGAACAACTAGACATATATTGGCTAACTCCTCTTCATCCCTTTCTTCGTCAGAAGAACTATCTCCCTATATGGCAGAACAAAGGTTTTCTTCTTGTGTAGAATTTGCCTTTTCGCTTTTCTTTATTCTTCTGAATCAGTTTTTGACATTCTGATTTGAAATGTCCTGGCTTTCCACATTTATAGCAGATGATGTGTTCTTTATTGCTTATTCCTCCTTTCTGAAAGTTTTTGAATCCTTAGCCTTTCTTGTAAAACTTTCTGAATCCTTTTATGATTAGGCCCATTTCGTCCTCATCAAGCTCTTCATCTTCATCTTGTTCTTCTTCTTTTGCTTTCCTTGCTAGACCTCTTTTCTTCTTATCCCAATATCATCCAGTTCTCGTTTGAATTTTAACTTAGTTTCATATTCAGATAGACTTCCGAATAGAGAAGCAACTGATCGGATTGATTCACCTTTTGCTTCATCAGTTGCAGTGACTTTTGCCTCCTAGTCTTTAGAAAGAATATTTAAAATCTTTCATACTTGGGTATGTTGATCATAGACTTTTCTAAGTGCTGCAAGTTGATTAACAAGATGAGTATATCTAAGTTCAAATTCAACCATCGACTCTCCTAATTTCATTCAAAGTAAATCAAACTCAGTAACCAGAGTATTGATCCAATTTTCTTTTATTCCTGAAGTTCTTTGGTGAGCTATTTCCAAGGCTTCCCATATTTCTTTAGCTGTTGGGAGTGTGCAGATTCTGAAGTACTCATTTTGACTCAAGGCACTTTGAATCAATAGAATTGCTTTACTGTTGAGTGTAATAACTTTCTTGTCTTTCTCATCATATTTTGCTGGTGTCTTGGGAACTCTCTGTGAATCTACAATCCTTTTAGGTTTATAGTTTCTACTCTCGATCACATCCCATAACGCATATTCAATAGCCATTACGAAGACTCTAAAATTTGCTTTCTAGAATGAGAAGTGTTCACCATTGAAACCCGAAGGTCTTATGATAAAAGCTCCGTCATGAAGAATGCCTTCACCCATGCTTGCCATTAGATCCTTATTAGGCTGTTAAACCTTAACAAGAAGACCTACGCTCTGATGCCAAATGTTAGTACAAGCCTTTCACCCAAGATCGGGGCTGAATTGGGTGATACTAGAAATTTTGTTGTGTATAAATAAATTAACTGAATATTTAAAGCAATTGATAGCAAAGAGAAATATCACCGAAGTGTACACTAGGATTTATACTAGTTCGGCCACAACAACTTTGACCTACGTCCATTCTTCAGAGCGTCTTTGAGAGTTTCACTATATTCTCCAAGATTCAGTGGGTTCTTGGCACTTTAGTACATAGCAAGTTACTACACCTGGAAACTTGCTCCCTCTTATACGTTGTAATCAAATCCCTAACTCAAGGTTCCACAACCTTAAGTTGTCTCAATAATAAATATTGAGTTTGTAATGAAAAACTCTCTCACAGAGCAAATATATAATCACTGAAGTGCAATGAATGAGCATAAGAAAACAAAGCACTAAGAGTGTGTAGTGTATGTTCGTGTGTTCTTAGTTCTTGTGTGTTGTTTTCTTTTCTTTGAATACTCCATATATATAGATGATTTGTAGTGTCTGTTAAAAGCAATTCAAACATATCCGTTAGAGTCGCGCTATAATGGTTGACTATTCTTTGAATTTGAAAACTATTCGTTTGTGGTAGGTAGCGGTAGGTGAGATCTTGGACTTTCATTTGACTTTTCTCTTCTTGCATAATCTATTCATTGATTCTCTACAATGTACTTAGGATACTAGTGTAATGAAGAGTTAATCATATGGAAAACAATTTAATAAACATTCGATGAAAAACATAATTTCTAGACTGCCTTATTCGAGTGGCTACTCGAGTGATCAAGTTTTTTACTCAAGTAGTCCCTCGAGTAAACATATCCAAAATATGGCAGTGACCAATTCAACATTTTACATAAGATATTGCTCAGGTAAGACATGGAGTGAGATATATCACAAACCTTCGAAATACCTGATTACTTAGTGGCTACTCGAGTGGCCATGTCTTTACTTCACAAGTTACTCAGGTATTGACTCTGGTAATCAGAGTACTTGAGTGGTTACTCAAGTAGCCTTCCTTTTTCTTCAAATGTTACCCGAGTGAGCCCTCGAGTAAATTTCAAATAACTCGGCAGATTACAAGATTACTCCTTTGAGTAATTGCATCAAATTTCTGGCCAAAAGTTTACTTTCTGATTACTCGAGTGACCCCTCGAGTAATACTTCAAATAACTTTACAGATTACTCGAGTGGTCCCTCGAGTAATGCCTTTTCTTTATCTAGTTACTCGAGTGGCTACTCGAGTAAAGTATTGCATTTCTTGGCCGAGAGCTACTGGAAAATTATTGACCAGGTTACTCGAGTAGCTACTTGAGTGATGCCTGTGAAAATAATGTTATTCAAGTGGTTACTCGAGTAATGGTCTATATAACTTTACAGATTACTTGAGTGGTCCCTCGAGTAAGTACTTCTAAATTTTGGCAGTGCTTCTCTGGATGAAATTCTTCATAATTACTCAAGTGCTTACTTGAGTTACAGCTTCCCTTACTCGAGTGGCTACTCGAATAAGCCTTTACAAAAATTTTTTATTACTCCAATGCTTACTTTAAGTAATGATTTGCCATTTTGCTCAAATTCATTTTTTGGTTATCAAATCCTTTTATATCATTGATCCAATCTTTGTTATCATCAAAACATATGGTATTTAATAAAATAGAGAACAATGTCACAGAGCAAGCAATGAAAAAAGCAAATGTATCTCATAATTACTTAAAGTTCAAGCTTTAGGAAGAAACCTAGGGGAGGCAAGCAACGGTAAGGTGGGAATGCAATTCACCGAAAGAACGAAAGAGAGATGTGGGAAGGAGAAGCTTAAAGAATAAACCGAAGGGAGGCAAGCAACTGCACTTAAAGAAGAAACCAATCGGAGGGAACAAACACTGAGCCTTATGGTAATGTATTCAACCGAACCTCTACATCAATGGCGGTGAAGGTTAAGGATATAGGAGAAACGTGGGAAGGAGGAGTTGTAGTGAAAGAAGGGAGGGGTTTGTAAGAAGCTTGAGTATCAAATTTTATAGTTAAAATTAGGCACGATACGAAGTGGCTAAATTATTTAGGGCACTTTTAAGACTGGTTATACAAAAAAACTTGTCTTAAAAGTTAGTTTTTAGACTGGTTATTTCGCATAACTGGTCTTAGAAAACTTTTAGACCGGTTCCTAATAACAACTGGTCTTAAAAGTTTAACACTTAAGACCTGTTCTTTTTTATAGCCAGTCTAAAAAAATAAATTTTTAATTTTTATTTATTTCGGAAAATATATTAGACCTGTTACATTTAGAAATAGTCTAGAAAATATATACATATATTTATATTTTTTAATGATTAATTTCTTAAGAGCGGTTGTTGATAAAACTAGTCTAAATAATATATTTAAGTCCATATTTTAGTATAACTGGTTTTAGAAGTTATTATAATTACCAAAATGCCACCGATCATTTTTTTATGACCTTATCCGCTATAGCTGGTCTAAATGTGCTAGTCTTAAATATCATTTGTGTACTTGTGTCAATCTTGATCTTCTAAAAGGTCAAATACTGTATCTTAAAATTAGTCACATATTTCTTCATCTTTGGCCACCAATACTTTACTTTAAGTCATTGTATACCTTTGTTCTCCCGAAATGCAAGGTATGCTTATTTGATGAGGCTTTTTTAGAATGGTCTTCTTAATCTGAGAATTTTGTCCAAGGCTAGTTTGGAGGGGTTAGAATTGGATTTTCAATGATTTGATGGTTCTATTGAGTTAAGGAGCAAAAATTAGGTGGGGTTACAGTTAGTCACTTTTTCGGAAAATGCCGAAAAAGCATGATTACAAAAACGCCCTTGAAACCCTTAAAGTAGGGCTGCCAAGGGTAAATTTGTAATTTGACATTGAATTTGATAATTCAGAGTTCGGAAATGGATTCCTTGGGTAGAAATATGTTAGGATAGCCCATATTAGAATTTCGGGAAATGTGCAACCAGACCAGGTACGGCGGGCCAAGGCCGGGTCATCGGGGGCTTTTTTGTAAATTTTTATTATAGACTCATTTAACCCCAAGAAACACTATGGAAGTATCTAAATGGTACATTTGGAATTATAGGATTCGATATTTGCCCTGTTCGTGATCCACCTGCGCTAGAGCATAATCGGAAAGAACAAGATAGTGACTCTTTTCCCTTATACTATATGTGATATAAGGTATGTTTGTTTGATCATTGTTTGAGCCTATCACCTGCGGCCCATCGGTGTTGACGGTGGGAGGATCGTACCTTCAGGGCGGTGGAATCCAGGGGATGAGACTATGTGAAAGCAGAAATTCTATTTGTGAAACCTTCTCCCGCGGCCCATCAGTGTTGACGGTGGGAGGACCGTGCCTTCAGGGCGGTGGAATATGGGGGATAAGATTATGTGATTATGTGCATATTTGGTAGCCAGCGTGCTGTGGTTTATGCTGTGATACTGCTTGATGATTTTCTTGCTTGCTTTGTGATTACATATGGTATGAGTGATTTATTACTATTGGGATTCTTTTGAACCTCATTCTTTCTATTGACAAACCTTCAGACAGGGCAAGTGGCTCTAAGGGAAATGAGACGACCAATGGTGGATAGGGCTCCTTAGGGAGATTTATAATTTGGTGTTGGATATCATGTTTTGTTGGGAGATCACCGTATATCTTATAAATGTTGTTTTAGAGACAATAGCATAATCCCCTAATGAGAATTTATAAACCTTTAGTTTATGTATGAAACCCGGGGGTTACCGGGATTTTGTTGTACACTCTGATATGTAAATGTGATGTAACTGCATAGGGTAATTATATTCGAGTTGTGGAATTTGAGACCAGGGTAAGGCAGAAAATTTGAAAATATTTGTGAAAACCCGTCCATAAAGGAAGGGATTGTAACTAAGTTTGAATATTATTAGTCTCTATTTCATTTTAAAATATGTATTTCGAATCATAATTACGAAGGGGGTTATATTTTTGGTATCAGAGCTGTAGTTCCTGACAAGGTAGAGTTACGAGGATAGATCCCTTAGTTGGCTTTAGGGATAGAAGATCATTTGTGAATAATTGTTGTGTATGCACATGTACGTTTTATTGATATGGATATATACGAGACTTATGAATATATGTGCATACTATTTCTCCTATATTAATGAAGTAAGTTATTTGTAGAATGAAGAAAACTAGAGGACGCCCCAATACTTAACGTGTAGATCCTGAGGTGGAGATAGTCAATGACAATGCATCAGACCCTGTGCAAGAATTGATGGGTCTAATTAAAGATCAAAGGGACATGATTGCCAAGCTAAGAGAAGAGCTCAGAATAGAGAGAGGGAAGAATAAAGAAAACCGGGCTCAGTCCACACAAGAGGAGACCTAGGAGGAGATTCATAGAGAAGAAACTGTAGAAGGGTCAGCACGGCCACTTGAGTCACTTCCTCATGCTAGGCCAAACCAGGAATCATATGAAGTTCCAATTATAAAGGAAAGAAATCTACAATTTTGGGTTTCAAGATTCTGTAAGCACTTGCCTTCGGCGTTCAGAGGGAGGTTTGATCCTCAAGCAGCTGAAGATTGGTTGAACAGGCTGGAAAAGATATTTGAGGTCCTTGGATGCCAGGATGAGGTGAAGCCACGTCTAGCTGTTTATAAGCTCAAGGGGCATGCAGATCGTTGGTGGCGGAATATTGCCTTAACGTTGAAAAGCAAAAATGTACCGTTGACTTGGGAATTGTTTCAACAAGAATTTAATGAGAAATACTTTCCCAAATCAGTGCGCCGAAACTAAATTTCTGAATATCAGACAAGGGGACACAGAGACCTTTAATGACTATCTGTCCCATTTTATCCGTTTGTCTCGGTATCCCTCTTATCTTCAGAAGGCGGATAATGAAGAGTTGAGTGCAGACATGCTTATTTGTGGTCTGCGACGAGAGCTGAGGAAGAGTTTAGCTACAAACTTATTCAACTTTAACAAGGAGGTGGAAGAGTATAGAATCACAGGAAATAATTTGAGGGAATTGTATCCTGCCAAGGCTCCTAGTAATCGTAGTGAACCCAGAAAAGGTAATACTTCCCAGAAATGGAAGGGCCGGGGATCTACTTCGTCCCGGGGTACTCGTAAGAGTCCTACTAGCCCAAAGATCGGGAGCCCCATAAATCTTTGACAGAATAGGTATGTCCCCATTACAATAAGCAACACTACAGTAGAAATTATCAGGGTGAAATGATATGCTTTAATTGCAAGCAACCAGGCCATCTTTCTAGAGATTGTCGGAGGCCTCAGGAAGAATAGCAGCGACCGAGGATTCAAGGTCGAGCATTCGCCATGACTCATGAGGAATCCTGGAAGTCCCCTGATCTTATTTATGGTAAAATTCTCCTTGATGGTAATGTCTTACAAGCATTGTTTGATTCGGGTGTGAGTAACTCTTTCATTGCTTATGATTGCGTGAAGTGCCTGGATGTGCATATACATAAATTGCCCTTTGATTTAGTTGTGTCGACGCCAATGGGTGTCAAGGCTATAGCTGCCGATGCCTACCTAAATTGTGTCATAACTATGGAGGGGCACCAATCTATTGTTGGTTTGATTTGTCTGCCGCTCTATCAATTAGAAGTCATTTTGGGTTTCGATTAGTTGACGGCAAATAATGTGCTATTATATTGTAGGAACAAGAGGATAGTTTATCCTATTTCTCAAAGTGTTGAGGATGTGAATGGTAGTTTTAATTTCCATTCAATGGCCAAAGCTAAGAAATAATTAGAGAAAGGTTACCAGGGGTATATGGTGTTCTTTTCTATTCAAGGAGAGACCGGAGAAACTTTGAGCAGTATACCCATAGTAAATGAATTCCCTGAGGTATTTCCTAATGACCTTAGTGGTTTGTCTTCAAAAAGGGAAGTTCAATTCCCAATCGAGATTGTGCCTGGAGCTGGTTTTTATTTCAAAAGCCCCATATCATATGGTCCCAAATGAAATGGTGGAATTAAAGAAGCAGATTGAAGACTTGCTTGAGAAAGGGTTCATTAGACCCAGTATGTCGCCATGGGGAGCTCTAGTGTTATTCGTCAAAAAGAAAGATGGGAGTCTACGTTTGTGTATTGATTATAGAGAATTGAATAAGATTACTATCAAGAACAAATAATCTCTCCCAAGAATCGATGGCCTTTTACATCAACCATCTGGTTCGTGTGTGTTTTCAAAGATTGATCTAAGGTCAAGATATAATTAGCTATGTGTGGAAGTAGAAGATGTTCCAAAAACTACTTTCAGAACTAGGTATGGGAATTATGAGTTTCTAGAGATGCCATTTAGGCTAACCAATGTACCTGCGGTATTCATAGATTACATGAACCATGTCTTTCGACAGTATCTAGATCAGTTTGTTGTTGTGTTTATTGATGATATTTTGATATACTCTAAGAGTATGGAGGAGCATGAGCATCATTTGAGGATTGTTTTAAACATCTTGTGTGAGAAGCAGCTCTATGCCAAATTGAGTAAATGCGAGTTTTGGCTGCCAGAAGTAAAATTCTTAGGACATGTTATCTCACAAGAAGAGGTCTCTGTGGATCCCAGTAAGGTGGAAGCAGTACTGGATTGGAAGAGGCTAGAAACTATTGCTGAGGTATGCAGTTTTCTGGGTCTTGCTAGTTACTACCGAAATTCATCCAAAATTTCTCTCGTATTGCTTTGCCGATGACTAAGCTCACGAGAAAGGATCAGCTGTTTGTGTGGGATGAGAAATGTGAAAATTGCTTTGTGGAGCTGAAAGAGAGGTTGACTATGGCACCTGTATTGATTATACCTGATCCCAGCTTGACTTATATTGTGTATAGTGATGCGAGTAAGCAAGGATTGGGGTGTATCCTTATGAAGCAGGGATGTGTGGTGGCCTATGCCTCTCGATAGCTCAAACCTCATGAAATGAACTATCCCACCCATGATCTGAAGCTTGCGGTAATTGTGTTTGCTTTGAAAATTTGGCAACATTATTTGTATGGGGTGACGGTAGAACTGTACAGTGACTATAAGAGTCTCAAGTATCTGTATGACCAGAAAGAGTTGAACATAAGACAGCGTCGATGGATGGACTTCTAAAGGACTACAACCTGGAGATCAAATACCATCCGGGTAAGGCAAATATAGTTGCTGATGCTCTTAGTCAGAAGACGGTGCTGGTAGCAGCAATGATGATACAAGAGGGGAAATTGATTGAAGATTTTTGAGATTTGAATCTGTCAAATCAAATCCTCTGTGCCAATTACACTGTTTCCCAAGAGGAATGTGACTTGAGAGTTGAGATTGAAGAAGCTCAGAGGCATGATGGCAGGATACAACGTAATCTAGGTCGGATTGAACAGGGAGAAGCTCAGGGCTATGATTTATCGCCTAGTGGATTGGTTCGCTATCAAAAAAGAGTCTGTGTTCTACTTAAGGTAGAGTTGAGAGAGAAGATTCTAGATGAGGCGCACAAGAGCAGATATACTCTTAATCCTGGTATGACCAAAATGTACCATAGTATGAAGTCCATGTATTGATGGCCGGGTTTAAAGAACAATGTGACAAAGTATGTAGCGAGGTGTCTCACTTGCCAGAAGGTAAAAATTGAGCACCAAAGACCACCTAGTTTGCTTCAAAGTCCTAAGATACTAGAATGGAAATGGGAAAGTGTGACTATGGACCTTGTTATGGGATTGCCCAAAATCAGGAATTATAATGCGATCTGGGTGATTCTGGATCGATAAATAAAGTCGGCACACTTCCTACCAATCAATGCTGGTTATTCTCCAGACAAACTAGTAGAGATTTACATTTGAGAAATTGTGAAGCTCCATGGTGTACCAAAGAACATCATTTCTGATCGAGATCCCCGATTCACTTCAAGATTCTATAAAGCTTTGCATGGGGCATTGGGACTCAGCTAAGATTCAGCACAGCTTATCATCCTCAGACGGATGGACAATCAGAGAAGACCATTCAGACATTAGAGGATATGTTGCGAGCTTGTGTCCGAGACTTCAAAGGGAATTGGGATCGCTTTCTTCCACTTGCTGAATTCACCTACAATAATAGTTATCATACTAGCATTCAGATGGCACCATATGAAGCGTTGTACGGGAGGAGTATCAATCACCCGTGTGCTGGAATGAGTTGTCTGAAAGGAAGCCTTATGGGCCAGATCTTATTGATCAAACCTCAACACAGATTTGAGTCATTCGATAGAGGCTCCTTGCAACGCAGAGTCGACAGAAAAACTACGCTAACAAGAGAAGAAGACCTTTAGAGTTTGAGGTTGGTGATCATGTGTTTTTGAGGGTGTCACCAGTCACCAGCATTGGGAGAGCTATCAAGCTGAAGAAGTGAGCCCGAGGTATATAAGTCCTTTTGAGATTCTTGTAAGAATTGGGCCTGTTGCGTATCGAGTAGCCCTACCCCCAAACTTGAGCAGACTCCATGATATGTTTCACGTTTCCCAATTAAAGAAGTACCAACCAGATCCATCTCACATTGTTGATTTTGAAGAAGTCGAGTTACAAGACAACTTCACCTATGTAGTAGAGCCAGAACAGATTATTGATCGAGAAGAACGACAGCTCAGACATCGAAGCATTTCGTATGTGAAGGTGATCTGGAAGGGAATGACCCAAAGAGAAGCAACTTGGGAAGTGGAAGCAGACATGCGTAGGCGATATCCAGGGTTTATGGCTCTAGTGGTGTGACAAATTTCGAGGACAAAATTTATTCTACGGGGGGAGAAATGTAATATCCCAAAAAGCGATTAAGGGCTAATGACTTCAAAAGTGAATGTAATTATTGTTGAATAAACACTTTTGGAGAATGAATGATGGGAATTTAGATGTTTTAATGATTCAAATGGCTTTCTTGTGAACATTTGTGTGGGGAGAGTGTTTATTGTGAAATTGGAACCATTAGGAACAATTGTGCAAAAGTTGTAAACTCTGTCCATTGAAACTCTGTACAGGGCAGCCAATTTGTATGGACGTTTTAAATAGGAAAATCGTGTATAAAAATTCTGAAAATTTCCATCCTTAAAGTTCATATGCGAAGCTTCAAAATGGACATATAATTTGTATCATTTCAATTTGGGAGCTAAGAGTTATGATTTTCCAAAGTTTGTGATGGAAACTGGAATCTGTTTTAGAGCAGTATGGACTTTTGTGCAATTCTGTATTTTTAAATTTATTAAAAGCAGTGATCCATATTTTTTCAATAAAGATGACTTAAATAGATTTCTATTGGCTTTGGGATTCACCCCATTTTGATTTTTCTAGAATTAATTATGATTTTTCAAAGTTTGGGCAGAAATCTGCCCGAATTTTGAAAAAATCCAAAATTGATGGAAATTTAGTAAATAATTAGAAAATATTATATCATATTAAATCATCATCCACCTCTTCCATCAGCCCAAAACCGTGACCTTCAGCTGCAATAAGAGAGAGAATGTGTTAGAAATTCTAGAGAGAGAAGGAGAAGAGAACTTATACAGTACGTCGATTTCTTCGGTAAATCCTTACCTAAGCTATTCTTCTATGTCCTTTAAGGTTTGTGGAGCCTAAATTTGGGTGTTCTAAGGCTAGGGTTTTTAGCCACCTTGAGTAAAAATTAGTAGGAGCTTGAGGTAACTTCCAAACTTTCGTATATTGTTTATTCTGGCTGCTGTAGGCAATTTAATCGGTGAAATTTCGCCGGATTGCCACTAGTTTTAAAGTTTGGAAATGATATGGCCTAGGGGTTATGCTAGCTAAATTGGGTCTTAATGTTAGTTGTAACCTAATGTAATGGTTAATAAAGTGATTAGGAGTAGAAAGAAACACGTCTACGGAGCCAAAACCGAAAAACCCCAATTTTTCTCAGGGAACTGAGAATTTCGGCCAAGGCTAGTTTGGAGGGGTTAGAGTTGGATTTTCAATTATTTGATGGTTCCATGGAGTTCAGGAGCAAAAATTAGGTGGGGTTACGGTTGGTCACTTTTTTGGAAAATGCCGAAAAAGCATAATTACGAAAATGCCCCTGAAACCCTTAAAGTAGGGTTGCCAATGGTAAATTTGTAATTTGACATTGAATTTGATAATTCAGAATTCAGAAATGGATTCCTTGGGTTGAAATATGTTATGATAGCCCATATTAGAATTTTAGGAAAAGTGCAACCGGACCGGGTTTGACGGGCCTGGGTCGGGTCCCTGGGGGCATTTTTGTAAATTTTCATTATAGACTTATATAACCCCAAGAAACACTATAGAAGTATCTAAATGTTGCATTTGGAATTATAGGATTCGATATTTGCCCTGTTCATGATCCACCTATGCTTGAGCACAATCAGAAAGAACAAGGTAGTGACTCTTTTCCCTTATACTATTATGATACATGGTATGTTTGTTTGATCATTATTTGTGAGTCTATCACTTGCAGCCCATCGGTGTTGATGATGGGAGGACCGTACCTTCAGGGCTGTGGAATATGGGGGATGAGACTATGTGAAAGCCGTAAGGCTATATGTGAAAGACGTAAGGCTATTTGTGAAACCTTCACCTGTGGCCCATCGGTGTTGATGGTGGGAGGACCGTGCCTTCGGGGCGGTGGAATACGGGGGATGAGATTATGTGATTATATGCATATGTGGCAGCTGGCGTGCTGTGCTTTATGCTGTGATGCTGCTTGATAATTTTCTTGCTTGCTTTGTGATTACATGTGGTATGAGTGATTTGTTACCACTAGGATTCTTTTGAATCTCATTATTTCCACTAACAAACCTTCAGACAAAGCAAGTGGCTCCAAGGGAAAGGAGATGACCAAGGATGGATAGGCTCCTTAGGGAGATTTATATTTTGGTGTTGGATATCACGTTTTGTTGGGAGATCACCGTATATCTTATAAATGTTGTTTCGGAACTACTTCCCCACTATCCATAAATCTCAATAAATGTACCTACTTGTACAATGCCCTACACAACAATTCTAATGTTCATATTATAGAAGATGGCATACAAAACACATATAAACATTCATATAGCTTGTGAAATATAGAGTTACTATCTGAAATCTCTTTTTCCAGCTTATACTATCCGTCCATATTCTTTGATCCGGCCAATACCTATAAATTAGAGTTAGCAAGTAACCAGTTATTACTTGCTACTACTTCCCTTTAATCACATTTTGTTGGCTATCTAACACAGTTACAGCAGTTTTTACACAGTGTAATTCTGCATAGTGCATTTTCTCAGCTTTACAGTCAACTTTGAAAATCCATAATTAATTCTAGGAAACACCAAATTGATTGATTCTAAATTCCATAAAAACCTCTTTAAGTGTGATTTTATGGAAAAATACCCAAGTTTGATACTTGCTTGGTTATTTCTCTTATAGGTACCATTTTGTCATATGCAACGCTTGCATTGGATAGATTGGAAGTGGCACTTGCGGGAGTGCATATCATTGAAGAAGAGACTAAAGCTGAATTTGAAACCATGGTTGACAATGAATATGATAGAGATATTATAAATGACTTTGTAGCCATAATATGCAGGGACTCAATCTTGCATTAAGATGCCAGAAATGCAAGCACATACTTTTAAGATTAAGCCTGCTATAAGAACAATTCTTGAATTGGATGGGATGTTCTTTGGTCTTTACAATGAAGATCCCAACAAGCACTTGATATATTTCTTAGAGGTTTGTGATTCTTTTAATCAAAATAAAGTTTTCCAAGATGTCTTGAGGCTTCCATTATTCCCTCATTCTCTATAAGGAAAGGCTAGGGATTGGTTCAACTATCTCCTAAAAGGATTAATCAATTCTTAGGCTAAGCTTGAAGCCAAGTTTAGAGCTTGATTCTTTTCTAATGATAAATCTATGGAAGCTAGGGATGAATTTCTTAGCTTTAGACAACATCTAGATGAGCATCTTTATGCTCCTTAGAAGAGATAAAAGATTTTGATGAAGCATTGCCCTAATCTTGGAGTGGCCAAATGGGTTGTAGTCCATATTTTATGTGTAATATCCTGGATTGTGACCAAGGATTAGCAACTTCAAAGTAATGTAATTAATATTAATTGAGCACTTTTGAAGCATATATTGTGCATTGTGATAATCAGGGGCAAAACGGTAAGTTTACCGACTGACTGGTTAGTTACCGATGAGAACACTCCTTAGTAATCAAGATCAATGGCTAGGATTAAAAGAACAAGAGGTGGAATCTTGTGCATGCAAATCTATGTGAAATCATGGTAGGAAGAGTAAGATTTTGCCAAGTGTCATCATAAGGACCCTTGGATCAAAGTCAAGTATTCTTCCCTTTCTCTTTCCTTGTCAAGGTCAGCTATATGTGTGTATGTGTGAAGGAAAAAATAGCATCATCATCTTTCCTTTTCTCTCTCATTTAACTTCCATTTTCGTTGAGCTTGAGCAAGGAAGAGAAAGAGAAAAGCTTGAGTTGAGGTAAGTGAACATCTCCATATGCTCAAATGTTCTCTACTAATGTTATGCAAAAAGTTCAGAGCTTTAAACCTATGGTTTCAGAATTTTCATTGGTGGTGGTTGAGAGATTGAGAATTTTGGAAAGTTGAAGAATTGAAGAATTGACTTTAGGAAGAAGAAGAGGTAAGAATTAGAAGCACTTTGAGATGGTTGCTTTGATCATTGCTTGAGTCTTGAGGACTTTGGAATTTGCCTTGATTTTTGGTAAATTTCGAAAAGCATGACTTGGTTAGTGTTTAGTGTGGAAATTAGTGTCCTAGAGTGTCTTTGTGCATTTGGAATTGGCTTGGAATTTTGGGTTGGAATGGATTGCAATGTATGTGTTGATTGGAGATGTTAAGGTGACATGTGGTGATTGTGGTAGAACATGCTCATGGATAATGAATATGGTCATTTTGATGGCTCCAATGTGTTCCTTGAGCCAAATTGTGTGAAAATAGTGTGTGATTTGAAATTAGGGACCATTGGAAGCCAATTGGCAAAATCTGGAAAATCTGTCCAATGTAAGTCTATTCTGAACAGTTAGATGGTGTGGAATTTTTGACTGGGCAAATGATGTTGAAAAATTATGAAAATTTCTAGTCTTAAAGTTCACATCTCAAGCTTCAAAATGGACATAAATTTTGTGTCATTTCACTTTTTGAGCTAGGAGTTTGAACTGTCCAAAGTTTGGCATCAAAACTGGACCCTGTTTTGGTACAATGTTAGGTTTTTGGTAAATCTGGACTTTTGTGGTGATTTCCAGTAATGGCCTCAGCCCGTGGATTATGGGCCGCAGCCCAAATGTTTCTGAGTGTTTCTGGGCAGTTTTGGGCCGCAGCCCGTGGATCGTGGGCCGCGGCCCACCCCCAAAAATCAGTATTTTACACTTTTCAAAGGTGGTTTTCGGTATAGCCTTTCCCAACCCTTTGGGCATATTATTAGGCCTCTAATAGCCACCTAAAGAGTCTAAATGATAACCAACTTAAGTACTATGGAATTAAGAACTTGGAAAAGAGATTGATTTATTGTCCCTAATTTGATTTATAGGATTCGACATTTGCCGTCCTCGTGAGCCCACTGAGCCAGCAAACGTCAGGAAGGAACGAGGTAGTAACTTTTCTTTCGTACCATATGTGATGCATTGTATGTGTGTATTATCATTGATTTGTGATAAACTCGTATGCTGTGACATTGTGAATATGTGTAAACACCGTCATACCAATAGTCCCTGAGTAGCTAACAACAGATCGGGCAAGGGTTGTTTGCCTTCCCGGCGGAGAAAGGGGATGAGGATGAGGTGTGATATATGTGATTATGTGGGCCGAAAGGCTATTTGTGAAGCCCGACGGGCCATTTGTGAAAGCCAGATAGCTATATGAGCTATAAGGCTATGTGTATGCACTACCACGCCTAGAGTCCCTGAGTAGCTAACAACGGTTCGGGTTAGGACAGTGTGCCTTCCCGGTGGAGAAAGGGGATGAGGGTGGAGTGTGATTTGTGCTGTTGCTGCTGCTGCTGTATGATGATTTGCTTACATGCTGTGTACTTATGTGTGGTATAAATGTTTTGTTACTACTGGGATTCTCTTGAATCTCATTCTTTCCTTTAACTAACCTTTCAGACAGGGCGAGTGGCTCTAAGTAGAAGCGTACGACCCAAAGCAGTTAGAACCCTATAGGGACATTTACTTTTGGATGTGTTGGTTAAACCTATTGGACAGGAATCTTGTAAATTATTTTTGGGCTGTATTTAGTAACAGATTATAGTTGTGTAATCCCCTATATGGGAAGTTTAAACCTTCTAGTGAATGAACGGAACCCAGGGGTTGCTGGGATTGCTATTAGATATTCTGATATGAATGAATGTAAATTAACTGCACAGGTGATTATATTCGATAATTGAATTTGAGACTGGAATAGGAAAGAAGTTTTGAAAATTTTGTAAAGTCCCTACTATAAAAGGGAGTATTAAATGAGTTTTGAACTATTCAACGGTCTCTAAACCAATTTAATTAAGTGATATCGAACTATAATTACGTGTTTAAATGCAGGGGGTTACATTATGTACTCGCTTTAATCCTCAATCCATGGCAATGGTTGATGCTATGACTAATGGAGGATACTAGAATGTTTATTTTAATAAGGTGATTAGGTTGTTGGATCAACTATCTGCTAACAACACTTAAGGCTTTGATAGGAAGACTACCCTAGCCATGCCTATTCCAAAGAAAGACTCTTCTTCACAAATTGCAAGTATCTTATCTACACTAAATAATCAGCATGATGTGTTGGAATCTTATATGCAGAAGGGTACTTCTCAAGGTGTGCATTCTATTCATGCCACACCAATTATGTGTGATCAATGCAATGAAGTCCACATGCCTAGGACTTGTTTCGATCAATTATGTGTCGATCCAGTACCTTGTACTCTTACAAGTGCCTAGGCCTTTGATTCTTGCCCCACACCTCTTCAAAGTCATACTGGTCTTATTTCATCTTTGCTCCCACATAGATGACTGACCACGGACATTTATGACAATCATTATGATTTATCCAAGGATAGTTATCACAATGAACATGAAAATAATATGATAACAAAATGGAGAAGTTCATTGAATGATAATGTTTAAAGTATAATGCTTGGCCCTTAAGGCACAATTGCCAACAACTGAATCTATCAATTACATGTGCATGTTTCAAAGTCCATATGGTAACCCTTATTCACAAACCTACAATCATGCTTGGAGAGTTCATCCAAAATTTTTTTTGAAGTTAAGGAGTACATATGTTACTAAGCAGTTTATTCCTTCACCTAGTTTTCAAATGTAGTCAAGACAAATTCCTATTAAAGAAGAGGAATTTGAAATGGACAAGATGTTAGCCCAAATATTGACTAATCTAGAATCTTCAAGGGCTAAAAATAAGGCTAATTTCATTCTCTATAAAATCACTATTAAAAATCTTGAAGTGCAAATAGGGCAATTAACATAACAAGTTAATGCTATGTCAAGAAGTAATCTCCCTAGTGATACTATTCCCAATCCAAAACAGAATGGCAAAGAGAAATGACATGCCATTAACTTGAGAAGTGGCAAATTGCTACTAGATGTGGCTAGCTCAAGTAAGCTTAGTCCCAAGTAAGATGATCAAGTGGTTGTTGACATTGATGATGAAGAAGCTATTGGTTGAGAAATTGTAGCAGAAAAGGATGACACTAAGAAGAGAAAGCAAGTTGAAGAAAGTCAGGATGACTTTGTGAAAGACAAGAAGGTGGAACAAGAGATGAATGATGAGAAAAAGAGAAAGCCATCTACCCTTACTGTTAGGCCACCTCTACCTTTTACTTAAAGATTGAAGAAGAAAGAGGAAGATGATTAATTTAAAAAGTTTATGAATATGTTTAAGAAACTTTATGTGAACATTCCTTTCGTTGAAGCCTTGGAGAGTATGCCAAAATATGCTAAGTTTCTTAAAGATGTTTTATCCAAGAAGCGGCATTTCAATGAGTTTGAGATTGTGTCATTAATCGAAGAATGTAGTACGGATATCCAAAGGAAGTTGCCTCCTAAGCTTAAGGATCCAGGGAGTTTTTACATCCCTTGTAATATTGGGACTAATTTCAGTGGTAAAGCTCTTTGTGACTTTGGTGTAAGTGTGAATTTAATGCCCCTTGCTGTTTTCAACCAATTAGGGTTTGGAGAGCCAAAACTCACTACTGTTATACTTCTCTTCGTGGATTAGAGTACTTCTCAACCTACAATGATTATTGAAGATGTTTTGGTCAAAGTGGATAAATTCATCTTTCCAAAAAATTTCATTGTCATAAATTGTGAAGTTGATTGGAACATTCCCCTAAACTTTGGGTAACCATTTTTAGAAACTGCTATAACACTGATCAATGTTAAAAAAGGTGAAATTACTATATGAGTTGAAGATGAGAATATTACGTTTAATATGAACAAGCTAATGAAGTCGTCCAATGAATTTAAATAATGCTTCTTGGTTGAATGATTAGGCAAGTGAAGCAAGAGGAATTCAATAAGCCAATTCATAATAAGCTTGTTGAAGCCTTGTCATTAGAGATTCAAATAGAGGGCCCATATGTGGAAGAAGGCATGAGTGTCTTGAAGGCAATACTACCTAATCGTGAGAGTTGGGTACGATTGGAATCATTAAATTTGTCTTCCCTTGAAAGACCATCTTTGAAGACATCTATTAAAGAGGCACGGCCTCTTGATTTGAATAAGATACCTTTTAACTTCTAGTATGACTATTTGGGAGCCAACAATATAATATTGGGTATAGCTTCACAATTAGCCATTCAACAAGAAGAACAACTTTTGGAAAATCTACAAGCATGTAAAAGATATATTAAATAGACTGTTGAGGTTGTATAGATACAAGCATATACCTATAGTGAAATTAGGATGAGAAATGAAGACCATAAGGGAGTTCAAGCTAGTGGCCATGGATTAAAGAACAACTGCGGTAGAGAGGTGAACTATTAAGTTTTCACCTTACCTATAGATAATGTAACTTGAGGAAATGAAGAGTCAGGTTATGGATTATAAACTAAGTGCTTCTTAGGATGCAACCCAAGTTCTTTATGTAATCTATTTATTTTCTCTTTATTTTAGTGTGTTTTTGGTAGATTTATGTTTAATCTTTTTTCTTTTGTGGGAAGGAAAGGTACCCCATATTGGAACTTGATTTTTGAACCTAGAAGGAATATGAATGAAGGAGGAAGAATTCCAAAGTTATGAGGGAAATGCATTTTAGGGAAGTCCACATTGCTTTAAACTCATATAAAATATTTCAAAGTGTATTTATGGTTTTTTAGCCAGTTTTGAGTAGTGCTGAAGCTACTTTTATGATCTTGTTTATCTTGGGTTTCATTGACATGATTTTGAATTTTGGTCATTCCCTTTTATCCATTTTTGTGGCAATGTTGAATTCTTGGTTGATTCTCTGTGATAATGCCCATTTTCATAAATCAATTGTTGTGTTTTAGCTGTCTTGCACTGTTTTATGTTATTTCTTTCTGTCAAAATATGAGTGATAAATTTGTGCTCATTTGAAAGGAGAATTTAGTTTGGTATGTGTATGCCTAATGTTGGTGCAATAATTTAAGATGCATTTACTGGTTTTGACATGATTTTGTTCTTTTGCAAGTGTGCTTCTATAAAAATTAATGTGTGAATAATGTGCTTGGTGATTTTGGGTTGATTTGGGAACTTATTTTGCACGTATGCAATCTGTTATTTTGCGTCTATTTTGACAACATAGGTAGCTTCAGCATCTATCATGGTTGCCAAAGCGACTGTGCTCTTTCTATATGTATGTCGTCTCTGTGTCGAAAGCCTCAGCAACTACAATGGTTATCGAGGCGAATGTCTCTTCTTTTCAAGAATACATCTTTCTGTGTTGTAAGCCTTGGCAACTAACATGGTGTTTAAGGCATGTTGTGTTTTCCTAAAAAGTAAAAAACATAAAAAATTCTTATATATATATATATTAATAATTATTATAAAATTAAAAAAAAAAAGGTCAACAAAAATTTAAAAATCCTATAAATTTTCTTCTTTTCAAGCCCTTCATTTTTCTTTTTATTCCCGTTTCACCTAAATGAACCTAGCCCATTATTTGGACCACATTCATCCTCTTAATTCAAACCCTAACCTCATTTGGTCAATTCCCTCCTACACTTAAACTCCAACCCTTTTACTTCCCATTCTTTTAGTTTCCAATAAGGGCATTGTCACTTTTAAGTTGGGGTAAGAGCGCTGAAATTTTGAAAATTTTTGAAATTTTGAAAGAAAATCAGTGCATAATGTGGAAATTTTGAATAGGTTTTGAAAGAAAATGGTTGGAATATTTTAGTTTTCTCATGCTTAAATGTTTGTTTGAGAAAAGTTTGAATATGAGCTTAAATTTTTGGTTATTTGTCAAATATGCTTGTATAATCCAATGATATAAATTACTATTCAATTTTTTATATTAGATAGGAAATTTTGATCAATGTGCATTGATGAGTGTATTCTAGTGATAAAACATGTTATTTATCAATTTTTAATAAACTAAACACTATTAGAGTTAATGTTATTTTGGATGCACTTGTCAAAGGGCTTCATAGCAAACTAAATTATATGCCTTTCTTTCAAACTTTTAATTTCCAAAAATTCTTCAAATCTTTTGATTTATTTCAAATGATTTAAAGAAATAATTAGGCCACTTCATAAAATGCATTTGAGCATTTCAAGCTTACCTGATTGATTTTTTCCTTTTGAACCCTTATTTTTAGCCTAATAGAAAAACCAATTGAAGAGTTTTTTTTTCAAAAACCTATCATTTACTTGCCTTGAAAATCATGGTTCCCTTGCTTTGAGAGAGAAGATAATTGACTAGGTTGTAATTTATGGTTATGTGTAAAGTTTAAAGAAGATGGAGTACACAAAGAAAGGAAGTTGACAATGTATAGAAATTAAGAAAATATATTAAAAAAAACAAAAGTGTATGTTGAAGAATGAAGAATTAAGAAATTATGAAGAAGGCTCGATGTGACAAAAGATCAATTTGGTTTAAGTTTGGAGGAGTGAGTTTAAAAAGAAAAGGAAGAAAACCCTTGAGTAATGTCATCTATTTTAAGGTATTTGTTGATTATCCTTTACCTTTTCTTTTGAAAACCTTAGCCCTAAGCCCCATTACAAGCTAAAAAAGTCCCTTTGATTTTTAAATCAAACGGAGTGAATTAAAAGAAAAGAAAAAAGGAATCAAAAGATGATGAGATTGTTTGTTTGTGCATTGGTATTTGATTTGTAGTGTTGCCTTTAACTTTAGCAAGTGCAAAAGGAATATATGTTAACTCCAATTACACACTCATACTTATGAATTCTTGAAAATCATGTTTTAAATATAAGAAGAGCTCAACTTTGCATATTTTCTTGGTTTCTTGTTTGATATAATTTGTTGAATAGCCGATAAGGAAAAATTTATTCAATCTTAAATGATAAATAATTGATTAATTCAGTAAGAGTAAAGATCTTTGCTTGAGGACAAACAAATGTTTAAGTTTGAGGGTGTGTTAACTCTTAGAAATTGATAATATTCCAATACTTTCCTTCTCTTTTTAGCCATTTTTGAATTCAAGTTATGTGTAGAAAGAGTATAAAGAAGAAAATGTGCAATGCAAAATATCAAGCCAAAGTTAAAGAAATGGTTGCATATAAATAATATGATTTGTGCGTCATCAAAAGAAATGAAGAACTTATAAATTCTCTTTCTCTTGTAGAGGATATAGAGATAGTATTAGAGATAGTATTGAAGTCAAGGAGATGACAAAGGACCAGCTAAATTAGAAGGTGAACAACTATGCATGATTCCTTGACAACTAACATGGTTGCCGAGGAGAACAAGGAACCTAAAGGAACCTAAAGGAACTCAGAGTTCTATGGCATTTGCCTTGGCAACTAACATGGTTGACAAGGAAAACAAGGATCAAAGTCTATATCTTGGCACATGATTTGACTGTTAGATCTCTCATGTTTTGATGATAACAAAGGATGGTATGGAAAAGATTTGATAAACAAATAAGTTTGAACAAAGTAATAATAGGGCAAATCATCACTTGAAGCAAGCATTGGAGTAATGAAGAAAGGCCAAGAGAAAAAGCTGAGAAACTTCATTACTGGCAAGTTTTCTAAAGGGTTACTCGAGTAAGTACTCAAGTAATGAGACAAAAACTTGAAGTAACCAGAGTCAACTTTCAAGTAACCTGCCAACGTTACTCGAGTAGCTACTCGAGTAACCAGGTAAATCACTTGGAGTTGCTCTCGGCCTGCCAATGTTATTCGAGTAAGTACTCGAGTAACCATGTAAAAGACTTTCAGTCACTCTCGCCCTGCCAATGATACTCAAGTATGTACTCGAGTCCCCTGCTTCAAGAAATATGTTGCTCTCGGCATTTTCAATCCTACCAATGTTACTCGAGGAGCTACTCGAGTAACTGACTATGGTAAGCAAAACTTAAAGGTAATACTCAAATAACATGAAATACTTTTATCACACTTCACTCTAGGTGGTACTCAAGTATGCAGGTATTCAATTATTTTTTATCAAGTATTTTAATGAGATTACTCGAGTAGGTAATCGAGTAATCTGCAAACTTAATTACACAGCACTTGAAGTATGTACGCGAGTAAGCTATGCAGAAAATTTATGTTTACTCGAGTAACAAGGTAATCAAACTTGAAGTGTTCTCAGCCCTGAAATCCTGCCAACATTACTGGAGTGAAGCATCGAGTAACCTAAAGTGTATTTGAGAGTTTACTCGAGTTGCTAATTGAGTAACCTATGAAGAAAAGTGTCCCATACCCGAGTAAGTACTTTAGTAACTACTCGAGTATGCAAGTTCAAAATTTAAGAAATCATTCCAACGTTCTTTGATTTGGTTCCTATGTGATTAACCCTTCATTGTATTAGTATTCTTAGCATATCCACAGATAAACAATGAAGAGATTTTACCAAATAAGGAAAGTCAAAAGCAACATTCAAACGCTACCTACCGCCACCTACCACAAACGGATATTTTTCAAATATCGGAAAAGTCAACAGTGGCTGCGCACACTCTAACG
The DNA here is from genome assembly GCA_963242795.1 of Inga leiocalycina. NCBI lineage: Eukaryota > Viridiplantae > Streptophyta > Magnoliopsida > Fabales > Fabaceae > Inga > Inga leiocalycina. The sequence goes on from OY725323.1 coordinate 54,337,517, forward strand.
AACAAGAAGAAAATGTTCCAACAGTCATTACCAACACATTTATATATATGGGAACATCCGAACAGAGAAGAACAACAAGAACACACACACGAACATATTATCAAGTTGACTACTCTGTTTTACACATATTTGTAATTATGTACTGCAGCTATTCTTATTCACTCTATGAGAGAGATATTTCATTCAAACTCAATATTTGTTATTGAGGTAACTTAAGGTTGTGGAACCCTGAGTTGGGATTGGATTACAACTTGTAAGGGGGAGCGAGTGTCCAGGCGAAGGAACTTGCTTGTACTGAGGTGCTAAGAACCCACTGAATCTTGGAAGTTATAGTGAAACTCTCAGAGAAGCTCTAATGACTGGACGTAGGTCAAAGTGGTTGTGACCAAACCAGTATAACTCCTGGTGTACACTTCGGTGATATTTCTCCTTACTCTTTACTGCTTTATATTCACCATTAAGGTTTATATTTGCAACGAAATTTTTAGTATCACCCAATTCACCCCCTCTTGGGTGAAACGCTTGTTCTAATATTTGGTATCAAAGCGTAGGTCTTCTTGTTAAGGTTTAACAACCTAAGAAGGATCCAATGGCAAGCATGGGTGAAGGATTTCTTCCCGACGGAGCATCCATCACTAGACCACCGGTTTCAATGGAGAACACTTTTCTTTCGGAAAGAAAAGTTCAGAATATTTGTGATGGCTACCGAATATAGGCTATGGGATGTGATTGAAAGTGGAAACTATCAACCTACAAAGACTGTAGATTCTCAGAAAATTCCCAAGACGCCAGCGGAATATGATGAGAATGACAAGAAACTTATCACTCTCAACAGCAAGGCAATTCTGATGTTATAAAGTACTTTGAGTCAAAGTGAATACTTTAGAATTTGCACACTTCCAACAGCAAAGGAAATGTGGGAAGCTATCGAAATAGCTCATGAAGGAACTTCAAGAATAAAGGAGAATCGGATAAATACCTTGGTCACTAAATTCAATCTACTTCGAATGAAATCAAGTGAATCAATATCTGGATTCGAACTTAGATATACTCATCTTGTTAATCAACTTGCAGCACTTGGGAAAGTTTATGATCAACATACCCAAGTATGAAAGATTTTGAATATCTTTCTAAAGAGTGGGAGGCCAAAGTCACTGCGATAGAAGAAGCAAAAGGAGAATCAATGAGATCAGTTGCTTCTCTATTTGGAAGTCTTTCTGAATATGAAAGTAACCTAAAGTTTAAACGGGAACTAGATGGCATCGGTGACAAGAAGAATAGAGGCCTAGCACTAAAAGCAAAAGGAGAAAATTAGGATGAGGATGAGGAGTTTGACGATGATGAAATAGGCTTAATTATAAAACGATTCAGAAAGTTCTACAGGAAAGGTCAAGGATTCAAACACTTTCAAAAAGGAGGAACTAGCAGCAAAGATCATATCATCTGCTATGAATGTGGAAAACCAGGACATATTAAATCAGAATGTCCAGAAGTAAACCAAAAGCGCAAAGAAAAGAGAAAAGGCAAATTCTTCAACAAAAAGAAGGCCTTTGTATCTGCTATATGGGGCGATAGTTCCTCTGACGAAGAAAGTGATGAAGAAGAAGTAGCCAATATATGTCTCATCGATCAAGAAGAAACAGAAGAAAAGGTAAATGATTCTGATCCTACCTATGATGAATTACTTTCTGAATATAATGCTTTACATTCTGAATTCATCAAAGTAGTTAAAGAGTTTGTTGTTTTCAAAAAGAAAAACAAAGTTCTTGAAATTGAACTAAAAGAAAGTTCAAAAAAGGATTGTGAAAATTGTTCTTCTTTGAAAAATAAAAACACTGATCTCACAAAAACTCTTGAAAAATTTACACAAGGAAGTGAGATACTAAATGATATTTTAAAAGCTCAACGATTTGTAAATGACCAATTTGGAATTGGATATGATCCAAAATCAGATATAAGGAAAGGTAGAAAGAAAGCAGGAGGTAAGTCATATTTGAATTATTTCCAGCATTCTGTGCATACATCAAATCCTTTTGCATTTTGTAATTATTGTAATAGAAAAGGTCATTATACCTCTTCATGCATTCATAAGAAGAAAGGAACGATACGAACCTACAAATGGGTACCTAAAGGAACATATGTTTCAAAAATTTCCTGTACTAACCCAAAAGGACCCAAAAAGAAGTGGGTACCTAAGACTTAATGATATTTAATTGCAGATATGTCTTAAAGCATCCAAAAACAACAAGTGGTACATAGACAGTGGATGCTCTAGACATATGACCGATGATTTCGAAAGTTTTACAAAATTGCAACCTAAAGAAGGTGGAAAGGTACAATTTGGAGGAAATCAAACTGGAAGGATAGCAGGAATTGGTGATATCAAAAATGACAAAGGTATACAAGTCAAAGACGTATATTATTTTCGAAAGATTGTGCCACAACTTGCTAAGTGTGAGTCAAAGTGCAGACAAAAACAACTAGGTAATATTTGACTAAGAGGAATGTCTAATTATCAACAAAAATGACTTACTACTTGATAAGAAGAATATCAAGGCTAAACTCAGAGCAAAAAGGGAAGGTAATTTTTATACTCTGGATATTAGTAGAAATGAATCTGAAAATTGTTTTCTGAGTAATGCCAATGAAAGTTGGCTATGGCATAAGAGATTGGCTCATGTCATTATGCATCAATTAGGCAAACTACTCAAAAAGGATTTAGTTCTTGGATTACCCAAAGTAACTTTCAAAAATGACTTGATTTGTGACGCTTGTCAAAAGGGTAAACAAACTAAATCATCTTTCAAATTGAAAAATGAGATTTCAACAAATAGACCACTACAATTATTGCATATGGATTTAGTTGGCCCAGCAAGAGTAAAGAGTCTTGGTGGCAACTTATATTCATTGGTCATTGTTGATGATTTCTCCAGATTTACCTGGGTTATTTTTCTATCATCAAAAGATAAAACCTTTGAAGAATTTATTGTTTTTGCCAAGAAAGTGCAAAATGAGAAAGGTATGTCCATTGCAGGTATTAGGACTGATCATGGTGGAGAATTTGAAAATCAAGCCTTTGAAGAATATTGTGATACTAATGGCAATTATCACAATTTCTCTGCTCTAAGAACACCTCAACAAAATGGAGTCGTGGAACGTAAGAATAGAGGGCTCACTGAAATAGCTAGAGCAATATTGAATGAAAAGAACGTGTCTCAAGTTTTCTGGGCAGATGCTATGAGTACAGCATGCTATATTTCAAATAGAGCCTATATTAGAACAAAACTTGGAAAGACACCATACGAGCTGTACAAAGGAAGGAAGCCAAACATTGCTCATCTACACATCTTCTATTGTAAGTGTTTTATTCATAATAATGGTAAAGATAACTTAGGAAAATTTGATTCTAAAACTGATAAAGGAATTTTCCTAGGGTATTCTAACCGAAGTAAAGCATTAGAGTTTTCAATAAAAGAACAATTGTTGTTGAAGAATCAATTCATATTGTATTTGATGAATTTGAATCCTCTGACAAAACCATTGATGAAGAACAGGAGGTTGTTTTAAATAAAAAAAATGGTCAATCTATTTCTAAATCTCTTATTCCAAAAGTTGATGAAACCAAGGAAGAAGAGCAATCACTAGGACAACCTAGAGCCTGGAAATATAATAAAATTCATCCCTTAGATCAAGTCATACGAGATGTGAATGAAGGGATCAAAACTAGAAATAGAATTTTCAATGAAGTAAGTTTTTCTACATTCATTTTTGAGATTGAACCTTTTAACATTGATGAAGCCCTATCAGACAATGATTAAGTTATAGCAATGCAAGAAGAACTAAATCAATTTGAAAGAAATCAAGTTTGGGATTTGGTAGCCCGACCCAAAGATTATCTGATCATTGGCACTAAATGGGCATTCAAGAACAAACTTGATAAATCCGTAATTATTGTCAGAAACAAGGCAAGATTGGTGGCCAAAGGCTATAATCAGGAAGAAGGGATTGATTATGAGGAAACGTATGCTCCAGTGGCTAGATTGGAAGCTATACGTGTACTCTTAGCCTTTGCGTGCATCAAAGGATTCAAACTCTATCAAATGGATGTAAAGAGTGCATTTTTAAATGGCTACATTATGAAAGAAGTATATGTAGAACACCTCCAGGTTTTGAAGATGTTACCAAACTTGACCATGTTTTCAAACTCAAAAAGGCTTTATATGGTTTAAAACAAGCTCCTAGAGCATGGTATGAAAGGCTCAGTAAATTTCTTATTGATAAGGTTTTGTACGGGGAAAAGTTGACACAACACTTTTTATAAAACAAAAACATGATGATATTTTAATTGTTCAAATATATGTTGATGATATTGTTTTTGGTGCTACTAATGAATCTCTGTGTAAGGAATTTTCTGAGACAATGCAGGGAGAGTTTAAGATGTCAATGATGGGAGAATTGAATTTCTTTCTTGGTTTGCAAATAAAATAAAGAAAGAATGGAATCTTCATCTCTCAAACAAAGTACTTGAAAGAGCTATTGAAGAAATATGGAATGGATGAAGCAAATGGAACGGACACACCTATGAGCTCAACTACATTGCTTGATGCTGATGTCAAAGGGAAAGACTACAACATCACAAAATACAGAGGAATGATTGGATCATTACTCTATCTCACAGCAAGCAGACCGAACATTTAATTTAGTGTTGGCATATGTGCAAGATATCAATCAGCACCAAAGGAATCACATGCCAAACGAATCTTTAGATACCTTGCTGACACACCAGAATTGGGTCTGTGGAATCCCAAAGGAAGAAGTGAATATCTAGTTGCATATTTAGATTCTGATTATGGAGGATACAAGACGGACAGAAAGAGCACTAGTGGATAAGGACAATTTCTTGGAGGATCCCTTGTATCATGGTTTAGCAAGAAACAAAATACAGTATCTCTTTCATCAACAGAAGCCGAATATGTTGCAGTCTCAAGTTTTTGTGCACAAGTGATATGGTTAAAACAACAACTACAAGATCTTGGTATTTATCTCAAAGAAATACCAATCTATTGTGACAATACTAGTACGATAAGCTTGGCAAAGAATTCAGTGCAACATTCTAGAACCAAGCATATCGATGTAAGACATCATTTCATCAGAGATCATGTCCAAAAGAAAGATGTGAAAGTGATATTCATTCCTACTCATCTTCAACTAGCTAATATCTTCACCAAACCTCTTACAAAAGATCAATTTCTATACATTAGAAGAGAATTGGGAATGGTAAATCCCAATGAATTGTAAGTTATTTCAGTTTCTCATAATGTTAGATGAAGATATTTGATAATGTTTTGATGATTACTAATTTAAGCATTGGAGTATGTAGAAACTTGTTTTGCAGGAAGATTGAAACTCTGTTCTGAGGAATAAAAATAGAAGTTATCAGAGGACACCATTACTGGATACCATCTTCAAGTAATGACTGATAGTGAAGCATTACCCGAGGAACAACTTGAAGTGAAAGAGCACTTTACTCGAGTAACCACTCCAGTAATGATCTTTTAAAACTGGAAGTAACGTATCAAGTTACCTAGATTTTAAATCAAAGGTTCATTTGATGAGAAATGAACAGTCAAAAGAACAAAAGACAGGTTACCTGAGGGAAGCCTCGAGTAACTGCAGGTCCAGATCACAAACTTGATAAGAATTGACTCAAATCTGCTCTAAAATGGCTATAAAATGATCGAGGGAACATACATGGATAATTACAATATTATTCATGCCAAGTACGCAATTTAAATGAATTATTTTAGAAACTTTCTATATGATCACTCGAGTAGGGACTCGAGTCAACATGATATTTACTCGAGTAACATCGGGTTCTAGGTATTTATCTGTCTCAAACTCAGTCATTTCCACAAAATCTCCTCAAGTAAATCACCCAGTCCTCTCTGAAAAAGTTTTCACAATCACTTTCTTACTTGATTTCCGTCAAAACCCATCAATTCTTAGCTCCAAAAACCTCCTATTATGTTTAGATTCTTCTTGCCCTATATCGCGACTTCTCACTCTGTTTTATGAGATTTCAAGGTGTTCACTGAATCAAAATGGTTAGAACCAAAAACCTTACTCTCACAGATTCTTCTGGATCCCCATAACTCTCGACCCTCTTTCTTCTCCTCCCAGAAAGAGACGAAAACTCACACCTAGGTCAAAAGCAAAAATCCAACCCAAACCTCAACCGAAACCAAAAGAGAAAGGTGTTGTGATTAAAGAGCCAGTGGTTACAAGGGCTCAATCCAAGAAGAGCACCTCTACTGGGAGAGGAAAAAGTGCCAAATCTCCTTCTCCTCCACTTTCTAATTCCTCCACTCCTTCTTTCACACCAAAACCCTCCAAAAAGCCCAAATATGATGTAAATGTGGCTAAAGCAATGGATGGCATTCTTGACCAACTTGAGAAGGGGTAATCATCAAAGAAATCAGAATTGCTAGAAGAGGAGACCACTAAACCTCCAAAGGGGTTCAATGTCAACAAGTAGGAAGACTCTCAGAAGTACCTCACACAATTTTCAGGAAGAAAAGTCTGCAAGACTCACTGTGTGTACCTCAAAGTACTTCAGGAGGTATTGAAGTATGATCTTAGTCCCTTTCTGGAACCTTTTATGCCTTGGCTATCTATTAAGCTTCCCTTTTTCACAATAGTAGTCACTCACTTTTACTGTAATCTTGAGATTCTAGATGAACCCAATAGAAATTCTGTAGAGGAAGAGATGACTACTACTGTTAGAGGCCAAAAAATATTTATCTCACCTTCTAGGAACAATATGTGGTTAGGAATAGAGAACTCTCCAGATGACATTTACTCCAAACTTGAACCAAACCAAATTTTCTCTGTTCTTAGACTTGGTGAGCTTGTGGGCCCTCTGAATTTCAATCCTTGTGACATGTGAGATCATCACAGGGTTCTATGGTATATATACTCTAGATCCCTTGTGAACAAGGCCAACAACTATACCCACTTTTCTGATCGAGACTATAGATGGTTTGCTTCCTTACTCCTGAAGGAATAAAAGGATTTGGGGGAATACATATTTTCTAAAATGAAGAGGTACAGAGTATATGGGAAAGCCACTACTCCAATGCTATATCCTCAAATTATTTCTCTTCTTCTGAAGAAAACTGAGATATGGTACTTGGAGAGTAAAGAGCACATTGAGAGCGTTACTCCAATTGGGAGAAATCAAATTGGGAAGCTCAACATTGAAATTCATCTCAAGGGTCCTCTGGAGTCTAGGTCTAAGAAGAAGAAAAAGACAGAGACTAAGACAAGTAAATTGGATGACACTCAGTCTTCTGCACCAGCTGCCACTACCTCTTCACCCTTTTTCCTCAATGCAACACTTCAACACTTCATGGAAAATATGCTCAAGGGATTTCATGTAGACATAGCCAACACCAATACTGAGTTGATAACTCATATGAATAACAAGATGGCTAAGCTTGTTGAGAGGATGGACAAAACGCATGAGGAGTTGTTAGCTGAGCAACGTGCCCAGGGTGAGACTTTGAGGTTAATCTTAGCAAGACTGGACTCTTTGGGTCCTGGACCTTCTACTGGTCCATTATCTGCACCTGAGGCATTCTCATCTCTAGAGAATGTACCACCTCTAGAAACATCCAATCTGACCTTCATCATACTGAGGTTGAGCCACCTATCCCTGAACCTCCAGTGTTTAGTCCACATGAACCAAGACCCAGAGATATCCTATGCTCAGTAGACAATCCTGAGACCAATGAGACTATTCATATTATAATTGAGGATTCACCACCCATACCTCAGCCTGAACCCTCTCCTACACCTATTCCATCTCTTACTCATACACAGGAAATCTCTCCCTCATCTTCTGATCATCATACTCTAGGTGCCACTGAAGAGGTTGAGACCACCACTATGATTGTCTATCAGCCCCTTCCTGTTCCTCCTAGAGATTACATTCATATCCCTCCACTCAATCTTCCTGAACCAGAATCTTCCAGCTCCTCTTCTTTTGATTCTTCTGGTTCAGATGGTCCTTTAGTTCTTCCTGTGAAACCTATTTCTTTGGTCAAGCCTTCTAGTCCTCCACTTGATTAATGAAGACAAAAAGGGGGAGAAAGAGCTTGAGTGTGATTTTGTGGAGTTTCTAAGTTTCTAAGTTCCTTTCTGATTTTGGGTATATGGGTGTACTTGGGATTTAGGGAGCTTTTCAACTTATAACGTTTTCATCTTGTAATGTAATTTTAAGTTTAATGCAATCTTCTTTAAGTTATGATTTCATTTTAAGTCCATTTAAGTTTTTAAGTTATAATACATTGTGGGACTAATGAGTTTATTATGTATACAAGGTGAATATCTTATGTTTTCAACATTTTCCAAAACACTTTGAATTTAAACTTAACAAGTTATTTCAAAAAGGTTTTCAAAATTACCATTGATTTCAAGAAGTGTTTATTTGAGAAATTAATTTCAAAAACTTTGTTCAAAATCACCAAGATTTGTCATCATAAAAAAGGGGGAGAATGTTAGATCTCTCATGTTTTGATGATAACAAATGATGGTATGGAAAATATTTGATAAACAAATAAGTTTGAACAAAGTAATAATAGGGCAAATCATCACTTGAAGTAAGCATTAGAGTAATGAAGAAAGGCCAAGAGAAAAAGTTGAGAAACTTCATCACTGGCAAGTTTTCTAAAGGGATACTCGAGTAAGCACTCGAGTAATGAGACAAAAACTTGAAGTAACCAGAGTCAACCTTCAAGTAACCTACTAATGTTACTCGAGTAGCTACTCGAGTAACCAGGTAAATCACTTGGAGTTGCTCTCGACCTGCTAATGTTACTCGAGTAAGTACTCGAGTAACCATGTAAAAGACTTCCAGTCACTCTCGGATTGCCAACGATACTCGAATATGTACTCGAGTCCCCTGCTTCAAGAAATATGTTGCTCTTGGCATTTTCAATCATGCCAATGTTACTCGAGGAGCTACTCGAGTAACTGACTGTGGTAAGCAAAACTTGAAGGTAATACTCGAATAACATGAAATACTTTTATCACACTTCACTCGAGGTGCTACTCAAGTATACAGGTATTCAATTTTTCTTTATCAAGTATTTTAATGAGATTACTCGAGTAGGTAATCGAGTAATCTGCAGACTTATTTACACAGCACTTGAAGTATGTACCCATACTACTACAGAATTGAGATATAACCACCCCCAATGACGTCCTAAATTGAAAATTGGGTGGTTAAAAAGGGAGGCGGTGGCATTTTGGTAATTATATTTATATAGGGGAACCTTTAGGTGTCCCAAATTTGAATTTGGGACGTCTAAAGTGCTTCCAGGCGTGAAATATAAATTTCATAAATTTTTTTTAGGGCCTGGAGCTGGGATTAGACATCCCAAAATAATTTTGAAACGCCTAAACCTAGACTTTAGGCTTCCCAAATGGATTTGGGACGCCTAAACCAAGACTTTAGGCGTCCCTAAGCGCATGTCAGACACTTGTCTGACATACGTCTTCTCATCTATTACCCCTTCTCACATGTCTTCTCAACAATAACTTTACTCTTCTTCCTCCTCCCTCACCCACCGTCGGCACTCTTCCTCTTTGTTTTTCTTCAATTCATCCCTCCTCCCTTCTTCTTCCTCTTTGTTTCTTCAACTCCTGCCTCCTCCCTTCTTCTTCCTCTTTGTTTCTTTGTTTCTTCAACGCACGCAACCAGTCGACCCTGCTACAACTTCACCTCCTCCACAGTGTGTAGATTTTTGCTCTCCTCCACCTCCTTCCTTCCATTGTTGTGCACACCACCGTGGATCTCCAACGTCTTCTCTACCTCTCCAACATACTAGTGGGCGACCCTGATCAGGTTGGTTTATTTTCTTCTTGTTTTTTGTAACAGAATGGTATATTTTGTTTTTGAAATATAAATTTACTTGAAATGGTTGAGATTGTGCTTATATATTGTTTATATTGAGATGGTTGAGATTAGCCTGGTGTGTTTGGTGTGCTTATATTGCTTAAATTGCATGTATTTGGGAACTCCAGTACAATGGTTTATTTTCTTGTTTAAATATAAATTTACTTGTGTATATTATCATTAATTAGTATATATAATAAAATAAAATATGATTTTTTTAAATTAAAGAAATTCTTGTATTCCAAACGAATTATGAAGAATAATTCAAGCCAAAACTAAAAAGAAAATAATAACCCCAATATTCATTAAATGATTTTTATCTAAATATTTTCAATAAAACAATTTTATTATATATTTAAATATATACTAAAATAAAACAATTGTTTATTTTCTTGTTTAAATATAAATTTACTTGTGTATATTACCATTAATTAGTATATATAATAAAATAAAATATTATTTGTTTAAATTAAAGAAATTCTTGTATTCCAAACGAATTATGAAGAATAATTCAAGCCAAAACTAAAAAGAAAATCATAACCCCAATATTCATTAAATGATTTTTATCTAAATATTTTCAATAAAACAATTTTATTTTTGGAAGAAATCAACTTAAAATTGTTTTGTTAATATGAAACTCGTTTTTTTTAATTCTTCCAAACCTCAAAAAAATTCTTTAATTTAATCTTATTGTATTTATTTTATTATACAATAATTTTATATACATATACTTATTAAAAAAATAAGTTACATAGCACTGAAAACCCTTTTAAGAGGAGAGAGGAGGCTAAGAGGGGGCAATAAAGTTATTAAGCCTATATTTTAAAATCCTAAATTGGGTTGATAACTTAATTAGGCAATCCCATCATATGTCGTTGACAATTGTACTAAACGTGTGAATGTTATTGGGAATGCCTTAGGTGGTAACAAAATGGATCATAGTTGGATGAATGCTTTGAGAACTAATGAAGAATATGAGAAAGGGGTGGAAGAATTTATTGAATTCGCTAAAAAGAATACTCCTGCAAAAAATGGTTGTTATTGCTGATATATATAGTAAACTTTCTGACAGCGTTTTGTGTGATGACAGTGTTTTGATACTTTTTGGTTGTTATTGTTGATATATATAGTAGTAGGTTGTATGGAAGGTTATTGTATGTATATATAGTAAAGATTATAGTGCTGGATGTCCTTACCAGTTTGTAACGGACAGTGTGGTTTATGAATCCATCTTCTATTCTGTTCTGCAGTTTGAATTCACTGGGTAATACAGAATGTAAATTATGGTATAAAAAAAACCTAACCTTTAGACGTCCCAAATTAAGAATTGGGAGGTCAAAGTCCCCCCCGGTGGGACATTAGACGTCCCAAATGTTGGGACGTCTAAAGTCCCGCCCTGGGGGGACTTTAGACATCCCAAATTATAATTTGGGACGTCTAAAGTCTCACTTTAGACATCCTTATTATTTGGGACGTCTTTTCTTACAACTTACTACGCCCCTAGTATATACGTCCCCCCGTTTTGGGACGTTAAAGATGCCAAATTTGGGACGTTATAGCCCTTTTTTGTAGTAGTGCCGAGTAAGCTATGCAAAAAATTTATGTTTACTCAAGTAAGTACTCGAGTAACAAGGTAATCAAACTTGAAGTGCTCTCGGCCCTGAAATCCTGCCAACATTACTGGAGTGAAATATTGAGTAGCCTAAAGTTTATTTGAGAGTTTACTCGAGTTGCTACTCGAGTAACCTATGAAGAAAAGTGTGCCATACCCGAGTAAGTACTCGAGTAAACTTAATGAATACTCGAGTAACTACTCGAGTATGCAAGTTCAGAATTTGAGAAAATCATTCCAACGTTCTTTGATTTGGTTCCTATGTGATTAACCCTTTATTGTATTAGTATTCTTAGCATATCCACAGATAAACAATGAAGAGATCTTACCAAATAAGGAAAGTCAAAAGCAACATTCAAACGCTACCTACCGCTACCTACCACAAACGAATATTTTTCAAATACTGGAAAAGTCAATAGTGGCTGCGCACACTCTAATGGACAAGAAGAAAATGTTTCAATGGTCATTACCAACACATCTATATATATGGGAACATCCAAACTGAGAAGAACAACAAGAACACATACACGAACGTATTTTCAAGTTCACTACTCTGTTTTACACATATTTGTAATTTTGTACTTTAGTGATTCTTATTCACTCTGTGAGAGAGATATTTCATTCAAACTCAATATTTCTGATTGAGGTAACTTAAGGTTGTGGAACCTTTAGTTGGGATTGGATTACAACTTGTAAGGGGGAGCGAGTGTCCAGGCGAAGGAACTTACTTGTACTAAGGTGCCAAGAACCCACTGAATCTTGGAAGTTATAATGAAACTCTCAGAGAAGCTCTGAGGACTGGACGTAAGTTAAAGTAGTTGTGACCGAACCAGTATAACTCCCAGTGTACACTTCGGTCATATTTCTCCTTACTCTTTACTGCTTTATATTCACCGTTAAGGTTTATATTTGCAACGAAATTTTTAGTATCACCTAATTCACCCCCCTCTTGGGTGAAACGCTTGTTCTAACATTGACAACTACCATAGTTGTCAAGATGGACAAGGAACCTAAAGGAAGTTAGAGTTTCCATGGCATTTGCCTCAAAAAACTAACATGGTTGCCTAGTTGAAAAAGGATCAAAGTTTCTGTGCAACATACCTCGTGACTAACATGGTTGTTGAGGCAACTAGGCAAAAATATGGAATTACTTTATTAGTTGCCTCGGTGACTAACATAGTCACCGAGGCAAATGTGAAAAATTACAGTTATGCATTTTGAAAATTAATCCATCAGAAGGTCATAAAACCTAGGGAAACACACTATAAGAGACCATTTTGCATTCTGGAATCTTTGAGTATGAGAGGAAAGAGCTTGGCAAGGAGTCTTGTCAAGTTTAGAGCCTTGCGTCATCATTGTAAGAGACATCTTGGAGTTTTACATTGGTTTTATCACTCTTCCTCGCTTTTCTTGTTATTTAGCTTTAGATTCGGTTTTATTGTGTGGATTTTCTATACCTAAGACTATGAGTGGCTAAGTATTTTTGCTTTTAGGATTCTTTTGAACTTTTGTATGGATTAAGACTTGAATATTCCTCTCTTTTGATAGAAAATGATATATTTGTGTTCATTTTATCCTTTGATTAATGCTTCTAAGTGATTGGCCACCATTTAGATTGATTTGTCCACTGCGGTTTGACTAGAGAGAGCTAATCTAGGTGTATAACTATATCAAAATCATGCTTGACTTGAAGTTTACTTGATGAATGGATGGTTTGTTGGTAAAATAGAGATATATTTACTAACCTTGCGCTATCATATTAAGGTTTTTGTTTAAAGATGATATTTATTATTTGTAGCAAGAGATTGTGCATTTGAATAAGTAGGGAAACTTGATTTTGAATTGAGAGAGCTTATCAAGTCCTTTTGAACCTTATACTAACACATATATTCATTGAGATACTAGTTGAGAGAAAGTTAATTAAGTTTTATAATGTATAAAAGGAAGAAAGAATCATACGCTCCATTAATCCTTGAAGTTAAAGAATCATTTACCTTTATCACTTCCTAGTCTTAAAAGTATTTTTCAAAAATTCTCATTCCATACCAAAACTTGTTTTGGCTTAACTTAATTGAATTCACTAAGCCTCTTACTTGATCATTTTGTTAATCAAATCCCTATGGGAACTATTTCTATTTATCTCTTTATTACTTGGTGTGACCCATGCACTTGTGGTGTTAACAATCGGATCCTATGATAAAATGACAAATTGTGTTTAGCTTCACAAGTTGTCAAATCTTGCGAGTTAATTGGTTCTCCTCAATCTTTGTCTTGGTGCTTTCCTTCTTCCTCTTGGGTGATAAAATGCAAAATCAAGCACTTTGTAGCATCAAATGTTCAAGGAATCTGATTGCATGAATGATATAGTAACTCCATGCAAGAACTCCTAATAGAAAGTAGTGCTAAGTTATACAAAATAGTACCAAAACACATGTTAAAATCTCCAACTTATCGTAATAATAGCTTATCAAAATATGGTACGATCAACAATCCACAAACAAGGCCACGAACCACAAAATGATGGCTCTGAATACCAACTTGAAATACCCTTCTTCTTAACACAAAATACTTTCATATTGAAAACCATTTTAAACACCACTACAATACAAAAGGAAAGAACTTCATGGATATGACTACTATAGTAGAAATGTAATATCCTAAAATTCATTCACCAAAAATCCCATGTATATTTATTATAATAAATTGAATAAAATGATGAATTTTGGTGCACTTGGAATGCTAAAAATACCCTTAGTAAAGGCCACATGAAAATTGGGCCAATCTAAGACATAAAATATAATTATTGTCTTCCAAAAAGCCTACTTTTGAAGCCCAAAACAATAAATGGAAGAGCACAATTTCTTTGGCCCAATGTAGTGTAAAATTCGGCCTAGATGAAAGGAAAAGGAGAAGGCCCAAAGTAAATTCAAAAATATATGGGAAAAAGGGTAGCTTGCCATAAAAGCAAGAAGCTAATTATTTTTCCCTTTTCTTGATATATATTTCGGCCACCAGGGAAATAAAAGGGGGAAAATAATTATTAGAGATAAACATGCCAAATTTAGCAGGAATTGTGGCCAAGGGAAAAATGGGTTGAAAAGTCAAAAATTATAGGTAAAAGTATGATAATTCAAGAAGCTTTTTTTCACTCTTTCAAATGTAACATCCCAAATTTCAGTCACCAAAATTCCTTTGCACCTTATGGCATTAAAAGGAATACCAAACAATGCAATTGGTGGCCACGTGAATTTAAGCCATAATAAGACATAAGAATTAAATTTTTGTCTTCATAAAAGCCTATTATTGGAGCCCAAATTGGTTAATGGAAAAACACAATTGTGTGGCCCAATATATTGTGAATTTCAGCCAAAACATAAAGGGAAAGGAAGGAGCCCAACTTAATTACAAAAAGGTATGGACAAAATGGTCATATGGCTAAATAAAAATTAAAATTCAATATTTTTACCTTTTCCTTGGGTGTTGGACAACTAAAATGGAAGCAAGAGAGGGAATAATATTTACTTGGTTCAAATTAAGCCTAATATGGTGAAATTGTAGCCAAGTAAAAATATGTGGAAAAGTCAACAATGATAGGCAAATTAAAAGTAATTTTAAGGAGGTGTAGCAAGATGTTTTTAAGAGCTTCTTATCTCTTTCCTAAGCCTCCATTTTCATCACTTTTGACAAGAGGCAAAAGGGAATTAATGAATAAAATCCAAATGTCATAGTTAAGGTGTTTTTGCCAAGAAAAAAGGGAACTTTGAAAAGTCAAAAGCAATTTTGTCATGAAAGTGCTCTTACATATTAATTACAAGGGAATGGATGAAGACAATTGAAGAAGCTCATCTCACTCCTTCAACAGCCCCCTTATATGTCAATTAAGGAGAGAGAAAAGGGAAAAGTTCAACCAAAAATCAATTAACCACACTTGGTTAATTAACTTGTCTTGAGCAAGAAGAAGCATTTATGGCCACATATTTTTCTATGTCTCTTTAGCTCATTTTTGGCCAAGTAATTTTGGGGCTGAAGTGGATTCATTTAATCACATATTCCCCTCCCCCATTTAGTTGCCAAGTCACATAAAAAGAAATAAAAGAAGGAAAAATGAAAGAGGAAAGAGAAAGAAGACAAGTGAGGAACAGAGAAGCAAGGTAAGTGTTCTTACTTGATTTTCACCTTCAAAATCACCTTTCTAGCTCTTGAAATCTTAATAAATGTTGTTTTGCTCATCAAGATCTTTATTTCTATGGTTTTTGTTTCTCAAGAAGAGGTGTTTTGTTGCTTCCAAGAAGAGCCAAAGTTGGAGAAACAAAGAACAAGCCATAGAAAGTGACAGAGGTAAGCTTAAGCTTTGTTTCAAGCTTAACATCATGTGATTTGGTTGAGTTTTATGGATTCTTTAGTGCTGTACTAATTTATGCCATTTAGAGTTTATTAGGGTTTCATGATGCTTTGCTTATATACATGTGGTTATATGATGTTTGAGAAGCATATGAACATAGTTTGGTGAATAATATGTGAACTTTGTGAATTGTTGTTCTAAAGTCTAATTTTGATCAGAACAAGGCACATAGAAGGATTGGGATTTTGCCAAATTTGAGGTTTCCAATGGATTCCTTGGGCAAAATTATGTAGGAATAGGTTGTTGGTTGATTTTAGAAAGAATGAATTTGAATTACACAAGTTAGAATATTGGTGGTAGATTGTGTTTCCTATGAGGTAGTAAGTTTGTGGCATGTTTTTGAATAGGCAAATGATGTCTAATAAATGTGAAACTTTTCATAATAAAACTATACTTATCAAGCTCTAATTTTATAGGTCAATTGTGCCATTTGGATTAGTATACCAAGAATTATGAATTTTTGAAGTTAGGTATTGAATCTTGGACCAGTATGGCTTTGGTCATGAATTTGGAATTTTGTGGCTAGAATTGTCTTTGGGCACTATTTTATATTTAAAATAGACTCAAAGAGCTTTAAGTAGGAATTTGAACCACCCAATTGGAGTTCTATAAAATTAGTTATGAATTTTCAAAGTTTGGTAAACATGCTTCAACTTTTGGCTACTATGCAAATTTAAGAAGAAAAGGGCCAAAGGTAATTTCTTTGAACTCTAAGGGTTAAGTTGAGTACTTGGGGCTAGTGTAGTCACACTAGAGGTTAATTAGTCATGGCTCTGCTAAAGTTAGTATTTATCTAGGGCCATGAGGAGACAAAGAAGAAGCAACTTCAATGGTTAGGAAAAGGTACAAGAGGTGGACTTAAGACAAGAGGTAGTGAACTTACTTTTTTTTTTATCAATAGGTAGTGAACTTACTTAACTTGCATGTATTTGATGTGTTTTCTATGTATTGATTTGCAATATTGCTTTGCTTGACTATGTGAAGCATGTATGAATGAATGAAGCTTTCTTTTTGATTATATTTTGGCCATAGATATGTTGCATGAAACAATGAGAATGTAGAAATGTCATTATGTGAACATGAGCCTATGTAAGGCAAGCATATCATGCCCTAGCATTTATCTTCCATGTATTGTTAGTATTGTTTGCTATTGATATTCCCCCTGAATCTTACCCCCTAACCAACCATTTAGACAGGTGAAAATAGGAGGTGTGCTGAGAACAAAAAAGAGAACTACATGAGGAAAATACAGAAGGTTCCGGTTCAATCCAGGAGAAGTAGTTGGTTATTTACAGGCTTTTATTATATTTTAAGTTTGTGAGCATTATGCACAATCCCTGTGGGGAATTCCTGTAATATAATCATGTATATATTATTGGTATATTTATGCTATTCTTGTCTGCCCACCAAAATGTGCATTGCTACTCTAGTTAATATTAGAATAAATAAGGGTGTTAACGCCAAAAGGGCCATTATTTCGGCCAAGCTAAATGGAAAGGAAGAGGAAAAAATATTTATGGCAAAAACAAAAAGATGAAGCAAGAAAGTCAAAGTAAAAAAATGTAGTAAAATTTCAATAATATAATAATTAATTAAGGAAGTGAATTAGGATATTTTTTCAAGAGCTTTTCTCTTTCCTTCAAGAGCTCATTTTCATCCAAGTTAGAGAACAATATAGAGAGTTATTTGAAGACCTAAAAAAATAGAGAAGGAGGAAAGGTTCAAGAGGCAAGCAAGGTTAGTTGGTTGTGAAATCCTTGTGATTAACCCTTATAATTCATGGGAAACCTCTTCTAATCTCTATTCCTTCATGAATCATTCATGCAGTAAGAAAAAATCAAGAGGAAGAGAGAGAAAGAGGGATAGTTTTAAAGAGAGAGGAAGAGAAATCAAAAGGTAACCATAAAATATTGATCCTCTTGTGGTTTATGATTGTTGTTGGTTGTTTGGTTGATTGGTGGCTTTCTTTTGATTGATTTTATGATGTGGAATTATTGAACCCTAAGGGGATATGCTGCCCAATTTTCCATTAATCATGATAAATAAGTGTTTAAGAGGTTAAACAAATAATCAGAAGTGGAAAGGAGGTGATTTGTTGGTTAACATTAAGAAAACACAATTTTCCCTTTTCTTTGGTGAGTTTTGGCCAAGCATAGAAAAGAGGGTTAAAGCTAGAATTTTGTGTTTTTGATGACTCTATTATGTTTCGAATAGAAAATTTTGAAGGTTATAAGTGAATTTTGAAGTTTGAAGGTATTAGGGTGTGAAATGACAATTTTATCCCAAAAATCCTAAGTTAAGAGCTGCCAAAGGCATTTTCATCTTTTGGCAGTGCATTTGGAAAAACTGAGGTCAAAAGTGGATTCTACATGCGAAATTGTGTAGAAATAGCCGAGGACATAATTTTTGGAAAAGTATAGTTGGGCCGGGTTCTAAGGGGTATTATGGTCATTTCGTAGTTTTAAATTAAGATAACCAACAAAATGAGTTTAGAACAATACATGAATGGGTAATAACTAAATTCTTGTAAACTTGGAATTTTAGAACCGGCTAGTTTGCCCAAACAGGGTCAGGGTTAAGGAACAGATAGCGAGCAGAAAAGGGATTTCAGGCAGTAACTCTACCTTTCATAAAATATGTGATTATTCGTATGCTTTTTGTATTCCATATTATGTGATTGGATAGAGTGCTTAGGGCATAGTGAAATGAATAGTGTTTGTGGCATAGTCATATGAATAGTGCATAGGGCACAATAGCAAGTTATGTTCTAGGACCCAGCTGAGGTACACGAACAAATAGGGGTTTGGCCCTAAATTGTGTACACACACCGGATACAGTTGAAATTTTCATTTACATTATGTGGTGCACAACATATTTTTTATCGTATTTGATTGATTGATTGCGTGTTGCTACTGAGATTCGTTTGAATCTCACCCTTTTCCCAAAATTTAAAATATTGTAGCAAAAGGGAGCGGCTCTAGGGACAAAAACGTAAATGCCAGTGATTGAGGGTTTTGGTCCAAAATAAAGTTGCAGTTGGTTATCATTAGTTTTATTTTGTAAATTTTGGGATCTATATATATTTTTCAAACCCTATGGGAAATTCCTATAATGTAAATGAGCACTTTATATCAGTATATTTATGCTATTTTTGTATGACCTTTGAACTATGCGTTAATTACATTGCAAATATCACAATGTTAAGGGGTTAGATAAGAAAAGTGTTTAATTACACACTAGAAAACCCTACCATGTTTAAAATGAACATACTACTTCTCATACAACGTAACCATGATAGAAAAGCTCAAAGTACACTTTCACAAACACTACCATGGTTGAAAAAGGATCAAAACTAATAAACAAAGTTAAAATGATAGAAAAGGATAAAAGCATACACACAAGGACTGTCATGGTTAGCAAAAGTGTTAACCTAATTGAACATTTTTCACAAAATTTCTTCATGCCAAACTAAAAAAAACATTATAATAGGCTCATGGCACAAAGATTTACCACAAACCCAATATCTCAAAGACTCAAGCATTACAAGGTAAAAAGGGACATGTAATCTAGCCCATGAGTCTGGATCCCAACACAAGATAATGCATAAAATAGACTTTAATGAATAGGTTGTAGATAGTTTTCCAAAGCAAAGTTAATGGATCCACAAGAAATCACATGCGACAATCATATAGCCTTCGACTAAATAAACAAAACAACACCAACAACATAAATATCCAAAAGAGAAGTTCATATTCAAGCAAAACACATAACAAAACAAAAGACTTGATAGCCCTAGGTGGTAACATACAACTCTTTATTTCATTAAATAAAGACTTATAAGGGCTTTAGATGCCTATGCCTCGGGACAGTTCCATTTACAATAATTATAACCAAAAGGCTCTACTTGTACAAAAATGGTATTTAAGACTGGCACATTTGGACCAGTTATATTGAATAAGGTTTAAAAAATATGACCGATGGCATTTTGTTAATTATGATCAACTTCAAAATCGGTTCCATTAAAATAAGTTCTTGAATATTATATTTAGACTGGTTTTATAAATAACTGGTCTTAAAACATACATAATTAAAAATATAAATATATGTAATATATTTTCTAGACTGGTTCTAAATATAACAGGTCTAATATATTTTCTGAATTAAAGAAAAATAAAAACAAATTATATGTTTATTTTTTTAAGAATGATTGTAAGGGACAACTGGTCTTAAATATTAAACTTTTAAGACCGATTGTTATTAGAAATCGGTCTAGAAGGAGAGCAAAAAAATTCATTACTTTGAATAACTAGTCTAAAAGAGTACTTTTAAGACCGGTTTTGCAAAGTAACCAGCCTTAAAAGTGCCCTAAATATTTTAGGTCTGCTTTAGCTCACTCCTAATGTTAACTCTAAAATCCAATACTCAAGGTTCCTATAAACCCCTCCCTCGATCGTGGCTACTCCTCCTTCCCATGTCGCTCCTCCATCCTTAACCTCCACCGTCGTTGATGTACATGTATGGTTAAATGTATTACAGTAAGGCTCGGTGTTTCTTCCCTCCGATTGCTTTCTTCCTCAAGCTCGGTTTCTTGCCTCCCTTGGGTTTCTTCCTCAAGTTCCTCCTTCCTATGTCTCCCCTTCATTATTTACCAACACCACTAATGGACGTAGGGGTATGGTGGATTGCATTCTCACATCGCAGTTGCTTGCCTCCCTTGGGTTTCTTCTTGAAGCTTGAACTCTATGAAATTATGAGATACGTTTGGATTTTTCTATTGCTTGCTCTGAGGCATTGTTCTCCCTTTTGAATTATCCTAACTTGTGAGCTTTAATGTAGAATATTATATATGGATGCAAAGTCTCTCTTTCCTTTCTCAGAGCTACTTCTATGTCTCTCAACCTTGATTCTATAACTCTGTATTATTGAATTATGTGTTCTTTATCCCTTTATGCACTTGACTTCTCTTTGTCCTTCAGTTTATTTTAGCTAGACAAAGTTAGATTTTATTTTGTTTTATGGCTCCAATAAATTTAGGAGGTGGAATTGTATAGGGAGAGCATGAGGAAGAAATTTCCAACTAAGATAAAATGAAAGTTTCAAGAGCAAAGTTAGAGACAATTAAATTATATGTAATTACTGGAAAATTCCAAATTTTAAAGAGGAATTGTTTGGGGTAATTGAAAGTATTATAAAAATTTGGAAATTTATTAAGAATTGGGTATTTTGATGTCCTGTACGATATTCAAGTGCTAACAAGGATATAGTAAATGTCTAGAATGTTAATATACTGCTTGAAATGAAAATTGGAGGCTGAAATTTAAAGTGTCATGACCACATAGGAATATAAATTAGCTCATTCAATTTCAAGTGAGGATAATAAGGTGTCCTGGAAAGGATACTCCAGATCCACTAGCTATGGTTAATCAGAGGGAGCCTAGCAATTCTCTGAGCCAAAATCAAAGTGAGCCCCATAACTAGTCCATACAAAGGGGTAGAAGAGGCACCTAATTGAGAGGCATTTCCCTCAATTGGAATATCAAGGAAATGGTTTTAATGCAAGCTGGTAAAGGAGTTTTGTCAGCCCCTAGCATGTAACAAGCCAAGCATCTTAATAGAGGAGTGGAGAAATGTCGATGAACATGTAAAGCAACATATTTGGGAAAACTATCTAGGTATAAAATGATTGCCCTCACTAACTATCAAATTTGTGTGGTTGAATTAAAAAATTTGTCACTTACTATCTAATGCATGCATCATAGCTCACTTAAGATATTCCTCATAGTGACATCTTGTATGAGAAGACATTGACAGATTGTGATGAACATTGGAGGAAGTTTAAGATAATTCTAGCTAACAATTACGTGTATATCAAGGTGAGCCTCATCTTAATCTGTGCGACAAGTATTCTTATATTGACAAACACACTTAGCAAGAATTTAGACAGCTTTGGACTACTATAGAAGCCTTGGTAAGTTGACTTATTTTGCATTTTATTTAGTTATGAATTGTCTTTATTGATTGTAACCTTATGTTTGATTTCTTATTTACAGGTAAAAAGGAAAAAGGCATAAGAGAGTTATAGAAAGAATGATTTCCCCTATACAATGTCTTGTGAGGTTATGCGATGGTTGAAAAATACTTGATGGCGGCCAAATTGAAGAGATTGGAAGAAGTAGCTCAATCCGATCCTTCTATTCTTCTTTCTCCACCATTACCGATATGTTGTGACCAAATGTGGAAGTTCACTCACCAAAAGAGGAGCAGGTTTTATACATGTGAACAATCGCATATAGTTCGTTAAAAAATTGTAAGTATTGTTGTTTTTATTAATTATTTAGTAAACCAATTTCATTACTTATATTTGTCATCTATGTCTTACAGGATGAACTTCAAAAAAAAACAAGTCGAGAGATCGTTTCGGTCGGATAGGAGGAATGATATTTTAATAATTACTATAGGAAAACATGAGCATGTAATACCCCAAATTTTGAGATTCGAGGCTAGAGAATAAGCCTGAAATAAGTGGATTGCTAAGCCCCGATTTAGCAAGATCCCAAATTGTGATTAAGAGATAATGACTCCAAAAGTGGATGTGGTTAGTGATAAATGAACCCTTTTGGAGAATATGATGTGAACTGTAATTCGTATGCTTTGTGAGCAATGCCAAAACCCTGTATTTGAGTTCAATTGTGGATTAACATCCAAATTGACTTAGAATAGAGGGAAGGTATGTTTTGCAATAAATGAAACGATATGAAGTGTTTTGGTGGTGATTCAAGAGGAATTGCCGTAATCAGGGGCAAAGTGGTAAAGTTACCGACCAATTGGTCAGTTACCGAAGAGGAAACTCATTGGTAACTTCAAGATCAATGGTTGAGATTGATTGTCCAACTATTTTTAATGTAAGTATCGTCTTCAATTGGAGGTAAATATTTTACAAATTACACTGTTAAACTTTAATTTGTGTGCTTGCATTATTGTACGTTCATGAATCGTAGGTTAGCTTCCTCTAGCAAAGCGATAAATTTAGAATCCTATGCCCAGTTCAAATCATTGACAAAGGGACCACTATTGCTATTAGACATACATACTTATCAGAGAGGCTTTGTAAAACTGCAATTGAGCGTTTCTTGGCTCCATATGTGCATGAGTAAGAAAAAAAATATATTTCAAAATATATATAATGCTTTATATTTGCTTAATATATAGTCATCCTCTTTTTTTTAGGGATAATTGGCAATTGGTTATTTTATAGAAGAAGAGTTATACTGTCATCCTCTTGTGCTCCCTCCCCTACAAACAAGGGAATGAATTGAAGAAGATCATGAACTCGTAAGTTTTCTCATTACCTATTGTTGGCAATTCATAAAATTTGTGCAAAATAAGTAACCTTTATGATTTTGATGGTAGGGCTATAAGGACATTTTGACACTCTGCTTGAGATAAAGCATATTCGTGACATAAAAGACCCTACATGAATCATGCTAAAGGTTAGTACATATTGGTTTGTTTTAAGAATGTATTTATAAGCCATGCTTTCATACTTGTTTTAATGATATCATATTCTTTTTTAAAGCCATTGGCAACCACCGGGCTCCAACTTATGTGGGTTGTATGTTTTGAGACACATTTATAATGTTATAACAATAGTGAGTTTTTGTAAAACTGAGGAATTTTTCTTCCCTCTAATTTTCTACAAAACGTGTTAGTTGCATGAATTGATATGTTTGTTGTTTTTGTGATTATGTAAAATCATGCATTTATACATGTGAACTTGTTTGAGACATGTCACTGGCCTATGTCTTTTACAGTTACTGCACGATAGTTTTAAACAACAAATTACATGAAGAAGCTGCATGTTATGTTACAAGTTCCCAATGAGAAAGCTAAAAAAATAGGAAATGGTAAGTGGAAGGAAAATGAACACCTAATAGCAACATTTATTTTGTTATAATTTAGTTGTTGATTGCATAACAAATTCCATATATGGCTTGTATGAATTGATTATGGGAACTTGGCATGTATATTTGGATATATATGTATTAGTGATAAGTAATTATAAGTATGGTCTTAGAAGCAGCTTCTAGGATATGTTTTCTAGTATACTAACATAATCAAAGACAAGCAAATAATAATAATAATACTTTTAAAACCGATTGTATAGATAACTAGTCTTAAAAAACTTTGTAAGACCGTTGTCAATACAACCGGTCTTAAAAGTCAAACTTTTAAGAATGGTTTTATGGACAATCGGTCTTAAAAGTGTATCTATAGTGCTCTAAAAAGAGGTCTTTTAAGACCTGTGGTCATCACAACCAGTCTTAAAATAGTGTATTTTAAGACTGGTTGCCAATACAATTGATCTTAAAACTTTTTCTTTTATACCGGTTGCTTAACCGTCTAAAAGGTATCAAACTTTTTAGATACACTGTATCAAGACCTCATCCAGAACCAGTCTAAAAAGTCATTTTTCCATGAGTGCTCACTTGAAAATGTTAAGAATTAACAAGGTGAGAAAGAGTCTCAATAACCATATATCAAACTACATCGTATATAAGAACAGTATATAAGTTAGCGAAGTAGGTTTACCTAATATAATTACTAAACATAATACAATGTAATATCTAAATATATAAACAAACCCTACCCATATCCAACTTTTACCACCCTATTACATCTTGACGTTGAATCAGCCCATTAGACTAAGTAACCCGGACACATGCACCCCACTCACTTGAAGATCAATTGGTCCCATCTTGCATCTACACTACCCATTATTAGAATATGGCTTAAGAGGTTTCAACCCAAAAGAAAAACTCAGCTCAAATTTGAACCAAGAAAAGGAGGTAACTTAAAGGCAAAGCATGATCTTCACACTTCATTCTAACCCAACATAGTCTAAAATTTTAGCTGTCATGTATAGATATTTCACATATCACATTAATTGACAATTATATATGAGTCTAGATCTTTCACAATGCTCTATCATTTATCAATCTGCACAACAAATTTCATACATAGAACATAAATCAATTCGGATCGTTCCAAACTCTATGCTTCACTGAACTAAGTTTGATACTTGAACATACATGTTCCTTTCCAATCGTATTTGCATATTATAAAGGAAAGTAAAGGTTAAAAAACACCTGACAACATAAAGCATGTATAAAAATTAAATTAACCCTGGTTGCCTCCTTCTCAAGCTTAACCTCACCAATTATGGTGCAAGGCACTACATAGACCATCGAGGCATAAAGTCAATCTACATCATCAATATAGATACAAGTCAACATGAGTAAAAAACACTTCAACAATATATTGAATACATCTCTTTATTTCCTTAACTCATTAATTCCAACTATACTTACTTTGACCAACCCATCACGTCCTCATTATCCTACCAAATTCCTCAATCCAATTTATTGTTAATGCTTTCCTCAACTCAAATAACCCAATGGAAATATCAAAAAACCTCAATAACATCCATTCATATTAGATATCCAATTTCATAGCTTAAAGTCTCACTTCCAACATGCCTAAATTTGTAAATTACACTACTACAGATTTAGGCATTTATAATGCCTAATACATAATAGTTATAACTAATAAATGTCATATATATTAAGGTGGAGGTTGTGCAAGGATACATCATGAATAAAAGTAATGGTTAATTATGCACACCATCAGTGTTAAGAGGTAAAATTTGTGAAAAATACAAACATAACAATAGAAGTTAATAACAATAGTCTATTTAGTGATAAAAGTGACAGTTCTTTTGAAACAACTATCATGAAACACTTACAAATGATTCGTCTTCCAACCTTACATCGCAAAAAAAAAGACATATATAATGGTTATGGCAATTGACAATAAAGTATAAATGACAAAAACTACGCTTTATAATAGACAACCGTCATTAAAGAACAAATCTAAAAAACACCTTTTCAAAACCTTTTTTTGTCTGACACCAGTACTAGTTCTCCTAGAGTGAAGTATTCATTTTGTATATAGTACCTTTCTAAAAATCACATTTTCATAACCTCGTTATTCTCTCCCTAATCATGGTTAGATGTCAAAAAATACTCCCAAGGGTCGAAAATATTAAGCCCTTCAAGAGCCAAGAGCACCCACCATGAAGCCCTATTCAAAACTTATGTTTTTAAACTCAAAATCATGACTTATATACATATTATGTGACGTTCACCACAGCTAATTGCATTATTCACCATGACAATGACACAAAGAGGGTAATTGGACTTCAAAAACTCTATAATCAACTCTACACATATAAAAAAACTACCTATTTAAGATCTTTGAAAGCTTAGGATGTCTACTTTCTAATATGAAAGGAATTGTCAAAAAATAATATCATTTGACAGTTAAAAATTACAAATTTCCAATATTGCTCAAAATATATAAAGGTAGCAAGGGGCTCAACTTCAAAAGTTCATAATGAATTCTACATATTACTAAAAATTACAAATTAAGACTCTTTTGAAAGCTTGAGATGTCTAATTTCGGATGAAAATAATATTGTTTGACCCTCAAAAACACCCAATTTCCAAAACTACTCCAAAAAGACAAAATATATGACTTTCAATCATCACCCTTAGAATAAGTTCTAAACCTCATTCAAACAAATTAAACCACTTAATTATTTTCCTCCTTCTTTCACTTCTTCCACCATAGTTAATAGCGTGTTGCCGCAAATGGAACTCCCCTTATGTCTTTGTGTGGTCAGGTTCACCAAAGGGATAGGGTGGTGGTTTGGGCTTTGGGTCTTCATTAAGGGAGTTTTCTTAGTTCCTTTCATATATTTTCTCCATTATATACTTAAATTTACCAAGTCTTAGATGTAAATTTGTATATTTTATTGAGATTGAGCTAGAATCCAAAAATTGTTGGGCTATAATTTTGTGTATTTAGACTAGATGATGCATTTGAGAACCATGAGGTAAAAAACCACTACTATTTTTTGTTTTTTAGATATTTAAAAATTAATTGTTACGGTAAAGTAGCCCAAAAAATCACTTGATTCTTCATGGTTATTAGTAAACAATCATGACTTATATTAGTAACCATGTCAATTTAGATGGATTTGTTCAGATATATAACACTTTCCATTCTAAAGGTCAAGAATCAAGAAAGTAATGGTCAGGAACAAGAGGATGACATTATTCATGCCTTATCCTTGATCGATATATCGTGTGACAAAAGGGACGTGACATGGTTGTATGATAGGTTGCATCGTGATAACGATCCTCATATGAATTGGGTAGTCGTAATGTCTTGCTAGAGGCCACTTGCAACTTTTGGGTTAGTATGGTTATTGGCCCACTGCCAACTTCATATGGTCCTACAGGGTCACACACAAGAATGGCCCAACACGAGATAATGTTTAATTTAGGGTGGATGAATTTTATATATATATATATATATAATATAAAATTCATTAATAATATTATATAGATATATATATATTTTTGAAAGATATATCTTATATATATATATATATATGTATATATATTATATGATTTTATTATATTTAATAATATTATATAGATGTATATATTTTCGAAATATATATATCTTATATATATATATATGTATATATATTATATGATATTATTATATTGTGTTAGTTTTAAAATTTAATTTATTAAGATATATTAAATTTAATAACTAACATGATAGAGATATAGTATCTCAGATTTAATTTATGAAGATAAATTAAATCTAATGGCTCTTTATTTGGATTAAATAAATAGGTTAAATTAAAACAGTTGGACAGATTTAATTTAAACTGAATTTATTTAATTAGCTCATCAAGATAATTAATTGTTAATTAATTTCAAAATTAATGGTGATTAATTTTGAAATTTGAAAATAGCCCTCATAGGTTATAAACTTGATAAAGCAGATACATTCATATACACATGAGAATTGAGAGCCGCAAGTGAAACCCGAGGAGATATTAGAGGCGCTAGCACGCAGTCTCGGTTGGAGAGCATTCGTGTGGATACCAATAGAGGGAGCGGACTTGACGTGTTGGCTCCTAGAGATCGTGAAAACTCTGAATCATCAAAAGGTATGAATCCTTCCAACTTGGTTTAAACGCCGTTGATAGATCCTCGATTAGGATCGGTGAAAATTTTTAAAATTCTTCCGCTGTGCCTACCGATTCTAACAATTTTCATACTCAATGTTTCATACATTACATCTATGAATATAGCATGGACATAAATAGAGCATCAATCATTCATATATGCTCCACACAATTCAACAAAGCAATGACATTCATCAATATGCAAGCATAAATATCAAGTACATGCAAATTAGGTAAGTTCACTACCGTTTGTCTTTATGTCCTCCTCTTATTCTCTTTTCTTTCAATGATTGAAGTTCCTTGGACTTCCTTCCATTTCTTCTTCTTTGATCTCTCATGGTAGGAGATACACAATCATATTTGTGGTTAACTTATTAGAGCTATGAAAGCATATGTAGTGGCTTGCCTTCCCGTACATAATCTTTAACTCTAATTTTTGGATCCTTAATCCAATTCTTCTAAAATTATTTCTACATGCTATTCCTACAAAATTTTGCATGTAGAATCCATTTTTTATCTCTAATTTAACAAAACCCAACTCTTTCACCATAATTCATTCATGGCCAAAACATAGGGTCTTTTGGGCTAAAATTCTGCTTTTGATTTTGACACTTCGAAAATTGGTTTCTCACCTTTATCCCACACAATTTTTCATTCTAAACTCCTTAGAAGCATCAAAATCACAATCCTTCATAGGGTTCTTTGTCTGGCTGAAATATCACCCTAAGCTCAGACGAAATGCTTTCTTACAATTCCAACCACATAACTTCCTTTACATCATTTCCACCATACTTAACCCTTATTTATCACCATTTTCATGATCTCAAGAACATCAAAACCCTATTTTCCCTCTTTGGCTAGAAGTTAAGGTATAATATAAACTCACGAATACTTCTCAAATCCTCAAGATCTTATACTTAAATTAAAGGATACGCTTACCTCTATCTAATGCTATAGCCCGTTCTTGAATCTGGCAACATATGCTCCTTAGAGGTATCACAAAATTCCTTCATTTAAGAAATTAAAAATGTAGAAATGTAGTCGTTCACAAGTAGAACAAGATTCATGAACGCTTGATTGGCCAAAAACATGATTTTGGGGGTGAAATTCCCTAAAAAACACTTTGGTTCTTTAAAAACACTCTTCCTTCTCTCCTCTTTCATTTTCCCTTCATTTTCTCTATTTCCTCCCCCCTTTTTTTGGATGAAATTAATAAGTGTAGGGAGGTGTTGGGAATTTAATAAATTTCTAGGGTTCTAGGTGCTCCTTTTTCCCTGGGGTGCCAAACACTCTTCTTGAAACCCGGGGTGCTAGGTGCTCTTTTTGAAACCTGGCCTCCTCCCTCTCTCACATATTTGGGCATCCTCAAGGGTCAGGGGAAGCAAAAGCCTGATGATTTTCCTAAGCTTTCATGCTCAGTGTTAAAAAAAGTCAAACATGTGGGCAGATTGGGGAACGGTGAGTTGTCCTGACCTTTTGGACATATGGCACTAGAGGGCTAGGTGGTGCCTTCTCACTGAGTCAACCTAAAAGTGAAGGCTAGGTAGCGCTGTTATGTTGTTCTAACCTAAAAGCTACTTTATTAAAGTTAATTTAATAAAGCTACTTTGCAGTGTCTCCTTCAAGAATGCGCCACATGTGCTCTTACACCTCAGAATTTTGCCATGTGTTCATTTACATCTCTAGAATATGCCATGTGTCTCTACACGGCTTTAGATGGTGCCACATCTATCCTGGTTTCTCGGTATTATGCCATATATACTCTGGTGTATCCCTGAATATGACACCTAAACCTATACTCCTCAAGAACATGTCAAGTGTCTACGTATGCCATAAAATGACATTATACATGTATATATTCTCTGAACAAGTGGAGCCAAATCTATGCTCTTTCAAAGACATAGGGCGTATGTATCTGCCTTGAAAATGCCATGTGCACACTTATACCAGCATATTTTATCTGACTAATTTGTCACATGTCTCATGAGATCGGTAGGTGGTATCATCTCATTAAGCCAACCTAAAAGCTACTTTATCAAAAAGCTGCTTTATGTAAAGCTACTCTGTAAAAAGCTACTTCATACATATGGAACCCACATGGTATAATACATGCACTCATATGACCTAACCACATGGCACCAAGTGTGCCAGAATGCACTTGCACTGGTATATTTTATCCAATTACTTTCTCATGCTGAGCCCTCATATAACCCCAAGAATTATTCCCTAGCCAGAAGGGCTACATCATATAGTCCTTGAGAATCATTCTATCTCTCAGACATTCTTGGGACTCTTTCCAATTGGGACCCTTTCAAACTAGGTTTAGCAGTCTACTTGTTTTAGGCTTAGTCTTAAGTTCTTAGGCCCAAAATTTGAAATATTACAATTCTCCCGCGCAATAAATTTCATCCTTAAAATTTTGAATGCCATATGGAGTCAACTATGCCTAGCAGGATCACCTCTTGTACTCAATTTATCTCTTTCATATGCAATACTCACAAAAGCATGCAACACAAATCACCATACCATCAGTGAAGATCACCAATGGCATTTATCAATCAATACAAAGCATAAACATATTCATAAGACCTATTAGTCTAATAATGTAGGGCTAGGCAACACAACATCGAATACTGGACTGCTGGTCCAAAACCATTGTGCTTGGTCACACATGTCTTACAGCCCAGGACCTCTGCCCCATGCTTCACGCACATCAGGTCTGACTGGCTTGGGTCATTATCTTGTACAACTTTTAAGTGAATATCAATCTCAGGCCTAAGGACACACTAATCCAACAGGTATTATGCCCTCAGAACATATAATCTAGCATCGATGCTAAATACATATTAGGATTTACAACTCGAGACACATAGTCAAATAGTTACGCTAAATACATTACAGGCTCCATCTCTTGTTACTCAAGCCATTCATTTACTTATGTAATGTTCTTAAAGCATGAGAAACAAACCATCCAATAGTAAGCATGAGCAATCATAAGACACAAGTACAATACAAATAGTATGTCAGGTCTTATTGCCCAGGGTGTTCGCCCCATACAAGTAGCACAACCACGTCTTAATACAATTCGGCAGCCCAGGGTTACTGGCCCAAGCAAACTTTCATACTGAATCCTACTACCTTAGTCTTCCATCCTTTATATTCTCAATACTCATTGGGTGTCTGCCCGTCATATTCTGAATACTCACGAAACAAACATGTGTGATGGTAAAACAGACATGCAGAGTATTATATAAGATACAAGAGCAAGAGTTCTTTGACTTCCTCTTTCTTGTCAAGCCTATTTTGCATTTTGCATTTTTCTTTTAAAAAACAACACTGGAGCACTTATGGTAACACACTGGGTCATATAAACCCCTTTTTCAAGGAAACCCAGCCAATATGGGATTCATTACAATGCATCACCCTCGAGAGCTGACATCTTGAAGGCTCCACTCTATGACATTATACTTGGTGCTTTACTCAATCATTTACTAGTCAGACCACCAATTAGAAGCCTCCAGAGGTAGCCCTCTTCGGTCGACTAGCCAAGACGACATCCCAGTGCTCCACTCTATGGCACTTCACCCAGTGTTTCACTCAACCTTTCATTAGTCAATCCATCGGATTAGTACTCGTCGTAGGTAACCCTCTTCGGGTTGCCGCCTCTCAATGAAATCACCATTGTAACAAGAACAAATCCTTAAGAGAACCGTACCCCATACAAACAGACTATTAGGGTTGGAGAAACCAAGGCCTTATATGACCTCTTTTTCTCTAACAGTTTTGTAATCTACTCCTTTAATCTCATCAATTCACCTGGTCTCATATTCATATTTCGAATACAATTACCCCATGAAGATAAATCACATTCATTATATACCAGAGTGCACAACCAAATTCCTGGCAAATCCCGAGTTCCATACCTTTACTAAAAGTATACAAATTCCCATTTAGGGGATTACACAATATCTTTCCACAATATACATCTCAAATCTAAAGATGCATACAAATTATATAATGCTCCCAATCTATGATAACCAACTACTAACTATTACTCCTAACCAAGAGCTTAACCCGTCCTTAGTTACTTTCTTCTTTCTTGAACCGCTTGCCCTGTTTGAAAGGTTAGTCAATGGAAAGAATGAGATTCAAAAGAATCCCAGTAGTAACAAATCACTCATACCACACAAAATCACATAGCATGCGAGGATATCAAATAGCCTTTCAGCAGCACAAATAGCCTTTTAGCTCACATAGTCAATCCCCCATAAACTACCGCCCCAACGGGATGGTCCTCTACTAAAGGAACCGCCTATGAGGCCATAGGTGAAAGACACACAAATACACAAGCTTCACGGCATCCGTAACATCACAAAACAATGATGACACATACATACACTGCATTCATACATAGTATAAGGGAAGAGTCACAACCTTATTCTTCCACGTGTGCTCTGGCACAAGTAGATCACGATCAGGGAAAATATCGAATCCTGACAATCAAATAAAGGATATAGGGTTATTCCCTTTTCCAATTCCTCAATTACCAAACACTAAAGTTGGTTATCATTCACAACCTTTAGGTAGCTACTAAAGCCTAAACACATACCCAAAGGATTGAGAAAAAACTATACTAAAGGCCACCTCTTAAAAGTGCAAAATACTGATTTTTGGGGGTTGGCTGCAGCCAAAAATTGGTCAGAAACATTTAGGCCACAGCCCAAAACATTTGGCCGCAACCAAGAAAATTCTGTTTCTTGGCTGAAATTCCTAAAATCATGACTACTTCGAGAAATATCAAAATGAGGTGATTTTAAAGCCAAATGAAAGATATTTAAGTCCTCTTTTCTAGAAAAATATGGACTATTACTAGAAATCACCATAAAAATATAGAATTACTCAAAATCAAACACTACTCCAAAACATATTCTAGTTTTAATCCCAAATGTTGGACAATCATAACTCCCAACTCACAAAATGAAATGACACAAATTATTTGTCCATTTTGAAGCTTTGGATGTGAACTTTAAGACTTGAAATTTTCAGAATTTTTAGGCATCTCTTGCCCATTCAAAATGCTCACACAAGCACATTGCCTAGGACAGAGTTCACACTAGACAGATTTTCATATTTTCACAATTGCTTCCAATGGTTCCCATTTTCACATCAAACACCATTCCAACACAAAATTTCACAAGGAATCCATTGGAAATACTAAAATAACCAAACTCACATCATATTGACATGTTTCCATAAGATTCAGAACATGTCAACACAATTCACAATACAAACTCAACATTGCACAACTATCCATCTCAAGTTCCCAAATCAATTCCAATAGCTACAAAACACAACATGACACCAATTGCACCACAAAACACCATTCATTTCATCCATTTTGAAATTACACAAAATCAGGGAAAAATTTCACAATTCACAAAACTTAAACCAATAACCACAAAACTTAGGTCAAAGTGAAGCTATCACTTACCTCTTCCTCTTCCTCAAACCAATTCTTTGATTCCTCCAACTTTAAGATTCCTTAATCCCTCAAAACAACTTATTTCACAAATCTAAAACAAGAGAGATAAAGCTCTTATTATTATGAACAACATTAAAGAAGAGTGTTTGAGCAAAAGAGGACAACAAACCAACTAAAATCTCACCTCAAACTTTCTCTTTCTTCCTTGCACTTGGATGACCATGGGAGCTTTGGAGAGAGAGAGTGTGAGATCATTTTTTTAGCCAAAATGGCCTCTTGGCTGACCTAAAGAAGAGGAGAAGAGAGAGGGAAAGCTTTGACAAATTGACCAAGATCCAAGGGTCCAAAAAGTGCTATATGTCACACCCTTATCATATCTCTCATGAGTTCACATAAGCACACACACACATGATTCCACCCATTGATCTCTTGCACAAATCAATCCTAACCATTGATCT
The DNA here is from genome assembly GCA_963242795.1 of Inga leiocalycina. NCBI lineage: Eukaryota > Viridiplantae > Streptophyta > Magnoliopsida > Fabales > Fabaceae > Inga > Inga leiocalycina. The sequence continues at coordinate 54,371,535 of OY725323.1, forward strand.
TGAAGTTACCAATGAGTTTTCTCTTTGCTAACTGACCAATTGGTCGGTAACTTTACTATTTATCCCTTGATTATGGCAATTTCTCTTGAATCGCCACCAAACACATTTTATATCACATTTCCTCTTGCCATGCGTCATACCCTTCCCTTATGATGCATTTCAAGCTTTGACACACAATTATGCTTAAATACAGGGCTTAGGCATCTCTACAACACATTCAACTCACAATGTATATCGTATTCTCCAAAGTTCACCATTTTACTTTATTTAATACCCCAAAGATAGAAGAATCATTAGGGAATAAACTTGGGCTCCTACTAAACCGGGGCTTAGCAGTACACTTATTTCAGGCTTATTCCCTAGCTTCAAATGTCAAAATTCAGGGTATTACATTTCTCCCCCCGTTCAATAAATTTCATGCTCAAAATTTGTTATACCACTTAAACCATAACCTCGGATGCCTCTTCATGACAGCTTCCGTTCCATAAATTATTTCAAATTAGGACAGTCCCTTTTAGACCACCCACACAACAGTACATCACATATTTGATTCTCATAAAATCTTATATGAACTAATGTGTCATGCATGGTTCTTTCCAATTACACAACACTTAAGGCTCTCCTAGTCATCACACAATTCTGTAATTACCCCATATAGGTAACAACGCCATATATTTGGCATAAGCCCGAATGCAACACAATTTCCATGAAACCACAATCGGCCAAGGATACAACTACCACACGAACACAATCACCATACAATTACTAAACAAATGCAATCGCCGCCAAATATAATTGCCACCAAATCCATCATAACATAACCACAATCACCATATGGCCCCAGATTATGAGTAGGCTAATGCATTTCTCAAGACCCCGCAGTTGGAAGGCATAGGCCACCACCCTTCTCGATCTAGTCACCCCTTCTGGAAGTAACTCAAAACACCACAAGCTCACCACATTAAACAATAGCCTCTGCTATATTCGCAAATGCTTCGACTTCTATTGTATCTACTTTCACAGCATTACCCTCAGCCGTACACCACCAATGACTCTGCTAGTAGTAACCGAGACTTTGGGCATCCACAACAATATCACATCACTATATCAACTTTCACGGTGTTACCCTTACCCGTACACCCACCGTGACTCCGCTAGTAGTAATCGAGATTGTTGGTTATTAACAACAATATCAGGCTACTCTGAAATCTTAATCTCTTCTATCCGAGGCTCCCTACAGTAACGGTCCACCTAGAATATCAATCTCTTCTATCCAGGCGATCGACCGCAAGTCTCAATCTCCCAATACCACCCTCATCCTCTTTCTCCGCCGGGGATACACACTACAATCACCTGAACCGTTGTTAGCTACTCAATGACTATTGGCATAGTGGTACATACACATTATGATAGCTTGCACTGTTTGCAAGAATACCTCAACTATCGCCGCTTGCCCAAATATGTCATCTTTTTGCTGTTTGCAAGAATACGTCATCTTTTACCACTTGTACAATACACATTACCTTCCAAGCATTCACAATCTCAATACACATGACCTTCCCAGCATTCACATCGTTACATATACAAATTACAGACTCTAATTTCATGCACCACCTTTCAGCCTGGGGTCAACACCGATGATACCAGCCTAGTGGCTAGCTATGCTGGCGATGCCGGGGTAAGTGCCCTCACAAGTGAGAACCCTTGATCATGTAGTTGAATTCGCCATCAGCTGAACTAGCTCTGCTCTGCTACACAACCCCACCCCAATCTTAGCTTATTCACAGAGTCTTCCTGACTTTTGCATAGTCGCATCCCCCTTATTCCACCACCTTGAAGGGACGGTCCTACCACTAAAAGCACCGATGGGCTGTGGGTGAAGAATTTACACACATCACTCGTATTCCACCTCCCTGAAGGTATGGTCTTCCCACCGTCAACACTGATGGGCTGCAGGTGAAGAAATCATGTACATCCCCCATATTCTATTGGCCCGAAGGCATGGTCTTCCTACCATCAACATCGATGGGCCACAGGTGAAAAAATCATATATCTTCAACAGAATCACATATGGGACTGGATATATCTTTAACACTGATGCCTTTTACAACTTCATATTCAGTACTATAACTCTTTCCATCATACTGGGATCCTCTAAGACCCCTTCTCACAAAATCACTTGGTCCCGTTACTTCCCGAAGCCAAAACTAACACATCATTCTTATTGCCTTGAACTTTTGATTAGTGTAGTTCTCAAACATATCACATTCACCATGCTTCTGCTGCACACTCTGAGGTCTACTTCCTCATATGTGCTTTAAAAATGTCAGGTCGATTGAATAGGAGTCCCATAGGAATTGTAATACCCCGACTTTTGAGATTTGAGCTTAGAGAATAAGCCTGAGATTAGTGGATTGCTAAGCCCCAGTTTAGCAAGATCCTAAATTGTGATTAAGGGTTGATGACTCCAAAAGTGGATGTGGTTAGTGATAAATAACCCTTTTGGAGAATATGATGTGATTTGGCACTCAAATATGATTCGTGTGTGTTGTGAGCAGCGGTGAAACCCTATATTTGAGTTCAATTATGGATTATCATCCAGATTGACTTAGAATAGAGGGAAGAATTGAATGGGGTGTTGTGTTGGAAATGGTGTCATAGTGTGTTTTGATGTCATTGAAATTGGTTTGGAACTTTGGAATATAAAAGTTGCAATGTTAGGTTTTGAAATGTGAATTGTGTTGACATGTTGAGATTGTTGTGAAAACATGTCAATGAGATGTGAATTTGATTGATTTGGTGTTTCCAACATATTCCTTGTGAAAATTTATGTAGGAATGATGTTTGGTATGAAAATGGAACCATTGGAAGCAAAGATGCAAAATCTGAAATTCTGTCCAGCGAAACTCTATTCTGGGCAGTCAGTTTGTGTGGACGTTTTAAATGACCAAATGGTGTGTAAAAGTTCTGAAACTTTCCTGTCTTAAATTACACATCCCAAGATTCAAAATAGACAAATAATGTATGCCATTTCCTTTTGTGAGCTAGGAGATATGACTGTCCAAAGTTTGGGATGGAAACTGAACTCTGTTTTGGGGCAGTGATGGGTTTTATGTAATTCTAGAATTCTATGGTAATTTTTGGTAATGGATCATATTTTTTCTATACAGAGGACTTAAATACCTTTCATTTGGCTTTGGAATCAACTCATTTCAATTTTTCTATAATTAGTTATGAGTTTTCAAAGATTGGGCAGAAAATCTGCCAGAAAATCCGAAAATGTCAATTTTGGAATTATGACATCATCATAATTAAAGATGACATAAGCTAAATGTTATAAAGTCATCATCCTCTTCCTCCATCAGCCAAAAACCGTGCAGCACCATGGAGAAAGAGAGGGGGAGTTTTTGAGAGAGAAGGGGAGGAAAACTCGCGAGGTAGGTCTATTTCTTCGGTGAATTCGTACCTAACGAATATAATCCTTCTCCTAAGCTTCTCTTATATATTATGTAAGGTATTTGAAGCACAAATCTTGGTGTTTTTAAGTTACGGTTTTCAGCCACAAGAAGGGAAAGCCAGAAGGAAGAAGAGGTAACTTCCTAAACTTCGTATATTGACTATTCTGGCTGCTGTGGACAATTTAATCAATGAGATTTCGCCGGATTGTCTTTGTTTGTAAAATTTGGAAATATTGTGTTAGTAGTGTTATGCTGCCAAAATTTGTACTAAATGGTAGTTCTAACCTACTGGAATAGTCAATAAAGTGGTTAGGAGTAGAAAGAAACGCATTTACGGAGCCGAAACCGAAAAACCCCAATTTTTCCCGGGGAATTGAGAATTTTGGCCAAGCCTAGTTTAGAGGGGATAGAGATGGATTTTCAATCATTTGATGATTCCATTGAGTTCAGGAGTGAAAATTAGGTGGGTTTACAGTTGGTCACTTTTTCGGAAAAGGCCGAAAAAGCATAATTACGAAAACGCCCCTGAAACCCTTAAAGTGGGGCTGCCAAGGGTAAATTTTTAAATTGGCATTGAATTTGATAATTCCGAGTCCAGAAATGGATTACTTGGGTGAAGATATGTCAGAATAGCCCATGTCGAAATTTCAAGAAAGTACAGCCAGACCGGGTACGGCGGGGTCGGGATGGGTCCCCGGGGGTATTTTAGTAAATTTTCAATATAACCTCACATAATTCCTAGAAACACTATGGAAGTGTCTAAATAATACATTTCACATTGTAGGATCGAATGTGAAGCCCCGAGTTAGTGGCACGCAAATTGAGGAGAAAAGACTGGAGGTAGGGGACTTACCTTACTTGCATGTATTTGATATCTTTGCTTGTGTAGTGATGTATGTGATTGCTTTACTTGATTGTGTAGAGCATATTTGAATAAATGAAGCTCTGTCTTTGTTTTGCTGTGGCCATAATTTTGTTACATGAAACATGGAGCATGCAGAAATGTCATTATGGGGCATGCATCTAGATAAAGCTAAGATGTCATACATATAGCATCTATCATACATGCATTATGGTATCTGTTTCCTACTAAGATTCTCTCGAATCTCACCCTCTCCTACCAACAATTTAGATAGGGCAAGTGGCTCGTGGAGGGAACGGCTAGGACTCCTTCGAGATGAGAGTTGGTAGTTAGTTATCAATGAGTTGTGAAGACTATATATGATTCGGTTGAATATATGGTTATGAATTTGAGATGAGATTGTGTAATCCCTATTTGAAGAATTGTAATGGGCAATTGTTCCCTGTGTATCTTTAGCAAAGGTATGTACTTGAGATTGCCAAGATGATTATATTGTGCACTCTGATATTTATATGAATGTGATTTATCTTCGCGTAGTAATTGTATTTGAAATGTAAATATGAGCCCAAGTTAATTAGATTTTAAAAGGTATTTTTGTAAACCCTATCTCAAAGAAGGGATTTTAAATGAGTTTTGATTATTATTGGTCTCTATTTTATTTTAATCGCGTATTTCAGATATAATTACAGAGGGGGTTATAGGAATCTCCACTACAACTAACAACATTCACAATCCTTATTTGTCTGTGACAGACCTTGACTCGGTTCAACTTGAATCATTCAGAGCTATATGAATTCTTATCTCAAGAAAATCTATTCAATGTGGGATTCATTACAATCCACCATCATTAAGAACCAACCCAATGCTATTCTATGATTCAACATCACAGCGGCTGCACTCCATGGTTTGTCATCAAAGCAGCTACACTCTAGGGTTTGTTGTCACAGCAGCTCCATACTACGGTTCATTGTCATGGTGGCTCCACACTATGGTACCATACTCTCCTATGTAGCCCTTTGTGATCAGATTTCCCTATAAATAGCCCTCTCTAATCAAAATTCTCCATAGGTAGCCCTCTCCTATCAGAACTTTCTGTAGGTAGCCCTTTCCAATCTGAATCCTCTGTAGATAGCTCTTCTTAGTTAGTTGTCTCTCACTGAAGGTTTCATTGTAATGAGAACTTAGAAGCCATTTACACATTCCATTCTCTATCTCAACCTTAAGACCATATCTCTTATCTATTCATAGTTCTATCATGAACCATCCTCAGGTCAGTGGCACATTCCAATTTCATAACATTAGGGCAATATTCCGCCACCAACAATCAGCGCCCTTATAGCTTGCACATAGCCAGTCGTATTTACACCTTTGGTTTTACTCTTCAAATTCTCAGGTGGACCATTAGGTTCTTTATCCCCACAATAATTCACCACATCAAAATTGCAAATAATGTATACACATGGCCCTTAAACTCATATATCCATAAATAGTAGAGACATTAATGTGTATACCACAACCAATCACAAATCATTGCCTGTTTCTAGGCCAAACTGGGGGAACTATCCTAGCAAATCCACCATTATCAGAAACTACAGCTTTGATACAAAAATGTAACCCCCTCTGTAATTATTATTTGAAATACGTGATTAAAATGAATTAAAGACTATCGAATAAAAAAAACTCATTTCAATTCCCCATACTTAAGATATGGTTTTCACAAATACATTTCGAAATCTAATATACCTGGTCTCATATTTATATTTCTAATACAATTACCTTGCAAAGATAAATCACATTCATTATATATCAGAGTGCACAACCAAATTCTCAGCAAAACCTGGGTTCTATACCTTTACTAATAGTATACAAATTCCCATTTAGGGGATTAGACAATATCTTTCCATAATATACATCTCAAATCCAAAAATGAATACAAATTATACAATACTCCCAATCTATGACAACCAACGACTAACTATTACTCCTAACAAGGAGCTTAACCCGTCCTTAGTTGCTTGCTTCTTTCCTAAACCGCTTGCCCTGTCTGAAAGGTTAGTAAATAGAAAGAATGAGATTCAAAAGAATCCCAGTAGTAACAAATCACTCATACCACACATAATCACATAGCATGCAAGCATATGATCATGTAGCACAGCAACACAAATAGCCTTTCGGCTCACATAGTCAATCTCCCGTAAACTACCACCCCAGCAGGACGGTCCTCCGTTATGGGAACCCCCCATGAGGCTGCAGGTAAAAGACACATAAATGCACAAGCTTCGCAGCATCCACAACATCAAAAAACAATGATGACAAATACGTATACTGCATTTGTACATAGTATAAGGGAAGAGTTACTACCTTATTCTTCCACGTGTGCTCAGGCCCAAGTAGATCACGATCAGGGCAAGTATTGAATCCTAATAATCAAATCAAGGACATACGGTTATTGCCTTTTCCAATTCCTCAACTTCCAAACACTAAAGTTGGTTATCATTCATGACCTTTAAGTAGCTACTCAAAGCCTAAAATATGCCCAAAGGATTAGGAGAAACTATACCAAAGACTACCTCTTAGAAGTGTAAAATACTAATTTTTGGGGGTTGGCTACAGCCCATAAATACAACGGCTGAGGACAAAAATAGGTCAATAACATTTGGGCCATGGCCCAGAACCTCTGGCCAGGGCCCAAAACCTCTGGTCACGACCAAGAAAATTCTGTTTCTTGGCTGAACTTCCAAAAATCATAACTAATTCTAGAAAAATCAAAATGAGGTGAGTCCAAAGCCAAATTAAAGATATTTAAGTCCTTTTTTCTGGAAAAATATGGAACATTACTAGAAATTACCATAAAAATACAGAATGATCAAAATCCAACACTACTCCTAAACAGATTCCAGTTTTAATCCCAAACTTTGGACAACCATAACTACTATTTCACAAAACGAAATGACAAATTATATGTCCATTTTAAAGCTTCGGATGTTAACTTTAAGAATTGAAAGGTTCAGAATTTTTAGGCATAATTTGCCCATTCAAAAATGTCAATACAAAAAAACTGCCCAGTATAGAGTTCACACTAGACAAATTTTCTGATTTTCACAATTGCATCCAATGGCTCCCATTTTCACGTCAAACACCATTCCCACACAAATTTTCACAAGGATTCCATTGTAAATGCCAAAACAACCAAATTCTTATAACATTGACATGTTCCCACAAGTTTCACAACATGTCAACACAATTCACTATACAAACTCAACATTGCACAACTTTCATCTCAACTTCCTAAATCAATTCCAACGACTAGAAAACACAACATGACACAAATTGCACCATAAAACACCACTCAATTCATCTTTTTCAAAATTACATAAAATCAGGGAAAAATTTTACAATTCACAAAACTTCACCAATAACCATGAAATATAGGTCAAAGAGAAGCTATCAGTTATATCTTCCTCTTCGTTAAACCAATTCTTTGATTCCTTTAACTTCAAGATTCCTCAAGATCTCAAAAAAAATTCTTTCAAAAATATAAAATAATAGAGATGGAGCTCTCATCACTATAAACAATATTAAAGAAGAGTTTTTGAGCAAAAGAGGACAACAAACCAACTAAAATCTCACCTCAATTTTTCTCTTCCTTCCTTGCACTTGGACAACCATGGGAACTTTGGAGAGAGAGAGTGAGATCAGGGTTTTTAGAATTTCAAGAGCAGGTGTTTTATGTCATCTAACAAGAGCCAGAGTTCAAGAACCAATGAAAGAACCTAGGGAAGTGAAAGAGGTAAGTAAGAGCTTCATTTTGAGATATGGATTGTGTTCATTGATTGAGGATTTTGGCATGTGAATTTCTACCCTAATTTTTGGTTATGCTAGGGTTTGGAGGTTTTGTGGTGTTTTGATTATACAAATGGTGTCTTGTGATGTCTAAAGAACATACAAAACTAGTTTAAAGATTTAATTGGATGTTTAGTGATAATTGGATTATATGTTTAATTTTTGCCAAAACAGGACACATAGAAGGAATGGAAATTTAATCATTTTGAGGCTACATTGTGTTCTACATGAAAAAATATATAGGAATAGCCCCTAATTCTATGTGATTGGAACACAAATTGAAAGTTACAATGTTGTTGTCTAGTTATGGTTTCCTTGCGTGGTAGTAGTTTGCATTAGGTTTTGAGTAACTGAATGATGTCTAATGCCTATGATATTTTCTAGAATGGAAACGGACTTAATAAGCTTTAATTTGATAGGTCATATAAGTTATTTGAAGATGTACACTAGGAGTTATGTATTTTTGAAATTGGTCATATGAAAATTGGCATGTTTTTGGATAGTGTCCAATAAATGGCCATTCAGGATTTTTGTATGCCCAATTGGATAAGGGCAATATTTTTCCCTTAAACTAGACTTAACAAAGGTCACATAGCCTTTCAAACCATTGCAATTGGACTTTATGCAAAGAGATATGAATTTTTAAAATTAGTTCACAAATTCTACCAGCTTTAGTAAATGTGCGTAAATTACAAAATATAACGGCACATTGTAATTTTTTTGAACTCTAGGGGTAGAAATTAGTCCTTTAGGATAATTTGACCACTTAACTTATTGGTTGACTTGGTAAAATGACTATAATGACGCTAATGCTAATCAACATAAGAGTTTGAATTATGAAAGAATTGGAATAGGTAATAACTTATCGTCTGTAAATGCTAATTTATAGGATTTGATATCTACCCTGAGCACGAGAAATCAATATAAGAACAAGATCAGAAAGGCCAAGGTAGTGAATCTTTCTCTTATATAATGTATAATGCTTTGTATGTATGTTCAGTGTAATATCCCAAAAAGTGAGTAAAGGCTAATGACTTTAAAAGTGGATATAATTATTGTTGAATAAACACTTTTGGAGAATGTGTGATGGGAATTTGGATATTTTAATGATTCCAATGGCTTCCTTGTGAAAATTCATGTGGGGAGAGTGTTTATTGTGAAATTGGAACCATTGGGAACAATCGTGCTAAAGTTGAAAACTCTGTCCATTGAAACTCTGTACAGGGCAGCCAATTTGTATGGACGTTTTAAACAGGCAAATGGTGTCTAAAAATTCTGAAATTTTCCAGTATTAAAGTTCACATGTCAAGCTTCAAAATGAACATATAATTTGTATCATTTTGATTTGTGACCTAAGATTTTTGGATTTTTGAAGTTTGCCCAGCGGAAATAATTATTTTCTGGAACAGTATGCAAAGATTGAAATTCTGGGAATTTTGTGGTGATTTTCAGTAATGGCCAATATTTTTCCTATGAAGAGGACTTAAATATCTTTCATTTGGCTTTGGAATCACCTCGTTTCGATTTTTCTAGAATTAGTTATGATTTTTCAAAGTTAGGGCAGAAAATCTGCCAACAAATCCGAAAATGGAAAATTTGTGATGGTAACTTTGTAATTATGGGATAATTTGTGATCAGCCCATTTTGGCACAAGATTGGGCCCCTGGACGTGCATATGACTGACCAAGAAGAGGAAAGAGTGGTTGGAATTTAATTGGGCTTGTGAATCATTTATATGTACAAAAAGGATTTGTGTACATAAAGTGGATTTTTGGAAATTCCTAAATATGACATAAGCAAGCAATACCATGACATGAGCCTAATGTTATAAAACAATCACAACACCTTTTCCCTTCCATTTCCCGTCGTCTTTTCCAGCAGCACAAACGTGAGAGAGAGCTTGGAGAAAAGAGAGAAAAAGAGGAAGAAATCTCGCAAGGTAAGCCGATTTCTCCGACGATCTAGCTCCTAACGCGTATAACTCCGACTCTAAGCTACTCCTCTTTATTCTTTAACGTTGTGAAGCTCAAACTTTGGTGTTTCAAAGAGGCTAGGGTTCAGCCAAATTTGGGAAAAGCTAGTAGGAGCTTGAGGTAACTTCCAAACTTTCGTATATTGCTTATTCTGGCTGCTGTGGGCAATTTAATCGGTGAAATTTCGCCGGATTGCCATTGGTTTTAAAGTTTGGAAATGATGTGGCCTAGGGGTTATGCTGCCCAAATTGGGTCTTAATGTTAGTTGTAACCCAATGTAATGGTTAATAAAGTGGTTAGGAGTAGAAAGGAACGCGTTTACGGAGCCGAAATCGTAAAATCCCAATTTTTCCAGGAGAACATGTATATTTTGGCCAAGGCTGTAAATGGGTCTTAGAGTTGTATTTTCAATGATTTGATGATTCCATTGGATTCAGTGGGCGAAAATAGGTGGGGTTACAGTTGGGCACTATTTCAAAAAAGGCTGAGAAAGCATAATTACGGAAACATCCTAAAACCCTAAAAGTAGGGCTGCCAAGGGCAATTTCGTAATTTAACATTGAATTTGATAATTCCGAGTCCGGAAATGGATTCCTTGGGCGGAAATATGTTAGGATAGCCCATATTAGAATTTCGAGAAAAGTGCAACCGGTCCGGGTATGGCGGGCCCAAGCCGGGTCCCCGGGGGTATTTTTGTAAATTTTCATTATAGACTCATATAACCCTAAGTAACACTATGGAAGTGTCTAAATAGTGCATTTGGAATTTAGGATTCGATATTTGCCGCCCTCGTGAGCCAACTACGCCAGCGAACGTCAGAAAGGAACGAGGTAGTGACTTTTCTTTTGTACCATATATGATGCATTGTATGTGTGTTATATCGTTGATTTGTAATGAATTCGTATGCTGCGACATCTGTGGATTTGTGTTAGCACTGTCATTCCAATAGTCCCTGAGTAGCTAACAACGGTTCGGGTTAGGGCGGTGTGCCTTCCCGGCGGAGAAAGGGGATGAGGATGAGGTGTGATATATGTGATTATGTGAGCCGAAAGGCTATTTGTGGAGGCCGACGGGCCATTTGTGAAAGCCGAATAGCTGTACGGGCTATAAGGCTATATGTATGCACTGCCACGCCAATAGTCCCTGAGTAGCTAACAACGGTTCGGGTTAGGCGATGTGCCTTCCCGGCGGAGAAAGGGGATGAGGGTGGAGTGTGATTTGTGGTGCTACTGCTGTATGATGATTTGCTTACATGCTGTGTGCTTATGTGTGGTATAAATGTTTTGTTACTACTGGGATTCTCTTGAATCTCATTCTTTCCTTTAACTAACCTTTCAGACAGGGCGAGTGGCTCTAAGGAGAAGCGTACGACCCGGAGCGGTTAGAATCCTGTAGGGACATCTATTTTGGTTATGTTGGTTAAACCTGTTGGACAGGGTGTCTGTATATTATGTTGGTTGTAAAGAATAGTTGAACGTAGTTGTGTAGTCCCCTATATGGAGGTTGTAAACCCTTTTTGTGTATGAATGGAACCCGGGGGTTGCTGGGATTGCTATTAGATATTCTAATATGAATGAATGTGAATTAACTGCACAGGTGATTATATTCGATAATTGAACTTGAGACCGGAATAGGAAAGAAGTTTTGAAAATTTTATAAAGTCCCTACTTCACAGGGAGTTCTAAATGAGTTTTGAACTATTCGACGGTCTCTAAACCAATTTAATTACGTAATATCGAATTATAATTACGCTATTTAAGGCAGGGGGTTACATTTTGGTATCAGAGCTGTAGTTCCTGGCAAGGGTAGAGGTTGCTAGGATAGCTCCCTTAGTTGGTTTTAGGGATAGAAGATTATCTGTGAACGATTGTTGTGTATGCACATGTATGTTTATTGATGTGGACATATATGGGTTTTATGACTATTGTGCATACTATTTCTGCTGAATTAATGGGGCAAGTTGTTTGTAGAATGAAGAAAACAAGAGGACGCCCCAATATTCCGCGTGTAGACCCTGAGGTGGAGGTTGTTAATGAAAACCCACCGGATGCAATGCAAGAGCTTATGGGTCTAATTCGGGATCAGAGAGATATGATCACTGAACTGAGGGAAGAGCTCAGAGCTGAGAAGGCGAAGAACCAGGAAGGTCCGGTTCAATCCACTCCGGAGGAGACTCAAGGAGAGACTCGACATGAGGACACTGCAGAAGGATCAGCACGACCTCTGGAATCCCCACCTCGTGCTACCTTGAATCAGGAATCATATGGGATGCCACCTAGGGAGGAAAAAGACCTTCAGTATTGGGTCACCCGATTCTGCAAGCATATGCCTCCGGCGTTCAGAGGAAGGTTTGACCCTCAGGCAGCCGAAGATTGGTTGTACAGACTGGAGAAGATATTTGAGGTTCTGTGTTGCCCAGAGGAGGTGAAGCCACGGTTGGCAGTGTATAAACTCGAGGGGGACGCGGATCGTTGGTGGCGGAATATCGCCCTGACATTAAAGAGCAATGAAACACCATTGACTTGGGAACTGTTTCAACAAGAGTTCAACGAGAAATACTTTCCCAAATCAGTGCGGCTCGAGAAGGAGACAGAATTTCTCAACATCAAACAAGGGGATACAGAGAGCTTTGACGACTATTTGTCCCGTTTTGTCCGGTTGGCTCGGTACTCCTCTTACCTCCGGTTTAAAGATGATGAAGAATGGAGTTCTGATATGCTCATCCGTGGTCTGAGGCGAGAATTGAGAAAGCGATTGGTTACGAACCAATTCACTAAGTTCAACAAGGCTGTGGAGCAATGTCGAATTACGGAGAATAATCTGAGGGAGTTGAATCCTACCAGAGCTATTGGCCATCGCAGTGAACCCAGTAAGGGTAATGCTTCCCAGAAGCGGAAAGGCCAAGGATCCTCTTCATACAAGGGCGGTGATAAGAAGCCCTATCAGCCCAGAGACCGTGAGCCTCAGAGGGCTGTGACTGAGTGGAAATGCCCTCGCTGCAATAAAATGCATTATGGCCAAAATTGCCGGGGAGAATTGGTCTGTTTTAACTGTAAGCAGCCAGGACATTTTTCCCGAGATTGTCAACGACCACGAGTCGAGCAGAAACCGAGGACACAGGGCCGAGTGTTCGCTATGACCCACGAGGAAGCTCGTAAATCTCCTGAGTTGATACAAGGTAAAATCTCTATTAATGGCCATCTGTTGCAAGCATTGTTCGACTCAGGTGCAAGTCACTCCTTCATTGCTTATGATTGCGTGAAGCGCCTGGGATTGCATGTACATAAATTACCATTTGATTTGGTAGTGTCAACCCCGATGGGTGTTAAGGCTTTAACCACAGAAGCTTACTTGAATTGTGTCGTAACTGTGGAAGGGCACCAATCTGTTGTAGATTTGATATGTTTGCCGCTTTACCAATTGGAAGTCATTTTGGGTTTTGATTGGTTAATGGCAAATAATGTTTTGCTTGATTGTGGAAACAAGAGGATAGTATATCCTGTTTCTCAAAGGGTTGAAGCTGTGAATGCCGGTATGAATTTTCTTTCTACGGCTAAAGCTGAAAAGTATCTTAAAAAGGGTTGCCAGGGGTATGTAGTGTTTTTCTCAGTGCAAAGGGAAACTGGTGAAACTTTGAGTGATATACCCGTGGTAAATGAATTCCCTGAGGTATTTCCGGATGATCTAAATGGATTGCCTCCTGAGAGGGAAGTTCAATTTCCAATTGACATTATTCCTGGAGCTGGTTCTATATCTAAGGCCCCATACCGCATGGCCCCAAACGAAATGGCGGAGTTAAAGAAACAAATAGAAGACTTGCTTGAGAAAGGGTTCATTAGACCCAGTGTGTCGCCTTGGGGAGCTCCAGTGTTGTTCGTAAAGAAGAAAGATGGGAGTCTTCGATTGTGTATTGATTACAGAGAATTGAATAAGGTTACTATTAAGAACAAGTACCCTCTTCCCCGAATCGATGACCTATTAGATCAACTCTCTGGTTCGTGTGTGTTTTCAAAGATTGATCTAAGGTCAGGGTATCATCAGCTGCGAGTGAAAGCAGAGGATGTTCCGAAGACTGCTTTTCGGACCCGGTACGGTCATTATGAGTTCTTGGTGATGCCATTTGGGCTAACCAATGCGCCTGCGGTATTCATGGATTACATGAACCGTATCTTTCGACAATACCTGGATCAGTTTGTTGTTGTGTTTATCGATGACATTCTGATATACTCCAAGAGTATGGAAGACCATAAGCATCATTTGGGAGTTGTATTGAATATATTGCGTGAGAAACAATTATATGCTAAATTGAGCAAGTGCGAGTTTTGGCTATCAGAAGTGAAATTCTTAGGCCATGTTATCTCGCAAGAAGGGGTCTCTGTGGATCCTAGTAAAGTGGAAGCAGTACTGGACTGGAAGAGGCCACAATCTGTGGCGGAAATACGCAGTTTTCTGGGTCTTGCTGGTTATTATCGGAGATTTATCCAAAATTTCTCCCGTATTGCGTTGCCGATGACCAAGCTCACGAGAAAGGATCAGCCGTTTGTGTGGGATGAGAAATGTGAAAACTGTTTTGTGGAGCTGAAGGAGAGGTTGACTACGGCACCTGTATTGATTTTACCCGATCCCAGTTTGACATATGTTGTGTATTCTGATGCCAGTGGGCAGGGATTAGGGTGTGTCCTTATGCAGCAGGGACGTGTGGTGGCCTACGCCTCTCGACAGCTCAGACCTCATGAATTGAATTATCCCACTCATGATCTGGAGCTTGCGGCCATTATATTTGCTTTAAAGATTTGGCGTCATTACCTGTATGGTGTGACTGTGGAACTGTACTGCGACCACAAGAGTCTTAAATATCTATATGATCAAAAAGAGCTGAATATGAGACAGCGTCGCTGGATGGAATTGCTTAAGGACTACGACCTGGAGATAAAATATCACCCGGGTAAGGCAAATGTAGTCGCTGATGCTCTTAGCCGAAAGACTGTGCTCGTTGCAGCTATGATGATACAAGAAAGGGAATTGATTGAAGATTTCCGTGATTTAAATTTGACAAATCAGATCATCTGTGCCAATTACACTGTTTCTCAAGAGGAGAGTGATCTAAGGGTGGAAATTGAAGAAGCTCAGAGTTAAGATGACTGGATACAGCGCAATCTGACTCGAATCGAACAGGGAGAAATTTCAGGCTACGACATATCGCCTCGTGGATTGGTTCGTTACCAGAAAAGAGTCTGCGTTCCACTTAAGGCAGAGTTGAGGCAGAAGATTCTGGATGAGGCACACAAGAGCCGATATACTCTTCATCCTGGTATGACCAAGATGTATCAGAATCTGAAATCGGTGTATTGGTGGCCGGGTTTGAAGAGTGACGTGACCAAATATGTTGCAAGGTGTCTCACTTGTCAGAAAGTGAAAATCGAGCACCAGAGACCGCCTGGTTTACTTCAGAGTCCTGAGATTCCGGAATGGAAATGGGAAAGCGTGACCATGGATCTGGTTGTGGGATTGCCCAGAATCAGGAATTTTGATGCGATCTGGGTAATTGTGGACCGATTAACAAAGTCAGCCCACTTCATACCAATCGATGCTGGTTACTCTCCGGATAAGCTAGCGGAGATTTATATCCGAGAGATTGTCAAACTTCATGGTGTTCCGAAAAACATCATTTCCGATCGAGATCCCCGATTCACTTCGAGATTCTGGAAAGCATTGCATGAAGCCTTAGGTACTCAACTGAGATTCAGTACGGCTTATCATCCTCAAACGGATGGACAATCTGAGAGAACAATTCAGACACTGGAAGATATTTTGCGAGCTTGTGTTCTCGACTTTAAAGGAAGTTGGGTTCATTTCCTTCCACTGGCTGAGTTCACCTACAACAATAGCTATCATGCGAGCATCCAAATGGCTCCTTATGAAGCGTTGTATGGAAGACGGTGTCAATCACCTTTGTGCTGGAACGAGTTATCCGAAAGGAAGCTTTATGGACCAGATTTGGTTGATCAAACCTCAGCACAGATTCAGATTATTCGCAAGAGGTTGCTTACAGCGCAGAGTCGCCAGAAAAGCTACGCTGACAAGAGAAGACGACCTCTAGAGTTTGAGGTTGGAGATCATATTTTCTTAAGAGTATCTCCTGTCACCGGTGTTGGGCGAGCGATCAAGAGGAAGAAGCTAAGCCCTAGATACATAGGTCCTTTTGAAATCCTTGAGAGGATTGGGCCTGTAGCTTACTGGGTAGCTCTACCTCCGAGCTTGAGTAGACTCCATGACGTATTCCACGTTTCTCAATTGAAGAAGTACCAACCGGATCCGTCTCACATCATTGAGTATGAGGATGTTGAGCTTCAACACAATTTCACATATGCAGTGGAGCCAAAGCAAGTCATTGACCGAGAAGAGCGACGGCTCAGACACAGGAGCATTCCATATGTGAAGGTGATCTGGAAGGGAATGACGCAAAGAGAGGCAACTTGGGAAGCGGAGGAAGATATGCGAAGACGATATCCGGAGTTTATGGCTCAAGTTGTGTAGCAATTTCGAGGACGAAATTTAATTTTCGGGGGGAGAAATGTAATATCCCAAAAAGTGAGTAAAGGCTAATGACTTTAAAAGTGGATATAATTATTGTTGAATAAACACTTTTGGAGAATGTGTGATGGGAATTTGGATATTTTAATGATTCCAATGGCTTCCTTGTGAAAATTCATGTGGGGAGAGTGTTTATTGTGAAATTGGAACCATTGGGAACAATCGTGCTAAAGTTGAAAACTCTGTCCATTGAAACTCTGTACAGGGCAGCCAATTTGTATGGACGTTTTAAACAGGCAAATGGTGTCTAAAAATTCTGAAATTTTCCAGTATTAAAGTTCACATGTCAAGCTTCAAAATGAACATATAATTTGTATCATTTTGATTTGTGACCTAAGAGTTTTGGATTTTTGAAGTTTGCCCAGCGGAAATAATTATTTTCTGGAACAGTATGCAAAGATTGAAATTCTGGGAATTTTGTGGTGATTTTCAGTAATGGCCAATATTTTTCCTATGAAGAGGACTTAAATATCTTTCATTTGGCTTTGGAATCACCTCGTTTCGATTTTTCTAGAATTAGTTATGATTTTTCAAAGTTAGGGCAGAAAATCTGCCAACAAATCCGAAAATGGAAAATTTGTGATGGTAACTTTGTAATTATGGGATAATTTGTTATCAGCCCATTTTGGCACAAGATTGGGCCCCTGGACGTGCATATGACTGACCAAGAAGAGGAAAGAGTGGTTGGAATTTAATTGGGCTTGTGAATCATTTATATGTACAAAAAGGATTTGTGTACATAAAGTGGATTTTTGGAAATTCCTAAATATGACATAAGCAAGCAATACCATGACATGAGCCTAATGTTATAAAACAATCACAACACCTTTTCCCTTCCATTTCCCGTCGTCTTTTCCAGCAGCACAAACGTGAGAGAGAGCTTGGAGAAAAGAGAGAAAAAGAGGAAGAAATCTCGCAAGGTAAGCCGATTTCTCCGACGATCTAGCTCCTAACGCGTATAACTCCGACTCTAAGCTACTCCTCTTTATTCTTTAAGGTTGTGAAGCTCAAACTTTGGTGTTTCAAAGAGGCTAGGGTTCAGCCAAATTTGGGAAAAGCTAGTAGGAGCTTGAGGTAACTTCCAAACTTTCGTATATTGCTTATTCTGGCTGCTGTGGGCAATTTAATCGGTGAAATTTTGCCGGATTGCCATTGGTTTTAAAGTTTGGAAATGATGTGGCCTAGGAGTTATGCTGCCCAAATTGGGTCTTAATGTTAGTTGTAACCCAATGTAATGGTTAATAAAGTGGTTAGGAGTAGAAAGGAACGCGTTTACGGAGCCGAAATCGTAAAACCCCAATTTTTCCCGGAGAACATGTATATTTTGGCCAAGGCTGTAAATGGGTCTTAGAGTTGTATTTTCAATGATTTGATGATTCCATTGGATTCAGTGGGCGAAAATAGGTGGGGTTACAGTTGGGCACTATTTCAAAAAAGGCTGAGAAAGCATAATTACGGAAACATCCTAAAACCCTAAAAGTAGGGCTGCCAAGGGCAATTTCGTAATTTAACATTGAATTTGATAATTCCGAGTCCGGAAATGGATTCCTTGGGCGGAAATATGTTAGGATAGCCCATATTAGAATTTCAAGAAAAGTGCAACCGGTCCGGGTATGGCGGGCCCAAGCCGGGTCCCCGGGGGTATTTTTGTAAATTTTCATTATAGACTCATATAACCCTAAGTAACACTATGGAAGTGTCTAAATAGTGCATTTGGAATTGTAGGATTCGATATTTGCCGCCCTCGTGAGCCAACTACGCCAGCGAACGTCAGAAAGGAATGAGGTAGTGACTTTTCTTTTGTACCATATATGATGCATTGTATGTGTGTTATATCGTTGATTTGTAATGAATTCGTATGCTGCGACATCTGTGGATTTGTGTTAGCACTGTCATTCCAATAGTCCCTGAGTAGCTAACAACGGTTCAGGTTAGGGCGGTGTGCCTTCCCGGCGGAGAAAAGGGATGAGGATGAGGTGTGATATATGTGATTATGTGAGCCGAAAGGCTATTTGTGGAGGCCGACGGGCCATTTGTGAAAGCCGAATAGCTGTACGGGCTATAAGGCTATATGTATGCACTGCCACGCCAATAGTCCCTGAGTAGCTAACAACGGTTCGGGTTAGGCGATGTGCCTTCCCGGCGGAGAAAGGGGATGAGGGTGGAGTGTGATTTGTGGTGCTGCTGCTGTATGATGATTTGCTTACATGCTGTGTGCTTATGTGTGGTATAAATGTTTTGTTACTACTGGGATTCTCTTGAATCTCATTCTTTCCTTTAACTAACCTTTCAGACAGGGCGAGTGGCTCTAAGGAGAAGCGTACGACCCGGAGCGGTTAGAATCCTGTAGGGACATCTATTTTGGTTATGTTGGTTAAACCTGTTGGACAGGGTGTCTGTATATTATGTTGGTTGTAAAGAATAGTTGAACGTAGTTGTGTAGTCCCCTATATGGAGGTTGTAAACCCTTTTTGTGTATGAATGGAACCCGGGGGTTGTTGGGATTGCTATTAGATATTCTGATATGAATGAATGTGAATTAACTGCACAGGTGATTATATTCGATAATTGAACTTGAGACCGGAATAGGAAAGAAGTTTTGAAAATTTTATAAATTCCCTACTTCACAGGGAGTTCTAAATGAGTTTTGAACTATTCGACGGTCTCTAAACCAATTTAATTACGTAATATCGAATTATAATTACGCTATTTAAGGCAGGGGGTTACATTCAGAACATCAATTGTTACGCATGTTAAGAATGTCAAGAATGTTATACCTATTATGAATAATGTTATCTGATAATTGTTTTACATGCTATGTGAATTTATATATCATATGAGTGAATTGTTACTACTGATATTCTTTTAAATCTAACCCTTTCCAATAACTAACTCCATCAAGGGCAAGCATCTCGAGGGCAAGAAGATAGTCACGAATGAGTATAGGATTGTGGTCAAGATTGAAAGTCCTAGTTGTTATTTGTTTTTTATTCTGTGTATGTTGTTTATGGCTTGTGAACATAACTACATTATTAATAGTAGCAATAGCAGAAATAGCTATATAATCACATGGTAAACTAGTAGTACATACATTGTTATGATAAAGGAACTATGTTAGTGTACCTATATACTAAAAAGGCCCATAACCAAACGACGACATAAAGAGCAATAAGCGGAGAGATGCTTGAATACTCTGATAAAAGGAATTAAGAACTAAGAGTTATAATGGAATCGTGAACCTTTATGAAACCATTTTGAAAATTTTTAAATTCATTAGAAAAACCCATTCAATTATAGGTTCGAACCCTAATTTGAAGCTAAGATTTATAACTATTTTTTAAAGTATATTTATTCTAGGACTAAATTCCAGGGTCAACAATTCAACTGGCTATGCATTTTAATTTATCATATGACCATGAAGGTAAGGGTGTTACACATGCCTTGGAGGCTAATGTAGCCATATATGATATTCATTTGCCATAGATCTAATGATGTGGTTATATATCTAGGGTTATGAGATGACATATAAGAGGTATAGAAGAATCTTCAAGCAACTTCAATGGTTTGAAGAAAAGGTACAAGAAGAGGATTCAAAGTCAAGAGGTAGTAAACTCACCTAACTTGCATGTATTTGATATGTATGCTTGTGCATTGATTTATGTGATTGCTTTGCTTCATTATGTTGAGCATATTTGAATAACTGAAGCTCTGTTTCTATTAATGCTATGGCCATGAGTATGAAATGTAAAGCATTTAGTACGCAGAAATGTCATTATGTTGGCATGCATTTAGGTAAGGCAAACATGTCATGCATTAAGCATATATCTTACATATATAGTAGTACTATTTGCTGCTGAGATTATCCTGAATCTCACCCTCCCTCAACCAACCACATAGGCACATGAGCACAAAAGAGGAGTGCGGGACAATGAGTAGCATAAAGAAGCTATAATGAAGAGTTGAAGATTAATATACACTAATCCATTATGTGTAAATTAATGTTTGAAGTGGTTAATAGTATAACCTACATGACGGATGATTAATCTCTTAAGTGCAATAATGGAACTAGGAATAGGTAATCGCATGGTACAAGCCCATTAATTAACAAACATTCCGTGAATAAGAGCATTTCAAGAACTCTGACATAAATGAATAGAACAGAGAATCGCTCTCATTGAATTAAAAGAAAAGATAAGAATTGATGACTAATAACGAAGTTACGAACCCTTAATAGACACTTCCGAAAGATTTTGAAATTTTCAGAAAGACCCACTCAACTACAGGTTTGAATCTTTTCTTGAAGTTGGGACCTGAAACTATCTTACGAAGGTGGTTCGGATTTATTGTATAAAAACTCATCCTATTGGATTGGAGAATAAGGTGTTACACAATTCATTGGATCATAATTGCAAACTCTACTTCCCTTATAAGGTCTACTCACAGTTTTGGAAAGACTTCAGGGAATTTGTTAGCAACAAGTATATTTTCTATTATCTACCTCAGCCATGAGATTATAATTCATGGCTACCCCTTTTTTTTCTATCTTCCACTTTATTCTATCAAGGAATGAACTCTTAAATAATCATTTTAAGGGAATATTCTATGATCAAGATCTTTCCCTATGCTACGTTTAGTAGCTAGCAACCTTTAGAAAACCTCTTACACATTTTTATCATATTCTAGTACCTCAAATTGCTCATGCTAGTTCAAATTCGTAAAGAATCAATTCAATAGTTGATTCTTAGGTTACAATTTACTCGATTGCAACCTTTCTAAACTTAAAACCTCAATAAAAATTGAGTCAAGGAATCATTTTTCTTTAATCATACCCTACATGTATACTAGGGATCATAAATTGTAATGATTCCTATTTTAACCTTCACAATATTCAACCAATGGTACCACAGAATTTGACAAATATCGTCAATTTTCCCCAAATCATAAGACTCAAATCTTATACCATAAGATCAATAATCACAATATATCATACCTTAAGGCACTCAAACCTTTAATTAAAAGGTTTTAAATTACCCATATACTTTCCTTTTATAATCATTCCTTTAACTAGAAAATCACTCTTTTAACTTCTATATCTATTCTCCTATAGAAAATAGCTATCACTAATGCTTGCCACTAACTAATCCATCAAACATATAATTTCATTCAAGCAAAGGATATGACACTCTGCTTTTTGCTCTACCCCATTTGGTAGACTAGTTAGCAGACGTGGGGAGATCTATCTCTTAGGGTTCATCTATCACTCAACAACTTATTCTAGTTACGGGGTTACAAATAAAGTAGAAACATACCATTCTTATTAAGTAATAAATACTAAGCTTAGTGCCAAAATCTTTGCTCTGATACCAAAATGGTAACACCCGATATTTATACTCTATTATTACGCAATCAAAAGCAATAATGTATTTGTTATGACTCTAGTGAATCAATCTCTGAGGTCCCCAAACCAAAACTTACGTATTTATATTGTTGGGTTATTATTCATTTTGTAAAACTATACTTTAGGTTTACCAAGTATTAGGAGCTAACTTATTAACTTTTTTTGAATTCCAATCACAATTTTATAGCTCCCGAATCACTTTAATTCTTAACTAATGAAACGTGTAAATTCACATTTATTCTTTCTTGTATACACACATACATGCCACAAGAACATAACAAATTACATCATTTAATTTGGCATGTTATACAATTAAGCAAAACATGTGATAATTTATACATAACAAATTATCGCATATTAATCTTCACTTCTCCATCACGTATTTCTCTTGTACATTTTCATTTATTCCTCTTTTATGCACAACATCTATATGGTTGGGCAAGGGACGGTGAGATTCGGGAGAATCTCAGTAGCAAACATGACCAAAATGCATGCAAGATAGATGCTTAGTGCATGACATGCTTGCCTTACATAAATTCATGCTAACATAATGACATATTTGCATGCTCAATGTTTCATATATTACATCCATGGACATATGATGAATAGAAATAGAGATTCAATCATTCATATATGCTCCACAAAATTTAGCAAAGCAATTACATACATTAATAACAAGCATAAATATAAAGTACATGCAAATTAGGTAAGTTCGCTACCTTTTGTTTTTATGTCCATCCTCCTCCTGTTCCCTTTTGTTTCAACCATTAAAGTTGCTTGGAAGTTCTTCCATTTCCTTTTCCTATATCTCTCATGGCCCTAGATATATAATCACATTATGTGTAATCACATTATGTGGTTAACTAATTAGAGCCATGAAAGCATATGTCATGGCTTGCCTTCCCTTACATAATCTTTAACTCTAATTTTTGGATCCTTAAACCAATTCTTCTAAAATTATTTCTACAGGCTATTCCTACACAATTTTGCATATAGAATCCATTTCTAACCTCCAATTTAACAAAAACCAAATCATTCCCTATAAATTATTCATAGCCAACACTTAGGGTCTTTCGGGCAAAAACTCTGTTTTTGATTCTGATGCATCAAAAATCTGTTTCTCACCTTTATCCTACACAATTTTTCATTCTAAACTTATTGGAAGCATTAAAATAATCAAAATCACAATCCTTTATAGGATTCTTGGTTAGGCTAAAATATCATCCTAAGCTCACACAAAATGCTTTCTTGCAATTTCAACCACATAACTTACTGTACATCATTTCTAACATAATTAACCCTTAGTAATCATCATTTTCATGATCTCAAGAGCATCAAAACCCTATTATCCCTCTTTCACAAAAAGTTAGGGCACAATATAAACTCATGAATACTTCTCAAAACCTCAGGATATTATACTCAAATCACTACATACACTTACCTTTATATGATGCTATAGCCTATTTTTTATTCTGGCAGCATCTACTCTTTAGAGGCAACACAAAACTCATCTATTTGAGAATCAAAAATTATAGAAATATAGCCCTCTATGAGTAGAATTGAATGCTCAATCGGCCTGAAACGTGGTTTCTAAGGAGAAATTCCCTCAAGAACACTTTGGTTCTTCAAGAACACTCTTCCCTCTCTCCTCTTTGTTTTTCTCTTCATTTTCTCTATTCCCCTTGTTTTTCTTGTCTTGGACAAATTTAATAAGGTTAGGGAGTTGTTGGGAAATTATTAAATTTCCAGGATGGTTGGTGCTCCTTTTTCCCTCGAGTGCCAGATACTCTTCTTGAAACATGAGGTGCCAGGCGCTATTTTTGAAACCTGACCTCATTCCTCTCTCACATATCTGGGCATCCTCAAGGGCCAGGGGAAGAGAAAACTGGATGAATTACCTGTGCTTTCATGTTTAGTGTTTGGGAAAGTCAAACACATAGCTAGATCGGGGACTGCTGAGTTGTCCCGACCTTTTGGATATGTGGCACCTGAGGGCTAGGTGGCGGCTTCTCCTTAAGCCAATATAAAAGTGAAGGCTAGGTGGCACTGTCATGTGTTTTGACCTAAAAGCTACTTTACAAAAAGATACTTTAATAAAATTACTTTAATAAAGCTAATTTTACAATATCAACTTCAAGATGTACCACATGTGCTCTTGCACCTCATAATTGTGCCATGTGTACACTTACATTTCTAGAATACGCCATGTTTCTTTACAGGACATTAGATGGCATTACTTTTATCCTAGTTTCTGGGTATTGCGCCATATGTACGCTGTTGTATACCTAATATGACACATTAACCTATGTTTCTCGAGAACATGCCAAGTGTCTACGTATGCCATAAAATGACATATATGTCCGTATTCTCCAAACAAATGGTGCCAAACCTATGTTCCTTCAAAAACATAGGGCGTATATGTCTACCTTGAAAATGCCATGTGTACACCAATATCGGTATATTGTATTTGACTAATTAGTCAAATGTTCATGAATAGTTGGGTGGTGTCTTCTCATTAAGCCAACCTAAAAGGAAAAGCTAAAGGGCTTAGGCGACATCCCATAGGTATTCCAACCCAAAAGCTACTCTATATAAAATCTATTTTACAAAAAGCTACTTTATACATCTAGGGCCCTTATGATGCCATACATGCACTCATGTGCCCCAACCAAATGCTGCCAAGTATGCCATAATGCACTTACACTTGTATATTTTATCCTATTACTTCCACGCACTAAGCCCTTATGTAACTTAGAGAATTGTTCTCTACCCAGAAGGACCAGAAGGGCTACATCATATATTCCTTAATAATCCTTCTATCTCTTGGACATTCTTGGGACTCTTGTCAAACTAAGCTTAGCAGTCTACTTGTTTTAGACTTATTCTAAATCTTCTAGGCCTAAAATTTGGGATATTACACTATAATCCATAAAACCCTTTATATTCAAATGTCCAAAAACTGAACTCTTCTTCACTTCCATTTCAACTTATGCCTTTTCTTCTTCTCCAAAATCATGGACAAATGTAAAAGAACTTCTAGTTCATTATATGAGAATAAACTAAAAATGAACTCTTTCTACCAACAAGTACTGAAGGTCTTGTCTATACTGCCTATAAGCTCTATCATATGGTCCATGTTACATGTGAGAGCAATGATGTATGGACTAATTCTTGATAAAATTCACCTATCTCATTTTGCTTTCTAAAATGAAAAGGTGGACAAGTTAGTAGAGAACTATCATATCCTTCCTCTCCAAAATATTTTTTTATGTTTTGTTTGTTTATTAGCATTGTCTGTTTCTTTTTTCAATTTTTGTTTTAAATATGGGGCTGAATCATCAACCTTAAAAAATTTTAAAAAAATATGTTAAATAAGTATCTATTATTAAGTAAAACCCAATCAATTTTTAGAATACTATGTCAAATATCTAATGATTATCAAGAAAAAATTGCCACCATTTATAAAACCTAGCATTTGTAATGTAAAATCCATGAACTGTCATTCAAAGAAACATTACGGTTGTAAAGTAAGAATTGTAAGAAAAGGCCACCTTTCACCGTGGTTCTAAAGTTATAACCATAAGTTATTTTCATCAAGTTTCCTCTTTCAAAACACCTACTATCTCAGGCCTCTTCACATTCCAAAGTTATTACACTTTACATAGTTATCTTAGGTCAAACGTTACCCACTAAACCTTTCATTGGACTTCTGAGTGATAGCTACATGAGTTGCTTTACTTGCCTTAACTCACCTTTTTGCTTTGGAGCCCTAGCTAGATTGCATTCTTTTGTGTGCTTTATTATCCTTATTTATAGGTAAGATTTCTCTTCTACATTTCACATTCTCTATCTCTATTCTACATTTTCCATTATTCACTTTATCTTGCCTTGCTAGGTATTGACCTTATCTGTGCTCATATCTTTTTTTGGAAACCCTACATTCTTGTTTCTTATGGCTGACTAAATGAGTAATGTTTTCCACTTAAAATGGTCAGTTCTCATAGCTCCAACACTGATAATTGCCCTAAAAAGACTAAAAACATGACCCAGGAAGAGGCAGCAGAAAAAGTGAAAAATATTTTAAAAATGGGCCGTTGCACCTTGACTTTCATGAATGAAGCAAAGGCGGATTGGAGAAAATATCATGTGAGTTTGAAAGATGTTGGCCAATTTGTTGATCCACAACACTTCCTCAGCTACATCGACGTAGCGACAAGGACCAACATTTCTATAACTATAATTCACAGGGATTTGGATAAAGAAATACTACCAAGACATTAGTTGGGATAATATATCTGTAAGATATATATGCTTGCTAATAACTTGCTATTTACTTGTAATAAATGTTAACATGAATTGTATTCTTTGTAGTTGACATATGTTATAGACCAAAGTCGGTCCAAATTTATCCTCAAGAAAGCTGGGCACATTTTATTAAAATTTTGTCACGTAATAGCGAAGGCATACTAATGAGATCCAGAAGCGGTTGATGAGATAATAGTTCCTAATGATCTTCTGTCCATGATCAAATTATAGTATTGGAGAGAATTTGTCCTCTCATATCACTAAGACTCATTCAAGGTAATAGTTATTAACAATTCATAAGGCTTGCATTTATCTGTTTAATTATAATTGGAGTATTGTATGTTTTTATAGAAAATAAGCCAAGTGAATAAGGAAAGGGTAAAGAATAATGTGTATCCTTACAACTTAGGCAAAACCTGTATTGTGCGCATTACTGAAGAGTTGTTTGCTTAGAATGAGGAGGGTATTAGACCTGCCCATTTTGAACTTTGGAAGATGGCAGTGCAAAATAAAGATGGCACTTTTGATTTTCCTCGTATAAAGGAGTTAGTCGATAAAATGATAAGTGTTGATATTAGTCCCCAATTTATGGAATTAATATCTTCAATTAACTATTAATATTAACATTATTATTAAATGTGCATACCCTTATCTTATGATGAAGTCATAAATTTAAAATTTAACGTTTTCTGATTTTCTAGTAGATTTTCTGCCCAATCTTTGAAAAATCATAACTAATTTTGTAGACATCATATCAGAGTGATTCTAAAGGTTATAAAACCCTTATTGAGTCTAGTTTTAAGTAAAAATATAATCTTTAGCTAAATGGAAGTACAAAATTCCCATATTTCAATCTTTGTATGTTGTTCCAGAGAATAATCTATATCACTAGGTAAACTTAAAAAATTCATAACTTATTGTATATAGCTCTAATTGAGTCATATACCGATCAAATTAAAGCTTAAGATGTGTACTTTCATCCTGTAAAATTTCATAATTTTTGAACATTATTTGGTCAATGAAATGCATTGCATAACAACACTGCCTCACTGGAAGCAATGAAACAGAATGCACTTGCAACTCCAACAAATTCCATTTTTGTATACAAATTTTCTATACTCTTTAATTTACCATAAATGGGTAAGTGATTCTGTGAGGCTATGGCTGTTTAGATGCACATGCCTCTACTTGACCCTGTTGTATCAGAACACATCCCAATCCATGTCTACTTACAACTATGTAAACCATAAAGGTTGACTGTGGATTTAGGATTGCTAATACTAGTGTTGTTGAGAGGTATTCGCTACCATGCACCCTACTACACTAGGGCTCATCCTAATCTCTATTTATATGTGTTACCACAGACCATATAGGTTGTGTGACTGTTTACCATATAGGTCATTGCACTATACACCACATAGGGTGTAATACTGTATACCATACTGGATGTAATACTGTACACTACTCTAGATGTAATACTATGCACCATACAGGGTATAATGTTGTGCACCACTCTAGATGTAATATTGTACACCATGCAGGGTGTAATACTATACACCACTCTACAAGTAATAGTGTACACCACATAAGATGTAATATGGTTCATCATACATACTGTAACACTATTAACTATCAAGACCAAACTATGTTTTAGGATGATCAACATTGGTATGAACATCAACCTCTTCTATAAGTTTCAAAATTGCATTTAGATTGACTACACTTTCGTTGCCCACTCTGATGCTTCACACTATTAAATATAATATAGATGAGGCTACACTGTTGCCCACCCTTGTCTTACTACCTCAATTAGATCTAACTTGGGCTCCGTAGTAACCCACTATCATCCATATAAAATGTGATAAATAAATATGTCATGTGCCATATAGAATAAAATGAAAATCCATGTCATAGCTTATGTGTACACAATACTCAAGGCCAACTATTAGGTTGAAACCCCTACTTGTACCTTAGCTGATTTCTTAACTATAGCTAGGTAATACTAGTGTACCTCAGCTAGGTCCTATACCACAGCTAGTTAACCCGGCACTACTATGTATCCATATCATACCGTGTGTGTACATAAAGTTTGGGGCCAACTATCCAGTTAAAACCCATACATGTACCTAAGCTAAGTTCCTGACTTTAGCTAGGTAAGACCAGTGTACCTTGGCCGGGCACCAAACCACAACCAAGTAATGTTCCCTTAGAATGTGTTCATATCACAGAATATAGTAACATGCATCATATCAATAGTCACATAGTGTTTGAGAGATCATAATTACTACATTGGCCTTTATTGGATAACCTTCCTAATGATCATTAATCATTATTTGCTCTTCTATTATCTTGCTCTATATTTCCGTATTAGGTTAGGTCTAACTTCCTAAATCTGCCCAGCATCTAAACCTCTTAGCCTTACAATCTTTGTGTTTCACTATATGAAGCAAGAAAGAGGTAAATATCATATTATAACAAGGGAATTTCTATCGTTTTACAAGTGTTGGTTACACAAGTACTCCTGAATCACATATAACTGATGTTTGCAGTAGCCAGGGAAGACCTATAATAATATACAGTCCTCTGAACTACTGTACAACATGTGCTTACTTCTATTACATGACGTATGACAACATGTACATGTAACTTCCTAGGGGGTCACCCATCATAAGATTTCCTTGAGTTGAGCATGCTTAACTTTTGTGTACCCGTGCCAAAACACAGTTATTGGCTGTATCTATTCCCATTCACCGATACCCTAAGACTGCCCTTATCTTGAGAGTCATGCTAACTATCATTAGTCAGCTAAACACTGTTTGTAGACTTCATATCCGTGCCAGTACAAGTACCTAAATACATACCCTGATATGTTCCCTGATGTCTATAAAGTTGTTTATCTGACTTCGCTCTACAATGTCATTCTTCTTCTGGGCCAAAACACTACATCCAGAAATAAGTACAGAGATGTGTGGATCCCTATGTCATCCAGAATCCCTGAATTAACTTATCGTTGGCCACCAACCACTGGGGTTACTTAATCTGTGTAGACTGTATAATGGGCCATGGGGTGTCATACTCACGGGCATCCCATAGGTATATGCTTTGGACATCCACCCATAATCCTCAATCCGGTTATGAACCACACATCACATATACTGCTCCAACTCTAGGATCGGTAACGAAACCCAGATCTATCTTTGTCTTATTTGTTTGTGGCTTATCTACCTGTCACTTAACTACCCGTAACTATGGCTGGTCACTGTTTATCCTACTGGTGATTCTATTTTAGGATGAGCCTCCACACTTTGGCCTTATCAGATCTGCTCCCTCGATGTCCATGTAATCCTTATACCATCCTCTTCCTGGTATGGTATCATGTACTACCTTCTGGGTATTCCACTATTTCCTTGGGCCTTGTCTAATCCTTTCAAGCGCTTGTGAGTAAGTCGAAGTAATTCATTTTGCTATTCCTATCACTATATAATCAAGCATATCAGTATACACTCGTGTTGCAAGAACCACCGTATTACTCAGAGCAGATAGTTTTGTGGCCAGAATCCTTGCTCTGATGCCAAAATGTCATACCCTTCCCATATGATGATGTCATAATTCCAAAATTTAACATTTTCTGATTTTCTAGTAGATTTTTTACCCAATTTTTGAAATACCAAAACTAATTTTCTAGACTTCACATCAGAGTGATTCCAAAGGTTATAGAACCCTTATTGAGTATAGTTTCAAGGAAAAATATAACCTTTAGCCAAATAGAAGTATAAAATTCCCAAAATTTCAATCTTTACATGCTTTTCCAGAGAATAACAATTTCACTATATAGCTCTAATTGAGTCATATACCTATCAAATTAAAGCTTAAGATGTCTACTTTCATCCTATAAAATTTCATAATTTTTGAACATCATTTGGTCAATAAAATGCATTGCACAACAACACTGCCTCACTGGAAGCATTGAAACGGAATGCACTTACAACTCCTACAAATGTATCATTTTATTCCCTTTAATACCTCAAAGATATAAGAAACATTAGGGAATAGGTTTAAGACACTTGTTAAACTGGGTCTTAGTAGTCCATTTAATTTTGGCTTATTCCCAAGCCTACAATTCTAAACATTGGGATACAACAAAATGCACAACAAACCATGTCCTAAGAAGTTACTACACTGGCCTGCCTTTTTCCTGGTGAGGACATATTGATATTCTAGTAACGTAAAGAATAAGAGCTTGAATATGAAAAAATGAAAGTCTAAAATACATACAGATGGATGATGATTAATTACATTTATTAAAGTGCCCTTAGATTTTGAAGAGTCACATAGTTGGAATTTTATATTGGAAGATGAAGAGAGTATGAAACATTTAACACTAGGTATAAAGAAATGACAGTATCTAAAAGAATATGTAAACCGGATGTTTTTGTGTCCATTGTAAAAAGAATTTAAATTTTTAAATGTTCTTAAAATTTAATACTTATCGACACCACATTAACTTACAACCAATCTACAAAATATTATTTAAGCTGCTTGTAAGTGTGACTGGTGTTAAGTTGTATTAATATTTATAAAAATGCCACTAGTCTCGTTTTTTAAACTTTCTCCACCTATAAGCCTTTTTTCTAGTAGTGAATAGTGTGGATATATTTACTGTAAATATATTTTAATTTCTTGTATTGTTGTACATAAAATTGATTGTAAATATATATTTTGATTTGTTATGCACAAATGTGTACGCAAAAAGGATGTTGAAAACAGAACACCCCCTTTTTTTTAAACAGGGTTAAGGTGCGAATCTGCCCCAGAAGTATTTGTGAAGGAGCAATGTTGCCCTAGATGTGTTGTTGGTCTCAATGTCATCCCAAAAGTATAAAAAGCATAGAAATTACTATTAGAAAAATTTCTTATAAGACTGCCACATCTAGACCTTTATAGGCAAAGACAGTTTAAATACTATGATTGGTGGTATTTTTGTAAATATTGATATAAATTAAGAATGGTCGTGCTTTCACGCAGTATAACTCCTTATTTCTGTAATCGATTTAATGAGTTTTATGTATCAAATTTGAACTACTAACCAATATACTTTTCTAAAACTCTTTATATTCCCAACCTCAAGATATGATACGAACCTGTAGTTGAGTGGCTTTTTCTGAAAAATTCAAAATCCTGCGGAAGTGAATTTTAATGGTTCGTAACTTCATTATGACTCATCGATTCTTATATTTTCTTTTAATCTAATCATAGTAGATTGCTGCTCATTTCTTTAGCTAGATTATTCCACTGCTCATTCTTAGTTCATTATCGTGCTAGGGCAATTATCCATTTAGATGAATATGCATTATTATACAATCATTCTCAAAGCACGATAATTAATACATAACAAGTTATCAAATAACATTCTCCAATTTTCCATTACATCTTCCACTACGTGACTCCAATACATTCCACTTTTATGCTTAATATACCTATATGTTTGGTGAGGAAGGAGTGAGATTCAAGCAAATCTCAGTAGTAAACAATGCTAACTATACATGCAAGATAATGCTTAGTGTATGATATGCTTGCTTATATAAATTCATGCCAATAAAATGACATTTACATGCTCAATGTTTTATGTAATACTCCTATGGTCACAGTATAAATAGAAACAAAGCTTTAATTATGTACATATGTTCCATTCAATTCATCAAAGCAATAAAACAATCAATACACAAGCATATATATATCAAATACATGCAAGTTAGGAAAGTTTACTACCTTTATCCTTATGTACTCTTCTTGTTCCCTTTCTTCCAACCATTGGGGTTGCTTATATTTTCTATTCTTTGTCACCTCATGGCTCTAAATACAAAATCACATTATGTGTTAGAGCAATGAAATCGAGCCATGTCTTCAATTCCCACAATTCATTTTAAAAGCTACAATTTGGCTGGTTAACCCTAACCTGCCAGTTTTCTTGGTTAAATTCTAAAATTCATAACTTAATCTCTAGAACTCCAATTGGGTTGCTTAAAAGCCCTATATGACCCTCTCCAAGTCTATTTTGATGGTAAAATACTTCATTTTGCTAATTGCATTCACACAGTTCCAGAATTATCAATCAATCTCATTGCCATAGAGACCATTCCAGTTTTAATGCCTAACTTCAAAAATTAACAACTTTCTACTATCCAATTGACATATTCTATGACTCATCTGAAAGCTCTAATGTGTACTACTCGCATGCATAATTTCATATCCATTAGACACAATTTGATTGACCAAAACCGGCCCTAAAGCAAATTGCCCAAATTTGGCAACATAAATTCTACTTTTTGACTTTTCAATCCATTCTTTCTAAAATTGTGCCAACTAGCTAATCCTACATAATTTTGCATTGTAAACTCATTGGGACCATGAAAAATCATAAAAGACTCATTCCTTCTTGTAGCTCTTGATCTGGTTGAAACATTCTATAAAGAATAACAAAGTGATTTTTTTTTGCAATCTTTCAACTATAAGATTTGCTAGTCTTTATGCTATCATGCCTAACCCTCTTTTAACCTCATGTTCATGTTCTTAATTTCACTAAAACCCTAAGCTTACTATTAAAAAAATAGGGCAGCATTATATTACCATAAAAACATAACCAAATTTCAAGACACTTATGTCAAAACAAAGCTCGTGCTTACCTCTTTGCTTTTCCATAGCTCACTCTTGAATTCTCCAACTTCAACACCACTTAGTTAGCATAAAACACCTCTCTTAAAGCAACAAAAACCATAGAAATGAAGCTATTGATAAGAGGAGCAATGTTTATAAAGGCCTTAAGAGCTAGAAATGAGGTTTATGTGGTAAAAAAGAAGTAAGACCACTTACTTTTGCCTCTTTGTTCTTCAATTTCTCTTTTCTCTTTCCATTTTCTTTTCCTCTTATTTTCCCTTTTACTGGCCGAATTTTGGAATGTGAGGATGAGCAAATATGTTAATTAAGTGCTCATTTGGGAGAGCTTATTTTTTACTTATAAGTGCTTATAAATCATGATTTACGATATACAAGGTAAGTATGTGAGAGGAATCTCGACTTACATAATAAGCACTTATTGCCCAAAAATAAGCTATCCCTAAATCTTCATCCTCTTCTTCTTAAAGTGTTAACTGAAATATGAGAGTGAGTTGAGAGGGAGATGATGTGTCAACCTCATGTGGTGTCTTACCAAAAAGCAACTTAGTTAATTAACCAAAGAGTAGTTTGGTTAAAGTGAGCTTCACTCCTCTGTCTCCCTTCTCTTTGGTAGACTCTATTGTCAAAAATGGAAGGAAACTGTGTTGACTAATCATTTTCTCTTGTCTTGGTATTTCTTGACCAACTTTAAGTTTAATAGGGATGAGAACAAGTTGACTTTTCTTCCTCTCTTCCTTTCTTTGTGTCTTGCCCATAAAAGGTGAGGAAATGTATTAATTGCCTCCTCTTCCTTTCTCTTATTATGACTTGGCTAAATACTCAAGAAAGAGGGAAGGAAAATATTGACCAAAGGCCTAAAGGTGTACATTTTTAAATTTGACTTTGGTCTTTTTGCAAAAGTGGGTTTGAAACTTTGACCAAACTTTTCTTTCTTCCCATTAAGCCCTTGGATGTTTTTAACCACATTAGGGGAGGGGTTAATTTGCTTTTTCATCCTTATGATTACTCTTGCTTTTCAAGAGAAAATCCTAGCCCTTCATCTTGGTTTCCAATTTTAACCTCAGGATCAAATGGAAAATATCTCTTTTGCCCCTGATCATTGCAAAATTAGTTGAATTGGCATTACTTCTTTTCTTTTGTTTATCTTCCCTCTTCCAAGACATCACTCCCGCTCTTTTTGGATCCAAACTCAGCAATAAATCCTAATTGACTTTAGATAAATGAATTGGGTACTTTCCTTCAATTAATTAGAACTAAATCCCATACTTTATTTTAAATTAGTCTTTAAAAGTCATTATGGCTCTTGGACATTCTTGGCACTCTTGCTAAACCAAGGCTTAGCAGTACACTTGATTTAGACTTAACCTTCAAGCTTCTAGTCTCAAAATTTGGGATATGACATGATCTAAAAAATATTTTTTAAACTATTATAGCTTAATTTGGTCTCAATAAGTATTAAATATTATAAAAATTTCAAAATTTAAATAATTTTTAAGTCTGTCACTAAAACAACTAGTTTAAACATCCTTTTAAATGCTGCTATTTTCTTACAACCAATCTTAAATGTTTTAAAGTTTCTTCATCTTCCAAGGTAATCTACTTCCTAAAGTGTCTCTTCAAAATCTAAAGCCACTTCACTAAATGTAATCTTTATTCGTCAAGGCCTTTCGTTTCTTCACATTAGTTTCCTCTTCTCTTTGTTCTTGTTTAATAATATGGTGAGATGCATCAGGACTCCTTCAATTCATCCTCCTTCTCCAATACAACATTCACTGATTCTACCGCCTCGACCACAAGGATTGGGGGTATCAGCTATCCCTCTTAGCTACACCCCTAGCTACCTTATCATTTTGGGGCACTTCCCAACTATTTTTTTCTTGCTTCTTTTTACCATTAGATTCTACACAAAATGTGTGACATTTTGATATCGTATGGGTAAAAAACAGTATTGTTTTCAATTTTTGATTTTTCAAAGATTCAGTGCTCTAAGTTGAATAGAAAACTATACCATTTTTCTGAATAATTTTTAAAAATCATAAAAAATTCAAAAAAAACACAATTTTTTGACTATAAGATATCAAAATGTTACTCATTTTATATAGAATCTAATGATAAAGAGAAGCAAGAAAAAAACATTTGGGAAGTACACTAAAATAAGGGGGAAGATGGTGGCACAGCAAAAAGAGGGCCACTGACACCCTGAGCCCCCACCGCAACCGTCTATGAAGGAGGTTCTTCAACAACTCCATGCAACGGTGGCTTAAATGCAGAGAAGCCTTGGAAAACTTGTCACATTGTTGCACACTATCAACAACAAGCTAAACCTTATATTCGATGCTAATGACTTCGAGTATAATCTTTCTTCTGATCCCTCTTCTCCTTCTTCTTCTTCCTTCCCTGCCTTCAGTGATGAGGAGGATGGTTGAGCGTTTTTTTTATATATGATGTTTTTTTTGAATCAATATACTATTGCCTTTAGTAGCAAAAATATTTATAATATTAATGAAAAAAATTTATTTCTAATATTGATCTTGCACATATCTTGTTTCTAAATTTGTTAATATGAACCATCATTTATTTATACCTATATATATAATTATATAAGAGAGATATATATATATATAATATTACTTAATTATATGATTGTGATGATATTCAGACAGGTTGTAGTGGCACAAGGTTTAAATATATTAATCTGAACCATCGTTTAACTCTTGATCGGTTTAAATGTCAT
This sequence comes from Inga leiocalycina, assembly GCA_963242795.1. Classification (NCBI taxonomy): domain Eukaryota; kingdom Viridiplantae; phylum Streptophyta; class Magnoliopsida; order Fabales; family Fabaceae; genus Inga; species Inga leiocalycina. The sequence goes on from OY725323.1 coordinate 54,407,377, forward strand.
TTAATCTTCTTGTAAGGCCCTACCTTACATACCCCTTAACACCAATATTACACAGAGTAGCAAGGCACAGTTTGTGGGCACACAAGAATAGCCTAAATATACTGATAATAAATATATGAATACAGAAATTCCCTATAGTGGTTGGTACATAAAAATTACAAATAACATATCTGTATAGGGCTACTAGGGTGTCTAAATCCATTTAATGAAACTCAGGCATCCTTCCGTCTTCATTCTACTATAGCATTTCTCTACGTACAGTCCTCTTTTATGTTATTAGCACGCCACTTGTGATCACCATCTAAATTGTTGGTTGGGGGAGGGTGAGATTCAAGAGAATCTCAGTAGCACACAGTACCGATATGCATGCAAGATAAGTGCTTAATGCATGACATGCTTACATTACATAACTCATCTAACACAATGACATATCTGCATGCTCAATGTTTCAAACTACATACTTATGGCCATAGCATAAATAGAAACTGAACTTCAATCATTCATATATATTTCACATAATCAAGTGAAGTAATCACATGCATCAATATCAAATACATCTAGGAGAGATAAGTTCACTACCTTAGTTGCCCTTCCCTGATACTCGGCTTGTTCCACTCTCTGTCCATTCTTATATCCAGCTTGGGCTACTGCTAAGTTTTAAAATTCCAAATGTACAAGGATTGAGTCAAAACCCATTCATGTACTAGTCTAAAACTCTTTTAAACTCCTTATGTTGGTTATCATAGCTTAAAACTTTAAAATTACCAAAATACCCTTGGGGACCTAGTCTAAGTCCCTTTTTACCCGATCCAATTGTACTTTTTCAGAAATTTTAACCTGGGATATTCCTGCACAGTTTTATCTATAGAATCCATTTTTTACCTCAGTTATCTCAAAATCACTGCTAGATTAGAGTGTTGCCATTGACAGCTATTTAGGGTTTTAGAGGTAGTTTTGTCATTTCACTTTTTAGGGCTTTTCTCATAATATGATTAACGTCTACCCTACACAATTTTCCATCGTAAACCTAATAAAACCCTCGGATTAATGAAATTCCAGATCCTTCCCTTACTATTAGTGTTGGCCAAAACTTATGCTAAGGAAAGGGTAAATGTGTCTTTCATTATTTAACCCTTAAAGCTCCTTTCTTTTCACTCCTAATCACTTATGGAACCTCTTAAACACTTATTAAACATGATTTGAGGAAATTTGGGTAGCATAACCCCTTAGGGTTTTAACATCCCAAATTTAGAAAATCACCAACCAAAACATAAATCAAGTCAAGAACCACAACAACAACATCATACTTCCAAAATGATTGAAGTTCTTTAAGTTACCTCTTGATCTTCAAACTTTCTCTCTCTTCAACCTTGAAGATTTGCTTGCTCCACATGGTTTTTCATGGAGAACAAGTTTTTTGAAGAGGTATTTCACAAGATAGGAAGCTTAAATACTTGAAATCTCAAAGCTTACCATGGATTTTTCCTCTTGAGCTCCTCCTTCTCTCTATGTTTCTTCAAAGCTTCTCCCTCCCTCCCTATTCTTGTTGGTGGCATTAAATGGGAAGCAAAAAGATTACCTAAATGTTTTAAAATATCTCTCTTTTTTTCCTTAATTAATTCTTTTAATAAATTAGACTTATGACATAAGCTTTAGTACTTGGGTTCATCTCCTTCTAAGTATGTCATAACCCTTTCATTATGTTTGAACCAATGCCTTCCCTCTTTCCTTGGCCTAATGACCTCACAAAGGTCCCTTCATAAACCAATTTGGGTTTCATCCATTTATCTTAACTACATGTCCCGTTATCTATTATTTTAGTCTTAATTAACATGTGCTCATACTTTAACAATTATAATTTAATCCCTTGGCTTTAGATTGATGACACTTGGCATATCATAATCCACCAATAAAGGGAAAATATGGGCTATTACTTAGTTCCACAATTTACACAATTACCATTACATTTTTTTCCAAATTTGCAATAGTTGGCCATTCTGGCAAATTTTCTAACCAAATTTTGAAAACTCATAAATTTATTTGTAGACATCGAGTTGGAGTGATTTCAAAGGCTATTAAATACTTATTAAGTCTAGTTTGAAGGAAAAATATAGCCTTTAGCCAACTGGAAGATTATAATTCCTAGAAATTCGTTAAACATTACCTGTTCCAGATTTGGTTCCAAAAACAAAGTCTAACTTTGAAACATCATATCTCTTAGTATGTAAGTTCAAAAATTACCAATTACCTATCAAATTAAAGTTTAGGATGTTTACTTTCATCCTAAAAAATGTCACAATTTTTAGACATCATTTGCCTATTTAAAAATATAACACAATAAGACTGCTACATAAAGAAACTCACTAGTAGCAAACCTTAACTTGTACAACCTGTGTTCCACATAATATGTTATATGTACTCAGTAATTGCTTGGTTTCATCATTTTATGTGCTCTTTATTCATCATTTTATTTCATTGAATGACATAAATAATTAGACGGCATAATTGTGAATAAAATTTGATGTGTTACACTTCTAATGTTTACTTTTTGTTGAGACTTGTTAAGATTAACATCCAGTCTCATTATTATTATTTAGACCTCTTTTTAGATGATGTTTGGTCTAAATATGTATCGTTTCAACTTTCAACGCATATCATCATGTGTCATCAGCAATAGTAAGTTTCTGGTCATCAATCCTTATTATAAATACCAATATACCTTTAGTTTAGAAGTACAAATTCAAAAGTCTGTCTTTCTAGTTTTCTTTTTCTTCTTTTAACAGCAACATACTATCAATGGCAAGAACAAAGAGGCATTAGCAAACCATATTTTGATATTTTATTTCATAGCTAATTAGGGGAATTTAATGTATTTCTTAGGTCATTATTGCATTATTAAACACTAATTTAGGTTAGGCACATTTGTATTGAATTTAGCCCAATTAGGGTCAAAATGGTCATAAATTATTAATTTATTAATTTAGTTGTTTCCCTTGGACTTTTGATATTACCTTGAGGTTAATGTTGTATTATAGGAATTTTGGAATTTTGTGAACTGTAGTATCTTAAATCTTAGCAAGGGGTCACATGCCCCAAAAGAAAATGTAATAGTGATAGAGACAACTTTGGGAATTAGGTCAGGGAATTAGTACCAACTAATTGAAGGAAAGTGCCCAAACCCTTTATCTGAAGTTAGAAATGATACAAAGTATAACTTAGACCTAAAGTGAAAAAGAAGTGGCATCTAGCAAGAGAGAACATAGACGAATAAAAGAAATAATTGCAATCTAATTAATTAGTCATAATCAAGGGCAAAAGAGACATTTGCTACTTAATTATGAGTTTAGAATTAAAGGCCAACATGAAGGGCTTGGATTTGTCATTGAAAAGAAAGAGTAACCATGAGGATGAAAAAGTAAATTAGTCTTCTTTTCTCATAAGAAAGAATTTGACTAAAGGCATAAAAGGAAGAAAAGAGGAGTTGGTCAAAGTGTCAACCTTTTACAAGAAGACTTGGTTAAACTTAGGAACATACATATATAAGCTTAACAAAAACATTTTCCTTCCTTTTTTATTGAGGCGTTTTAGTCAAGACCAAGGGAAAGAAAGAACTTAAAGCAACTCTATAACCATTGACTAAGACAAAAGGAAAGAAAAGAAAAGAAGAAGAAAAGTCAACAAGATTTCAACCTTAATCCATTTAGAGAGTTGACCAAAAAGAAAGATAATAAAAGAGAAATTGGTCAACCAAAATTCCTTCCTTCTTAGCTAAGAATTTTGGTCAAGACAAGACAAGAGGGAAAGAGAAAATATCATCCAATTAACCAAACCACCTATGGTTAATTAACTAACCTACTTTTTCCAGGACACCATAATTTTGTGACACATAATCTTTTTCTCCCAACCTTTATTTCAGCAAAGTGTTTTAAATGGGATAGGGAATTAATGAATTAACATCTCACTCTCTCATTTGTGCTCAAAGAACTGGATAAGAAAGAGAAAAATAAAGGAAAAAGAAAAGGAAAGAGAAAAGAAGCCATTGAAGAACAAGAAGCTAGGTAAGTCATTTTTTCCACACTTTCACCTTCCAAATCACCTTTCTAGCTTAGAACACCTTCATAAACATTGTTCTACTCACTAAGAGCTACAATCCTATGGTTTTTATTTCTTAAAGGGTGCTGACAATCAAGTGCCAAATTTGGAGAAACCAAGAATAAACCCTAAAAAGTGAAAGAGATGAGCTTATGCTTTAATTTGAGCTGAATATTATGTTGATTAGTTGAGTTATATTATTACCTTGGTGCTACCCTAGTTTCAATCAAAGCATGAAATTAGGATTACATGTTGTTATAAGCATGATCATGATGATATATGATGTTTAAAGAGGATATTAGACTATTTTAGTAGTGAAATTGCAAACTGTTGATTGTTGGTTTGGGTAGTGTATTTTGGCCAGATGCAAGGCTATAGGGTGGAGTGTGAACTGGATGAATTTAGGTCACCAGTGGATTCTACAAGAAAAAATGTCTAGGATTAGCTCCTGGTTATGAATTTTGAATGACTAGAATGAAAAACCTAAAATTGGAATATTATGTTACCGAGGTTAACTGCTACAGATTAGAGGCAAGTTGTTTGTGGCTTGAATTTTACTAATTAAATGTGGTCCAATGGACATGATATTTTCCAGAATGAAATTAGATGTTGAGCCCCTCAATATTTTGACATTAATCAGAGCAATAACACGCAGTTTAGTGGGCAAACAAAAATAACATATACATACTAATATAGAGTACTTGATTATATTACAAGAATCCTGACAGGGCATGAAGCAAAATATTTATAATATCCAAAATAACAAAAAGATGCTACAAATAACCAACATTACAGCTTGCATACGACCGGAACTCTCAGTTGCTAGTATATACATCCTTGCCCTTTGAGCCACTTCTTCCAACTGAATAAATTTAAATTTGTGGAAAGGGGTAAGATTCATTCGAATCTCAGTAGTAACACATAATCAATCATACAAACTGCGATATATAAACATGCAATGCACCATATAGTGTAATCTTCTAACTTCATGGAAACCACTTCTGATCTCTTCTCCATCTTGAATATCATGTTTAGCAAGCGAAATCTAAGAGGGAAGAGAGAGAAAAAATGGCACCTAGAGAGAGAAAGTGAGGGAATCAAGAGGTAAGCTCAAGAACCATAATGTTGTTGATTAATATGTTGTTGTTATGGTTATTGGCTTGGTTTTCATGATTTTCGAAAAATGGGATAATGAAACCCTAGTATGATATGCTGCACAAATTTATATTGTTCATGTTCATTAGGTGTTTGGGTGGTTAGACATGTGATTCGGAGTAAAAAGGAAGGTGTTTATGGATCGAAATCATGAAAATCCATTAAACCCTAAATTCTTGCATATTTCGCCAAGTGTAGAACATAAGGGAGGAGTTAGAATTTTGTAATTTTCATGATTCCATTGGATTTAGAAGGGAAAATTGTGTGGAAATGTGTGTGTTCATGATTTTTGGAAATTTGTATGCACATCTGGAATTTATTAAAGTTAAGGGGAAATGCTATTTGATTTGTTTCACAGGAGGAAGTATTATTATGCAATGAAATTAGTTAGTCAAACCAAGTTTAAAAATGATGAAACTTTCCAAAATTAAAGTATAGATGTAAAGCTTTAATGTGATAGGTAGATCATAATTTGTGGACAAGAAGATAAAAAGATATGGGTTTTCAAATTTGAGCTCTGTTTCTGGAAGAATATCTGGAACAAGGGAGGTTTGACGAAATTCTGGAAAGCATGTGAAAAAAGTGGTCACACTTAGGTATTTTTCTATACAAGTAAATTTAAAGAGCTTCAAATGGGCTTTGAAACCAGTCAATTTGGACTTTCCTAGAATTAATTATGAATTTCCAAATTTGACTTAAAATCTGCTAGTTTTTCTGGAAACTGTGAGATTGCACTGTGTAGAATTGTACTATGAAAAATTGTTGGAACTATGATTTTGTTACCAACAAACTATGATTAAAGGCAGCAATAGTTTAAGTAATAACCAGTTACTTGTAACATTAATTTTATAGGAATTGGAAATAGCCCGAGTTGGAACAAAAGTTTAGGACAGATCGAGGAACTAGAAAAGGATTCAGGTAGTAACACTTTCTTTCATATACTATGTAATTATCTGTATGCTTTGTGCATGTCATCTTCTGTAACATGATAGATCCTAACTATAATCTAGGATCTAGAGATGGTGCACACGAATAAGCCAAGGTCTAAACATGTTGTTTGATCATGGACATGAGTAAATCCGGGGTTACAAACAGTTGTTTTGCCTTCGATAGTGTGGGCACAACACGAGTTGGCATCTTACATAACATAATGCATTGCATATTTATTATTGCATTCTATATTTCTGAAATGTCTATTACTATTGAGATTCCCTCGTATCTCACCCTTTTTCAAATTAAAAAACCTTTCAACTAAGGGTAGCGTCTCGAGGGGCAAGGCAGTGGTTATCGGTGAATAGAGCCTGGTGCATTCTGAAGCTGCCATATTTATTATTGCATTCTATATTTCTGAAATGTCTATTACTATTGAGATTCCCTCGTATCTCACCCTTTTTCAAATTAAAAAACCTTTCAACTAAGGGTAGCGGCTCGAGGGGCAAGGCAGTGGTTATCGGTGAATAGAGCCTGGCGCATTCTGAAGCTGCCATTAGTTATCTAACATCACAATTTAGTGTCTTTTGAACACCTATACATTCTAAATATTTTTCAAACCCTGTAGGCATTTTCTTGTATTGTAAGAAAGTACTTAATGTCAATATATTTCTGTGTGCCTTACAAACCATGCGCTAATTACTCTGAGAATATTGAAATGTTAAGGGGTTTGACATTTTAAGTATCAAAGCTTAGAGCAGTTCTAGTATTATCATAATAGTATACTGATATGGTCTTGTTCGCATAGTGAGAGGAATCATGCATAAATGATTACATTGGCATGTAAGATCACCCCCATAAGTGAACCAGTATCCCCCAGAGGAGCGGATTCCTGAGGGGCAACATAGTGTATAACTAACGATATCGGGAGGTGCTAGAGTGCTAAAGACAACATGAAAGCGGGTATGAGTCTGACCTATATACATACCACAGCTATGGCCAGAGCCAGTACTTGAGGCATCAGTGGGGAAGTCAAGATATCTACTGTCGGATAGTGTTATAACTATAAATGGTTTATTAAAAAGTGCAAGTGTACACTGTCATAAATAAGTAATATAGAGATAAGTAGAGTATCATTCCCATAAGGATTGATCATAAAGTACCAAAATTAATAATCTTAATTCTATCTAGTCGATCGATTAGTTGGTGAATGATATCACAAAATTAAAAATGACTAAATATAAATGTAAATTATATGAAAATAACTATGAGAAAAAGCCTTAGGGGTCATATTTCACTTAACAAATTTTGGATTGAATCTCCTATCTATTCTAGTCCAATTTATTCCACATGATTAATGGACGAATTTCCCTAGTTTAACTACCAGCCTCTTCTAAGGTCAAGCAATTCTATAATTAATTGCTAATACAATATATCCATATATAAATTAAAGCAATTAATCATGCATTGAGGTTTATGAAACTCATTAAGACTACACAACTCATATGAATATATTCCTATTTCATGTGCAAGTTATGGTTTTAATTATAGGATCTACATACATGCATCTCCTTCTGGTCTAAACATGTATATTAAAATCATTCAAAAGATGGCCAATCAATTAAAAGCATTAAGAATAATAATCAAAACTCAATCATGAAGGAAAAATTAAAACAATATTTAATAAGTTAAGATTCAATCCATTATTAGTAAGCTACATCATCACCCTAAGTAAAAGAAAATTTAGCTCATGATGAAATTAAAAAAAAAACAAAAATGAATTGAAAACTTCCTAAACATTGCATGAAACTTAAGTATTAAATTATAAAACAAAAAGATGCAACTGCAAGATGCATGAAAATAGAAAAATCTAGCCTTTCCTATATGAGGTAAAACATTTCATGTAGGTGGCAACCGATACCATCCATAAAGGAGGACTACCTAAGCCTTCCATGAAGGAGGCATGCAAGAAGTAAACACAATGTATGAAATTAACTCTAAGATGGTGTGCTTCCTTGTGTCTTAAGCTCCTCTATTCATAAATGGAGCGGGTGCAAAAATTTCCACATTGTTAGGTATTATTTTGGACCTTAAGCTACTAATATAGACTATGTGGCTGTTAGACCTCATGTTTTGATGATAACAAAAGAATGGTTTGAAAAGGAAATGTTTAATAAATCAAATTTTAACTAAGTAATGACAGGAATAAGCTTTACTTGAGGTAAGCATGGAAGTAGTGAAGATTGGCCAAGAGAAAATGCTGAGGAACTTGATCAGAAGCACAATTTCTAAGGCATTACTCGAGGCGCTACTCGAGTAATGAGCCAAAACTTGAAGTAACCAATCAAAACTTCCAGTTACCTGCCACCATTACTCGAGGCGCTACTCGAGTAACCAGGTAAAATTTGAAGGTTGCTCTCGGCCTGCTAATGTTACTCGAGGAGCTACTCGAGTAACCATATGAAAACTTCCAGTTGGCTTTAAGTTTTCCTCATGATACTCGAGGAGCTACTCGAGTATCTGTGTTTCCTAAAATATGGACCTCTGGGCAATTTGTACCACTGCTAATGTTACTCGAGGAGCTACTCGAGTAACCAGGTCAGAAACTTCCAGTACCCTTCAAGTTTTTCATGATACTCGAGGAGCTACTCGAGAAACTCTGTTTGTGAAAAGATGTAACTCTCGGCACTTTGTACCACTGCCAACGTTACTCGAGGAGCTACTCGAGTAACAGACTAAGGTAAGTGAAAACTTGAGGTTAGTACCCGAGTGACTTGATCTTTCCCTATTTCATCTTCCTCGAGTACTTACTCTAGTATACAAGTTTTTCATGGTTTATTTTAAGGTGATTCCTCGAGTAAGTACCCCAGTATGCACAAATTTTTCAAAGTAAACTTCAAGTCATTACCAGAGTAAATCATGCTTAAAAGTCTTAGTTACTCGAGGAGCTACCCGAGTAACCTATGCAAAAATGAATGCATTACTCGAGTCCCTACTCGAGTAACAAGGTATTTGCTCTCGGCCTTGAAATCCTGCCAACATTATTGGAGTAGAGCATCGAGTAATCAAAAGGTTTTTAATGAATTACTCGAGGTGTTACCCGAGTAATCTATGAAGTTGCCAAAGCATTACTAGAGTAGCTACCCGAGTAAATAACTATTCCCAAAGGTATGAAATTTAGTTTACTCCATGCACTACCCGAGTAATCTAATATTTATTCATTGACTTGCAGTTGAACAATGATTTCACGATGTTACTCGAGGAGCTACTCGAGTAAACTTCAAGGATTACTCGAGGAGCTACTCGAGTAAGCTAATCCAGAAAGTTTGAAATCATTCCAACGGTCATTATTCTGTTTCCTATTTGAATAAATTTTCATTATATTAGTGTACTTAGTTTTTCAACAGGAAAACAGTGAAGAGATCTTACCAAATAAGGAAAGTCCAAAAGCAATGCTCAAATGTCACCGACCGTCACCTACCGCAACGTATGTTTTTCAAAAACTAGAAAAGTCAATTATGGCTGCGCACGCTCCAACGAACATGAAGAAATATGTTCCAAAAATCATTACCAAAGTATCTATATATATGGGAACATCTGAACAGAGAAAAAACACAAGAAAACACAAGAACACACATACGAACGTATCATTAAGTTCATTGCTCTGTTTTCACATTGAAATTGTATTTCTATGCTTCAGTGATTATCATTTACTCTGTAAGAGAGATATTTCATTCAAACTCAATATTTGTTATTGAGAAAACTTAAGGTTGTGGAACCTTAAGTTGGGATTGGATTACAACCTGTAAGGGGGAGCGAGTGTCCAGGTGTAGGAACTTGCTTGTACTGAGGTGCCAAGAACCCACTGAATCTTGGAAGCTATAGTGAAACTCTCAGAGAAGCTCTGAGGACTGGACGTAGGTCAAAGTGGTTGTGACCGAACCAGTATAACTCCCGGTGTACACTTCGGTGATATTTCTCCTTACTCTTTATTGCTTTCATTTCACTGTCAAAGTTTTACATTTCCTAAGAAATTTTAAGATCACCCAATTCACCCCCCTCTTGGGTGAAACACTTGCTCTAACAGTGGCTGCCAAACTTCTTGATTGCAGCCTAATTTTGACAATCAAAACTGTGGTATTAAATAATTTGATCATCATGAAAGTTGTTGCTCTAGATCTTAGCTTGAAGATGCAAGTAGAAGCTCTCCATTTCAACATTTACAACTCAAGTTATGGTCAAATTAGTGAGCAAAGGTCAGTCTAGGACAAATTCACATTCTCAACTTCCAAGCAAAATTCAAAACCCTTGAAGGCAAAACTGTGTTTTGGCCTGAACATGGAAGTTGTAGAGCTTTTTGTTAGCTTTGTATCCATATAAAGAACATCCAAATATGATATTTAGAGCTCCAGATATTTCCTAAAAACTAAAACTGGGTCAACTTTAGTCTTTTTTATTAAATTCTATTTTATGCCAAAATCATTATGTATTCATCAGTTACACCCTAATTCATTAAATTAAGCTTAAATATCATCCAAAAAATCATCATATCAGGAAAATAAACATACAAATATTTTTCTTATCAAATTCCCCCACTTAGGTCTTAGACATCCTCAGACAACAAGGAGGACTAATAAGTGCTTCAAACAAAATCAAAAGTGACAAGTCATAAGCAAGAACACAATCGAAAAATAAAGAGATCATAGTATCATGAATCAACAACAATATGAAATGGTAACTTTATTTGAAATTCAATGAACCGAGTTCATAATTGTAACTCATTCTCTCAATCTCTCAAGTATTTAAGGGTAAGTATTTCGCTCAAGTTCAACAAAAAAACAATTTCACTTCCATAGGCTTGCAAAATATCTCAATCTTCACTATCTAATTCACATGCTTCATTCAAATTAAAAGAACTTATTGAGGATTGTAATGGGGTTAAGGTAAAAGGAATGTAAAATATGATATAAAGGGCTACATATAAGAAATAGAGCAAATGAAAAAAATGGGCCAACTTATGAATAAATCTATCTCATCACAATAACCCATGATTTTAATTCCAATACTTAATTTCTTTTTTTCTTTCTTCTTCTTCTTTTTACATAATTCTGCAACTCTAAAATTGATGATATATATACCCCGACACTTGTCAAAAGTTCATTTTACAAAAATTTGAAATACTCAGCTAATCTTTTGAATGAGGTGAAAGCACTTGATATATCATTAAAACACATGTTAATGGGTTAAGCAAAAAGAAAAAATCAAATATGCTTAAAGGGGCTTATCAATGATATAATTATAAGGTTGGCTATTTGGCTCTGGCTAAAGAAAGAAAATGAATGCTTTTATCATTTTTGAATGTACATGTGAAATGTAATCTCAACAAGATTTAAAGCAACTTTTAGAGTGACAACTTAATAGGTGAATATCACACACAAGAGAAATAATCATTACTGATCAAATAGGCTCAAAAGCTCACGATCAGGGGCTTCCAAACTTAGCTCATTCAATCTCAAAATTCATCACCAATTGTAACAATCAGTTATTCAATCATTCTATGAAATCTCTAAATTCAATTGATCGATACTTAAAACTTATATGCTTCTTGAGATCATTAAAAGCACCTAAACAAGATGATTTCTTTTTTTGTTATTTTTTATTTTGTTTGATAAGGAATAAAAAACATGCAATTGATAAAATGCATCTCAAGAGTTACGAATAACTCATTAGTCTACCATTTTTTTCCACACCCCCATGCATTTGATGGTTTTACTAACTAAACATTTTTTACTGCTCCTCCCCCATCCTAAATCAAACATTGTCCTCAATGTCTTCTAAAGCTTAGAGAATTTTTTTTAAACATTAACACACAATAATGGAAACAAAAATGCTAAGAGTAAAACCAAAAGATTAAGGAAAGTTACAAATGAATAGTAGTATCTGGATTCTACTTTTGACTATTATATGAAGATTGTCTACCTATTTGCTTGACTAATAGATCTAGTTTAGGTTCATATGTTTACAGTTGATCAGCAGTTGGTGCAAAAATTATGGAATGGCGAGTCACTTAGTGTACGAATCCTATTTCCACAGCATGATAAAAAATAGTAGTTTATCATAAAAACCATTAACATTTAACAATCCTAATGGCTTTTTGTGAAAGTTTAACTAATCCCAATATGCAATGCTAGAAATCCCATCCAACGTCTCCAAACCACCGGAGAGAGCTATAAAAGCTTTAGTTTGGTAGAACATACATCCCATACATTCAGGCATGTTTGAAACCTGTAACTATTGTCCTAAGGCAAAGATACAACCATCCAACTCCTTTACCTTTATACTCAAACCCTTGCTTTATTAACGATTGCAGTAATGGCCATACTTCCCCTTAGGCCCTGCATGCCTCCCCGTATACAAAGTTTATTTTTCAAGCAGCTAATGCATTTCCAAGTTCTTTTGCTATAGTTAGAAACTCTCCATCCTTTCCGAATCAGTTTCACCAAAAATATATATAGATTTAAATCTACATTTTAGAGTGATACCCTTTTTCTCTTATTTTCTCTTAGACATTTTGTGTTTACAAGTGGAAGAGTGCATATTTACAAGTAAAATAGTCCATATTTATACTACTAAAACAACAACAACAAGATCATGCAAATCATGTATTTTCAAAGAAGTTTGAAAACATTTCCGACACAAATGACCGGCATGCCATTACTTGAAGAAATTAAGCAAAATGAGAAAGAAAATCAAAAGTTACAGAAAAGATAAGACATATTAGACAAAAGCATGATTGTAATAGTAGTTGTGATTATAGCTCACATCTTCCTCTGATTTTATGTCCAATAACGGCTTAAACGCTTTCTATGAATAAAGGATTAGTTTCCTATCCATTTTTCTTATAAATTAGCAAATAGGGTATTTTAATGTTAGATTCTCAATACAATAGCACTCTTTTTCTTTGTTAATTATATCCATTAAATTAAGAAGAATACAATGGACATCACCATTAGGATACGTCTTAAGAGTTTGAATAATATCATCCAATAACTCCTTACTCAGTCTATCCTTTATGAGTTAAATTTTATCCTCTTGATTTGTTGAAACCATACCTTTGCTCCTTAGCACTAGTAACATTTCTACCTTGCACATTGATGGCAGACCTTCATTCTTTTAGCTCTTCTCTTTTTGGAGTAAGAACTTCTTCCCATTATTGCAATAGTGTTAATTAATGACTCATGAATCTCACATGCTAAATGTACTTTAGCTTTAATGATCCAGCATACATCCTCAAGAAGGCCTACATGTTTAAATATCTTTATTCTTTCAAGTTGACAACTATAGATCTTCCTAAGCACATCTTTACAAAAAGTGAGGAACCTATTTTTAAGCTTTGTAAGTGATTACTCCATGTGAACTTGAAATGAAAATTATGAATACTAAAATTTTCAACACAGTGTAATGTGCTTCAGTAAGAAAGAAAGAAAAATGAGCAATAAAATGAAGTTTTGGGTTGCCTCCCAAATAGCTGCCCTTCATTAACGTCTTTAGCCAGACAAAAACCAAACGAATTTTTTTTATTTTTCTATTTCTTATTTTTATTTAGTTTTTTTTGTATCAGAGCGTACCAATTGGTTCTTTAAATGTTATGACAGTTGTCAAAGTATTAAGTGTACCATCATTATACTCTTAGCCTTTGCCTATTCACTTTGAATTTTGATCACCATCTTAAATCTCCACAGTTCTATATGGCCATACTTGAATCACAATAAAAGGTCTTGACCAACTTGATCGCAACTTTCCTAGAAAGAGCTTTAAGCTTGAATTATATAGAAGTACTTTTTGTCCCAATGTGAACTCTCTCCTCAAAATTCTTCTGTCATGCCACATTGTTGTCTTCTCCTTGTATAACTTAGCATTTTTGTAAGCTTGTTGTCCAAATTCTTCAAGCTTATTGAGTTGGAGAAGTCTTTACTCACCAAAGCCTTTAAGTCAAAATATAAGGCTTTTACTGCCCAATATGCTTTGTGCCCCATTTCTTCTAGAAGGTGGCATGCTTTTCTGTAAACCAATTGATATAGAGATGCACCAATTTGTGTGTTGAAGGAAGTTTTTTAAGCCCAAATTGCATCATCTGATTTCTTTGCCTAGTCCTTCCGGTTAGAATTCACTGTCTTCTCTAAGATCCATTTCAGTTCTCTATTTGAGATTTCTACTTACTTGATAGTTTGTGGATGGTATGGAGTTGCAACCTTATGAGTTACTCCATATTTAGCTAACACTAATTGAAGTTGTTGATTGCAAAAATGCCTTCCACCATCACTGATAATAGTTGTAGGCACTCTAAATCTTGTAAATATATTCTTCATCAAAAACTTCACTACCACTCGAGAATTATTTGTAGGAAAAGCAAATGCTATAACCCACTTAGAGACATGATCAATAGCTACAAAATAAAATGATTTATAAATAAGGATGGAAGGGTCCCATAAAATCAATCCCCTATACATCAAAGAGCTGAACTTCTAAGGATGGAAGGGTCCCATAAAATCAATCCCCTATACATCAAAGAGCTGAACTTCTAAGATGTTAGTTAAAGGGGCTTCATTGCTCCTTGAGATATTTCTTATTCTTTGACATCTATCACAGGTTGCCATAATTCTGTGGGCGTCCTTGAAGAGTGTAGGCTAGTAAAACCCTAATTGAAGGGCTTTAGTAGCTATTCTATTTGCTCTAAAATAACCACCAATGGGGATGAATGGTAGTGATTTAAGATGCAGGCTATTTTTTCTTCAGCAACACATTACCTGATCATTCAATCTAGGCATTGTTTATATAAGAATAGATCCTCCCAAAAATAGTGGCTTACATATGCCAGAAACTTCTTCTTTTGCACTTTAGAAAGTTCATAAGGCATTACTTTGCTTGCTAAATAATTCATAAAATCAGCATACCAAATGGCAGATTGTGATTACATGACAAAAGTTTGCTCATCTAGGCAATTCTCCTTGATTGGTGATTCTCTCTTTTGTTCAGGTGGCTTTATCTGAGAAAGATGATCTACAATGAGATTCTCGTTTCCTTTTTTGTCTTTGATCTTTAAGTCAAATTCTTATAGTAGAAGCACCTATCTGATCAATCCAAGCTTAAAATATTTCTTCTCAATCAAGTATTTGATTGCTGAGTGGTCTGTCTAGACAATGACTTTTGGCCTAATCATGTAGGCTTTGAATTTTTCAAATGCAAACACATCTGCTAACAGCTTCTTTTCTATTATTGCATAATCTAGCTGTGTGTATGACATTGTCCTGCTAGCATAAAAGATGGCATGAAAAAATTTGTCTCTTCTTTGGCTTGAAACAGGCCCATTTGCATAATCACTTGTATCCCATATCATTTTGAATGAAAGGTTCCAATCTGGAGCTATGATAACTGGTGCAAAAGTCAAGGCACCTTTTAGAGTTTAGAAGGCTAATTAACATTAATCATTAAACACAAACGAAGTGTATTTCTCCAACAACATGTAAAGTGCCTTTATGATTTTTGAGAAGTCTTTGATGAATCTTTTATAAAAACCCATATGTCCTAAAAAACTCTGAATGCCCTTGATTGAGGAGGGAGGTGGTAGCTTTTTCGATTGTTTCAATCTTAGCTCAGTCTACTTCAATACCTTCATCAATGAGATGGAATTTCTCCTTGTAACCCAGCATGATTCCTTTTTTCACCATGAAATGGCATTTCTCCTAATTTAGAACCAAATTTGTCTCCACACAACGTTGCAAGACTTTTGCCAGATTTGAAAAACAATGATCAAATGATTCTCTAAAAAACTGAGAAAGTATCCATGAACACCTCAATGAACTTTTCCACCATATCTGAAATGATCACCATCATACTCCTTTGAAATATTGCTAGTACATTACATAAACTAAATGACATCTTTCTAAAGGAAAAGGTACCATATGGACATGTAAAAGTTGTTTTCTTTTGATCTTCTGGTGCAATTATAATTTCATTATATCTTGTGTACCCGTCCAGAAAACAATAATAGGCTTTTTCAGTTTGTATATCAAGTATTTGGTATACAAATACAAAGGAAAGTGATCTTTTCTAGTGGCTTTATTGAGCTTTCTATAGTTAATACATACTCTCCATTCAGTAATCGTTCCTTGTAGAATTAGTTTATTTTTCTCATTAGACACCACTTTCATTGCACATTTCTTTAGCACAACTTGAACTAGACATACTCTTGACTGTCAGAGATTGGGTAAATTATACTAGTATCCAGCCACTTTCTCATCATATCCTTTATATTTGGATTAAGTCTGATCCGGTGCTCGATTGGTAGCTTGTAGTTGTCTTCCATTAAGTTCTTATGAATGCAAATTGAAGGACTAATCCCTCGTATATCAGGTATTGACCATCCAAATGCTATTTTATACTCCCTTATAAGTCTTAACAACTTTTCTTCTTCATCCAAAGTAAGAGCTGCCGAGATGATTACTAGTAATGTTGAATTTCTTCCTATATAAGCATACATCAAGTGGGATGACAGTGCTTTAAACTCCAGTACTGGTGGTTTCTTATTGATGGTATCGGCTTCCTCGGCCTTTCTCCCAGATCCTCAAATGGTTTCTTGGCAAAAATTGGGGAATTTGCTTAAAGGTACCTAATCTACTCCAAGAAGTTAGGATTAGTATATTTTGATACATCTACCATTCCTATTGCTAATAGTTGATCCATGCAGATTTCATTCACCATGTCTTTTATGTAGCTGGTCAATGTATCTACTCTATAACAAGTGTCGCCTTTATCTAGAAAGGATAAAGCCTTAAAGATGTTGAAAGATACTTGATTATCTTGAACTCGTAAGGTTAACTTTCCCTGAGTGAGAAAGGAAAAAGTCTAAGTGTAATGGTGTCATCAGTAACACCATTATGCTTGAATGTGTCATAGATTTGTAGGAAGTTGGCTATTTGTGTTGGGATCTTCTGTTGGTAAACCACCGAATTGATTTGATTGCACTATCTGGATAATTGTAAGCTTGATTTCAAAGTTGTTAGTTGCTACTAGCAGTTTTTTGATTCTAGAAATTGTCCCTATGAATATTGGTGTTGCATAGTCATAGAGCTTTTTTGTATCTATTGTTTGTCCCTCTGGATTTTCCATCAGATTGCTTAGGATTGAAGTAGATTGCTCTTGAACTCTTCAATTTCTTCAACAAGTTCTCTCACTCTTAGAATCAAAAGGCTGCAATTCAATCTCTTTCAATCTGGTAGTGCATTGAGCAAAAGCCTGAAAAGAAACACAAGACACCAAAAAGCAAAACAAATGTAATATAAAGACCAAATTAGTATTCAAATTACCTGGTATTGATACTAATGACAACAACCTTGGCAACAACAACAAAAACTTGTTACGAGTATAAATAATTTATTAAAAAGTGCAAGTGTACACTATCATAAACAAGTAATATAGAGATGAGTAGAGTATCGTTCCCACAAGGATTGATCATAAACTACCAAAATTAGTAATCTTAATTCTATTTATTCCATCGATTAGTTGGTTGATGAGATTACAAAATTAAAAATGACTAAATATGAATGCAATTTATATCAAAAAAAACCAAGGTATTAAAACCCGGACCGGGTATTGAACCGGTCGGGGTACTGGGTTAAGGGTCAGTGGGTCAAACCGGGACCAAACCGGTGAGTAATTGAAAATTTTAGACTTATAGTATGAAATTCTAAAGGAAAAAGTTAAAAATTTTTTTTTTTTTTTTTAATTTGGGACCCGGACCGGACCGGGAACCGGACCGGTCTAGTGACCAGTCCAGCGGGTTCCGGGCCGGACCGGCCGGTCCGGTCCGGGTCCCTGAACACTGAAAAAAACTATAAGAAAAAGCCTTAGGGGTCATATTTCACTTAATAAATTTTGGATTGAATCACCTATCTATTCTAATCCAATTTATTCCACATGATTGAAAGCAGAATTTCTCTAATTTAATTACTAGCCTCTCTCAAGGTCAAGCAATTCTATAATTAATTGCTAATCCAATATATCCCTATATGAATTAAAGCAATTAATCATGCATTGAGATTTATGAAACTCATTAAGACTGCATAACTCATATGAATATATTTTTATTTTACTTGCAAGTTATATTTTTAATTATAGGATCTACACACATGTATCTCCTTCTGATCTCAACATGTATATTGAAATCATTCAAAAGATGGCTAATCAATCAAAAGCATTAAGAATAATAATCAAAACTTAGTCATGAAGAAAAAATAAAAATATATTTAATAAGCTAAGATTTAATCCGTTATTCATAAGCTACATCTTGACCCTAGGTAAATGAAAATTTAGCTCATGATGAAATTAAAAAAAAACCAAAATAAATTGAAAACTTCATAAACATTGCATGTAACTTAAGTATTAAATTCTAAAACATAAAGATACAACTACAATATGCATTAAAATGGAAAAATCTAACCTTCAATGTTGGAGGTAAAACCTTCCATGTAGGTGGCAACCTATACCATCCACAAAGGAGGACTGCCTAAGCCTTCCATGAAGGAGGCATGGAAGAAACAAGTACAATGCATGAAATTAACTCAAAGATGGTGTTTTTCCTTGTGTCTTGAGCTCCTCTATTTATAGATGGAGGGGGTGCAAAAATTTCCACATCATTAGGCATGAATTTTGACCTTAAGCTACCAATATTGGCCTTGTGGCTACCAAACTTATTGATTTCAGCCTAATGTTGACAATCCAAATGCTGGAATTTCACAATGTGATCTTCATGAAAGATGGAGCTCTGGATTTTAGCTTGAAGAGTCAACTAGAAGCTCCCCATTTCAACATTTGTGGCTTGATTTATGGTCAAATTAGTAGCCAAGGTCAATCTAGGACAAATTCACGTTCTTAACCTCTAAGCAAAATTCAAAATCCTTAAAGGCAGAATTGGGTTTGGCCTCAACAAAAAATTTGTAGAGCAGCTTTTTCTCTTTTTATCCTTATATAAACATCCCAATTTGACATTTAGAGCTCTAGATATTGCCTGAAAACTAAAATAGTGTCAATTTTAGTATTTTTCCATGAATTCTATTTTATGCCAAAATCAGTATTTATTTATCAATTATACCTTAATTCATTAAATTACGTTCACATACCATCTACAAAAGCACCATAAATTGAAAAATAAATATGCAAATATTTTAATTATCAAAAGGACCTGAAGAGAACATGAGTATCAAATGTGCCCTATGATCTATAGCCAGACGAGGACCTGTGGGAATACATGTGAGGTAGGTACAGACGAGTATTATGCACCTATGATACTCCAGTTTACCAATGCCTTGCCTACCTAGATACAGTAAACATGACCTTCTAGAATAAGAAGAAGAATGCCATTGTCGATCGAGGGTCGAACTATCATTTCAGGCAATTTATTGAGTATATGATAGACTATGTACTGGGCTATATATATATATGGAGTAATGTGGGGACTAGACACTGCTTTTGGGTGACTTGAGGTAGCCGACATACTTTTTAAGGCAAGCGCAGTCATAGGGAACCAGTAGATAGAAGTAGAAAGAGCCAGTATCTGTGTTTTGTGTGGGTACAGGAAAAGTTAACCGTGCTTAACTTAAGGAAATGTCAGTATGGGTGACCCTATGGGAAGTTACCTATACATGTTAAGATAGGATGTGTAATGTAATACCCCGAATTTTGAGACTCGAGAATAGAGAATAAGCCTTAGATTAGTGGATTGCTAAGCCCCGGTTTAGCAAGATCCCAAATTGTGATTAGGGGTTAATGACTACAAAAGTGGACGTGGTTAGTGATTAATGAACCCTTTTAGAGAATATAAAGAGGATTGTAGTCGCTTGTGTTATGAGCAACACCAAAACCCTGTATTTGAGTTCAATTGTGGATTAACATCCAAATTGACTTAGAATAGAGGGAAGAATTGAATGGGGTATTGTGATGGAAATGGTGTCATGTTGTGGTATTTAATCATTGGAATTGATTTAAATTGGATTGGACACATTGGTTGCAAAACTGGAAATGCTGTCCAGTGAAACTCTATTCTGGGCTGTCAGTTTGTGTGAACGTTTTGAATGACCAAATGGTGTCTAAAAATTCTGAAACTTTCCAGTCTTAAAGTTCACATGTCAAGCTTCAAAATGGACATATAATTTGTGTTATTTCAATTTGTGAGCTAAGAGTTATGAGTTCTTAAATGTTGCCCAGAGAAATTGATTTTTTCAGGAGCAATGGTCAAAGAAATTAAATCTGGGAATGATATGCTTCCATTTAGTAAAAGGCTATATTTTTCCTTAAAACTAGACTTAATAAGGGTTCTATAGCCTTTGGAATCGCTGCATTTCGATTTTTCTAGAATTAGTTATGATTTTTCAAAGTTTGGACAGAAAATCTGCCAGAATTTACACAAAATCCGAAAATGGGAAAATGTGTATTGGCAACCCTGTAATTATGAGGAAATTGGTGATCAGCCTATTCTGCTCTAACTTGGGCCCTTAAGTGACGTAAATATGGGCTGATTAAAGGGAGGAGGCATTGGTTCAAATACAATGAAAATATGACACAAGAATTGGTAAGGGCTAAGGTCAAAAACAAAAAGGGTTATGGTCAAAGATTGCAACTCAAAATAAATTGTGTGGAGGAGGATGTGGAAGAGGATAAAAGAGATAATTGAATGCATATTTTATTCCCTCCTAATCTTCCATTTCGGCCAAGCATAATGGCTAAAGAGAAAAGAGATGATGATGAAGTTAAAAGGCATGTGTTAAAATTGCCATAAAATATCATAAAAATAAAAGATGAAGGAGATATTTTTATATGAGCTTTCTCTTTCCTTGGGCTCTCATTTCGGTTCAGCTGAAGCAAAATATAGAGAGAGAGAGAGAGTGGACGAAATTGAGAGCAAAGAAGCAAGAGGTGAACCAACATGTTCTTGTGCCATTTTCTCTATCAAGACTTCATTTCTAGCCCTTGAGGCCTTCATCAAAATTGTTCCTCTCATTAAGAGCTTCATTTCTATGGTTGTAGTTTCTTGAAAGGAGGAGTTTTGTGCTATCTAAGTGGTGTTGAAGTGGGAGAACTCAAGAAAGGGCTATAGCCAAGCAAAGAGGTAAGCACAAGCTTTGTTTTGACCCAAATGTCTTGAAATTTGGTTGAATCTATGAGGTAATATTATGCTGCCCTGTTTTTGCTGAATGGCAACCTTAGGGTTTTAGTGATATTAAGGGCATGAATTTAATCCTCTTGTGCTATATGATGATGTTGTAGTGGTTGTTGTTAAATTTGGGTTGGTTTTGCTTGATTTTGGTGAAAATGGATGGTGAAACCCTAAGGGGAAATGCTGCCAAATTCACTCTAATAATGTGCAATTAGTGTTTAAATAGTTAAACATGTGATTAGAAGTGTATACAAGGTGTTTAATGGATTGAAATCAAGAGAACTCAATCTCCCTAAAATTTTTCAGATTTGGGCAGGGGTATTTTCGTCGATTAAGTGTTGGAATTTTATCAATTTGATGGTTCCATTGAGTTCAGGAGCGAAAATTAGGTGGGGTTACAGTTGGCCACTTTTTCGGAAAAGGCCGAAAAAGCATAATTACAAAAACGTCCCTAAAACCCTTGAAGTAGGGCTGCCAAGGGTAAATTTGTAATTTTACATTGAATTTGATAATTCCGAGTCCGGAAATGGATTCCTTGGGTGGAAATATGTTAGGATAGCCCATATTAGAATTTCGGGAAAAGTGCAACCGGACCGGGTACGGCGGGCCCGGGCCGGGTCCCCGGGGGCATTTTTTGTAAATTTTCATTATAGACTCATATAACTCCAAGAAACACTATGGAAGTGTCTAAATGGTGCCTTTGGAATTGTAGGATTCGATATTTGCCCTGTTCGTGATCCACCTGCGCTAGAGCATAATCGGAAAGAACAAGGTAGTGACTCCTCTCGTATACTTTGTGTGAAACATTGTATGTATGTTTGTCGTGCATTAAGAATACATTGTGACATTGTTACATTGTGATGCTGCTAACTTGACCTTATATGCTTTGTGTTTATGCACTGTATGAGTGATTTGTTACTATTGGGATTCTCTTGAATCTCATTCTTTCCAATGACTAACATTTCAGACAGGGCTAGTGGTGCTAGAGAGAAGCGGGCAACCTGGAGCAATTAGAACCCCTTCAGGGTATATTTGATTGTAGGGTGTTGGTTATCTTCTTTTGAACTTGGGATTACTGCATATTTTGGAGATGTAAATATTACTGTTGATTTTGGTTATGTAATCCCCTAGTGGAGACTTTTAAACCCTCAGATTATATATGTATAGAACCCGGGAGTTGCTGGGGATTTAGTTATACACTCTGATATGTATGAACGTGATTGAACTGCGCAGAGTAATTAGATTCAGAAGATGAATATGAGACCATGTTGAACGAAGTTTAGAAAAGAGATTTGAGAAAAACGTAATCGTCGGTCTCTAATTCCTTTAAATTACGCATTTTCAAATCTTAATTACGATTATCAAGGTAAGGGATTACAGTTTTGGTATCAGAGCTGCAGTTCCTGGCAAAGATGGATTTTGCTAGGATATTTCCCTTATGCCAAGCTAGAGAATGAGTGATGAGTTATGATTGCCTAAGGAATAGGCAATGATTTGTGATTTTGGTTGTTTGTGGTATACACATTTATATCCCTATTGTTGTGGATATCTGGGATTTGTGGATTATGTGTATACATTATTTGGTTATCCTGAATTTGTGTGTTTAAAGGCCTTAAGACCTAGGGGCTGAGGTGCTTTAGGCTGGCAGAGATATTTGAGTTTATGCTGGAGTGGATGATGCTCCGTGGATTTGAGGGAAGTGATTTCCCGGTTCAACTGAGGTTAAAGGTTTGAAAGATGAATTGTGATCTAAGGATCAGACTCAATAGTCAAGCTGGTCCTTAGGAGGTTGATATGACCTATATAGTCTATGGTACCAGGATGTGGTACTAGGTTGGAATTGAAATGTGTATCAAGTATCCTGAGGTTGCTAGTGTTCATCTAGCATAGGGAAAAGTGATTCTATAGAGAATTTGAATTTGAAAGAGTTATCTATGAGGATTCGGAGTGGAGAATGCAACCACGGGGAGTTATGATCAGAGAGGGCTACCTACGGTGACACCTGATCGGTTATGCTATTTGTGGGTCTACTACCTGCGGCTCATCGGTGGTTCCGGTGGGAGGACCGTACATTCGGGCGGTATCATATGGGGGGTGAGACTATGTGACTTTGTGAAAGCCGCCATGATGGTAAGCCCTAGTGTGCAGCCACCGTGATAACGAACCGTAGAGAGCAGTCACCGTGACGTTGAATCGTAGAATAGAGCTCTGGGAACGTTGGGAGTATAGGATCTCAACGAAGTGCTGGTCATAGCTTTGATTGATTTGAGTTGAATGGGGCCAAGGTCTGGCACAAATTGTGAATGTTGTCAGTTGTAGTAGGAAATTCCTATGGGACTCCTGTTAAATCAACTTGACATTGTTAAAGCACAGATGAGGCGAAATACCTCAGAGTGTGCAGTAGAAGTGTGATAATGTGATGTGTTTAAGTACAGCATTGAGCAAAGGCTTGAGTTTACCGAAAGTGCAAGGTGTTAGTGATGGCTTCGGGAGGTAAAACTTTGAAGTCCAGATTAATTTGTGAGAAGGGGTCTTGAAGGATCCCAGTATGTGAAAAGAATTCGTGATGTTGAAGATGAAGTTGTTAAGATACCTGGTTCTAGCTTGTTGCGATTGTGTACTGTGAGTCCATCTCCCTGGTTGGGCTAGATCGGGTTGGTTCGGTGGGCTGCGCCTGGTAGGCATAGGCTCAGGATGTGAAGGATATTTGTGTGTCTTTCACCTACGGCCGCATGGGGTGATTCCCATAGCGGAGGACCGTTCTGCTGGGAGGTAGTTTACGGAGGATTGACTATCTGGAAGCCAGAGTGGCTTTGTGATTTCCAGAGAGGCAATGTGATATGTGTATGCCAGTGAGGCAACATGTATGTGTGACAATTGTGAACAAGCTGGGATTGAGGTGTGTCGTAGTAGAGCAGAGCTAGTTTAGCTGATGGCGAATTCGACTACATAATCGGGGATTCTTGTTTGTGAGGGCAATTACCCCGGCATGCCCAGCCTGGCTAGCCACCACGTTGGTTGCACTGGTGTTGACCTGAGGTCAAAAGGCGGTGTGTAAAATTAGAGTCTGCAATGTACATTTGGAAGTGGATTTTCTTGTGAGTCCTGGGTGAAAGGTGAGTAACCTAGCTGCCTGCCAGTCCCGGTCAGGGGACGGCTATCGTAGCCCTGGTACGTAGTTGACCAGGGGGTGGGCACTCTGTAGGGGTGTGACAATAAAATTGTGAGTCCGGTAACCCACGGGCATCCATCAGATGGGTGTGATGTGGGAGCCAGCCACGCAGCGGAAGCGTGGGCACCCATTAAGGTGGTGTGACAATAAAAGGCGCCTGGATAGAAGAAATTGAGATTCCAGAGTGACCAGATGATGTGACATTGTGTTGATACCCAAAAGTCCCGGTTACCACTAGCGGAGTCACTGGTGGGTGTACGGGTGAGGGCGACACCATGAAGTTGATACAGAAGTAATATTGTGTTGATACCCAAAAGTCCCGGTTACCACTAGCGGAGTCACTGGTGGGTGTACGGGTGAGGGTAACACCGTGAAAGTTGATACGGTGAAGTAATATTGTGTTGTGAGACCCAAAAGTCCCGGTTACCACTAGCGGAGTCACTGGTGGGTGTACGGGTGAGGGAAAGGCTGTGGATGTGAATACAGCGGAAGAGTTTGTGTATACAACTAAGGCCGTCATTTGATGTGTTGAGGTTGTGGTGTTTTGGGGTTACTCCCAGAAAGAGTAACTAGTTTAAGTTAAGCAGAGTGGTGGCCTATGCCACCCAACTGCCAAAATCTTAGGATATGGCACATAAGTTAGAGCCTCTAGATATTGATATGCACTAGCCACTCATGAATTACGGGGCTTGCGATGATTGTGGTTATGTGATGATGGTGTTGTGGCAATCGTATGTGGAAGCAATTGTATCTGTTTGGCAAAATGTATGGTGATCGGGTTTGTGTGGCAATCGTGATATGGGCCGATTGCAGTTTGGGGCAATTGAGTTGCATTCATTGTTTGAGATTCTTGCGAGAATCGGATTTGTGGAGTATCATTTGTGTGTGGGTGGTCTAGAGGAGACCATCCCAATATGAAATGAATTGTGAAACGGAAGCTGTCGTGAAGAAGCATCCGTAGTTTTTGGATTAAGTGGTATAACAAATTTCGAGGACGAAATTTATTGAACGGGGGGAGAAATGTAATACACCGAATTTTGAAACTCGAGGATAGAGAATAAGCCTGAGATTAGTGGATTGCTAAGCCCCGGTTTAGCAAGATCCCAAATTGTGATTAGGGGTTAATGACTACAAAAGTGGACGTGGTTAGTGATTAATGAACCCTTTTAGAGAATATAAAGAGGATTGTAGTCGCTTGTGTTATGAGCAACACCAAAACCCTGTATTTGAGTTCAATTGTGGATTAACATCCAAATTGACTTAGAATAGAGGGAAGAATTGAATGGGGTATTGTGATGGAAATGGTGTCATGTTGTGGTATTTAATCATTGGAATTGATTTAAATTGGATTGGACACATTGGTTGCAAAACTGGAAATGCTGTCCAGTGAAACTCTATTCTGGGCTGTCAGTTTGTGTGAACGTTTTGAATGACCAAATGGTGTCTAAAAATTCTGAAACTTTCCAGTCTTAAAGTTCACATGTCAAGCTTCAAAATGGACATATAATTTGTGTTATTTCAATTTGTGAGCTAAGAGTTATGAGTTCTTAAATGTTGCCCAGAGAAATTGATTTTTTCAGGAGCAATGGTCAAAGAAATTAAATCTGGGAATGATATGCTTCCATTTAGTAAAAGGCTATATTTTTCCTTAAAACTAGACTTAATAAGGGTTCTATAGCCTTTGGAATCGCTGCATTTCGATTTTTCTAGAATTAGTTATGATTTTTCAAAGTTTGGACAGAAAATCTGCCAGAATTTACACAAAATCCGAAAATGGGAAAATGTGTATTGGCAACCCTGTAATTATGAGGAAATTGGTGATCAGCCTATTCTGCTCTAACTTGGGCCCTTAAGTGACGTAAATATGGGCTGATTAAAGGGAGGAGGCATTGGTTCAAATACAATGAAAATATGACACAAGAATTGGTAAGGGCTAAGGTCAAAAACAAAAAGGGTTATGGTCAAAGATTGCAACTCAAAATAAATTGTGTGGAGGAGGATGTGGAAGAGGATAAAAGAGATAATTGAATGCATATTTTATTCCCTCCTAATCTTCCATTTCGGCCAAGCATAATGGCTAAAGAGAAAAGAGATGATGATGAAGTTAAAAGGCATGTGTTAAAATTGCCATAAAATATCATAAAAATAAAAGATGAAGGAGATATTTTTATATGAGCTTTCTCTTTCCTTGGGCTCTCATTTCGGTTCAGCTGAAGCAAAATATAGAGAGAGAGAGAGAGTGGACGAAATTGAGAGCAAAGAAGCAAGAGGTGAACCAACATGTTCTTGTGCCATTTTCTCTATCAAGACTTCATTTCTAGCCCTTGAGGCCTTCATCAAAATTGTTCCTCTCATTAAGAGCTTCATTTCTATGGTTGTAGTTTCTTGAAAGGAGGAGTTTTGTGCTATCTAAGTGGTGTTGAAGTGGGAGAACTCAAGAAAGGGCTATAGCCAAGCAAAGAGGTAAGCACAAGCTTTGTTTTGACCCAAATGTCTTGAAATTTGGTTGAATCTATGAGGTAATATTATGCTGCCCTGTTTTTGCTGAATGGCAACCTTAGGGTTTTAGTGATATTAAGGGCATGAATTTAATCCTCTTGTGCTATATGATGATGTTGTAGTGGTTGTTGTTAAATTTGGGTTGGTTTTGCTTGATTTTGGTGAAAATGGATGGTGAAACCCTAAGGGGAAATGCTGCCAAATTCACTCTAATAATGTGCAATTAGTGTTTAAATAGTTAAACATGTGATTAGAAGTGTATACAAGGTGTTTAATGGATTGAAATCAAGAGAACTCAATCTCCCTAAAATTTTTCAGATTTGGGCAGGGGTATTTTCATCGATTAAGTGTTGGAATTTTATCAATTTGATGGTTCCATTGAGTTCAGGAGTGAAAATTAGGTGGGGTTACAGTTGGCCACTTTTTCGGAAAAGGCCAAAAAAGCATAATTACAAAAACGCCCCTAAAACCCTTGAAGTAGGGCTGCCAAGGGTAAATTTGTAATTTTACATTGAATTTGATAATTCCGAGTCCGGAAATGGATTCCTTGGGTGGAAATATGTTAGGATAGCCCATATTAGAATTTCGGGAAAAGTGCAACCGGACCGGGTACGGCGGGCCCGGGCCGGGTCTCCGGGGGCATTTTTGTAAATTTTCATTATAGACTCATATAACTCCAAGAAACACTATGGAAGTATCTAAATGGTGCCTTTGGAATTGTAGGATTTGATATTTTCCCTGTTCGTGATCCGCCTGCGCTAGAGCATAATCGGAAAGAACAAGGTAATGACTCCTCTCGTATACTTTGTGTGAAACATTGTATGTATGTTTGTCGTGCATTGAGAATACATTGTGACATTGTGACATTGTGATGCTTTGTGATCGCAGTGAAAGCTGACGCCTAGTGAATACTTTGTGAATACATTGAGATCGCAGCGAAAGCTGACGCTTAGAGTTTATAGCCATGTGTGCTGTCGTTTGTGGTGTGAACCATGTTACATTGAGATGCTGCTAACATGACCTTATATGCTTTGTGTTTATGCACTGTATGAGTGATTTGTTACTACTGGGATTCTCTTGAATCTCATTCTTTCTAATGACTAACATTTCAGACAGGGCTAGTGGTGCTAGAGAGAAGCGGGCAACCCGGAGCAATTAGAACCCCTTCAGGGTATATTTGATTGTAGGGTGTTGGTTATCTTCTTTTGAACTTGGGATTACTACATATTTTGGAGATGTAAATATTACTGTTGATTTTGGTTATGTAATCCCCTAGTGGAGACTTTTAAACCCTCAGATTATATATGTATAGAACCCGGGAGTTGCTGGGGATTTAGTTATACACTCTGATATGTATGAATGTGATTGAACTGCGCAGAGTAATTAGATTCAGAAGATGAATATGAGACCATATTGAACGAAATTTAGAAGAGAGATTTGAGAAAAACGTAATCGTCGGTCTCTAATTCCTTTAAATTACGCATTTTCAAATCTTAATTACGATTATCAAGGTAGGGGATTACATGTAATATATTATACAGAGTTTATAAGTTGTGTATTGCTACCAACTTTCCCTAAACTATTGTAATTGTCTGTTGTATGCCAAATTTGAACCACTTATATACCAAAATTTTGTGAAATGACAAATATGCCCTTATGCTATGAGAAATTTACCTCTTCTTACTTTTAATATAATGAACATAAAGATGGTGAGAATAAGAGGTAGACCAAGATATGGAAGTACTGGGCAGGGTTTGGAAACTAGACCTGATCCAATGTAGCAATTATTGGGCATGATGATAGTACAGCAGACTATGCTAAATGAATTAAAGCATGAACTAGAAGAGGTACAACAAAAATAGAATACAGATAGAGAAATGGATGATAATCCGGGTGAATAGAAAGTGAACTCGTATAGCATAAGGAATATAAACAGGATCCTCTGCCTAGATTTGCTCTTATGGGAGACAGTCTACAAACGTGAGCAACGCAATTCAGTTAATAGGAGGTTGCTATTGATAGAGGCCAATACCCTTATTTCTTAAGGAAAGTTTGATCCTCTGCTGATAGAGGATTGGTTTTTGTTTACCTTATTAAGTAGTAATTTTTCACAGCATGAAATTATTGACTGTGTTTAGACTAGCTATGATAGACTCAGTGTTGACATTTTGATATACTCAAGTAGTAGAGAAGAATATGAGAAGCATCTATGACTGGTGCTAGGACATGTTGACTCACAGAATATGTGTTAGATATGATTAGTTTTGATAATGTCAAATATAAATGTCAAATGATAGGAGCAAAAATTTTATATAAAACTTTGACCAATTACTATGTTTAATGTTGCATACCTTGTAGATTAGTCAAGCAATGATTGAAGATAATCAAAAAAATAAAGAAGTTGTCTTGTTGGGTTATGGAGAATGATCATCAAGAATTAAATCAAGAAGAAAGATTTTGAAGAAAGAAGAAATTACAAGATCTAGTGAGAATATCAAGGTTCAAGATGTTAGAAGTGATACTGGAGGTTTCTATGATGATACCGGAGGCTTCTATGATCAAATCATGGTTGGAATAGTTTAATACAAATCTAAGATGACTTATATATGTTTTATGACACTTTTAAAGGAGTTTTACTCAAGTGTGAGCTCAACACTCGAGTGCCAGAGGTGTTGCACTCGAGTGTGGAGCTACTCTGTTCAGCTTTGTTTTTTGTTCTGCCAGATAGAGGTCCGGTATTTTGGCCATATCTCTCAAACAACATGTCGGATTGACCTCAAAATGGTGCATATGAATGAAGACTCAAAAAACAAAAAATGTACACCAAGATCAAATTGAAAGAAGCTCAGATAAAGGATTTATGATCCATGGAAGATGACACAGAAATCACCTTCACTTTTCAAGACAGGTTCGGTAGTTTATACATAACTCAGAAATGACACATCGGATTTAGACGTAACTAGTGCCATATGAAACTAGACTTAAAGAGCTTTCCATGCATAGGTAATTTAAAGTTATATTGTAGGAGCTATGCCTTCTAGAAGCTGATGCTTGTGCAATCTAGTGTGATAGACACTATTTCGATCATAACTTGCAGAATACAAGGAGTTTGGAGATGATTCTTTTTGCATTGGAATGAATATAGCAAGAGTTTCTTATGATACATCAATTTTCATATTTAGAATCAAATAAATAAATTGAGTCTGACATGGCCCCACATCACCCACGAGTCCAAAAACGCACTCTTGACATTTTTGACGCGACTGTTGTTCAAAATTGGCTATGGAGTGGAAGTATTTTAGCTACACTTGAGTGAAAGACAATACACTCTAGTGAAGTTAAGGTGCACTCGAGTCATGCAAGTGTTAACATGAAAGTGTTAACCTGAGAAGAAATATGACCAAAGAAATGTAAAGAGCACTCGAACATGACTGATAACACTCGAGTGAGGAGAAGGATTGCACTTGAGTCTTGCGAGTAAAGAGCAGCAAGTGTTTGCCTGAGAGGAAGTCAGAACATGAAATTATACATATACTCGAGTGAGGCTTCTTTGCACTTGAGTGAAGTCCTGACAGAACTAAAACACAAAAAGTTCAAACTCTCAAAGCCATCAATCCAAATGTCATTGAATCTTGTACATTTATTTTGTTTTCACTTGTTATTGTTCCTAAACGTTAAATAACATATATTTCAAGTGTAAAACAGGAGATTAAACATTTGGATTGCATCTTCAAGAATGGAGGTTATTTATGGCAAATATTGTCACTCAACGTGATGAGTCCTAGAAGCTAGAAATTCAGCTTTTGACTAATGATCAAATATAACCATGACTAACACTTTATCATATTAGTGATTAAAGATTTTTCAGTGTGAAACAAGAAATTTAACATTGAGATTACATATTCAAATGAAAGAGTCAATTATGGCCGGTGGCATCATTACACATTCAGTATTGGCTACCTACGACGACAAAAGATTGACCTACCAAGAATAAATGTCTGAAACCCAAAGGCTCCACAATTTGACGTAGAGCTCATAATGAAACATCCTGCTCTTCAGTGGGACGCTCCAATATGCAACAGATATTTCATAATGGGTAGATATTCAAATGCGCTCAACGGTCAAAATAAAGTAATAGGACTCCAACAGATAAATGCTTACAACGGTCATCATCTTCATCAACTATAAATAAGATAGCATTCAAAGTCGAAGGGTAGCTGAGATGAGAGCTCAACACTCAAACATGCAAATATCATGAATTATCCACTTCAACCCAAACACTCTCTATTTTGCAGTTTCTATATTACTTATCATTGAGAGAGTGATTATTTGTATTATACTTCAGTGATCATTTTATCTACTCTGCGAGAGAGTCTGTAAACATCTTTATCTGCATTTATGAATTGATCTCCAGGTAGAGGGACCTTGAGAGGGTTGATTTCCTTACGGGGGAAGCTGTAGAGAGAATTGTCAATAAGACATTCTGTTCGTAAGACTTATAAGGTGTAAGCAGTATAGAATGTTGCTGCTCATAAGACTTACAGGGGTGTAAGTAGGAGAGAACGTTGCTGCTCATAAGACTTGCACAAGTAAGCAGGAGAGGAAGGTCTTCAAGATTGCTCTGCTCGTAAGACTTACTGTAAAGGGGAGTATTTTAGTAAGAGATTTATAAAACGTTTCACAAGTTCCCGGCTAAACTTGTGGGATTTTGAAGGCTTTTCTTATGCCTAGATTAAACAAGAAGATAGTAGATGTGAAAGTCTCAGGAGGACCCTGGGGACTGGACGTAGGCCATCACTGATTAGACCGAACCAGGAGAAATCACTGTTTGTATATTCTCTTCCCTAAGCTCTTATGTTTCAAGCATATATTATTTTATCTAACTATTGATTTATGATTCATTAGTTTCATACTTACTATTTTCATTAAGATACAAAAAGTTTTCCAAAGTTCTTAAGTTTTTATCTTACACCCAATTCACCCCCTCTTGGGTGTTAGCCTATTCTAAAATTTGGTATCAGAGCCTGGCTCTTGTTTTAAGGACTTAACCGTCTCAAGAGTTACAATGGCTTATTTTGGGTGTTTTATACTTTCAGAAGGTTTTGATTATACAATCCCACCTCTTTTGAAAGATATTGATTTTTGGTTTTGGAAAGCTATAATGACTAGTTTTATAAAAGCCTATGATTTTGATATGTGGAATATTTTTATAGATGCTTTTGATTTCAA
Organism: Inga leiocalycina; assembly: GCA_963242795.1. NCBI lineage: Eukaryota > Viridiplantae > Streptophyta > Magnoliopsida > Fabales > Fabaceae > Inga > Inga leiocalycina. Next base: position 54,439,665 of record OY725323.1, read on the forward strand.
ACCATGAAAGGATTGGACAGAAAGTGAAAAGAAAATATTTTCGTTGAACATTAGAGCAATGAAAATTCTGTATAGTGCTTTAACCGAAAATGATTTTGAGAAAATTAGATTTTATTCTAATGCTAGACATATCTGGGACACTCTTGATTCTATTTATACTTCTAAAAATTGTGTTGAAGTTGAAAATATTGACAGTTCATGTGAAACTTCACGCTACGCATCTACTGTGCATGAACAATTGGAAGTTAATGATGAAGATGGAGAAATCATATAACACTTCTATACAGTCAACATGGATAGACAAAAAGAAGAGTATTCCCGAAAAGAGCTCATTATCGATGAACATGAAAAATCATTCTCTGGAGCTCAAGATGAACTTAAGGTAAAAAGTTCCAATTCTTCATGTGATTTTCGTAAAACTGATTTTCATAGTCTACAAAAGTTTGTTTCTCAACCAATTGTTGATTCTATTGAGAAAAGCAAAAATGTTTTCAAATATGGTGGAAAGTTTGTCGGGAAGAAAGAATGTTCAAATAAAATCCATTTGAGTTTCTACTCTCATGATCGACATAATACTTGCATGATATCCCATAATGCATATCATCATATAATTTGCAATTATTGTGGTAAATCTGGTCATATTTCTCACACATGCTATATTAGAAGAAATTCCCATATGAGAAATAGTTATATTTGGGTACCGAAGAAACATGTAAGGGTTAATACTAACAATTAAGGACCCAAGTATATGTGGATACCAAAATGTCCATCTAGTACTTTATGTGTGCAGATTGATTATAAGAAGAATGGACATAAGGGTACGAAAAAGATGAAGAAGAAGCCAAGAGTTTCTCATGTGCCAATAAAGAGGTTCATGTCGTTTATATCAAAAAGGATAACTCTCGAGGCACCCATTGCTGGAGCTATAGAGTATAACCAGGGAAAGAAACAATGGATAAAAGGAGTATGTTCTATCTCAAGGAATGGCTACCATAATGTACCATTCAACTATCTTGAGAAGAATAAGAAGAGGAGGATCTCTTATACACAGAAAAATTTTCACAAAGCCTACATCATATGAGAAAGTTGTGTATAATCCCAAAGCCAAATATGCAAAAACAGAACTTCAAAGAAAGATGCAGTGGGTATGCAGAAGCAATCCTCCAAGCACCTAACGTAAAAGTAATCAACGGTAAAACCTTTTACACTATCATCTTTAATATTTATTTAGATTTATACCTTGTTACTTGTTACCTTAGGTATGAGCATTGCACATATGTTTTCACAATCTTTAGAAAAATCATACATAAAGAGTTGCAATGTTCATTAGTCTAACTTGTTATGCATATACATACTTTATGAGAAAACATTGTTTATGCATAAAGTCATACTTAATTCATTATGTTCAATTTCTTTGAAGTGACTATATTCTTAGAGCATCTGAATTAGGATTCTTTCAAGCTGACCATGAGTGGATCCAAGTAGAATTGGATACCCAAGGAAGAAAAATAGTTATATGATTTTTGCAGGAATAATTTGAAAAAGAAGCATGATACTCGAGTGCATAATTGACCACTCGAGTGCAAGGCATGTTAACAATCGAGTACTGGTTGGTCACTCGAGTGTGGATTTGAATCCTATGCTTTGCTTATAGATTGCAAAATAGTGATTAATAGAGTGTGCAAAAACTCTAAGGACACTCTCAAGTTCATCAATAGTATTGTCACACACTTGAGTGAGACGTGAGCACACTCGAGTGCTTGAAGAACTCACCTGAAAGTGCATCAAGAACTCGCGAATGCAACATGTACAAATGCATAAATTAGCTTCAAAACATGGTTTACTCAAGTGATCTTGGAGGACTTGAGTACAAAGTTATAAGGAGATGGAAATTAACTTGAGTGTCTACAAGTTCCACTCAAGCCAGGTACACTGTATTAGTAATTAAAATCTCAACAGTTGCACCCATTCTTTTCAACTCAATTTGAGTAGTAAATTCTTGCTCATTACTATATACCATTAGTAATCAATGATTTATGGTTTTCAAAATATTCTTAGATTGCTAAATGTATCGAAATAGAATTGTGCATAATTTTTCTATGCATTGGAAATTTGAAATTCACATTTCACAAATTTACTTGGATTTCAATTCATCTTATTTATAAAAAGTATATACACATTATTTGAAAATTATTCATATCTTGTTTGCATTCAAATCAATTTCAAAATTGGAAGTTAGTACTCTTGTATACTGAAAGTCAGAAATGCTTTAAATCCATCTACTAAAGTATTTCCCCATCGTTGACATATTGATCATTGATCTTAAATGTGTAATCCAATGCTTGAACTCTTTAGCCCTTATTCTCTAACATGCTAAACCTTACGTCTAACAAGTTAACTATCTATATGACTTCTAAGTATATTTCCTTGAAAAGAATTCAACTTGTGAAAGACTTATGGCTGATGCATAAATCTCTGGTTCATCATGTTGTTCCAAGCATTATGAATGTTCATTATTGCATTGAATATTGATGCATTAATCATTATTATGGAATAACATACTGATATTCTAAAACTCTAGTCATTTGGACTAATGAGTATGTGCTCCATCATCCATAAATCAATATATTCATTTCATTGCTCAAATACATTAATATTTGTCTTTATCCATTTTTGAGTGACTAGAATCTTGTACTTTAAGTCTTGCTGCCTTGAATATCCATCCATTTTAAGATGCAACTCTAAGAGGCAAGATTATCTCTTGATCAATACTAAAGTCATCATGCTTATATATGTCAAGATAAGCCATTTTGGCTAACTCATTTTCCATATGACTTTTGTTCTTCGGAAAATTCTCCAACATGTCAACTCTTATAATTAACATGTTATCTTAGTTGAACTCCTTAGTGAAGCTTTCTTATATATATATTTTATAACTGTTGACTACTAATGTTTTTAGCATAAGCATTGATATTTAACAAGTTTCATGAATGAGTTTTCATGCATTCAATATCTTAATGTCATAATGCATATTTATGATTAGAAAGAACATTTAAGATTTTGAAACAATTGGCATATCACATTATTATTTTTTGAAAAACTTGTTTTCATTCATGATTTATCATTTCATAAAAGTTGGTCATTATGGATAGATTTTGTACTCTTTTTGATCCAACTTAGATTGATTACATGGAAATCTTATCAATGACATATTTTCTAGTGTATTTACAAATTGTCAATGATCATTGATCATCATTATTCCTAGTATCACTTATGCTTTATAATGACTTGATTTTATTGGATAAAATTATATCATGGTCTGTGTTGGTTTATGATACTCTTTGTTCAAATTTCATATGATTAATTGTATAAGAGCATAAGATTTGTTATATCTAATATTGTACGGACCCAAGAGAAAGTTGGGTACCAAAGGGAATATATTTATACTTTTACAGGAGTTAACCAAAATGCTCTGCTTTCAACTACAAAGATCAGAGGCTAATAGAAGAGGCATGATTGACAGTGTTGTGATACAAGTAGAAGTAGAATGTAATATCACTCAAGTGACACCCCAATACTAGCAAGTGACCAGCTATTGATGCAGTTAGAGAAAGAGGTGTTCAGATGAAGACACAGTATTATACCAGAACTAGTCCCCCTGGTCCTTCAGCTTTCAATCAATCTATAAAGGGCTATCTAAAAGAGGAGCTTTAACACTTTCACACCGAGCTTACTACAAACAATGCTAAGATCATTATTCGATAAATGATAAAATGAAGTAGCTATGACTTAGTGAACCAGAACATCAATGATCTATTTGAGATAGTGGATGACAAAATAAGGGGGCAATGTGGAATAGTGAAATTGAAGGTTTTTCCTAAGTAAGGGGCATATACTATGCTAAGGCCTTATTTTGAGCTCATCTTGGTATCCTTAAGCATCCACTGAGATTACACTTTAGAACCCCTCAGTACTGATCACATCATTGGACAATGACTCACTGGACTACCTAGGATTATGACTAAAGTGATTACGATATTACTCGAGTGAGATATTGTATTCTTGCTTAATTCAAAATTCTTGAGTTGCATCACTTGAGTCAATAATAGAGTAATGGTCGAGTAGAATCACTCAAGTGACTACTCAGGTGATATTGTGTTATGCCACTTAAAATCCCTGATTAGCAATGTCATTTTTAAAATTTGATTTCGCTCCAAATCTTCATACTTTCAAAATCATTTTCTCTGTAAAGCTACCAATGGTTTTTAAAATCCAAGAGGGTAATTAACTGTTTTTCCTAATAACGAATTTTTTAAACCATGCATTAATTAAGGGGGAGCGTCACATTCATATGTGTTTTATATCCTAAAAGCTCATCTTCTTTTATTGGAAGAAAATATTTTTAACATACCCATTTATATTCACCATGTACTGATTAGTTTTGATGATGAGTTATTCTTATATTGTTCTTTTCATGATCTTAATTTTAATATATCATATGGAAAGAACAGTTTTTTACTTGATTGAACTAATAATTCTCTTTTTAAAGAAAGATTTAAATTTATGACAGGAGAATTTGTTTTGTACATTAGCATTCCTCAGCATACTAAAAGAAGACTCTATCAACTTTAAGGATGGTTTTAACGCTCAACCAAGGAAAATATATTAGCTGTAACATTCAGAGTAACAAATACATATGCCAATACAAATGAATATTGAGCATACTAAATAGAAGCTCAACTCAAATAAAGAATCTTGGCAACAATATGAACATACATCAGAGTTGTACAAAGCACAACATCAAGAAATAGCTTTGCCACAGAAGCAATGGACTTTATGGAGCACTTCATCAATTTTCAAAATCTATATGAGCATTTCTAAACATTTTCTCTTTACATTTCAAGAATACGTTTCCTATCTTCAATTTTCAAATTGTCTTGATTATAAAAGTTTTCTTGAAAACCTCTCCAAATCTATTTTCTGTTCTATAACATTAAAAGTGAAAATACTTTCAATTTGAGGGAGAGAGAAAATTGTTCTCCTGATACATTCACTTCTCCACAAGCCTTACTTCTTTCTATATTTCAAACTTTTTGATAATGTCAAATAAGGGGAAAAATATAAGAAAAATATGTATGTTGCATTTATGCATGTTGTACTTCATTCAAACATATTTTTCTTAAAGGATTTGTCATCATCAAAAAAGGGGAGAATGTTAGATATGATTAGTTTTGATGATGTCAAATAAAATTTCAAATGATAAGAGCAAAAAGTTTATATAATACTTTGACCAATTACTGTGTTTAATGTTGCATACCTTGTAGATTAGTCAAGCGATAGAAGATAATCAAGAAAATAAAGAAGTTGTCTTGTTGAGTTATGGAGAATGACCATCAAGAAGGAAATCAAGAAGAAAGATTTTGAAGAAAGAAGAAATTACAAGATCTAGTGAGAATATCAAGGTTCAAGCTATTAAAAGTGATAGTAGAGGTTTCTACGATGATACCGGAGGCTTCTATGATCAAATGATGGTTAGAATAGGTTAATACGAAGCTAAGATGACTTATATATAAGTTATGGCACTTCTAGAGGAGTTTTACTCGAGTGTGAGCTCAACACTTGAGTGCCAGAGGTGTTGCACTCAAGTGCAGGATGAACACACTTGAGTGCCGGGGCTACTCTGTTCAGCTCTATTTTTCATTCCACCAGATAGAGGTTAGGTATTTTGGCCATATCTCTCAAACCACACGTCAGATTAACCTTAAACTGGTGGAATATGAAAGAAGACTCACAACACGAAAAATGTACACCAAGATCACATTGAAAAGAGCTCAGATGAATGAGATATGATTTGTGGAAAATGACAATGAAATCACTATCACTTTTTAAGACAGGTTTGGTATTTCAGACATAACTCATAAATGACACATCGGATTGTGACAAACCCAGTGGCATATTAAAATAGACTCAAAGAGCTTTCCATGCATAGGTAATATGCCTAATTAGAATTTATATTCTAGGAACTATGCCTTCTGGAAGTTGATGCTTGTGCAGTCTAGTGTGATAGACACTATTTCTATCATAACTTGCAGAATACAAGGAGTTTGGAGCTGATTCTTCTTGTATTGGAATGCATATGGCAAGAACTTTCTTATGATACATCAATTTTCATATTTAGAATCAAATAAATAGAGTCTGACATAGCCTCACATCACCCCGCGAGTCCAAAAACGTACTCTTGACATTTTTTATGCGAGTGTTGTTCAGAAGTGGCTGTGGTGTGGAAGTATTTCAGCTACACTCAAGTGAATGACAATGCACTCAAGTGAAGTGAAGGTTTACACTCGAGTCATGCAAGTGTTAACATGAAAGTGTTAACCCAAGAAGAAATATGACCAAGAAACTGAAGAGCACTCGAGCATGACTGGTAACACTTGAGTGAGGCAGAAGGATTGCACTTGAGTCCTGCGACTGAAGAGCAGCAAGTGTTTGCCCGAGAGGAAGCCAGAACGTGAAATTATACATATACTCGAGTGAGGCTTCATTGCACTTGAGTGAAGTCCTGACAGAACCAAAACGGAAAAATTTCAGACTCTCATAGCCATCAATCCAAACGTGGTTGAATGTTATACATTCATCATGTTTTCACTTGTTATTGTTCCTAAATATTAAATAACATATATTTCAAGTGTAAAACAGGAGATTAAACATTTGGATTGCATCTTCAAGAACGAAGGTTATTTATGGCAAATATTGTCACTTAACGAGATGAGTCCCAGAAGCCAGAAATTTAGCTTTTGACCAATGATCCAATATACCCATGACTAACACTTTATCATATTAGTGATTAAGCATTTTATAGTGTGAAAATGGAAATTTAACATTAGGATTACATATTCAAATGAAAGAGTCAATTATGTCAGGCGGCATCATTACACATTGAGTATCGGCTACCTACTACGATAAAAGATTGACCCACCATAAATAAATGTTTGAAACACAAAGGCCCACAATTTGGCGTACAGCTCATAATGAAACATCCTATTCTTCAATGGGATGCTCCAATCTGTAATGGATATTTCATAATAGGTAGATATTCAAATGCGCTCAAGGTCAAAATGAAGTAATAGGACTCCAACAGATGAATGCTTACAACGGTTATCATCTTCATCAACTATAAATAAGAGAGAATTCAAAGTCAATGGGTAACTAAGTTGAGAGCTCAACACGCCAACATACAAATATCATGAGTTATCCACTTCAAACCAAACACTCTCTGTTCTACAGTTTCTATATTACTTATCATTGGGAGAGTGATTATTTGTATTATACTTCAGTGATCATTTTATCTACTCTGTGAGTGTCTGTAAAGATCTTCATCTGTATTTATGAATTGATCTTGCGGTAGAGGGACCTTGAGAAGGTTGATTTCCTTATGGGAGAAGCTGTAGAGAGAAATGCCAGTAAGACATTATACTTGTAAGACTTACAAGGTTCAAGCAGTAGAGAATGTTGCTGCTCATAAGATTTACAGGGGTGTAAGCAAGAGAGAACATTGCTGCTCATAAGACTAGCACGGGTAAGCAGGAGAGGAAGGTCTTCAGGAATGCTCTGCTTGTAAGACTTACCGTTAGGGGGAGTATTTCAGTAAGAGATTTGTAAAAGGTTTCACAAGTACCGGGCTAAACTTGTGGGATTGTAATGGCTTTTCTTGTGCCTAGATTAAACAAGAAGATAGTGGATTTGAAAATCTCAGGAGGAGCTTGGGGACTAGACGTAGGCCATCACAGATTGGACCGAACCAGGATAAATCACAATTTGCATATTCTCTTCCCTAAGCTCTTATGTTTCAAGCATATATTATTTTTTCTAACTATTAATTTATGATTCATTAGTTTCATACTTACTGTTTTTATTAAGATACGGAAAGTTTTCCAAAGTTCTTAAGTTTTTATCTTACACCCAATTCACCCCATCTTGGGTGTTAGCCGGTTCTAACAATAGGGACCGGCAGAACCTAATAAAGTGAGAATAGTATTGAACCGAAAGAGGCCAGGAACTGCCATGAGGTACACATCTTTTGGGTTTAGTCAGATGTCATAGGAGATTCCTATAAAACTCCTATCGGATAATCTTGACATTGATAGCCCTTATGAGGTAAAAAAATATCATATTGGCACAGTGGAAGACATCTTTAGTAAATACAACAGTGGAGTGGGAAAAAAATATGCATGACTTTTGAGGAATCTTATGAGATCTAGGTTTCTCGTTACAAGGGTACTTCCATTTAGAGACGGCAGACTAGAGAGAGCTACCTATAAATAATTCTGGTCGGAAAGGGCTGCCTACGGAAGTCTTGATCAGAGAGGGCTACTTATGGAGGGTTATAATTGGAAAGGGCTACCTACGGGAGAATTCTGACTAGAAGGGCTAACCAGTCAGGTGACTAAGTATAGTACTAAGTACAGTGTTATAGTGTAGAGCCACATAATGTTGAATCGTAGTTGGAGCCATTGTGATGTTGGACCATAGTATGAAGCCACCATAACATTGAATCGTAAATTAGAGCTATCGAGATGTTGACTATCAAAGGGGTGAATCTAGGTGTAACTTTTGTGGACAATAGGAAAGGTTAATATTAGCATTAGTGTTGATTATCCCATATCATGTTTAGACCTGTGTCATCCATAACAACACATCCTATGCGGTGTGCAGTGATATTACCCATAAAAACCTATATGGTTTGTGGTGACGCATATGAACAGAGATTGGGATGAGCCCTAGTATAGTAGGGTATATTGGTGGCGAATACTTCTTGACAGATATAGCCTCACAGAATCAAATACCTCACTTATGATTGTAGAGCTAGCAAAAATTAATTTTACGAACATGAGACAAGTACAGACAGGTTTATGCATACTCTGAAACATTTATATGACAAGTAGGAATATCACAATGTGAACAGTAGGGTTAAAGCAAACATTTTGGTATAGAATAAAATCATCACTTTGATCTTGGATAGTGCACCCCGTACAGGCAGTAAGGGTCAAATAGTTAGTTGATCATGAAACTCAAATAGATAGACATAGTTTCAAATAGATATATTTTCAGACAGAACTAGTTATGGATAGTAAGGAGTATAGATAGAGAAAGTGGTAGTAAGTCCTAGTGTACATGTTTGTACAAGGTATTAAGACCAAAATATTTAATGTTATAAGAGTAGAATGATATATGCTATGAGGTTAAATACATCAGACAGTGTGCTAATAAGGCAATGAGACTTAGAGCTATAATGGATTATGTGTCCTGAGATCATAAGACCTATTGTACTAATATGTCCTCAGGTAAGCAGATTGCTATGCAATAAGAGTTATGCCAAATAGAGAGCAGAGGCAATAAGTCCCAAGGTGCATGTTTACATGGGACAGTGTCCTTAGGTAGTAAGACCAGACAAGTACTTTGTGCTATATAGAATAGTATTGAACATATTAAGTGGTAAGCAACTCCATGTAAAGTTGAGCAGGTGTGAGTTTTGGCTTTTGGAAATTAAATTTCTAGCCTATGTAGTCTTACAACAAGGGGTCTTAGTAGATCCAAACAAGGTAGAGTAGTACTGAACTGGAAGAGGGCAGAAACTATTTTTGAGATACATAATTTTTGGGGTCTTGTTGGATATTTTTGGTGGTTTATTTAGAATTTCTCCAAAATAGTTTTTCCCTTGACAAAGTTAACATAGGAAAACTCAACATTTTTTATGCGACAATAGTTGTGAGAGAAGTTGAAACAGAAATTAGCAACAGCACCAGTGTTGACAATCCTATATCAGTAGTTAACCTTCATGGTTTACACATGTACCTGTTCGCATGGATTGGGATGTGTGTTTTGAAGCAGTAAGGCCGAGTAGTGGTGTATATGTCCTGTCAGCTAAAGCCACATGAATAGAGATATCCTACACATGATATTTAGGTAGCAGTGATTGTGTTCGCACTAAAAATATGGAGACACTATCTCCATGGGGCAACATAAAGCTGTACTACGACTAGAATAGCTTGAAGTATCTATACGATTAGAAAGAGCTCAACATGAGACAATGCAGATGTATGGGGTTACTCAAAGATTATCATATGGAGAACAAGTATCGTCCAGGGAAGGCTAATATAGTGGCAGATGCATTTAGCCACCAAGCAGTGTAGATGGCTACCCTCATGATTCACGAGCAAAAGCTGATCAAGAATTTTAGAGATCTAAACTTGTTGACTAGATTATGATCAATAGTAGAAATATCATTCAGAAGAAAGTGATTTGACAGGACAAGAGCATATATACTCTACATCTAGGAGGAACCAAGATCTATCACAACCTAAAGTCCACATATTTGTGGCTAGGCATAAGGAGAGATGTGATAAGGTTTGTTGCTCTTTGTCTCACTTGTTAGAAAGTAAAAGTTGAGCATTAACAACCTTCAGGGCTTCTACAAAACCCTAAAATTCTTGAGTAGAAATGGGAGAGCCTCACCATGGATTTTGTATTAGGATTGCCAATGGTCCAAAATCATGATGTAATTTGGGTAATAGGTGATCAGTTTACTAATATAGCCCATTTTCTCCTGATCAGCATTTACTATTCTCTAAAAAATTAGTTGAGATCTACATCAAGGAGATAGTATGTTTACACGGTGCACCAAAGAGCATAATATCTTACAGAGATCCTTGTTTACTTCTAAGTTTTGGAAGGCGCTACATGAGGCTTGGGGCATTAAGTTCCAGTTTAATATGGCTTATCAACCTTAGATAGAATGAATGGTACAGATGCTAGAGGACATACTAAGGGCATGCATACTCAATTTCAAAGGTAGTTGGGATCAGTTCCTTCCACCTGCGGAATTTACATACAACAGTAGTTATCACTGAGCATTTAAATGGCTCTTTATAAAGAGTAGTATGGAAGGAAGTGTCAGTTACCCTGTGCTTAATAGAGCTGTCTGAGAGGTAGATGTATGGGTCAGATATTATTGATCAGACAACGTACGTAGCATATCAAGCTAATCAAGTAGAGATTATTGGTTTCTCAAAGCAAGCAAAAGAGCTACGCCTATAAAAGGCAGAAACCTCAAGATTTTGAGGTCAAAGATCATGTGTTCATGAAGGTTTTGCCTATTCCCGCAGGGCGTTAAAGGTGAAGAAGTTAAGCCCTAGGTACATTGGTCAATTAGAAATATTATCAAAGATTGGGCTAATAGCATATAAAATAGCTTTATCCTCAAGTTTGAGTAGGCTATATGATCTCTTCTATGTTTCACAGTTAAAGAAGCATCAACCCGACCTAGAACATGTGATTGAATTTGAGGAGGTAGATATGCAATATGAACTTACTTATGAGGTGACACCTGACCGAGTCATTGTTTGGTAGGAAAAATAACTCAAGCATAGGAGTACCTATTTATAAAAATAATATGGAAGGGGCTTATCTCCGATAAAGCTACTTGGGAAGTCATAAAAGACATGTAGAATGTAACATGCCATTTTTGGACACCAATATTCCTTGTATGTAATGGATACATTTAATGGAATAAAATAGTCAATTATGATATACATGGACTTTTACAAAAAAATGTAATGGCAAAATGGTAATTTCGCCAACAAAACAAGAAGTTAATTTTTGCTCATTTTCCCTCTACCATTCTGGATGTCTAAAGAGAAGCAAGAAAATGATTGGATATTTGGTTTATGCAATATCTAAGTAAGGAGGAATTTTGGCCAAGTGAAAGATGTTTGAAAAGTCAAAAATTGCGGGTAAAATAAAATATGTGAAGAGATAAAATGTGATAATTTATGAAGCACTTCAACTCCTCCAAAGGCCCAACATTTCGATCAACATAATGAAAGTAGAGGAAAAATTAATAAAATGGTGATGAATATCCATTTAGAACTATTTTTGGCCGTATGGTCAAATTGAAAAAAAAATGATGAAGAGAAAGTCAAAATTTTCAACTCAAGCTAAATTGTATGGAGGAGGGTAATTGTGTTAAATGAGGAGCAAATATTACTCCCTCCCAATATGTACTTTTGGCCAAGTAATTGGCCAAGCGAAAAAGAGATGATAATTAACTTAAAAGAGCATGTGCTTATTGGAATAAAATAACATGAAGAAATAAGGTGGTAGGATATTCTTTTTAAAGCCTTTATCTTCCCATTTTGAGTTCATTTCATTCAGCTGCCATAAAAATATTGAGAGATAGTTAGCCAGGGTTGAGACCTCAAGAACAAGGAGCTAGGGTTCTAAGTGTAAAACTCAAAGGTAAGAGCTTGTAATCTTAGTAATTTTGCCTTATAATGAACTTGGAACTTTCTTTAATCTATCCTACTTCTTAAAATACATAGATAGGAAGTCAAATCAAAATTGTAGAGAGAGAAGGCTAAAGGCATTGAGGAGTGAGAAAGTTTAGAATCCAAGAAGTAATCTCATAAACTTGATCCTCTTATGCTATAAGATGTTGTTATGGTTGTTGTTGTTGAATTTGTCTTGGTTTTGCCTTATGTTGTGATTTTGGGATGATAAACCCTAAAATGTTATGCTAGCAAAATTTTCTCTTATCATGCTTATTTAGTTTTTAAGTAGTTAATCATGTAGTTACAAGTGGAAAGGAAGTGGTTAACCAAGAGAAATCAAGAAAACACATATTCCCTCCAAAGAACCTTAACTTTCGATCAAGTGTGGACTAGTGGGAAGGAGCTAGAAATTTCTAATTTTAATGATTCTATTGGATTTAGAAGGGAAAATTGTGTTGGTATACGTGAGTTCATGATTTTTGGAAGTTTTTATGCAAATTTGGAATTTATTGAAGTTTGTACATAGAGTAATGGGCACCAGGTGGTGTCAAAATGAGGAGGATGGCTAGGAAAAGTGTACGACTAAGACTAGTATATAGGCCAAGTAGAGGCTAGCATCACCAGCCGGGTTGTTGATGGGAGGGTTGGGACATCCACTGATAGATGAATCTGAAGAGGACCCGAGCGAAGTGTATACTAATCTAGGGCATTTTATGAATAGTACACTGATATGGTCTTATTGCATGGTGACAGGAAATCATGCATGAATAATGACGACGACAGCGTGAGAGATGACACTCATCAATAATACATAATTTTTTTCTCCATGCAATCAGGGTTAAAACAGCATTGGAGAGTATCCCTATAGTAAATGAATTTCCTAACGTGTTTCCAGAGGATATCAGCGGATTACCCATGGACAGGAAAGTGGAGTTTGCAATTGAGATTAGGCCTAGAGTAGGACCGATATCGAGAGCCCTATACAGAATAGTGCTAAGCAAGATGGCAGAGTTAAAATAATAGATTGAGGAGCTGCTAGGGAAAGGGTTTATTAGACCCAGTATCTCGCCATAGGGAGCTCTAGTGCTTTTCGTTAAGAAGAAAGATGGAAGCTTACAACTTTTTATTGACTATAGGGAGTTAAACAAGGTAACTTTCAAAAGCAAGTACCCACTTCCCCAAATTGATGACTTACTTGATCAGCTATCAGGTTCATGGATGTTCTCAAAGATTGACTTGAGATCTGGTTATAACCAACTCAGGATAAAAGTTGGTGATGTGGCAAAGACTGCTTTCAGAACAAGATATAGCCATTACAAGTTTTTAGTAATTCCATTTGAGCTGACCAATACACCGGCAGTGTTCATGGACTACATGAATTGAATCTTATGCTATACTTAGACCAATTTGTGGTAATCTTTATCTATGATATCTAGTATACTCTAAGAATAGAGCAGAGCATGAACACCATTTTAGAACTGTAATGAACACATTGAGGCACAAGCAACTCTATGCCAAGATGAGAAAATATGAGTTTTGTATGTCAGAAGTTAAATTTTTGGCTCATATAGCTCTCAATAAGGGATTTTGGTGGATCCAAATAAGGTGGAAGCAAAACTAAATTAGAAGAGGCCAAAAATTGATTTTGAGATACACAGTTTTTTGGGTCTTACTAGATATTACAAGTGGATTATATAAAATTTCTCTAGAATAGCTTTACCGTTGACAAAGTTGACACGAAAACTCAACATTTTGTCTAGGACAGTAGGTGTGAGAGGAGGTTCATAGAGTTGAAACAGAAATTTACAACAACCTAGTGTTGACAATCCTATTGTAACCCCCTGCCGTAATTACCGTAATTAAGATTCGATAACTCATAGTAAAAAGGGGTTTGAGATCGACGGATAGTTCAAAGTTATCAAATTACCTACTAAACAGTAGGAACTTACAAAATTTTCAAAACTTCTTTCCTATCCGGGTCTCGATTTCAAATATCGAATATAACCACCTGTGCAGTTAATTTACATTCACATATATCAGAGTCTATAACTTAAACCCCGGCAACCCCCGGGTTCATCTATGTATCCATAGAGTTTCAAATCCTGATTAGGGGATTACAAACCAAGTACTTCTTAACTATTTACAACTCAAAAATGTTGTACAGTAATCCCTATCCAAAATGAATAATCGATAAAACCATACTAATGTCCCTAAGAAGCTCTAACCGCTCCGGGTCGCTCGCTTCTCCTTTGAGCCACACGCCCTGTCTGAAAGGTTAGTTCAAAGGAAAGAATGAGATTCAAAAGAATCCCAGTAGTAACTAAACATTTATACCACATATAATCACACAGCATGTAAGCAAATCATCATACAGCAGTAGCAACCAATATCACACTCCACCCTCATCCCCTTCCTCCGCCGGGAAGGCACACCGCCCTAACCCGAACCGTTGTTAGCTACTCAGGGACTATTGGCGTGGCAGTGCATACATATAGCCTTATAGCTCATACAGCTAACCGGCTTTCACAAATGGCCCGTCGGCCTCACAAGTAGCCTTTCGGCCCACATAAATACATATATCACACCTCATCCTCATCCCCTTTCTCCACCGGGAAGGCATACGACCTTCACCCGAACCGTTGTTAGCTACTCAGGGACTATTGGATTGACGGTGCTAACACATATCCACATAAGTCGCAACATACGAACTTATCACAAATTAATGATAATACACACATACAATGTATCACATATGGTGCGAAAGAAAAGTCACTACCTGATCCTTTCCTGACGGTCTCTGGCACAGTAGGCTCACGAGGATAGCAGATATCAAATCCTATAATCAAAATAGGGACATTTGGTTAATTTCCTTTTCCAAGTTCTTACTTCAATAACACTCTAAGTTGGTATTCATTTGGACTCTTTGGATGGCCATTAAATGCCTATTCATATGCTTAAAGGGTTGGAATAACTATCCCCAAAGATCCCTCACAAGAAAGCTAAACACTGATTTTTGGTCCCTTCACTCGAGAACAGAAGACCGTGCTCGAGCACAACCCTCGATCTCACTCGAGCACACATGTGAGTGAGACAGGAAGTGCTTTCCCGAGAGCAACTCCCGCGACAAACCTACACTCTCACTCGAGCACAAGAGGCTGTGCTCGAGCAGAGACCCCGAGCACACTCGAGCACCACAGAAGTGAGGCCCTGCGAGTGTCTACCCGAGAGCATCTCTCAACCTCTGCCTCCACCTTCACTCGAGCACAAACACCTGTGCTCGAGCACTGACCCTCAGTGCTCGTGAGCACACGGAAGTGAGGTCCAGCGAGTGCCTTCCTGAGAGTAACTCCACCCCCAGGCACAGATTCACTCGAGCACAAGTCCCAGTGCTCGAGTGATCCCCCAATGCTCGCGAGTGCCAGGCGCACTCTTGGCAATCACTCTCGAGTGATACCCTGAGACACTCACCCGCAGCACCAAAAAGGCACCCTCACTCGAGCACAAACATACTCACTCGAGCACGTTCATCCTGTGCTCGAGTGAGTTCTTCCCTCACTCGAGAAATCACACCAGATACCCATAACGCAGCAACTGAGTTGATTTACCAGAATTCACCAAATGAATTCCAATGGTTCCATAACTCATACCATTACTCATTCTCATCCAAAACTTCACCATAGACCCATTGGTAACCCAAAATAACCAAAATTCAACTCCATTAACACCTTCTCACTCTAGATCATCAAACCACTCAAAACCTCATTCTAACAACTTCCCTTATTCAACTTCATATCAAATTCTAATCACTCCCAAGTGTCAAAACTGACCAAATGAACAGTGACACTCTCACCAAAATCTACCCTTCAATTAACATCATAATTAGGTCAAATTTCCAGAATTTTCGTTGATCATGCAAACATCTTGACATATATATCGAAATGCATTACAAACTTACCTCTTCAACTTGCTGAAATCAGAACTTGGATTCCTCCACTTTCAAATGCCCTCAATTTGCCACACACCACCAATCCAAAGTCTGAACAAATGGAAGTAAAGCTCTTACCCTTTTGAACAATATCAATGAAAGTGAAGTGAGTATTTAAGATCATTTACCTTCACAAATTTCAAACCCTTCCTTTCTCTTTCTTTAACTTGTCCGGCGAAAATGGAGGTGAGAGGAGAGATGAAGAGATATTGATGAAGATGAAATTCACTCACTCCCAAGCTCATCATCGATTTTGAGAGAGAAGAGAGAAGTAACAATGGTTGAAACTTTGACTTCATCCAATGGTCCTCATTTGGCCACTTGTCACCATCCCATTCTCCCTATCATGATTTCATATAAATCCATTCACACTTGATTCCACCCCTTGATCTTTCAATCTCAACCATTGATCTTGATTACTAAGGGGTTTTATCATCCGTAGCTAACCAGACGGTTGGTAAATTTACCGTTTTACCCCTGATTAGTACAATACTCATTAAATCATCACTAATGATCTTTATATCATAACACACAATATATACTTCAAATATGCTTAATTAACATTAATTACATCATTTGAAGTTATTATCCCTTAATTAAAATCCAGGATGTTACACCTATATCCTTAGTTAACCTTCATAGTTTACACAGATGCCATTGGGCATATGTTGTTGTAGTTGTTCTTGTTGTTGAATTTGGCTTGGTTTTGCCTTGTGCTGTGATTTTGGGATAATGAACCCTAAAATGTTATGTTGCCAAAATTTCCTCTAACTATGTTCATTTAGTGTTTCAGTAGTTAATCATATGGTTAGAAGTGGAAAGGAAGTGGTTAAGCAAAAGAAATCAAGAAAACACATTCCCTCCTAAGAACCCTTACTTTTAGCCAAGTGTAGAATAGTTGGGAAGAGTTGGAATTTTATACTTTTGATTACTCCATTGGATTTAGAAGGGAAGATTGTGTAGATATACATGATTTCATGATTTTTTGAAATTTGTATGAAAATATGAAATTTATTGAAGTTGTACATGCATGCTATTTGATTTTCCTCAAGTGAGGTAGTATTGTTGTGCAATGGATTTTGTTAGTCAAACCTGGTCCAAAAATTATGAAGATTTATAGGATTAAAGTAGAGATGTAAAGCTTTAATTTGATAAGTGATACATAATTTTTCGACATGTATACTAAAAAATATGGATTTTTAAAGTTATACCCTGTTTCTGGAATTTAATCTGGAATAGGAGAAGTTCTGTGAATTTAGCCTGGTTGGGTTATGGGACCCAACGGAGGGGTAGAGTTTAATTAGGGTTATAAATAGTGTTTGGCCTTGGACAGTATACACACAATATTCTATCATGCATAGTAGTCTATCATCTTACATGACATGGTGTATTGCATATTTATTTTCCCATTTTATATGTCTGAAACGCATGTGACTACTGAGATTCACTCCAATCTCACTCTTTTACTACAATTGAAAACATTCCATCGGAGGCTAGTGGCTAAAAGGGATAGTCAGGCCTACCGATGCATACAAGAGCTGCTGTGGTTTTGTATATTTGTACTTTTGCTTTCTTTTGAACGCTCTATATATTTGTGTATATTTTTCAAACCCTGTGGGGCTTCTCTTGTATTATAAACTAATACCTAATATCAATATGTTTATGATATTTTTTGTTTGCCTTACAGAACTATGTGTTTAATACTCTAGGAATATCGAAATGTTAAGGACTTGACAAAGTAGCATTACCCGGAATCCATAAGCCAATGCATGTATCAAATTTTAGGGACGAAGTTTCTTTAAGGGGGAGGAGAGCTGTAACATCCCACTAGTTTTTCACCAATATTCCCTATGAGCAATTGTGACATTTAAGGGGAAAAAATGGTGAACTAAGAGCACAGGAAATTGACAAAACAAGGCACTTAGTGGTCACACACAACATGATTATGTTCGGAACTTAAATTGTAAGAATTAAGATTTGTTGCGATGTGTTTTCTGTGTGGCAGTCTTGTTGTGTGACATTTTTAAATAGGAAAATGATGTCTAATTCCTATGAAATTTGCTAGAATGAAAGTAGACTTATCATGCTTTAATTTGATAGGTCACATAAGTAATTTGGAGCTGTACACAAAGAGTTATGTATTTTTGAAGTCAGCCAAGTAAAACTGGCAAGTTTCTGTGGCAGCATCTAGTAACGGTAATTCTAGGAATTCTAAGTGTCTAATTGGCTAAAGGCTATATTTTTCCTTAAAAATAGACTTAATAAGGGTCACATAGCCTTGAGAATCAATGTAATTGGACGTCTATAAATAAAGATATGAATTTTTCCAAGTTTGGTGAAAATTCTGGCAGAACGAGTACATGTGCGAAATTTCACAAAATGTAAAGGCAAAAGGGTAAATTGCCAAATGAAGCAAGAAGCTATTAGTTATTCCTTCCTTCCTTGATATTTCCGGTCAAAAAGGAAGATGCAAGGAAGAAATAAAATGCTTGGTCCAAATTAATCAAGAGGGATTAATCTTGTCCTAGTAAAATTAGAGTTTGAAAAGTCAAAAAGCTATTTGTCATAAAAGAGCCACTACATACCAATTATAAGGGAATGGAAGGTAATTGAAGAAGCTTATTTGGTTACCTTGGAAGACCATTCACAAGACTTTTGTCAAGAGTAGAGAGGAGTAATTATGTCAAGTTAGCAAGGGCTAAAGCCATGTGAAAAAAAAGATGATGACATTAGCAAAATAGCACATGATCAAAATACAATAAAATAAATAGTATTTGTGGAGGTAGAAATGGCTTATTCAAGAAGCAAATTTTGCTCTTCCAAAAGAGCTATATTTCGTATGACATGGAGAAAAGCAAGAGTGAATAATTACTTGGTCTACATTTGTTCAAGGATGAATTAACCATAGCCAAGTAAAAATTTCACATAGTAAAATTGTCATAAAATAATAGTAATAAAAGATGTAAGAGGAGAGATATTTTGACAAGTTATTATCCCATTCCTCTTCATCATTCTTAGTCAAGCAACAAAAATAGAGAGAGAAGAGAGCTTGAAGAAACTAGGAAGAAACTAGAAGAGCCAGGGTTCAAGAAGCAACACCAAAGTAACTATGCTTGAAATCAAGTGTTCTTGCTTTCAAACTTCATGGAAACCCCTTCTAATCTCTTTTCCATCTTGAATATCATGTTTAGAAAGCAAAATCCAAGAGGGAAGAGAGAGAGCAAAAATAGTGCCTAGAGAGAAAGTGAGAGAATCAAGAGGTAAGCTCAAGAACCCTAATCCTCTTGATTAATTTGTTTTTGTTGTGCTTATTGGCTTGGTTTTCATGGTTTTTGAAAAATGGGATGATGAAACCCTAGAATGATATGCTACCCAAATTTCTATTGTTCATGTTCATTGCGTGTTTAGGTGGTTAAACATGTGATTAGGAGTGAAAAGGAAGGTCTTTATGAATTGAAATCATGAAAATCTATTAAACCCTAAAATTCTTGCATATTTCGGCCAAGTGCAGAACATAGGGGAGGAGTTTGAATTTTATAATTTTGATGATTCCCTTTGATTTAAAAGGAGAAAATGTGTGAGAATATGTGTTCATGTTTTTTGAAAATTTGTACGCAAATATGAAATGTATTGAAGTTAAGGGGGACATGCTATTTGATTTGTTTCACTGGAGGCAGTGTTATTGTGAAATGAAATTCATTAGTCAAACCTGGTCCAAAAATTATAAAACTTTCCATAATTAAATTAGAGATATAGAGCTTTAACTTGATAAGTAGATGATAATTTTCGGACAAGCGTATTAAAGATATGGGTTTTCAAAGTTGAGCTCTGTTTCTAGAAGAAAATTTGGAACATGGGAGGTTTGATGAAATTCTGGGAAATATGTGCTAATAGTGGTCAGACTTGGATATTTTTACATAAAAGTACGTTTAAGTAGCCTCATATAGGCTTTAGAACCAGTCAATTTGGATTCTCCTATAACTAATTATGAATTTCCAAATTTGACTAAAAATCTGCCTATTTTTCTGGAAAAAGTGAAATTGTACTATGTAGAAATTGCTGGAACTATGATACATAACTAGCAAACTGTGATAAAAGGTAGTAATAGTTCAAGTCATAGCTAGTTACTTGTAACTTTACTTTTATAGGGATTGGAAATAGCCCGAGCTGGAACAAGAGTTTAGGACAGACTGAGGAACTAGAAAAGCAATTAGGTAGTAACAATTTTTCATATACTATGTAATTATTTTCATGCCTTATGTATGCCATCTTCCTTAACATGACAATGCCTAAGCCACATTAGCCTAGCTGTGATCTCAGATCTAGAGATGGTGCAAGCAAATAAGCAGGGTCTAAACATGTCGTTTGACCATAGACACGAGTTAAGCGGGGGTTGTAAATAGTTGTTTGGCCTTGGACAATGTGCGCACAACACAAGTTAGCATCTTACATAACATGGTGCATTACATATCTATTATTGCATGCTATATGTCTAAAATATTTGTTACTGCTGATATTCCCTCGAACCTCACCCTTTTTCAAACTGAAAAACCTTACAGCTACGGCTAGCGGCTCAAGGGACAAGGCAGTGGTTACCAATGAATAGAGCCTAGTGCATTATAAAGCTACCACTAGTTATCTAACATCATACTTTAGTTTCTTTTGAACACCTGTACATTTGTAAATATTTTTCAAACCTTGCGGGGATTTTCCTGCATTGTCAACAAGTACTTCATGTCATTATGTTTATACTGTTTCTGTATGCCTTATGGAACCATGCACTTATTACTTTGGGAATATCAAAATGTTAAAGGGTTTGACATTTACCCTTAGAGTTCAAGGTAATTACATTTTGCCATTACTGTTTTCAATTTCGTACATTAACTAAAATTGGTAGAACTTTCATCAAACTTTAAAAATTGTCTAGTTGCTCAGGTTCTAAACAATATGAGACCTCTATTAAGTCTATTTTTAAGGAAAAATATTTCCTTTAACCAATTATCTGCACAGAATTCTAGTATCAACATTGTTTGCACACTACCACCACAGCATTTCAGGTTTACAAATCCAACTTCAATAAATCATAACTCTTAATATACTAATCCAAATAGGATCAATTACATATCAAATTGAAGCTTGATATGTCTGCTTTTATTATGAAAAGTATTATAATCATTGGACAATATTCAATTATTCAAAACCTCAAAACAAACAATCTACCAAGCAAAAACATCAACTGGCAGTAAGTTTTACATTTTAAGAATTGTGTTCCAATGATCCAGAATTCATAACTAGGGGCTATTCCTACACAGTTTTTCGTGTAGAACACAATGGAACCATCAAAATCACAAAAGTCTAGCCCTAACCCCTATTCTGCATCTAGCCAAAAGTCACAACAATTTTGAAAAAATTGGAGTTTCTTGATTTTATTCATCCAAACACCTTTTTACTCCTAATCACTGGTTAGCCTCTTAAACACCTCTTAAACATGAGTAATGGAAAATTGGGCACTTACGGTTTCATTATCCCAAATTTACAAAATCAATCAAAACAAGTCACCAACCAACCAAACAACTAACAACAATCTTAAATCAACAAGAGGATCAAAGTTTTGGTGTTTACCTTTTGTTTACCTCTTTCTCTCTCTAGAACTGTCCCACTTCCTTTCTCTTCCTCTTTATTTTGAGCTTACTAAACATGTATTTCAAGATGGCATAGAGGTTAGGGAGGGTTTGCCATGAATTTTCAAGAAAGAACACATGAAATTTCATCAACTTACCTTAACCTTGAACTTGATCACCTGAGCTCTCTTGCTCTTGCTCTCTCTCTCTATTTTCTAATCCTTGCTGAAAATGCTTCTTGAAAAAGAGATGATGAGCTATTAAAATATCCTTATTTACACCGCCTTAGTTTATATTATTTTATTGCATTTTGAACAAGTTAATTTGCTTAAAGCTTTATCCCTTTTTAACTTGGCCATAATTGCCTCCCTTCTCCTCTCTTCAACTAGACGTAAATGGGCCTTTGAAAGAGCTAAAAGAGCTTCTTGAACTAGCTTCATCCACCTCCTTGAAACTAATATTTAATGGCAATTGACCACATATATTTACTATTCAATGATTCATTATGGCTCCATCACATATGTGAAGTTGTCTTGTATGTCAACATCTTCATATTCAACAATGTGCATAGGATCTATTTGGTACTTCTTCATTTATGAGACATGAAACACATCATGGAGCCTGCTGAAGTTTAGGGGGAGGGCTAGGTGGTATGCTATAGGTCTTATTCTCACAAGAATCTCAAATGGACTAATGTACCACAGGCTCAGCTTCTTTCTTGTAATTGCTCTATCGATTCCCTTGACCAAAGACACTCTCAAGAACACATGATCTCTCACTTCAAACTCCAAAGGTCTTCTCCTTTTATTAGCATAGCTTTTTTGTCAACTTTGTACTGTAAGGAGCCTCTTTCTGATAATTTTAATATGCTATGTGGTCTGATCAAAATCACATTCCTCCTTCTTCCCCTACTCCTAGCCAAAACTTGCTCCCAAATAAACGATCAACAAGTTTGTAATTTTACTACTAAACTAGTCTTATACTATCATCAAACACCATATTTCATCCCATACATGATAAAAACAACATTGGACCCTAATTTCCCTTAATGACTGAAATCTTGGCTAGCCACAAAGCTTCATGAAGCTTAGCAAATACTCAAGATGTACTGATTAAATTGAACTTAGGCTTACCTCAAGTAATACTACAACATATTCTAAATTCAAACAATACTCCAGCCAACTATGTGGCTCCAAACTCTACCGATTGGAAATTGAGACCACAGAAATGAAGGTTACGTTGAGTAAAAGAAGGTTAGTAAAGGTTTCGTCTGCTAGAAATGATGATTCAGAGGTGAAATCAGAGGTTGGGTTCAAAAACATAATAGTTTTTCTCTCCTCTTTCTTTTTCCTTAGATTTTCTCCAATTTTTCTTCCAATTTTGGGCCCTTGGGAAAATTCCTAAGGAAAGATGGAGGGTTAGGAATTAATCTTGCATTTTATAGCTTCTTAGTGTGCTATGTGTCAAGGCAAAGAAATCTCTAAGTGCCATATGTCCTAGAAAGAAGTGGGCCTTTCTTTCTTCCTTCTCATAGGTGTCTTTTTTGTGTCAGGGGAAGGGAAGCTGATGAATTTCCATTACAATCGAGTTCAGTATTTGAGAAAGCCAAGTATATGTCTAGACCGAAGGCCGGTGGATTCCCTTGACTAATATGCTAGGTGGCGCCCTAAGAGTGAGCCAATACAAAAGTCATAAAATAATCACAATAATGAAGGGACATGTGTAATCCTCTTAGGGAATCCACCACTAAAGTTATGCCATTAGTACTCATCATTACTTTCTTTATTAAAGCTACTTTAATAAAGTAACTTTAATAAAGCTACTTTATCAGAGTTTACTTGAGATCTTGCTTGGCTCTTACTCAGGATTTCCTCAGGTTAACCACGTATATTGAAGCCTGACAAATGGTGCCTTAAACTCCAATGTCCCGTGAGATGGCGCCAAGTGTCCTCTTGTACGTATACACTAATATATTTCTTTTAACTAACTATAACCTTTGAGCCCTCATATCATTAGGAGAACCATTCTTTTCTCAGAAACTAAATCACATAGTCCCTGAGAGTCTTTCTATCTCCTTTCATTATTGGGACTCTTCCTAAATTGGGCTTAACAATCTACCTGATATAGGCTTATCCTCAAGTCTTTAGGCCTAAAATTCAGGATATTAAAATCTTCCCTCGTTCAATAAATTTCTTCTTCAAACTTTTAAGTATGTATACCTCGTGGAATAATTTCTAGATGCTCAGTCTATCCCTTTCCTATGCATGCTCACTAGGTGTAATATCCTAGATTGTAATCAAGGATTAATAACTTCAAAGTGATGTAATTAATGATAAATAAGCACTTTTGAAGTAAATATGGTGTAATGTGATATAAAGGTGCTTAGTGATGGTTTAGTTAGTATTGTGTCAATCAGGGGCAAAATGGTAAATTCACCGACCTATTGGACAGTCACCAAAGTGGAAACTCATTGGTAATTGATATCAATGGCTAAGATTGAATAAGCAAGGGAGTGGGATTGTGTGTGTGCATGTTCAAGTAAGTCAAGGAAGATGCCTCAAGATGTTGACATTTGGCATCATCTTACACCCCTTTGACAAGTCAACAATAGCAACTCATTGTTTTCTCTTCCCTCCCATTCTTTTAGGTCGGCAAATGGGCTAAAGTATAGACCAAAAATCTGATTATTTTCCCTTCATCATCATCATCATCTCATCTCTCCTCTCATCTCCATTTTCGTTCAAAGTTTGAAGAAAAGAGAAAGAAGAAGGCTCAAGTTAGGTGAGGATTTGTTCTTGTATGCTCAACTCACCTCTATTAATATTGTTCAAGGGGTTGAGAGCTTTATTCCTATGGTTTCATATTTTTTATTAGTGGAGTTTGAGAACTTGTGGGGATTTGAAAGTAGGAGAATCAAAGAAATAGCTTTGGAAAGAAGTTGTAGTGAGTATTTGATACCTTTTGGTATAAGTGTTGTGGTCATTGGTTTGGTTTTGGGAATTTCGAATTTTTGGTCTAATTTGAATGCTTGAATTGGTTAGGGTGTTGTGTAGAATGTGGTGTTAAATTGTGTCTTTATGCCATGGGAGTTGGTTTGGAATTTTTGGAATGAAAGGAATTGCATTGTGGTGGATTGTGTGTATATTGTGTTGACATGTAAAGATTTTGGTGGAACATGTCAATATGGATGGAATTTGATTGTTTTGATTGCTCCAATGGTTTCCTTGGGAAAATTTATGTGGGAATGGTATTTGATATGAATTTGGGAACCATTGGAAGCATTGGTGCAAAAATGGAAATGTTGTCCATTGAAAGTTTATTCTGGGCAGTTAGATTTTCTGGATGTTTTAAATAGGAAAATGGTGTCTAAAAATTGTGAAACTTTCCAGATTTAAAGTTCACATCTCAAGCTTCAAAATGGACATAAACTTTGTGTCATTTCGATTTTTGAGCTGGGAGTTTGAACTGTCCAAAGTTTGGCATCCAAACTGGACCCTGTTTTGGCACAACGTTAGGGTTTTGGTAAATCTGGACTTTTTTGGTGATTATTGATAATTTTACATATTTTTACCATAAAGGGTACTTGAATATCTTTCAATGGGCTTTGGAATCACCTTGTTTCAAGTTTTCTAGAGCAAGTTATGAATTTTTGAAGTTTCCTTGGCTGCAGCCAAAATTCTGGCTCCAGCGCAAAACTTTCTGTGTGTGTCCTGGCCGCAGCCAGAAATTCTTGGCTGCAGCCAAAATGTTTCTGTGACGTTTTTAGCCATTTGTGGCTGCAGCCAGAGAATTCTTGGCTGCAGCCAGAACCCAATTTTCAGCACTTTGTGAGTTTGCAAAGCAAATTCCAACCTAGAACTCTCCAATCCTTTTAGGTTCTCTTTGAGTTTGTTATAACCATTTAGGGGACTCATATGGAACCTATTCTAAGTGTTTGAAAGTAGGAATTTGGGGGTAGGAAATTAATCCACCATTCTTGATTTTGTTATAGGCTTTGATATTTGCCGCCCTCGTGAGCCAACTGCGCCGAAGGACGTCCGGAAAGGACAAGGTAGTGACTTTTCCTTTGTACCATATGTGATGCATTGTATGTGTGTTATATCATTGCTTTGTGATAAATTCGTATGTTGCGACATTGTGAATATGTGTAAACACCGTCATGCCGATAGTCCCTGAGTAGCTAACAACGGTTCGGGTTAGGACGGTGTGTCTTCCCGACGGAGAAAGGGGATGAGGATGAGGTGTGATATATGTGATTATGTGAGCCGAAAGGCTATTTGTGAAGGCCGACGGGCCATTTGTGAAAGCCGGATAGCTATATGAGCTATAAGGCTATGTGTATGCACTGCCACGCCAATAGTCCCTGAGTAGCTAACAACGGTTCGGGTTAGGACAGTGTGCCTTCCCGGTGGAGAAAGGGGATGAGGATGAGGTGTGATATATGTGATTATGTGAGCTGAAAGGTTATTTGTGAAGGCCGACTGGCCATTTGTGAAAGCCGGATAGCTATATGAGCTATAAGGCTATGTGTATGCACTGCCACGCCAATAGTCCCTGAGTAGCTAACAACGGTTCGGGTTAGGACAGTGTGCCTTCCCGACGGAGAAAGGGGATGAGGGTGGAGTGTGATTTGTGCTGCTGCTGCTGTATGATGATTTGCTTACATGCTGTGTGCTTATGTGTGGTATAAATGTTTTGTTACTACTAGGATTCTTTTGAATCTCATTCTTTCCTTTAACTAACCTTTCAGACAGGGTGAGTGGCTCTAAGGAGAAGCGTACGACCCGGAGCAGTTAGAACCCTATAGGGACATTTACTTTTGGATGTATTGGTTAAACCTGTTGGACAGGGATCTTGCAAATTATTTTTGGGCTGTATTTAGTAACAAAATATAGTTGTGTAATCCCCTATATGGGAATTGTAAACTTTCTAGTGGATGAACGGAACCCGAGGGTTGTCGGGAATGCTATTAGATATTCTGATATGAATGAATGTAAATTAACTACACAGGTGATTATGTTCAATAATTGAACTTGAGACCGAAATAGGAATGAAGTTTTGAAAATTTTGTAAAGTCCCACTATTTGAGGGAGTTTTAAATGAGTTTTGAACTATTCGACGGTCTCTAAACCAATTTAATTATGTGATATCGAATTATAATTATGCTAATTAAGGCAGGGGGTTACACTAGGCATAGAACATAATCATCATATTCTCAATAAAAATCTTGAATAGTATTCAACATTCCTTATACATCATTCACATTCATTTAATACCCTGTATGTAGCATTCCAATATAAGATCTACTGGTTCGTTACCGCAGTACTTTGCTACAGAGGCTTCACTGCCTCTTCGGGTCATTGCCAAGTATACTCAAGCCCTATAGGCTATTTCATTTCGGCCTTTTGGCTCATTTCATTCCGATAGTGCTGGGTATACTGGTCTTACCTCCTACGGACACTGCCGTGTGCTTTATGCACTTACTGCCACGAACTACAACCTGGTACAACTTGAATGTTCTACCTACCTCAAGACATATTTTGTACACACTGGTCAGATATCACAGTACTAGGCAACATAGGTATTATAGCCTAGAGCCTCTGTTTTATACAAGATGCACTTACGAGACGTACTGCTTCCTAGTCTTACAGCCTAGGGCCTCTACCCCTTGTAAACTTGTACATCAGGTCTTGTTGCCTCGAGCCTCTACTCGTAACGATTCTCAAATACATAAATATTCAACTTCCATAAAGACAATCTAGTCTATCAAGTCTTATGGCCTTAGGGCATACAGTCCATAAGACACATCATCCATCATCTTTGCTAAACATCTATTAGGACTAACTACCTCTGGACACATAGTTTACTAGGTATTCTAAATACACTCTAGGGTCTAACTCTTGCTACTCAAGCCAATCATATACCTATGTAATGTTCATGAGGCATGCAAAACAAACCATCCAATAACAACTGATATTCAACAATCATAGGACACACAGTCTGTTGTGTAATCATAGGACACACTGTTCATCATCTACTATCTAGGTAGCCACGGAGGTCTTATCGCCTAGGGAATCACCCTTATGCCATAAGCATATTGGGACTTATTGTAATATTCTGAATTTTGTGCCTATAAGCTTAAGAATAAGCCTAAGTCAATAAGACTACTAATTAAGCATAGTTTGGTAAGAATAAGCTTAGGTCAATAAGATAGAATGAGTTGTATACAATTATATGATTGTTTTCTTTAGGTTGAGAATGAGTCTCATGATTACATGAGGCTTAATGTATATAATTAGTCAGATAAAAGATGCTAGTATATGGGCACTTTGGCACAATAAGTGCCATTTTGGTGGTACCCAGAGGCATGCGTGGCTCCATTTAGGTCCCACATGTATGAAGAAGTTTTTAAGATGGTGTAATGAGAAATACCTTGTGTATTAGTAGTCAGATGAAAGTTATCAGTATCATGTATACTTGGTGTGCCATAAGACATACAGGTTCACATATGGTAGTTTTTGAGGTATGTGGCGCTATTTTATGCCACACAGGAACATATGTGGTGTATTCTTGAAGACATAGACATATATAACTAATTATTCAGATAAAATATGATAGTGTAGTTTCGTACATGGCATTTTCACCACAGGTGCATGTACCTTGCATTTTTGAAGAGATACTGGCTTAGTGTAAGATGTTTGGGACACTTAGAGGTAGGTGTCACCATTTCATGGTCCCATGAACATATGGCAACCTTAAGGAAATCTCTAAGACACGTAGCAACAATAAGGGAAAGGAGTAACACGTATCACAAAACCAAGTGACTCTATAACAAAAAGTAGCTTTACTAAAGTGGCATTTTGACTTTCTCCACTGAATAGCCAATCACCCACCAACACTTTTCATAGGACATCTGATATAGGTGAAGAATTAACTGTAACCTACTAGTCTCTGGTCCAGCTAGATACCCGATTTTCTTGGTCATATTACCAGAAGCCGAATGAATTCATCAGACTTCCTCTCCCTTGACCAATGAATTCATATCACCATGAGAGAGGGGAAGGGAAGAATAATTTTAAGAGGTATACTGAGTACCATATATTTCAAGAAAGAGCATTTGGCATATTAGATCATCAGATACCCTAGAATTTCCAAAAAGAGCACTAGGCACTCTAGATTTTTAAGCATGGACACATGAAATGAAAACTTCTTCCAACACCTTCTAGCCTTATTAATTTCATTCAACCCACAAAAATTAAGAGGGAAAATCAAAAAATTCAAGAGAAAAAGAAAGAGAAGAGAAGTTTGAGTGTTCTTGAGCTCTCGAGCCGATTTCACCACCGATTTGGTGTTTCTAGCTCTTGAAGCCTTCAGTAATCTTATTCTACTTTATGAGTTCAACATTTTTAGGGTTTTAGATTTTTTATCAGAGGTGTTTGGAGACATCCTATCAGTGGAAGTACTACCTAAATAAAGAACTAATTGGATAATCTCTTAGAGATAATCGTAAGCTTTAATTTAAGTACAACATTTTGATGAGTGTTTTTGAATTTGTAGACCCCTTAGGGTTTCATCTAAGAAGGTGATCTTAAGCTTTAATGGGTGTTTGATGATGACCATGATGTTAATTAAGTGTTTATGAGATTAATCACATGATTTGAGGTTGAAATTTCAAGAACACTTCTTTTGCCAATTTAGGGTCAGATTTGACTAGCCCTAGTTCTTGGGATTGGAGCTAGTTTTTTATGAATTTGAGGTTAGAAATGAATTATATGGCCAAAAGTATATACGGATAGTATGTGGTTATGATTTTTGGATGATTGGTTAGAAAACCATAATTTTGGAATTTAAAGTGTAGTTGTAGAATTTGCTAGATTCGTGGTAGTCTACTTTTGAGATGTTTTTAGGTAGCCAAACCTTGTCTAATGGCATGATATTTTACAAGGTGTTAGTAGACATCCTATGCTTTGCAATGATATATATTTTGTACCATTTGGCCTGTCAATTGTGAATTATGATAAGTTGAATTTGAGGTACAAATAATGGAATACATTTTGAGGCAGTAATATTGATTGAGGAGTCTTGAGGTCTTACCCTGTAATTAACCTTGAGTGATATTTTTCCTTGAAAAAGGACTTGAAGAGATTTTTATAGGACTTGCAACCATCCCATTTGCAATTTCCTACGTTAAGTTATGAATTTTCAAATTTGGATGTCAAATCTTCCATATTAGAGTAACCTATGGATTTGAGATACTTAAAGTAATTAGTATCAAGTTTGACTCTAAAGGGTAGAAACACGTATTAGAAGCTAATATAACCCAATTTATTTCCATTTGACTTAATGTTCTAGACTTTTAGGGATGCCTAACCAAGTAAAAACCCATTCGTTATGAATTCTAACTTATAGGATTCAATCTTTGCCCGAGCCAACCAAGAGATTGATAAACTAGGACAAGTGATCAGAAAGGTGTACCGGTAGTAATTCTTTCTCTCATATACTATGTAATGCCTTGCATGTATGTTTTACCATCCATGTATTATGTTTAAGCAAGTGAGTTTGCTGGCTGAACGCCCATGCCATTAAAGCATGTAATAGGTGAATATTTGTGTTTATTAACAAACACTGTGGTATGAGTTGTTTATATACCAAGTTGAATAATATGTTGAGTTGCATGATGTTAAATGCTCTTGATATGTTCATTATTTGTGATGGTCCACATGACATGCCTAGTTTGATTTGCATTTTATATCATTGAATGTATGCTACTACTGAGATTCTGTCGAATCTCATCCTTTCAAGAAATTCATTATACAGCAAAGTCCAGTGGCATAAAGGGCAAAAAGGTAAGCGTTGATTATTAAAAGAAGAAGTTGACGTGCTAAAGTCATTTTCCTAACTATCTATACATATATTTGATATGTAGTAAGATAGATGAGTAGTCTTGTATGGCTACACATCTTGTATAAATAGTTGAGAACATAGATGAAACCAGACTTATAGCATTAGTAGTAGAGCAAGAACGCTACGCACAGTGAAAGCTTCAATTAATTCATTAAATGCTATAATCCAGTAGTTGCTTAAAGTAATAAAGAACTAGAAACAATCAATCGGGTTCACAAAGTAAGAGCAAAGAATGAAAGAAATCAGGAATTGGAACCTATCATTTGTCATATTCGTACTTCATCTTTCATTATGCCTCTAATAGCTACAGGTAATAGTTGTTGCATCAACACAAGATAATCATGGGACTTCATTCCCACTAACTTCAAATCGTCCATTGAGACACATCTTCTCACATTCGAGGAATACCCTTACGGCACCTTCATTTCATTCAAACACCCATACAAACTTCTTTTCTCTGCTTTTGATAGTGTATGCACTGCTGGCTCCATGTATGCCCTCCTACCATCATCTCTTAGTTGTGGATGTAACCGTTCTCTTATTCCCATTTCGACAAGGTCTAATCTCGCATTAATCCCATCCTTAGTCTTCCCTGGTATGTGCAAAAGCATACTGATAAGGCTATTACAAATATTCTTCTCCACATGCATCACATCAATACTGTGTCTTACGTCAACCGAACGCCAATATGGAAGATCAAAGAAAATGGATCTCTTCTTCTATATGTTCTTTTCACCCGCAACCCTCTGATTCTTACCAAAAGTGACATTGATACGTTCCACTCGACTGTAGACTTCCTCTCCAGTTAATGACTTTGGAGCCATTCCATGCTCCGATAAGCCGTTAAACCGCTTTCTTAGCCTACGATATGGGTGGAACCGATGAAGAAACCTCCTGTGGCCAAGGTAGACAGTTTTTCTTCCATGCTTTAGTTGTTGGAAGTGTGTGTCTGCTTCACATATTAGGCATGCTTTGTGACCCTTCACGCTGTACCCTGACAAGTTTCCGTACGCAGGGAAGTCATTTATCGTTGTGAAAATCATTGCACATAGCTTGAAAGACTCCTTCTTATAAGCATCAAACACATCTACGCCTTCCTCCCACAACTTCTTCAAGTCCTCAATCAAAGGCGCCAAATAGACATCAATATCGTTCCCTGGCTGTTTTGGTCCAGAAATCATCATAGATAGCATCATATACTTACGTTTCATACATAGCCAGGGAGACAAGTTGTATATTACAAGGAGAACCGGCCACGCACTATATGTGCTAGTAAGAGTTCTGTACGGATTGATGCCATCTGTACAAAGCCCAAGTCATAGGTTTCTCGGCTCGCTGCCAAATTGAGGGAACAGTTCATCTATTTTTTTCTATTGTGGAGAGTCAGCTGGGTGCCGAAGATATTTCCCATAAGATATTCTCTCATCAGAGTGCCATCTCAACTTCTTCGCTTTTGTTGCAGTCGCAAACAAACGTTTAAAACGTTGCATTATTGGAAGATACCAGATAACCTTTAAAGGTTGCCTTTTACTTGTCACATCACCATAACCACCATCTTTTTTCACTTTGTATCGTGCAGTTTTACACTTAGGACACTCACTAAGACCTCCATACTCATTTCTGTACAGTACGCAGTCATTAGGGCAAGCATGTATCTTTTTATACTCCATACCCATCGTAGACAGGATTTTCTTGGCCTCATACATACGATTTGGAAGTACATTATCCTCTGGAAACATATCACACAATAGTTCAAGCAGCAATGTGAAGCTACTATCGGTCCACCCACAAGTTGCCTTTAAGTTAACCAAATGTAATGTTCCCATCAGCCGCGTGTACTTACTACCATTGTACAATGGTGTCTCTGCATCACTCCGCAGGCTGTCATACTCCTGCGACTGCGCAAAGGATTCTGCCTCAACATCGTTAATCATTTTCTCCATTCCATCTTCACCTATGATATCCACATCTTCCATCCCGTGCGACGGACAATTCGTTACTTCCTTACCATGCCATATCCACCTTGTGTATCGCAGATTTATTCCATCACAAAGTAGGTGATCCTTTATGACATCAACATCCCGTCGACTCTCATTCAAACAATTGACACAAGGACAAAAATGCTTCCCATTTTTTACAGGAGCATTCTTTTTAGCAAATTCAATAAATTCTTCCACCCCTTTCTCATATTCTTCACTAGTTCTCAAAGCATTCATCCAACTATGATCCATTTTGTTACCACCTAAGGCATTCCCAATAACATTCACACGTTTAGTACAATTGTCAACGACATATAATGGGATTGCCTAATTAAGTTATCAACCCAATTTAGGATTTTAAAATATAGGCTTAATAACTTTATTGCCCTTCTAGCCTCCTCTCTCCTCTTAAAAGGGTTTCAGTGCTATGTAACTTATTTTTTTAATAAGTATATGTATATAAACATTAATGTATAATAAAATAAATATAATAAGATTAAATTAAAGATTTTTTTTTAGGTTTGGAAGATTTAAAAAAAATGAGTTTCATATTAACAAAACAATTTTAAGTTGAGTTCTTCCAAAAATAAAATTTTTTTATTGAAAATATTTAGATAAAAATCATTTAATGAATATTGGGGTTATGGTTTTCTTTTTAGTTTTGGCTTGAATTATTCTTCATAATTCATTTGGAATACAAGAATTTCTTTAATTTAAACAAATCATATTTTAATTTATTATATATACTAATTAATGGTATACACAAGTAAATTTATATTTAAATAAGAAAATAAACCATTGCACTGGAGTTTCCGAATACATGCAATTTAAGCAATATAAGACACCAAACACACCAGGCTAATCTCAACCATCTCAATATAAGCAATATATAAGCACAATCTCAACCATTCCAAGTAAATTTATATTTCAAAAACAAAATATACATACCATTCTGTTACAAAAAAAACAAGAAGAAAATAAACGAACCTGATCAGGGGCGCCTACTAGTTTGCTGGAGAGGACGTTGGAGATCCACGGTGGTGTGCACAACAATGGAAGGAAGGAGGTGGAGGAAAGCAAAAATCTACACACTGTGGAGGAGGTGAAGTTGCAGCAGGGTCGACTGGTTGTGCGTTGAAGAAACCAAGAAACAAAGGAGTTGAACAAACCAATGTCAAGAAGCCGCTTCTAGTCAAGTATGGCAGCGTCTCCTATTTCACTTTCACCAGGAACTCTAATCCACTTTCATTTAACAGGGCTAGAAAGGAAAGCAAGAAAGGAAGAAGAACGGAGGAGGGAGGAGTTGAAGAAAAACAAAGGAAGAAGAAGGGAGGAGGGAGCCGACGGTGGGGTGGGGAGTAAAAGAGTAAAGTGAAGATGATGTGAGGAGGTGGTTGATGAGAAGACGCATGTCAGACAAGTGTCTGACATGCTTCTTGGGGACGCCTAAAAAATGGCATTTGGGACGTCTAATCCCAGCTCCAGGAGCTAAAAAAAATTTACGAAATTTATATTTCGCGCCTGGAAGCACTTTAGACATCCCAAATTCAAATTTGGGACGCCTAAAAGTTCCCCTGCATATATATAATTACGAAAATGCCACCGTCTCCCTTTTTAACCACCCAATTTTCAATTTGGGACGTCCTTGGGGGTGGTTGTATCTCAATTCTGTAGTAGTGATGATAATATATCACAAGGGTGTAAGTAACAATAATTCCGCCATGTTCCACAACATTATAGCATGTATTGGGGTAAACTTTAATAGCATAAATTCCAAATATACAATTTGAGACTAAACATCATCTCTAAGTATTAGAGTAAGCTACCATTCAAATTTCAACTTCTAACTCTCCTTCTAAGGTTTTCAACTGTATCTCAGGTTTCTACGTACCTCTCAAAGCTCATTTGTGATAATTAAGTTAGATTAACAAATTGAATCAAATAGATCTTTTCTCTAAGTCATATTAACATAATTATAATCTCAATTTGCTCTATGGAAAGATATAGAGTTGATTTCCTAGAAATCCCAAATCTAGCTTCTTCAATCTATGAAATCCTATGAGAAAGATGGAGAATATAGGATATGATGATTTCCCAGTGTATTAGAAGACTCAAATTTATCTCCAAGGGACCCAAAAACTGTGCCCTAACAGAGAAAATAGAGCCTCTAATGAACTCCCCATTTTCTAATTTGTTTTTGTGACAAAAAAAGCACTTTTTATAATCAAATTCAATGCCGTTGGACACGGCCAACGTAACAACACAACAACAGTAATCCAAATTCAAAACTTCATAATTATTTCCTTACATCTCCAAAAATTAAAAACGAGGATGCTTTGGAAACTTTGAGATGCCTACTTTCCAAAACAGAAAAAAAGAAGCACTAAAAAAATATTATCATTTAACTCTAAAAGTAACTAATTTCCAAAACCCCTAAAATAGTCTAAAGGACTAAGAAAATGATTTCTAGACATCCATTCTTTAAATTTTCTTCACCAATTTTCATCTTACCACTTAATCATCATCTTCAATGTCGTTATACCGATATCAATCAAATTGGACTATTTAGACTACTTAAATACTCATTTTCTCTCTTCTATAAAAAAAAATCATGAATCTAGTAAATATTTACCTCCTTAAAATTTAAACTATTTTTGGGTAAATTATCCATTTAAATTATTATATGGTAAATTCTATTTATGAAAAAATATTTTTTCCTTAATATAATGTTACTTAAATGCTACAAATAAAGATTGGGGGTGTTATATAGCCCACCCCAAGCCATGGACCAGGTGGTCGAGTGTTAAAACAATCCACACCATAGCAAGTAGGCAAAATACCAACCCTAACCAGGCACATTAATTAGTATGGGATTAGCGAGTTGGGCCTATGTTATCAGCTTTAGTTGTGAGGGGGAGTAGTCCTCAAATACCCGGATCAAACTTGAGGGAATAGTAAAGGTTGTCATGTACCTAAGTTAGACTTGAGAGAGTTGAAGTTCTCAAGTACCTGAGTAAACTTGAAGAAATTTAGTCTCTTCACAGGTGCTCAAATTGTACTTGTTGAATTGTAGTATCTCAAGTACCTGTATTAAACTTGAGGGATTATAATGGATTGGGCAAACCACTATAAATTTGTTGTGTTACACTCTTCTCAAAACTCTCTGACTTAGAATTCATATATGTAATATACTCTCTAACTCTATCTCTTCATTGACATTTCACATTTAATTTCAAGTTGCATTTAAATTTTTATTATCTAATTAACACAGTTAATATTGTGCACCAATTAACCCTGTAAATATATATATATATATATATCAAATTATTTTGTAATTGAAAATATATTATTCAAGTCATTATATTATTAATTATGCGTTATATAAATTATATGTAGGATCGTAATCTAAATAATTTTTAAAAATTTAAAATTAGAGATAAAAAATTCTATGGCAAGCAATTTAACGTCAAAAAGTTTTCAACGCTTAATTGGAATAAGTTATCTTTAAGCCACAGAAAGATTCCTATGCTATTTTTTTGTTACAAAATATTTTGTGATAGAAATTAGTGGCATATTAGTGATAGACAAATTTCGTTGTTAAATTCTGTGACAAATCCTTTTACCACAGAATTAGTGGTGTTATATATTACTTTAAAATAAATTATTAATGACACCAAAAAATTTTGAAAATAAGGCTAAATTCCCAGAAATTCAAAGCATCATCTAATGCCACAAAACTCATAAAGAAGGATTCATAACACTTACCTCAACAACTTTCCTAAAGGAGTTTCTTGATTCTCCAACTCTAAATTTCCTTGAGGGCACAAACCAACACTAATGGACAATCGCTAGAACCATAGAAATAGAGCCCTCAATCTAAGGAACATGATTAATGAAATGAGTTTTGGCATTAGAGGTCATTCTTCTTACATTTTTCAAGCTTTTTTTCTTCCCTTTTTCTTCAACAATGGTGAGAGAGAGAGAGAGCAAGAAAGATGAGAGTGTGTGAGGAAGAAGAAGAGATAATTTCTCTTCCCTTGCCATACCATGCTCAGCCAAAAGGAAGGAAGAGAAAGGGGAGAGAAATGATAAAAAAAATGAGTTTGACTTTCCGATTGTCTCTCTCATTCTATAAGCTTGCCACATGTCTCAATTTTATTGGTTCTCATAAAGTAAGTAACTAATTAGTTACTCTAACCACACCCTTAGTCGTTTAGTTACACATCTCATTTCTTATTAGTTAGTAATTAATTAGTTCATTAATCACTGACTAATTAACCGACAATTTTCCATTCTTCCAATTTTTCCTTATTTTAGAACATTTACCAAAATTGCCACCAAACATATAATAATTTAATCTTTAAATCACAAATTATCCTCAATAATTATCATTAGCCCTTAATCAAAAGTTGGGGCATTACACCTTAGTCAATTGGAAGCTCAACATTCCCACATTCAAATCTTTGGACGTTATTCCAGAAACTTTCCAGTTTCACTTGGTAAACTTCATAAATTCATAACATTTTGTGTATAGCTTCAAATAATTCGTCTAATCTATTAAATTAAAGCTTGGAATATCTACTTTCATTCTTGAAAATTTTGCAATTTTTAGACATCATTTGTTTTTTCAAAACCACATGACAAACTCACTGCCTCATAGGAAAATTTCACTGGCAGCAAAATCAAATTCTCCAAGATTCACCCTTCCATTTCATTAAATGCCACAAATACTTATAAGCCATATTGAGGAATAAAATTTGGGGTGTTACAAATACAGAGGAAGCAGAAGGTGGGAGGATATTGGTGTGTCTTCCCAAATGTGGAAGAGACACACACAAAGTCATTGCTTTACTCAAATAATTTAAACATGGTAGGACCATAATCATGGAGTGACCTTTGACTAACTCCATTTTTAATGTTAGCTTTTCCAAACCACGCTTATTGTTCTTGTACTAATAAATCTGTCACTAAATATTCACCCATGATAATTGAATTGAGTAGAAAAAATTTATGTATGTTTTTTAATAGATCAAGAGAGTTTGAACTCTTGAGCACTACGTACGCACACTTCACCTAACACTTACTATTTGAGTTAATCTTAAAATATCAAAATTTGATTTCTTTTTAACTAATGAGGTATATAGTTCAAACTAAACAAAAGAGGGTAAGCTATGCCATGGGAACTTTCCTTTAACTTGGGCATAATAATGTAGATTAAATCCAAAATATTGCGAAGAATAATGAATAGAATTGATGTTACGATACTTTTTAATGGAGGTTCGCTTTTTTAAAATTCAAACATTACAGACAAACAATTTGATAATTTTTTCCCATTTAGAACCTGGCTGGCACAACTCGAATTCCAATTTGTTGATATTAGTCGGATTAAGAATGATTATAAAAGAAAATTAGCTTTGAAATGAAGGTGACATGCATGCAGTGGCATGTCATTGGCATAATTAATGATGATGTCTACGCACCATTTCATATATGTTTCGTGCATGCTTGACGATATTGTCTCTTGGGAAAAATTATTAATATTATTATATTATTCTATATTATTATTATATATTTAATAATTAATAATGACTCAAAAGCATGATCAATTGTTCAAGATGATCATTTTATACTTCAATCTCCTTTCTTTGTTCTCAAGCTTTCAACTCTCTTTCTACTTTATACTATAGTCAGACATAATCATCAGTAGTTCATCCTTCTAAGCAATTAACGATGCGATCTATTGTGTATATTAACTAAACATATTACCTTTTTTTTTTACGGCGAACAAAAAAGAAATACAAAAATTACACACACACACACACACACAAAAATGTGTCCCTTTAATAATTAATAATAATAATTATTGATAACAACAATATGATTTAATTTATTAAGAAGCTTTATGTACTATAGAGAGATTTATGATGAATGATCAATAAGATCATAATCGTGTTTTATTATATCCAGATCATGATCATGTCAATTATATATATACACATAATTTAGATCGATCATGAACATTTTTCATGATCTTTATCAAAGCATTAATTAACATGATAAGGCAACAAAATGATAAAATTTGCTCACATTTTTGTCTAAATTTCATATAATTTTGAAGGAATAATATAGCATAGAGTAAAATACTCTAAAATCCTTTGCATTTTGCCTTAATTATACAAACCTCCACTCTATTATGAAAACAAGGGTTAAGGTGTAAATTTGCCCTAGAAGTTCCGCTAAGGAGCAATGTTGCTCTGGAAGTTTTTTTAGGCTCTAATACCAAAATGTCACACTCTTTTTTTATTTTGACTTGTAGTGGAATATTATTATGTGGTTCGGTGGCTAACACAGAACTAGCATAAATATATTGATAATATGTGTATGATTATAGAAATTCCCATAGGAGTTTGTATATAATAATTACCATCAATGTAGCCGCAGATGGCTACTTGAGTGTCTAAAACTCGTCCCAGTGAAATAGAGACAACTTCCTGTCTTTGTTGCACTACTGTAATCCTCCCATCACTACTACAGAATTGAGATATAACCACCCCCAAAGACGTCCCAAATTGAGAATTGGGTGGTTAAAAAGGGAGGCGGTGGCATTTTCGTAATTATTTATGTGTAGGGGAACCTTTAGGCGTCCCAAATTTGAATTTGGGACGCCTAAAGTGCTTCCTGGCGCGAAATATAAATTTTATAAATTTTTTTTAGCGCCAGGAGCTGGGTTTAGGCGTCCCAAATTAATTTGGGACGCCTAAAGTGGGACTTTAGGCGTCCCAAATGGCATTTGGGACGCCTAAAGTCCCAACTTTAGGCGTCCCAAATGGCATTTGGGACGCCTAAAGTCACCTTTAGGCGTCCCAAATACCATTTGGGCGTCCCTGCATGTCAGACACTTGTCTGACATGCGGTCTTCTCATCTTTTATCACACCCTCACCTTACATCCCAACTTTACTCTCTTCTTCCTCCTCTCCCCACCCACACCGTCGGCCCTGCTAGTTTTTTTCTTTTCTTCAACTCCTCCCTCCTCCCTTGTTCAAGCTCTCTCCTCCACCATCGGCTTAGCTTGTTCAAGCTCTCCCTCCTCCCTTCTTCTTCCTCTTTGTTTCTTCAACGGCTGCAACCGTGTCTACTTCAACCTCACCTCCTCCACAGTGGGTTTTGCTCTCTCCTCCATTGTTGTGCGTGGGTGGAGCTCCAACATCTTCTCAACCTCTCAAACATAGTAGCTAGGGGGCGCCCTCAGGTTGGTTTATTTTCTTCAATTTTTTTTTGTAACAGAACATGGTTTATTTTGTTTTTGAAAAATATTTCCGAATGGTTGAGATAGTGCTTATTATATATATATTGCTTATATTGAGATATCAAAGATTAGCCTGATGTGTTTGGTGTGGTTATATTGTTTAAATTGCATTGATTTGGGAATGGTTTATTTTCTTGTTTAAATATAAATTTACTTGTGTTTAATAGAAACAAGTCTTCTTAGTTCTCACCCGTTCCATTGTGTTAAATATGAGTAAAGTTTAAAATTTACTCCCTGTTTCAATTTGCCTCTCGTTAATTATTGAGTAAACTTTGTTCTTATAAGATAAAATGTTATATTAAATAGGGATGTAGTTAGAAAGGTTTTAAATTTAAAGGTAGAGTTAATGAGATTTAAAGATTTCTTTCACTATTGTGATCATGTTAAAAGTGACTTATAAGAACGATTAGAAGTAGAGTATTAAATTTTAAGACAAAGTTTTTGAACTTTTATTTATTTATTTGTTCAAGTGTAACATAATGAAAGTGGCTCATAAAAGTTTCTTTCAATCATTGATTAGTGTATGCCACATGAAACCAATACAATTCATAGTTGTATTAAAATCCTGCACCATTAATTAGTATATATGATAAAATAAAATATGATTTATTTAAATTAAAGAAATTCTTGTATTAATTACACACAATTGTTTTGTTAATTCCAAATTCTTGAATTATGAAGAATAATTCAAGCCAAAACTTAAAAAGAAAACGATAACCCCAATATTCATTGAATGATTTTTATCTAAATATTTTCAATAAAACAATTTTATTTTTGGAAGAACTCAACTTAAAATTGTTTTGTTAATATGAAACTCGTTTTGTTTTTAATTCTTCCAAACCTCAAAAAAATTCTTTAATTTAATCTTATTGTATTTATTTTATTATACATTAATTTTATATACATATACTTATTAAAAAAATAAGTTACATAGCACTGAAACCCTTTTAATAGGAGAGATGAGGCTAGGAGGGGGCAATAAAGTTATTGAGCCCATATTTTAAAATCCTAAATTGGGTTGATAACTTAATTAGGCAATCCCATCATATGTCCTTGAGAATTGTACTAAACGTGTGAATGTTATTGGTAATGCCTTAGGTGGTAACAAAATGGATCATAGTTGGATGAATGCTTTGAGAACTAGTGAGGAATATGAGAAAGGGGTGGACGAATTTATTGAATTCGCTAAAAAGAATGCTCCTGCAAGAAATGGGAAGTATTTTTGTCCTTGTGTCAATTGTTTGAATGAGAGTAGACGGGATGTTGATGTCATAAAGGATCACCTACTTTGTGATGGAATAAATCTGCGATACACAAGGTGGATATGGCATGGTGAGGAAATAACTGATTGTCCGTCACACAAGAAGGGAGCTGTGGATGTCATAGATGAAGATAGAATGGAGACAATGATTAACGATGTTGAGGCAGAATCCTTTGCGCAGTCGCAGGAGTATGATAGCCTGCGGAGTGATGCAGAGACACCATTGTACAGTGGTAGTAAGTACACGCGGCTGACAGGAACATTACATTTGGTTAACTTAAAGGCAACTTGTGGGTGGACCGATAGTAGTTTCACATTGCTGCTTGAACTATTGTGTGATATGTTTCCGGAAGATAATGTACTTCCAAATCGTATGTATGAGGCCAAGAAAATCCTGTCTACAATGGGTATGGAGTATAAGAAGATACATGCTTGCCCTAATGACTGCGTACTGTACAGAAATGAGTACGGAGGTCTTAGTGAGTGTCCTAAGTGTAAAACTGCACGATACAAAGTGAAAAAAGATGGTGGTTGTGGTGATGTGACAAGTAAAAGGCAACCTTTAAAGGTTATGTGGTATCTTCCAATAATACCACGTTTTAAACGTTTGTTTGCGAGTGCAACAAAAGCGAAGAAGTTGAGATGGCACTCTGATGAGAGAATATCTGATGGGAAATATCTTCGGCACCCAGCTGACTCTCCACAATGGAAAAAAATAGATGAAATCTTCCCTCAATTTGGCAGCGAGCCGAGAAACCTACGGCTTGGGCTTTGTACAGACGGCATCAATCCGTATAGAACTCTTACTAGCACACATAGTGCGTGGCCGGTTCTCCTTGTAATATACAACTTGTCTCCCTGGCTATGTATGAAACGTAAGTATATGATGCTATTTATGATGATTTCTGGACCAAAACAGCCAGGGAACGATATTGATGTCTATTTGGCGCCTTTGATTGAGGACTTGAAGAAGTTGTGGGAGGAAGGCGTAGATGTGTTTGATGCTTATAAGAAGGAGTCTTTTAAGCTACGTGCAATGATTTTCACAACGATAAACGACTTCCCTGCGTATGGAAACTTGTCAGGGTACAGCGTGAAGGGTCACAAAGCATGCCCAATATGTGAAGCAGACACACACTTCCAACAACTAAAGCATGGAAGAAAAACTGTCTACCTTGGCCACAGGAGGTTTCTTCATCGGTTCCACCCGTATCGTAGGCTAAGAAAGCGGTTTAACGGCTTACCGGAGCATGGAATGGCTCCAAAGTCACTAACCGGAGAGGAAGTCTACAGTCGAGTGGAACGTATCCATGTCACTTTTGGTAAGAATCAGAGGGTTGCGGGTGAGAAGAACATATGGAAGAAGAGATCCATTTTCTTTGATCTTCCATATTGGCGTTCGCTAGACGTGAGACACAGTATTGATGTGATGCATGTGGAGAAGAATGTTTGTGATAGCCTTATCAGTACGCTTTTGCACATACCAGGGAAGACTAAGGATGGGATTAATGCGAGATTAGACCTTGTCGATATGGGAATAAGAGAACGATTACATCCACAACTAAGAGATGATGGTAGGAGGGCATACATGGAGCCAGCAGCGCATACACTATCAAAAGCAGAGAAAAGAAGTTTGTGTGGGTGTTTGCATGAAATGAAGGTGCCGCAAGGGTATTCCTCGAATGTGAGAAGATGTGTCTCAATGGACGATTTGAAGTTAGTGGGAATGAAGTCCCATGATTATCATGTGTTGATGCAACAACTATTACCAGTAGCTATTAGAGGCATAATGAAAGATGAAGTACGAAACACAGTGACAAGATTGTGCGTTTTCTTCAATGCTATCTGTAACAAAGTCATTGACACTGAAAAGTTGGATGAACTAGAAAATGAGGGTTACATTATTTTGTCACAACTAGAGATGCACTTTCCGCCTTCATTTTTTGATATAATGGTGCATTTGGTAGTTCATTTGGTGAGGGAGGTAAGGCTATGCGGTCTGGTTTACCTGAGGTGGATGTACCCTTTCGAGCGATACATGAAGATCTTAAAAGGGTATTCTAAAAATCCTTATCGACCAGAAGCCTCAATAGTTGAAAGATATGTAGTTGAGGAGGCTATGGAGTTTTGCAAAGATTATATGTCAGGGAAGAAGGAACAATCTCGGCATGAAGAAGGGAGAAGCAAGGGAACACGAGGACTGAAAGTGAAGAATGTTCCTCGTGAAGAGGTGTTGCAAGCCCACTTGTATATCCTGAATAATATGGAAGAAGTTCAACCTTACATAAATGAACACAGAAACACTTTGAAGAACAAGAATCCAAGGAAGAATGACATGCAGATTGCTATTGAGCAAAATAAGACATTCATGCAGTGGTTCGAGGAAAAGGTTTTGCACGAGATCGGTGTGTCTGAGACAATCGAGTGGCTAGCTTGGGGGCCTTCGTTTCAGGTCATTACTTGGACCGGTTATGATATAAATGGCTATTCCTTCTATACCAAAGAGCAAGATGACAAAAGTACCATGCAAAATAGTGGGGTCATGGTAGAAGCTGAATCTATGCACTTTTCCAGTTCGAGAGACAAAAACCCCATATTAGCGTCTATGGCCTATTATGGAGTTATAGAAGAAATATGGGAGATGACGTACAACAAGTTCAAAGTTGCTTTATTTAAATGTAAGTGGGTTAGCAACAATGCCGTGGTAATAGATAAACAATTTGGTTTTGTCTCAGTCGATCTTGGAAGAGTTGGCTATAGAGACGAGCCCTTCATTTTAGCAAGCCACGCGAAACAAGTGTTTTTTGTCACCGATCCTGCCAGAAAAAATATGTCCATTGTCCTTAAAAGTAAAAAACAGAAGTATGGTGATCCGACCTTCAACCTTGATGACACACCACCTTTCACAACAACTACACCTTGAACAAATGAAGTTGAATTGGTAGATGATGACGAATATGCTGTAAGAAATGACCATGGTGAAGGACTATGGGAAACAATCTAGAGTAAGACCTTAATTTATAAATGAGAACTATGTTTTTTCTGTTTTACTTCCCGCTTACTATATACATGTGTTTTCATTGCAATTTACTTACGTTTCTGATTATGCTTTTTGTGTTAACAGGAATATGGACAACGTTAGTGATGACGAGAGGCGTGGAGATGACGAAAGCTTTAGCAATGACGAAATTCCTAGAGTTGAACCCCCTGCAAGAAGGAGGGTTAGAGGCTGTACAAAGATGGGAGCATTGGTTGCACGTCATGAACATCAACAGGAGAGGCTGCATATAGACTTCGATGACAATCTGAATCCAATTGGTCCTGAGGAAGACCACTTCATTAGCTACATAGGGCTTTTGGCTCGAAGCAAAGTGCGCATTACCTACGATAATTGGAGATTGGTTCCCCCAAAAACGAAAGACATGATTTGGCAGCAA
This sequence comes from Inga leiocalycina, assembly GCA_963242795.1. Lineage (NCBI taxonomy): Eukaryota > Viridiplantae > Streptophyta > Magnoliopsida > Fabales > Fabaceae > Inga > Inga leiocalycina. The sequence goes on from OY725323.1 coordinate 54,484,488, forward strand.
CTTTTGGTATGTAAGTTTTGATGCATTGTAGCTTTGTTCTTATTGTTTCAAATATAATAATCTTATGTTTTACCTTGCAGCAAACATACGATGTCCCCGACACCATAGAGATGCATAGGCACTGGATGGATGAGGTTCGTGTACGATGGAAAGGTTTCAAGAACAAGCTAACAAAGCATTACATTCGAGGGGCCCTTAGGGGTAACGATCCATGTGCACAGTATACATATTTATCTCCAGAGGACTGGAGGTTGTTTGCGGCATCACGAGCAGATCCTGAGTTTTTGGTAAGATTTCTGTCATGATATAGAACTACTTATATCTTTGATTTCATATACTTTATATCATTGATTCATTTTTTGTTGTTTTTCATTCATAGAAATTAAGTGCAGCAAATGCCCAGAGGCAAGCAGAAAATAAATATCAACATTTCATGTCTCGCGGTGGATATCGGAAGCTTGAGCGGCAAATGATGGCAGAAGAGTTACAGAAAATGAAGGAAGCAGCGGAATCTGATCCTAGCATTGTTATCCAGCCACCGGCACCTCCTCCACGTCACAAAAAATGGAAAGCAGGGAGGATTAAGGCTGGGAAGTACATAAATCCGACTGTTGCTGAGGTTGCAGCGAGGATTGTAAGTAGTTATACCATAAGTACCTAATTTTTTACATGTCGCGAGTGGTTTCGATACATTTACAATAAACTGCATGCTACAGGATGACCTGGACGAGCAGAGTAGCCAAGGTTCATTCAATCCAAGTAGACGGATGGACATCTTGTCAACGGCTATTGGGAAGGCAGATGACCTTGGTCGTGTTCGAGGAGAGACACGGGGAGTTAGTGCCGCGAGGTATTTTGGACGACAGCCACGTTATTCGTCACAAGCTGGACCTAGTAAGGACGTTGTGGCCAAGATTCGAGAGGACCTCGAACGAGAGATCGAGGCCAACCTTCGTGACAAGCTCCGACAAGAGTTGTTGCCAGAGCTTCAACTTGAAATGGCAAAGATGTTTGAAGCACAAAGGGCAAGGGACGAGGCTCGAACTCAGGAATCCCCTGCCTTCAATAGCACCAGAGGAAGTTACAACCCTCTGGAGCAACCACTTGGCCACCCTTCTCCCACTCCAGTGTCGGGACCACTTGGCGACCCTTCTCCCAATCCAGTGTCGGGAGACCCTTGCACCCTCTATTTGGATGATCCACTGCTGCGTGTTGTTGCTGATGCTCTCGTTCACACATATGCTACCACCCACCATAATCAGCAAATTCCGGAGGATTATCGTAGGGTGAATGTGACGAGTGTTAGAAAGGGGGAAGAAGGTACAGCCATCCCTGTTCCCGATCCAGAGGTTGGCACGTTAGGTCAAGCGATAGGATCTTTCATCCTTTGGCCTCGCAATCTTATTGGTTCAGACGCAACACCTCCAATGGTAGGAATTACCTTACTGTTACTGAAAATCTGTTGGCATCCTAATAACAATTTGTTTTTTGATGTTCTAAAAGGATGACGAAGCTGCGAGCAAATGGCCCTTCTTAGCACGGCTGCAACAGATCTACAAGCGCATTAAACAGATTGACTTGAAGATGCCTCCAGGGATTGTGGGCCAAGTGGAGTATCCCTACACGATTGACAATAAAGATCTCAAGCAGTTTATCAGGTTGGAGGAGATAGATGCAGGCTGGGTCAAATTTGCAGTCTGGTAAGTTTTTTTTTCAATTTTCCCATAGAATTCATTTAGTGGTTTTTTGTTTTCATACATTCAATCATTGATTCCTTATTTTAATTCTATTATAGCACCTTGCACGATCTCTGCGCAAACATGGAAAGAGGTAATTGGTATGGATTCTTATGTCCTGCGAATACGACAGGGGATACTTGTACTGTGGCGCATAGGACTCACTATGTCGGCTACCAAATGGCACAACACAAACTTCGTTGTTATCTAGCACCCATTGTCCAACGGTTCGTATTTACATTTTGTCAATTTCAGAAGTTTACTAAATAATTGTCTTCTCACTCATCTAACTTCATTTTAATGTGTACATGTTGTTAAAGAAACCACTGGACTTTGTGTGTTATATGTCCCCGCCGCAACATAGTCTATTAGTTTGATCCCTTGAGTAACAAGCCAGACAGAGATACAAAATCCGTCTTCGACACGTAAGTTATCCTGTTTGTATTTCATTGACAACAAAATAAAGGAATGGTTCTAATTTCTGTTCATTTTGCTTTTCATGATAGTGCTTGTCAAACATATAGAATCCTAGGTGGGTCACGCGAGGGTGCAGTTGTTAAAAAGCCAAAGTGGTTTTATCCCATAGTAAGTACATTCGATCCTACATAATTGTTTCATTGACGGTCCTTTTAGACATACCTTTATTGATTTTAACAACCAATTGCATCCCTTTGATTAAAAGTGCCCTCGGCAACCTGGCAACACTGAATGCGGATATTATGTTATACTTTATATGTATAACATAACTCAAAGTGGAATTACTAGCGATTTTGAAAAGGTAATCGCTTCTTCATTCTCAAATGATAATATTTTTGGTGTTCTAATCGAAATGCTAATTAATTCATTTGCTTGAGATTCATTTCATCTAAGCTTATTACTTTCTAATTTTCAGATTTTTGATAATGAAGATGCCTACCTACGTGAAGACCTTGATTTGATCAGAGATCTTTTGGCTGGACATCTTCTTCAACATATAGAGCAGTAAACTTGTTATTTTATATCAGTTTGTACTTGTGTGATGACAGCGTTTTGACACTTTCTGGTTGTTTTTTGTTGATATATATAGTAGTAGGTTGCATGAAAGGTTATTGTATGTATATATAGTAAAGATTGTAGTGCTGGATGTCCTTACCAGTTTGTAACGGACAGTGTGGTTTATGAATCCATCTTTTATTCTGTCTCTGCAGTTTCAATTCGTTGGGTAATACAGAATGTAAATTATGGTATAAAAAAAAACCAAACTTTTAGACGTCCCAAATTAACATTTGGGAGGTCTAAAGTCCCCCAGGTGGGACTTTAGGCGTCCCTATCATTTGGGACGTCTTTTGTTTCAACTTACTACGCCCCCAGCATCTACGTCCCCCCGTTTTGGGACGTTAAAAGTGCCAAATTTGGGAGGTTAAAGCCCCTTTTTGTAGTAGTGCATGTAGTTCTCTTCTTTGCTTTCAGTACACCTCTTGTTTTCACTTGTCTAATTTGTTGAAAGGGGAGGGTGAGATTTTGGAGAATCAAAGTAGGAAACGTACACCACAATGCATGCATGAGAGATGCTATATGTATGGCATATTAGCTTTAACTAGATGCATACCCCATAATGACATTTCTGTATGCTCAATGTTTCATGCAACAAAACTATGGCTAAGCAAAATTGAAACAGAGCTTCATTTCTTCAATTATGCTTTACACAATCAAGCAAAGCAATCACATTCATCATTACACAAGCAAAGATATCAATTATATGCAAATAAGGTAAGTGCCCTACCTTGTGTCCCTTTTCTAGTCTCAAAAAGTCTGCCTCATAAAACATGCCAACCACAGGCGTCCAACTCGGTCCTAAAATGTCAAATGTACAGGAATTAGGTTAAAACCTATTCTTGTATGATTTTAGGCACTTCAATAGTGTTTATTGTGGTTATATTAGCCTATGGTTAAATTTTACCAAGTTGGCGCAAGGACCCCAGCCCGGCTCCACAGTACTCACTTCGACCATGCTTTTCCTAAAAATTAGTCTGGGATTATTTTGACATTTTTTTTGCCCAAGAAATCCATTTCTAGACTCAAAATTATCAAATTCATAGCCAAAAGACAGATATGCCCTTGGCAGCCTTGATTTCCAGGTTTCAGGGGTGTTTTCGTAATTATGCTTTTTTATGCTTTTCCAAAAAAGTGACCATTTGTAACCCCACCTAATTTTCCCTATTGACCGTAATGGAATCATCAAATCATTAAAAATACAACCCTCAGGCCTTCTAATAGCCCTAACAGAAAATTCTCAAGTACTCTGGGGAAAATCGGGGTTTTTCTGTTTCGCCTTCATAAATGTATTCCTTTATACTCCTAAACACTTTATTGACTATTCCTTTATGTTACAACTACCATTTACTACCAATTTGGGTAGCATAACCCCTACAGAAACCCAACTCCAAAAATTACAAACAAAGACAATCCGGCGAAATTTCACTTATAAATTGTACACATCAGCCAGAATAGCCAATATACAATTGTTTGAAACTTACCTCAAACTCCTTCTAGCTTTTCCAAGTGTTAGTCGAAAACCCTAAGCTCTTCCACCAAATTTGAGCTTCAACAACCTACCAATACATGAAAGAGTAGCTTAGGAGTAGAGTTATACACGTTAGGTACGAATTCACCAAAGAAATCGACCTACCTTGCGAGTTTTCTTCCCTTTCTCTCTCAAGAATTTCTTAACCTTTCTCTCTCTATTTTTCTAAAATGGATTGTCAGTTTTGAGCATATGAGGAAGAAGATGATGTTTTATTATGCTTATGTCATATTTTCCTTATTTATTAAATTTCCAAAATTCACAAATTCCAATTTTTCTAATATAAACTCCCATGTACATGTAACTTGATATTTTAAGCCCAATTAAATTCCAACTAATCTTCCCTCTTCTTGGCTAGCCATATTCATGTCTAGGGGCCCAATTTTTCGCCAAAACGGGCTGATCACAAATTATCTCATAATTATAAAGTTACCATCACAAATTTTCCATTTTCAGATTTGTTGGCAGATTTTCTGACTGAATTTTGAAAATTCATAACTAATTTTGTAGATATTGTATTTGAGTGATTCCAAAGGCTATAGAACTCATATTGAGTCTAGTTTCAAGGAAAAATATAGTCTTTATCCAAATAAAGTACACAATTCCTAGCATTTCAATACTTGGAAGCTATTCCAGAAGATAATCAATTTCGCTCACTGGATAAAAACTATATTTTTCCTTGTAAACTTCAAAAATTCATAACTTTTTGTATATAGCTCTAATTGAGTAATATGACCTATCAAATTAAATCTTAACATGTTCACTTTCACCCTGCAAAATAGCATAATTTTTTAAGATCATTGGGTTAATGAAATACATTGCACAACAACACTGCCTCATTGGAAGCAATGAAACGACATGCACTTGCAATTCAACAAATTCCATTTTTGTAGACAAATTTCCCATACTCTTTAATTTACCATTTTATTCCCTTTAACACCTCAAAGATATAAGAAACATTAGGGAATAGGTTTCAGACACCTGCTAAATTAGGGCTTAGCAGTCCGTTAAATTTAGGCTTATTCCCAAGTCTCCAATCCCAAAATTTGAGATATTACATTTCCCCCCCCCCCCCCCGGTTCAATAAATTTCATCCTCAAAATTTGAATGTCTACTTTTTGGGGATCCCTTTTTATCACTCAATCAATCCCTTTATCATGTGTAGGCTCACTAACCATGCAACATAATGATCATATTCAATCTATCTCCTTCATACGCAAGCTCATCGATCATGTAACACAATCATCATTTTCTCATCAAAGTTCTCAAATATTAATTAGCATTCATCATTCATTTAGTACATAGTATGTAGCGTGTAATCAAACATAGGACTCGCTAGTCTATTCCCACAGATGTTGATTCATTGGGCCTTACAGCCTTAACTCACAAGTTTTATGCCCAACCTCTCGACTGCAAGCAACCAGTATGGCGCAACCCACCTGGCCATGTCGAGGTATAGGCCTCCTGATTATAGATTGGTTAGTCACATCTTTTTCTATATCCCATATATGTGTGTGAATTGCTTATTAGCCTCCACACATTCAACTTGTCACTATTCACATATACTGGTTATTTGTTATACATAGGCTACACAGTTCATTATTGCATAAAATGTTTGTCTAGTCTTACTACCCAGGGTCATTACCCCAAGCAAACATACATATCAGGCCTTACTGCCTTTGTTCTTTGTTTTGTACTCATGGGCCATCTAACCCATTACTGTACTGATTGTCTATCAGAACACTCAATTCATTATTCTAGGCCTCATTACCTTATAGGAACACTACCCGGTATATTTATCCTTAGGGTTTATGTCATTCTACTCTCACAACACTAAGTATCCCAATTTCACTGTCCTGTAGAAACATGTATATTGGGATGTACTGGTAATATATCTATCTGTATTTATGCCTTTCTATTCGTTGTTCAAGGCCAATTGACTATTTGACCCTTACTGGCCGTACTGTGTACACTGTTCGGGATCAAATCACTATTTGACCTTTACTATCATATTGTGTGCATTGTAACATGAATGGGTAGGTGATTCTATGAGGCTACGACTATTAAGATACACATGCCTCTACTTGACCCTGTTGTATCAGAACATATCCCAATCCCTATCCACTTGCATCTTTGTAGACTATAAAGGTCAATTGTGGATATAGGATTGTTAACACTGGTACTGTTAAGAGGTATTTGCCACTATTCTACCCAACTACACTAAGGCTCATCCCAATTCCAATTCACATGTGTTACCATAAACTACAAAGGTTGTGTGATTATTGACCATACAGGTCACTATATTGTACATCATACTGGATGTAATACTATACACCATACTAGATGTAATATTATAGACCACACTGTATGTAATATTGCACACCACTCTGGATGTAATGCTGTACACCACATGGATGTAATACTATACACCATGCAGAGTGTAATATGGTTCATCACACATACTGTAACACTATTGACCATCAAGGCCATATTATGTCTTGGGATGATCAATATTGCTGCGAATATCAACTCCTCCTTTAAGTATCAAAGTTGCACATAGATTCACCATACTTCCACTGCCCACTCTGATGCTTCACATTATTAAATACAATATATGTGAGGCTATACTATCTGCCAACCCTTATCTTGATACCTTAGTTAAATCCCACTTGGCCTTCGTAGTAACCCACAATCCTCTATAGAAAATGTGATAGATAAATATATCATGCACCATATAATGTAAAATGAAAATCCATATCACATCCCCCATAGTTACACCACCCCTTTAGGGCCCAGAGATGTGTGGCAAGGTAGATGTAATCGAACTATCCCTACTGCCCTCTGATGGAAAGTTTCTTTAACCTTCCTAGGTTTTGAACACACGCATTGGGGCTATAAGGCTCATGCCATATGAAACCTGGTACCATTGAGCTACCTAAGTGTATGTCAGCCGAGTCCCAGACTATAGCTAGATAATACCAGTGCACCTCAGCTAGGTCCTAGACCACAAATAGGTAATGTTTCCCAGCATGTGTTCATATCAAAAAACATGGCAAATATACAACATATATACTACCACATAGTGTATGAGAAATAGAGTTACTATATTGGCCTTTCCTGGATAACCTTCATGATATTCATTGATCATTTTTCTGTTCTATTATCTTGCCTTGCGTTTGCTGTATTAGGTTAGGTATAACTTCTTAACCCTGCCTAGCATCTAAACCTCTTAGCCTTACCATCCATGTGTTTTACTATATGAACAAGAAAGAGGTAAATATCATATTGTCATAAGGGCATTTCCATCATTTTATAAGTGTTGGTTACACATGTACTCCTAAAATTACATATAACAAATGTTTACAGTATCCAGAGAAGACCTGTAATGACATACAGTCCTCTGAACTATTGTACAACATGTACTTACTCCTATTACATGACATATCACAACATGTACATGTAACATCCTAGTGGGGTTACCCATCCTAAGATTTCTTGGGTTTGATCATGCTTAACTTTTGTGTACCCATGCCAAAACACAGATACCTGTTGTAGCTATTCCCATTCACCAGTGCCCCGAGATTGCCCTTATCTCGAGAGCTGTGCCAACTGTCATCGATCAACTAGACATTGTTTATGGACTTCATATCAGTGCCGGTAAGAGTACTTGAATATGTACCCTAATATTTTCTCTAATGCCTACAAAGTTGTCTATCTGACTCCACTTTGCAATCTCATTCTTCTTCCAGGCCAAACACTATATCTGGAAAGAAGTGCGCGTTGTGTGGATCCCTATGTCACCTAGAATCCCCGAATTAACTTATCCTTAACCACCAACCACTGGGGTCAGTTTATCCAAGCATACTGTATACTGGGCCACTGGGGTGTTATACTCATAGACATCCTACAGGTATATGCTAAAGACATCCTCTTATAATCCTCGGCCCAGTTGTAAACCATACATCATGTATACTGTCCTAACTCTGGGATCGGTAACGAAACCGAGATCTATCTCTATCTTGTCTATTTGTGGCTTATCTGCCTGTCACTTAACTACCCATAATAGTGGTTGGACGCTGATCAGCCATCTGGTGATTGTGTTCTAGGATGAGGCTCCATACTTTGGCCTTACTTGGACCTTCTACCTCGGTGTCCATGTCATTCTTGTACCTATTGGAAATTGTGCCCAAAGGGCCAATCATTGTACTTTGAACATTATTAATTTAATGAAATTTCTCCATTCTGTTATCATATTATTTGCAAGTTAAGTGTGATAATTGTATCCTTAGATAATTCATAAAGATTGTCTGAAAATGTCCCTGGTCGGTCATCTATGCGGGAGCAGATATAAAACAAGATCATTATGAATTTGATAAGATATAGAGATACGATTCAAAGTCTTAGGCACTTGTAAGAGTAAAAGGTGCTGGACCGACCCACTATGAGAAAGCTACATGGATCAAGTCATAAGGTTTTCTCATGTATAACCACGTCACAATGCCCTTTGACCTGAGGTCATCATAGATTCCTACATGAGAGTTGCTAAGCTTTGAACTAAGCAAAAGTCACCTTTGACCGGGTGATGATAAAGGCTATAATCGGGCTTGGTGGTTTTTCATGCAGAGGAATATGAATGATCAAGATGGAATTTGTCCCTCACATTAGTAGAGAGATACTACTGGGCCCCTCGATGAGTAAGTCTAAGAAATGTATAGCCATACTACAATGGAAAGGAGTTTCCATTTCTATTGTCAGATTACTCAGGAATCGAGAAAGTAATAGTCAGGAATAAGAGGATGACATTATCCATGCCTCATCCTTGACCGATATATTGTGTGACAAAAGGGACGTGACATGATTGTATGATAGGTATCATCATGTCAACGATCCTCATATGAATTGGGTAGTTGTGATGTCTTACTAAAGGCTGCTTGCGACTTGTGGGTTAGTACAGTTATTGGCCCACTGCCAACTTCATATAGGCCTACAGGGTCGCACATAAGAATGACCCAACATGAGATAATGTTTAATTAGGGTGGACGACTTTTATATATATATATATATGTATATATGTAATATAAAAATTCGTTAATAATACTATATAGATATGTATTTTTGAAATACATATTATATATATGTATATCTATATTTTAAGATATTATTATATTATGTTAGTTTTAAATTTAATTTATTAAGATAAATTAAATCTAATAGCTAACATTAGAGATATGGTATCTCATATTTAATTTATGAAGATAACTTAAATCTAATGGCTCTTTATTTGGATTAAATAAATAGGTTAAATTAAAATTGTTGGACATATTTAATTTAAACTGGATTTATTTAATTAACTCATCAAGATAATTAATAGTTAATTAATTTTGAAATTAATGATGATTAATTTTGAAATTTGAAAATAGCCCTCATAGGTTATAAACTTGATAAAGTAGAAATACTATGATACACATTAGAATTGAGAGCCGCAAGGGAAACCCTAAGAGACATTAGAGGCGCTAGCACGTAGTCTTGGTTGGAGAGCATTCGTGTGGATACCATAGAAGGAGCGGACCTGACGTGTTGGCTCCTAGAGATCATGAAAACCCTGAATCATAAAATGGTATGAATCCTTCCAACTGGGTTTAAGCGCCGTTGATAGATCCTCAATTAGGATTGGTGAAAATTCCTGAAATTCTTCCGCTGTGCCTGCCGATCCTAACAGTACCATCCTCTCTCTCTAGCAGGGTAACTTGTACTGCCTTCCAGGTATTCTACTATTTCCCCGGGGCATGCCTATTCCTTTCAGGGGATTGTGAACTAGCTGAAATAATTCACTTCGCTATTCCTATCACTATAATATCAAGCATATCAGTACACTTTCTTGTTGCCAGAAATGCTGCATTACGCTGAGCAGACAATTCTGTGGCCAAAATCCATGCTCTAATGCTAAAATGTCACGCCCTTATCTTATTTTGATTTGTAGCGGAATATTATTGTAGGTTAGGTGGCCAACACAGAAATAGCATAAATATACTGATAGTATGTGCTTGATTACATAAATAACTCATAGAGGTTCGTACATATCAATTACCATCAATGTAGCGGCATAGGGCTACATAAGTGTCAAAAACCCATCCCAGTTAAACGTAGATATCTTCCTATCTTCATTCCGCCGCTATATTCCTCATGTGTAATTCTCTTCTTTGCTTTTGGTACACCTCTTGTTTTCACTTGTCTAATTTGTTGGTAGGGGAAGGTGATATTCAGGAGAATCTCAGTAGGAAACAAATACCATAATGCATGCATGATAGATGCTATGTGTATGACATGTTAGCTTTAACTATATGCATGCCCCATAATGACATTTCTGCATGCTCAATTTTTCATGGAACAAAACTATGGCTAAAGCAAACCAGCAAAAAAGCTTCATTTCTTCAATTATGCTTTACACAATCAAGCAAAGCAATCACATTTATCATTACACAAGCAGAGATATCAATTACATGCAAATAAGGTAAGTACTGTACCTTATATCCCTTTTCTTATCTCAAAAAGTCTACCTCATAAAACATGCCAAACACAGGTATCCAACTCTGTCCTAAAATGTCAAATGTACAGGAATTAGGTTAAAACCTAATAATATATCATTTTAGATATTTCCTTAGTGTTTACTGTGGTTATATTGGCCTATGGTGAAAATTTCTCTAATTGCCTCTAGGACCTCGGCCCTACCTTGTGCACCCAGTCCGACCATGCTTTTTCTGAAATTTAGTCTGGGGCTATTCTGACATATTTTTTCCTAAGAAATCTATTTTCAGACTTGGAATTACCAAATTCACTGCCAAAAGATAGATATGCCCTTGGCAGCCCTGATTTCCGAGTTTCAGGGGCGTTTCCATAATTATATCCTTTCAGGCTTTTCCAAAAAAGTGACCAATTGTAACCCTACCCAATTTTCCCTCTTGAACGCAATACAATCATCAAATCATTGAAAATCCAATCCTAAGGCCCTCTAATAGTGCTAGCCCAAATTCAAAATTACTCCAATGAAACTTGGAGTTTTTCAATTTTAGCTCCGTAAATGTGTTCCTTTTTACTCCTAACCACTTTATTGACTACTCCTTTAGGTTACAACTACCATTTAGCACCAATTTGGGCAGCATAACCCCTAAGGAAACCCATCTTCAAAAATTACAAACAAAGACAATCTGACAAAATTTCACCTATTAAATTGTCCATAGCAGTCATAATAGTCAATATACACGAGTTTGGAAATTACCTCAAACTCCTCTGGCTTTTCCAAGTGTTAGCCGAAAACCCTAAGCTCTTCCACACCAAATTTGAGCTTTAACAAGCTTCAAATACATGAAAGAGTAGCTTGTAAGTCGAGTTATACGTGTTAGGAATGAATTCATCAAAGACCTACCTTGTGAGTTTTCTTCCATTTCTCGCTCTAGAATTTCTCAAACTTTCTCTCTCTATTTTTCTGAAATGGGACGTCAGTTTTGAGCATATGAGGAAGAGGATGATGTTTTATTAGGCTTATGTCATATTTCCCTTATTTATTAAATTTTTGAAATTCACAAATTCCAATTTTTCTAACATAATTTCCTATGTATATGTAACTTGACATTTTAAGCCTAATTAAATTCCATCAACAAATTCCATTTTTGTTTACAAATTTTCCATACTCTTTAATTTACCATTTTATTCCCTTTAAAACCTCAAAGATATAAGAAGCATTAGGGAATATGTTTGAAACACCTGCCAAACTGGGGCTTAGTAGTTCGTTTAATTTAGGCTTATTCCCAAGCCTCCAATCCTAAAATTCAAGATATTACATTTTTAAATAACGTTTATATTATAGTACATTTATTTTACTAATTTACCCCTCATCATACTAAACCCTTAATTTTGATTAGAAGTATTTTTGAAGAATTTAAGAGTTTTTTCTTTTCCTTAATTTTGCTTTCCATTTTTTAAAATAGTTATATTTTTAATAATGTTTTAATCATTTTAGGATAAATTTTAAGTAACTTGGTTAACAAAAACATAAAAAACTTGATTGAAAAATTGATAACTCTTAAAATAAATATATACTTAACTAAATTTGATAATTTTGGTTGGGACCTTCCTAATGATCCGAAATTGCACAAGTTAATTAAGAGTAGAAAACACCATGTATATCACCTTGTGAGTTTATTTAGATAAAAGCTATACTTTCATTAAAAGAGTTGCCCTTATACAAATCATGACACAAAGTTTGACATGTAATTTAAGGGAGGGAAAGAGATACTAGGGTGCAGATTCATTTGTAAGAAATGATTTTGCAATATTCAAGTGGATGCATAATGGTGAGCATATATCATTGTACATGAGATGTTGTTAGGAGGTCCTTCACTTTCGGTTCTGTGTAGTTCGCCTGATGGTGCTCTGCTTAATTGCCAGAGATATGCATATTTCATCGAGTGATAACGGAGTCACCCAAGTTAAACAAAATTGAGAGATTCATGAGGTTAGGACTCTATGTAAAGCCACTTACTTTTAACGTGATATGATGAGTCATTACATAATGCACTTAGACCACTAAGTTGGGTTTCAATACTGAGGTATCTACTTCGTTAAATAATTGAGCTTTTTGGAAAACTTTAGACTTACTAAACAATTACCTAATGGTTCATTTCTCAATTCTAACTCATCAGTCACTAACTTCATTTATAATTTGTATCAGAGTTGCTTCTCTGCTTGTCAACTCGAATGTTGTTTATTAGCTAATGGGCTCTTATCGATATTGATACTGTTGTTGTATGCATTGATACCGCTGATACTGCTATTTGGGTATTGATACCATTATCATGTGCACTAATACTAATACCAAAGGTACTGATACCACTACTATTCTCATAAATATCATAATTTCCTAGGTGTACCGATACCATTATTAAGTGTATTGATACTATTATTACTACTGTGTCTAGTTAAACTTGCAAATTTGTACTTAATCCTTCTTGTTCAATATGTAGATGCCATGGATGACATATCTAATGACATTATTCAACTTGGTATGTTTATACAATAAATCTCATCATATAGCAATTTATACATCACAAACAATCATGTAGCAATCTTCTTCAATTCTCTATCACATTTTTCTTGTTCATCTTCATGCATTCCCCTTTTATACTTAACATACCGATATGGTTGGGTAAGGGAGGGTGAGAATATGGAGAATCTCTGTAGCAAACATTACCAATTATGCATGCAATATAGATGCTTAGTGCATGACATTTTTTCCTTACATAAATTTATGCTAACATAATTACATTTTTGCATGCTCAATGTTTCACACATCATACTTATGGCCATAGCATAATTTAGAAACAGAGCTTCAATCATTCATATATACGTCATGCAATCAAGCAAAGCTATCATCCACATCAATACATAAGCATACATATCAATTAAGCACAAGTTAGGAAAGTTCACTACCTTTTATATTTATGTCCTCCTCTTGATGCCTTTTCTTCCAACTATTGTAGTTGTTTGAAAAACCTTTTATTTATTTTTCCTTGACCTCTCGTGGCCCTAAATCAATAACCACATTATGTGTTTAACTCATTTGAGCCTTGAAGGCAAGCCATTACTCATGACTTGTTACTTTACATAATCTTTCACTCTAATTTATGGATTCTCAAACCAATCTTTCTACAGTTATTCCAACAAGCTATTCCTACACAATTTGGAAAAAACTAACTTCTTCCCTAATAACTTATTAAGGCCAAAACTCTAGGGTTCTTGGCTAAAGTTCCATTTTCAATTCCAATGCTTCTGAAATCATTTTCTCACCTTTATCCTACACAATTACTACTATAGATATGGCTTTTAACGTCCCTTTTTTTTGCACTTTTAATGTCCAAAAATAGGGGAAGTCTATGTGAGTGATGTAGTTTATTTTAGAAATAATGCCCCTAAAAAAAGACATCTAAAGTGGGACTTTAGACATCCCTATTTCAAAAAATGGATGTCTAAAGTGAGGTCCCCAATACAAGGACTTTAGACGTCTCTTTTTTTGAAATAAGGACATCTAAAGTATGGTGTAGCACCCTTTAAATGTTCGTGTTTCTTTACGAACGTTAAAAGCTTTTATTCTTTCAAAAAATAATTGTTTATATTCTTTATTACCTAGCAAATTAAAACCATAGAAATAGAATTGAAGATTGATTCATAAACCACAATGTGCCTTACAAAATGGTAAGGATATCCAGCACTGCAATCTATACTATATATATGTACAATAACAACTCATACAACCTAATACTATATATTTACAATAACAATGTACAATAATGACCAGAAAGTGTCAAAATGTTGTCATCATACAATAACTAACTAATACAAATAAAAATTTTATTAATCTATATGTTAAAGAATATGTCCAGGTTTTTGGTCAAATTAATGTTTTCATGTAGGTAGGCATTTTCATCATAAAAAATTTGTAAATTAGAAAATAAGCTTTGATGAAATGAATCAAGTAAATGAATTAATTAGCAATTCAATTACAACACAAAAAATATTATCATTTGAGAATGAAGAAGCAATTATCTGTTCAAAATAGCTAATAATTCCACTTTGAAGGATATTATACATATAACGTATAACATAATATCCGCATTCAGTGTTGCCAGGTTGCTAAGGGCACTTTAAATCAAAGCCAAGTGGTTGTTAAAATCAATAAAGGTATATCTAAAATAACTGTCAATGAAAGAATTAGAATCAAAACTACTTAATTTCGGGAAAAACCACTTTGGATCTCTAAGAACTTTACTGACGCATTGTAATGACCCAAACATGGGATTAAGGGCTAATGACTTCAAAAGTGGATGTAATTATGGTTAATAAACACTTTTGGAGAATATGATGTGAGATTTGATTTGAATGTGTTCCAATTTGTGCCTAAACACTATATTTAAGTTCAATTGTGGATCAACATCTAAATTGAATTGAATAAGAGGGAGGGTGCATGGTAAGGTGAAATGGAATGATAAAATGTGTTTAGAGGTGATTCAAGTAGAATTATCATAATCAGGGGCAAAATGGTAAAATTATCGACCAATTGTTCAATTACCGAAAGGGAAACTCATTGGTACTTTGAAGATCAATAGGTAGGATTGAGTGATGAATGGGGTGGAATCATGTGTATTGTAACCCCCTCACCGTAATGACATCCGGTTTATGAAATTTATGTGAAATAGAGACCAATAAAACAAAATAACAATTCATATTCCCTCACTCGAGATGGGGTGTTTCAAAATCCGTTTCAAAACATAGTTAATCCTGGTCTCACATTCACAGGCGGATATAATTACTTGAGAAAAACAGAGTACATATTAAATATCAAAGTGCGGAAACCAAAATCCCGGCAAACCCCGGGTTACTTGCATACATAACTTGGGTTTACAGGTTTCCCAACAATGGGGATTACATAACCAAAATAGTCATTTACATAAAATGTACAAATTGCAATCCCAATCCAAAACTATGATAACCAACTACCACTTAGATCTCGGAGTGAGCCTAACTACTCCTGGTCGTCCGTTTCCCTTTCGAACCACTCGCCCTGTCTGAAAAGATTAATCATTTGGGAGGGTGAGATTCTAAAGAATCCCCGTAGTAACTACTATTTCATACCACATGCAATCACATAATATGTAAACACATCATCTCATATCAACAGCAACAAATTCACTCCACCCTCATCCCCTTTTACCGCCGGGAAGGCATACGACCTTCACCCGAACCGTTGTTAGCGACTCAGGGACTATTGGCGTGGCAGTGCATACAAATAGCCACACGGCTCACATATAGCCTTTCGGCTTTCACAAATGGCCCGTCGGCCTTCACAAATATCACACCCTAACCTCATCCCCTTTTACCGCCGGGAAGGCATACGACCTTCACCCGAACCGTTGTTAGCGACTCAGGGACTATTGGCTTAGCGGTGCTACCACAATATCACATAACGCATATATGACACCCTAACCTCATCCCCTTTTACCGCCGGGAAGGCATACGACCTTCACCCGAACCGTTGTTAGCGACTCAGGGACTATTGGTTTAGCGGTGTATCCACACAAAGTTTTCACAAAACTTGCAGCATACAAAATCCATTTAATCACAATGATGTAGCACACATATCATACATCACATAAGGTATAAAGATAGAGTCACTACCTGTATCTTTCCTGACTGGCTCCGGCACCGTGGCCTCACGAGGGCGACAGATATCAAATCCTATATCAATTAGGGACAACCAATTAATCTCTTATCCATAGGTATATTTCAATAATTCTCTAAGTTGGTTATCATTTAGGACTCTTTAGGTGACTAAAATAGGCCTAAACATATGCCTAAAGGGTTGGAAGAACCTACCCAAAAGACCCCTTACTCGAAGGCAAAACACTGATTTTTGGTCCTCTCACTCGAGCACAGATGCTCTCACTCGAGCACAAGTACGGACATCACTCGAGCACAAGTGCGAGTGAGACTGCGAGTGAGCTCCCGAGAGCATAAAGACACTTGCAGGAACTGGCTCACTCGAGCACGCTGACCCTCACTCGAGCACAAGGCCAAATACCTCACTCGAGCACACGCGAGAGAAAACCAGGAAGTGAGGACCCGAGAGCACCCAAAGCTCTCCAAGCATAGGATCACTCGAGCACAAAACCACACCCGCGAGCACACTCCCACCCGCGAGCACACTCCCACCAGAAGCACACCTCACACCCGCGAGCACACCTCACACCCGCGAGCACACACCTCTCACCCGCGAGCATACCCGCGAGCACACACCTCTCACCCGCGAGCACCTCACTCGCAAGTGAGAGCCTGAAAGCACAACTCCCTCCTGAAGCACAACCTCACTCGAGCATGACCCCCAGTGCTCGAGTGAGAAGGCTATGCTCGCGAGTGTCAGAGCACACTCGTGGCAACCACCAGCAAATGAAGACCCAAAAGAACCCTTCACTCTGAACTCCCACCTTCACTCGAGCAGACCATGCCTGCTCGAGCATGTTCTTCGCTCACTCGAGCACAAAGCGCTGTGCTCGAGCATCACCCAAAGAAACCCAGACGCACTCGAAGCAGGACAGGGAAAACTCTTCCATCACTCGAGCACGTTCTTCCTCTGCTCGAGTGATGCTCATGCGAGACCCAGAAATGCAGAAAACCAGAAAACACCAGATGGTCAAATTCACTCCCAAAGGTTCCCAAACTCTCCACAATGCTCACACACCTTAAGCACTAACTAGGGAACACTATGGCAACTTTATAAACACTCCAAAAACCAATTTGACCACAATCATCCACTAAGGTCTCTATGATACACATTATCCAAATTCCCTTAACCCATTTTTATCATTCCAAATTACATCAAATGCTTCTATACCTCCAACTACATCATTTCCATTCATCAATCATAATAAACTTCATATTTCCAAAAATAGGCATATTTAGGGCAAAATTCCAGATTTTACCAAACTTAACCAAAAATCATAAACAATACATCAAAATGCTCTAAATGCCTACCTCTTCTCTTTGCTCAATCCAGAATCTGGATTCTCAAACTCCCAAATTCGACCAATGTCCCAATCTACACCATTTAAGGCTCTACAATCATCACAATGTAACTCTCATTGAGATGATCAATATCAGAGAAGAGGATTAGAGCAAAGGAGAAGCATAACTTACCAAGATCAAGCTTTTTCTTCTTCCTCTTCTTGCCTCAATGTCGCCGGAATTAGAGAGAAAGATGAGAGATGAGAGATGAGAGAGAAAATGATGATGAAGAAACACATACTCCCTCCCTTGCCCATGCCTCCAACCGAATAAGAGAGAGAAAATGAGGGAAAAGTGACATTTTGTCACTTAGTGCATCATCCTATGGCTTTCCACTTGCCACATGTCATCATCCATTCTCTTCCACAATGAACTCACCTCACCACAACACGCAGGATTCCGACCCACGGTCATAAAACCACAACCCTTGATCTTAAATACCACATGTATTTATTCTCAAAATTCACATTACATTAATCATCATTGTGCTTAATCAAGATAATTACAATAATTATCAGAATCATTAGCCCTAATTACAAATCGGGATATTACAATTCTCCTCCCGTTAAATAAATTTCGTCCTCGAAATTTGTTACATCCCTTGAACCATAAACTCCGGATATCGCCTTCGCATATCTTCCTCCGTTTCCCAAGTTGCTTCCCGCTGAGTCATTCCCTTCCAGATCACTTTCACATAAGGAATACTCCGGTGTCTGAGCCGACGTTCTTCTCGTTCAATAATTTGCTCTGGCTCCACCGCATACGTGAAGTTATCTCGCAACTCCACATTCTCATACTCAACGACATGGGATGGATCCGGTTGATACTTCTTCAATTGGGAAACATGAAATACATCATGGAGTCTGCTCAAGCTCGGAGGTAGGGCTATACGATAAGCAACAGGCCCAATCCTATCAAGGATCTCAAAAGGACCTATATATCTCGGGCTCAACTTCTTTCTCTTTATAGCTCGCCCAATACCGGTGACAGGTGATATTCTCATAAATACATGGTCACCAACTTCAAACTCTAGAGGCCTTCTCCTCTTGTCAGCATAACTTTTCTGCCGACTCTGAGCTGCAAGAAGCCTCTTACGAATGATTCGAATCTGGGCTGAGGTTTGATCCACAAGATCCGGCCCATAGAGTTTCCTCTCGGACAACTCATTCCAACACAATGGCGATTGGCATTTTCTTCCATACAACGCTTCATACGGCGCCATCTGAATGCTCGCATGAAAGCTATTGTTGTAGGCAAACTCAGCAAGTGGAAGGAAACGGTCCCAACTCCCTTTGAAGTCAAGTACACATGCCCGCAACATATCCTCTAAGGTCTGAATAGTCCTCTCTGACTGACCGTCTGTCTGAGGATGATAGGCTGTACTGAATCTCAATTGAGTACCCAGTGCCTCATGCAATGCCTTCCAGAATCTCGAAGTGAAACGAGGATCTCGATCAGAGATGATATTCCTCGGTATGCCATGGAGCTTCACAATTTCACGAAGATAAATCTCCGCTAGTCTATCCGGAGAGTAACTAACATTGATCGGTAGGAAGTGCGCTGACTTCGTTAACCGGTCCACAATAACCCAGATCGCATCATAATTCCTGATTTTGGGCAATCCCGTAACAAAATCCATGGTCACGCTTTCCCATTTCCATTCCGGAATTTCAGGGCTTTGCAATAAACCAGGCGGTCTTTGGTGCTCAATCTTCACTTTCTGACATGTGAGACACCTCGCCACATACTTTGTCACATCACTCTTCATACCCTGCCACCAATACTCAGATTTCAAACCATGGTACATTTTGGTCATACCAGGATGAAGAGTATATTGGCTCTTATGCGCCTCATCTAAGATCTTCTGTCTCAACTCCGCCTTAAGTGGAACACAAATCCTATTCTGATAACGAATCAATCCGCTAGGCGACACATCATAGCCTTGAACTTCTCCACGCTCAATTCTGGCTAGGTTACCCTGTATCCAGTCATCTTGCCGCTGAGCCTCTTCAATCTCAGCTCTCAAATCACTTTCCCCTTGGGAAACATTAAAATGGGCACAGATGATCTGGTTCGCCAGGTTCATATCACGAAAATCAGCAACCAATTTCTCCTCGTGTATCATCATAGCTGCCACAACCACAGTTTTCCGACTAAGAGCATCAGCGACTACATTTGCCTTACCCGGATGATATTTTATTTCCAGGTTGTAGTCCTTAAGCAACTCCATCCAACGTCGTTGTCTCATATTCAACTCTTTCTGATCGTACAGATATTTGAGACTCTTGTGGTCGCAGTACAGTTCCACGGTCACACCATACAAATAATGCCTCCAAATCTTCAAGGCAAACACAATAGCCGCAAGCTCCAGATCATGAGTGGGATAGTTCAATTCATGAGGTCTGAGCTGTCGAGAGGCGTAGGCCACCACACGTCCCTGCTGCATAAGGACACACCCTAATCCCTGCCCACTGGCATCAGAGTACACAACATATGTCACACTGGGATCGGGCAAAATCAACACAGGTGCCGTAGTCAACCTCTCCTTCAGCTCCACAAAGCAATTTTCACATTTCTCATCCCACACATACGGCTGATCCTTTCTCGTGAGCTTGGTCATCGGCAATGCAATACGGGAGAAATTCTGAATGAATCTCCGATAATAACCAGCAAGACCCAGAAAACTGCGTACCTCGGCCACAGATTCTGGCCTCTTCCAGTTCAGTACTGCTTCCACTTTACTAGGATCCACAGCGACCCCACCTTGCGAGATAACATGGCCTAAGAATTTCACTTCTGATAGCCAAAACTCACATTTACTCAACTTAGCATAGAGTTGCTTCTCACGTAATATATTCAACACAATTCTCAAATGATGCTCATGTTCTTTTCTACTCTTAGAGTATATCAAAATATCGTCAATGAATACCACAACGAATTGATCCAGATATTGTCGGAAAATACGGTTCATGTAATCCATGAATACCGCAGGCGCATTTGTCAACCCAAATGGCATCACTAAGAATTCATAATGACCATACCTACTCCGGAAAGCAGTCTTCGGAACATCTTCCGCTTTCACACGCAGCTGATGATACCCCGATCTTAGATCAATCTTGGAGAATACACACGAGCCAGATAATTGATCTAACAAGTCATCAATTCTAGGGAGAGGGTACTTATTCTTGACGGTAACTTTATTCAATTCTCGATAGTCGATACACAAACGAAGACTCCCGTCTTTCTTTTTCACAAATAAAACTGGAGCACCCCAAGGCGACACACTGGGTCTAATAAACCCTTTCTCGAGCAAATCCTCAATCTGCTTTTTCAATTCGGCCATTTCATTTGGAGCCATACGATATGGGGCTTTAGATATCGAACCCGCTCCAGGCACAATGTCAATCGGAAACTGAACTTCCCTTTCCGGAGGTAATCCACTTAAGTCGTCCGGAAAAACCTCAGGGAATTCATTCACTATGGGTATACTATTCAAAGTTTCACTGATTTCTCCTTGTACCGAGAAGAAAACCATATACCCCTGACAACCCTTTTTCAAATATCTCTCAGCCTTCGCCGTCGAAAGAAAATTCAAATCAACATTGCCATTCACGACGTTTTGAGAAACTGGATACACAATCCTCTCGTTCCCACAATCTAATAACACGTTATTCGCTCTCAACCAATCAAAACCCAAAATGACTTCCAATTGGCAGAGCGGTAAACAAATTAGATCTACCACAGACTCATGACCCTCTACGGTTATTACACAATTCAAACAGGCTTCTGTAGTTACAGCCTTTACACCCATCGGTGTTGACACAATCAATTCGAATGGCAACTTATGTACAATTAAACCCAGGCGCTTTACACAATCATGCGCAATAAATGAGTGACTTGCACCCGAGTCAAACAATACTTGCAATACAAATCCATTAAGAAGAACTGTACCTTGTATCAGCTCTGGGGATTTCCGGGCTTCCTCATGAGTCATAGCAAATACTCTGCCCTGAGTTTTCGGTCTCTGCTCCGCTTGCGGTCGTTGGCAATCTCTGGAAAGATGTCCGGTTCGCTTACAGTTAAAGCAAATCATCTCACCCTGACAGTTCTTACCATAATGTGACTGATTACAGCGAGGACATTTCCTCTCAGTCCCAAACCTCTGGGGTTCACGATCTCTGGGCTGGTAGGGCTTCTTACCACCACCCCTATACGAAGATGACGATCCCGAACCCTTCCGCTTCTGGGAAGCACCACCCTTGCTGGGTTCACTATAACCACCCGCAGTCTTAGCCGGATACAATTCTCTCAGATTGCTCTCTGTAATCCGACACTCTTCAACGGCCTTGTTAAACTTGGAGAACCGATGAGTGGCTATTCTCTTCCTCATGTCACGCCTTAAGCCCCGAATGAGTAGATCTGAACTCAACTCCTCATCATCCCTCTTTTGTAGATAAGAGGAGTATCGGGACAACCGGGTGAATCGGGACAAGTATTCATCAAATGACTCCGTGTCCCCTTGCTTGATTTGTAGGAACTCGGTCTCCTTTTCAAGCCTCACCGACTTGGGAAAGTATTTCTCATCGAAGTGCTGTTGAAACACTTCCCAGGTCAATGGTATATTCTTGCTCTTCAGCGACAGAGCTATGTTCCGCCACCAGCGGTCTGCATCACCCTCAAGTTTGTACACCGCCAGCTTGGCTTTCACTTCCGAGGGACATTCTAGAACCTCGAATATCTTCTCAAGACGGTTCAACCAGTCTTCCGCCGCCTGAGGATCAAATTTCCCTCTGAATACCGGAGGTAGGTGTTTACAAAACCTGGAGACCCAAAACTGAAGATCTCTTTCCTCATTGACCGATTTCCCATGCGGCCTTTGATTTTCTTCAGTACGAGGAGGCGATTCAAGCGATCGTGCTGACCCTTCAGCTGTATCTTCCAGTCTAGTCTCCTCTCGGGTTTCCCCTCGAGTACCTTCTTGAGTAGAATGGCCTCTACCCTCATTGTTCTTTGCTTTCTCGGCTCGAAGCTCTTCTCTAAGCTCCGTAATCATATCCCTCTGATCCTTTATCAAGCCCATCAACTCTTGCATAGGATCTGGTGGATTGTCATTGACCAACTCCACATCGGGATCTTCTTGTTGTACTCTGGGGCGACCTTTTGTTGTTCTTTTCATTCTACAAAGAACTCACCCCATTAATCCAACAATTATGGTATACACATCTCTACAGAGCTCATATATCCACAATTATAACTCAAAGATGTGTAAACGAACAAACATTCACTAAGGACACACTATGGGAGCTATCCTAGCAAACTCTACCCTTGCCAGGAACTGCAGCTCTGATACCAAAAATGTAACCCCCTCACCGTAATGACATCCGGTTTATGAAATTTATGTGAAATAGAGACCAATAAAACAAAATAACAATTCATATTCCCTCACTCGAGATGGGGTGTTTCAAAATCCGTTTCAAAACATAGTTAATCCTGGTCTCACATTCACAGGCGGATATAATTACTTGAGAAAAACAGAGTACATATTAAATATCAAAGTGCGGAAACCAAAATCCCGGCAAACCCCGGGTTACTTGCATACATAACTTGGGTTTACAGGTTTCCCAACAATGGGGATTACATAACCAAAATAGTCATTTACATAAAATGTACAAATTGCAATCCCAATCCAAAACTATGATAACCAACTACCACTTAGATCTCGGAGTGAGCCTAACTACTCCTGGTCGTCCGTTTCCCTTTCGAACCACTCGCCCTGTCTGAAAAGATTAATCATTTGGGAGGGTGAGATTCTAAAGAATCCCCGTAGTAACTACTATTTCATACCACATGCAATCACATAATATGTAAACACATCATCTCATATCAACAGCAACAAATTCACTCCACCCTCATCCCCTTTTACCGCCGGGAAGGCATACGACCTTCACCCGAACCGTTGTTAGCGACTCAGGGACTATTGGCGTGGCAGTGCATACAAATAGCCACACGGCTCACATATAGCCTTTCGGCTTTCACAAATGGCCCGTCGGCCTTCACAAATATCACACCCTAACCTCATCCCCTTTTACCGCCGGGAAGGCATACGACCTTCACCCGAACCGTTGTTAGCGACTCAGGGACTATTGGCTTAGCGGTGCTACCACAATATCACATAACGCATATATGACACCCTAACCTCATCCCCTTTTACCGCCGGGAAGGCATACGACCTTCACCTGAACCGTTGTTAGCGACTCAGGGACTATTGGTTTAGCGGTGTATCCACACAAAGTTTTCACAAAACTTGCAGCATACAAAATCCATTTAATCACAATGATGTAGCACACATATCATACATCACATAAGGTATAAAGATAGAGTCACTACCTGTATCTTTCCTGACTGGCTCCGGCACCGTGGCCTCACGAGGGCGACAGATATCAAATCCTATATCAATTAGGGACAACCAATTAATCTCTTATCCATAGGTATATTTCAATAATTCTCTAAGTTGGTTATCATTTAGGACTCTTTAGGTGACTAAAATAGGCCTAAACATATGCCTAAAGGGTTGGAAGAACCTACCCAAAAGACCCCTTACTCGAAGGCAAAACACTGATTTTTGGTCCTCTCACTCGAGCACAGATGCTCTCACTCGAGCACAAGTACGGACATCACTCGAGCACAAGTGCGAGTGAGACTGCGAGTGAGCTCCCGAGAGCATAAAGACACTTGCAGGAACTGGCTCACTCGAGCACGCTGACCCTCACTCGAGCACAAGGCCAAATACCTCACTCGAGCACACGCGAGAGAAAACCAGGAAGTGAGGACCCGAGAGCACCCAAAGCTCTCCAAGCATAGGATCACTCGAGCACAAAACCACACCCGCGAGCACACTCCCACCCGCGAGCACACTCCCACCAGAAGCACACCTCACACCCGCGAGCACACCTCACACCCGCGAGCACACACCTCTCACCCGCGAGCATACCCGCGAGCACACACCTCTCACCCGCGAGCACCTCACTCGCAAGTGAGAGCCTGAAAGCACAACTCCCTCCTGAAGCACAACCTCACTCGAGCATGACCCCCAGTGCTCGAGTGAGAAGGCTATGCTCGCGAGTGTCAGAGCACACTCGTGGCAACCACCAGCAAATGAAGACCCGAAAGAACCCTTCACTCTGAACTCCCACCTTCACTCGAGCAGACCATGCCTGCTCGAGCATGTTCTTCGCTCACTCGAGCACAAAGCGCTGTGCTCGAGCATCACCCAAAGAAACCCAGACGCACTCGAAGCAGGACAGGGAAAACTCTTCCATCACTCGAGCACGTTCTTCCTCTGCTCGAGTGATGCTCATGCGAGACCCAGAAATGCAGAAAACCAGAAAACACCAGATGGTCAAATTCACTCCCAAAGGTTCCCAAACTCTCCACAATGCTCACACACCTTAAGCACTAACTAGGGAACACTATGGCAACTTTATAAACACTCCAAAAACCAATTTGACCACAATCATCCACTAAGGTCTCTATGATACACATTATCCAAATTCCCTTAACCCATTTTTATCATTCCAAATTACATCAAATGCTTCTATACCTCCAACTACATCATTTCCATTCATCAATCATAATAAACTTCATATTTCCAAAAATAGGCATATTTAGGGCAAAATTCCAGATTTTACCAAACTTAACCAAAAATCATAAACAATACATCAAAATGCTCTAAATGCCTACCTCTTCTCTTTGCTCAATCCAGAATCTGGATTCTCAAACTCCCAAATTCGACCAATGTCCCAATCTACACCATTTAAGGCTCTACAATCATCACAATGTAACTCTCATTGAGATGATCAATATCAGAGAAGAGGATTAGAGCAAAGGAGAAGCATAACTTACCAAGATCAAGCTTTTTCTTCTTCCTCTTCTTGCCTCAATGTCGCCGGAATTAGAGAGAAAGATGAGAGATGAGAGATGAGAGAGAAAATGATGATGAAGAAACACATACTCCCTCCCTTGCCCATGCCTCCAACCGAATAAGAGAGAGAAAATGAGGGAAAAGTGACATTTTGTCACTTAGTGCATCATCCTATGGCTTTCCACTTGCCACATGTCATCATCCATTCTCTTCCACAATGAACTCACCTCACCACAACACGCAGGATTCCGACCCACGGTCATAAAACCACAACCCTTGATCTTAAATACCACATGTATTTATTCTCAAAATTCACATTACATTAATCATCATTGTGCTTAATCAAGATAATTACAATAATTATCAGAATCATTAGCCCTAATTACAAATCGGGATATTACATGTATGTGTAGTTGTGTGTGTTCATAAAAGAAGAAACAAGATCATGACATATGGCATTATTTAGGCCATAGAAGATGGTCAAATGTTCAAACAATTTCTCTCTCTCCTCTCTCCCTCAAGGTTGGCTAGGTGGGCATGGGGAAGACCAAAAAAATCTGCTTCATTTTCATCATGTCATCTCTCTCTTCTATCCACCAGTTTCGTCCAAAGTTCAAGAGGAAAGAGAAAGATAAAAGCTTAAGGTTAGTGTCCCATATGGCTTTGAATGATCAATTCATCTTCTTTAATGTTGTTCATGGTGTTGAAAGCTTTATTATATGGTTTTAGATTTTTGAAAGGTGGTATTTGAGCAATTGAAGAAATTTGAAAGTTGAGAAATCAAAGAAAGAGCCTTGGGAAGAGGAAGAGGTAAGTAGTGGTTATATTTTGATATATTTGTTGTGACCATTAGTTAAGTTTTGAGGACGGTGGATTTTTCCCTGATTTTTGAGTCATTTTAAAATAGGCAAATAGCCTAATGTATTGTGGTGGAATTAGTGTTATAATGTGTTTCTATGTCATTGTGATTAGTTAGGAATTGAATTGAGAAGTTTGGTAAAGTGGAGGTTTTGTTGCATTTTGGTAGAAAATTGAATACGTGTTGATAGGATGAAAATTTAGTTGTTTTAGTATTTCCAATGGTTTCCTTGTGAAATTTTTTCTGGGAATGAGCTTTGGATTAAGTTTTGGAACAACTGGAATCATAATTGTCAAGTTTGAGAAAATTTTGTCAGTTGCTACATTTTAGATTCTTATAAGCCTCACTCAAGTACAACATCTTATTTTTCTTTTCCCTTCAGTTTTCAATCATACTTCCATGCTAGAATGCAAAAGTGCAATTCCTCACTTGTGAGTGATATGGGTTATCACTCGAGTGAACCTCATCTCACTCGAGTACAAAAGTATTTTACACTAGGAGACCGCATCTCAGGTTGTTACTCACAGGCCATTTTCCAAGAGTATGTGCTAGCACTCACAGGTTGTTACTCGCAAGCCATATTATATATGGATCATGGATGCAATGAGATAATTATAAAATTTTTAATATTTATATTGATAATAAATAAATTTCATTATACTACTTTTCTTATTTTGTATTTTTGTGCAAACTTACATGTTAGTTAGATAACAAACACATACCAATTAGTGAAAGTTAAAGCGTGTTAATTAAAGGCTTAAGCTTTTACAATATGCCATTGTTGATAGATACATAAGGATTTTGACTTCTTTTACTTTCATTGATATAATTAATTCTAATTAATTTAAACCAAATAGAGCTCCACGGACAGAAGAAAAAAAAGTCCTCCGCTTAATTGTTGTTCATTTCATCAAAATCAATCAAAAGCATCATTTATTTATAATATAAATATGTATTTCCCTCGATTTCCAAGCTCTAAACATATAAAACAAAAATATTAGTATTGCTTAACTAACAATGAGTTTATGATTCTGGCAAAAAAACCAATCAAAAGGGAACATCATTTCAGTAACTAGAATCATATAAAATAAATTAAAAGTATTATAATAATTTCACATTGCAAGTTTGAATTAATCCTTCATGTAAATTTATATTTAAAAAAAACAAACCAAATGAAAGGAAGGAGAGGGCCAGCCGGCTATGTCTATGTGCCCAACCGAGGTGGAGAGAAGACATTGGAATAGGCGTATGCATGTTGGTGGAGGAGGTATGCCAGAGGGTAGAGGAAATTAAGCAAGAAGACAGTGTGGAGGGGATGTGTGCTTACAATGGAAGGAGGTGAAGGAAAACAAGATAGTATTGGGGGTGTATTCTGACAATGGAAGGAGGAGGAAAAGTAAAGTGGGAAATAGGAATGAAGAGAGAAGAAGACAAAGTAGGAAATTGGAATGAAGTGACGGGGGTTATTAGTAGAAGACTAAAGAAGGAAGGAAGGGTGGGTGGAGGGTACATGTCAAACACTTGTCAGACATGCAAGGCGTCCCAAATTCTAGGTTGGGTTTAGGTGTTCCAAAATTCAATTGGGATATGTAAACCCAATTTTATTTGTCCCAAACCATTTTGGGACTCCTAAAGGCTTACTTTAGGCTTCCCAAAAGTTAAAGAGTATGAAACCATAGAAATGGAGCCCTTGATGAGTAGAATAAGATTTGTGAAGGCTTACTTGGCTAGAAACTTGATTTTCGGGGGTGAAATCACTCAAGAACACTTTCATTTGTCAATAACACACCACCTTATCTCTTCTTTATTTTTCTCACCCTTTTCTCTCTTATTTTCCCCTATTTTCTTGTCTTGGCCGAAATTTTATAAGACTTGGGAGGTGTTGGATTTATTTAATTTCTCAGGGTGCCAAGTTCTCTTCTTTTCCTAGGGACCAAGCATTCTTTTACAAACTCGGCCTCCTCACTTTCTCTCATGTTTGGCCATCCTTAAGGGTTAGGGGAAGAGAAGGCCCGATAATTTCCTCTAACTTTCATTCTCGGTATTAAGGGAAAGTCAGACATATGGCCAGACCGATGCTCGGTGAGTTGTCCTGACTTTTAGACCTATGGCACATAGGCAGTTGGGTAGTGTCTTCTCATTAAGCCAACTGAAAAGAATAGTTAGCCATAAAACCACTTTAATAAAGCTCCTTCAATAAAGCTACTTTAATAAATCTCCTTTAATAAAGCTACTTTAATAAAGCTCCTTTATCAGTGTAGCCTTCAAATGGTGCCACGATGTACTTGCACCTTAGAATTATGCCATGTACGTCTACATGGTATTAGATGGTGCCATATCTACCTTGGTGCCTCGGTGTTGAGCCATATGTATGCTAATGTATCCTTGTATATCGGTGTATCCCTGAAAGTGGCGTTAAACCTATGTTCCTTAAGAAAATGCCAAGTATATGAATAAGCCACTAAGATGGCGCCATATGGGTCTATGACTTAGGGAATTGCTCCTATGGCCTTGTGACTCAGGGAAGTGATGAGTGTGTATGCCGATGTATCTTGAAAAATGCTGAATATCTGTGTACATGTCAACATATGGCACCATGTATACCCAAGTGCCATGAAAAAGGAACCATTTATGTATATCTTTGAGACACCAAGTATCCTCATACACATATGTATGGTATATTTTATCTGACTAATCACACACACTGAGCCCTCATGTAATCTAGAGAATTATTCTTCACCCTGAGGGGCTGAGTCATATAGTCCCTGAAAATTATTCTAAGTCATATAGTCCCTAAAAATTATTCTATCTTTAGGACATTCTTAGGACTCTTGCTAAACTAGGCATAATAGTCTACTTAATTTAGACTTCTTCTCAAGTTTTCAATTGAATGAGCTCTCTTTTTTATGCATAGTATTTTTCTTATAGCATCTGAATTGATTGGCTTTAGTAAATCTTGGCCATTCATGTCTGTCAATATCAAGGCACCACCAGAGAAAGCCTGCTTAACAACATATGGGCCTTCATAATTTAGGGCCTATTTATTGTTATGTCCTACATTAACTTGGGAGGGTAACGAAAGACACCTTATAAGGGTTTGAATGCCTCCCATTCTCATCGTGTTTTAAAGTCGTGAGAGGTGACAAGCCTCAAAATGGACAATATTGAGAGTGATGCACTGGGATTTTACAAATGGTATCAAAGTTGGGGCAGGTCAATGTGGGTTGATGTACCAGCAAGGACGTTGGGCTCAAAGGTGATTGGAGTCTTATATCCCACATCGCTTAGGGAGGAGAACGAAAGATGCTTTATAAAGGTCTGGATACCTCCCTCTATTGATGCCTTTTAAAGCCATGAGGGGTGGCAGGGTCCCCAAATCAAACAATATTGAGAGTGAAGCATTGTGAAGTTACAAAAGGTATTAGAGGCTCAAGTAGATATAGGTTGATATGCCAGTGAGAATGCTAGGTAAAAGGTAGGTGGAGTGTTATGTTCCATATCGGCTAGGGAAGGGAATGAAGGACACCTTATAAGGGTCTGGATACCTCCCCTTCTTGACACATTTTAAAGCCGTGAAGGGTATAAGGGTATAAGGGTATAAACCCCTTACTCTTAGCATTTTAAGATAAGTCATTATATAAAAACTGTATATAGACCACTAAGCTTGGTTTTAAATGTACCCATGGTTAGTTGTGCTTTCCTAAAAATTTTCGAAACATTTCAAAGAAATTACTTAGTGGTTTCCAATTTAATCGTGACTTATTAGTTCATAACTTCATCATAAATAGTATCAGAGTAGTTTCTCTGCTTATAATTTTGAATGTTGCTTATGAACTAGTATGCCCTTAACGGTACTGATACCACAGTTATATGTTTTGATACTAATACTCTCTGATACCTCCATTCGGGCATTGATACCATAACCAAGTGCACTAATATCATTACTATGTATACTGATATTGCCAGATTCCTAGGTGTACGATACCACTATTGTGCTAACGTACATTCATATACATATCCAGTACACTGAGTACTACTTTTAGTAATGCAGTTATGTCTTTACATCTAGATATCTAGTAACAAAGTACTACAACTATCAGGGTATTCTAAGTAATAATATTAATACAAGGATAACCAATAGGAAAGCCCATTCCTTCATCTCCGCCTTTTACATATCGACACTTACATTTTGGCCTTCGAGCCACTAGCCTCTGTTGTATAATTAAATTTTTGGAAATGATGAGATTCGAAAGAATCTCAGTGGTAACACTCATTCAATCATATAAAATGCAAACTTATAGAGCACGCAACATAAAGCATTGTAACACAATGAGTACCTCAAGAGCATTCAACACATTAACATGCAACACATTACCACAATGCATTAACCTGTAACATATCATACATTAAAACATGTACTGGAAGCTAGTGTAAACTCCATTTGATACCTATTTGACAAAATGTAGGAAACCTATATGATAATTAACCAAGTAACATTGAGGATGAGAGTCGAAATAAATAATAACACATTCGTTCATGAATTCTAATGTACAGGCTCTGATCTTTGCCTAGGCTGATCAAGAGACTGATAAATAAGGACAAGTTGTCATAAAGGCATTTAGGTAGTAACTCTTCCTTTTCTCATACTATGTAATGCTTTGCATGTGTGTGACTATCAAATATGTTATGTTTTGAGCATATGGAACATGTTCGGGTAGACGCTCAAAGCAGCTAGTATAAGATGGGTAGACACTCTTATTTGTAACCAAGTGTTGTGGTTATGTGATCTGTGTATGTTGTGCTCATATTGATGTGTTAAATGCTCTTACAATGTGTAACACCCTACCTTTAATCACGTAATTATAATTCGATAATGCACCTTTAATTCGGATTAGAGACCATCGGAGAACTTAAACTCATTTCAATCTCCTACTTTGTAGTAGGGTTTTCACAAAACATTCAAAATCTCTTCCTGTTCCTAGTCTCCATTTCAAAATTCGAATATAATTACCTGTGCAGTTTATCTACATTCATGTATAACAGAGTGTATAACCAAATCCCCGGCAACTCCCGGGTTCTATACATATATACTCTAGAGGTTACAAGTATCCACTAGGGGATTACACAACCAAAATCGAATATAATATTCCTAATTCAAAATATACAGTAATCCCGAGTTTAAAGTAGATAACCAACATCTCAAAAATCCATAGTATCCCTAAAGATCCTAAGTGCTTCGGGTTGGCCGCTTCTCCTTTGAGCCACATGCCCTGTCTGAAATGTTAGTCATAGGAAAGAATGAGATTCGAGCGAATCCCAGTAGTAACAAACCACTCACCCAATGCATAACACAAAGCATGTATATAAATCACAACCAGCAACAGCAGCAGCAATCTCAAAGATACATGGTTTTCACCACAAACGACAGCACTCACGGCTGTATACACAATACGACAGCTCTCGCTGTAATCACAATCACGACAGCTTACGCTGTAAACGACAGCTATCACCAGCTGTAACCGCAGCAGCATCGAAGATTCATCACAGAACAGTGATAACACACACATACAGAGCATTACACATAGTATAAGAGAGAGAGTCACTACCTTGTCCTTTACCGACTTTTCTTGGCACAGCGGGCTCACGAGGACGGCAAATATCAAATCCTGTAAACCAAGTTAGGGACAACCCGTCAATCTCTTTCCCAAGTTTTATCTCTATAGTACTTAAGTTGATTATCACTATGGTCAATTAATCAAGTCAACTAAGGAGCTAAAGTGGTCAATTAACCTAAAAGGCTAATTTCTAACCTCAAAGTTCCACAATATTACATTATGCCATAAAATCTTCAATTTTCGCATAGGTGACCAATCTGCCAGAATTTTCCAACATCTTTGAAAAATCATAACTAATTCTAGAAAAATCAAAATGAGGTGATCCCAAAGCCTATTAAAAGCTCTTGAAGTCCTCTTCATAGGAAAAATATTAATGACTACCAGAAATCACCACACAATTCCAGAATTACACAACATTCCACACTGCTCCAGAATTAGGTCCAGTTTCGACATCAAACTTTGGGCAACTAGAACTCCCAGCTCAAAAACCGAAATGACACAAATCATATGTCCATTTTGAAGCTTGAAATGTGAAATTTAAGACTGGAAAGTTTCAGAATTTTTAGACACCAATTTCCCATTCAAAATGTCCCTACAAACTGACTGCCCTGCACAAAGTTACACTTGACAGTTTTTTCCAATTTTCAACCAATGTGTCCAATGGCTTCAAAATCAACAACCAAACCTATTCCCACATAATTTTTCGTGTAGAACACAATGGTAACATCAAAATGAACAAATTCCCACTCATTCCCTATGTCCTGTTTTGGCAGAATTTTAGGGTATTTCACAACAAACAACCACTTCACTATCTAATCACTAAGCTTAGCTCATTTGCCTCCAAACCAACATATAAGAACATATATAGGATGAAAGCTTCATGATCCCTAATATACCCTAAAAAAACGAAATTAGGGCTGTCACAATAGCCCACCACAACTCAGCCAATTAAAGCATCATATACATCAACATAATGCTCTTACTCACCTCTTGCTTCTTCTTGTGTTCTTTTCTTGATTCCTCAACTTTTGTTCTTGCAAGGTGGCTGAAAACTCCTCCTCTTCAAAAACAAAAACCATAGAAATGAAGCTAAGGAAGAGAGGAACAAGTTTCATGAAGGTCACTTGAGCCATAGATGAGGTTAAGGAGGTGAAAATCCATGTAGAAGTTCTTACCTCAACTTTGTTCTTCACTTTCACTTAGCTTGCTGAACTTGCCCGACCTTGAGAAGAGGTGAGAGAGTGATTTATGATCAGTTTTTCTCTTCCTTTATCCTCTTAATATCTGACCGAAATGTGGCCCAAAGAGAAAGAAAAGTTGTGATGGAAAATAATTCTTTTTACACAAGTTATGCCATGTTGACTTTGGTCAATTGAATAAGGTTTCTCTTGCCTCTTCTCTTCTTGCTTTTGGACGTCATATGGGCTGCACAAATGGAGAATTATTATTGACCAACATGTTCTTCAAAAGGAGGAAGAAAGATTGACCAATTGCATGAACTTGCATAGCCATTGGTTACACAAATTTTCTAGTTGCAATTTTTGACTTTTCTTCTTTGCTTTTCATCTTGGTCAATGTCTCAACTTGTTTTAATTTAATTCCTCTTCCCTTTCCTTTGTCTCCACCGAAATGTTGCACTTTGAAACACAAAAAGAATGTTGACCACTTGCTTTAAGGTATATGTGACCCATATGACCAAAGTTCCCTTGTAAAAGAGTTGAAATTTTGACCAAATTCCTCCTTCCTTCTCCTTTACCCTTTTTGGACGTTTTTAACAATATGAGGAAGGGTATTAATTTGTTTTCCCATTGTTCAATCTTGATCCTTCATTTTAAGCTTTATCCCACAATTAAGCTTAACTATAGGGTTTAGGCACTAATTACAACACATTAGGATCAAAATCCACATCATATACTTCAAAAGTGTTCATTTACAATAATTACATCACTTTTGGAGTCATTAGCCCTTAATCCCATTTTTTGGGTTATTACACAATGCTCTTACAATGCGCTTGTAATGCATGCTATTACTATTGAGATTCTCCCGAATCTCATCCTTTTTGAAAATTTATTATACAACAAAGATCAGTAGCATGAAGGGCAAAGAGGTAAGTATCGATGAATAAAGGAAGGAGCTGAGGAGATGAAGTCATTTTGTTAGTTATCTGTAAATATTATCATTTTGATAACTTAAATGACCATATGAGCTTGTATAAATGTAAATATTTAGAGACAAATTGTAAGAATAGCATAGAGTGGTATCACAACACTTAGTTATTTTATTAGAATATTTGCATATTTAGTAATGTTGACCCACACAAAGGTAAGATAAGTACTTAAAATAACATTATTAGTACCTGAGTATGGTATTTGAATTATCATAGAGCAGTGGTATTAAAGCATTTAACCACAATGGTAGTATCAATATCAATATTTTATTAATATACGTAAGGGAATTAAGTAATAATTTATATCTACACTTTAAATAAAAGAAGGTCTTACATTCGTGAATGCTTAGTCGGCTAGAAACACAAATTTGGCATCCAAATTCGACAAGAACACTCTGGGATTTCAATAACACTTCCAATTTCTCTCCTCTTTCTTTTTCTTAGATCTTTTTCTATTTTTCCCTAATTTTCTGTGCTGTACAAAATTTAATAGGTTGGAGGGTGTTGGATGCTCTTGTAATGACATGTGTTATATGTTAAAAAGCCTAGGGTTCCAGGCACTCTGCTTGCTCAAGGTGCCTATACTCCTTTTCAAACTCGTCTCCTCTCCCTCTCACATGCCATGATCGATCTCTATGGTCAGGGAGGAAAGATATGATGATTTCATCCAACTTCCATATTCGGTGTTTGGGACAATCTGATATGTGGCCGAACTAGTGTCCAGTGAATTATCCCAGCTTTTAGACATGTAGCACAAAAGGAGTTTAGCAGGGCTAGGTGGCGCTTTGTGATTGGTCAATCAGGAGGGAAAGTCAAAAAGTGGCTTTAACAGCTTACTTGATTTAGGCTTATCCTCAAACTTTTAGGCCCAAAATTTGGGATATTACAATTATCCCCCACTACAATAAATTTCATCCTTAAAAATTTGAATATCATATAGAATTGACTATACCTTGGGGGATCACCTCTTAATACTCAACTATCCCTTTTTGTGCAATGCTCATAAAGCATACAACACAAATCATCATATCATCAACCAAGATCACAAATAGAATTCCACAATCATCACATCAGCATTACACAATCATCACGGTAGCATTCAGTAATCAGTATGCAGGATAACACATTCATAAGACCCATTGGTCTATTATCACATCTTAGGCAACACAGGTCTTATAGCCCAGGGCCTCTGCTCCGTACAGATGCACATATGGTGTTACTACCTCTTTGGGTCATAGCTTGCTATGTTTAAGCTTTACAACTTCTTCAAGACATTTCCCGGTATACTTAGGCCTTATAGCCTCTTTGGGTCACTAACCCATATGCTCAGTCTGAATGCATTTGTAAGCCTAATGACTTACTAGTCCAATAATTCTTATGGGCACTGGACACATTGGTCCTCTTCATACTACCTTAGGTCATTATCCGGCATAACATTAAATGTATAATATTTGCCAGCCTAAGGACATACTAGTCGAACAAGTCTTATGGCCTTAAAACACAAAGTTCAATATTCACGCTGAATACATATCAAGACTGACAGCTGTAATATCCCAAATTTTGAGACTCGAGGATAGAGAATAAGCCTGAGATTAGTGGATTGCTAAGCCCCGGTTTAGCAAGATCCCAAATTGTGATTAGGGGTTAATGACTACAAAAGTGGACGTGGTTAGTGATTAATGAACCCTTTTAGAGAATATAAAGTGGATTGTAGTCGCTTGTGTTATGAGCAACGCCCAAACCCTGTATTTGAGTTCAATTGTGGATCAACATCCAAATTGACTTAGAATAGAGGGAAGAATTGAATGGGGTATTGTGATGGAAATGGTGTCATGTTGTGGTATTTAATCATTGGAATTGATTTAAATTGAATTGGACACATTGGTTGCAAAACTGGAAATGCTGTCCAGTGTGAATTCTGTCTGGGCAGTCTTCTTGTGTGGACGTTTTTAATAGGCAAATGATGTTAGAAAATTATGAAACTTTCCAGTCTTAAATTTCACATCCAAAGCTTCAAAATGGACATATAATTTGTGCCATTTCGTTTTGGGAACTGGGAGATATGACTGTCTAAAGTTTGATGTCGAAAATGGACTCTGTTTTGGGGCAGTGATGAAATTTATGTAATTCTGGAATTATGTGGTGATTTTTAGTAATGGCCAATATTTTTCCTATGAAGAGTACTTAAATATATTTCATTTGGCTTTGGAATCACCTCATTTTGAGTTTTCTAGAATTAGTTATGATTTTTCAAAGTTTGGGCAGAAAATCCGAAAATGGGAATTATGACATCATCTCAATAAAAGATGACATCATCATGGAATTAAATATCTTCTCATCTTCTTCAGCTCTCATTTTCTGTCGTGAGTTTCAGCTGAAATAGAGAGAGAGCATATGGGATCTTTAGAGAGAGAAAGAGGAAGAAATCTCATAAGGTAAGCCGATTTCTCCGACGATCTAGCTCCTAACGTGTATAACTCCGATCCTAAGCTACTCCTTTATGTTCTTTAAGGTTTGGAAGCTCCTCTTTTGGTGTTAAAACACCTAGGGTTTTCATTCAAGTCAAGGAAAAGCTATTGGGAGTTTGAGGTAACTTCCAAACTCTTGTATATTGACTATTCTGGCTGCTGTGGGCAATTTAATCGGTGAAATTTCGCCAGATTGCCATTGGTTGTAAAAATGGAAAATGGGTTTCCCTAGGGGTTATGCTGCCCAAATTGATACTAAATGGTAGTTGTAACCTAATGGAATAGTCAATAAAGTGGTTAGGAGTAGAAAGGAACGTGTTTACGGAGCCGAAACCGAAAAACCCTGATTTTCCCTAGAAAACCCATATATTTCGGTCTGGGCTATAAATGGGTCTTAGAGTTAGACTTTCAAAGATTTGATGATTTCATTGAGTTTAGGAGGGAAAATTAGGTGGGGTTACAGTTGGGTACTTTTTCAGAAAAGGCTGAGAAAGCATAATTACGGAAACGCCCCTAAAACCCTAAAAGTAGGGCTGCCAAGGGCAATTTCATAATTCGACGTTGAATTTGATAATTCCGAGTCCGTAAATGGATTCCTTGGGTGAAAATATGTCAGAATAGCCCATGTCAAAATTTCAAGAAAAGTACAGCCGGGCCGGGTACGGCGGGGCCGGGCTGGGTCCCCGGGGGTATTTTAGTAAATTTTCAATATAGCCTCATATAACCCCCAGAAAGACTTTGGAAGTGTCTAAATGGTATATTTGACATTGTAGGATTGAATGTAAAGCCCCAACTTGCTGGCACGCAAATCGAGGAGAAAAGACTGGAGGTAGGGGACTTGCCTTACTTGCATGTATTTGATATCTTTGCTTGTGTAGTGATGTATGTGATTGCTTTACTTGATTGTGTAGAGCATATTTGAATAAATGAAGCTCTGTTTCTATTTTATTGTGGCCATAGTTTTGTTACATGAAATATTGAGCATGCAGAAATGTCATTATGGGCATGCATCTAGATAAAGCTAACATGTCATACACATAGCATCTATCATGCATGCATTATGGTATCTGTTTCCTACTGAGATTCTCTCGAATCTCACTCTCCCCTACCAACAATTTAGACAGGGCAAGTGGCTCGTGGAGGGAGCGGCTAGGACTCCTCCGAGATGAGATTGTGTAATCCCCATTTGAAGAATTGTAATGGGCAATTGTACCCTGTGTATCTTTAGTGAAGGTATGTACCCAGGATTGTCGGGATGATTAAGTTGTGCACTCTGATATTTTATGAATGTGATTTATCTTCGCGTAGAAATTGTATTCGAAATGTGAATATGAGACCAAGTTTATAAATGATTTCAAAAAGTATTCATGAAAACCCCGTCATGTGATGGGTTAGTAAATGTTATTTGATTATTATTGGTCTTTATTTCATTTTAATCGCGTATTTTGGATATAATTACGGAGGGGGTTACAACAGCCACCAAACACACAGACCATTAGTTATTTTGAATACATTGCAATCTCTATCTCTTACTACCGAAGCCATTTATATACTTATGTAATGTTCAAGAAGCATGCAAAATAAACCATCCAACAACAAGTATTCGGTAGTCATAGGACACACTGGTCTAATAACATAGTACTGGTATTCCATCCTTATAGTCTAAGGCATCTATTGTACTCAAGTTGCGCATCGAGTTTTATTGCCATCCTTTTTATAGCCCATGGTCTCTACCCTAATAGGGTTCAGCATAATCACAGGACCCGCTGGTCCTATACCTTAGTACTGGTCACATAGGCCTTATAGCCTCCTCAAGTGTCTACCTGGTATACTCATAATGCATAACAGGCTTATGGCTAAGGGCAAATGAGTCTTACAGGTCTTACCGCCCACCGTATATTCATGAAATTAATATACTTGATGGTAAAAATATACATGCAGAACCATTACATAAGATATGAGAGCATGAGTTACTTGACGTTCCCTATCTCGTCGAGCTTGTTTTGCCTTAATCTCTTTTCCCGTCTTTCTTTCTACAAACAGCATTAGAGCACCCCATGGTGATACATAAGGTTATATAAACCCCTTTTCTCAAGCAGTTCTACAATCTGCTTCTTTAACTTCACCATTTATCTGAGGCCATTAGATACTTTCGATATCGATCCAGCTACAGGCTTAATCACAAACTTTACTTCCCTTATCGAAGTAATGCACTAGAAAATAATTGCAAACTCCACTTCCTTTACTAAGGTAATCTATTAGAGTATAATTGCAAACTCTACTTCCCTTATCGGGGTAAACCATTCATGTCTTTTAGAAAGACTTCAGGGAATTCACTAGCCACAAGTACATATCCTGTTATCTGTTTTGGTCATAAGACCATAATATATTGCTACCCTTTAAACGTACCCTTGGTTGGTTGTGCTTTTTTGAAAATTTTTATAACATTTCAAAGCAATTATTTAGTATTTACCAATTTAATTGTGAGTCCTTAGTTCATAACTTCATCATAAAATAGATTAAAGTAGTTTATTTGCTATAAATTTTGAATGTTGCTTATGAACCAGTATGCCCTTAACAGTACTGATACCGCAATTATATGTTCTAATACTAGTACTCTCTGATACCACTGATACCAGTACCTTTAATACTACTAGTCAGGCACTAATAACATTACCAAGTGCGCTGATATCATTAGCATATGTACTGATATTACCAGATTCCTAGGTGTATTCATACCACTATCGTGCTCATGTACATTCATATACATATCTAGTACACCAAGCACTACTATTAGTAATGCAGTTGTGTCTTTACATCTAGATATCTAATAACAAAGTACTACAGCTGTCAGGATATTTTAAGTCATAATATCAATACAAGAATAACCAACAGGAAAACCCATTCTTTTATCTCTTCCCTTCACATATCGGCACTTGCCTTTATTGTATAATTAATTTTTTGGAAATTATGAGATTCAGAAGAATCTCAGTAGTAACACTCATTCAATCATATAAAATGAAAACATATAGATCATACAACATAAACCATTATAACAAAATGAGCACCTTAAGAGCATTCAGCACATTAACATGCAGCATATCATACAAAGAACAAATTACTACAGTGCTTGGTACAAGAAGACTTACGGCCTCAGATGTCCACCAATCAAATTTTGAGTGCTCATGAAACAAACATACATAATGGTAAAACAAACATATAGAGCATTACATAGTCTATGAGAGAAGGAGTTGCTACTTGGCAATCTTTTCAGTGATTTCTCTTCTTAATCAATGTCTAACACATTACAACCCCATACATATTACATGTCTTCCTCCCTTAAAACTTTGTTGTAACACCCATTGTTTATACCCCTTTATAACGTATTCAAAAGCGTTACGGCTTAGGGGGAAAAATAGTTGAAGCCCCCAAACCAAAACTTGAATATTTATTTTCTTTACTATTTATTTGGTAAAAAATTTACTTTAAGTTTGCCAATTATCAAGAGCTAACTCATTTGTTTAGCCTTTCGAATTCCAATTATAATTTGATAACTCCATAATTACCTTCCACTCTCAACTAGTCATATGTGCAAACTCGTACTCATTCCTTCCTGTATACATATATACATGACATGGATGACATACCAAATGACATTACTCAATTTGGCATGTTATTACAACTAATCAAAACATGTGATAATTATACATAACAGATTATTGCACATAAAACTTCAACTCTGTATACATTTCCCTCTGTATTACACATAAAATTGATATATACAATTCATGATTTGGAGCTATAGATTATAATTTATGAATTGTTGAATTTGAGGTACAATTCTGGAATGAATTCTGGACCAATTATGTTGGTTGAGGATTCCTATAATTTAGCGTAATAATAGGAAGAGGCTAATATTTGTCCTTTACAGAGGACTTAAGGAGTTGTGAATAGGACTTTGAACCACCTCATTTAGAGTCTTAGATATTAAGTTATGAATTTCTAAAGTTGACCAAAGAAATCTAGAAGATTAGGGATTAACCTCTAAAATTCAAGCATTGGAGGGAAATTATGACAAGTGAGATCATGAGAATTAGAGGCATGATCTAGGGGCTAATGGGTCTTATATTAGAAGCCCCATTAGCTTGCTTTCAAGGCTCTAATAGTGTGGTTATGTGTCTAGAGCCATGAGACGTCAAGAAGAAGAAATGGAAGGCTTTGCAGGAAACAACTTCAATGGTTGGAAGAAAGGGAACAAGAGGAGGACATAAAGACACAGGTAGTAAAACTTTCCTTACTTGCATTTTTTTGATAAGTATGCTTATGTATTGATCCATTTAATTGTTTTGAAAAATGGTGATTGAAGCTCTATTTTTACTTATGCTATGGCCATAGGTGTAATGTGTAAAGCATTGAGCATGCAAAATGTCATTATGCTAACATGAATTTATGTAAGCAAACATTTCATGCGTTAAGCTTGTATCCAATATGCATAGTTAGCAAAGTTTGGTATGATATTCTCTAGAATCTCACTCTCCCTCACCCAACATATAGGTGCGATAAGCACTAAAAAGGAACGCATGAGGCCTTACAAGAGGAAGATATAGTGGTGAAGTGAAGATTAATTGTAAAAACATGCCTAGTTGAATAATGTTGTTGTTATGTATGTCTTCTAAGGCATGTATGAATATATACACAAGAAGAAAGAGTATGAATTTGTGAGTTAACTAGATACTACAATTCGCAAGGCTAAATGAATGAACCAAGAATGAGAAATAATATGATATTTATAAAAGAAATTAAGAAATGATGAGACATAAAGAAGTTATAAACCACTTTATGATGGTTTTTAAAAATTTTTAAATTATTAAAAAAAACCCACTCAACTACAGGTTTCAATCTTGGTTTGAGGTTAGGAGTTGAAAGAACTTCACAAAGAAATATCGCTTAGTAGTTTGAATTCATGCGTAAAAATCCTCATATCAATTGCCATATGTCTCTACAAGGCATCAGAAGGAACCATATCCATACTGGTTTCTCAGTATTATGCCATATATATGCCGGTGCATCCCTATATATCAGTGTGCCCCTAATTATGACACCTAAACCTATTGTAATATCCTGAATTTTTGGTCTAGAGACTTGAGAATAAGTCTGAATCAAGTAGACTTCTAAGCCCTGTTTAGCAAGAATCCCAAGAATGTCTGAGAGACAGAATGATTTTTAGGGACTATATGATATAGTCATCATGGTAGAGAATGATTCCTAGGCTTTCATAAGGGTTCAATATGTGCAAGTGTCAAATA
Organism: Inga leiocalycina; assembly: GCA_963242795.1. NCBI lineage: Eukaryota > Viridiplantae > Streptophyta > Magnoliopsida > Fabales > Fabaceae > Inga > Inga leiocalycina. The sequence goes on from OY725323.1 coordinate 54,526,734, forward strand.
AAATGTGTCGATGCAGATAAGTATAGGACACAGATATGGCACCATTTGGTTGGGCCATATGAGTGTATGCATGATGCCATGTGGGTCCCACTGTATAAAGTAGCTCTTGAATTGATGCAATGGTGAGTTGCCTAGTATGTTAATAGTCGAAGGAAGCATATCGGTACCCAGGCACACTTGAACTTTCTGTGACCCTTGGGGTTACAGGCGCCATCAGGGACATATATATAGATACTTGGCAGATTCTTGAAGCGTGTGGCACCATCGTATGCCACCTAGCTCTCTTATGAAACATGTGACTAATTAGTCGGATAAAATATGCCGGTGTGTAAGTGCATATGGCATTTTTAGGGCAAACACATGTACTCCATGTTTTTGAAGAAGATATCTGTATGTGGCACTATTTTATGCCATACTGACATACATATGGCGATATTTGGAAGACAAGAGGACACATGGTGCATTCTTAAAGACACCAATAAAGTAGCTTTATTAAAGTAACTTTAATAAAGCAGCTTTTTGAAAAGTGGCTTTTGGGGTAGACCAATAAGAAGTTGTCACCTAGCATTTACTTTTAGGTTGGCCTAATGAGAAGATACCACCCAGCCACCTCAAGTGCCACATGTCTAAAAGGTCAAGAGAACTCACTGGCCTACGGTCCCCGGTCCTACCACATGTCAAACTTTCCCTGATAATGCTTATGAAAGCCGAATGAAATCATTGTACATCCTTTCTCCTGACCTATGAGGATGCCCAGACATGTGAGAGAGGGAGGAGGAAGGGTTTTAAAAAGAGTGCTTGGCACCCCAGGTTTCAAGAAGAGCATCAGGTACCCTGGGGAAAAAGAGCACCTAGAACCTTGAGAAATTAAATATTCCTAACACCTCATTGGCCTTCTCAAATTTTTCTAAGACAAGGAAAATAGGAGAAACTTAGGAAAAATGGAGAGAAAACGAAATAAGAGAGAAGTTGGAGAAACTTGGAGAACACAAAGTGTTCTTGAGCGATTTCGACTCTATATTCACGTTTATAGCTTCCGGTGCCTTCACCAAACTTGTTCCTCTCATCAAGAGCTAAATCTCTACAATTTTATATTCTTGATAAAAGAAGTTTCGTGTTGTTTACAAGGTATAGATGTTGACAAAATCAAGAACAGGTTATGGCATTGAATAAAGGTAAGCTCAAGCTCTAATTTGAGTATAATAGCTTGATTTTTAGTTGAGTTTTCATAGAATTGTCATATTGCCCTAATTTCATTTAGGAGGGGTCTTAGGGTTTTTGATGATATTAAGAACATGAACATGGTGATAGAAAAGGCTTAAGCATAATAGAAATGAAATTCGGTAAGTCTTGTGGTTAAAATTGCAAAATTATGTTGTGTTGGCTTTAAGGTTGATTTTAGGTAGACCTGAATCATGGGGAAATAATATGATTTTGATGATTTTAAGGTTTCTAATGGATTCTAAATGAAAATTTGTGTAGGAATAACTAGTGGTTATGATTTTGGGTGGGATTGGAATGAAAACCCTAAATTTGGAATTTGAGGTTGATAGAGCTACTAAATTTGTTTTCTGGAAGTCAGTTTAATTTATTTTGCGTTTTGGTGGATTAAACCCTATCCAATGACTATGATATTTTGCAAGTCAGTAGTAGACATCTTAAACTTTAAAATGAGATATAATATGCATTATTTGGGTTAGTAGATGGTATGTTATGATTTATTAAATTTAAGTACTAAATCTTGAAAGAATCTTGAGACAATTTTGTTGCCTGAGAATTTTTGGACTAATTGTGCTTATTTTTGGAAGTGGATGATACTTTTCCTTTACATAGAACTTAGAAATCTTTGAATAGGAATTGGAACCACACCAATTAGAATTTTTTATATTAAGTTATGAATTTTCAAAGGTGATTGATGAATTTGGCAGATTAGGGTTATCCTGCAAATTTATAGCATTTCGAGAGAACAAGTCATGTGTAATTGCTTGCTTTCATGGCTCTAACGACTTAACCTCGTAATATGATTTTGTATCTAGGGCCATAAAATGTCAAGGAAGAGCAAATGGAAGGATTGTCAAGCCACTTTAATAGTTAGAAGAAAAGGAATACAAGAAGGACATAAACACAAAAGGTAGTAAACTTATCTAACTTGCGTGTAATTGATATGTATGCTTGTGTATTGATGTGTATGATTGCTTTGATTAATTGTGTGGAGCATATATGAAAAATTGAAGCTTTGTTTTATACTATGGCCATAATATGAAACATTAGGCATGCAAATATGTCATTATGTGAGCATAAATTTGTTAAATAAGAATAGTTTTGCTTATAATTCCTCATAAATGGAGAATGATCATCAAGAAGAAAATCAAGAGTCAAAGGATTGAAGAAAGAAGAAATTGAAAGATCAATAACAAGATTCAAGATTAATAAAGCAAAGATTGAAGATATTCAAGAAGACATCTAATTGGGTTATAAAGAATGATCATCAAATCAAGAATATATCTAGTTAGGTTATGAAGAATGATCATCAAGAGGAAAAATAAGAAGAAAGAGAATGAAGAAGGAAGAACTTGGAAGATCACATAAGAATATCAAGATCCAAGCAATTAAAAGTGATACTGGAGGTTTTTATGATCAGATGGAGGTCAGAATGGGTCAATTCGAAGCCTAGACAACTTATATGGAAGTTATGGAACCTCCCCAAGATATTACCTTGAGTTTTGGCTCTCTACCATGTTTTGGAAGGCATTACTCGAGTGGTTACTCGAGTAATGGACATGATCACTCAAGTAACCACTCGAGTAATCTGCATTTTTATTATATTCTGTTTTCATATGGCAGGATAGAGGTTCAGTATTTTGGGCATATCTCTCTAACCACATGTCAAATTGAGCTAAAATTCGTGGCATATGTAACTAGACTCCCAATATGAACTATGGACACCAAGATCACATTAAAATGAGTTCATATGAGGGTGATATGATTTGTTGAAGTTGACACATGAATCAACGTCTTTTACCAGAATAGTTTTGGTATTTTGGACATAACTCTCAAACTACTTATCAGATTGAGATGTAGCTAGTTCCATATGAAAGTATACTCAAATACCTTTCTAAGGATATATAATTTGTCACATTTCAAGTTATATACTAAGTTCAATGCCTTCTGGAATTTGCTGCTGGTGATTTCAGAGATTGTCTAAGAATAGTTGCTACTCTTTGGATCATAACTTTTTGTACACAATGAGTTTGGAGCTGATTCTTGTTGCTTTGGAATATAGATTATGAGAGCTTTCTAATGATATATAATTTTCCATGTTTAAAGTCAAAATCAAGAATTCACTTGAAGGGCTTACTCAAGTAATATGCAAAGTTATTTGAAAGTTTACTCGAGGGGTCACTCGAGTAGTGCAGTTGGAAATGCTCTCGGCCAAGCTTTGAATGATATTACTCAAGGAACCACTTGAGTAATCTACAAATTTATTTAAGAGCTTACTCGCATGATCACTCAAGTAACCAGAGAAGAAATCATCTAGTAGCTCTCGGCCAAGAAATGATAAACTTTACTCGAGGGACTACTCGAGTAACCAGATATAAAAAGTTGTATTACTTGAGGGATCACTCGAGTAATACCTAAAGTCATTTGAAATATTACTTGAAGGATCACTCGAGTAATCAGAGAAGCAAAGAAGTAGTTACTCTTAGCCATATTTTGAATGGGATTACTAGAGGGCTCACTCGAGTACTGACCTAGGCTTACTCGAGTGACCGCTCGAGTAATGCTTCTTAAGAGAATAGAACAACGTACTGAAGCTTTCAAAAATCATGGGATTGATTATGAAATTCACTCTTCTTGTTTCTAATCACTCTAACACTTTATTATATTAGTATTTAATGCATTTCTCCAGGAATACAATGAAGAGATGATGAGAGGAGATAAACGTTGACTTTACGGAAGTGGAGCATTCACCAACCACAACGGCTAGTTTTCAAAATTTAAGAACAGTCAAATGAAGCTACGCCACTCTAACAGACAGGTTGAAATGATTCCAATGGCTATTATAACTCATCTATAAATATGGGAACATTCAACGAAGAACAACACTAACGAGAAACATGAAAAGATCATGAATCATCTACTCCAACCCAACTACTCTCTATTCTTATCTATTTTCCATATCATATATATTTGAAAGAGCGATTATTTATATTATACTTCAGTGTTCATCTTATTCACTTCTGAGAGAGAAGATTGGTTGTAATCTTTCATCATTAAAGTTGTATACTTACAGTGTGTAAGGGGGAGCAACTCAGTTATAACCTTACGGTGTGTAAGGGGGAGTAACTCAATACAAGAATTGTAAAGGCTTCACAAATGCCTGAATTAAACTTGTGAGACTGTAGTGGTTCTCAAATACCCGGTTAAACTTGAGGAAGATAGTGGATTGAAAATCTTAGGAGGAGCTTGGGGACTGGATGTAGGTCATCATGGATTTAGCCGAATTAGGATAAATCACAATTTGCATATTCTCTTCCCTAAGCTCTTATATTTCCAACATATATGTTTTAAGTGCTTACTTATGGTCTCATGCTTCCATACTTATTGATTTCATAAGATGCGAAAAGAATTTTAAAGTTATTAAGTTTTTATCTTACAGCCAATTCACCCCCCTCTTGGGTGTCAGCCAGTTCTAACATTTAGTATCAGAGCCAGACTCTTGTTTAAAGGACTTAACCATCTCAAGAGCTTATAATGTCTGATTTTAGATGTTATATGCTTTCCAAAGGTTTTGACTATACAATTCCACCTGTTTCATTAGTTGGCCATGTTATTCCAAGCATTATGAATGTTCATTATTACATTGAATCTTAATGCATTAACCATTATAGTGGAATAACTTACTAGGATGATATTCTAGTACTCGAGTCATTTGGAATAATGAGTATCTGCTTAATCATTCATAAATTATTATACTCATCTTGTTGCTCAAATGCATTAACATTTGTCTTCATCCATTTTTTAGTAATTAGAGCCTTCTATTCAAATTCTTGTCTTGAATGTTTATATATTTCAAGACACAACTCTAAAAGGCAAGATTATTTCTTGATTAATAGCAAAGTCATCGTGCTTATATATATCTATCAAATTAAGGCTTTTTGGCTAATTCATTTTCAATATGACTTTTGCCCTTGGAAAATTCTCAAACATGTTAAAACTCCAATGCTTAACATGTTATCTTAGTTATTCTCTAAAAGAGAAGCTTTCTGGTATAGGTATATTTAAACTATTGACTTCCACTATTTTTAACATGAGCATCGATTGTAAACATGTTTTAACAATGAGTTTTGCATGTCTTCAAGCCTCAATTTCACAATGCATTGTTATGATTTGATATTACATCTGAGATTTGAAACAATTTGCATATTTCATTATCATTCTAGGAAAACTTGATTTCAATAATGATTTATCATAGAGATGGAGATACCTATCATGGATTGCATGAAAATCTTATCTATGACATATTTTCTATATAAAGAGTATTTACAAATTGTCATTAATCTTTGAAAATCATCATTCTTGGTATTATTTTTTTGTTACCCTTTATAATTCAATGGCTTGAATTTATTTAATTTGGTAAAATTATATCTTAGTCTTTGTTAGTTTATTGTACTCTTTGCTCAAATATCATATGATTTATTTGTATAAAAGCATAAGAGTTATAATGTCTAATATTTTATGGACCCAAGAGAAAGTTGGGTACTAAAGAGCATACATGTATACTTTCACATGAGTTGACTAAAATGCTCTACATTTGGATACAAAGATCAAAGGCTAATAGAGGAGACATGATTGATAGAGTTGCAGTGTGAGCAGAAGCAGAATATGTGATATCACTCAAGTAACACCCCATTACTAGCAAGTAACTAGCTAATGATGCAGTCAAAAAAGAGGAGGAAGATCTCTTAAGTGAGACTAGTTGAGATTCATTTCAAAGCAACTTAAGGCCAAGAACAAATCTAGCCATTATGAGTCTTTGTTGCCTACCCATCTTCCTTATCATTCTAAGGAGATCAGACATTTCCATTGTAATATAGAGCCAATAGAGATGTTTAGAGGAAGACACTGAGATGTACAGAAGCATCAAGCTTGGTGAGTATATGAGGTTTATCAACTACCATCCTAGCTTTATGTCTAATCTTCACAAAATTATATGGTATATCTAAACTAGAGCTATGGTGAACAAGGCCAACAACTTCACTTACTTCATCGAGTAGAATTACCACTTAATGGCCTATATTATAAGCAAGGAGGAGAGGAATATTGGAAAATCATGTCTATCAGAGAATAAGAGGTATATATATACTTCTATAGGACTTACTCCAAGTAATCTGAAATTACTTCAAGTAGACCTCCAAGTAATATGCAATTACTTCAAGTAGACCTTCAAGTAATCAGCAATTACATCAAGTAGACCTTCAAGTAATTCACAATTACTCTAAGTTTGAATCTCACTCCAAGTTAACATAAGAGGCGTAGAGGATAAGAGTTGAGACTTCAAGAATAAATGAGAGACAACACTTTACTAGAGCTAGTCTCATTGATCCTTCATTCTTTAGTCTATCTGTCTAAGGCTATATGAGAGAGGAGCTCAACAATCACACAGAGATTGACACAAACAATATTGAGTTTATCACTTCTGTAAATGGAATGATTAGAAACTCTGTAACTTGATCAACCAGAACTTTAAGGCCTTATTCTGAGCTCATCTTGGTATCCTAAAGTGCTTACAGAGATTATGCTTCAAAATCCTTCAGTACCAATCACATCATCCAACATTGACTAGGACATGATGCATCAATGGGCTATAGAGGATTATGACTCGAGTGATTATGACATTACTCAAGTGAGGTATTGTACCCTTTAATTCAAATTCTCTGAGTTGCATCACTCAAAGTGAACACCTGAGTAATGACACAAGTAATACTGGGTTACAACCTTAAAACCCTAAATAGCATTGCCATTTTCAAAACTTGATTTTTCTCTAAATCTTTATAGTTTCACAATCATTCTCTCTACAAAATTTCCAATGATTTTACTAATCCAAGAGAGTTATTAATTGTATTGCTCATGATGATTTTCTTTTAAGCCATGCATTCATTAAGGGGGAACTCCATATTCATCAGGGTTGCACCATGAATACACATCAGGGTTACACAACAAAAGCAGGGAGAACTGGACTTATGGATCTATCATCAGCTTGCCAAATCTAAATGAGCATTTCTAAACTCTCTTTATATTTTAGGAATACTTTTCAGATCTTTGATTTCAATTTACTTTGATTATGAAAATTTTTCTTGAAAACATCTCCAAATTGTTTCAAACTTTTCACCATTTTTCATTTGCATCAAATTACCTACAAAACAGGGGAGAAAAAATTGTTTTCTTGACATTTATTTTGATTGAAAGAAAGGTATTTCTAAATTCAATTTCATATTTGCTTCTTTATGAGCCTTTCCTATCTATGCTTCAAACTTTTTGCTGATGTCAAATAGGGGGAGAGAAAGGCAAGAAAATTATATTGCTCTTACTTAGTTTTTATAACTCATAAATATTTTTCTTGAAGGATTTGTCATTATCAAAAAGGGGGAGAATGTTAGATCTGAATAGTTTTGATGATGTCAAATAAGAGCAAAAAAATTTGTATAGTATACTTATCTTCTTTATTGACTAACTACTATATTTAATATTGTATATCTTGTAGATTAATCATATCCCCGTTGGTGGGTTGGTGTTATTTTTCTTATAATGCCTCATAAATGGAGAATGATCATCAAGAAGAAAATCAAGAGGTAAGGTACTGAAGAAAGAAGAAATTGTAAGATCAATACCAAGATTCAAGATTAATCAAGCAATGATTGAAGAAGATTAAAGATATTCAAGAAGACATGTAATTGGGTTATGAAGAATGATCATCAAATCAAGAATATATCTGGCTGGGTTATGAAGAATGATCATCAATAGGAAAAACAAGAAGAAAGAGATTGAAGAAGGAAGAACTTGCAAGATCACATGAGAATATCAAGATGCAAGCAATTAGAAGTGATACCGGAGGTTTCTATGATCATATGAAGGTCGGAATGGGTCAATTCGAAGCCAAGACAACTTATATGGAAGTTATGAAACCTCCCCAAGATATTCCCTTGAGTTTTGGCTCTTTTCCATGTTTTGGAAGGCATTACTCAAGTGGTTACTCGAGTAATGGACATGATCACTTGAGTAACCACTCGAGTAATCTGCATTTTTATTGTACTCTGTTTTCGTACTACAGGGTAGAGGTTTGGTATTTTGGGCATATCTCTCCAACCACATGTCAAATTGAGCTAAAAATGGTGGCGTATCAAACTAGACTCCTAAATGAACTATGGACACCAAGATCACATTAAACAGAGCTCATATGAGGGTGATATGATCTATTTAAATTGACATATGAATCAACATCATTTACCATAATAGTTTTGGTATTTTAGACATAACTCTCAAACTACACGTCAGATTGAGATGAAACTGGTGCCATATGAAAGTAGACTCAAGGAGATTTCTAAGGATATATAATTTGTCACATTTCAAGTTATATACTAAGATCTATGCTGTCTGAAATTCGCTACTCGTGATTTTAGTGATTTTCTAAGAACAGTAGCTACTCTTTGGATCGTAACTTTCTATAAACAACGAGTTTGGAGCTGATTCTTATGGCTTTGGAATGTAGATGATGAGTGCTTTCCGATGATATATAATTTTCTATGTTTCGAATCAAAATCAAGAATTCACTTGATGGGCTTACTCGAGTAATATGCAAAGTTATTTGAAAGTTTACTCAAGGGGTCACTCGAGTATTACAGTTGGAAATGCTCTCGGCCAAGCTTTAAATGATATTACTCAAGGGACCACTCAAGTAATCTGCAAAGTTATTTAAGAGCTTACTCGAGGGATCAGTCAAGTAACCATAGAAGAAATCATCCAGTAGCACTCAGCCAAGAAATAGCAAACTTTACTCGAAAGACTACTCGAGTAACCAGATGTAAAAAGTTTGTATTACTCGAGGGATCACTCCAGAAATCCGTAGAGTCATTCGAAACATTACTCGAGGGAGCACTCGATTCATCAAAGCATCAAAGAAGTAGTTACTCTAGCCCAGATTTTGAACGGGATTACTCAAGGGTTCACTCGAGTAATGGCCCGGGCTTACTCGAGTGACCACTCGAGTAATGCTTCCCAAGAGAACAGAACAATGTATTAAACCTTTCAAAAATCATGGTATTGATTATGAAATTCAATCTTCTTGTTTCTGATTACTCTAACACTTCATTATATTAGTGTTTAAAGCATTTCTCTAGGAATACAATGAAGAGATAATGAGAGGAGACAAAAGTTAACTTTACTAAAGTGGAGCGTTCACCAACAACAACGGCTAGTTTTCAAAATTAAGAACAATCAAACGAAGCTACGCCACTCTAACAGATAGGTTGAAATGCTTCCAATGGCTATTGCAACTCATCTATAAATATGGGAACATTCAACGAAGAGAAACACCAACAAGAAACATGAAAAGATCATGAATCATCTACTCCAACCCAACTACTCTCTATTCTTATCTATTTTCCATATCATGTATATTTGACAGAGCAAATATTTGTATTATACGTCAGTGTTCATCTTATTCACTTCTGAGAGAGAGAAGATTGGTTGTAATCTTTCATCATCAAAGTTGTATCCTTATATCGTGTAAGGGGGAGCAACTCGGTTATAACCTTATGATGTGTAAGGGGGAGTAACTCAGTATGAGAATTGTAAAGGCTTCACAAGTGCCCGAATTAAACTTGTGAGATTGTAGTGGTTCTCAAGTACCCAGTTAAACTTGAGGAAGATAGTGGATTGAAAATCTCAGGAGGAGCTTGGAGATTGGACGTAGGTCATCGTGGATTGGGCGTAACCAGGATAAATCACAGTTTGCATCTTCTCTTCCCTAAGCTCTTATATTTCCAACATATATGTTTTAGGTGCTTACTTATGGTCTCATGCTTCTATACTTATTGATTTCATTAGATGAAATTTTTTTTTTAAAGTTATGAAGTTTTTATCTTGCACCTAATTTATCCCCCCTCTTGGGTGTCGACTAGTTCTGATAGAATTTAGATAAGGCAAGCATGTTATACACGAAGCATTTATTGTTCATGCATTTTGGTAATGTTTGCAACTAACATTCTCCCAAATCTCACCCTCCCTTAACTAACCATATAGGTATGTTGAGCAAAAAAGAGGAATGTATGAAGATGTGTAAAAGAGAAATATGGTAGAGAATTGAAGATTGTTATGCAATAATCTATTATGTCTTAATTATCACATGTTTTGATTAATTATAATAATAGGCCATGGATGATGCATTTATGTTGCGTGTAGAGCGATATCAAAACACCTAGGGATTCGGTGGTATCAGTACACAATGTAGTGTTATCATTACATATAGTATGGGTATTAGCACCCATGATAATGATATCAGTACTTGAATAATAGTATTAGTGGTACCAGAACGTACAACTATGGTATAGTATCAAGAAGGGTATACTAGCTCAGAAACGACATTCAAGTTTACAAGCAAAGAAATAACTCTAATAATCATAAAATGAAGTTGAGAATTGGAAGCAAATTTTTTACCAAGTAAACAATGCCCAAGAAAATAATTGTGTAAGTTTTGGCTGGGAGTTTCAATTAATTTTTTTCCTAAGCCATAACAAGAACATTAGCGCTTATGTATATGTACTAAAAGGGCATAAATTAAGGATGTTACAACTATTTTCCTTAAGAACGTACCAAGTGTCTTCGTAAGCCATAAAATGACATCCTAGATGCCTGTATTCTCCAGAAAAATGGCATCAAGCATGGGTTCCTTAAAAAACGTAGGGTATATGAACCTAATTAGAAAATGTCATATGTACACCTACACCGGTATATTTTATGTAACTAATTAGTCATATGTTTCATGAGATAGCTGGGTGGCATTTTCTCATAAAACCAACCCAAAAGGAAACGCTAAAGAGCATAAGTGGTGTCCCAAGGGTGTTCTAACTCGAAAGTTGCTTTATCCAAAAGCTACTTATGCACATGTAGCTTAAAATGATGCCTCTTGTCTCAAGGAACTGCTAAACATGCCAAGTATCCATATAGGCCTTAAGATAGTGCCGAGTATACATAGACAGTGGTAAATTTCATCCGACTACTAACACACAAGGCAACTTATCATCACGCCAACTCAAAAGCTACTTTATACATGTAGGACCCATATGGCATCATACATGTCCTCATATGGCCTAACAAAATGGTGCCAAGTGTGCTAGAGTGTACTTACACTAGTATTTTTATCTGATTATTTACACATACTGAGCCCTAACATAATCCTAAGAATTACTTTATACCTAGAGGGTCGAATCACATAGTCCCTGAAAATTATTCTATCTCTCGAGCATTTTTGGGACTCTTGCTAAACTAGGCTTAGTAGTACACTTGAATTAAGCTTTTTTTCAAGCTTCTAGGCCCAAAATTTGGGATATTATAATTCTACCCTCGAACAATAAATTTCATCCTTGAAATTTTGAATATCGCATAGAATTGACTATACTTTAGGGATCACTTCTTAATACTCATTCTATTCCTTTCATATACAGTGTTCACATAAAGTATGCATCACAACTCATCATATCATCATAATCATCACAGATAGGATTCAACAATTATCACATCAGCATTTAGTAATAATCACAATAGCATTGAATAATCGATATACAACATAACCCATTTACAGGACCTATTAGTTCAATATCACAACGCCAGGTAACATAGGTCTTACAACACAAGACCTCTATCGCATATAAGTATGCACATCTAGTCTTATTGCCATTGTAACCCCCTCCGTAATTATATCCGAAATACGCGATTAAAATGAAATAGAGACCAATAATAATCAAATAACATTTACTAACCCATCATATGACGGGGTTTTCACGAATACTTTTTGAAATCATTTATAAACATGGTCTCATATTCACATTTCGAATACAATTACTACGTGAAGATAAATCACATTCATATAAATATCAGAGTGCACAACTTAATCATCCCGGCAATCCCGGGTACATACCTTCACTAAAGATACACAGGGTACAATTGCCCATTACAGTTCTTCAAATGGGGATTACACAATCTCATCTCGGAGGAGTCCTAGCCGCTCCCTCCACGAGCCACTTGCCCTGTCTAAATTGTTGGTAGGGGAGAGTGAGATTCGAGAGAATCTCAGTAGGAAATAGATACCATAATGCATGCATGATAGATGCTAGGTGTATAACATGTTAGCTTTATCTAGATGTATACCCCATAATGATATTTCTGCATGCTCAATGTTTCATACAACAAGACTATGGCCACAGCGAAAACAGAAACAGAGCTTCATTTATTCAAATATGCTCTACACAATCAAGTAAAGCAATCACATACATCACTACACAAGCAAAGATATCAAATACATGCAAGCAAGGTAAGTCCCCTACCTCCAGTCTTTTCTCCTCGATTTGCGTGCCAGCAACTCGGGGCTTCACATCCGGTCCTACAATGTCAAATGTACTATTTAGACACTTCCAAAGTGTTTCTGGGGGTTATATGAGGCTATATTGAAAATTTACTAAAATACCCCCGGGGACCCGGGCCGGCCCCGCCGTACCCGGTCCGGCTGTACTTTTCTTGAAATTTTGACATGGGCTATTCCAACATATTTTCGCCCAAGGAATCCATTTCTGGACTCAGAATTATCAAATTCAATGTCAAATTACGAAATTGCCCTTGGCAGCCCTACTTTTAGGGTTTTAGGGGCGTTTCCGTAATTATGCTTTCTCAGCCTTTTCCGAAAAAGTGCCCAACTGTAACCTCACCTAATTTTCCCTCCTGAACTCAATGTAATCATCAAATCATTGAAAATCCAACTCTAAGACCCATTTATAGCCCATACCGAAATATATGGGTTTTCTAGGGAAAATCAGGGTTTTTCGGTTTCGGCTCCGTAAACACGTTCCTTTCTACTCCTAACCACTTTATTGACTATTCCATTAGGTTACAACTACCATTTAGTATCAATTTGGGCAGCATAACCCCTAGGGAAACCCATTTTCCATTTTTACAACCAATGGCAATCCGGCGAAATTTCACCGATTAAATTGCCTACAGCAGCCAGAATAGTCAATACACAAGAGTTTGGAAGTTACCTCAAGCTCCCAATAGCTTTTCCTTGACTTGAATGAAAAACCTAGGTCTTTTAACACCAAAAGAGGAGCTTCCAAACCTTAAAGAACATAAAGGAGTAGCTTAGGATCGGAGTTTTACACGTTAGGAGCTAGATCGTCGGAGAAATAGGCTTACCTTATGAGATTTCTTCCTCTTTCTCACTCTAGAAATCTTAAACGTTCTCTCTCTCATTCAGCTGAATATGGTGTCGGTTTGGAGGAAGGAGATGAATAAAAAGTGTTTTAACATTAGGATGATGTCATGTTTTATTATGCTGATGTCATAAATCCCATTTTCGGATTTTCTGGCAGATTTTCTGCCCAAACTTTGAAAAATCTTAACTAATTCTAGACAAATGGAAATGAGGTGATTCCAAAGCCAAATGAAAGGTATTTAAGTCCTCTTCATAGGAAAAATATTGGCCATTACTAAAAATCACTACACAATTCCAGAATTATATAAATTTCATCACTGCCCCAAAACAGAGTCCATTTTCGACCTCAAACTTTGGACAGTCATATCTCCCAGTTCCCAAAACGAAATGGCACAAATTATATGTCCATTTTGAAGCTTGGGATGTGAAATTTAAGACTGGAAAGTTTCATAATTTTGTTGACATCATTTGCCTAGTCAAAACATCCACATGAGAAGACTGGCCATACAGAATTCACACAGGATAGCATTTCCAGTTTTGCAACCAATGTGTCCAATTCAATTTAAATCAATTCCAATGATTAAATACCACAACATGACACCATTTCCATCACAATACCCCATTCGATTCTTCCCTCTATTCTAAGTCAATTTGGATGTTGATCCACAATTGAACTCAAATACAGGGTTTTGGCGTTGCTCATAATACAAGTGACTACAATCCACTTTATATTCTCTAAAAGGGTTCATTAATCACTAACCACGTCCACTTTTGTAGTCATTAACCCCCAATCACAATTTGGGATCTTGCTAAACTGGGGCTTAACAATCCACTAATCTCAGGCTTATTCTCTAGCCTCGAGTCTCAAAATTCGGGGTATTACAGCCATCACAGTCTTATAGCCTAAGCCATCCACCCCATGCAAACTTGGACACCGAGTCTTATTGCCTTGACCCTTGACTTATCACAATCTGAATGATTATTAGGTCTTACTACCTAGAGCCTCTGCCCCATCCTTCACACATATTGGGTCTTATTGCCTCGGGTCACTACCTGGCACAACGCTGAATGCATCTACCAGCCTAAGGACATATTGGTCTAACAAGAATTAAGGCCTCTAGATACACAGTTAAATAGTTACTCTGAATACATTACAAACTCTATCTCTTACTACTCAAGCTATTCATATACTTATATAATATTCCTGATGTAATATCCTAAATTTCAGGCCTAGGAATTTTGAGGAAAAGCCTGTATCAGGTAGACGACTATGCCCAGTTTGGAAAGAGACCCATAAATGATGAGAGGTAGAGTGACCCTCAAAGACTATAAGACATGGCCCTTCGGGTAGATAGTAACTCCCCGGATAGTATGAGGGCCCAGTATGTGAAAGTCATTGGGTAGAATATACTGGTGTATATGTATATGAGTACACTTAGGCTTCATTCTGATGGCATGCATAAGTATATGTGGTACCATGTAGGACCCACATATGGCATACTGTAACCCCCTGCCGTAATTATATCCGAAATACGCAATTAAAGTGAAATAGAGACCAATAATAAACAAATAACAAATTGCAAACCCATCTACCAGACGGGGTTTTCATAAATGCCTTTCAAAATCATTGATAACTTGGTCTCACAGTCACATTCCGAATACAATTACTACGCGGAATATCACATTCATGGGAAATCAGAGTACACAATATAATCCCGGCAATCCCAGGTTCCATACATTAACTCATGCACACATACAATGACAAATCTATAAGCTCAATGCTTCGAACGATACACATATGGCCATAACATATATTGAAACATAGCTTCAAATCATTCATACATGTTCCACATAATCAAGCAAAGCAATAACATGCATCAACACATTAATACAATTATCAGAGCATGCAGGAGAGATAAGTTCCCTACCTCCAGTCTTTTCTCCTCGATTTGCGTGCCAGCAACTCGGGGCTTCACATTCGATCCTACAATGTCAAATGTACTATTTAGACACTTCCATAGTGTTTCTGGGGGTTATATGATTCTATCTTGAAAATTTACCAAAATACCCCCGGGACCCCGGCCCGGCCCCGCCGTACCCGGTCCGGCTGTACTTTTCCCGAAATTTTGACATGGGCTATTCTGACATATTTTCGCCCAAGGAATCCATTTCCGGACTCGGAATTATCAAATTCAATGTCAAATTACGAAATTGCCCTTGGCAGCCCTACTTTTAGGTTTTTAGGGGCGTTTCCGTAATTATGCTTTCTCGGCCTTTTCCGAAAAAGTGCCCAACTGTAACCCCACCTAATTTTCCCTCCTGAACTCAATGGAATCATCAAATCATTGAAAATCCAACTCTAAGACCCATTTATAGCCCAGACCGAAATATATGGGTTTTCTAGGGAAAATCAGGGTTTTTCGGTTTCGGCTCCGTAAACACGTTCCTTTCTACTCCTAACCACTTTATTGACTATCCCATTAGGTTAAAACTACCATTTAGTATCAATTTGGGCAGCATAACAGCCCCTACAACCCATTTCCATAAATTAAAACCAACGGCAATCCGGCGAAATTTCACCGATTAAATTGCCCACAGTAGCTAGAATAGTCAATATACAAGAGTTTGGAAGTTACCTCAAGCTCCCACTAGCTTTTCTCAAAGATGGCTGAAACCCTAGCTCTCTTGAACACCAAATTTGAGCTTCCAACCCTTGAATCACATAGAAGAATAGCTTAGGAGTGGAGTTATACACGTTAGGAGCTAGATCGTCGGAGAAATCGGCTTACCTTGCGAGTTCTCTTCCTCTTCTCTCTCTAAAACTCCCTCTCTCTCTTTCTCCATGCTGCTGCACGGTTTTTGGCTGATGGAGGAAGATGATGATGACTTTATAACATTTAGCTTATGTCATCTTTAATTATGATGATGTCATAATTCCAAAATTGGCATTTTCGGATTTTCTGGCAGATTTTCTGCCCAATCTTTGAAAAATCATAACTAATTCTAGAAAAATCAAAATGAGGTGATCCCAAAGCCAAATGAAAGGTATTTAAGTCCTCTTCATTGGAAAAATATTTACCAATACTAGAAATCACCAAAAAATTCCAGAATTACACAAATGTCATCACTGCCCCAAAACAGAGTCCATTTTCGACCTCAAACTTTGGACAGTCATATCTCCTAGTTCCCAACATGAAATGGCACAAATTATATGTCCATTTTGAAGCTTTGGGTGTGAAATTTAAGACTGGAAAGTTGCATAATTTTCTGACATCATTTGCCTATTAAAAACGTTCACACGAGAAGACTGCTCAGACAGAATTCACACTGGACAACATTTCTAGTTTTGCAACCAATGTGTCCAATCCAATTTAAATCAATTCCAATGATTAAATACCACAACATGACACCATTTCCATCACAATACCCCATTCAATTATTCCCTCTATTCTAAGTCAATTTGGATGTTAATCCACAATTGAACTCAAATACAGGGTTTTGGCGTTGCTCATAACACAAGTGACTACAATCCACTTTATATTCTCTAAAAAGGTTCATTAATCACTAACCACGTCCACTTTTGTAGTCATTAACTCCTAATCACAATTTGGGATCTTGCTAAACCGGGGCTTAGCAATCCACTAATCTCAGGCTTATTCTCTAGCCTCGAGTCTCAAAATTTGGGGTGTTACATTTCTCCCCCCGTTCAATAAATTTCGTCCTCGAAATTTGTCATACCACTTAATCCAAAAACTACGGATGCTTCTTCACGACAGCTTCCGTTTCACAATTCATTTCATATTGGGATGGTCCCTTCTAGACCACCTACACAATGGAGCGTCTCAACTTGATTCTTGTAAGAATCTTAAACCATAAATGCAACCCTAGTTGCCATAACCTGCAATCGGCCCATATCACGATTGCTATACAACCACAATCATCATACTATTTCCAAACAAATGCAATCGCCTCCACATACGATTGCCACACACTCTATCACAACATAACCACAATCATCGCAAGGCCTCCTCATTCATGAGTGGCTAGCGCATCTCAGTATTCGGTGACTCTAATTCATGAGCCATATCATAAGATCTCGGCAGTTAGGTGGCACATACCTCCAATCTGCTTAACTCAATCTAGTGATTCCATCCTGGAATAACTCAACCACTCCGCAACTCATTTCATAACAACAGCCGCAGCCGTATACACAAGTACTTATGCTTTTGCTGTATCCACTTTCACAGCATTACCCTCACCCGTACACCCACCAATGATTCCACTAGTGGTAACCGAGACTTTCGGGTATCCATAACAATCACATTGCCGTATCAAATTCCACGGCATTACCCTCACCCTTCCGGGACTTTTGGGTCTCAATCACAATGTTCTCGACAAATTCACATTGATGCGTGACGATTGTCACAAAACGACAGCACCAACGGCTGTATACACAATTATACGTAGCTTTAGCCACTTGCACACATATCACATTGCAAGTATACCTCGACTTCCGCCGCTTGCATAAATACGACAACTTCTCGCTGTCTCACAAATACACATTGCCCTTCCGGCATTCTCATCACAACACATATCACATCAACACACATCGCAGATTCTAATTTTACGCACCGCCTTTCGGCCTGGGGTCAACACCGGTGCAACCAACGTGGTGGCTAGCCAGGCTGGCCATGCCGGGGTAATTGTCCTCACAACAAGAATCCCCGAACATGTAGTCGAATTAGCCATCAGCTGAATTAGCTCTGCTCTACTACACAATAATACCTCAGTCCCAGCTTATCCACAATGTTCACAGATTCACAATCACACTCCACTCTCATCCCCTTTCTCCGCCGAGAAGACACACAGTCTTGACCCGAACCGTTGTTAGCTACTCAGGGACTATCGACGTGGCAGTGCACACATATAGCCATTCAGGCTCACAATAGTAGATCCATAATCACACCCTACCCTCATCCCCTTTCTCCGCCGGGAAAACACACAGTCTTACCCGAACCGTTGCTAGCTACTCAGGGACTATTGGCGTAGCGATGCTCACACATAGCCTTTCGGCTTCCACATCACACTCCACCCTCATCCCCTTTCTCCGCCGGGAAAACACACAGTCTTACCCGAACCGTTGTTAGCTACTCAGGGACTATTGGCGTGGCAGTGCATACAAATAGCCTTATAGCTCATACAGCTAACCGGCTTTCACAAATGGCCCGTCGGCCTCACAAATAGTCTGTCCCCCGTAAACTACCGCCCCGAAGGCACGGTCCTCCGCCATAGGAATCACCCCATGCGGCCGCAGGTAAGAGACTCACAAATAGCCGTCACACCCCACCGCCGTCTCACCCCACCGGGCCACAACGATTGGTGCCTTCTCCCACCCATCGGGTGCGGAGAGGCTGGGTACACTACGTTGACCCAGGACTCACAATGCACAATTGTAACAAGCTGGAACCAGGCATCTCAACAACTTCACTTTCGACATCTCAAATTCTTTTCACATACTGAGATCCTTCAAGACCTCTCTTTACCACACAACTTGACCCCGAAGTTTTACCTTCCGAAGCCATAGTTATCATATCATTCTCACGCAACCTCGAGTCTTTGCTCAACACAGTTTTCAAACGTATTACATTCCCACGCTTCCGCTGCGCACTCTGAGGTCTATCTCCTCATATATGCTATAACAATGTCAAGTTGATGTAACAGGAGTCCCATAGTAATCTCCTACCACAACTGACAACCTTCACAATCTGTACCAAATCTTGGCCTGATTCAACTCGAATCATTAAAAGCCATAATCAACACTTCGTTGAGATCCCATACTCCCAACGTTCCCAGAGCTCTATTCTACGATTCAACGCCACGGTAACTGTTCTCCACGGTTCATTATCAAGGTGGCTGCGCTCTAGGGTTCATCGTCACAGTGGCTCCACTCTAGGGTTCATCGTCATGGTGGCTCCACTCTACGCTACTGCACTCGGTGCTTCACTCAGTCCACTGACTGGTCAGCCCCTCCGGTCAGAGTTTTCCGTAGGTAGCCCTTTCCAATCGGATCTCACCGTAGGTAGCCCTTTCCGATCGGATCTCACCGTAGGTAGCCCTTTCCGATCGGATCTCACCGTAGGTAGCCCTTTCCAATCAAAAGTCCCCGTAGGTAGCGTTCTCCGATCCGAATCCTCCATAGATAACTTTCTCTCTGTGCTAGCTTAACAACTAACACTCTCCGAATAACTGATACACATTTCAATTCACTTCCTGTA
Organism: Inga leiocalycina; assembly: GCA_963242795.1. NCBI lineage: Eukaryota > Viridiplantae > Streptophyta > Magnoliopsida > Fabales > Fabaceae > Inga > Inga leiocalycina. The sequence goes on from OY725323.1 coordinate 54,546,492, forward strand.
CCATACCCTGGTACCACAGACCATCATGGTCAAATCCAATTCCTAAGAATCAACCCAGCTATTGAGTCTAATCCTTAGATCACATCTCATCTTTCAAACTTTCAACCTCAGTTGAACTGGGAAATTACTTCCCCCATTTCCACGGAGCATCACAACTCCTATACAAATCCAGATATCTCCGCTAGCCTAAGGCACACCAGCCCCCTAGGTCTTAAGGCTTTTACACACATAAGCTCAGTATAACATTACTACATGTAACATCATACCACTTTGGGTTACATACCCAACATCTAGGTAGGAGCCATGATTAACCTAGAACTTCAATATCAAACACCTCGGAAACCATTTTCCTCGGTTTTCAAATCAGATGATAGGTCTGACTACAATCACCTCCGGGTTTATACCTCAAATTCTCAGACGAATCACTATATCTTTCGATTACACAATGATTCGCCACTCCAGAATAACTACAATGTATACACATATTCCACAAATCTCTTATGTCCACAAGGACAAACCACACATGTGTATACATAATCACCATCACCAAAACATCATCTACCACCAAGGTAGAGATCCAAGAGAGCTATCCTAGCAAATTCCCATACTTGCCAGAAACCTGGCTCTGATACCAAAAATGTAACCCCCTGCCGTAATTATATCCGAAATACGCAATTAAAGTGAAATAGAGACCAATAATAAACAAATAACAAATTGCAAACCCATCTACCAGACGGGGTTTTCATAAATGCCTTTCAAAATCATTGATAACTTGGTCTCACAGTCACATTCCGAATACAATTACTACGCGGAATATCACATTCATGGGAAATCAGAGTACACAATATAATCCCGGCAATCCCAGGTTCCATACATTAACTCATGCACACATACAATGACAAATCTATAAGCTCAATGCTTCGAACGATACACATATGGCCATAACATATATTGAAACATAGCTTCAAATCATTCATACATGTTCCACATAATCAAGCAAAGCAATAACATGCATCAACACATTAATACAATTATCAGAGCATGCAGGAGAGATAAGTTCCCTACCTCCAGTCTTTTCTCCTCGATTTGCGTGCCAGCAACTCGGGGCTTCACATTCGATCCTACAATGTCAAATGTACTATTTAGACACTTCCATAGTGTTTCTGGGGGTTATATGATTCTATCTTGAAAATTTACCAAAATACCCCCGGGACCCCGGCCCGGCCCCGCCGTACCCGGTCCGGCTGTACTTTTCCCGAAATTTTGACATGGGCTATTCTGACATATTTTCGCCCAAGGAATCCATTTCCGGACTCGGAATTATCAAATTCAATGTCAAATTACGAAATTGCCCTTGGCAGCCCTACTTTTAGGTTTTTAGGGGCGTTTCCGTAATTATGCTTTCTCGGCCTTTTCCGAAAAAGTGCCCAACTGTAACCCCACCTAATTTTCCCTCCTGAACTCAATGGAATCATCAAATCATTGAAAATCCAACTCTAAGACCCATTTATAGCCCAGACCGAAATATATGGGTTTTCTAGGGAAAATCAGGGTTTTTCGGTTTCGGCTCCGTAAACACGTTCCTTTCTACTCCTAACCACTTTATTGACTATCCCATTAGGTTAAAACTACCATTTAGTATCAATTTGGGCAGCATAACAGCCCCTACAACCCATTTCCATAAATTAAAACCAACGGCAATCCGGCGAAATTTCACCGATTAAATTGCCCACAGTAGCTAGAATAGTCAATATACAAGAGTTTGGAAGTTACCTCAAGCTCCCACTAGCTTTTCTCAAAGATGGCTGAAACCCTAGCTCTCTTGAACACCAAATTTGAGCTTCCAACCCTTGAATCACATAGAAGAATAGCTTAGGAGTGGAGTTATACACGTTAGGAGCTAGATCGTCGGAGAAATCGGCTTACCTTGCGAGTTCTCTTCCTCTTCTCTCTCTAAAACTCCCTCTCTCTCTTTCTCCATGCTGCTGCACGGTTTTTGGCTGATGGAGGAAGATGATGATGACTTTATAACATTTAGCTTATGTCATCTTTAATTATGATGATGTCATAATTCCAAAATTGGCATTTTCGGATTTTCTGGCAGATTTTCTGCCCAATCTTTGAAAAATCATAACTAATTCTAGAAAAATCAAAATGAGGTGATCCCAAAGCCAAATGAAAGGTATTTAAGTCCTCTTCATTGGAAAAATATTTACCAATACTAGAAATCACCAAAAAATTCCAGAATTACACAAATGTCATCACTGCCCCAAAACAGAGTCCATTTTCGACCTCAAACTTTGGACAGTCATATCTCCTAGTTCCCAACATGAAATGGCACAAATTATATGTCCATTTTGAAGCTTTGGGTGTGAAATTTAAGACTGGAAAGTTGCATAATTTTCTGACATCATTTGCCTATTAAAAACGTTCACACGAGAAGACTGCTCAGACAGAATTCACACTGGACAACATTTCTAGTTTTGCAACCAATGTGTCCAATCCAATTTAAATCAATTCCAATGATTAAATACCACAACATGACACCATTTCCATCACAATACCCCATTCAATTATTCCCTCTATTCTAAGTCAATTTGGATGTTAATCCACAATTGAACTCAAATACAGGGTTTTGGCGTTGCTCATAACACAAGTGACTACAATCCACTTTATATTCTCTAAAAAGGTTCATTAATCACTAACCACGTCCACTTTTGTAGTCATTAACTCCTAATCACAATTTGGGATCTTGCTAAACCGGGGCTTAGCAATCCACTAATCTCAGGCTTATTCTCTAGCCTCGAGTCTCAAAATTTGGGGTGTTACATTTCTCCCCCCGTTCAATAAATTTCGTCCTCGAAATTTGTCATACCACTTAATCCAAAAACTACGGATGCTTCTTCACGACAGCTTCCGTTTCACAATTCATTTCATATTGGGATGGTCCCTTCTAGACCACCTACACAATGGAGCGTCTCAACTTGATTCTTGTAAGAATCTTAAACCATAAATGCAACCCTAGTTGCCATAACCTGCAATCGGCCCATATCACGATTGCTATACAACCACAATCATCATACTATTTCCAAACAAATGCAATCGCCTCCACATACGATTGCCACACACTCTATCACAACATAACCACAATCATCGCAAGGCCTCCTCATTCATGAGTGGCTAGCGCATCTCAGTATTCGGTGACTCTAATTCACAATACCCCATTCAATTATTCCCTCTATTCTAAGTCAATTTGGATGTTAATCCACAATTGAACTCAAATACAGGGTTTTGGCGTTGCTCATAACACAAGTGACTACAATCCACTTTATATTCTCTAAAAAGGTTCATTAATCACTAACCACGTCCACTTTTGTAGTCATTAACTCCTAATCACAATTTGGGATCTTGCTAAACCGGGGCTTAGCAATCCACTAATCTCAGGCTTATTCTCTAGCCTCGAGTCTCAAAATTTGGGGTGTTACACATACCAAGTTTAGCAACCAGTGTGCTAAGTATTAGCCCTTCGGGTAGAATGTATCAAAATATAGACAAATAGTACCATTTGGTGGGCCTCAATATGAGTGCAGCAATCCTAAGTAAAACCGAAGCAAAGTCTTATGGGAACACTGATAAAGTAGCTTTATTAAAGTAACTTTGTTAAAGTAGCTTTAATAAAGTAAGTAATGATGGCATAACTTTTGTGTTGAACAAATAAGAAGATGACACATGTCCCTTGATCATAAGAATACACTGTTTATCTTTTGTGTTGGATAAATGATAAGATGACATGTGTCCCTTGTAATTACTACTACTTTATGACTTTTGAGTTGGTACTCTGGGAAGGTGCCACCTAGCCTTTGAATTAGGGGAATCCACTAGTCCCCGTCTCGGTGAGGTACTTGACTTTCCTGAACACTAAACCCGAGAGTCAGAGGAATTCATCAGGTTTATCTTCCCTAGACCAAAAAGGATAACCTAAAGAAAGAGAGAAAGAGAAAAGAAGAGGCTTAAAGGACACTTGTCACACTATGGCACCATTAGATCAAAAGATCAAGAAACATGGAAAAAATCCAACACCTCCCCTTCCTTTTAATAAATTCAGCCAACATGGAGAAAGGAAAGATAAAATAGAGAAAATAGAAGAAGAGAGAAGGTGGATGAATAGTGTTGTGCTCTTGAGCTTTAGAGCTGATTTCACCTCTGATTCGGCGTTTCTAGTTATCAGAGTCTTCTCCAATATTGTTCTTATCATGCCCTTACCTTGTTTTAACTTTTTTTTTCAGAGTATTCATGGAAAATGATATGTGGTTCAGTGGGCAACATAGGAATAACATGAATATGCTGATAATAAGTGCATGATTACATAAATTCCCCATAGGGTTTCTTATATGATCAATACCATCAATGTAGCCACACAGGGCTAGTTAGGTATCTAAACCTATCCCTGTGAAACTGAGACATCTTCTCGTCTTTGTTCTATCACTGCAATCCCCTCATATGGTTCTCTGCATTGATTTCAGCATATCTTCTATCTTCTCATGTCTAAATTGTTGTAGGGGAGGGTGAGATTCGAGAGAATCTCAATAGGAAAACAATACCAATATGCATGTATGATAAATGTTTAATGCATAACATGCTTGAATCACATAACTCATGCTCATATAATGATAAATCTGTAAGCTCAATGCTTCAAACAGTATACTTATGGCCATAGCATAAATTGAAACATGGCTTCAAATCATTCATACATGTTTCATATAATCAAGCAAAGCAATAACATGCATCAACACAATAACACAAATAGCATATACATGTAGGAGAGGTAAGTTGGACCTTAACCTTTTTCTGCCTCAAAATTTATGCCTCGTAAAGCATGCCAACAACTCGAGCCTTATATTCGATCCTAAAATGCCAAAGGTATCGTTCAGACACTTCCATAGTGTTCCTAGGGGTTATATGAGTCTATTGTGAAAATTTACTAAAATGTTCGCGGGGACCCAGCCTGACCCCGTAATACCCCTCCGGCTATACTTTTCCTGAAATTCTATCCTAAGCTATCCAAACATATTTTGGCCCAAGGAATTAATTTCCGGACACATAATTATCAAATTCAATTTCAAATTACAACATTACCCTTGGCAACCCCACTTTAAAGGTTTCAGGGTTGTTTTCGTAATTATGCTTTTTCAGGCTTTTCCGAAAAAATGACCAACTGTAACCCCACCTAATTTTGCTTATGAACTCAATGGACAATCAAACAATTGAAAATCCAACTCTATCCGTCAGATCTAGCCCTAGCCAAAAATCTTGGTATACTTTGGGAATAATCAGTGTTTTTCGGTTTCGGCTCCATAAAAGTTCCTTTCTACTTCTAACTACTTTATTGACTATTCCATTATGTTACAACTATCATTTAGTACCAATTTAGGCAGCATAGCATTCCCACACACCCATTTTCCATTTTCAAAACCAATGTCAATCGGTCAAAATTTCACCGGTTAAATTATCCTCAACGGCCAGAATAGTCAATAAACAAGAGTATGGAAGTTACCTCAAGCTCCCACTAGCTTTTCCTCTTCTTGGTAGAAAACCCTAACCTTCACACATCCAAAGATGGCTTCTTAACCTTAAATCACATAGAATATGGTTGCACTTCCTCTCTCTAAATGTTGAACTTTACGTCAGTTTATGGGACTTGGAGGAAGAAGATGATGTTAAAATATTATATCCCATATTTACTTTATGCCTTTTTAATTATTGAATCAAGTAAATTTCCAAAAATTGGACTTTTATGCACATAAAGCCCCATTGAACTTGTACATAATATTTCCCACTTTAGTCAGCCCAATTTCATGTCCCAAATCCTATATGACAGGCTGAATGGGCTGATATGCATTTGTTTCAAAATTACATAATTTCCTATCACAAATTTTCCCATTTTCAGATTTATGTAAATCCTGGCTAATTTTCTGCCTAAACTTTGAAAAATCATAACTAATTCTACAAAAATTGAAATGGACTAATTCCAAAGACTATATAACCTTTATTTAGTATAGTTTCAAGGATAAATATAGAATTTTGCTAGCTAGAATCACAAAATTCCCAGAATTTCAATCTTTGCATACTATTCCAGAAAGTTCATAGTTTTTTGATGCTGACTTAAAAAATTCATAACTTTTTGTATACAGATCTAATTGATTCATATAACCTATCAAATTAAAGCTTATGATGTCTACTTCATCCTGAAAATCTCATAATTTTTGTTCATCATTTGGTGTTCCAAAACCTCATGACAAGCTCACTATCTTATAGGCATTTCCACCAAAAACATAATTACTTTCTCCACAATTCACCATTTTACTTTCTTCAATACCCCAAAGATATAAGAATCATTAGGGAATAAATTTGGGCTCTTGCTAAACTGGGGCTTAGCAATCCACTTATTTAAGGCTTATTCTCTAGCCTCAAATCTCGAAATTTAGGGTATTACAGTTCCTCTCAGTGAGAGCAACATATTATTTATCAGAGGTATTTGGTGCCATATACAAGGTGGAGGTGCTGCCAAAATCATGAACTGGGAAATGGAATCATGTAGAGGTTCATATAAGCTTTGATTTGAACCGAATATCTTGAGTTTTCTTGAACTTCTTTGGCTACTAAGATTTCAGTAAACTTGATAAAATAAGAATTTATGATGTTATGATGATGAATATAGTGATGTATGAAGTTTAATGGTGATATTATAGTGGTTTAGTGGTTAAATTTGCAAATTGATTATTGTTGGCTTAAGAGTGGGTTTTCGATCTGGGCCAGAACATGAAGAAAGAGAATGATTTTAAGGTTACCAATGACTTCTACACAAAATATTGTGTAGGAATAGCCTATGATCATGATTTTGAAGGGTTGGATTGAAAACCTAAAAATTGGAACTTTAAGGTAGTTGTTGCCATATTTCATTTTTAGGAGGCAGTTTGCTTGTGATGAGTTTTTGAATGATCAAACCTTGTCCAATGGCTATGAAAATTTCTAAATTTAGAGTAGACATCATAAGATTTAATTTTATATATAATGTGTCATTTGGGTTTGTAGATTATGAGATATGAATTTTTGAAAATAGCCATTGAATATGGAATGTTTTCTATGGCAGTGAGGATTAATTGGAGATTCTGGAACTGTGTGCTCATAATAGGCATAAGAAGATATTTTTAGTTTAAAACAGACTTAAAGAGTTTCATATAGGACTTTGAACCACTGCATTTGCATTTTCCTAGATTAAGTTATGTTTTTTCAAAGTTGGGTGAAAAATCTGGCATCTAGGTGTACCACAAATTTATGGCACTTAAGGTAATTTGGGACAAATATGGGTCCAAAGATAAGACACATGTCTTAGAGGCTAATGTATCCATATAGGATATTCATTTGTCATGGAACTTATGATGTGGCTATATATCTTGGCCATGAGATGGCAAATAAGAGGGATGGAAGAGTCTTCAAGCAACTTTAATGGCTATAATGATGTGGCTATATATCTTAAGCCATGAGATGGCCAAGAAGAGGAATGGAAGAATCTTCAAGAAACTTCAATAATTGGAAGGAAAGATACAAGAGGAGGACTCAAAGCCAAGAGGTGTGATGAATGAAACATTAAGTATGTAGATATGTCATTATGTTAGCATTATTGGAAATTGTGCTATAAGGGCCAATCATTGTACTTTAAACATTGTTATTCAATGAACTTCTCTATTTTGTTATCATATTATTTGCATGTTCACTGTAATAACTATCCTTTTATAAATCATAATTATTGTCCTAAATGTCTGTGGTCTATAATCTATGTGAGAGCAAAGAAAAAATAAGACCAGTATGACTTTAAAGAGGTATAGAGATACAAACCAAAGTCCTAGGCACTTGTAAGAGTACAAGGTGTTAGACCGACCTGCTATGAGAAAGCTAAATGGATCAAGTCATAAGCCTGTCTCATGTATAATTACGTCACTATACCCCTTTAACTTGAGATCATCATGGATTTCTACATAAAAGTCACTCAGCTTTTGACTTAGTCAAAGTCACCTTTGACTGGGTGATGGTAAAGGCTATATTTGGGCTTGGTGGTTTTCATGCAAAGGAATGTGAATGGTCAAGATGGAATTTGTCCCTCACATTAGTAGAGAGATATTACTAAGCCTATCGATGAGTGAGTTTGAGAAATGTATGGCCATACTATGATGGAAAGGAGTTTCCATTTCTATCATGAGACTACTCAGGGATCGAGGAAGTATTGGTCAGGAATAGGAGGATGACATTCTGCATGTCTTATCCTTGGCTGAAATATCATGTGACAAAAGGGATGTGATATGGTTGTATGACAGGTTGCATCGGTTTATTGATGATCATATGAATTGGGTAGTCGTTATGTCTTGCTAGAGGTCACTTACGACTTATATGGGTTAGTATAGTCCTTGGCCCACTGCCAACTTCATATGAGGCTATAAGGTTCCACATAAAAATAGCCCAACAAGAGCTATAATGTCTTGATTTATTGAATCTAAGATATGTCTAGATTTAATTAATGAGTGTTTAATCTATGGTGGACGAATATATATATGTACAAAAAGAAAATTAATAATATTATATATACATATATGTATGTATTTTTGACATACATATATATACATATATGATAATAGTATTATATTGCGTTAGTTTTAAATTTCATTTTATCTGATAAATTAAATTTAATAACTAACATAATAAGGACATAATATCTCGGATTTAATTTATAAAGATAAATTAAATCTATTTTCATTAGCTCTTTATTCAGATTAAACAAATAAGTTAAATTAAAATTATTGACCAGATTCAATTAAACCATATTTATTTAATTTCCTTATCAAAAGATAATTAACTGTTAATTAATATGATATGAATTTTGAAATAATTAAGAATAATTTTAAAAATCCAATATCCATCAAAAAATAGAAAGCTCTGAGTAGTTATTTAAAAGTGTGAGCTCGGGTTTTCTACGAATGATGGAAGATAGATAGAGCCGTGAGAAAATAAAACCCTAAAGAGGGACATCGGTGGCACTAGCACGTTCTTCATGTTGGATTCCTATTTGTGTAGATGCTGGTAGAGGAAGCTGATATGAGTTGTTAGCTCCTTGAGATCGAAAAGAAAGACTGAACACATAAGAAAGGTACATTTCTCAACTGCTAGATTTAAACGTAGTTCACATATTAGCAGTATGGATTAGAAAACTTCTGAATTTTAATTTTCTATTGTGCCTTCCAATCCCAATAGTGTCATCAAAGCTAGGTCAATTGTGCGTTTAAGTTCAGTTTAAGTGCTTATTGTGTGCTTATATATGTGATATATAAGTTGTATATTATTTATCAAGATTGATGGGATCCGAGAAAGTCTGTTGTGATTGATGGTGATTAATTGTCACAACAAAAAAATAAAGTCTGAGAAATGCTACATTTGGTGATCGATAGAGACAGTAAATTAAAAGAAGTTAATTTTTAATTAAAAATTAGGTAAGAGTTAGATAAAATAAAGTTTAGAGAATATAAGGGAAATTAAAGAAATTATCAATCTTCTCCTCTAATCATATGGTCTATTACTAATATACGGTTTCTCAGACCTACCCTTCCCTTAGAATTATGATCACATGAACTATCCTCTAAAGCACTCCCGATCTTCTTGTTTTCCTTCCTCTTTTGTTAGAGGAGGACTGAGGAGTATAGGTTCGATAGCTATACCGCCGTGGCGAACTATTCCTAGCGCGACATAATCATAACATTTGTTACTTTTCATATTGTATGAATTGTTATTTGTTGTGGTTATAATTTCTAAAATTGTTTGGGTATGGTGAACAATATGGCTCTAGTTTTATAAGGGTTGTAAATTTTTCAAATAAGGCCTACGTGTCGTGCCTTCCTCTATATAGTTTGGATGTACATTCTATTCTAATCTTACTCCCCATGTATGTTTAAACAAGGTTTCTCAATGTATTTTCTTTTCTTACTAGAGAGGTCCTTTTATTAGCTTGAGAAGATTTCAGCTAGGTGAGTCATATTGTGTCACGTTTAAATTATATTTTGTTTGATTAGATCATTACATGCATATTTTACATATATATGTATATTTGTATGAGATACAACCGTGATATATGTATTCATATAAACAAAATAATTAATTAAGCCCTTTAAATGAAATCTTAAGTCATAATGCTGCCAATTGATAAATACTTGTCAAAACCTAGATCGCTCATTGTAGGTTCTACCAAAGTGGATGCATTTGAGTTATCTTGGCAAGACAAGCATGAGTAATGGTGCTACTCACAAAGATTCATTATTGTTTTGACTTCATTGAGATTAACAAAATGGTTTTGGATCTCGAGGCATTAGATGAGATTAGACATGCTGAATCATATGATGATTGAATCCCATAAAGATTTAAGAGTTACAAGTGATGTAATTGGTAAAGAAGTTATCTACTTAAATAATTTGATTTAAGCGTCCTGCCAAAGCAGACTTAAATTTAAGTCAAATTGGATCTTAGCCCACTAATTATTACATTAGGGGTTGTTAATTTAGTGAGAAGTTACTAACTATCTTTTCATATTTATTTTAAAATCATGTCAACTAGTAATACTGCTACACTATCATTGCTATCAGTTCTTGAGAAGGACAAACTCAATGGGACAAACTTTCTTGACTAGTTCAGAAACTTGAGAATTGTTCTCAAGAAGGAAAGAAAAGCATATGTCCTAAATCAATCCATTCTTGAGGAGCCTATAGCCAATGCTCCAAGAGATCAGAAAGATGCTTATACGAAGCATAAGGAAGACTCTGAGATATAGGTTGCTTATTGCTTGCCACTATGGTTTTAGAGCTCCAAAGAGATCTTGAACTTATGGAGGCTCATGAGATGATTGTGCATCTCAAGGAAATGTTCTAGTAACAGATAAGGCAAGAAAGGTATGAGACCACAAAGGCCTTACATTCTGGTAAGATGGCTGAGGGTGCATTAGTTAGTGCTCACGTGTTAAAGATGAAAGGCTACATTAATCACCATGAGAGGCTTGGATTTCCTATGAGCCAGGAGTTAGCTACATATTTGATCTTGAACACACTCCCGAAAAGTTATGACCAGTTTGTCATGAACTACAACATAAACAACATGGAGAAATCAATTTTTGTACTACATGGGCTATTTAAGAGTATAAGGTGATGGACCAACCTGCTATGAGAAAGCTGTTATATCGGCAGGTACAGCTGAAGAATTTTAAAATTTACGCCGATCCAAATTGAGGATCTATCAACGACGTTTGAACCGAGTTAGAAAGATTCATACCTTTTTCAACTCAGGGTTTTTGATCTCTAGGAGCCAACACATCAAGTATGCTCCTTCTACCGATATCCACACGAATGTTCTCCAACACAAACTACGTGATAGCGCCTCCAATGTCTCCTAGGGTTTCCCTTGCGGCTCTAAATTCTCATCCGTGTATTAGTATATCTGCTCTATCAAGTTTATAACCTATGAGAGCTATATTCGAATTTCAAAATTAATCTTTATTAATTTTGAAATTAATTAAAAATTAATTATCTTGATAGGCTAATTAAATAAATTAAGTTTAAATTAAATATGTCTAATAGTTTTAATGTAATCTATTTAATTTGATTTATCTTCATAAATTAAATCTGAGATACTATATCTCTATCATATTAGCTATTAAATTTAATTTTTCTTAATAAAATTAAATTTAAAACTAACACAATATAATAATATCATATAATATATATACATATATAGAAAATATGTATTTCGAAAATACATATATATATAATATTATTAACGAATTTTATATTATATATATATAAATATAAAATTCATCCACCTTAGATTAAACATTATCTCATATTGAGCCATTCTTGTGTGTGACCTGGTAGGCCTATAAGAAATTGGCAGTGGGCCAATAACTGTACTAACCCACAAGTTATAAGCGGCCTCTAGTAAGACATTATGACTACCAAATTCATATGAAGATCATTAACACGATGCAACCTGTCATACAACCATGTCACGTCCCTTTTGTCACATGATATATCGGTCAAGGATAAGGCATGGATAATGTTATCCTCTTATTCCTGACTATTACTATTTTGATTCCTGAGTAGTCTGACAATAGAAATGGAAACTCCTTTCCATCGTTATATGGCCACACATTTCTCATACTCACAGATCGAGGGGCCTAGTAATATTTCTCTACTAATGTGAGGGACAAATTCTATTTTGATCATTCATATTCCTTTGCATGAAAAGCCACCAAGCTCGATTATAGCCTTTATCATCACCCAGTCAAAAGTGACTTTTGACTAGTTCAAAGCTTAGCAACTCTCATGTAGGAATCCATGATGACCTCAGGGTAAAGGTCATTGCGATATGGTTATACATCAGAAAAGCTTATGACTTAATGCATGTAGCTTTCTTATAGTGGATCAGTCCAGCATCTTGTACTCTTACAAGTGCCTAAGACTTTGATTCATATCCCCATATCTTATAAAAGTCATACTGGTCTTGCTTCATCTCTGCTCCAGCATAGAAGACCTACCAGGGACATTTTAGGACAATCTTTATGATTTATCCTAGGATACAATTATCACATTTAACATGTAAATAATATGATAATAGAATGGAGAAATTTCATTAAATTAATAATGTTTAATGTATAATGATTGGCCTTTAGGGCACAATTTCCAACAAAAGCTGTATAGATCAAGTCATAAGCTTGTCTCATGTATAACCATGTCACTATGCCCCTTTGACCTGATATCATCATGGATTCCTACATGAGAGTTGCTTAGCTCTGACCTAGTCAAAAGTCATCTTTGACTGGGTGATGATAAAGGCTTTGCTCGGGCTTGGTGGTTTTCATGTAGAGGAATGTGAATGGTCATGATGGAATTTGTCCCTTACATTAGTAGAGAGATATTACTGGGCCCCTCGATAAGTGAGTCTCAAAATGTATGGCCATATTACGATAAAAAGGAGTTTACATTTCTATAGTTAGACTACATAGGGATCGAGAAAGAAATGGTCAGGAATAGGAGGATGGCATTCTCCATGCCTCATCCTTGACTGAAATTTCATGTGGCAAAAGGGATGTGATATGGTTGTATGACAGGTTGCATCAGTTTATCGATCCTCATATGAATTGAGTAGTCGTTATGCCTTCCTTGAGGCCGCTTACAACTTGTTGTTTAGTATAGTCATTGGCCCATTGCCAACTTCATATGAGCCTATAAGGTCACAAACAAAAATAGCTCAACACAAGCAATAATGTCCAGATTCATTGAATCTAAGATATGTCTAGATTTAATGAACGTAGTTGTTAATCTAGGGTGGACGAATATATATATTCAAAAAGAAAGTTAATAATATTATATATACATATATGTATTTTTGAAATACATACATATATATATATTATGATAAAATTATTATATTGTGCGAGTTTTATTTGATAAATTAAAATTAATAACTAACATGATAAGGACATAATATATTGGATTTAATTTATAAAGATAAATTAAATCTATTTCTATTAGCTCTTTATTCAGATTAAATAAATAGGTTAAATTAAAACTGTTGGACATATTTAATTAAACCATGTTTATTTAATTTGCTTATAAAAAGACAATTAAGTGTTAATTTATATTATATGGATTTCAAAATAAATTAAGATTTATTTTAAAAATCCAATATCCATCCTAAAATTGAAAGCCCTAACTATTTATTTAAAAGTGTGAGCTAGGGTTTTGTATGGATGATGGAAGATAGATAAAGAGCCGTGAGAAAAGAAAACTCTAGAGAAGGATGTTGGTGGTGCTAGCATGTTGTTCATGTTGGATTCCTATTTGTGTGGATATCAGTAGAGGGAGCTAACCCAAGTTGTTAGCTCCTTGAGATTGAAAAGAAAGACTGAACACATAAGAAAGGTACATTTCTCTACTACTCGATTTAAATGTCGTTGACATATCCGCAGTAGGGATTGGAAAACTTTTGAATTTTGATTATCTGCTGTGCCTACCAATCCTAACAAGCTTCAGCTTATATAAGGCAAGCATGTTATACACTAGCACTTATTTTGCATGTATTGTTGGTATTGTTTGCTACTGAGATTCCCCTGAATCTCACCCTTCCTCAACCAACCATATAGGCACGTGAGCATAGAAGAGGAATTAAAAATTATATGCTAGAAGAAGAAGTTGTAGTGAAAGGTTGAAGATTAGTATGTGCTAATCTGTTATATAAATATTAACATTTGAAGTGGTTAAATGTATAACCTGCATGATGGATGAATTGACTTCTTAAGCATGATAATTGAACTAGGAATGAGTAATTAATAGTTTGAGCCAATTAGTTAAGTAAGCAAAGCAATTTAATGAGCAAAGAAATACTCTGATAGTAATGAATGGAGCGAAGTTAGTAACCCTGTTAATAAAAATAAACAATATGAGAAATATGTCTTACTAAATGAATAGTGATTCTGTAAGAAAAAGTGTAAGTTTGGGTTTAGCGGCTGTAACTGACGTTTCCTCCTAAGCGTATTGCTTATGCAATGCATAATAAAGGGGTCTAGAGATGGGTGTTATACCCAAAGCATGCAAAATAAAACATCCTATAATAAGCGTCTGGCAAACACGGGATACTCTAGTCCAATATTGTAGAGTTAGTATTCCGGCCATATAGCCCAGAGTGTTCACCCCCGTACAAGTTGCACATCGGGTCTTACCGTAGTCTGGCAGCCCTGGGTCTATACCTCATGCAAACTTGTTCACCAGGTCTGATTGCCACAAGCTTCTACCCCATATAGGATTCAGTATAATTATAGGACTCTCAAGTACAATACCTCAGCGCTAGTCATATAGGCCATACAGCCTCCTCGGGTGTCCACTCGGTACACTCAGAATGCATAACAGGTCTTACTATAACTCCCTGCCTTACAATCAGTAATTATGATTCGAAAATGCGTAATTAAATGAATTAGAGACAAACGGATAATCAAAAGCTCATTTAAATCCCATTTTCACGATAGGGATTTCACAAATTCCCTTCACAATCCAATTAACCTGGTCTCATATCCAAATTTTTTAATATAACTACCTTGCGCAGTTAAATCACATTTATACATATCAGAGTATACAACAAAAAACCCAGCAACCCCCAGGGTTCATATATTAACTATGGGTTTACAACGCATATTCTTCCATTTACAATTTCCCATTTAGGGGATTACATAAACTACTTAAGTATTTACATCCATAATATATACAGTAATCCCACCAAAATTCGATAACCAACAACCAAAATTTAAACATCCCTAAGGAGTCCTAGCCTTTCGGCCTTCGCATCCACAACGAATTGCGCATACTATAATTCACATACTATAAAAGTAGAGAGACCAGCATCACTCCCTATGACGGCTCACGCTGACATGCGCATACTATAATTCACATAGCCTTATGGCTTATAAATTGCCTTTTGGCTTCCACATAGCCACGGCTTTTGCCTAGCCTTTCGGCCTTCGCATCCACAACGAATTCATTGTCATACCATACCCTCATCCTCTTTCACCGCTAGGGATGCACATAGCCCTCACCTAAACCATTGGAAGCTACCGGAGGACTATTGGTATGGCGATGCAACTCGAAGGAATATACATAATTCAAGTGAGGACGCGCTCGAGTGAAACTTCTAGGTGGCTACTAAAAGGCTAAACATATGCCTAAAGGGTTAGGAAAAACTTGATGGATGATGCGCTCGAGTGACGAGATGACTTGCACTCGAGTGAGGACGGCTCACTCATACGAGTGCTTGACAGAGAGCAACGATAGAGACAGAAAATAATCACTGCACCCGAGTTCTGAACTCAACACTCAAGTGGTAGCCTCATACTTACCTAAGTCCTATAAAGCGAGGCACAGAAAATGACTACCCAAGAGCAAAGGGAATATTAAAATAGGAAGTGCCCTCGAGCAACAACTTTAGTACCCGAGTGACGGCATAACACTTGCAAGTGCTAACATATACTCTCGACAAATTGGCTACGAGAGTTACCCAGAGACTTAGGCTCATAGTGCAAAACGCACAAATACTTGAGTGATACGAGGCGCACTCGAGTGAGGTCCCATAGTACTCGCAAGTTAGGAAATGCACTCTTGCTTTTAGTAGGGAAATACAACTAAAACTAAAGGAAAAGAGAAAATATGATGCTACACTCGAGTAAGGCTCTATCAAAAGCCAAAATGTAGCAGATAAAAGAATTTTTGAAATCTTAACTAATGTGTCCAATGGCCCCTAAAATCAACAATTAAACATTTTCCTACATAAATTTTCATACGGAACCCATTGGAAACACCAAAACAACAAAATTCTCATCACAATGACACATTCCATACTTCTAAACACATTGCAATCACCATACTTACTAAAACACCCAAACATATCTTATTATCTTCTCATTCTTCATTCATGCGCCCCCTACCCTTAGGACATGTTTTAAGCTTTGTCATATAATCAAGCTTAAATGCTGGGTTTAGGCACTAATTATAACACATTAGAATCATCATTCACATTTCATTCTCCAAAAGTGTTTATTTAACAATAATTACATCCACTTTTGAAGTCATTAGCCCTTAATCCTATTTAAGGGCATTAGAATTCTCCCTATGTAAAATAAATTTTGCCCTCGAAAATTGCGATACAACGTGTGCCATAAACTCTGGATAACATCTTCACATATCTTCTTCTGCTTCCCAAGTTGCTTCTCTCAGAGTCATTCCCTTCCATATCACCTTCACAAACAGAATACTTTGGTGATTGAGCTGTCATTCCTCTCGATCAATAATCTGCTTTGGCTCTACCACATATACGAAGTTGTCTTGTAACTCGACTTCTTCATATTCAATAATGTGACATGGATCTGGTTGGTACTTCTTCAGTTGGGAAATGTGAAACACATCATAGAGCATGCTTAAGTTTGGGGGTAGGGCTACTCGATAAGCAACAAGCCCAATTATCATAAGAATCTCAAAAGGACCTATATACCTCAGGCTTAGCTTCTTTGCTTGATGGCTCTTCCGATACCAGTGACTAGAGGTCTTCTCCTATTATTAGCGTAGCTTTTCTGTTGAATCTATGTTGCAAGAAGCCTCTTTTGAATGATTCAAATATGTGCTGAGGACTGATCAACAAGTTTCGGCTCACATGATAGCTATTGTTATAAGCGAACTCGGCAAGTGGAAGAAAGTAGTCCAATTCTCTTTAAATTCGAGGACACATGCTTGCAACATATCCTCCAGCGTATGAATATTCCTCTCTAACTGTCCATTTGTCTGAGGATGATAGGCCATACTGAATCTCAGCTCAGGACCCAGAGCCTCATGCAAGGCCCTCCAACATCGTGAGGTGAATTGGGGATCCCATGTCAGAAATAATGTTCTTCGATATGCCATGAAGCTTCACAATCTCCTGTATGTAAATATCTACTAGTTTGTCCGGAGAGTAACTAGCATTGATCATTATGAAGTGTGCCGACTTCATTAACTGGTCAAAAATCACCCCGATCGCATCATAGTTCTTGTTCTTAGGCAGTCGTACAACAAGGTCCATGGTCACACTTTCCTATTTCCATTCTAGAATCTCATGACTCTACAGTAAACCTGGTGGCCTTTGGTACTCGATCTTTACTCTGTAACAAGTAAGACACTGCACCATGTGTTTTGTCACGTCACTCTTCAATACCGGCCTCCAATACAAAGATTTTAAATTATGGTACATCTTGGTCATACCAGGGGTGAAGAGTACATCGGCTCTTGTGTGCCTCATCTAGGATCTTTTGCCTCAACCCGGCCTTAAGTGGAACAAAAATTCTCTTTTTATAACAAACTAATCTACTAGGTGATAAATCATAGTCCTGAGCTTCTCCCCATTCGATTCTTGCTTGAATAGACTGTACCCTATCATCTTGCCTTTAAGCTTCTTCAATTTCAGCTCTCAAACCACTTTCCCCTTGAGAAACATTGTAATTAGCACAGATGACCTAGTTTGACGTATTCAAATCTCAAAAATCTTCTACTAACTTCCCCTATTGTATCATCATTGCTGCCACAACCACTGTCTTCAGACTAAGAGCATCCGCGACTACATTTGCCTTACCCGGATGATATTTGATTTCCAGGTTGTAGTATTTAATAACTCCATCCAACAACGTTGTCTCATGTTCAATTCTTTCTGAACATATAAATACTTGATACTCTTATGGTCGTAGTATAGTTCTACGTCACATCATACAGATAATGTTGCCACATTATCAATACAAACACAATTGCCGCAAGCTCTAGATCATGGGTGAGATAATTAATTTCATGAGGTCTTAGCTGTCGGGAGACATAGGCTACCACACGTCCTTGCTGTATTAGAACACACCCCAATCCCTACTTACTCACATCACTATACATAATATGAGTCTAGCTGGGATCAGGTATAACCAACACAGGTGCTATAGTCACCCTTTCCTTCAGCTCAACAAAACAATTTGTACAACGCTCATCCGATACGAACGACTGATCCTTTCTTAATAGCTTGGTCATCGGCAAGGCAATACAAGAGAAATTCTGAATGAATCTCTGGTAGTAACCAACAAGACCCAGAAAACTGCGTATCTCAGCAACAATTTATGGCCTTTTCCAGTCCAGTACTACTTCCACTTTACTGGGATCCATAGAGACCCCTTATTACAAGATCGTATGGCCTAAGAATTTTACTTCTGGCGGCCAAAACTCATACTTATTCACCTTAGCATAGATTTGCTTTTTACGCAATATCTCTAAAACAATTCTCAAAAGATGCTCATGCTCTTCTATGCTTTTAGAGTATAACAAAATATCAACAATAAACACAACAACGAATTGGTTAGCCTAAAGAGCATCACCACAAACTCATAATGCCTATATCTTGTTCTGAAAGTAGTTTTCAGTACATCTTCTACTTTCACTGTACCTAATGATAACACGACCTTAGATTAATTTTTGAAAATGCACATGAACCAGATAGTTGGTCTAAAAGGTCATCTATTCAACACAAAAACGTAGACTACAGTCTTTCTTTTTGACAAATAACACTGGAGCTCCCCACAGCGACACCTGGGTCTAATGAACCCTTTCTCAAGCAAGTCTTCAATCTACTTCTTTAACTCCACCATTTCGTTTTGGGCCATATGGTATGGGGCCTTTGATATAGAACCAGATCCAAATATTATCTCAATCAGGAACTGAACTTCCCTTTTTAGAGGTAATCTTTTAAGATCATCCATAAATACCTCAGGGAATTTATTTAAAACGGTTATACTACCAGAGTTTCTTCTGTCTCCTCTTGCACAGAAAAGAACACCAAATACCCTTAGCACCCCTTCTCTAGATATTTCTCAGCTTTAACCGTTGAGAGAAAATTCAAACTGGCATTCACATCCTTAACATTTTGTGAAGTAGGATACACTATCCTCTTATTGCCACAATCAAGTAACACATTATTTATCGGCAACCAATCAAAACCTAATATAACTTCCAATTGATAGAGTGGCAGATAAATCAAGTCTATAGTGGACTCAAGCCCTTGAATAGTTATTACACAATTTATACAAGCTTTAGTGGTCAAAGCTTTGACACCTGTTGGCGTTGACACAATCAAATCAAATGGCAATTTGTGTACATGTAATCTCAGGCATTTCAAGCAATCATACACAATAAAAGAGTGACTTGCACCCGAGTCGAATAAAGCTTGTAATAAATTTCCATTAAGGAGGACTTTACCTATTAGATCAGGGGACTTCCGGGCTTCCTCATGAGTCATAGCGAACACTCTGCCCTGAGTCCTATGTCTCTATTCCACCTATAGCCGCTTACAATCTCTGGAAATGTTCCCCAGTTGTTTATAATTGAAATAGATTATTTGACCCTGACAGGTTCTACCATAATATGGGTTACCACAATGGGGACATAACCACTCAGCTGAGGATTACTGAGGCTTACGGTTTCTAAACAGGTAGGGCTTTTTACCACTGCCCTTAGACGAGGGGAATTCCTGGCCCTTCCGCTTCTGAGAAGTATTACCCTTACTAGGTTCACTGTGGCTACTGGTACCCTTAGCAGGATACAGATCTCTCAGATTATTCTCGGTCATTCTACATTCCTCCACTGCTTTAATAAACTCGGTGTATTAGTAGGGGGCTAATCTCTTTCTTAATTCTTACCTCAACCCATGAATGAGCATATCAAAACTCCATTCCTCATCATCCATATGCCACAGATAAGAGGAATACCTGGCCATCCATATGAAACGGGATAGATAGTCGTTGAAGGTCTTTGTATCACCTTGCTTAATTAATAGGAATTTAGTTTCCTTCTCAAGCCGCGCCAACTTAGGAAAGTATTTTTCATTGAACTACTGCTGAAACAATTCCCAAGTCAGTGGCATATTTTTGTTCCGTAGCGTTAGGGCGATATTCCGCCACCAACGATTGTCATCTCCTCCAAACTTATATATTGCCAGGCTTGCCTTCACTAGCTGGTTCAACTAATCTTCTGCTTCTTAGGGATCAAACCTTCCCGTGAATAGTAGAGGTAGGTGTTTGCAAAACTGTGAGACCCAATATTGCAAATCTCTTTCTTCTCTAACTGAAAACCTATGTGATTCTTAGTTTGGTTCGATGTGAGGAGGTGACTCTAGTGGTCATGCTAACCCTTCTGTAGTTTCTTCTGGTTTTGTCTCTTCTTCGGTCTCCTCCTAGTGGACTTGACCCGATCTTCATTTTGTTTGACTCTCTCTTCTCTGAGCTCTTCTTATCTCATTAATCATATCCCTCTATTCTCTAATTAGACCCATTATTTCTCATATAGTATCCGGTGGATTATCATTGACTACTTCTACCTCAGCATCTACACATTTGATTTTCGGACAAGCCATTATATCTTTCAATCCTACAATGATTTACCACATCAATATCACAGATAATGTATACACATTGTCCAAAAATCACATATACATCAACAACAACAGAGCATACATGTGTATACACAACAATTAAAAAAAGTTAGCTTTTATCACAAAGGCAACTATCCTAGCAAACTCTACCCTTGCCAGGAACTCTAGCTCTGATACCACAAATGTAACCCCCTACCTTACAATAAGTAATTATGATTTGAAAATGTGTAGTTAAATCAATTAGAGAAAAACAAATAATCAAAAAATCATTTAAATCCCATTTTCACGATAGGGATTTCACAAATTCCCTTCACAATCCAATTAACCTTGTCTCATATCCAAATTTTTGAATATAACTACCCTCCGCAGTTAAATCTCATTTATACATATCAGAGTGTACAACAAAAATCCTGGCAACCCCCAGGTTTCAAATATTAAGGTTTTACATGGTACATTCGTCCATTTTACAATTTCCCATTTAGGTGATTACATAAACTACTTAAGTATTTACATCCATAATATATACAGTAATCCCAGCCAAAATTCGATAACCAACAGCCAAAATTTAAACATCCCTAAGGAGTCCTAGCTGTCCATCGTTGTATGTTTCCTTTTGTAGCTACTTGCCTTGTCTAAAGGTTAGTCAATAGAAAGAGTGAGATTCAAGGGAATCCTAGTAGTAGCAAATCACTCATACCGCATAAAATCACATAGCATGTAAATAAATCATTAAGCAGCAAGCAGCACGAACACAATATATACATGCTCTCACATATACACATTGCCTTCAAGGTATTCACATTTGTAATGATATATTAATAGCCGAAGTAGAGATGACGAATGTCACTCCCTATGACGGCTCACGCTGACATGCGCATGCTGTAATTCACATAGCCTTACGGCTTACAAATTGCCTTTCACCTTCTATATAGCCTATAGCTTTCACCTAGCCTTTCAGCATCTAATCCATAATGAATTCATTGTCACACCCTAACCTCATCCTCTTTCACCGCTGGGGATGAACATAGCCCTCACTCGAACAGTTGTAGCTAGTGGAGGACTATTGGCATAGGATGTAGCTCGAAAGATTATAGACAATTCAATGACATTTCAAACATACAATGCATTACATATAGCATAAGAGAAAGAGTCACTACCTTATTTCCGAGTGTGCTTTGGCAGAGGCTGCTCTCAAGCAGGGCAAATATCAAATCCTATACACCAGAATCAAGGACAACAGATTAATCTCAATTCCAAATTCTTACTTTCATAACACTTAAAGTTGGTTATCATTTGAAATCTTTAAGTGGCCACTAAAAGCCTAAACACTTGCCTAAAGGGTTGGTAAAAAGTTGACTAAAGACCCCCTCTCAGAAGTGAAAATATTGATTTTAACTGATCTACTCGAGTGATGGGTGACGTACTCAAGTGATGAGATGACTTGCACTCAAGTGATGACAGCTCACTCATGGGAGTGCTTGACAGAGAGCAATGGAAGAGATAGAAAATGTTCATTACACTCTTGTCCTGAACTCAACACTCGAGTGGTAGATCCATGCTTACCCGAGTTCTACAAAGTAAGGCATAGAAAGTGACTACGCAAGAGCAAAGGGAACCTTATGCACTCGAGCAACAACTCTAGTACTCGAGTGACGGCATAACATTTACGAGTGCTAACACACACTCTTGACAAATTGGCTACGAGCAATACCCTAGATGCGGGCTTATAGTGCAAAATGCATACACTTGAGTGATACAAGGCACACTCGAGTGAGGTCCCATAGTACTCGCAAGTGAGGAAATGCACTCTTGGTTTTTAGTAGCGAAATGCAACTAAAACTGAAGTAAAATAGAAAATATGATGCTGCACTCAGGTGAGACCACAATATACTCGAGTGAGACTCTATTAGAAGCCAAAACGCAGTAGGTATAAGAAGTTTCCAAATCTTAACCAATGTGTCCAATGGCCCCTAAAATCTACAACCAAACCTTTTCCCACACAAATCTTTATAAGGAACCCATTGAAACACTAAAACAACCAAATTTTCTTCACAATGACACATTCCACATTTCCAAACTCATTGCAATCCAAAACCACTAAATAACCAACTTTGCTTTTAATGTTTCAACCCAATTCTATTGTTCCCGTAACATATTGTGACGCCTATTACAACACAATGCACTATCCAAATCATCCATTCAAAAGTTACACCAAAAGTAGGGTAAAACTCATAAATCCCAAAATTTAACCAAAGACCACAACAATTATATCAAAAATTAGCTTTCTCTCACCTCTTCGACTTTCTAAAGCTAGTTCTTGAATTCTTCAACCTTTTAATTTCTTCAAACACTCAAACATCTTCTTTCTAAAATCTAAAACCATAGAGATGAAGCTACCGTCACCATGAACAAGATTAATGAAGACTATTTGAGCTAAAGAGGATATCAAACAAGCCAAAATATCACCTTTCACTTTTTCTTTCCTTCCTTGCTTGAACGAAAATGGAGAATGAAGAGAGAGCATGAGTTGATAATGAAGAAACAGCTTTTTGGCCTCCCCAATGCATGTAGTCTGACTTTGAGGGAGAGAGGAGAGAGGAGAATATGTTTGAACATTTGACCATGATCAATAGCCGTTTAAATGACATGTGTCATGATCTCGTACCTCCTCCCAACCTCTTCTATAGGTGTAACATGTAACCCCCTTCCTTAATTATATCCGAAATACGCAATTAAAATGAAATAGAGACCAATAAGAAGCAAAAACATTTATAAACCCATCTACTAGACAGGATTTTATCAAATAACTTTCGAAATCTAATTAACTTGGTATCATATTCAATTTCGAATACAATTACATCACGTGGAATATCACATTTATACAAATATCAGAGTGTACGACAATATCATCCCGGCAACTCCCGGGTTTATACCTTTACATAGAATTCATAGGGCACATCCACCCTTTACAATTCTTCGAATGGGGATTAC
This sequence comes from Inga leiocalycina, assembly GCA_963242795.1. Taxonomy (NCBI): domain Eukaryota; kingdom Viridiplantae; phylum Streptophyta; class Magnoliopsida; order Fabales; family Fabaceae; genus Inga; species Inga leiocalycina. Next base: position 54,570,537 of record OY725323.1, read on the forward strand.
ACAATTCTCCTTAAATACAAATACAAATACCCAAATGCTCATTCCAAATACATAATCAAATATTCTCATTCAACATATAACTAAATATACATTCCACAATATATACAACTCATATCCAAATACGAATACAAATCATCCCAATTATGATAACCAACTATCAAAAGATTACAACCCGAACGAGTCCCGTCGCCCTTGACTGCTTGCTCCATCCTCGATCCGCCTACCCTGTCCAAAATGTTGGTAGGGGAGGGTGAGATTCGAGAGAATCTCAGTAGGAAACATATACCTATATGCATGTATGATATGTGTTTAATGCATGACATGCTTGCAATACATAACTCATGTTCACACAATGACATATCTACGTCCTCAATATTTCAACAACATACTCATGGCCATAGCATAACTAGAAACAGAGCTACAATCATTCATACATGTTTCACATAATCCAGCAAAGCAATACATGCATCAATACACAAACACAAATATCAAAGCATCCAAGAGAGGTAAGTTCCCTACCCTTGTTCTTTCCACGTATGCTCCAGCACCAGCTACTCACGATCAAAGCGAATATCCAACCCTATAACCAAATCAAGGACATAGGGTTATTCTCTATTCCAAATCTTTACTTTCATATCACTTAAGGTTGGTTACCATTCACACCCTTTAGGTGGCTAAAATAAGCTCAACGAAAGCTTAAAGGATTGGAACGTACTAGGTTGGAAATCACCTTTCAAAATCTCAAAATACTGAAAATGGGGGTTGGCTGCAGCCAGAACACGCACAGAAGGTTTTTGGCTGCAACCAAGAATTTCTGGCTGCGGCCAAAACGTGCACAGAAACTTTTACGTTGCAGCCAAGGCAAATTCAAAAATTCATAACTAATTCCAGAAAAATTGAAATGAGGTGATTCCAAAGCCAAATGAAAGATATTCAAGTCCTCATCATAGGAAAAATATGGATCATTACTGGAAATCACCACAAAAATACAGAATTACACACATTTCATCACTGACCCAGAATCAAACCCAGTTTCGACCTTAAACTTTGGGCAAACATAAATCCCAGTTCACAAAACAAAATGACACAATTTATATGTCCATTTTGAAGTTTGGGATGTGAACTTCAAGACTGGAAAGTTTCAGAATTTTCTGACATCATTTGGCCATACAAAACGGCAATACAAGAAGACTGTCCAGAACAGAGTTTCAAAAGACAGAATTCCAAATTTGCACAATTGGCTTCCAATGGTCCAATTTTCATATCAAACATCATTCTCACACAAAATTTCACAAGGAATCCATTGGAAAAACCAAATCAACAAAATTCACATCACATTGACATGTTTTACCAATAATCAGAACATGTCATCACAAAACTACAACACAAACACACATTGCCATTCTTTTCATTCCAACTTCTCAAACCAATTCCAATGACACCAAAAAACATTATGGCATCAATTTAACCACAATTCACCACTCAAATCATCCAATTAATTTCCATACAAAAATACCACAAAATCAGGGCAAAATTCATAAATCACAATACTTAACCAAAAGTCACAAAACTTAGATCAAAAGGCTTCAAATGCTCACATCTTCCTCTTTCCCAAATCAATTCCTTAATTCTTCATATTTCCAATTTTCCTCAAGCTATCAAACACCGCCAATCAAGAATCTAAAACCATAGAGATGAAGCTCTCATCACTAAGAACAACATTATAGAAGGGTGTTTTACAAATAGAGGACCATACAGAGCACTTACCATGAGCTTTCTCCTTTCTCTTTCCTTCCTTGCTTGGCGAAAATGGAGGCTTTGGAGAGAGATGAAGATGATGAAGAGAGTGATCAGTTTTTGGGCCTCCAAAACCAACCTAAAGAGAGGGAGAGGAGAGAGGAGAGAGCTTTGACATGTTGACTCAATCCCATGGCTCAAAAGATGCCAAGTGTCAAGATCATATCACACCTCCATGAGTTCACATAAGCTCAAACACATGGGATTCCACCCTTTGATCTATTGCACAAATCAATCTCAACCATTGATCTTGAAGTTACCAATGAGTTTCCTCTTCGGTAACTGACCAATCAGTTGGTCACTTTACCGTTTTGCCCCTGATTATGGCAATTCCCATTGAATCACCACCAAACACTTCATATCTTTCCATATCACCACATTATGCACCATCCCTCTATTTAAGTCAATTTAGATGTTAATCCATAATTGAACTTAAATACAGGGTTTCGGCACTGCGCATAATACATACGAATAACATCTGAATCTCAAATCACATCGGATTCTCCAAAAGAGTTCATTTATCACTAATAACATTTACTTTTGGAGTCATTAGCCCTTAATCACAAATTGGGATCCTGCTAAACCGGGGCTTAGCAATCCACTAATCTCAGGCTTATTCTCTAGCCTCAAGTCTCAAAATTCGAGGTATTACAATAGGCATGCATACATAGGATCATTCTATCATAATCTTTTAAGCACTAAACTTTTCACCATAGCTTTGACCAAGTTAGTGAACTCCCTCTTAGGTAGCTAACTAATTGGTCAATAAATTTCCCATTTTGCCCTTGATTATCACAATACTTACTAAAGCACCCAAACAATCTTAGAGCAAGCATTTCACCCAAGAAGGGGGGTGAATTAGGTGATTCCAAAAAGTTTTGTTGCATATATAAAACTTAACTAGAAATTTAAAGCAATTAAGAGCTAAAAGAAAATCACCAAAGTGTATACCGGGAGTTATACTGGTTCGGCCACAAACACTTTGACCTACGTCCAGTTGTCAGAGCTTCTCTGAGAGTTTTACTATATCTTCCAAGATTCAGTAGGTTCTTGGCACCTCAGTACACTGTAAATTCCTTCACTGGACACTCACTCCCCCTTACACGTTGTAATCAAATCCCTAACTCAAGGTTCCACAACCTTTAGTTGTCTTAATAACAAATATTGAGCTTATAATGAAAAATCTCTCTCACAAAGCAAATATATAATCACCAAAGCACAAAGAGTGAATATAAGAAAATAGAGCACCAAGAATATAATGATCGATGTAAGTTTATGTGTTCTCAGTTGTTGTGTTCTATTCTTTCAATGCTCCATATATATAGATGATTTGTGATGTCTGGTGGAAGCATTTCGAACATGTCCGTTAGAGTCACGCACCTTTGTTTGACTATTCTTTGAATTTGAAAACTAGCCGTTTGCGACAGGTAGGTGTTTTAAAAATTACGGATGATATGTTTGACTTCTTTCTCAATGCAATATTTCTTCATTATTTTTCTGCAAGTATTCTTAAGAAACTAATACAATGAAAGGTTAATCATATAGATAACAAATCAATAAATGTTGGATTAAACTCGTGCTTTCTGTGCTGCATTACTGGAGTGGCTACTCGTGTGATTAGGCTCATTACTCGAGTAATTCCTCGAGTAACCTTATTAAAAATAAGCTAGAGAGTATGTCAATATTGTCTAACAAGAAGGCACCTTGCTTACTCGAGTAATCCCTCTAGTAAGTATTCCTTTTCTTCTAATTAATTAAGTGGTTCCTTGAGTAATGGTTTAAATAACTTTGGAGATTACTCAAGTGATCCCTTAAGTAATGACATTAAAATCTTGGCCGAGAGCAAATTCTATTAGACTTACCTAATTACTCGAGTGGTTACTCGAGTAATGCTTCAAATAACTTTGGAGATTACTCGAGTGATCCCTTCAAGTGATGTCCTTTAATTCTTGGCCGAGAGCTTCTTGATGGTTTTTTATCTGATTACTCAAGTAGTCACTCGAGAAATGTCTCAAATAACTTTGTAGATTACTCGAGTGTTCCCTTTGAGTAATCCCATGCAATTCTTGACAGAGAGCTTACTGGAACATTTTCTCACATATTACTCAAGTGGTCCCTCGAGTAATGAGGTCATTACCCTAATGCACACTTGAGTAATGTCTTCAAAAATCTCACAGTGTTCCTTTTTCCTGTGCTTTGTCTTTCACTTAATCTTCATTATTTCAGTGGCTACTCAAGTAATGTTTTTCCTATCACCAAAAGCTTAGTTACTTTGTTCAAATCATTTTGTTTAATTATCAGAACCTTTTGTACGATTAATCCAATCTTTTTTCTCATCAAAACATATAGGATCTAACATTCTCCCCCTTTTTGATGATGACAAAACTTGGTGATTTTGATCAAAGCTTTTGAAATTGAGTTTTCAATCATATACTTCTTGATAACTTTTTATAAGGAATCTTTTATTCAATTCTAGTTTGAAAAACTCTTTCTAAATAGCTTCAGGAAGATTATTTTGAATCCAAATTTAATGATTTTGATAAACTTATCATTTGAAACCTTTTTTAATCCAATTTTGGTGATGTTAAAGTCAAAAGCTTATTATTTTTTTGTATGTTCTAATTTGTTCACCTTGCATACAACCAAAAAACTCATTAGTCTACAATGTAATATAACTTCAATCAAAATTATAGAAAGAGTGCATTACATAATCATACTTTAAAATTAATAAAGCTCCCTTAAACCCTATACACCCATATTCATATCATCATATCACAAAATACATCACATCATTAATCATAAAATCACCCTAAGTTCTTCTCCCCCTTGTTGTCTTCATCACAAGGGATAGGATTAATCAGGAGAAGAGGGACTAGATGGGTTGATAGTAGAGATGGGATTGACAGGAAGGACCAAAGAGTCATGTAAGTTATCTAAACTGGAAGAATATGAAGATGATGGTCCAAGTTCAGGAAGATTTACTAGAGGTACCGGAGGAAAATCCTCTAGAGGATTTTTGGGAAATGGAATCAAAGAAGTAATCTCTACCTCCTCTGTACTAGCAGGTGAAAAAATAATCACTTCCTCAATGACTGTGGGTGAGGCAACAGAAGTAGGCATTGACTCAGGCTGGACAGGCTGGGCTAGTTGAACTTGGTCATCTATGGTGATGTGAATGGTCTCAAATGTATCAGGGCTAGGCATAGAGTATAGGTTGTTTCTGGAAATAGAGATAGGTAAGGGAGGAAGAGGGATGAGTGAGGGTCCAGGCTCAAGTCTAAGCTCAGAAGGTATAGGCTTAAAAGAGCTAGGCTTAGAATATGATACTGGTTCAGGCACAAAAATAGGCATAGAAAGACTAGAGGTAGAAGAGCCAGGTGCCATAACATCAAGTCTAGAGTGAAGTGATCTCAAAAGTTCACATTGTGCCCACTGCTCTGCTAACATTTCCTCATGCCTCTTATCCATTTTCTCCATAAGCTCTCCCATCTTGAATTCATGTGGGTTATCAATTCATTATTGGTATTTGCAATGTCAACATTAAAACCTTTGAGAATGTTCTCCATAAATGTGTGTAATGCTGAACTAATAAAAGATGGAGCAGAAGTAGAGGTAGGAGTAGATGACTGAGTATTATCCATTATACTTGATTTATCCTCAGTCTTTTTCTTCTTAGGACCAGACTTAATAGGAGTTTTCTGGGGAATGGAAATGTGTAACTTTCCAATCTGATTTCATCCCACTGGAGTAAGGCTCTCAATTAGCTCACCCTTCTCCAAATACCAAATCTTGTTCTTTATAAGAAACAGAGATATAAACTGAGGATAAGGCATTTGAGTGGTGGATTTTCCCTTAAATCTATATCTTTTAATTTCAGCAAAGATATATTCTCCTAAGTCCTTTTTCTCTTTGAGGAGAACTAAGGCAAATTTTCTGAGGTACCTCTCTATGAAATGAGTAAAGTTATTGGATTTGTTGACTATAACCCTTGAATAGATATACTATAGAACTCGATGAAAATCACACATATCACTCAGGTTAAAATTGAGAGGTCCCACAATCTCTCCAGGTCTTAGAACTGAAAACAGCTAGCTCGAGTCTAGGGTAGGATGCATATCTTCAGGGGGATCCTCTATTCCTAGCTAGGTGTTTATTTTGGAGGGTGAGATAAGGACTTCTTAACCTATAACCTTAGTAACCATTTCTTCTTCTAAGGCATTTCAAAGAGGATCATTCACAGGCTCAAGATTGCAATAAAAATGCCTCACTATCTTGGTACAATAAGGAAGTTTAATAGAAAGCCAAGGCATGTAAGATTTAAGGTAAGGCATGAAATTAAACTTCAATACCTCTTAAAGAAGCTTGGAGTCAATATAGTGTATCTTGCACACTCTTCTTCTTGAAAAGTGATATATGAATTTCTAAGACTCCTTTATCTTCTTTACATTGAACCCCTTTAAAGGGAATGTGATTTCTTCTTCCTTTGGTTCCTTTAAGGATTAACTATGCTTCTCTCCTCTAAACTTGTAAACCTTATCGAGTATATTTGCCCTTGCCTGAGTAAAGTTTCTGTCAAACTTGGCCTTTTTCATTGGCTTCTCAGAAAAAGTTGGTGTATCAGAGGAATCAAAAGGATATAGAGAAGGTGCCTTAGACTCTTTGCCACTTCCAGTAGGAACATCCTTTTTAGATTGAGCTTTTGAGGCAGTGGGTTCCTTGATCACTACCCCCTTCACCTTGGGTTTTGCTTGTAGTATTGCTTTAGCTTTGGATTATGGAATGAGCTTCTGTCTTTTAGCTAGAGGAGATAGGTTAGAATCAAGTGATTTCTGAGGATTAGAAGACTCATAAGGACTATTAGGAGTGGTGGTTTTGGTTCTAACCATGTTGATTGACAAAACAACAATTTCTAAAAATTTGGCTTGCCGATGTCAAAGGTTTATGGCACAAGATCTTAGGAGATTTAAGGAGGTTTTGGAGGAGAAATTCACTGGGTTTTGATAGAAATGAGCTAAAAAACTATTTGTGAAAAGTTTTTAGGAGAGCAATAGGAGATTCACTCAAGGAGATTTTGTGAAAAATGACCAAATAGTGATAGTTAAAGCCCTAGCACTCGACATCACTCGAGGGCCTACTCGAGTAATCATATCCAAAATTTAGAAATAAGCAAAATCAAATGCTTACCTATAATGAATAATATTGTAATTATGCATGTATATTCCCTTGATCATTTGATGGCATTTTAAGGCAAATTAAGTTAAAAACAAGTTGCTTTGAGACCTGCCTTCATGATCACTCGATGGCTTACTTGAGTAACTCTTCGGTATCATTCAAGTAGCTACTCTAGTGATCAGCCTTTTGAGCAGTTGACTTGTTCACTTTCAACCATTTTGTCTTTTCCCTTCGAATTAATGCTTCTCTGCCTCTTTTTCAATGTCAACACTTGAGTGGTTACTCAAGTGATGTTTACCATCACTTCTAGTTATCATGAAAGTAATATAAATTACTTGAAGCTATCCCTTGAGTGATATTGTCCACTATTAACCTCTGCTTTTTATACCTTAAAGCAGAATATCAAGATCCTGCAAAACATATTGCTAGAAACTCTGATGCTTAAGTTAGTAATCATCAAAAAATCAATAAATAACATTATCTAACATTTTATAAACACTAAATAACTTACAGTTCATTGGGATTTAGCATTCCCAATTCTCTTCTAATATTAAGAATTGATCTTTTGCAAGAGGTTTTATGAAGATATCAGCTAGTTGAAGATAAGTTGGAATGAATATCACTTTGACATCTTTCTTTTAGACATGATCTCTGATGAAGTCATGTCTAACATCAATATGGTTGGTTCTGAAATGTTGAACTGGATTCTTTGCCAAGCTTATCATGCTAGTGTTGTCATAGTAATCGGTATCTCCTTCAAATAAATACAAAGATCCTGTAGTTGTTCCTTCAATTATAATACTTGTACACAAGAACTTGATGCTGCAACATACTCAGCTTTCGTTGACAAAAGAGATACTGTATTTTGTTTCTTGCTAAACCATGACACAAGTAAACTTCCAACAAACTGGCTTTGTCCACTGGTACTCTTTCTATCTGTCTTGTATCTTCTATGATCAGAGTCTATGTATGCAACTAGATATTCACTTCTTCCTTTAGAATACCAGAGACCTAATTTTGTTGTGTCAGCAAGATATTGAAAGATACGTTTGACAGTTTCGGCATGTGACTCATTTGGTGCTGATTGATATCTTACACACATACCAACACTGAATTGGATGTCAGGTATGCTTGCAGTAAGATAGAGTAGTGATCTAATCATTCCTCTATATCTTGTGATATTGTAATCTTTTCCCTTGACATTTGTATCAGGCAACGTAGTTGAGCTCATAAGTGTATCCATTCCATTTGCTTCATCTATTCCATACTTCTTTAATAGCTCTTTCAAATACTTCATCTGAGATATGAAAATTCCATTCTTTCTTTGTTTGATTTGCCAAATGAGAAAGAAATTCAATTTTCCCATCATTGACATCTCAAACTCCCTTGCATTATCTCAGAAAATTCCTGACACAAGGTTTCCTTAGTAGCACCGAAAACTATATCATCAACATATATTTGCATAATTAAAATATCATCTCGTTTTCATTTTGTAAAACGTGTTGCATCAACTTTTCATCACACAAAACCTTGTTCAATGAGAAATTTATTGAGCCTTTCATACCATGCTCTAGGAGCTTGTTTTAAATTGTATAAAGCTTTTCTTAGTTTAAAAACATGGTGTGGTTTGATAACATCTTCAAAACCTGGAGGTTGATCTACATACATTTCTTCTATAATGCAACCATTTAAGAATGCACTCTTTACATCCATTTGATAGGGTTTGAATCCCTTGATGGATATAAAGGCTTAGAGTACTCGTATAGCTTCCAATCTAGCCACTGGAGCATATGTTTCCTCATAATCAATTCCTTCTTCCTAATTATATCCTTTGGCCACCAATCTGGCCTTGTTTCTGACAATGATTACTGATTCATCAAGTTTGTTCTTGAATACCCATTTAGTAGCAATAATTAGATGATCCTTAGGTTGGGGTACCAAGTCCCAAACTTGATTTCTTTCAAATTGGTTTAGCTCTTCTTGCATTGCTATTACCCAATCATTGTCTGATAAGGCTTCGTCAATGTTAGAATATTCAATCCCAAAAATAAAAGTAAAAAAACTAACTACATTAAAAATTCTATTTCTAGTTTTGACTCCTTCATTCACATCTCCTATGATTTGCTCTAGGGAATAACTTTTGTTGTATTTCTAGGCCTTAGGTTGTCTTAGTGACTAATATTCTTCCTTGGTTTGGTCAACTTCTGAGATAGAAGATTTCTTGTCATTCTTATCAAATTTTGCTAGTGTCTTGGGAACCTTCTATGAATCTACAATTTTCTTAAGTTTATAGTTTCCATTCTCAATCACGTCCCATAATCCTTATTCTATAGCCATTATGAATACTCTAAAGAGAAGTATTCACCACTAAAACCTGGAGGTCTAGTGATAGAAGCTCCGTTGGGAAGAATTCCTTCACCCATGCTCGTCATTGGATCATTCTTAGGTTGTTATACCTTAACAAGAAGACCTAAGATCTGATACCAAATGTTGGAGCAAGCATTTCACTCAGGTGGGGGGTAAATTGGGTGATACCAAAAAAATTTGTTGCGTATATAAAAATTAACTGGAAATTTAAAGCAATTAAGAGCTCGAAGAAATATCACCGAAGTGTACGTCGAGAGTTATACTAGTTCGACAACAACCACTTTGGCCTACATCTAGTCTTCAAAGCTTCTCTGAGAGTTTTACTGCATCTTCCAAGATTCAGTCAGTTCTTGGCACCTCAGTACACAGTAAGTTCCTTTACTGGACACTTTCTTCCCCTTACACGTTGTAATCAAATCCCCAACTCAAGGTTCTAGAACCTTAAGTTGTCTCAATAACAAATATTGAGTTTGTAATGAAAAATCTCTCTCACAGAGCAAATATATAATCACTGAAGTACAAAGAGTGAATATAAGAAAACAGAGCACTAAGAATATAATGATCGATGAAAGTTTGTGTGTTCTATTCTTTGAATGCTCCATATAAATAGGTGATTTTTGATGTCTGTTTGAAGCATTTCAAACATGTTCGTTAGAGTCACGCAGCTTTGTTTTACCATTCTTTGAATTTAAAAACTAGCTGTTTACGGTAAGTAGGCATTTTGAACATTACGGACGATATGTTTGACTTCTTTCTCAATGCATGATCTCTTCACTATTTTTTTGCAAGTATACTGAGGAAACTAATACAATGAAAGGTTAATCATATAGATAACAAATCAATGAATATTGAATTAAAATCTTGCTTTATGTACTGCATTACTCGAGTAGTAACTCGAGTGATCATGCTCATTACTTGAGTAGTAACTCGAGTAACTTCATTAAAAATAAGCTAGAGAGTAAGTCAACACTATCTGACTAGAAGGCACCTTGCTTACTTGAGTAATCCCTCAAGTAAGTGTTTCTTTTCTTCTGATTACTCGAGTGGTTCCTTGAGTAATGGTTCAAATAACTTTTGAGATTACTCGAGTGATCCCACGAGTAAGGACATAAAACTCTTGGTCAAGGGCAAATTTTATTAGACTTACCAGATTACTCGAGTAGTCACTCAAGTAATGCTTGAAATAACTTTGGAGATTACTTGAGTGATCCCTTCGAGTAATGTCCTTTAATTCTTGGACGAGAGCTACTGGATGGGTTCTGCTCTAATTACATGAGTGGTCACTTAAGGAATGTCACAAATAACTCTACAGATTACTCGAGTGATTCCTTCGAGTAATCCTATGCAATTCTTAACAGAGTGCTTACTGGAACATTTTCTCACACATTACACGAGTGGTCCCTCGAGTAATGAGCTCATTACCTGAGTGCTCACTCAAGTAATGTCTTAAAAAATCTTAGTGTTCCTTTTTTCTGTGCTCTATCTTTCACTTCATCTTCATTACTTAAGTAGCTACTCAAGTAATGCTTTTCCTGTCACTAAGAGCTTAGTTACTTTGTTCAAATCATTTTATTTAATTATCAAAACCTTTTATATTATTAATCCAATTTTTTTTTCATCAAAACATATGGGATCTAACAAACACATCTTATTATCTTCTCACTCTTCATTTATGCACCCTCTCCCTACCCTTTGGGCTCTTTTTAAGCTTTGTCACACAATCAAGCTTAAATGCAGGGTTTAGGCACTGATTATAACACATTCAAATCACCATTCATATTTTATTCTCCAAAAGTGTTTATTTAACAATAATTATATCCACTTTTTAAGTGATTAGCCCTTAATCCCATTTTGAGGCATTACACTTACAGCCTAAGGACATGCGGGTCCAATAGGTCTTACTACCCACCGTATATTCCTAACATGAATATACCTTATGGTAAAGTCATACATGCATAACCATTACATAAGATATGAGAGTAAGAGTTACTTGACTTTTTCTATCTCGTAAAGCTTGTTTTGCCTTAATCTCTTTGCCTTCTTTCTTTCGACAAATAGTACTGGAGCACCCTATGGTGATATATTGGATCATATAAACCTCTTTTCCTAGGAACCCTACCCAATATGGGACTTGTTACAATACATCACTCTCCAAAGTTGACGTCCCAGTAGCTCTACTCAATAGTTCGACATCCTAGTGCTTCACTCAGTTACTTATAGGTCAGCCCCTTTAATCAAAACCCACCATAGGTAGCTTTCTCTAGTCTAGATGCTTTGTAGGTAGCCCTCTCTAGTCACCCAGCCAGCCTAAACGATATCCTGATGGCTCTACTCTACGGTACTTCACCCAGCGGTTCACTCAACCTTTTATTGGTGAGCCCTTTATGTCAATCTAGCTGTAAGTAGCCTTCTTTGGTTAGTTATCTTTTAATAAGGGCATCATTGTCATAGGAATAAATCCTTAACAGAACCACACCCCAGAAACAAACCACTAGGGTTAGGGAACCTATAGCCTTATAAGGCTCCTTTTACTCTATTAGTTATGTGATCTACTTCTTTAATTCTGCTATTTCATTTGGGGCCATTTTGTATAGACTCTTGACATCGGTCTAGCTTCAGGCTTAATTGCAAACTCTACTTCCCTTATTAGGGTAATCCACTCATATCCTTTAGTAAGACATCAGGGAATCCGTTAGCAACAATTATACTTTTTATTATCTATCTCTACTATGAGACCATAATTGGGGCTATCCCTTTACTCTATTTATCACTTTATTCTGTTAGGGAACGAATTCCCAATCTATCTTTACAAGGGAATATTCTATGATCCAGATCTTTCCCTATTCTTGATTTAGCAATTATCAACTTTCAAAAATCCCATATACATTTTAACATATTTTAATCCTCAAACTACTCAAGCCAGTTCAAAATTCTTAAAGAATCAATTCAACTATTGAGTTTTATTCTTAGGTTATAATTCACTCAATTGCAACCTTTCTAAACTCATAACCTTAATATCAATTGAGTCAAGGAATAGTTTTTCCTTAATCATACCCCACATGCATATTAGGGATCATAAATCATAATGATTCATATTCTAACCTTCACAATATTCAAACTATTATTATCACAAAATTTGTCAAATATTATCAATTTTTCCTCAATCACTAACTCAAATCTGATGTACCATAAGATCTTATTCAATAATTATCATATATCATACCTTAAAACACTCAAACCCTTAATTAAAAGGTTTCAAATTATAAACATTGAACATCATACCTTTATGCACTCTAAGCCCTGAGTCAAAGAGCTTAACATGAGGACTTCCTAAGGGTCACCCATCCTAGTACTACTCTTGCCCGAGCACACTTAACTACGAAGTTCTAATGGGATCCGGTGCATTAGTGCTAATATGATCAAAACCAATAAAGTCATAATATATCAAAAGTAACTCTTTCTATATTTTCATTACCAAAATAGGCTTACAGTGGTACAACTTTAACCATATATAATTTATTACATATTCATCTCAAAACAAGGGTCATTACAAAACAAATCTACCTTACTATATCTTCTACCGTATATAGTCCCTAACAACACCTCTCATACGATCAAGAAAACTAGTTACACAAAAGGGACCGTGCTCTATAATCACATCTTCTTTCTAGTCCAAAAAGCAGTGTAAGGGAAGAAATACAATGTGTACCTGATTCATATATCATTAGACATCTACAACTCATCTATGTCTTGGTCCCAATATAGCATTTCCACCTCATCCAACAATGCTAAATATTGTGCTGGTGTGGAAGATTGGTTATTACAGGCTTTTAGATATAACTCCTTAATATATTCCCACAACTTGTGGGCAGGATGTAGATCATATAACAACTCAATATCTGGAGCCCTAACATTAGCAGCAGAGTTTGAATCTTTACTACTTCATCTATGTCAAAGTTCTCACTATCATCAGTAGATAATTTACCTTTAGGACTAGCCCTAAAGTGATCATCATTGGTACAAGACTCTCTTCCTTAGGGTAAGCATCATACTTGCCCCTATTCTTGTTTGGAATGTAATTATATGTCATCCCTCTAGAGGCCAATTAACTGACAGGGGTGATCTACCTCTTTGGTATGGGGAAGATCTACTTCTTTAGTTTCTTTTACCCTTTACCATTTCCTAAAGTATCTATATACCTATTTATATAAGCATAGAATATTAGCCTACTACAAGTATCTCTACTCTAATACTAACAAGTGTAACACTCGTCATTTATACCCCTTTATTACACATTTGGAATCATTACGGCTTAGGGGAAAACAATAGTTCAAGCCCCTAAACCAAAACTTAATTATTTATTTTCTCGGGTTTACTATTCATTTGGTAAAAACTTTACTTTAAGGTTATCAAATATCAAGAGCTAACTTATTTGTTTAGCCTTTCAAATTCCAATTACATTTTGATAACTTCAGAATTACCTTCCATTCTCAATTATCAAATGTGCAAACTTGTACTCATGCCTTCCTATATACATACATAAATGCCATGGATGACATACCAAATGACATCACTCAATTTGGCACGTTATTATAATTAATTGAAAGATGTGATAATTATACATAACAGATTATCGTGTATACATCATCATCTCTCCATCATATTTCCCTCTTACAAATCTTCACGCAATCCCCTTTTATGCTTAATATACCTATATGGTTAGATAAAGGAGGGCAAGATTCAGGAAAACCACAGTAACAAACATTACTAAAATGCATGCAAGATAAATGCTTAGTGCATGACATGCTTGTCTTACCTCTATTCATGCTTACATAATGACATATTTGCATGCTCAATACTTTACATCTCATACATATGGTCATAGCATTAATAGAAGCAGAGCTTCATTCATGTATATATGCTACATAAAAACAAGTGAAGCAATCATACACATTAGTACACACAAGTTAGGTAAGTTTACTACCTTTTGTATTTATGTCCTCTTCTTGTTCCATTTTCTTCTAACCATTAAAGTTGCTTGGAACTCCTTCTGTTTCCTTTTCCTTGATCTCTCATAGCCCTAGACACATAATCACATTATTTGGTTAACTCGTTAAAGTCATGAAAGCAAGCCATTGCACATGACTTATTCTCTGTAAATGCTATAGATTCGCAAGTTAACCCTGGTTTTCCAAATTCATCAATCATACTAAAAAATTCATAACTTAATCTGGAAAATTCTAATTGGGGTGGTTCTAATTCCTATGAAAAGATTTCTAAGTCCTATATGAAGGAAAAATATCATCCACTGCTAATGGTAAGCACAAAAGTCCAAAAATCCTCAGTAGGAAAATTGTCTCAGGATTTTTTCTAGATTCAGTACCTAAAATTTAACAAATCATAACTTATAATCTACTTACCTAAATAGTAATTATTATACCTCATTTTAAAGCTTTAGATGTCTACTATTGACTTGTAAAATATTACAGTCATTGAAATAGGTTTGACCTACCAAAATGCAAACCAAATCAAACTGACTTCCAGAAAATGAATATAACAGCACTATCAACCTTAAATTCCAAATTTAGGGTTTTCATTCCAATCCACCCAAAATCATAACCACAAGCTATTCCTGCACAAATTTTTGTGTATAATCCATTAAATACCTAAAAATCATCAAAATCATATTATTTCCATATGGTCCAGGTCTAGCTGAAAATCACCTTAAGGCTAAAGTGATTTTGATAGTTTTAACCACAAAACTTGCTACACTTTCCTTCTATCATGCTCAAGCCTTATTTAGGATCATGCTCATGCCGAAAAGACCATTAAGACCCCAATATTATCTCTTTACAAAATAGGGCAGCAAGACAACTCTATGAAAACTCAACCAAAACTCAAGCTATTATACTTAAATCAGAGCTTGAGCTTACCTTTATTTGGTACCATAACCCATTCTTGATTTCACCGACATCTACACCTTATAGACAACACCAAACTCCTTTGTTCAAGAATCTTAAACCATATAAATGTAGTTCTTGATGAGAGGAACAAGTTTGGTAAAGGCACCAGGATCTAAAAAAGTGGATTTGGAGGCGAAATCGCTCAAGAACACTTTTTCTCACTTGTGTTCTTCATATTTTCTCCATCTTCCCTCCTTTTTATTTTTATCCCCATTTTCCCTACCTTTTTTCCTTATTTTTTCTGCCCTTGACCAAATTTAAGAGCTTAGGAGGTATTGGGAGACTTTAATGACATGTGTCCAACAGTTTAAGTTTCAAGATTCTAGGTACTCTTTTCAAATATAATATCTAGCTTGCTTGAGGGGTGTCAGGAGAAATGCCTCTAAATATAATATCTCTCTTCCCTTGTTTTGTCCTATCAAACTTACACACTATGGGAGGGAAGTGCAACAATTTCATCCGACTTTCAAGAGCCGTGTGGAGAAAGTTAGACACATTTCCCTGCCTGAGGCAGGCGAGTTGTCCTAACTTTTGGACATGTGTTGTAGTTGGGGCTAGGTAGTGCCTCATTACTTGTCAAACCTAAAAGCTACATTTCAAAAAGTTACTTTAATAAAGTTTCTTTATGATAAGATACTTTGTTAAAGTTACAATATACAAAGCCTTGTCGGTTTGTCACCATGTATCCTTGAGGGTTCAAGATTGTGCCATGTATACACTTACATCTCTAAAATGTGTCATGTGTCTCTACAAGGTATTAGATGGCATTACATCCATCCTGGTTTCTCGGCATTGGGCCATATGTACATTGGTGTATCCCTATATATCAGTGTAACCTTGAACATGACACCCAAACCTATATTTCAAAAAAACATGCCAAGTATAATATCCTAAAATATATTCAAGGGCTAAATGACCCAAAGAGACAGTGTAAATAGTGATAGAGACTACTTTGAGAATAAAGTATGAGTATTATTCAAATTAGTTGTAAGAAATGCCCAAACCCTTTATCTAAAGTCAAATATGATACAAAGCCTAACTTGGATTTAAAAAAGGGGAAATGGTGTTTTTGAAGGAGATATAAAGTGGAATAAAAGAACTAATGGCCATTTAATTAATATTACCATAATCAAGGCCAAAAGAGACATTGCCTCTTAATCTTGCGGATAGAATTGGAAACCAAGATGAAGGGCTAGGATTTTCTCTTAAAAATAAAAAGTAATGATGAAGATGTAAAAAGCAAATTAACTTTCTCTCTCTTTCTTTCTCTTAAGATGATAAGGGATGGCCAAGGCTAAAAATGGAAAAAGGAAGGAGTTGGTCAAAGTATCAACTCACTTTTGAAGAAGACTTTGGTCAACTTGAACCCATACACATGAAATTAGTTGGGCAATATTCTTCCTTCCTTTTTGATGAAGTATTTTAGTTAGGACCCTAGAAGGGAAAGAGAGAGAATATAATTTAAAGCAAATCCATATCTATTGACTAAGCCAAAAAGGAAGAAAAAAATAGAGGAAGAAAAGTCAACAAGTCTTCAACCTTATCCAATTTGAAGAATTGACTAAAAAGGCGAGAATGCAAGAAGAAACTAGTCAACAACTCTTCAATCTCAAATTGGCCCAAGCATCTTTGGTTAATTAACTAGCCACTTTTTCAAGACACCATAGGCAATTGGTATATCACCTCATCTTACTCTCTTAGAATTAAAATTTAGACCAAGTTCTTAAAAGAGAAGAGGATTAATAATTTAACCATTTCATCCTTTTGCCCACACTCAAAAGGTTGGCCAAGATAAAGAAAAAAGAGAGAAAAAGAAAGGAAAGAGAAACTGACTCTTGAAGAAGTAAGAATAAGAGGTAATGATTCATGCTCATTTTCACCCTGAAGATCACTTTTTAGCTAAGAATACTTTAACATATATTGTTCCTCTCACTAAAGGCTGCATTTCTATGGTTTTTTTCCTCAAGGGAAGAATTTTTGAGCTACCAAGGAAGAGCTGAAGTTGGAGAAACCAAGAACAAGCCATAGAAAGTGAAAGATGTGAGCTTAGGCTTCAAATTGAACAGAATATCGTATGGTTTGGTTAAGTTTTATGGATTTCTTGGTTCTACCCTAGTTTGGTCAAAGCATGAATTTAGGGTTTTATATTGTTATAAGCACGATTATGATGATATATGATGTTTAATGATAGTACTAGACTAGTTTGGTAGTGAAATTGTAAACTTGTTGATTGTTGACTTTGAAAGTGAGTTTCGGCCAGGTGTAGGGAAATAGAGAGGAGTCCGCTTTTGATGAATTTGAGGTCACCATTGGATTCTATACATAAAAATATGTGGGAATATCCTATGGTTACGATCTTGGATGAATTGGATAAAAAATCTTAAAATGGGAATTTGAGGTTACTAGGGTTAAATGCTGCCAGATTTAAGGCAAGTTGATTGTGGCATATATTTTACTAAACAAATGTTATTCAATGGTCATGATATTTTCCAGAATAATAGTATACTTGTTAAGCTTTAATTTTATATAAATATGTTGCTTTTGGATTAGTACATTGGTAGATATGACCTGTTAAAGTTAGGCATTGAATCTAGAATGAATCTTGTGTTAGGGGTGATTGATTGAGGATTCTAGAACTATTTTCATATAATTGGTAGTAGAAGGTATTTGTCCCTTAAAATAGACTTAAAGAGTGTCACATAGGACCTTGAACCACCCCAATTGAAGGTTCCTTGACAAAATTATGAATTTTCAAAGTTAGGTGGAAATTCTGGTAGCTTATGCTTATCATGTGAATTTAAGACACTTAGGGTAAATGATAATAAGTTTGCACTCCAAGGCTAAAGTTAGGTAATTGGGTCTAGTGTAGGCATAGTAACTACTCATTTAGTATAATGCACTAACATTAAAGATAACCAACTCAAATATCTTGAGTTATCAAAGAATTTGGATAAGTAATAATTCGTCCATTCATGAATTCAAACATATAGGATTTGATATTTTCTCGTGGGATGACCAAGGAACTGGTAGCTCATTTCTAGACATTAGAGAGGCTAACAGGTGGTAATTTTTCTCTTATATACTATAGATTCTCTTACATGCATATATTTACCATTGTGATAGTTTATGTTGTGAACTCGCGATAAGTAGTAAGGCCTACTAGACCAGCATGTCCTTGGGCAGTAAGCCTTATTAAGCATTTACATTAAGAAAGGTAGAGGCCCAATTGAATACCTAGTATTGTAGGAATGGACCATGTGTGTCCTATATATGTATTTTTATGCTATAAGTTGTATTGAATGTTAAATGAGTAATGTTATGTGATATGATGGTTGACCTAGCATGTTTAATGAACCTACATTTTATATGAGTGATATTTGTTATTATTAAGATTCTTTTAAATCTCACCCCTTTCCAATAATTAATTTACAGCACAAGTAAGCAATTCTAAAGGCAAGAGGTTAAACACGGACAATCAAAGAACAAAACTGCACTGCTTATGTTTTTGTTGGTTATCTATTTTTGAAACTTGTATATAATGTATATAAATTCATAGTAAGACCAACACTAGTAGTAGTAATAGACGCATTAGCCGTAGACCGAACATTAATATTTTATTGCAATAATTGAATTAGAATCGAGCAACTGTACGTTTAAGGCCCATTAGTCAACAAATGCAATGTAGGTATCAGCAGAGAACACGTTAAAAACTTTGATATTAACAAATGGAACTAAAAATGCATATGTTGTAATGAAATCATGAACCACTATGAGACCACACTAAAACTATTTTAGAAAGCTTTTGAAAACCTACTCAAGTGCAGGTTTGAACCTTGTATTAAAGTCGGGATCTCTACTATTTACAACGATTTCTAGTCTCTGGTTTGTATCTATTTAAACTCATCTAAACACTTTGGAAATTATGGTGTTACACCAAGTGTCTACGTAAGCCATAAAATGACATCCTATATGCCTGTATTCTCCAGAAAAATGGCACTAAGCTTGTGTTCCTTCAAAAATGCAAGGTGTATATACCTACCCTGAAAATGTCATGTACACACCTACACTGGTATATTTTATCTTACTGATTAGTCATATGTCTCATGCGATAGCTGGGTAGCATTTTCTCTTTAAGCCAACCCAAAAGAAAAAGCTAAAGGGCTAAGGTGGCGTCTCATTGGTATTCCAACCCGAAAGCTCCTTTATTAAAAAGCTACTTTGTATTAACCCAAATTTTACTCAAGGGCTAAATGTACCAAATAGACATTGTAAATGATGTTAGCTTAAGGGAACCACCTATTTTTTTGTCTAAAGTTAGAAATGACTAAAAGCCTAATTTATACACAAAATAAAGAGGTAATGGCGTCTTGAATGAGGAAACAAAGAAGAGCCAATGGCAAAACAAATAATAGTGATGTGATTAAGGGAAAAAGAGGCAATTGCCACTTAATCTTGAGGTTAAAATTGGAAAGTAAAATAAAGCATTAGGATTTGCTCTTGAAGAGTGAAGTAATGATGAACCTAAAAAGAAAATTAATACTCCCCTCTCACATGCACAAGGAAGGTCTAAAGAAAGGGAAAAGAAGGGGGAAATTGGTCAAAGTGTCAACAAGTGTTGCATTTGATGACAATTTGGAGGGTTGACCAAAACACAAGCTTTCAAGAGCAAAGTGGTCAACATTTTTGCTTTCCCTTTTGAGTGGAATGGAGGTTTAAGTTGAAAAAGGCAAGGAAAGAGAGAATTCAACTTAACGAAACTGCTTTTAGCGAATTAACTCGAGAACTTTTCAAGACACCATGAAATTGTCACATGGATTTTTTTCTCTCTCTTAGCCAAATATTGGCCAAGCAAATTGCAAGAAGCCAAGGAATGAATATTAAACCATACACTCTCTCTTTCATTTATTAAAAAGTTGGCCAAACACAAAAATAAGAGAGAAAGTTCCTAGAAAAAGAAAAAGGAAAGAGAAAAGACATCTTGAAGAACCAAGAAGCCAAGGTGAGCCTTTATGCTTGGTTTTCTCATTGAAAATCACTTCTGGCTCAATTCTATGGTTTTTATTTTTAGGTAGGAGGTGTTTTGAGTCATCTAGCAAGTGCCAAATTTGGAGAATCAAAGACAGAGCTTGGGAAAGTAGAAGAGGTGAGCAAAGCCTTCATTTTGACCTATGTATTGTGTTAATTGGTAGAATTTTATAGACTTTTCCTTGCTGACTTAATTCTAGTCATGTAAGTTTTTTAGGTTTTCATGAGCCTTTGTTCATATAAATGTGGTTATATGATGTTTGGAAAGCATATAAGATTACTCTAGTGGATAATTTGTGAACTTGGTGAATTATTGTCGACCCTATGTTTTGGTTAGAAAAGGATATGAACAAGGGATGAAATTTTGATAAATTTGATGTTACCATTGGATTCTATATGAAAAATTGTGTAGCAATAGTTCTTGGTTATGAATTATGGATCGTTGGAACAAAATTCCTAAAATTGGAATTTGCTGCCAAATTAGGGTTTTGTGTGGCAGTTTGATTTTTTTGTGCTTTTGGAAAAGTTATTATTGTCCAATGACTATGGTATTTTCCATAATAAAAGTAGACATGTCAAGCTTTAATTTGATAAGACATTTGTGTGATTTGGACTTGTACATTAAGAGATATGAATTTTTGAAGTTAGGCATGTAAAACTGGAATGATTTTGTGATAGTGTGCCATAAATGGTGATACTTGAATTCTATACACATAATTGGCTAAAGGAAATATTTTTTCTTTAAAATATACTTAATAAGGGACATATAGAACTTGAAACCACTACAATTGGACATTTATACATAAAGATATGAATTTTCAAAGTTTTTTGAAAATTCTGGAAGCTTTTAGTTAATGTGCAAAATGAAGAAGGTAATGGCAAAATGTAATTAGCTTGAACTCTAAGGGTAGAAATAAGCACTCTGGGCTAGTTTGACCACATTGATCCTTCATTTGACTTAGTATACTAATCATAATGATAACCAACCTAAGTGTTTGAAGTATGAAGAATTGGGATAAGTAATAACAAGCCCGTGGTGGATTCCAATGTATGGGATTCAATAGTTGCTGGGACAGCCAAAGAATTGAAAACATGGTTTGAATATTTGAAAGATAGAAGTAGTCAGGTAGAACATATCCCTCACATGTTATGTATTCTTTTACATGTTTATTTGTACTATCAGGATTCTACATGAGAATGATAAGATAGGTAGAATGGCTTATTAAGCATTTAGTAATAGAAAGGCAGAAGCCCACAAAATATCCAGTGCTGTGAGAATGGACCTGTGTGTCCAATGAGAATATGCTTTGCTGTATAGAATAACTGAATGTTGAATGTGTATTGCTTTATTGAACTGATGGTTTGCCTAACATGTTCAGTGAGTACATGTCGTCATATGGCATAACTATTCGGCGCTAAGTGTGCCAGAGTACACCTGTATTGGTATATTTTATTCAATTACTTACACAACTGAACCCTAGCATAATTCAGAGAATTACTCTTTGCCCGAAGGGCCGAATTATATAGTCCCTAAAAATCATTCTATCTCTTGAGCATTCTTGCGATTCTTGCTAAACTGGGCTTAGTAGTCCACTTGACTGAAGCTTAGTTTCAACTATCTAGGCCCAAAATTTGGGATATTACATTAAGTGTATAATGTAGTTATTATGACCAATTTAGGCTCTAAAATATACCTCTATTCCTCATGATCTCATTCATCACAATTTCTTTCAAATACCACAAAAACGCAGGTTATCCTTAAGCTGCCAGATTAATCAATCAAATTTGAAAATTCATAACTTAATCATGTAAACTCCAAATAAGGTGATTCTAGTTCATATGGAAACCTTTCTAAGTCCTCTACAAAGGAAAAATATCACTCACTACCATTTATAATCACAAAATTCTAGGAACCCATATTCAACACCGCCTCAAATTTATTCCAGATTCAATCCCAAAACTTCAACAAATCATAACTTACAATCTATTAACCCCAACAATACATATTATACCTCCTTTTAAAGCTTAGGATCTCTAATAACACCATGAAAAATATCAGAGTCATTTGACAAGGTTGGATAAACCAAAATCATTCCACAATGAATCTGACACGAATCTGGCAGTATCTATCCTTAACAACCTTAAGTCCTACAATTAAGGTTTTCTATCGAATAATCCAAAAATCATAACCACAAATTATTTCCACATAATTTTTTGCATTAAACACACTGGAAGCCTCAAAAGCACCAAAATCATATCCCTTCTTATTGTTCCAGGTCTGGCCAAAATCACCTTAATCCTTAACAAGTTTATTTTGCTAATTTTGACCATAAAACTTATCAAATATCATCATCAAACCTCATTTCACATCATATTCTAGATCATAAGAACATCAAACCCTAATTTTCACTCTTTGGAAGAAACCTAGGGTAGCAACATAGTCTCATAAAACTTTACAAAACCTCAAGAGATCATACTCAAATCAAAGCTCACACTCATCTCTACTCGATACTACGATTCGTTCTTGATTCTGGAAGCTCCTTCACCATAGAGGAAGCACAACACTCCTCCATTTGAAAATCTAAAACAATATAAATATAGCTCTCCATGAGTAGAATGATATTTTTGAAGGCTCGATTAGCCATAAACATGAATTTTATGTCGAAATTCAACAAGAACACTCGAGGATTTCAAGAATACTTCCAACTTCTCTCTCTTTCTTTTTCTTGGCATTTTCTCTATTTTTCCCTGGTTTGTTGTGCTACACAAAATTTAAAAAGGGTTAGAGGGTGTTAGATGGTTTTATGATGACATGTTCATGTGTTAAAAATCTTATTGTACTAGGCACTCTGCTTGCTTAGGGTGCCAGTACTCATTTTGAAACCTATCTTTTCTCCCTTTCACATGCCTCGGCTGACCGCTATGGTCAGAGGAAGAGATATCCGATGATTTCATTTAACTTCCATGTTTGGTGTTCGGGAAAGTCAGACATGTAGTAGGACCAGTGTCCAGTGAGTTTTTCTGGCTTTTGCACATGTGGCACTGGAGAGCTGAGTAGGGCTAAGTGGTGCTTCGTGATTTGCCAATCAAGAGGGAAAGTCAAAAAGTGGCTTTATAAAGCTACTTTATGAAAAGCTACTTTATTAAAGTTACTTTATCTAGAGTCTACTCAGTTTGTTGCTACATGTGCTCTTGTCTTCCAAGTGGTGCCGCAAGAATGCTTATATCTCTGGAATATGCCATGTGTCTTTACTGGGCATTAGATGGCACAACATCTATCCTGTTTTCTCAGTATTACTCCATATGTAAATCGATGTATCCTGGTATACTGGTGTACCCCTGAAGATGACACCCAAACCTATGTTCCTCACAAATATGTCAAGTGTCTGTGTAAGCCATAAAATGACATCATGTATGCCTATATTCCCCAAAAAAATTCCAGCACACAGCCTATAACTTAATGAATTGCTGAGGGCATGTACCAGTGTGTCTTGAAAACATCGAATGTCCATATATGTAATAATAGATGGCACAAGGTATACCCATATGCCATAACAATGGTGCCATTTATGTGTCTCTCAAGAAGACACCAAGTGTCCTCACAGACACATGTATGGTGTAACGCCCTAAATTTCTATTAAGGGATAATGATAATTATTGTGAATGATTTTGTAAATCAAAATGGATTTGAGATCCAAATTATTACTAGAAATGCCCAACACCCTGTATTTTAGCATAATTATGTGATGAAATAATTATTTGAGTTAAAATAAGGGCAAATGGCGCATTAAAGTGGAAAAAGGAAAGTAATTATGTGTTATTTGGCAATTTGAGTTAATATGCCATAATCAGTGGAAAATTTGGAAAGAATGGAAAACTATCGATTAATTAGTCAGTGATGAATGAAAAAAATTAATTACTAACTAAGAGGGAATGAGAAATGTAACTAAATGACTAATGGAGGGGTTAGAGTAACTAATGGGTTACTTACTTTATGAAGGCCAATGATATTGTGACACTTGGCAAGTTGGTAGGATGAGATACGGTATGGCAAAGTCAAATAGGCTTTATTTAATGTTTTTTTCTCTCTCTTTCCCTCCCATTCGGCTGACAAGAGAGGCATGGGAAGCAGAGTGATTATGTCATCTTCATCAAGCATTATTCTCTCTTATTTTTCTCTCTCCCATTCATCCTCCTTTTTTAGCCAAAGAAAGAAGAAAATGCCCTTGATTTAGTTGAGTATTTGACCCTTTTAATAGCCTCTAATGGAAAAACTCCCTTCTATAAAGATTTTCTTGAGTTGAGGGCTTCATTTTCATTGTTTTAGATTTGCCATTGGTGGTATTTTAAGCACACAATAAAATCTAGAAGTTGGACAACCAAGAAACTTCTTTGGGAAAGTTGTTGAGGTGAGTGAAAGCTTCATTTTTATATAAGTTTTGTGCCCATTGGTTGGACCTTAAATTTCTAGACATTTTACCCTAATTTTCATGATTTAGGGTCTTAGTGAGTATGGTATGTTGTTGTCATGGAAATGGTGCCTTGTTTAGTGTTTTGAATTAATAGAATTGAATTGAAGCTTAAATGTAAAGTTTGGCAACTATGTGTTGGTTTTGAATAGGCAAATGGTGTTGGAAAATTCTGAAACTTTCCAGTCTTAAGTTCACATCCCAAACATCCAAATGGACATATAATTCATGTCATTTCATTTTATGAACTGGGTGTTATGCTTTGCCAAAGTTTGGGACTAAAGCTGGACTTTATTTTGGAGCAGTGTTGAGTTTTGTGTAATTATGGAATTGTGTAGATATTTCTAGTAACGGTCCATATTTTTTTCGTAAAAAGGACTTAAATAGCTTTCATTTGGCTTTGGAGTCACCTCATTTTGATTTTTCTAGAATTAGTAATGATTTTTCAAATTTCAGCCAAGAAAAAGGATTTTTCTTGGTTGCGGCAGCAGATTCTTAGCCGCAGTCCAAATGTGTCTGTCCAATTCTTGGCCACGGTCGAAGGTGGCTGACCGCGATCCATGTCTTTCTGACCATATCTTGGCCATGGCACAAGGGTGGGTTGGCCACGGCTAACCTTGTGTTCCAGCACTTTGAGTTTTTGAAAAGTGATTTTCAACCTATTTTTTCCCAACCCTTTAAAGCTTTTATTTGAGGTATTCGTAGCTTCTTAAAGGTCATTTTTGATAACCAAATCGAAGTGCTGAGAAGTCAATTGAGTATTGGAATAGACAATAATGCTTTGTCCCTAATTATGAATTATAGGATTCAACATTTACCCTATTCAGGGGAGACCGGTGCCAGAGCATGCCCAGAAGGACCAAGGTAGTAACTCTTCTCTCATGTTGTGTATGATATTTTGGTATGCATGACTAATCATGGTTTTGTGAAATGTGATTGGAAAATGTGCCATGGTCCATTAAAAAGTGAGCACTTCAGCACGAGCCGTTTAGGGATTGAAGCTAGTCATCTCTACCTCGACCATTGAACTGCTATTGTAATCGCCATGGGGCGGCGTGTTGTGAATCTAGCCATGGGCTGTGTGTTATATATCTTGCCTGTATGGATTGCGTTGTTACTCTTGCTAGTGTGGCTTATGTATGAAATTCTTTTAATGAATACCAGCTATGGTGAAATATATTATGTGAACTGTTATGGTGCAATATAGTCTAAGTACTCGTAAGGGATTTCGTGTGTCATACTTACCATTACCGCTGTAACTGTCGTTGTAGTTGCTTTGTGTGGGTTATGATTTGCTTCCATGCCTTATTGTTGTGTATACTATGAGTGATTTGACACTACGGGGATTCCTTAGAATCTCACTCTCCCATAAACCAAATTTTTAGATAGGGCCAAAGGATCTAAGGGAAAGTGAGTGATGAAGAGCGGATAGAGCTCCAGTGTAGGAAATTATTTTGGATACTGGTTATCATGTAAAATTATTTGAATGTTTTTGGGAAACAATTATATATATTAGGATTCATAGTATAGTTTTGTGTAATCCCCAAGAAAAAGGGAAAAAGTTTTTGGACTTTGTACCATTGCATAACCCTTATTTATTAAATAGAACCCGAGTGTGTCAAAAATTTGCATTTTACTATGATATATATGAATGGGATCAACGCATACATGCCATTTATGTTTGAAATTTGAGTATGAGACCATTATAGAATAGGTGTTGTAAAATTTTTTGAAAACTCTAATTTTTGGGAAATTTTATTTTGTCTATGTCCCAAATCATACATGGTCTCTAATTCTAACTTAATTGTGTTTTTATGAACTAATCTCAGCCTATGGTTATAAGGGGGTTAAATTTATGGTATCAAAGCTGTAGTTCCTAGCAATTGTAGGATTTGCTAGGATAGTTGCCATAGCTTGTTGCCCTAGTTACAGATGATGGCTTAGGATTGATTGTTGTATACCCATAAGTATCTCTGCTCTTTGTGGATATGTATAAGTTATAAGGATTATGTGTGTACAATTGCTATAGTATTGATGTGGTGAATCATTTTTAGAGTAAAGGACAAAATGGTTCAACCTAGAATCAGGTAATTAGGCCCCAAGGTGGACATAATTAAGGAAAATCCACCGGATCCCATGTGAGAGATGATGGGTCTGATTAGAGAATAAAGGAAAATGATCTCCAAGGTATGTGATATTGAGGTTCTAGGTTCATCAAGACACTAACCTAGATCTTGGGTGGAAAACCCTAGGCTGTATAATAGAATATGACAGTAATGTTATAGTGAATTGGTATGTCTAAAGGCCCTAAGACCAGGGGACCATTATTCCTTTAGGCTGGTAGACATACTTAAAATTCTGTTGAGCTAATGATGATCGGTGGAGTTGAGAGAAAGTGAATTCCCAGCTCAGTTAATGTTGAGATCCTAAGAGTTGAATTGTGATCTAAGGATTTAGCTTAATATTTAAACTGATTCTTGGGAATCTGATCTGACCTAGATGGTCTAAGGTACTAGAACATGGTACTGGAGTATATTAAAATGTATATAAGGTATCTCAAGGTTGCTAGTTGCTAATCTAGCATAAGGAAATATCTGGATAATAGAATATTCCCCTATTGAATGACAATAGATCTCGATAGAACAACGAGTGGCTATAGAATATGGCCTCACGATCGAGACAGAAAATTGAATATTCGAACGGCTTTCAGATTTCCTCTGTACATGGGTGAAGTACCCTGATAAGGGCAGTGGAATTTATGAATATACCTGGCGTGAGCTGGTAATGGAAGCCCATATACAATAGCCCAGAATCATTTGAGTGGAAATGGGAAAAGTCCGGGCAAAAGGAGCATAGATTTTGGGTACCATTAGGTGTAGTAGGAGGTTCCTAAGGGACTCCTATTAACCCAACCTGACATGGCTAATACACACATGAGAAAATAAAGTGATGCATTTGAGAATTGCATTGAGCAGAGGCTCAAGGCAGTAAAGATGATGTGTTGTCTTGACAGCGGGAAATTCAATTACTTTGTTTGTGAACATGATGAATCATATACTTTGACTGTGTTTGGACCAGTTTATGGTAGTTTTGTTGGTGATATTTTGATCTACTGTACGAGTATTATAGAGGATACAGATCAGAAAAGGCTACCTACAGAGAGTTCTAATAGGAGAGGGCTACCTATGGTGAATTCTGACCGAAGGGGCTGACTAGTCAGTTGATTGAGTGAAGCATCGAGTATAGTAGCGTAGAGCTACCATGACGATAAACTCTAGTGTGGAGCCGCCATGACAATGAACTCTAGTGTGCAACTACCTTGACGACGAACCGTGGAGTTCAGCCGTCGTGATGTTGAATCGTAGAGTAGAGAAGAGTATAAGCTTGAGTTAGTAAGTGCGATGTGTGATCATGGCTGCAGAAACCAAAACTTTAGGGCCAAGTGATATTGTGAGAAGGGGTCTTAGAGGATCCCAGTATGATGCAAAGAGTTTATGGTACCGAAGATGAAGTGTTTAAAGGCATCAGTGTTGAGAATATACCCGGTTCCAGCTTGATGTGACTGTGTATTGTGAGTCTTTCACCTACGGCTCATCGGTGATTCTGGTTGGAAAACCGTGCCTGTGGGGCCGAGGATTATGGGGGATTGACTATACCAAATCTGGATAGGCTATGTGAATAAGCTGGGATTAGGGTATAGTTGTGTAGGAGAGTAGAGCTAGTTCAGCTGATGGTGAATTCAATTACATGATTGTGGGTTCTCACTTGTAAGGGCACTACCCCGGCATGGCCAGCATGTGTAATGACCAAATTTCAGATTAGGGGCTAATGACTTTGATGTTGATTGTAATTAGTGTAATTAAACACTTTTGGATAAATGTGATGTGAATTTGATATAAATATTCGTAGTGATGATTTAATAATCATAGTGAAACCAAGGGCAAAATGGTAAAATTGGAAATTTACCTACCAATTGGTCAATTACCAAAGAGGAAACTCATTGGTGATTAGAGATCAAGGGTGGAGATCTATTGGCAATGGGTCAGAATCCCATGATTTGAATTAGTGTGAGCTCATTGAGGGAGTGAGCAAGATCATGACTAGTGTCATGTTATGGACCATTGAGCTAGAAGACAAAAATACACTTTTTCTCTCTCTTCTTTTTCCTATATGGTTTGTGTGGGGAAAGGGAAAGGAAAACACATCATCATCATCCTCACCATCTCTCATCATTATCATCTCTCTCTTTCTCCATTTTTCTGGCGATCAAGAAGAAAAAGAAGAAAGGTAAGATTTTGATGTTTTAGTTTATCTCTAATGCCCTAAACCTCTTCTCTAATGTTGTGTACCTCATTAAGAGCTTCATCTTGGTGATTTCAGAATTTTGAATAGTGGTGATTTGGGTGTGGAGTAATTTGAAAGTTATGGACCATTGAGCTAGAAGACAAAAATACACTTTTTCTCTCTCTTCTTTTTCCTATACGGTTTGTGTGGGGAAAGGGAAAGGAAAACACATCATCATCATCCTCACCATCTCTCATCATTATCATCTCTCTCTTTCTCCATTTTTCTGGCGATCAATAAGAAAAAGAAGAAGAAAGGTAAGATTTTGATGTTTTAGTTTATCTCTAATGCCCTAAACCTCTTCTCTAATGTTGTGTACCTCACTAAGAGCTTCATCTTGGTGATTT
Organism: Inga leiocalycina; assembly: GCA_963242795.1. Classification (NCBI taxonomy): domain Eukaryota; kingdom Viridiplantae; phylum Streptophyta; class Magnoliopsida; order Fabales; family Fabaceae; genus Inga; species Inga leiocalycina. The sequence goes on from OY725323.1 coordinate 54,600,021, forward strand.
CAGAATTTTGAATAGTGGTGATTTGGGTGTGGAGTAATTTGAAAGTTGGAGAATCAAAGTTCTAGTTTTGGCAAAGTGAAGAGGTAAGCATTTGATGCTTTTTGATATATATGTTGTGATTTTTGGATAAGTCTAAGAAATTCTGGAATTTGCCCTGGTTTATGTCCATTTCTGAATATATGAATTTCATAGTGATTAATGTTGGAAATAGTTCATTGTGAAGTTATTTGAATGTTGGTTATAGTTTTGAAGTTGGGAGGTCTGTTGATTGGAATTGGGTATTGTGTGTGGAATAGAGACCCAAGAATTAGATTGTGGTTAAAATGGTTTTTGGATGTTTTTGGAAGTTACCAATGTGTTCCTTAGGCAATTTTAAGTGGCAATGAACTTTGTATGGAGTTTAAGAACCATTGGGATTAATTTTGACCAATCTGGGATTTTCTATCACTTCCTGTGATCTGGGCAATCTTATGGCATCACTCGAGTAAGGGAGGATCATACTCGAGTGTTGCCGTGTATTCTCCCTTTTCTCTTTATGTTTCACCTGGGTTATCATAAAGTAGGCTCGAGTTTACTTCTTAAACCGCGAGTGAAGTTGGTGATCACTCGAGTGATGGTGTGTGTTCATGGTTAGGGTTGCTCTCAGGTCCTTACTCGCTGGTCAATATCCAATAGTGTGTTTTGACACTCGCAAGTGTGGGCTCCTCACCCGAGTGCCAAGGGTGGTGCTCGAGTGAGCTCTTCCCACTGTTGTTGCATGTGCTCTCGGGTTATCACTTTCTGTATTGCACTTCCGGGGACTCGAGTGGATTTGGAGTCATCATCCGAGTGTAAAAGCCTTATGCTCGAGTATTGTGAGCACTCTCTGGCTATAGTAGTTGCTCACTGTCAAACACTCGTGAGTGAGAGCCAGTCTCACTCGAGTGAGGTTATCTTCACTCGACTGAGCCAGCTAAAAATCTTTGTTGTGCTTCCGAAAAAGGGATCTTCAGGGTAGTTTCTTCCAATCCTTTAAGTATGTGTTTAGGCCTCTAATGATCATCCTAAAGAGTTGAAATGGTAACCAACTTAGAGTATTATAGAAATAAGCATTTGGTACAAGTCCCTAATTTGATTATAGGATTTGACATCTGTCAGACTCGTGAACCCACTGTGCCAAAGAACATCAGGAAAGATACATGTAATGACTCCTCTCCTATACTTTGTGTAAATGTACTGTATATATACCTATCATACATTGTGTTGTTACTGCTGCTGACTTGTGATGCATTGAGACACCTTATGGAGCTTTGTGCCTTGTGATACTTTGTGCCTTGTGATGCTGCTGCATAGTAATTACCGTAAAAACGGGCATAGTGTTTATAGTGAAAGCTGGCATTGAGATTACAGTGAAAGCTGGCATAGTGTTTACCTCACAAGCGAGCATTAAGCATTGTGATACAGCAGTGAGCGCTGTCGGTTATGGCGAGAGCCATGACTTATAGTGATGTTGTTGAACATGATGAACATACATGCTTTATGTTTATATATTGTATGAGTGCTTTTTTACTACTGGGATTCTTTAGAATCTCACTCTTTCCAAATGACTAACATTTCAAACAAGGCAAGTGGCTTAAAAGGGAAGAAGACAACCAGGAGTGGTTAGGATCTCTTAGAGACATTTTGCTAGGCATTGGTTATCTAGTTTTGGTTTTGGATTACTGTTTGTATATGAGATGTAAATAATAATTTTGGATATGTAATCCCCATTTTGGGAACTTTGAACACATTATATATATTCAAGTAACCTGGGGTTGCTGGGATTTTAGTTACGCACTCTAATATTTATATGTGATTTAACTACACAGGTAGTTGTATCTGAAGGTGAATGTGAGACCAGATGAACTATGCTTTGAACTATTTTCGGTATACCCCATCTTGAAGATAAGGGATTATAAATGTGTTTTTGTCTTATTGGCCTCTATAGCACTTAAATTTCATAATTCGGATATAATTATGGTGAGGGGGTAACAGCATGGCTAGCCACTAAGTTAGTTGCACCGGTGTTGACCCTAGGGCGAAAGGCGGTGCATAAACGTAGAGTCTACGATATTATTGCTGTGGAAGCTATGTGAATGACAGCGTGCGCATGTCAGCGTGAGACATCGTAGGGAGTGACACTGGTCATCTCTACCCCAGCCGTTGATATACCGTTGTAAATATGAATGCCGAGAAGTCAATACATATGTATGGATATAGCTGGGATAGCTGTCATATTGTGTATACAGCTGCGAGTGCTGTAATTTATGGTGAAAGCCACGCATCAGTGAGGTTAGAGCCGTGAGAGTTGTTGTGTTGTGACTTGCGAGTCACGCATCAATGTGGAAGTTGTTGTGGATATTGTGTTAATACCTAAAAGTCCCAGTTACTACTAGAGGAGTCGCTGTTAGGTATATGTGAATACAGCGAAAGTTGTCGGTTGTGTGTAGTGAATCTTTAATGCTTTGAGTTATTCCTATAAGGGGTAACTAGATTGAGCAAAGTGGTGTCATATACCTATCAACTGCTGAGGTCTTATAAAGTGAGCTAGCCACTCATGATTTGAGGATTGCAATGATTGTGTTCATGCGACGATTGTGTTCCTACAATGATTGTGTTTGTGCAGCGATTGAGTATATAGGCGATTACGGCCTTAGGACAATTGTGTTGTGTTGATATGTGAGTTAAAGATATGGCACTATTGCATGTATGGGGTGGCGGAAGAACAGTACTACGACCGCTAAACTCCTAAGTCTTGTTTGATCAGAAAAGATTTAATGTGAGACAGCACAAGTGAATAAAGTTATTGACAACTCACAACCTGGAGATCGAGTATCATCTAGGTAAAGTTAATCTTATCGCAGATATGTTTAGTCATAAGGTGATGCGGATTGTTGTAGTAATGACTGAGAGTGAAGAGGCTTAAAGCCAGGATGCATGAGTGTAGTCCGTCCAAATTATGATCGAATGAGGTCAAGACCTCTAGTGTTTGAAAATGGATATCACACGCTCATGAGAGTGTCTCCGGGTATGGGAATTCATAAAGTGATTAAGAGAAAGAAACTGAGCCATTAAGTTTTGGTCCATTTAAGATTCTTGTGAGAATCGAAGCGGTAGCGTATCGTTTATACAAGTGGTCGAGAAGGGACTGTCCCAATAGGAAACACGTTGAGAAACATAAACCGTCATGAAGAGGCATCCGAGGTTTATGTCCCAAATGGTGTAAAAAATTTCGGGGATGAAATTTATTGAACGGGAGGAGAATTGTAATGCCGCAAATTTCTATTAAGGGTTAATGATAATTATTGTGAATCATTTTGTAAATCAAAATGGATTTGAGATCCAAATTACTACTAGAAATGCCCAACCCCCTGTATTTTAGCATAATGATGTGATGGAATAATTATTTATTCTAAAATAACGGTAAATGGCACATAGAAGTGGAAAAGGAAAGTCATTATGTGTTATGTGGCAATTTGAGTTAATATGCCATAATCAGTGGAAAATTTGGAAAGAATGGAAAACTATAGGTTAATTAGTCAATGATTAATGGAAAAAAATTAATTACTAAGAGGGAATGAGAAATGTAACTAAATGGCTAATGGAGTGGATAGAGTAACTAAAGGGTTACTTACTTTATGAAGGCCAATGATATTGTGACACTTGGCAAGCTAGTAGGATGAGAAAGGGTATGGGAAAGTCAAATGAGCTTTGTTTGATATTTCTTTTTTCCCTCTTTCCCTCCCATTCGGCTGACAAGAGAGGCATGGGAAGTAGAGTAATTATGTCATCTTCATCAAGCTTCCTTCGTGCTCCATTTTTTGCCAAAGAAAGAAGAAGAACCTCTTGATTTAGGTGAGTATTTGACCCTCTTAATGACCTCTAATAGAAAAACTTACTTCTATAAAGTAGTTCCTTGAGTTGAGGGCTTCATTTTCATGGTTTTAGATTTGCCATTGATGGTATTTTGAGCACACAAGAAAATCTAGAAGTTAGAGACCCAAGAAACTTCTTTGTAAAAGTTGTTGAGGTGAGTGAAAGCTTCATTTTAATATAAGTTTTGTGGCCTTTGTTGGGCCTTGAATTTCTAGAAATTTTGCCCTAATTATCGTGATTTAGGGTCATGGGGAGTATGGTATGTTGTTGTCATCGAAATGGTGACTTGTTTAGTGTTTTGAATTAATAGAATTGGATTGAAGCTTAAATGTAAAGTTTGGCAACTTTGATTTGGTTTTGCGTATAGGGCAAAATATGGCATGTCAATGGGTTGTGATTTTGGTCATTTTGAGGTTGCAATTGTGTTTCTTGTGGAAAATTGTGCAGGAGTAGTGTTGGATATGAATTTTGAACCTTTGGGAACTTAGTTTTAAAAGTTCCAAGATTGGTTAGCGAAAAACTCTGTGTTGGCAGTCGTTTTTCATAGAAGTTTTGAATAGGCAACTGGTGTTTAAAAATTATGAAACTTTTCAATCTTAATACTCACATCCTAAGATTCAAAATGGACATATAATTCATGTCATTTTCTTTTGTGAACTGAGAGTTATGTTTTGCCAAAATTTGGGACTAAAACTGGACTCTGTTTTAGAGCAGTGTTGAGTTTTTTGTAATTTTGGAATTGTGTAGTGATTTCTAGTAAGGGTCCATCTTTTTTCATTAAAGTGGACTTAAATATATTTCAGTTTGCTATGCAATCACCTCATTTCAATTTTTCTAGAATTAGTTATGATTTTTCAAAATTCTGCCAAGAAACAAGATTTTTCTTGGCCGCGGCCAGCGGATTCTTAGCCATGGCCTAAATGTGTCTGTCCAATTCTTGGCCGCGGCCCAAGGTGGCTGGCTGCAACCCATGACTTTCTGATCATATCTGGGCCACAGCCCAAGTGTGGGCTGGCCACGACCAATCCCTATGTTCCAGCACTTTGAATTTTTTGAAAGTGATCTTCAACCTATTGTTTCCAAACCATTTAGGGCTTTTATTAGAGGCATTTGTAGGTTCTTAAGGGTCATTCTTGATAACCAAATCTAAGTATTGAGAAGCCAATTGAGTATTGAAATAGAGAATAACGCTTCGTCCCTAATTAAGAATTATAGGATTCGACATTTGCCTTATTCCGTAGAAACCGGTGCCAGAGCACTCTCGGAAGGACTAAGGTAGTGACTCTTCTCTCATGTTGTGTATGATATTTTGGTATGCATGACTGATCATGGTTTTATGAAATATGATTGGAAAATGTGCCATGGTCCATTACAATGTGAGCACTTCAGCGTGAGCCGTTTAGGGATTAATGCTGGTCATCTCTACCTTGGCCGTTGAACTGCTATTGTAATCGACATGGATTGTTGTGAAACTGCTTTGTAAATCCAACCTGTGGGGTAGCGTGTTGTGAATCCAGTGGTGGGCTGTGTGTTATATATCTTACTGGTATGGCTTGCATTGTTAATCTTGACAGTATGGCTTATGTATGAGATGCTTCATATGAATCCCAGCTGTGGTGAAATATATTGTGTGAACTATTGTGGTGCAATACAGTGTGAGCACTTGTAAGGGATGACGTGTGTCATACTTACCATTGACGTTGTAACTGCCGTTGCAGTTGCTTTTGTGGGTTATGATTTTCTTCCATGCCTTATTGTTGTGCACACTATAAGTGATTTGACACTACGGGGATTCCTTAAAATCTTACTCTCCCATAGACCAAATTTTTAGACAGGGCCGAACGATCAAAGGGAAAGCAGGAGACGAAAAGCGGATAAAGCTACAGTGTAGGAAATTATTTTGGATATTGGTTATCATGTAAAATTATTTGGATGTTTTTGGGAAACAATTATATATATTGGGATTCGTAGTATAGTTTTGTGTAATCCCCAAGAAAAAGAGAAAAAGTTTATAGGCTTTATACCTCTATAGAACCCTTATTTTTTTGACTAGAACCCGAGTGTGTCGGGAATATGCATTATGCTCTGATATGTATGAATGGAATCAATGCGTACAGGACATTTATATGTGAAATGTGAGTATGAGACCATTGTGGAACAGTTGTTGTAAAATTTTTTGAAAACCTTGATTTTTGGGAAATTTTATTTTGTCTAACTCCTAAATTATACATGGTCTCTAATTCAAACTTAATTACGTTTTTACGAATTAATCTAGACCTATGGTTGTGACGGGGTTACATATGGTATATTTTATCTTACTAATTTCATACATTGGGCCTTCATATAATTCAAGGAATTCTTCTCTACCCTGAGGGGCTGAATCATGTAGTCCCTGAAAGTCACTCTATTCTCAGACATTCTTGGGACTCTTGCCAAATTGGGCTTAGTAGCCTACTTGATATAGGCTTATCCTCAAACTTCTAGGCCTAAAATTTAGGATATTACATAGGGTCCCCAAAGTAGATAATATCGAGAGTGAGGTGCTAAGATGTTACATTTACCTCTGGCATCTTCTTGATTTGGCAAGATCTTCTTGAGAACTAAGTCTCCCAATTTAAACCCCCTGGGTCGCAGCTTCTTGTTAAAGGCTCTTGTCACTCTCGACTAATATAACTGCCCATGACATATTGTTGGGGTATTTTTTGTTCAATCATATTTATTTGTTCAAACTAAGAGCGTATATATTCACGTTTATCCAGGTTTGATTTAGGCAAGATTCTCAAGGATGGTCTTTCCACTTCATTTGGAGTGACAACCTCCATGCTGTGAAGTAAAAAGTAAGGAGTTAGCCCAGTTGAAGTAAGCATTATAGTAAGATATATGTGTAATACATACTCAAGCATTTCATGTTAGTCCTTATATGTCACTGTCATTTTGCAAATAATCTTAATGTTTTTATTGTCTGCCTCGACTACACCATTCATTTGTGGCCTATATGGTGTGGAATTATGATGTTTGATCTTGAACTAATCACATAATTCTTTAACTACTGCTCCATTAAAGTTTAGTGTATTGTTAGTTATGATCCTTTCTAGCAACCCATATCTATAGATAATATTGACCCTTAAGAGTAATACTAGCAAAGGAATTAGCTTCCACCCACTTAGTAAAATAATCAATAGCAATGAGGATGAAACAATGACCATTTGAGGCTGTTGAGTTAATAGAGACACAAGACTACGCATTGGAGTTAAAGGAGCATTAGTTTTGTTACAGTATATCTTACACTTATGACACTTTTTAATGTAATTGACGCAATCCTTCTCCATCTTTACCTAGTAGTAGCCGGATCTTTGAGCTTGCTTCGTTAATATGTTGCCATTTACATGTGTACCATATATGCCTTCATGGATCTTTACAACAATCTTGCACGGCTCTTTTATATCTACACAGTAAGTAGTGTCCTATTAAAGCTCCTCTTATATAGGATGTCATTACTAACAAAAAAACCTATGGCCATTCACTTGATAGTTTTCTTCTTATTCTGTGTTGCATCTGGTAGGTAAGTACCATTTTTCATATACATCTTGATACAATAGTACCAATGTTGCTCGTCATCCTTATTGTCAATATTGAATCAAAATGCTAGCAATCTTCTAGTCCCAATTTGAATTAGCTAAACTACACACCATAATTAAGGTGGATCATAGACAATAATGAAAGCGATTATTTTCTCTACTCATATAATGAAAATTGTTCACTTTAAAATTTTTAATCAACTCTATCAAATACTCCTAATATGGGATCAACTTTGGGTCTTTAGTTCACCATTCACTAGTCACTTGATAAATTATAAAAGCTGAGTTACCAAAAAATTTCTGGCATTTTATTCCAAGATTAATGGCAGCTTGGAGATCATTAATACAAGCTCCATATTCTCCATGTTATTAGTGTAGTCAAACCCTAACTTTCAAGCAATCGAGAATTGTTTTCCATCTAGGGATATGATCACTGCCCCTACACTATTGCCATATATATTAGTTGCACCGTCAAAATTTATTTCATACTCCTTTGACATGCTTTCCTCATTTGGATCATCTCCTATAGCACATATGTCTTCATCTAGGAACTTGAAATCTAGTGCCTAGTACTTATATATGGGGTTTTCTGCTAAGTGATCAACTATTGTACCACCCTTAATGGACTTATGGGTAACGTTCCTTATGTCATATTTCGACAATATTACCTGCCACTTAGAGACTCTTCTAGCCAAATATAGGTTTTCAAAGATGTATTTGAGTGGGACTACTCTAGAAATTAGCCAAATGGTGTAATAAAGCATGTATCGTCTTAGCCTCCTCAAAGCCAGACTAAACCACAACAAGTACACTCGATCATCTGGTAATGTGACTCATAATCGTTAAAATTTTTTTCTCATGTAATTGATCACTTGTTCTCTTCACTTAGACGCACTATGTTGCCCCAGCATGGCTCCTATGGAGTTAGGTTATATTCTCATATACAAAACTAAAGGTTGTGGTAGTGTAACAGGAACTAGAATTGGGGGATTTAACAAATAGTCCTTGATTTTATGAAATGCTTGCTTGCAATCTTTATTCCATTTTTATGTGCAATTCTTCTTTAAAAGCTTGAATATCGGCTCACAAGTTGAGGTTAAGTTGGCGATGGATCGTGTGATGTAATTTAGTTGTCCCAAAAAGTTCCAAACTTCTTTTTTTGTTTAAAGGGGCATTTCCTATATTGCTTTTACTTTGTTAGGATCTATTATAATCCCTTTTTAACTCACAATGAATCCCAACAATTTCCTAGATAGAGCCCTAAAAACGTATTTATTGGGATTTAGCCACAACTTGTTCTTGTATAGCCTTTCAAACAGCTTCCCTAGCATAGCAATATAACTTTCTCCCTCAAAAGATTTAGTTACCATGTCATCCATGTAATAGCCTGAACTTTAAGCATTGAGACTTAAGGATAAGCCTATATCAGGGAGACTATTAAGCCTAGTTTGTGAAGAGTCCAAAGAATGATGGGAAATAGAGAGACTCGAGTAGAGGGCTTGGTATTTTTAGGCAATATGATTAAATGTCAGTGCATATATGCACGGGACAAACATACAATGCCTTAAGATTGGTTGAAAGATGCCACCTAGCTCTGTCATGTGATATGGAACTGATTGGTCATACGAAATATGCCGAGTAGGTTCGCACATAGCATTTTTAGGGCAGACATGTAAAGCCTACGTTTTTAGAGTAGAAACCAGTATATGGTGCCATATAAGGCTCATACACATATACTCTGACCTAGCATCATTTGTCAGGCCTCAGTATACCTGAAGCAATCCCGAGTAAGTCCTGAGTAGAATCCTGAGTAAGGACCGATAAAGTAACTTTATTTAAGTAACTTTAATAAAGTAAGCAATCATAACTAGCTTTTATGTTGGCTAAGCAAGAGGATGACAAGTATCCCTTAATCATTACAAAGGGCAATGACATTTTTGTGTTGGAAGAGTAAAGAGGTGACAAGTGTCCCTCATCATTACCATTACCTTTATGCCTTTTTAGTTGTCATCACTAGGGGGTACCATCACACCCTGAGCTGGGGAAATCCATCGGTCTTCAATTTGTCCACTTGACTAACTTTCTAAAACATTAAGCTCATGGGTTGTGGAAAATCATTAGACCCCTACTTTCCCTAAAAAAAAGGACGACTAAAAACTTGAGAAAAGAGGTGAGACCCACTTTATTAAAGCAAGTGACACGTGTCATCGAATCATTGGATCACTAAACAAATGGCACCATAGGAATGCAACATGTGGCGAACACTTTCCAAGACCATTAAGGGCCCAATAATTTCTTCCATAATCATCATTAAATTAGTAAAAATGCCAAAAACATATCAAGAAATTATTAGATGAGAGATAGAGGATGAACAGTAAATTTTCTTAACTTCAATTTGCCGAAACACTACCGAATCGGCGTTTTCTCTCAAAATACCCTTCACAAACCTTCTTCTACTCATCCCAAGCTTCATTTCTATGGTTCCAAATTTTCATTTGGATGGGTTTGGTTTTATCTCACTGGCTAGAGTACTGCTAGATTTCTAAACCAATTGTGGAAATACATAGAGGTAAGCATGGCCTTCATTTGAACCGATTGGTTTGTTGTTTGGACGAGTGTTCATAAGGGTAGGGTACTGTTCATTTTTTATCCAAGGGGTATTTTTGAGGTTTAATCATGGTTTAATCATGTGATTATGGTTAAATGATTATTCATGATGATTTTATAAGTGTGTTCAAATCTACCTGAATTCATTTTCTGGAGGCAGAGAACTTGCAACATATTTTTGATCATCAAAAGTTAGTTCAAATGCTATAAGCTTTTACCAAATAAAAGTAGACATCCTAGGCTTTAATTTCATAGGTACTATAAGCGATTTGGACTAGTAGATTGAAAGTTATTTTTTTCAACATTTGACCTTGATTTTGGAATAAAATCTATGACAGTCTGTGTTTGATGAATTTTTGGAAAATGTAAGGCTGTAATCAATGCTCTATGATATTTTACAATTAATGAGGAATTAAGGATTTTTTATAAAACTTGGAACCAACCAATTTGGATTTTTGTAGAATTAATTATGAATTTCCAAAATTTGGTCTAGAAAACTGGTGAATTCTTGGGGTAGTGATCAATTTAGTGAGATACTGTATTGATATGCATCCAGAAGTGTAAGGGCTATAATTTTCCCTGAAACTAGACTGATTAGGGGCCTTATAGCCTTTAGAATCATCACAATTGGATATCTATACATTAGGTATGAATTTTCAAAGATTTATGAAAATTCTGGCAGATTTGAATAAATATGCGAAAATGGAAAGAGGTAATGGCATAATGTAATGACCTTGAACTCTAAGGGTAGAAATTAGTCCCTTAGGATAATCTGACCACTTTAAATCATTGGTTGACTTGGTAAAATGGCCATAATGGCCATAATGATATGATTATATATCTAGGGCTATGAGAAGTCAAGAAGGAAAAGAATGGAAGAATTTCCAAGAGGCCTCAGTGGTTGGAAGATAAGGACACAAAGATAAGAGGTAGTTAAACCCTCTTGACTTACATGAATTTTGATATGTGTATGCTTGTGTGATGATATGTGTTATTGCTTTGATGAATTGTATGGAACATATGTGAATGATTAGAGCTCTGTTGTACATATGTTATGGCTATGAGTGTATTGTAAAGCATTGAGCATGCATATGCCATTATGTTGGCATAAATTTTTATAAGCAAGCATATCATCACTAAGCATTATCTTACCCGCATAGTTAGCATTGTTTAATACTAAGATTCATTTTGAATCTTACCCTCCCCCAACCAACCATACAGGCGTGATGAAGTACAGAAAACTATTGTAGGGAGTTGCACAAGAGGGAACTATAGCAGAGAAGTAAAGATTGATATGTTGTTTATTATATTAGACACTTTGGTAGCCCTGCGTGGCTACATTATTTGTATAAATATATAAATGAATGAACCAAGAATGAGCAGAGGAATAATTTGGCTAAATAAATGAGCAGTGAATCACTCTAATTGAATTAAATAAAGATAAGAATTGATGAGTAGTAATGAAGTTGTGAACCATTGAATAATGCTTCCGTAAGATTTTGAAACTTTCTGAAAAACCCACTCCACTATAGGTTTGAGTTCTATCTTGAGGTTCGGAATTGAAAGAGTTTTTACAAATGAATAGCGATGAGTGCTTCGAATGCATTACGTGAAACTCATCAGATCGATTACAGAAGTAAGGTGTTACAATTATGGTATCAGAGCAGTGATTCTGGCAATGGAATTGTCTGCTCAGAGATAAAGGTCCAATCAGAGCAAAAGTGAGGATATATATTGATTGAATTCTCTTTCTCCCTTGCTCTTATATAATGGCCACAAATTTTGACCAAAGAGTAAGGATATGTTGACTAAACTCTCTTTTTTCTCTTGGTATGCCTTTTTGGACGTTTTTTATGAATTAAGGAGAGGGAATTAATTGCTTCTCTTCCTTCATCATTATTCTTGCTTTTTAAGGGCAAATCTTGATCCTTTATTTTGGTTTCCAACTTTAATTTCAAGATCAACTGGCTGTCTCTTTTGCCCTTAATTATGGCAATATTATTTCTTGTGCCATTAGTTCTTTTAATTCTCTTTCTTACTTCTTTCTAAACACTACTTCCCTTTTCCTTTAGGTCCAAATTAGGTTCATATTGACACATCTTAAATGAGTAGGGTATTTGCTTTCGACTAATTCAAACCAAAATTCATATTCTATTTTGAGTTTGTTTCGACAACTCATTCTATTTCTTATGCATTTATGGGACTCTTACTAAACTAGACCTAGTAGTCTACTTTATACAACCTTATTCTCTAGCCTCTAATCCCAAAATTCAGGGTATTACAATTCTCCCTCCGTTCAATAAATTTTGTCCTCAAAATTTGTTACTGGTCAAATTCTTAATAATACTTCAATAGGACCATTGTAGCAATGGTTTCATTTCTTTCTTTCTACATTCTATTGACACCTCAAATTCTAGAGGTCAATCAACAATTCAAATTCTAAAGGTCACCTCAAATTCTAGAGGATACTCTAAATTCTAGAGGGTACCTTAAATTCTCTACACCTCAAATTCTAGAGGTTTTCTAATTTAGTCATATTCCTATAGACCTTATTCATCTATCCTGCATTTGAGCTTCTTCAATTAAAGCTTACAAATTACTTTCCTCTTAACTAGCACTGTAGCTAGCAAGTACTATCTGACTTAACATGTTTATATTTCTAACCCTTCTATCAGTTTTTCTTCCTGTATTCACCATACCATCAACTGCACCGCTTTTCAGTTCAAGCATCAGAGATGATAGTTGCGTCATTGCTTTTTCATTCAACTATGTTGTCTCATATTCTACTTTTCTAATTCTAAAATATTCAAAATTCTTGTAGTCGCAGTATATTTTTGCAACCGCAGCATACAAAATAGTGTAGTTACATTTTCAAAGAAAACATAATCACTACCAGATCTAGTTCATTAGTGGGGTAATTTATCTAGTAAGGTTTCAACTATTGAGAGGTACATAACATTATTCTGTCCTGCTTCACTAGGACATTTCCCAATCCTTTCTTTCTTTCTCATTCTGTTGTAAACCACATTGGTTGCTTCACTGTAAACCTTATAGGTCACAATTCTTGGCAGACCATACAGGTTGCCTTATTCATTCTTTGCAAACCACACACGGGTCGCATTCTAAGGTCGAGAATATTCAATATTGGTGGGAGTTTCAACCTCTCATACAACTCAATGAAAACATCTCATAGACTTCGTCCCACTTAAGAAATTCTTTTTGTAATTCTTTCTTACAATTCTTTCTATCAGTTCATTCTTTTAATTCTTTCTTTCAAGTGAGTGGCAAAATGATTCAAGAAAAAATTCTGAATTCATCTAGCAAGACCCAGCAAACTGAGTATTCATGCAAAAATTTCTAGCCTCTTCTAGTTCTGTACTGCTCCCACTATTCTGGGTTCCTCCAAGAATCCCTTCTTTTGAGACAACAAAGTTCAGAAATGACCATTACAAACTAGTCATAGATTTTATTGAATTATTCTGCTCAAAGTTCAATTCTTACAAAAATTTAGTTCATTATATTCCTAAATACAATAGGTGCATTGGTATTCAACCTAATGGCATTATACAATAGGTTCATAATTTGGTTCATTAAATTCACAAAAATTTAGCTGATTATATTCACAAATACAACAGGTGCATTAGCATCTAACATAAACCATCATAACAGAATGAGTATCACAATGGCATTCAACACAACAATATGCATCACAATATAAAACATAGAGCACAATACTACAATACTTGGTAAAACAAATCTTGCAGTCTTAGGCATTCGTCCATCATATTCTTAGTGGTCTCAAGCCTCTGCCCATCATATTTTGAATGCTCATGAAACAAATATTATTGATGGTAAAACGTACTTGCAAAGCATTACACAGTATGTGAGAGAAAGCATTGCTACCAGTTAACCTTTCCAGTCACTTATCCTGATTTATCGGTCTCTTTGTCGGCTCAGGAAAATGTCAAATCCTATAATTTTAAATGCCTGAATAGATGGGTCATTACTTGTCCCATTTCTATTTACATAATTAAATTTATGTTATCCTTTGACCTATCCTTGTTCTTGTCCTTTACTTGACATTTGTTGGTTATCTGTTGCACTTTCCTTACTCGATCTAACACATTGCAACCCTAGATATATTACATGCCTTCTTCCCTTAAAACTTATGTGTGTAATATAGTCAAATTGATCTCTAATGTGATTACATTTGGTTCTAAAACATACCTCTATTCCTCATGATCTCATTTATCACAATTCCCTTTAAATACCACAAATATGCAGGTTATCCCTAAATTGTCAAATTTATCATTCAACTTTGAACATTCATAACTTAATCTAGAAAATTTCAAATGGAATGATTCTAGTTCCTATGTGAAGCTCTTCAGGTCCTCTACAAAGGACAAATACCCTTCAATGCCAATTACAGGGGTAAAATTTCATGGATCCACGACCAACCTCACTGCCACAGGTTGCATTCCATATTCAATGCCAAAACTTTAACAAGTTATACTTTACAATCTACTAACTGAAATTATTCATATTATACATCATTCTAAAGCTTAGGATGTCTAGTAACACATTGTAAAATATCATAGTTATTGGACAAGATTTGATCAACTATATTCAATCCACAATCAACCTGACACGAATTTGGCAGCATTTATCCTTAAAACAACCTTAAGTCCCAAAATTAGGGTTTTCTATCCAATCATCCAAGAATCACAACCACAAGTTATTTCCATATAATTTTACCTATAAAATCCATTTCCAACCTTAAAATTGACAAACTCCATTTCCTTCCCTAAGAACCAAACTTGGTCGAAACTTAAGATTTTTATACCAAAATTTGGTTTTCGATTCCAATGCTTCTGGAAATACTTTCTTACCTTAATCCCACACAATTTTTCATGTTAAACACATTAAAAATAGTAAAAACACCAAAATCATATTCCTTTGTATAGTTCTGCATATAACTGAAACTTAACCCTAGCTACCACAAAATATTACCTTACAAATTCAACCACAAGACTCATTTAACATCATAAACAAACCATATTTAGCATCATATTCATGATCACAAGAACATCAAAAACCTAATATCCCTCTTAGCCAAAATTTAGGGCAAACCAAGAATCTCATAAAAACTTAGCATTTCTGGCAATTATTAATCTTTCGATCTCTCATACATATCTTTCCTGCCAACCCACAATCATTGAATCTTTGTCTATAAGAATCTTACATTTCAGATTCATTGTTGGCATGAGTTACATAAACATGTTCCTCATGAATATCATGGGTACTTTGACTAGCCCTGATTCCACAAAGTATCTAGATATTACTAGGGAGCACATATATATAGGGTCAAGCATCTAGCACATACTTCTGCCTCTAACCTAAATTTCCTCATAAGAGCTTCTAAGCATCATTACAATCTCTACATCATCTTCTTAATATCTCCAATCATTGCTAAGATAGCTGAGGCATTATTCCAAATTAAGAAACAACATATGACATCTATTCATATTCTCTTGACCTCAAGACTACTCCCAATTATCAATTGAACATCCTCAAACATATACTAATACCTTGAACCGCTCTGTGCCATTTCAATATCCCCTAAAGAATCAAAACTCAAACGTTGATTCCTGGGTTACAATTCACTTAGTAATAACTCTTTGAATATTCACCCATTTAGGTTCATAACTAAATCTACAACCTCAATAATAATTGGGTCAGATATCATTCTTCCTCAATTATACCCAACATGAATGCTAACAAGCATCATGATTTATAATTCTTTCTCTAGCCCTCAGACCATTCAAATAAGATGTTCATAACATCACTAACAATTCAGCAATAATCACAAGGTTCTAGCTTTTGTTTCAATATCACTAGGCCGTACCATACAATCATTACTCATCTTTCAATATCATAACATCATATCCAAAATCACCATATAGCACGATATATCACACTTATATACCTTTAGACACAAATCATCTAATAAGATAATTGTTTAGCATGGAGAAACCTCAAAACAACTACTAGTCCTTATGGTTTCAAAACCTTATCAAATAAAATTTTTTGGGACATCACTTACTACAATAGAAATGTTTTAAATTAAAGATCAATGCTGAACCCATCATCTCCATGCTTCTAATAACTATTTAACCACCCGAAAACAATATATCAACTCAACATAACCTTGGCTCAACATAAGAGCATCAAAATTATAAACCATATGTAACTTTCTACTTCTTCTCCTTAGTTGAATCCTTAACTTAGCAATATATAATGTTTCAAATCCCTTAACATTTTGATATACGTAGAGTGATAAAGGCACAGTTCCACAAGCATACAAAAATAGCACAATATACTATTAAGAAGTACATGTTTATATACAATAGTTTCCCCGCAAGGTTTGAAATGATATACAATTTGACCAAAAATATCAAAATAAACTAATTATAACCAATAGCTCCATTCTCTCGACTCACACACCTCAGTTGCTAGAATTTACTGTTTTTCCCTTAGAGCCGCTAGCTTCTACCAGAATATTTTTAATTTTGAAAAAGGGTGAGATTCAAACAAATCTCAATAGTAACATACAATCGATCATATAAAAATGCAATAATTAGATATGCAATGAACCATATAGTGGAAAATAAAAATCTATATTGTATATTATGTATGCACAATACTCAGGGCCAAATGACTATTTGGATCCCTTACTTGTCCGTGTACCTCAGTTAGGTCTCACACCACAGCTAGATAATGTGCTATTGGCACCATGTTCATATCAAAGAATATAGCAACATACAACATATCAACATTCATATAGTGTATGAGACATAGAGTTACTACCTTATGTCCCTTTTTGCAACACAAATCAATTCCTAATTCAATCCAGCTCGGCTCAACAGACTAGTCCTAAAATTTCAAGTTTGCAAGCATTAAGTTAATACCCATTCATGTATCACTTTAGATTCTTCCAAATTAATTGTGTTGATTATATTAGTTTAACACTGTAAAATTACCAAAATGCCCCTAGAGACCCGGTCTAAGCCCCTTTTGACCCGATCTAACTATACTTTTCTAGAAATGTTGGCCTAGGCTATTTCTACATAGTTTTGAGGTAGAATCATAATTTTGAGGTAGAATCCATTTTTTACCTTGGTTTTCACAAAATCACTGCCAACTGACAGTTTTGCCCTTGACAGCCCCTAATAAGGGTTTTTGGGATATTTTCATAATTTCACTTTCTAGGGCTTTTCTCATAAAGTGATCAATATTTCCAGCTATAGCTGCAACATGCCTAAGGAAATTGTGATTTTGCTTTTTAACCGTTAAAGCTTGATCTTTTACACTCCTAACCATATGTTTAACCCTTTAACCACTTATTAGATGGGATTTCAAAAAATTTGGGTAGTATAACCCCTTAGGGTTTCAACATCCCAACTTTACAAAATCAACAATCCAATCCACAAACCAAGCCAAAAACCACAACAACAACAATACACAAAAGGAAGTGAAGTTCTTGACGTTACCTCTTGATTCTTGGACTTTCTCTCTCTAGAGGTCTCACTCTTTCTCCTCAACCTTGAAGACTAGCTTGCTACACATGGTTTTTCATGAAATTACAAAGCTTTACCTTGGATTTTTGCCTCTTGAGCTCCTCCTTCTCTCTTGTTTCCAAAGCTTCTCTCTATTCTTGTTCTTGGAGTGAAAATGGGAGGAGAAAGATGAAGACAAGGCTTAATAAAATATCTCTTTATCTTTCTTTTTAATAAATAATTAATTATGGGTTTATGACATAAGCTGTACTTGGGCTTCTCTCATCATAATCATGTCATAAGCCTTCCATTATATTTGAATTAATCTACTTTCCCTTTTGCTAGCCCAAAAAGACTCTACCATAAGGCCTCCACAAACCAAATGGGCTTTATTTCATTGGCTATGGTTTTAGGTTTTTGAAAGGTGGTGTTTGAGAACTTGAGAAAAAATTGAAAGTTAGAGAAACAAGGAAGTTGCTTTGGGAAGAAGAGGTAAGAATTTAACACATTTTGAGCTAAGTTTGTAACCATTGATCAAGTTTTGAGAATTTTGAATTTTGCCCTGATTTTCATATGATTTTGGTTTGGAAGAATTGCATTGTGTGATATGTTGGAATAGGTGTCCTAGTGTGTCCTTGAGCATTTGAAATTGGTTTGGAATGTTGGTTTGGATTGGTTTGTAATATGGTGGTTGATTGAGTTCTTGGTAAGACATGTGGTGGTCATTGTGTAACATGTCAATGGAGGTTGAATTGGGTTGTTTTGATGATTTCAATGGATTCCTTGTGAAAATTTATGTGGTAATGGTATTTGATATGAATTTGGGAACCATTGGAAGCATTGGTGCAAAAATGGAAATGTTGTCCATTGAAAGTTTATTCTGGGTAGTCAGGTTGTCTGGATGTTTTAAATAGGCAAATGGTGTCTCAAGGTTCAAAATGAACATAAATTTTGTGTCATTTCGTTTTTTGAGCTAAAAGTAAAGACTGTCCAAAGTTTGGGCTTAAAACTGGAATCTGTTTTGGAGAGGTGGTGAATTTCGTGTAACTATGTACTTCTGTGGTGATTTCTAGTAATAGCCAATATTTTTCCTAGGAAGAGGACTTAAATAGCTTTCATTTGGCTTAGGGATCACCTTATTTTGATTTTTCTAGAATTAGTTATGATTTTTCAAAGTTCCCTTGGCTGCAGCCAGAAATTCTTGACTGCAGCGCAAAACTTCTATGCACATTTTGGCCGCAGCCAGAAATTCTTTGCTGCAGCGCAAAAATTTCTATGCACGTTTTGGCCTCAGCCAGAGAATTCCTGGCTGCAGCCAAAATACTTCTGTGCTGTTTTTGGCCGCAGCCAGAGAATTCCTGGTTGCAGCCAAAACCCTATTTTCAGTACTTTGTAATTTTGAAAAGTAATTTCCAATCTAGTTTTTCCCAATCCTTCAGATTTTCATTGAGCCTATTATAGTCACTTAAGGAACTCATGTGATAACCTATTTTAAGTGTTTGAAAGTGAGAATTAGGGGTAGAGAATTAATCAACCATCCTTGATTTTGGTTTATAGGATTTGACATCTGTTGACCTCATGAGCTCACTGTGCCAGCGAACGTCAGGAAGGAACAAGGTAGTGACTTTTTCTTTTATACCATATATGATGCATTGTATGTGTGTTATATCATTGATTTGTGATGAATCATATGCTACAACATTTATGGATTTGTGTAAGCACCGCCATACCGAGAGTCCCTAAGTCGCTAACAACGGTTCGGGTTAGGACGGTGTGCCTTCCCAGCGGTAAAAGGGGATGAGGTTGGGGCGTGATATGTGTGATTATGTGAAAAGCTGAAAGGCTATTTGTGAAGGCCAATGGGCCGACTGTGAAAGCCGGATAGCTGTATGACCTATAAGACTATGTGTATGCACTGCCACGCCAACAGTCCCTGAGTCGCTAACAACGATTGGGGTTAGGACGGTGTTTCTTCCCAGGGATAAAAGGGGATGAGGGTGGAGTGTGATTCGTTCTGTCGATGTATGATGATTGCTTACATGCTGTGTGCTTATGTGTGGTATGAATAGATTGTTACTACTGGGATTCTCTTGAATCTCATTCTTTCCTTTGACTAATATTTCAGACAGGGCAAGTGGCTCCAAGGAGAAGCGGATCACTAGGAGTGGATAGAATCCTGTAGGGATGTTTGTTTTAGATATGTTGGTTATTCATCTTGGATAGGGTTCTGTAAATTATTTTTGGGTTGTAAATATTAGTGGAATACAGTTGTGTAATCCCCTATATGGGAATTGTTAACCTTCTAGTGAATGAATAGAACCCGGGGGTTGCCGGGATTGCTATTAGATATTCTGATATGAATGAATGTAAATTAACTACACAGGTGATTATATTCGATAATTGAACTTGAGACCGGAATAGGAAAGAAGTTTTGAAAATTTTGTTAAGTCCCTACTATAAAAGGGAGTTTTAAATGAGTTTTGAACTATCCGATGGTCTCTAAACCAATTTAATTAAGTGATATCGAATTATAATTACGCTAATTTAGGCAAGGGGTTACACATTGCACAAGGGTGATGGACTCAATACTTGAGTGACATCCTCACTCTCACCTGAGTCCTAGAAAGTGTAGAACCAGAGTGATCACTCGAGAGCAGAAAAGAATGACAGAAACCTCAGCACATATTCGAGTGATTCGAAAAAGTCTCCTTACAGCGTAGAGTCGACAAAAAAGCTATACGGACAAGAGAAGAAGACCTTTAGAGTTTAAGGTTGGTTCTCATGTGTTTTTGAGGGTGTCACCAGTCACTGGCATTTTGAGAGTTGTCAAGCAGAAGGAACTGAGCCCGAGGTATATAGGTCCTTTTGAGATTCTTGCAAGAATTAGCCCTACCCCCAAACTTAAGCAGACTTTACAATGTGTTTCATGTTTCCCAACTGAAGAAGTACTAACCAAATCTATCTCACATTATTGAGTATGAAGAAGTCAAGTTAGGAGACAATTTCACCTATACGGTAAAGCTAGAATAGATTATTGATTGAGAAGAATGACAGCTCAGACATCGAAGCATTCTGTATGTGAAGGTGATCTGGAAAGGAATGACTCAGAGAGAAGCAACTTGGGAAGTGGAAGTGGACATGCGTAGGCGATATCCAAGGTTTATGGCTCTAGTGGTGTGACAAATTTTGAAAACAAAATTTATTCTACGAGGGAGAAATGTAATATCCCAAAAAGCGATTGAGGGCTAAAGACTTCAAAAGTGAATGTAATTATTGTTGAATAAACACTTTTGGAAAATGGATTATGGGAATTTGGATGTCTTAATGATTTCAATGCTTCCTTGTGAAAATTCATGTGGGGAGAGTGTTTATTGTGAAATTGGAACCATTAGGAACAATTGTGCAAAAGTTGGAAACTCTGTACAAGGCAGCCAATTTGTATGGACGTTTTAAATAGGCAAATGGTGTCTAAAAATTATGACATTTTCTAGTCTTAAATTTCACATGCAAAGCATCAAAATGGACATATAATTTGTGTCATTTCAATTTGTGAGCAAAGAGTTATGATTTTCCAAAGTTTGGGATGGAAATTAGAATCTGTTTTGGAGCAGTATGGACTTTTGTGCAATTCTGTATTTTTGAGGTTAATAAATGCAGTGATCCATATTTTTCCAATAAAGAGGACTTAAATAGCTTTCCATTGGCTTTAGGATCACCCCATTTTGATTTTTCAAGAATTAGTTACGATTTTTCAAAGTTTGGGCAGAAATCTGCCAGAATTTTGTAAAGATCCGAATTTGATGGAAATTTAGTAAATAATTAGAAAACAATATTATATCATATAAAATCATCATCCACCTCTTCCATCAGCCCAAAATCATGACATTCAGCTACAACAAGAGAGAGAAGGTGTGATAAATTCTAGAGAGAGAAAGAGAAGAGAACTTTTACGGTAAGTCGATTTCTTCAGTAAATCCTTACCTAACGCATATAACTCCACTCCTAAGCTATTCTTCTATGTTCTTCAAGGTTTGTGGAGCACAAATTTGGGTGTTCTAAGGCTTAGGTTTTCAGCCACCTTGAGGAAAAGCTAGTGGGAGCTTGAGGTAACATCCAAACTTTTGTATATTGCTTATTTTGACTGCTGTGGGCAATTTAATCAGTGAAATTTTGCCGGATTGCCATTGGTTTTAAAGTTTGAAAATGATATGGCCTAGGGGTTATGCTACCCAAATTGGGCCTTAATGTTAGTTGTAACCTAATGTAATGGTTAATAAAGTGATTAGCAGTAGAAAGAAACACGTTTGCAGAGCCGAAACCGAAAAACCCCAATTTTTCCCGTGGAACTGAGAATTACAGCCAAGGATAGTTTAAAGGGTTGAGAGTTGGATTTTCAAAGATTTAATGGTTCCATTGAGTTCAGGAGCAAAAATTAGGTGGGTTACAGTTGGTCACTTTTTCGGAAAAGGCCGAAAAAGCATAATTACGAAAACGCCCTGAAACCCTTAAAGTAGGGCTGCCAAGGGTAAATTTGTAATTTGATATTGAATTTGATAATTCTGAGTCCGAAAATGGATTCTTTGGGTAGAAATATATTATGATAGCCCATATTAGAATTTCAGGAAAAGTGCAACCGGACTGGGTAGGGCGGGCCCAGGCCGGGTCCTAGGGTGCATTTTTGTAAATTTTCATTATAGACTCATATAAACCCAAGAAACACTATGGAAGTTTCTAAATGGTGCATTTGGAATTGTAGGATTCGATATTTTCCCTGTTTGTGATCCACCTGCGCTAGAGCACAATCGGAAAGAACAAAGTAGTGACTCTTTTCCCTTATACTATATGTGATACATGGTATATTTGTTTGATCATTGTTTGAGAGTCTATCGCCTGTGGCCTATCAATGTTGACAGTAGGAGGATCGTACCTTCAGGATGGTGGAATTCGGGGGATGAGACTATTTGAAAGTCGTAAGGCTATATGTGAAAGCCAAAAGGCTATTTGTGAAAACTTCTCTCGCGGCCCATCGGTATTGATAGTAGGAGGACCGTGCCTTCGAGGCAGTGGAATACGGGGGTTGAGATTATGTGATTATGTGCATATGTGGCAGCCGGCGTGCTGTGCTTTATGCTGTGATATTGCTTGATGATCATGCTTTATGATTACATGTGTTTTGAGTGATTTGTTACTACTGGGATTCTTTTGAATCTCATTCTTCCCATTGACAAACCTTCAGACAGGGCAAGTTGCTCCAAGGGAAAGGAGATGACCAAGGGTGGATAGGGCTCCTTAGGGAGATTTATATTTTGGTGTTGGATATCATGTTTTGTTGGGAGATGACCGTATATCTTATAAATGTTGTTTTGGAGACAGTGGTGTAATCCCCTAATGGGAATTTATAAACATTTAGTTTATGTATGAAACCCGAGGGTTGCCGTAATTTTGTTGTACACTCTTATATGTAAATGTGATGTAACTGCATAGGGTACTTATATTCGAGTTGTGGAATTTGAGACTAGGGTAAGGCAGAAACTTTATAAATATTTGTGAAAACCCTTCCATAAGGAAGGGATTGTAAATGAGTTTGATTATTATTGGTCTCTATTTCATTTTAAAATACATATTTTGATTCATAATTATGAAGGGGGTTACATTTTTGGTATCAGAGCTGTAGTTCCTGGCACGGGTAGAGTTGCTAGGATAGATCCCTTAGTTGGCTTTAGGGATAGAAGATCATTTGTGAATAATTTATGTGTATGCACATGTATGTTCTATTGATATGGATATATACAAGACTTATGAATATATGTGCATACTATTTCTTCTATATTAATGGGGTAAGTTATTTGTAGAATGCAGAAAACTAGAGGATGTCCCAATACTCAGCGTGTAGATCCTGAGGTGGAGATGGTCAATGACAATCCACCAGACCCTATGCAAGAATTGATGGGTCTAATTAAAGATCTAAGGGACATGGTTGCCGAGCTGAGAGAAGAGCTCAAAATAGAGAGAGGGAAGAATAAAGAAGACTGGGGTTAGTCCACACAAGAGGAAACCAAGGAGGAGGCTCATAGAGAAGAAACTACGGAAGGGTCGGCACGGCAACTTGAGTCACCTCCTCATGCTGGGCCAAACCAGGAATCATATGGAGTTCCAATTAGAGAGGAAAGAGATTTGTAATTTTGGGTTTCAAGATTCTATAAGCACTTGCCTCTGGCTTTCAGAGCAGGTTTGATCCCCAAGCAGCTGAAGATTGGTTAGACAGGCTAGAAAAGATATTTGAGGTCCTTGGGTGCCCGGATGAGGTGAAGCCATGTCTGGTAGTTTATAAGCTCGAAGGGGATGCAGATCGTTGGTGGCGAAACATTGCCTTAATAATGAAAAGTAAAAATGTACCATTGACTTGGGAATTGTTTCAACAAGAATTCAATGAGAAATACTTTCCCAAATCAGTGTGGCTCAATAAGGAAACTGAATTTCTGAACATCAAACAATGCGACACAGAGACCTTTGATGACTATCTGTCCCATTTTATCCGTTTGTCTCGGTATTCTTCTTATTTTTAGAAGGCAGATAATGAAGAGTTGAGTCCAGACATGCTTATTCATAGTCTGCGACGGGAGCTGAGGAAGAGGTTAGCTACACACTTGTTCACCAACTTTAACAAGGTGGTAGAAGAGTGTAGAATCACAGAAAATAATTTGAGCGAATTGTATCCTGCTAAAGCTCCTGGTAATCGTAGTGAACCCAGTAAGGGTAATACTTCCTAGAAGTGGGAGGGCCAAGGATCCTCTTCTTCACGGGGTACTGGTAAGAAGCCCTACCAGCCCAGAGATCAGGAGCCCCAAAAATATTTGACAGAATGGGTATGTCCCCATTGCAACAAGCCACACTACAGTAAAATTTGTCGGGGCAAAATGATCTACTTTAATTACAAGCAACTGGGCCATCTTTCTAGAGATTGTCGGCGGCCTCAGGTAGAGCAGCGACTGAGGACTCAGGGTTGAGTATTCGCCATGACTCATAAGGAATCCCAAAAGTCCCCTAATTTTATTCAAGGTAAAATTCTCCTTGATGGTAATGTGTTACAAGTGTTGTTTGATTCGGGTGCGAGTCACTCTTTCATCGCTTATGATTATGTAAAGTGCCTGTGTATGCATGTACATAAATTGCCCTTGATTTAGTTGTGTCGATGCCAATGGCTGTGAAGGTTATAGCTGCTAAAGGCTACCTAAATTGTGTCATAACTGTGGAGGGGCACCAATCCATTGTTGATTTGATTTGTCTACCACTCTATCAATTAGAAGTCATTTTGGGTTTTGATTGGTTGACGGCAAATAATGTGCTATTAGATTATGGGAACAAGAGAATAGTTTATCCTGTTTCTCAAAGTGTTGAGGATTGAATGGTAGTCTGAATTTCCTTTCAACGGCCAAATCTGAGAAATATTTAGAGAAAGGTTGCCAGGGGTATATGGTGTTCTTTTCTATTCAAGGAGAGACCAGAGAAACTTTGAACAGTATACCCATGGTAAATGAATTCCCTATGTTATTTCTTGATAACCTTAGTGGATTGCCTCCAAAAAGGGAAGTTCAATTCCCAATCGAGATTGTGCCTGGAGCTGGTTCTATTTCAAAGGCCCCATCTCATATAGCCCCAAATGAAATGGCAGAATTAAAGAAGCAGATTGAAGACTTGCTTGAGAAAGGGTTCATTAGACCCAGTGTGTCGCCTTGGGGAGCTCCAGTGTTATTCGTCAAAAAGAAAGATGGGAGTCTACATTTGTGTATTGATTACAGAGAATTGAATAAGATTACTGTCAAGAACAAGTACCCTATCCCAAGAATCTATGACCTTTTAGATCAATTGTTTGGTTTGTGTGTGTTTTCAAAGATTGATCTAAGGTTAGGATATCATCAGCTGCATGTGAAAGCAGAAGATGTTCCAAAAATTGCTTTCAGAACTAGGTATGGGCATAATGAGTTTCTAGTGATGCCATTTAGGCTAACCAATACACCTGCGGTATTCATGGATTACATGAACTGTGTCTTTCGACAGTATTTAGATCAGTTTGTTGTTGTGTTTATTAATGATATTTTGATATACTCCAAGAGTATGGAGGAGCATGAGCATAATTTGAGGATTCTATTAAACATCTTGCGTGAGAAGCAGCTTTATGCCAAATTGAGTAAATGCGAGTTTTGGTTGCCAGAAGTAAAATTCTTAGGCCATGTTATCTTGTAAGAAGTGGTCTCTGTGGATCCCAGTAAGGTGGAAGCAGTACTGGACTGGAAAAGGCCAGAAACTATTGTTGAGGTATGCAGTTTTCTAGGTCTTGCTGGTTACTACTGGAGATTCATCCAGAATTTCTCTCGTATTGCTTTGCCGATGACCAAGCTCACGAGAAAGGATCAGCCGTTTTTATAGGAAGAGAAATGTTAAAATTGCTTTGTGGAGTTGAAGGAGAGGTTGACTACGGCACCTGTGTTGATTATACCTAATCCTAGCTTGAGTTATGTTGTGTATAGTGATGCGAGTAAGCAAGGATTTGGGTGTGTCCTTATGCAGCAGGACGTATGGTGGCCTATGCCTCTCAACAGCTCAAACATCATGAAATGAACTATCTCACCCATGAACTGGAGCTTGCGGCAATTGTGTTTGCTTTGAAAATTTGGTGACATTAATGTATGAGGTGACGGTAGAACTGTACTGCGACCATAAGTGTCTCAATTATCTATATGACCAGAAAGAGTTGAATATGAGACAGCGTCACTAGATGGAGTTGCTTAAGGACTACAACCTGGAGATCAAATACCATCCGGGTAAAGAAAATGTAGTCGCTGATGCTCTTAGCCGGAAGACAGTACTGGTAGCAGCAATGATGATACAAGAGGGGAAATTAATTGAAGATTTTCGAGATTTGAATCTATCAAATCAAATCCTCTATGCAAATTACACTATTTCCTAAGAGGAAAGTGACTTGAGAGTTGAGATTGAAGAAGCTCAGAGGCATGACGGCTGGATAGAGCGTAATCTACCTCAGATTGAATGGGGAAAAGCTCAGTGCTATGATATATCACCTAGTGGATTGGTTCGCTATCAGAAGAGAGTCTGTGTTCCACCTAAGGCGGAGTTGAGACAGAAGATTCTGGATCAGGCGCACAAGAGTCGATATACTCTTAATCCTGGTATGACCAAAATGTACCATAATCTGAAGTCCCTGTATTGATGGCTAGGTTTGAAGAATGTTGTGACAAAGTATGTAGCGAGGTGTCTTACTTGCCAAAAGGTAAACATTGAGCACCAGAGACCACTTGGTTTGCTTCAAAGTCCTAAGATTCCGGAATGGAAATGGGAAAGTGTGACCATAGGCCTTGTTGTGGGATTACCCAGAATCAGGAATTATGATGCGATCTGGGTGATTGTGGATCGATTAACGAAGTCGGCACACTTCCTACCAATCAATGCTGGTTATTCTCCAGACAAACTAGCAGAGATTTACATTCAAGAAATTGTAAAGCTCCATGGTATACAAAAGAACATCATTTCCGATCGAAATCCCCGATTCACTTCAAGATTCTGGAAAGCTTCGCATGGGGCATTGGGTACTTAGCTAAGATTCAGCATAACTTATCATCCTTAGATGAATGGAAAATCAGAGAGGACCATTCAGACATTAAAGGATATGTTGCAAGCTTGTGTCCTCGACTTCAAAAGGAATTGGGATCACTTTATTCCACTTGATGAATTCGCCTACAATAATAGTTATCATGCTAGCATTCAGATGGCGCCGCATGAAGCGTTGTACGGGAGGAAGTGTCAATCACCCCTGTGCTCGAATGAGTTGTCCGAAAGGAAGCTTTATGGAATAGACCTTATTGATCAAAATTTAGCACATATTCGAGTCATTTGAAAGAGGCTGCTTGCAGCGCAGAGTCAATAGAAAAGCTAAGCCTTTCTATTACTGGCATCGGGAGAGCTATCAAGCAGAAGAAGTTGAGCCTGAGGTATATAGGTCCTTTTGAGATTCCTGCAAGAATTGGGCTTGTTGCGTATCGAGTAGCCCTACCCCCAAACTTGAGCAGACTCCACAATGTGTTTCACGTTTCCTAACTGAAGAACTACCAACTAGATCTATCTCACATTGTTGAGTATGAAGAAGTCAAGTTAGGAGACAACTTCACCTATCCGGTAGAGCCAAAACAGATTATCAATCGAGAAGAATGACAGCTCAGACATCGAAGCATTCACATGTGAAGGTGATCTGGAAGGGAATGACTCAGAGAGAAGCAACTTGGGAAGTGGAAGCGGACATGTGTAGGCGATATCCAGGGTTTATGGCTGTAGTGGTGTGACAAATTTTGAGGACAAAATTTATTCTACGGGGGGAGAAATATAATATCCCAAAAAGCGATTAAGGGCTAATGACTTCAAAAGTGAATGTAATTATTGTTGAATAAACACTTTTGGAGAATGGATGATGGGAATTTGGATGTCTTAATGATTCCAATGCTTAATTGTCAAAATTCGTGTGGGGAGAGTGTTTATTGTGAAATTAGAACCATTGGAAACAATTGTGCAAAAGTTGGAAACTCTGTCTATTGAAACTCTGTACAAGGCAGCCGATTTGTATGGACGTTTTAAATAGGCAAATAGTGTCTAACAATTATGACATTTTCCAATCTAAAATTTCACATGCAAAGCTTCAAAATGGACATATAATTTATGTTATTTCAATTTGTGAGCTAAAAGTTATGATTTTCTAAAGTTTGGGATGGAAACTGGAATCTGTTTTGGAGCAGTATAGACTTTTGTGCAATTCTGTATTTTCTAGGATATTAAATGCAGTGATCCATATTTTTACAATAAAGAGGACTTAAATAGCTTTCCATTGTATTTGGGACCACCCCATTTTGATTGTTCTAGAAATAGTTATGATTTTTCAAAGTTTGGGCAGAAATCTGCCAGAATTTTGTAAAAATCCGAAATTGATGGAAATTTAGTAAATAATTAGAAAATAATATTATATCATATTAAATCATCATCCACCTCTTCCATCAGCCCAAGACCATAACATTCAGCTGCAACAAGAGAGAGAAGGTGTGAGAAATTCTAGAGAGAGAAGAAGAGAACTTGTACGGTAAATCGATTTCTTTGGTAAATCCTTACCTAACGCGTATAACTCCGCTCCTAAGTTATTCTTCTATGTTCTTCAAGGTTTGTGGAGAAGAAATTTGGGTGTTCTAAGGCTAGGGTTTTCAGCCACCTTGAGGAAAAGCTAGTGGGAGTTTGAGGTAACATCAAAACTTTCGTATATTGCTTATTTTGGCTGTTGTGGGCAATTTAATCGGTGAAATTTCGCTGGATTGCCATTAGTTTTAAAGTTTGGAAATGATATGGCCTAAGGGTTATGCTACCCAAATTGGGTCTTAATGTTAGTTGTAACCTAATGTAATGGTTAATAAAGTGATTAGGAGTAGAAAGAAACACGTCTGCGGAGCCGAAATCGAAAAACTCCAATTTTTCCCGTAGAACTGAGAATTTCGGACATGGATAGTTTAGAGGGTTTAGAGTTGATTTTCAAAGATTTGATGGTTCCATTGAGTTTAGAAGCAAAAGTTAGGTGGGGTTACAGTTGGTCATTTTTTCAGAAAAGGCCAAAAAAGCATAATTACAAAAATGCCCCTAAAACCCTTAAAGTAGGGCCGCCAAGGGTAAATTTGTAATTTGATATTGAATTTGATAATTCTGACTCCGGAAATGGATTTCTTGGGTGGAAATATGAGAAAAAGCATTACTACCTTAAGTCCTTTTTCATTTGCTCAACTAATAGTCTACTATCTTTGTTCTGGCTCGGGCTAACTATCCGGTCCTAAATTTCCAAGTTTACAAGAATTGAGTTATTACTCATTCATGTACTACTCCAAACTTATTTTGTTGGTTATCTTTATCTTTAGAGTTCAAGGTAATTACATTTTTGCCATTACATTTTATTTCGCACATTAACTAAAACTGTCAGAATTTTCATCAAACTTTGAAAATTCATAACTTTATTTACAAATGTCCAATTGTTGAGGTTCCAAAGGCTATGTGACTCCTAGTAAGTCTATTTTTAAGAAAAATATTCCCCTTAACCAATTATGTGCACAGAATTCTGGCATCAACATTGTTTGCTCATTGCCACCACAACATTTCAGTTTTACAAATCCAACTTCAATAAATCACAACTCTTAACATAGTAATCCAAATGAGACAAATTAATTTTATTCTGGAAAGTTTCACATTCATTGGACACCATTCGATTATCCAAAAACACATGACAACAAGACTACTAAGAAAAAACATCAATTGGCAACAAGTTTCAAATTTTAAGAATTTGGTTCCAATGGTCCAGAATTCATAACTAGAGGCTATTCCCACAAAGTTTTTCATGTAGGACACAATGGAACCATTAAAAACACAAAATTCCAGCTCTAACCCTTATTTATCTACTAGTTGAAAGTTTGTAAAGAAAAGGGAAATTTTGGTTTTCATGATTGCACTTGATTAAACTCATCCTTTTAACTCCTTATCACATGTTTACCCATCTAAACATTCATTAATCATGATTTGAGGAAATTTGGGCAGCATAACCTTTTAAGGTTTCATCATCCCAATTTTACAAAGCTAATCAAAGCAAACTAAATCAACTAAACAACCACAACAACAACACAAATCATCAAGAGAATCAAGGTTTCATAGTTACCACTTGATTTCTCTTCTTTTTATCCCTAGGCTGTCCCACTTCCGCTCTCCTCCTCTTGATTTTGTGCTTGCCAAACATGTATTTCAAGATGGCATAGAAGTTATGGAGGGTTTGCCATGAATTTACAACCAATAACACATGAAATTTCATCAACTTACCTTAATCTTGAACTTGATCCACTTGAGTTCCCTTTCCTTTTCTCACTTTTGTCCAACTCTCTCTCTATTTTCTAATGTTGGCCTAAATGTGCTCTTTAGAGGGGACGATTATTTTTTTTGAAATATCTAAATTCACCTACTTCATTAATATTATTTTATTGAAATCTTACCATATGTTTTTGTTAACTTTACCTTGCTTCATCTTTTATTTGTTTGGCCGTAAATATTTTTTCCCTCTCCCTCCATTATATTGGCTAAAATATTAGGTCTTTAGAAGAGTTGAAATACTTCTTGAAATATCCAAATGTTATCTCTTCAAATATTACTTTTAATGGTAATTACTTGCTTACAATTGTTGACTTTTCAAACTTCACTTTTTTGCTTGCCTAACCTGCTTCAACTCTTGGCATTTGTATTTCAATCATCAATTCCCTTTGTCTCTTGCCTTTTTGGACATCCCACACCCAAGAAGAAAGAAAAAATATGGGCTTTTAATTTTTATTAGCCAAATGACCATTTTGGCCATACATGTTTTTGCATTTAATTTAGGCCTTCTTCCTTTCCTCTCTATTTGACCAAAAATCACAATTAATTGGGCCCAAGACTTGTGTTCATCCGTTCATTATTTTAGGCTTCGAGAATAGGCTTTTTGGAAGAGAAAAATTGGACTTAATGTCTTGTTTTAGCCATAATTTTGTGTACCTCTTGTAGGGGTATTTTTGTCATTCCAATTGCACTAAAATTCACTATTTTATTCCATTAAATGTCTCAACATATACAAGGAATATTTGTGAATAAAATTTGGGATGTTACACTCATTCGAGTGATCTTTTTAGGGGAGAAAAGCATTTTGGAACAAAATAGACTACTAGCAAAATCACTTGAGAGATGTAAAAGTGGCACAACTTTGTTGGGTCACTCAAGTGCTCACTTGAGTGATCATTTTGAAATTTTTTTTAAAAATCTTAGATTAATTTCAGGATCACTGCAATGATGTTAAAGTGATGATAAATTGATTAATCACTTGAGTGCTCACTTGGGTGATCTTGTTGCAAAATAATGGATCACTTGCTATGTCTCATACAGTGAAGGGCATTTTAAAGTGCATCACTCGAGTGCTCATTTCAGTGATTTGTAAGAATTTTCATAACTAGCTTAATCATTGGTTGTGGGCCAAAAGTGACAAAGTTTATTCACATTACTCAAGTTCTCATTCAAGTTATGGAAACATTTTCTTATCTTTCAAATGCACGCTTCTCTTGTAAAACAAAATTTTAAGATTTGTTATCATCAAAACATGAAGTCTAACAAGTAGAAGGATATGGTGGAGGAGGATGTTGCCGATTATTTTCTAGCAAGTCTACAATAAGATGTTTAATATTTTTGATTGAAAGAACAGAGGAGGAGGAGGATGAAATAGTATGAAAAGCATAAGGAAATAGGTAGTTTAAATAGATTGAAAGTAATGGGTTTGAACCATTGTTGTATACCTTAGAAGTTGAAGATGAGCAGGCATGCTCAGCGGTGGGTAATGAAAAGGTACTTGGTTCTCATGCAGTAGAAACATCATGCCATTTGTTGTTTGTGATAATTTTTATGTAAGATCCATCATTCCTGTAAGTCAATATATGACAGTTACTAATTACAATCATTATGTATTTGCATGGTATTCTAATAAGTGATGTGTGTTACTTAATAATTGCTATGTATTTGACATTACTTTTAACTTTGGTAGTTGATTATGCAACCACCATTTTACAAACAAAATAAAAAAAAGAAAAATTATGGATATGTTTTAATAATTTGATGCACCTTCAGATTCTTTCTTGTCTAGTAATTTGTCCACCTTCTCATTCATAGAGCGAACAAGAGAGGTAAGTTCCTTCAAGCGCTGGTCCATGCATCCTTTCTTTCGCAGCTAAACTTGGACCACATGGTGGAGCTCATAGGTCACATGGATGAGCCTTTCAATGCCTATTAGTGGAGGGAGCTTATCTTTCAATTTTTTCCCTAAATGATGAATCAGAAGTTCTCTTGAGTTTCACCATGATTTTGGTGAAAAACAAAAGCTTGCAGTTGGCTATGAGAAGTTGAAATTGAAGTGCATAAGTGGAGTTCATTTGTTAGATGTTTAAATTAAGAGGGTTTTTTGGATTATAGAGCCGATTGCATTCTTTAGTATTAAAGATCCTTATATTTTATAAATGGTGACGGTTGTTTCTTAATAACTATTTGGATTTGAAATAGTATTCTAATATAATAAGTGATGAGTTTTGTATAATAATCGTTATGTATTTGACATGTTTTTTTAATTCGGGTGTGTGGTTGCATAATCGACCACCATAATACACAAAAAAATTACATAAGAAAAGACAATTAAAAAAAATAAAAAGTCAAGAAGATGAGGGATCTATTGCATTATCATATTCTTCATTCTTTAGTAATTTGTTGACCTTCTTGTTTAGAGAGCGAACAAAAAAGGTAAGTTTTTGTTTAGGGTTTCATGGAAGTAGAATGGAAAGGGCTTTGTAGGTTATCGAGCTGAACAGGAATGTCCCTATAAATTTTTGTCCATAGAAGTTGTGATGATTGGATTTACAAAACATATTATTATAAGAATGTGCATATGACAATTTTCACTAATCTAATCATTAAGAATATCATGATGAAGAGCTTGTAGAGGAAGAGCTCCCTGTAGAAGTTTAAATAGGTGAGTTTAAATAGAGATTTATGAAAAGGTACATTAAATCAGACTACTTGGGGAAATAGTAGTTTAGGGAAAGATTGTTTTAAAGTTTACATGTCGGTTGTTTCTTAAGAAAGATCTCTTTGTCATTCATAATTTATGGTCAATTGTTATGAACATTATGTTTTAGCTTTTTTTTGCTGATAAAACGGTAGAAGATATATCGTTTGTAATTGTTACATGATGGTTGTTTCATAAGAATCATCATTTTGTGATTCAATAAATGATAGTTAATAATTACAACTTTTATGTTTTTTATTTCATTGATGTAAGAGTAGAAGACAAATCATTTGTAATTGTTACATGACGGTCGTTTCATAAGAACCGTCATTATTGTGATTTAAAAAATGACGGTCATTAACTACAACCATTATTTTTGTGGTTTTTGCAAATTCTACCTCTTAATACATGACGGTGTGCATATTTAACCATTATGTTTTAGCATTATATATTCTTACACAATATCTTCTTTGACATATATGACGTTTGTTCATTGTAACTGTTATTTATTAAGCGTTAAATGTAATGACCCAATTTCAGATTAAGGGCTAATGACTTTGATATTGATTGTGGGAGTGTTTGTTTCAACTTTTATGAGGTGCTTAACTTAAATAAGTCACACTTTGACTTAAAGAAAAAAGTTTTCATGTTTGGTTGAGCGATGGATGAATGGTATTTTGGTTGCTTTTAAGCAACTTTTAAATAAGCCTAGTAGTGTTGCTTTTTTTTGACTTGTAAGTGAAGAGTGTGTAAATAACTGTTATCTAGATAGATTAGCAGCATCAAACTTTTGAGTATGTGCCTTGTGATAACACTGTCGCCATTGAATGGTTTTGATCAATTTATCACCAAGAATGTCACTTTAACAAATGCAACTTCCCAGGTCCCATTTGGTAATTAAGTTGTCAATGAATTCATTTTCCATAGTTATTCCTTCATTTTTTCATTTTTCATACTTTTTCCAAAATTTTTCTCTTAAATCAAACAAAAGCTACTTATGCAAAAGCCAAACCAAACATCTTTCACTTTTACATAAGTTACTTTAAGTTACTTATCCAATCGCTCAACCAAACACTCATCATTTTATCCAATCTTACTTTTTTCCAATTTTCAAATTTCATAAGTCTAAGCAAAAATAAGTCACTTATCCAATCGCTCAACCAAACATACCCTGTATTTAGTGTAATTAAACACTTTTGGTTATTGCTCACTGTCAAACACTCATGAGTGAGAGCCAGTCTTACTCGAGTGCAAGTCTCTCATCACTCGAGTGAGGTCAACTTCACTCAAGTGAGCTAGCTGAAAATCTGTGTTGTGCTTCCGAAAAAGGGGTCTTCAGGGTAGCTTCTTCCAACCCTTTAAGTATGTGTTTAGGCCTCCAATGATCATCCTAAAGAGTTCAAATGGTAACCAACTTAGAGTATTATAGAAATAAGCATTTGGAAAAAGAGATTGATTGGTTGTCCTTAATTTGATTATAGAATTTGACATCTATCAGACTCGTGAGCCCACTGTGCCAAAGAACGTCGGGAAAGATATAGGTAGTGACTCCTCTCTTATACTTTGTGTAAATATACTATATGTATGCCTATCATGCATTGTGTTGTTGCTGCTGCTGCCTTATGATGCATTGAGACGTCTTATGGAGCTTTGTGTTGCTTTGTGCCTTATGATGCTACTGTATAGTGATTACTGTAACACCCTGCCTTTAATCATGTAATTATAATTTGATATTAAATAATTAAAGTAGATTAGAGACCTTCGGATAACTTAAAATCGTTTCAATCTCCTACTTTGTGGTAGGGTTTTCACAAAATCATTCAAAATCTCTTTCCTGTTCCTGGTCTCCATTTCAAAATTCGAATATAATCACCTGTGCAGTTTATCTACATTCACGTATGACAGAGTGTAAAATCAATTCCCCAGCAACTCCCGGATTCTATACATATATAACCTGAGGTTTAAGTATCCACTAGGGGATTACATCCAAAATCGAATATACTATTCATATTTCAGATTATACAGTAATCCCGAATTCAAAAGAAATAACCAACATTTCCAAAATCAACATACCCCTAAGGGTCCTAAGTGCTCCGGGTCGGCCTCTTCTCCTTTGAACCACACGCCCTGTCTGAAATGTTAGTCATAGGAAAGAATGAGATTCGAGAGAATCTCAGTAGTAACAAACTACTCACACAATGCATAAACACAAAGCATGTATATAAATCACAAACAGCAATAGCAGCAGCAATCTCAGAGATACATGGTTTTCACCACAAACGACAGCACTCACGGCTGTATACACAATATGACAGCTCTCGCTGTAATCATAATCACAACAGCTTACGCTGTAATTACAATAACGACAGCTTACGCTGTAAACGATAGCTATCACCAGCTGTAACCACAGTAGCATCAAAGATTCATCACAGAACAGTGATAACACACACATACAGAGCATTACACATAGTATAAGAGAGAGTCACTACCTTGTCCTTTCCTGACGTCCTTCAGCGTAGTTGGCTCACGAGGGCGGCAAATATCAAAGCCTATAAACAAAATCAAGAATGGTGGATTAATTTCCTACCCCTAATTCCTACTTTCAAACACTTAGAATAGGTTCCATATGAGTCTATAATGAAAATTTACAAAAATACCCCCCGGGGACCCGGCATGGGCCCGCCATACCCGGTCCGGTTG
This sequence comes from Inga leiocalycina, assembly GCA_963242795.1. Classification (NCBI taxonomy): domain Eukaryota; kingdom Viridiplantae; phylum Streptophyta; class Magnoliopsida; order Fabales; family Fabaceae; genus Inga; species Inga leiocalycina. Next base: position 54,636,005 of record OY725323.1, read on the forward strand.
CACTTTTCCCGAAATTCTAATCTGGGCTATTCTAACATATTTCTGCCCAAGGAATCCATTTCCGTACTCAGAATTATCAAATTTAATGTCAAATTACGAAATTGCCCTTGGCAGCCCTACTTTTAGGGTTTTAGGGGTGTTTCTGTAATTATGCTTTCTCGGCCTTTTTTGAAAAAGTGCCCAACTGTAACCCCACCTAATTTTCGCCCCTGAACTCAATGGAACCATCAAATCATTGAAAATCCAACTCTAAGACCCATTTCTAGAGCTGGCCGAAATTTATGAGTTCTCTGAGGAAAATCGGGGTTTTACGATTTCGGCTCCGTAAACGCGTTCCTTTCTACTCCTAACCACTTTATTAACCATTACATTAGGTTACAACTAACATTAAGACCCAACTTGGGCAGCATAACCCCTAGGCCACATCATTTCCAAACTTTAAAACCAATGGCAAATCGGCGAAATTTCACCGATTAAATTGCCCACAGCAGCCAGAATAAGCAATATACAAAAGTTTGGAAGTTACCTCAAGCTCCTTCTAGCTTTTCTCAAGAGTGGCTGAAAACCCTAGCCCCTTGAACACCAAATTGTCTTCTCAAACACCTTAAATAACATAGAAGAGAAGCTTAGGAACAAGGTTATACGCGTTAGGAGCTAGATCGTCGGAGAAATCGGCTTACCTTGCGAGATTTCTCCTCTTTCTCTCTCTAAGAGCTTTCAACTTTCTCTCACTATCTTCAGCTGGAAATGGCATGAAATGGCTGAAGAATATGAGCAATTTGATTAATAATCCATGCTGACATCATCTTTTAATGAGATGATGTCATAATTCCCATTTTCGGATTTTCTGGCAGATTTTCTGCCCAAACTTTGAAAAATCATAACTAATTCTAGAAAAATCGAAATGAGGTGATTCCAAAGCCAAATGAAAGATATTTAAGTCCTCTTCATAGGAAAAATATTGGCCATTACTGAAAATCACCACAAAATTCCCATAATTTCAATCTTTGCATACTGTTCCAGAAAATAATTAATTTGGCTGGGCAAACTTCAAAAATCCAAAACTCTTAGGTCACAAATCAAAATGATACAAATTATATGTTAATTTTGAAGCTTGACATGTGAACTTTAATACTGGAAAATTTCAGAATTTTTAGACACCATTTGTATATTTAAAACGTCCATACAAATTGGCTGCCCTGTATAGAGTTTCAATGGACAGAGTTTTCAACTTTAGCACGATTGTTCCCAATGGTTCCGATTTCACAATAAACACTCTCCCCACATGAATTTTCACAAGGAAGCCATTGGAATCATTAAAATATCCAAATTCCCATCACACATTCTCCAAAAGTGTTTATTCAACAATAATTATATCCACTTTTAAAGTCATTAGCCCTTAATCACTTTTTGGGATATTACAATTACCACAGAAGCGGGCATAGTGATTACAGTGAAAGCTGGCATAGTGGTTACAGCGAAAGCTGGCATAGAGATTATTGTGAAAGCTGGCATAGTCCATTGTGATTACAGCCGGAAGTGCTGTTGGTTGTGGTGTGAGCCATAACTCGTAGTGTTGTTGCTAAACATGATGAACATACATTCTTTGTGTTTATATATTTTATGAGTGATTTGTTACTACTGGGATTCTTTAGAATTTAACTCTTTCCAAATGACTAGCATTTCAGATAAGGGAAGTGGCTCAAAGGGGAAGCGGCCAACCCAGAGTGGTTAGGATCTCGTAGGGACATTTTGATCTTGGATCGTTGGTTATCTAATAGGATTTTGGGATTATTGTATGTATATGAGCTATAGATAATATTTTTGGATATGTAATCCCCATTTTGGGAAACTCTAAACCCATTATATATATATACAAGTAACCCGAGGTTGGTGGGATTGTAGTTACGTACTCTCATATTTATTATGTCATTTAACTGCACAGGTAGTTGTATCCGAAGGTGAATGTGAGACCAGATGAATTATATTTTTGAACTATTTTTGGTATACCCCATCTTGAAGATGAGGGATTATACATGTGTTTTTTTTGTCTTATTGGTCTCTATTTTACTTAAATTTCATAATTCGGATATAATTACAGTGTGGGGGTTACATTAAATATGAGATAATCTATAGTAGTACAAGTGTTTAGGAAGTTTGCTTTCTTCACTCCATTCAAACCAATAGCCTTCTATTATGCAGCCACATGATTGAAGAAGGAGATGTAAATCCCAAGAGATTGATAGCCCTTCTATTCATATGGTTCTACAATATTTCTCTACTATGATTGAGCTCTTTTCCCTTCTTTAGTACAAACTTCTAAATGTTTTTTAAGAAAAAAGTCTATGTGGCATTTTTTGTATGCATATCACAGAGTGAAAGTTTCCTAATCTTCCCATATCAATGGTTAGTAACACTATTATCTCTAAACTTAACAGACTTTGATGGTAGGGATTAACAACTATAAGAGAAGAAATTACAATGACAAAATTAAAAAAAATACTACAAAGACATCATTAAAAATTGGTTAAAACTATAAAGACTGGAGAATCAGTTTTCGTACAAGTTATTATTAACTCTACTCTTATAAACAATATGTCATCAAAATCTCTTGTCTTCTCACCACTCCTCTTTATTGAACTAATCACTACCATAAACAATTAAACCTTTTGTTCAAATTTATCACTACTACAAATTCGAGCATATATAATGCTTAATATATAATGAACATAGTTAATAAACATCATATGTACTAAGGTGGAAGTCGTTCAACAATATATAATGCTTAAAAGTAATAGTTAATTATGTGCACTGTTATGTATTGCGAGGTGGAATTCATGAAAACACAAAAATAATGGTTGTAACTAGTTAATAATCATCATATATTTAGTGACAAACATGATGGTTCTTTTGAAATAACCATCTTGTAACATTTACAAATGATTCGTCTACTGACCTCTTATATTAGCGATGATAAAAAATATAATGGTCATAAAAAACAACCATTATTTTGTACTTTCATAATCCTTCATAACATCGTCAGACCTTAATAATTCATATCCCTTCATAACATCCGTTAGGCCTTTACTTAAAATCACCTATACCTTGTGATTCTTACTATTTTTCTTTATCCTCGACCTTCATCTCTCCTTTATCGTGTTAAGATCCCAGGAAGCTCCTCCACCACCGCCACCCCCTCCTCTTCCTAAAAAGGTGGCTCTAATCTAGATGTTGGCAAGCCTTTAACTCCACTTCCATTTCAAATTTTCATAGCCAACTATAAGCTTTTGTTCTTCTTCAACAAAATTATGGACAAATGCGAGAGAACTGCTCCTTCGTCATATGGGGACAAATTGAAAGATGAACTCGTTCAACCAACCAACCTTAAAAGGCTCATCCATGCCACCTACAAGCTCTATCATATGGTCCAAGCTTACTTGTGATAGTAGGGATTCATGGACCAGTGCTTGAAGGAACTTATCACTCTCATTCACTCTTTGAATGAGAAGGTGCACAAGTTACTGGGGAAGGAAGAATTTGATGATGCATCAGATTCTTAAAACATCTCCATAACTTGTTATTTTTAGTTTTTTATATGCCTTGTCTTTTTTTTTGTAAAATGGTGCTTGCATAATCAACTACCAAATTTTTATTTTTAAAACAGTAAACTACATTACATATTTTTAAGTAAAACCCATCATTTATTAGAATAACATGTAAATAAATAATGGTTGTAATTAGTAACTGTTATATTTTATCTCAGAGAATAATAGTTGTAACATAAAAACTGTTATGATGGTTCAAAACATTTTCCCTTCCCCATGATGATGATAATAATATATACATGCTTTTTTATTCTCCGATGAGCAAGCACAAGAACCAAGTACCCATTCATTACCCACCTTTGCGAACAACTGCTTCTCTTCAACTTCCAACATGTACAATGATGGTTCAAACCCGTCGCTTTAAATCTATTTAAACTTCCTATTTTGTTATGTCTTTTCTACTATTTTTTCATCGTCCTCCTATGTTCTCTTAAGATGAACTGCTATGCTATAAACTTACAAGAAAATCCCTGACGTCATCCTCCTCCTCCACCTCCCTCTCATCCTCCACAACATATACCTCCTCCTCCTCCTTCTCCATAACCTCCACCACCTCCTCTGTCCCTACCTCCTCTGCTCCCTCAAAAGGAGGCAATGATGTGTCATGCAAAATGCATTGACCATATAGTGAGGAGGCTAGCTAGATATTTGTTGAGTATAAATAATAAGGCTAATCTCATTTTTAATGAGTATAGGATTGGTGACCATGATCTTAACATACTCCCAGATAATTCAGGCCACTCCTCTGGTGAGAGTAAAGTGATGATGTGAAGCATGCTACTAATTTTTGAAACCTTTGATTCATTTAAATCAAAGGAAACACCAAAATTAGTAGCGAACCTTAGATCATCTATCATAGGGTGTTTTTTTGTTTTATTTTTATAAAATATAAAAATTATCTGGGTTCTATTAGCCAAATTTTTTTCTTAAAAAAACATGCCCCATGGTTATTAACAAAGAATTGTGATAAATATAGACCAATAAATGATAGTTCTTACAAATGAACGATGATGTAGAGACTTAGGAATGATAACCCAAAAAACCTATTATTCCTCTTTATTTAAACATATGAATTAAAATACACTTGACACTTAGTTCATTTGAACGACAAAACCAACCAACATCATAACTCGATAACTCTTATTGTCTATTTTGGCCGTCGAGAGTCATTTTCAATCGAACCCCACCATAAAAAGCTTCATCCAACTTCTTAATGACAGCCACACTAGTGAATACACTTGACCTTTGTCTCAGCGACTGCTGTGCAAGTTGCATTTGCTTGAGCTAACTCACTCTTTCATTCATGAGCAATAGTTATGATTTCCCTAATCCATCTCACATTATCCTTTCTGCATTCACTTTGAAGGTTCCTCCTATATTACTTGCAATGTTCAACCCATCCAATTAGGCTACCTTTGTGATGTCACGATGCGAGAGAGCATCCAAGGTAGCATTAAATTACATTTGTGAAGTTATGTTTTTTTGAAAAACCTAGTATTGCTCTAATAGAAGGTTCCTTTTCTATAACAAGAAGTTGTTAACCTATTGCTTTGCTTAACAGTTCCTACCTTATTGTTCTCCTGGAAGCAACTTCTAGAAATATGGATCACTAAGTGAAAATCTCTCCTTTTTTGGAAGTATTTATATATCTGGAGAAGTTACTTTCATAAGATCAATATGAATATAATGAATGAACTAGTTCAGTTGTACCAAGATGTGATAAAGCTCCACGGTGACATTAAATTGCTTTTGTGAAGTTATGTTTAATTTTTTTTTGGGAAAACCCATTATTGCTCTAGTTGAAGGTTCCTTTCCTATTATAGGAAGTTCTCAACCCATTGCTTTGACTAAAGGTTCCTAGTTTGTTGATCTATTTTGAAGTAGCTTCAGAAAATATGGATCCCTAAGCAAATACCCATCTTTTTAAGGAAGTATACATATCTTCGGAAATTACTTCAAAAATCAATAAGGTTGTGATGAATAAACTAGTGTAGTTGTACTAAGATTTATACATGAATAAGCAAATACCTACATAATTGGTGAGGTCATGACACAATAAAGCATTCAAGGTGACATATTAAATTTCTTTTTTGAAATTATGTCTTTTGGAAAAATCATTATTGCTTTAATCAAAAGTTCCTCTCTTGTTTTTGTATTGAGCAGGTGACACCAATTTAAGATTTCTAAAATTCAACATTACGTTATGTCATGTAATCTTTAATGTAAGATTTTTTGAGCTACTTGGTCTCAACCTTATCTAATAGAGTAGTACTTCCCATATTGAGTAGCCATGCATTCGGGATGGATTAAAATTTTTTAGGCTTTGTGGCTATAATCAATGGCACTATGACCTATATATATCATAATGTAAGTTAAAAAAAGCACAAATATCCATATAGGAAAGGCCACAAGGGGTATGCAAACCCTTGAGTTGAGCAGCTCATGGGTTTGCATACCCCTTGTTTTACTCAAAGGTTTACATAACCCAAGCACCCTTTTCTATACGGATATTGTTGGAATTGGTAGGCACAACGGAAAATTAAAATTAAAACGTTTTCTAATCCCTACTGTGGATCTGTCAATGATGTTTAAATCGAGTGGTAGAGAAGCATGCCTTTCTTATGTGTTTAGTCTTTCCTTCCAATCTCTAGGAGCTAACAACTCGGATTAGCTCCCTTTGTCAGTATCCATAAGAATAGGAATCGAACATGAATAGCGTGCTAGTGCCACCAACATCTCTCTCTAGAATTTTATTTTATCACAACTCTCTATCTTGCTTTTTTCATCATACGTAGAAAACCCTAGCTCACCCTTTTTAAATAACTAGTCAAGGCTTTCTATTCTATGATGGATATTGGATTTTTAAAATTAATCTTGATTAATTTTGAAATCCATATCATATCAATTAACACTTAATTGTCTTTTGATAAACAAATTAAATAAATATGGTTTAATTAAATATTTCTAACAGTCTTAATTTAACCTATTTATTTAACCTGAATAAAGAGCCAATGGAAATAGATTTAATTTATCTTTATAAATTAAATCCAAGATATTATATCTTTGTCGTATTAGTTATTAAATTTAATTTATCAGATAAAACTAAATTTCAAACTAACACAATATAATAATATTATCCTATAATATATATATTTCGAAAATACATGTATGTATATATAATATTATTATTTTTCTTTTCGAATATATATATATTCATCCATCCTAGATTAACCACTACATTCATTAAATCTAGACATATCTTAGATTCAATGAATCTAGACATTATAGCTCGTGTTGGGCTATATTTTGTGTTCAATCCTATAGGCCCATATGAAGTTGTCAGTGGGCCAATGACTATAATAACCCACAAGTTGTAAGTGGCTTCTAGCAAAACATTATGACCACCTAATTCAAATGAGGATCTATAAACCGATGCAACCTGTCAAATAACCATATCACATCCTTTTTGTCATATGATATTTCAACCAAGGATAAGGCATGGAGAATGTTATCATCCTATTCCTAACCATTACTTTCTCTATCCTAGAGCAATCTAACTATAGAAATGGAAACTCTTTTCTATCATAATATGGCCATATATTTCTCAGACTCACTCATCGAGAGGCCCAGTAATATCTCTCTACATGAAAACTACCAAGCTCGAACATATCATTTATCATCACTTAGTCAAAAGTGACTTTTGATTAGGTTAAAGCTGGGTGACTTTCATGTAGGAATCCATAATGATCTCAGGTCAAAGGACATAGTGACATGGTTATATATGAGACAAGTTTATGACTTGATCCATGCAGCTATTTTATAGTGGGTCAGTTTAGCACCTTGTACTTCTACAAGTCATTCTAGTCTTATTTCATCTTTGCTCCTACATAGATGACTGACTACGAACATTTAGGACAATCATTATGATTTATCTAAGGATAGTTACCACAATGAACATGCAAATAATATGATAACAAAATGGAGAAGTTGATTGAAAAATAATGTTCAAAGTGCAATGATTGGCCCCTAAGGCACAATTTCAAACATCCTCCCACTTGTACTAGGTACAATCATCAATTTGCCTAATTCCTATTGTCCTAACACGATGTTCATGCTTTGCCTATGCAAGCAGCTTGGTAACAGGATTAGCATCATTGTCTTTTCCTACTACTTTGCATATATTTATGTCACCTTTATCATTGATTTCTCTAATGAGATGAAATCTTCTAACTATATGATTAGTCCTTTGATGTGACTTAAGCTCCTTGGCCTATACAATGGTACCACTGTTGTCACAAAATAAATCTATTGGAACTGATATGGTAGGCACCACCCCTAGTTTAGTAATGAACTTATTAATCCAAATGGCTTCGTTAGCTACATCTGATGCTGCTATATACACAGCTTCTGTTGTAGAATCTACTATAGTGCTCTACTTGGAGCTCTTCCAGCTTACTACTCCATTGTTTAGGAGGAATAAATTCCTGGATTTTGATTTAAGGTCATCTTAGTTAGTTTGGAAACTTGTATATGTGTAACCAGTTACACAGAGCTTATCATCCAATCCATCATATACCAAGAATAAGTCCTTAGTCCTTCTTAAGTACTTTAGGATATTCTTCACAGTAGTCCAATGACCCTTACTAGGATCTTGTTGATATTTACTAGTCATACTTAAGGTAAATGAGACATCCAGTTGAGTATATAGCATACATGATGGATCCAATAGCTGAGGCATATGGAAACTAGCTCATGCGATCTCACTTATCAGGTGTACTAGGACATAGAACCATGATAAGATGGATGCTATGATATATGGGCATGTACCCCCTTTTTGAATCTTGTATATTAAACCTATGCAGTATTTTGTCTATATATATGCTCTGACTTAGTCCTATTAGTCTTTTGGATCTATCTCTATAGATCCTAATCCCTATGATGTAGGTGGCTTCACCTAAGTCTTTCATAGAGAAAGACATTTCCTAACAAAGACTTGACACTCTATAAGGTAGGAATGTCATTCTCAATGAGTAGGATGTCATCTACATAAATTACTACAAATACAACTGTGCTCCCATTAACCTTCTTGTAAACACAAGGTTCATATATGTTTTGAATGAATCCAAACTCATTGGCTACTTCATCAAAATGATGATTCCAGCTCTAAGATGCTTGATTTAATCCATAAATAGATCTTTAAAGCTTACTCACTTCACTAGAGTCCTCTGAACCCAAAAAGCCTTCAGGTTGTGTATGTACACATCCTCAAGTAGCTTTCTATTAGGGAAGGCTATTTTGACAGCCATCTGTAATATTTTATAGTCATAATATGTTGCAATGGCAAGGAGGATTTTGATTTAATTGGCCATTGCAACTAGGGAAAAGGTTTCATCATAATCTACACCATAAGCTTAAGTGAATCCTTTTACAACTAATCATGCATTGAAGGCATTTATATTGCCATCCATGTCAATTTTCTCCTTAAAAACCCATTTGAACTTGATGGTTTATACGCCTTCAAGTGGTTCAACTAAGGTTTATACCAGATTGTCGTATATAGATTGCATTTCAGACTTTATTTCATTTAGCCATTTCTTGGAGTTTGGTCCCACTATGGCTTCTTAATAAGTATTCGGCTCACTTTACTCAATAGCAACACATCACAACTTTCATTAATTAGAAATCCATATCTCTGTGGGTAATAACATGTCCTATCAAATCTGCATAGACCTTATGTTACTTGAGGAGGCTCGACAACTTGTTGTGAGTCTTCTTTATTTTCCATCTGTGGTTTAGCACTATCTTGTCACTCTTGAACTTCTTCGAGATGTGCCTTACTCCCACTTGTTCTTTTAGAAATAAAGTTTCTTTCTAAAAATATACCGTTTTGAATAACAAATACTTTGTTATCGGTAGGATTGTAGATATAGTATCCCTTCATTTTCCTTAGGTTACCCTATGAAAAGGCACTTTAAGAATCTTGGCACTAATTTATCTGAGGCTTGTTGCCTAACATATACCTCACATCCCTACATTTTGACAAAAGATAAATTGGATTTCTTTCCAGTCCATATCTCATATGGTATCTTTTTAATTGCCTTAGATGGAACACGATTTAGTGTGAATGCAGTTGTCTCTATGGCATGGCCCTAAAAAGATGGTGGAAGATTATTTTGAATCATCATAAATCAAACAATATCTAGTAGTGTTCAATTCCTCTGATCAGAAATGTCATTCCATTGTTGTTAGTGCAAGCGTTTCACCCAAGAGGGGGTAAATTGGGTGATACCAGAAAATTTGTTGCGTATGTAAACATTGACTGTAAATTTAAGGTAGTTAAGGGCTAGGAGAAATATCACTGAAGTGTACACTGGGAGTTATACTGGTTCAGCCACAACCATTTTGACCTACGTCTAGTCCTTAGAGCTTCTCTGAGAGTTTCACTATATCTTCCAAGATTCAGTGGGTTCTTGGCAGCTCAATACACAGCAAGTTCCCTCACTGAACACTCGCTTCGCCCTTACATATTGTAAACCAATCCCCAACTCAAAGTTCTATAACCTTAAGTTGTCTCAATAACAAATATTGAGTTTATAATGAAAAAATCTCTCACAGCTTAAATTTATAATCACTGAAGTACAAATAATGAATATAAGAAACATAGCACTAAGAATTTGTTGATCGATGTATGTTCGTATGTTCTCAGTTATGTCTGTTCCATATTGAATATTCACATATTTATAGATAAATTGTGGTAGCCGTTAGAACAATTTCAACTTGTCTATTAAAGTCACGCAGCTAAATTTGACCGTTATTCGAATTTGAAAACTATCCATTTGTGGTAGGTGAGCATTTGGACATTTTGTTTGACTTTTTACTCATCGCATGATCTCTTCATTATTTCTCTGCAAATATACTTAAAGTACTAATACAATGAAAGGTAAATCAATAAACAATAAATCAAAAAACATAATTCTGGACATGATTCTCAAGTGGTTACTCGAGTAATCAAGTACCATTACTCGAGTAACCCCTCGAGTAATGTCATTAAAAATAAGGTAGAGAATAAGTCAATATTTTTTTATCAGATTACTCGGGTATTCCATCGAGTAATTTACTTCACAAAAAATTTTGCATTCCTGGTTACTCAAGTGATCTCTCAAGTAAGATCTCTGTTCTTCTCAAATTACTCAAGTGATCCCTAGAGTAAAGTTTCAAATTCCTTTCTGATTACTCTAGTAAACCCTCAAGTAATGTCATCCAAATATTGGCCAAGAGTACCTGCTTCTTTGCTTAACTGATTACTCGAGTAATCCCTCAAGAGATTATATCTTTTTATTTCAACTTACTCGAGTGATCCCTCAAGAGCTACTGGATGATTTCTTCTCTGATTACTCGAGTAATCCCTCAAGTAATATTTTAAATAACTTTTCATATTACTCAAGTGATCCCTTGAGTAATGGCATGCAATTTTTGACAGAGAGCTTTCTGACACAATTTCTCACACATTACTCAAGTGATCCCTCAAGTAATAAAAACCATTACTTGAGGGCTTACTCAAGTAATGCCATAAAAAATCTCATAGTGTTCCATTCTTCTGTACACTATCTTTCACTTCATCTTCATTACTTGAGTACCTACTCAAGTAATGCTTTTGCCCATCACCAAGAACTTAGTTACTTTGTTCGAACCTTATATTTAAAATTTTTGTAATATTAATCCAATCTTTGTTATCATCAAAACATATGGGATCTAACATTCTCCCCCTTTTTGATGATGACAAAACTTGGTGATTTTGAACAAAGTTTTTGAAATTGAGTTTTCAATCATATGCTTCTTGATAACTTTTCATATGAAATATTTTGTTCAATTTAAGCTTGAAAACTCTTTCGAAATGACTTTGGGAAGATCATTTTGAATCCAAATCGAATGATTTTGAGAAATTTAGTATTCAAAATTTTTTGAATCTAATTTTAATGATGTTAAAATCAAAAGCTCATAATTTTATAAATATGTTCTAATTTGTTCACCTTGCATACATAATCAAAATTCATTACTCCATAATGTAATATAACTTCAATTGAAATTGCAGGATGAGTTCATGATACCAACATAATCAAACTTCAAACAAAAACTAATAAAGAAAATAAAGCTCCCTTAAACCCTATACACCCATATCCATATGCATTCTTTTACAAAATCACATCACATAATTTTTCACAAAATCACAAAGTTCTTCCCCCTTTTTGTCTTTATCACAAGGGCTAGATCAATCAAAAGAAGGGGTAGGACTAGATAGCTTGACTGTAGAAATGGGACTGACAGGAAGACATGTGTAGCCAGAGCCATGTGAGTCATCTGAACTTAAAGAATCTTAAGACGAGATGGAAGGTTTAGGGTCAGGAAGTACTAGAGGAGGAACCACAATAAGATTCTTTGGTAACTTTGTGGGACTGGAACCTGAGAAGAAATCTCACTTCCACTAATCTTTCAGGTGATTTATGATCACTAGAGGAGACAACCACCTCCTCAGTGCCTGTTGGGGATGCAATGGGTGTTGGTATAGGCTAAGTTGGCTAAATAGGATCATCGGCTGTGATGTGTATATGCTCAAAAATAGATAATGGGTCAAGCATAGTAAATAAGAGATTACTTGGAATATAAATAGGTATGGTAGGAGGAGGGATAGATGAGGGTCCAGGCTCAGAAGTTGGTACTGGCTCAGGAATAAAAGAAGGCACAGAAGGACCAGGAGTATAAGGGATGCCATAGCGTCAAGTCTTGCATGGAGTGATCTTAGAAGCTCACCCTTGGCCCATTGTTTTGCCAATATATCTTCATGCCACTTATCCATTTTCTCCATAATCTATCCTATCTTCATATTCATATTGGTTATGAACTCAGCATTTGTATTTGCAATGTCAATATGAAAATGCTTTAGTATATTCCACAAAAATGTCTGCAATGTGGTACCAAAAAATGAAGGAGGGGATGTGCTTACTAAAGTAGAAAACTGTGTCCATCCAATCAACTTGTTGCAGTCTCAATCTTCTTCTTCTTTTTGGGACTTGACTCAAGTGGGTTCTTCAGGGGTAGTGCAATATGTAACTGCCCAATTTGGTTTCTTCCCACTAGAACTAGCTTTTCGATTGGTTCATTCTTCTCCAAGTATCAAATCTTGTTCTTTTTGAGAAATAGGAATGTAAGCTGAGGATAAGGCATAGGAGTGGTGATTTATCCTTCAAATTTATATCTCTTAATCACAGTAAAAATGAACTCACCTAAGTCCTTTTTCTCTTTAAGAAGTAATGAGGCAAATTTCCTGTAATCCCTTTCTATGAAATGAGTGAAATTATTTTCTTTGTTCGCTATGGCTCTAGAATAGATATGCCATAGGACTCATTGAAGATCACACATATCACTTGGATTGAAACTAAGGGGTCCTACTATCTCACCAAGTCTTAGAATAGAGAACAACTGGTTTAAATCAAAATTAGGATAGTTATCTTTAGGTGGATCCTTTATTCCTATCCAGGTGTTTATTTTGGAGGGTGAGATTATGATTTCTTGCTTTCTAACCTTAGAGACCATTTCTTCTTCTAAGGAATTTCTAAGAGGATCATTTACAGGTTCTAAATTACAATAAAAATGCCTCAATATCTTGGTGTAAAATAGGAGTTTAGCTGAAAGTCAAGGCATATAGGATTCAAGATAAGGTATGAGGTTGAATTTCAATACCTCTTAAAGAAGCTTGTAGTCAATAAAGTGCATCTTGCACACTCTTCTTGAAAAGTGATCTTTGAATTTCTGTGATTCCTCGAGCTTTTTCATATTAAATCCTTTCTAAGGAAATTTGATTTCTTCTTCTTTTGGTTCCTTTTAAGATTGTCCTTACTTCCCTCCTTTAGACTTGTGAGCCTCGTCTAGTATACTTGCCATGGCTTGGGTAAGTTTTCTATCAAATTTGAACTTTTTGGATGGTTTTTTAGAGAAGAATGGAGTGTTAAATGAATCAGAAGGAGGTAGAGATGGTGTCTTAGTCTATTTGCTTCTACTAGGAGGAATTGCCTTCATAGATTAAGCTCTTGTGGTAGTTCCTTGATCACGACCCCATTGACCTTAGGCTTGGCTTGCGGCTTGGATTTTGCTTTCAATATGGGAGTGAGTTTTTGTCTTTTAGCTGGAGGAGATGGAGTAGATTCATGTGATTGTTCAGGATTAGAAGATTCATAAGGAGTATCGGGAAATGTGGTTTTGGTTCTAACCATTTTGATTGAAAGAATCAACAATTATTGGAAAAAAATTTTCTCGGAAGTCAAAGGTTTAGGGTAGAGGATTTTCAATGATTTGAAGAAGTTTTTCATAAGGAATTTCAAGCGGCTTTATTGAAAATGGAGTAAAGAAGACTTTGTGAAAATATTTTCTGGAAGGTTACTCGGAGAATTACTTGAAGTAATTTTGAGAAAATGACGCAACACACAGTGATATAGACCTGATACTTGACATTACTCAAGGTCTCCCTTGAGTGATCTTGGGCCATTACTCAAGGGCTCCCTCGAGCAATGCTTTTTGAAAAATTAAATCAAAGCTAGGAAATAATTGATCAATTTTCTTCCATTGAGAAGAATCAGCTAGATGTCAAACTTTCCATAAAAAGTCCTCTCATCCTCTTTCCATCTCAAAATTTTGGCTTTAATTTCATTAGCAAAATATCTCTTGAACCTCGGTATGACTGGAAGATACCACAATACTTTTGTAGGGCCCTTATTTGATTTGTACCTCAGAGTTATACATATAAGACATTATTGCTTCTCTTCATGCTCTTTTCTATACAATATGCAATCATTAGGGCATGCATGCATCTTTTTATACTGTATCCCTAGTAGACACGGTATTTTCTTAGCATCATAGTATCAAGAAGGTAATACATTATCATATGGAAGCATGTCCTTAAAGGCTTCAAGCATTTTTAAATAACTCTTGTCGCTCTATCCATGTTGTGCTTCCAAGCTTACCAATTTCAATACTGCTTTCAACAATTGGAATTTTTTATACCCTGGGTACAACGACTTCTCAGCATCACTACAGATATTACCATATGCATGTGATTGCTCAAAAGCCTCTTTTCCTACTTCACGAATAATATCCTTTATCCAATCATCTATATCTATGTCATTATCATCAAAGGCCACTCCCCCTTTTGAGATGCATCTGGCATTTCTAATTCTATACCATGCCAAACCCATACTGTATAACTCTTATAAAATCCTTCACAAATTAAATGTGTATATATATCTGTAGCACTTAGTCACTTCTCATTCAAACATTCTACATAAGGGCAATAGAACATCTCACTATTATCATTAGCATTTCTTTTAGCAAAGTCTAAAAAAACCCTTACCCCATTATCATATTCAACACTCATCCATTTATTGCTTTTCCAACTTGTTAGATCCTATATGTTTTGATGATAACAAAGATTGGATCAATGATATAAAAGGATTTCATAACAAACAAATGAATTTGAACAAAGTAGCAAAGCATTACTTAAAGTAAGCACTGGAGTAATAAACAAATTTTGTAAAGGCTTACTCGAGTAGCCACTTGAGTAAGGGAAGCTGTTACTCGAGTAAGCACTCGAGTAATCATGAAGAATTTCATGCAGAGAAGCACTGCCAAAATTTGGAAGTAGTTACTCGAGGGACCACTCGAGTAATCTATAAAGTTATATACACCATTACTCGAGTCGCCACTCGAGCAATATTATTTTCACAGGCATCACTCGAGTAGCCACTCAAGTAACCTGGTCAATAATCTTCCAATAGCTCTCGTCCAAGAAATACAATACTTTACTCAAATAGCTACTCGAGCAACTAGGTGAGAAAAAGGCATTACTCAAAGGACCACTCGAGTAATCTGTAAAGTTATATGAAGCATTACTCGAGGGGTCACTCGAGTAATCAAAAAGCAAACTTTCGGCCTGAAATTTGATGCAACTACTCAAGGGAGTAACTGAGTAATCTTCTGAGTTATTTAAAATTAACTCAAGGGCTCACTCGAGTAACATGTGAAGAAAAAGGAAGGCCACTCGAGTAATCCGATTACCAGAGTCAGCACCCGAGTAACTTGTGAAGTAAAGACATGGCCACTCGAGTAGCCACGTAAGTAATCAGGTATTTTGAAGGTTTGTGATATATCTCACTTCATGTCTTACCCGAGTAATATCTTATGTAAAATGTTGAATTAGTCATTGCCATATTTTTGATATGTTTACTCGAGGGACTACTCAAGTAACAAACTTCATCACTCGAGTAGCCACTCGAGTAAGGCAGTCCAGAAATTATGTTTTTCATCAAATGTTTATTAAATTGTTTTCGATATGATTAACTCTTCATCGCACTAGTATCCTAAGTATATTTGCCGAGAAACAATAAAGAGATTATGCAAGAAGAGAAAAGTCAAATGAAAGTTCGAGATCTCACCTACCGCTACTTACCACAAATAGATAGTTTTCAAATTCGAAGAATAGTCAACCGTAGCTGCTCGACTCTAAAGAACATGTTTGAATTGCTTCTAACGGATGCTATAAATCATCAATATATATGGAGCATTCAAAGAAAAGAAAACAATGCACAAGAACTGAGAACACACGAACATACACTACACACTCTTAGTGCTTTGTTTTCTTATACTCATTCATTATACTTCAGTGATTATATATTTGTTCTGTGAGAGAGTTTTTCATTACAAACTCAATATTTGTTATTGAGACAACTTAAGGATGTGGAACCTTGAGTTGGGGATTTGATTACAACATGTAAGTAGGAGTAAGTGTCTAGGTGAAGGAACTTGCTGTGTACTGAGCTACGAAGAACCCACTGAATCTTAGAGAATATAGTGAAACTCTTAGAGACGCTCTAAGGACTGGATGTAGGTCAAAGTGGTTGTGGCCGAACCAGTATAAATCTCGGTGTACACTTCGGTGATATTTCTCTTTACTCTCAACTGCTTTAAATATTCAGTTAATTTATTTATAAGCAACAAAATTTTAGTATCACCCAATTCACCCCCCTCTTAGGTGAAATGCTTGCACTAACATTTGGTATCAAAGTATACGCCTTCTTGTTAAGGTTCAACAGCCTAAGAAGGATCCAATGGCAAGCATGGGTGGAGGCATGCTTCCCGATGGAGCTTCTATCATAAGACCTCTGGGTTTCAATGGCGAACAATTCTCATTTTGGAAAGCAAAGTTCAGAGTCTTCATAATGGTTACTAAATATGGGCTATGGGATGTGATTGAGAGTGGAAACTACAAACCTTAAAAGATTGTAGATTCATAAAGATTTCCCAAGACACTAGCAGAATATGATAAGAATGACAAGAAACTCATTACACTCAACAGTAAAGCACTTCTAATGATTCAAAGTGCCTTGAGTCAAAATGAGTACTTCAGAATCTGTACACTCCCAACAGCTAAAGAAATATGGGAAGCCTCAGATTTACTTCGAATGGAATCAGGTGAGTCGATAGCTAAATTTGAACTTAGATATACTCACCTTGTTAATCAACTTGCAGCACTTGGAAAAGTCTATGATCAACATTCCCAAGTACGAAAGATTTTAAATATTCTTTCTAAAGACCGGGAGGCAAAAGTCATTGCAATTGATGAAGCAAAAGGTGAATCAATGTGATCGGTTGCTTCTCTATTCAGAAGTCTTTCTGAATATGAAATTATGTTAAAATTCAAACGAGAACTAGATGACATTGGTAATAAGAAGAAAAGAAGTCTAGCACTGAAAGCAAAAGAAGAAGAACTAGATGAAGAAGAAGAGCTTGACGATGACGAAATGGGCCTAATCATAAAATGATTCAGAAAGTTTTACAAGAAAGGCCAAGGATTCAAAAACTTTCAGAAAGGAGGAAAAGGCAATAAAGAACAAATTATCTGCTATGAATGTGGAAAGCTAGGACATTTCAAATCAGAATGTCAAGAACTAATTCAGAAGAATAAAGAAAACAGAAAAGGCAAATTCTATAACAAGAAGAAAGCCTTTGTATCTACCATATGGGGAGATAGTTCTTCTGACGAAGAAAGCGATGAAGAGGAAGTAGCCAATATATGTCTAGTTGCTCAAGAAGAAATAGAAGAAGAGGTAACTGATTCTGATCCTACCTATGATGAACTACTTTCTAAATATAATGATTTACATTCTGAATTCATCAAAGTTGTCAAAGAACTAGTTGTTTTCAAAAGGAAAAACAAAGCTCTTGAAGTAGAACTTAAAGAGAATTTTGAAAAGGATTGTGAAAACTGTACTTCTTTGAAAAATAAAAACACAGATCTTACTAAATCTCTTAAAAAATTCACTAAAGGAAGTGAAATGCTAAATGTAATTTTAAAAGCTCAACAATTTGTGAATGATCGATATGGAATTGGATATGATACAAAATTAGACAAAAAGAAAGCTGGAGGTAAATCATACTTGAATTATTTTCAGTATTCTATGCATACATCAAATCCTTTTACATATTGTAATTATTGTAATAGAAAAGGACATTATACTTCATATGCATTCATTGGAAGAAAGGAAATATAGGAACCTACAAATGGGTACCTAAAGGTTCATATGTTCCGAAAAATTTTTGTGCTAACCCAAAAGGACCCAAAAAGATGTGGGTACCTAAGACTTAATCATCTTTGATTGCAAATATGTCTTAAAGCATCCAAAAACAACAAGTGGTACATAGACAGTGGATGCTCTAGACATATGACCAGTGATTTCGAAAGTTTTACCACAGTGCAACCTAAAGAAGGTGGAAAGGTAAAATTTGGAGGAAATCAGTTTGGAAAAATAGTAGAAATTGGTGAAATAAAAAATGACAAAGGAATGTAAGTCAAAGATGTATATTATGTTGAAGGCTTACGTCATAATTTGCTGAGCGTAAGTCAAAGTGCAGATAAAGACAACTGGATAATATTTGATTCAGAGGAATGTCTGATTGTCAACAAGAAAGACTTACAAATTGATAAGAAAAATATCAAGCCAAAGCTCAGAGCAAAAAAAAAAAGGTAACTACTATACACTTGATATAAATAGAAATAATTCTGAAAATTGTTTTTTGGGTAATGCCTATGAAAGTTGGTTATGGCATAAGAGACTAGCTCATGTCAACATGCACCAACTAAGCAAACTACTAAAAAAGGATTTAGTTCTTGGACTACCTAAAGTAAGTTTTAAAAATGATTTGATTTGTGATGCATGTCAAAAGGGTAAACAAACTAAATCATCTTTCAAATCAAAAAATGAGATTACAACAAATCGACCACTTTAATTGATACATATGGATTTAGTTGGTCCAGCTAGAGTTAAAAGCCTTGGTGGTAACTTATATTCATTGGTTAATGTTGATGATTTCTCTATATTTACATGGACTATTTTTCTGTCATCAAAGGATAAAACCTTTGAAGAATTCATTGTTTTTGCCAAGAAAGTGCAAAATAGAAAAGGTATGTTCATTACAGGTATCAAGACAGATCATGGTAGAGAATTTGAAAATCAAGCCTTTGAAGAATATTGCGATACTAATGGCATTGATCACAATTTCTCTACTCCAAGGACACCACAACAAAACAGAGTCGTGGAACATAAGAATATAGTGCTCACTGAAATGGCTAGAAAAGTGCTAAATGAAAAGAACGTGTCTCAAGTTTTCTGGGTCGATGCAATGAGCACAGCATGCTATATTTCAAATAGAGCCTACATTAGAACAAAACTTGGAAAGACACCATACGAGCTATACAAAGGAAGGAAGCCGAATCTTGCTCATTTACACATCTTCGATTATAAGTGTTTCATTCATAATAATAGTAAAGATAACTTAGGAAAATTTGATTCTAGAATAGATGAAGGAATTTTCCTAGGATATTCTAATCAAAGTAAGCATACAGAATTTTCAATAAACGAACATGTGTTGTTGAAGAATCAATTCACGTTTTATTTGATGAATTTGAATCCTTTGACAAAACCATTGATGATGAGCAAGAAGTTGTTTTAAATCAAGAAATGGTCAATCTATTTCTAAATCTCTTGTTTCAGAAGTTGATCAAAACAAGGAAGAAGATCAGTCACTAGGACAACCTAAAGCCAAAAAAACAATAGGAGTTATCCCCTAGATCAAGTCATATGAGATGTGAATGAAGGAGTCAAAACTAGAAATAGAATTTTCAAGCAGGTTAGTTTTTCTACATTCATTTCTGAGATTGAACCTTCTAACATTGACGAAGCCCTATCAGATAATGATTGGGTTATAGCAATGCAAGAAGAACTAAACCAATTTGAAAGAAATCAAGTTTGGGATTTGGTACCCCGACCTAAGGATCATCCGATTATTGGCACTAAATGGGTATTCAAGAACAAACTTGATGAATCCACAATTATTGTCAGAAACAAGGCAAGATTGGTGGCCAAAGGCTATAATCAGGAAGAAAGAATTGATTATGAGGAAACGTATGCTCCAGTGGCTAGATTGGAAGCTATACGAGTACTCTTAGACTTTGTATGCATCAAAGGATTCAAACTCTATCAAATGGATGTAAAGAGTGCATTTCTAAATGGCTATATCATGGAAGAAGTATATGTAGAGTAACCTCCAGGTTTTGAAGATGTAACCAAACCTGCGTATGTTTTAAAACTAAAAAAGGCTTTATATGGTTTATAACAAGCTCCTAAAGCATGGTACGAAAGACTCAGTAAATTTCTTATTGATCAAGGTTTTAAACGAGGAAAAGTTGATACAATACTTTCCACAAAACGAAAACATTATGATATATTAATTATGCAAATACATGTTGATGATATAGTTTTCGGTGCTACTAATAAAACTATGTGCAAAGAATTTTCTGAGATAATGCAGGGGGAGTTTAAGATGTCAATGATGAGAGAATTAAATTTCTTTCTTGGTTTGTGAATCAAACAAAGAAAGAATGGAATTTTCATATCTCAAACAAAATATTTGAAAGAGCTATTAAGAAGTATAGGTTGGATGAAGCAAATGGAACGGACACACCCATGAGCTCAACCACATTACTTGATGTGGACGTCAAAGGGAAAGATTACAACATCACAACATATAAAGGAATGATTGGATCATTACTCTATCTCACAGCAAGTAGGCCTGATATTTAATTCAGTGTGGGCATGTATTCAAGATATCAATCAACACCAAAAGAGTCACATGCTGAAACCGTTAAACGTATCTTTTGATATCTTGCTGACATGCCAGAATTGGGTCTCTGGTATCCCAAAGGAAGAAGTGAATATCTAGTTGTATACTCAGACTTTGATCATGAAGGATACAAGACGGACAAAGAGAGTACGAGTGGACAAGGCCAATTTCTTGGAGGCTCACTTGTATCATGGTTTATCAAGAAACAAACTACAATGCTTATTTCATCAACGGAAGCTAAGTATGTTGCAGTATCAAGTTTTTGTGCACAAGTAATATGGTTAAAGCAACAACTCCAGGATCTTGGTATTTATTTGAAAGAAACACCAATATATTGTGACAACACTAGCACGATAAGCTTGGCAAAGAATCCTATTCAACATTCCAGAACCAAGCATATTGATGTTAGACATCACTTCATCAGAGATTATGTCCAAAAGAAAGATGTCAAAGTGATATTCATACCAACTCATCTTCAACTAGCTGATATCTTCACAAAACCTCTTGCAAACAATCAATTTTTGTATGTTAGACGAGAATTGGGAATGGTAAATCCCAATGAATTGTAAGTTATTTAATGTTTACAAAATGTTAGATGATATTATTTATTGATGTTTTGATGATTACTAACTTAAGCATTAAAGTTTCTAGCAGTTTGTTTTACAGGATCATAATATTCTGTTTTGGAATATGGAAAGTAGAGGTTAAAAGAGGATAACATTACTAGAGGGCCAACTTCAAGTAATGGGCATTACTGGAGTGACACCTTGAAGTAATGGATGCATTACTCGAGTAGCCACTCGAGTAATGAACTTGGAAATGTGCCAGTTGTAATACCCTGAATTTTGAGACTCGAGGCTAGACAATAAGCCTGAAATAAGTGGACTGCTAAGCCCTGGTTTAGCAGGATCCTAAATTGTGATTAAGGGTTAATGACTCCAAAAGTGGATGTCATTAGTGATAAATGGACCCTTTTGGAGATTATGGTGTGAGTCGGCACCCGATGTGATTCGTATGTGCTGTGAGCAGCGCCAAAACCCCGTATTTGAGTTCAATTATGGATTAACATCTAAATTGACTTAAAATAGTGGGGAGGGCGCATTGTGAAAGAAAAATGAATGGGAAAAAGGATTTGGTGGTGATTCCTTGAGAATTACCGTAATCAGGGGCAAAACGGTAAAGTTACCGACTAATTGGCTAGTTACCGAAGATGAAACTCATTGGTAACTTCAAGATCAATGGTTAAGATTGATTTGTGTTGAGATCAAAGGGTGGAATCCCATGTGGTGATGCTTATGTGAACTCATGAAGATGGATCAAGATCATGACACATGGCAAGTTGTGAGCCATGGATCTTGGGTCAAATGTTCAACCCTATTCCCTCTCTCCTCTCCTCTCTATTTGGACGTTTTTGGGGGCCTAATTGCCCAAAAACCGATTACTTTATTCATCTTCATCATCCACTCATCTCTCTCTCTCTTATGTCTCCATGGACGTGCAAGCTTGGAGGAAGAAAGAAAAAGCTTAAGGTGAGATTTTAGCTTGTTTGGTGACCTCTAATGCTCTAATGTCCTTTTATAAAGTTGTTCATAGTGATGAGAGCTTCATCTCTATGGTTTTAGATTCTTGATTGGAGGTGTTTGATAGCTTGAGCAAAAGTGGAAAGAAGGAGAATCAAGAAATTGGTTTGGGAAAGAGGAAGAGGTGAGTGTTTGAAGCCTTTTGGTCTAAGTTTTGTGAATTATGGTTGAGTATTGTGATTTGTAGAATTTGCCCTGATTTTGTGATGAATTTCTTGTGGTTTGGATTGGATGAATTGGGTTGTGTTTTATGTTGGAAATGATGCCATGTTGTGGTATTTGGTCATTGGAATTGATTTGGGAACCATTGGAATCATTGGTGCAAAATTGAGAAATCTGTCCCTTGAAGTTTTGCTCTGGGCAGTCTGGTGTTGTGGACGTTTTGGATGACCAAATGGTCTCTAAAAGTTATGAAACTTTCCAGTCTTGAAGTTCACATTTTAAGCTTCAAAATGGACATATAATATGTGTCATTTCATTTTGTGAACTGGGATTTATGTTTGTCCAAAGTTTGGGGACGAAACTGGATTCTGTTTTGGAGCAATGTTAGATTTTGTGTAAATCTGGATTTGTGTGGTGATTTCTAGTAAAGGCCAATATTTTTCCTGTGTAAAGGACTTGAATAGCTTTCATTTGGCTTTGGGATTACCTCATTTCGATTTTTTTGGAATTAGTTATGATTTTTGGAAGTTCAGCCAAGAAACTGGATTTTCTGGGCCGCGGCCCGTGGATTCTGGGCCGCAGCCCAAATGTTTCTGGGTAGTTTTGGGCCGCAGCCCGTGGATTTTTGGGCCACGGCCCACCCCCAAAAATCAGTATTGTACATTTTTAAAGGTGATCTTTGGTCAAGTGTTTCCCAAGCCTTTAGGCATATGTTTAGGCTTTGATTAGCCACCTAAAGGTGTTAAATGATAACCAACTTAAGTGTTTGAGAGTTAAGGAATTGGAAAAGGGATTAACCCTATATCCTTGTTTGGTTATAGGATTTGATGTTCGCCTGGACGTGGTTTAATATTCGTTCTGATCGTGAGTAAGCGGAGCTGGAGCTTACGTGGAAAGAGTGTAGGGAACATATCTCTTCTGCTTGTATTTGATATATGTGTTAGTGTGTTGGTGCATGTCTTAGCTTTGCATAATTGTGTGTAATTTGAAGCTATGTTTCAATTTATGCTATGGCCATAGGTATATTGTTCGAAGCATTGAGCTTGCAAATTGTCATTGTGTTATCATGAGTTGTGTGATGCAAGCATGTCATGCATTAAACTTCTATCATACATGCATATTGATATTGTTTACCTACTGAGATTCTCTAGAATCTCCCCCTCCCCTACTAACCTTTCGGACAGGGTAGTGGATCGAGGATGGAATAAGTGATCAAGGGCGACAAGGACTTTCTTCGGGTTGAAGATTCGGTAGTTGGTTATCATAGTTGGAGTATATAGATTTGGATGTGTATATAAGTATGTGGATGAGGATTTGATATGTATTTGAGAAGACTTTGTGTAATCCCCATATGAGGGCTTGTAGGGGTGAATATGCCCTGTAAGGCTTTGAGTTAATGTATGGAACCCGGGATTGCCGGGATTATATTGTGTACTCTGATATTTGTATAAATGTGATATTCCATGTAATGTAATTGTATTCGAAATTTGAATATGAGACCAGGTGTAGTATATTTCGAAAGTTATCTGTGAAAACCCTATCGTGAAGATGGTATTTTGAAATGGTTTTGTTTCTTATTGGTCTCTATTTCATCTTAATCGTGTATTTCGGATATAATTACAGCAGGGGGTTACACCAGTGAAACATCAATTGCAAATGAAATGGCACAACGGTTGGAAATGAACAGTCAGAAGGTAAAGAGACAGATTACCCGAGGGAGGCCTTGAGTGAACTTCAACATTACTCGAGTAAGCCCTCGAGTAAACCTGGGTACAGATTTCAAATCTGCTGAGTTTTAGCTCAAATCTATTCTAAAGAGTTATCAAATGATCGAGGGAATATACATAGGTAATTACAATATTATTCATACCAGGTACGCTCTCAAATTGAATGTATTTTAAAAATTTTTGGTATGATCACTTGAGTAGCTACTCGAGTGAGGCTAATGATCACTTGAGTAAGCCCTCGAGTGATGTCGAGCTCTAGGATATTTCAAGTTGATACTAGGTCATTTCTCACAAAATCTCCTCGAGTGATTCTCCTAGTGCTCTCACAAACTTTTCAAAATCTTTTTCTCTTCCCATAACCGTCAAAACCTAGTGATTTACACTTACAAAAACCTCTTAGATAGCACTGAATCGTCTGCCCTAAACTCATGACGTTCATCTTTATTTTACCTAAAATATTAGATTTTCTAAAATCACAATAGTGAGGAAAAAATCTCCCAATCTTAGCACTCCTTCTGAGTCTTCTGAACCATATCAACCCTCTTATTCTCTTTCATCTTCTCGTACCAAGAAAAGGAAAATTTCTCCTAAACCTAAGACCAAAGCCAAACTGCAAACCAAGCCAAAGGTAAAAGGGGTTGTGATTAAGGAGCCCATTCCCACAAGAGCTCAATCCAAGAAGAGTTCACCTCCTAGAAAAGGCAAAATAATAAAAGAGTCATCTCCTCCTTCTTTTGATTCATCCAGCACACCAACCTTTTCTCCTAAGCCTCTGAAAACTCCTAAGGTTAATGAGAAGCTTACCAAAGTCACGTTAGGCATGCTTGAGGAAGCTTTCCAATCTAAGGAAGCAAAGAAAGGGCAATCCTCAAGACAAACAGAAGAGAAGGATGAAGAAATCACATTTCCTCCAAAAGGATTCAACGTAAGCAAGCTTAAGGAATCTTAGAAGTACCTAAGTTATTTTGCAAGAAGAAATGTGTGCAAGATGCACTATATTGACTATAAGGTGCTTCAAGAGGTATTGAAATTTGATCTGAGTCCCTACCTTGATTCCTATATGCCCTGGCTATCTATTAAACTCCCATTTTGCACTAAAGTCGTGAGGCATTTTTATTGTAACCTCTAACCTATTAATGATCCCGTTAGGAAATCTGTAGAAGAAGAAATGATTTCTAAGGTTAGAGGATAGAGAATTCTAATCTCACCTTCCAAAATCAATACCTGGTTAAGAATAGAGAACCCTCCTGATGATAATTACCCTAACCTTGACTCAAACCAGATATTCTCTATCCTAAGACGTGTTGAGATAGTAGGACCCCTCAATTTCAATCCGAGTGATATGAGTGATTTTCATAGAGTCCTATGGTATATCTACTCTAGATCCATGTTGAACAAATCCAATAACTTCACTCATTTTATTGAGAGAGATTTCAGAAAATTTGCCTCATTGATTCTCAAAGGTCAAAAGGACTTCTGAGAGTATATCTTCAATGAGATCAAGAGGTATAGGTATGAAAGAAAACCTACTACTCCAATGCCTTATCCTCAACTTATTTCCTTGTTCTTCAAGAAGAATAAGATTTGGTATTTGGAGAGTATGGAGCCGGTTGAGAGGATAGCACCAGTGGGGAGGAATCAAATTGGAAAGTTGAATATTAAGATTCCCTTAAAGACTTCTCTAGAAGCAAGTCCTAAGAAAAAGAAAAAGACTGACACTGCAACCAGTCGAATGGATGACACACAGTCTTTTGCTCCAACTAACACATCTTCTCCATCCTTCTTTGGTGCCGCAATACAAACTTTCATAGAGAATATTCTGAAGAGTTTTCATATCAACATTACAAATACCATACGGACTTGGTGACCTATATGAATGAGTAGATATGACAACTTGTGGAGAGAATGGACAAGAAGCACAAAGAGTTGTTATCTGAACAACGTGCCCTGGGTGAGCTTCTGAGATCCATTGTTGCCAAATTTGGTGCTATGGCATCTGGCTCCTCTATTCCTGGTCCTTCTGGTATTCTTAAGCCAATACCTATCCCTGAACCTGGACCCTCTATACCTACTGAGCATAGACCCTCTGAGAGTGGACCCAGCAATGTCTTGTTCTCTATGCCTGACCCAACAATGATGATCCACCTTAGCCTGTTCAGCCAGAGCCCATACCTACTCCCATTGCATCACCTACACGCACTGAGGAGGTGCTTGAGTCTTCACTGGTTGCTAAAGAGGGAGTACAAATTACTTCTCTGGTTCCTTACCCTTCATCTCCGGTGAATCCTCTAAGGGATCTTCAGACACCGCCAGTAAACCTTCCTGACCCTGAACCATCATCTTCAGATCCTTCAAATTCAGATAGTTTATATGAATCATTGGCATTTCCTATCACTCTTATCTCAGCAGCCAAGCCACCTACTCCTCCTCATGATTGATTCCATCTTTGTGATGAAGACAAAAAGGGGGAGAAGAAAAAATAAATTTGAACAAAGTGGCAAAGCATTACTTAAAGTAAGCACAGGAGTAATAAACAAATTCTGTACAGGCTTACTCGAGTAGCTACTAGAGTAAGGGAAGCTGTTACTCGAGTAAGAACTAGAGTAATCATGAAGAATTTAATCCCGAGAAGCACTGCCAAAATTTGGAAGTAGTTACTCGAGGGACCACTCGATTAATCTGCAAAGTTATATAGACTATTACTCGAGTAGCCACTCGAATAACATTATTTTCACATGCATTACTCGAGTAGCCACTCGAGTAACCTGGTCAATAATCTTCCAGTAGCTCTTAGCCAAGAAATGCAACACTTTACTCGAGTAGCCACTCGAGTAACTAGGTGAGAAAAAGCATTACTCAAGGGACCACTCGTGTAATCTGCAGAGTTATTTGAAGCATTACTCGAGAGGTTATTCGAGAGGTCACTCGAGTAATCAGAAAGCAGACTCTCAGCCAGAAATTTGATGCAATTACTCGAGGGAGTAATCGAGTAATCTGCCGAGTTATTTGAAATTTACACGAGGGCTCACTCGAGTAACATGTGAAGAAAAAGGAAGGCCACTCAAGTAATCCGATTACCAGAGTCAGCACCCGAGTAACTTGTGAAGTAAAGACAAGGCCACTCGAGTAATCAAGTATTTTGAAGGTTTGTGATATATCTCACTCCATGTCTTACCCGATTAATATATTATGTAAAATGTTGAATTAGTCACTGCCATATTTTTGATATGTTTACTTGAGGGACTACTCGAGTAACAAACTTCATCACTCGAGTAGCCACTCGAGTAAAGCACTCCAAAAATTATGTTTTTCATCAAATGTTTATTAAATTATTTTCGATATGATTAACTCTTCATTACTCTAATATCCTAAGTACATTTGCAGAGAAACAATAAAGAGATTATGCAAGAAGAGAAAAGTCAAATGAAAGTCCGAGATCTCACCTACCGCTACCTACCGCAAACGGATAGTTTTCAAATTCGAAGAATAGTCAACCATTACTGCGCGACTCTAATGGACATGTTTGAATTGCTTCTAACAGACACTACAAATCATCTATATTTATGGAGCATTCAAAGAAAAGAAAACAACACTCAAGAACTGACAACACACGAACATACACTACACACTCTTAGTGCTTTTTTTTTCTTATACTCATTCATTATACTTTAGTGATTATATATTTGCTCTGTGAGAGAGTTTTTTATTACAAACTTAATATTTGTTATTGAGACAACTTAAGGTTATGGAACCTTGAGTTGGGGATTTGATTACAACGTGCAAGGGGGAGTGAGTGTCCAGGTGAGGGAACTTGCTGTGTACTGAGGTGCCAAGAACCCACTGAATCTTGGAGAATATAGTAAAACTCTTAAAGACGCTCTGAGGATTAGATGTAGGTCAAAGTAGTTTTGGCAGAACCAGTATAAATCCTGATGTATACTTCGGTGATATTTCTCTTTGTTCTCTACTGCTTTAAATATTCAGTTAATTTATTTATACGCAACAAAATTTCTGGTATCACCCAATTCACCCCCCTCTTGGGTGAAACACTTGCACTAACACAACTATGATCCATATACTTTAACACCTTTTTTCTCTCTTTTCTATTTTTTACCCTGGAAAAGGTAGGAGTATGATGAGAGATAAAATCATTACACTCATCAAGTACCTAGTTTAACTACTACATAATGAACAAGTACATAGCAAACTTTATATTATAATGCTATTGTATAGCAAAGATCAATCACTTCAATTAATTAATGGCAAAATCTAATTAAATTACTTGTTAATCACTCAAAGAATGGGTTTCAAGACAGGGAACTACACAGCAAAGATCAGTTTGGTATGATAGGGTAGATTGCATGCTGAAAGAAAGGTTTTGAAGACCGAAAACAGCACAGTAATAACCCAATGCAAAATAAGCCTCAGGAGCAGCAATAGAAAAATTGAACTTTATCATGCATAATAAAGTGTTAATATATTGTTTTGTAAAGGAATTCATGTTTTGAAGATGTAAACTTAAGCCCATTCCATTATTAAATGCATTTCACAAGTTAAGAGAAAGTTATTGTGAAAAATTACTGATGCACTCAGGTGAGGAAGATAAACTCAATTTCTGGAAGATTGAACACTCGAGTTTAGCTTCACACTATTGCAAATGTTACGCAGAGCTAGTTCAGAAAGTGAAATTCTACTGATGCACTCAAGTGAGGATGAAGTACTTGATCCTGTAGGTTGCAACACTCGAGTATGGTTATCCACTCTTGCAGGTATGATGCAGAAGATGATGAAGGTGTCAAACCCTTTTCTTAACTTTACCTTTACCAGAGTATTCATGGAGGGCAACACAGGAATAGCATAAATATACTGATAAAAAGTGCTCGATTACAGAAATTCCTCATAGGGGTTGGTACATAATAATTACCATTAATGTAGCCGCATAGGGCTACCAGGGTGTCTAAACCCGTCTGAGTGAAACGGAGACATCTTCCTGTCTTTGTTCCACCTCTGCAATCCCCTCGTATGGTTCTTTTCTTTATTCTTAGCGTATCTTTTATCTCCTCTTGTCTAAATTATTGGTAGGGGAGGGTGAGATTCGAGAGAATCTCAGTAGGAAACATATACCAATATACATGCAGGATAAGTGCTTAATGCATGAAATGCTTGCAATACATAACTCATGCTAACACAAAGACATATCTACGTGCTCAATATTTCAAACACATTTTTATGGGCATAGCATAATTAGAAACAAAAGTTCAATCATTCATATATGTTTCACATAACCAAGCAAAGCAAAAACAAGCATCAATACACTAGCACAGATATCAAATACATCCAGGAGAGGTAAGTTCCCTACCTTAGACTTTTTCCACCTCAAACCGTGTACTTTGATTCACTTGCCAATCCCTTGGGGTTTCAACTTGATCCTCAAGCTTCCTCTGGCTTTTCCCTAAAATGGCTGAACCCTAACTCACTTTCTAACAGCAAAATTCTTGCTTCAACACCTTGCAATTTCTTGCTCCTTCTCTCTCTAGAAATCAAACCAGCCTCTATCTCTCATGTTGCATGAAAAATGATGGAAAATAACTGAAGAAGATGAGGCAATATGCTTAATAGTCCATGCTGATGTCATCTTTTAATGAGCTGATGTCATAATTGCCTATTTTCCTATTTTTCGGATTTCTTGGCCAACCTTTGAAAAAACATAACTAATTATAGAAAAATCAAAATGTGATGATCCCAAAGCCAATGGAAAGATATTTAAGTCTTATTCACATGAAAAATATGAATCAATACTGCCCATAACCACACAAATACAGAATTGCACAAAATCTAACACAGCTCCAAAACAGATTCCAGTTTTAATCCAAACTTTGGAAAATCATAACTCTTAGCTCACAATCGAAATGACACAAACTATATGTCCATTTTGAAGCTTGGCATGTGAAATTTAAGACTGGAAAGTTTCAGAATTTTTAGACACTATTTGCCTATTCAAAATATCCATACAAACCGACTGCCCTGGACAGAGTTTCAATGGATAAAATTTCCAACTTTTGCATAATTATTTCCAATGGTTCCAATTTCACAACAAACACTCTTCCCATAAAAAATTTCACAAGGAAGCCATTGGAATCACTAAAACAACCAAGTTCTCATCACATCTACTTTTGAAGTCATTAACCCTTAATCAAAATTTGGGATATTACATCTTTCCCCTTGAATAATAAATTTCATCCTCAAAATTTGTTACACCACTTGGGACTTTAGCGGTTGCAATACTGCTTCACCACCACCCTATAAAGGCAACAGTGTCATAACTTTAACACATATATCAACACAACATGATTGCCAAATAAATGCAATCATCACAACGTACGATTGCTATAAAACACTATCATCGAACAACACAATTGCTGCTAGCAATAATCGCCAATATGGATTATCACGACAAAACGTAATCACTATATGAATACCATTATTGTAGGAACACAATCATCATAAGTAGTTGGGAGGCACAATCCACCACTTTGCTCAATCTAGTCACTCCTTCCGGGAGTAACTCAAAGTACCATAGGTTCACTTCACATAAACGATAGCACTCACGGCTGTATACATAATACGACAGCTTCCACTATAATCATAATAATGATAGCTTGCGGTGTATTCACAATAACGATAGATTTCGCTTTATAATGATAGCTTGCACGGTATTCAAAACAACGACAGCTTGCGATATATTTGCAATAATTACAGCTTGCGCTATATAACAACAACTTTTACTGTATAATGACATTTTTCACTGAAATCACAATAATGACAGCTTGCGCTATATAACGATAGCTTCTGTTGTATTCACATATACCTCAGCTTTCATTGTTTACACAAAATAACTCAGCTTTCGCTGTTTACAAAAATACCTTAGCTTTCGTTGTTTGCACAAAATACCTCATCTTTCACTGTTTGCAAAAATACCTTTGCTTTTACTATTTGCAACAATACCTTAGCTTTCGTTATTTTCACAAATACTTCATATTTCGCTGTTTGCAAAAATACCTTAGCTTTCGTTGTTTGCAATAATACCTTAGCTTTCATTATTTTCACAAATATGTCAGCTTTCCCTATTTACAAAAATACCTCAGCTTTCGTTCTTTGCACTTCCACAACATTACTCTCACCTGTATACCCACCAGTGACTCCACTAGTGGTAACCGGGACTTTTGGGTATTAACAACAATATCACCTCATCATATAAACTTCCATGGTACTACCCTCACCCGTACACCCACTAATGACTCTGCTAGTGTGGACTTTTGGATATTAATAACAACATCAGGCCACTCCAAAATCTCAATCTCTTCTATCCAAGCGGCCAACTGGGAGTCTCAATCTCCCTTTCTGAATAGAACTAAAAGTACACAAATTCATAGCAAACTTATGGCAGACTCACAGCAAACTCAAGGTTTACACACCGCCTTTCGGCCTAGGGTCAACACTGGTGCAACCAGCCAAGTGGCTAGCCAAGCTGGCCATGTCGGTGTAGATGTCCTCATAAATAAGAACCCCTAATCATGTAGTCGAATTCGCCATCAGTTGAACTAGTTCTGCTCTACCACATATGTCATACCTCAATCTCAGCCTATTTACATCACAATATATGTCATATCCCTGTGGCACAACCCACTACTTGTAATATTCCAAAAAGTGGTTAAGGGCTAATGACTTCAAAAGTGGATGTAGCTATTGTCGAATAAATACTTTTAGAGAATGTGTGATGGGAATTTAGTGGTTTTACTGATTCCAATGGTTTCCTTATGAAGAATTGTGTGGGAATAGGGTTGATTGTTGATTTTTGAGCCATTGGACACATTGGTTGAAAATTTGAAAAACTGTTAAGTGTAATTCTGTGCAAGGAGGTCAGTTTGTATGGACATTTTGAATGGCCAAATGGTGTCTAAAAATTGTAAAAAATTTTAGTCCTAAAGTCACATTTCAAGCTTCAAAATAGGCATATAATTGTGTCACTTCGATTTGTGAGCTAAGAGTTATCAATTTTTGAAATTTGCCTAGTGAAATTCATTATTTTCTGGAACAGCAGGCAAAGATTAAGATTCTTGAAATTTCATGATTCCAGATAGCAAAAGTATATATTTTTCTTTGAATCTACACTCAATAATCTATAGGCCTTGGAATCACTCCAATTCAATTTTTCTAGAATTGGTTATGATTTTTCAAAGTTTGGGCAGAAATCTGCCAGAATTTCTAAAAAATCCGAAATTGTTGGAAATTAAATTAATAATTAAATATCACATAATATATGATATAAAACATCATCCTTCACCTTCCTTCATCCATATCAGGCACACATAACAGCTGAAATAGAGAGGGAATAGTTGAGAAAGTTTAGAGTGAGAAAGAGAAAAGAACTCACAAGGTAAGCCAATTTCTCCAACGGTTTAGTTACTAACGAGTATAACTCCAATCCTAAGCTACTCCTTTATGTTCTCTAAGGTTTGGAAGCTCCTCTTTTGGTGTTATAAACAGCAAGGGTTCAGCCAAATCTAGGGAAAGCTATTGGAAGCTTGAGGTAACTTCCAAACTTTTGTATATTGACTATTCTGGCTACTATGGATAATTTCATCGTTGAAATTTCACCGGATTGTCTGTGCGTAAAAATGGAAAATGGGATGTGGGAGCTGTTATGCTGATCAAATTGGTACTAAATGATAGTTATAACCTAATGGAATAGTCAATAAAATGGTTAGGAGTATAAAGGAACTTTTTTTTGTAGCCGAAATAGCAGAACCCCGATTTTTCCTGGAGAACTCATAAATTTTGGCCAGCTCTATCAATGTGTCTTAGAGTTGGATTTTCAATTATTTGATAGTTCCATTAGGTTCTAGAGCAAAAATTAGGTAGGGTTACAATTGGTCACTTTTTCGGAAAATGCCGAAAAAGCATAACTACGAAAACGCCCTTGAAACCCTTAAAGTGGGGATACCAAGGGTAAATTTATAATTTAACATTGAACTTGATAATTTCGAGTTCGGAAATGGATTCCTTGGGCAGAAACATGTTAGGTTAGCTCAGGTTAGAATTTAAGGAAAAGTGCAGCCGGACAGGGTAAGGCGGGGCCTGGCCGAGTCCTCTGGGGCATTTTTGTACATTTTCATGATAGACTCATATAACCCCAAGAAACACTATGGATGTGTCTAAATGGTGCATTCGGAATTGTAGGATTTGACATTTTCCCTAATCGTGAATGACCTATGCCAGAGCAAGTTCAAAAAGAACTGGGTAGTAGCTCTCTCTCTTATATTATGTGTAATTCACTGTATGTGTGTTGTATCACTGTTTTGTGATGATTTCTAATACTGCTACAGTTAAAGCTGGTTATAGCTATCGTTTACAGTGCAAGCTGTTGTGATTGTGATTACAGCGAAAGCTTTCGCATCGTGTATACATCCGTGAGTGATGTCGTTTGCGGTGAAAGCCATTTATTTTTGTGTTGCTGCTACTATTGCTATTGTGATTTACTTATATGTTGTGTGCTTATATATTGTATGAGTGGAATTTTACTATTGATATTCTTTTAAATCTCATTATTTCCATTAACTGACCTACAAATAGGGCAAGTGACTCAAAAGGGAAGCGAACAACCAAGAACAACTAAGACTCCTTAGAGATCTTTGATATTGGTTTTTGGTTATCCATTTTGATTTGGAATTACTATATATTTATGGACTGATTTTGTGTAATCCCCTATATAGGAAACTGTAAACCTTAGTGTATATAGATGTATATCAAACCCAAGGGTTGCCAGTATTTTGTTCAACACTCTGATATATATGAATGCGATTAAACTATGCAGAGTAATTAGATTCAAAAGATGAATCTTAGACCATGTTGAACGAATTTTAGAAAAGAAATTTAAGAAAACTGTATCTGGCGGTCTCTAATTCATTTAAATTATGTATTTTCAAAACTTAATTACAGTTATCAAGGTAGGGGGTTACATTTGTGGTATCATAGCTGTAGTTCCTGGCAAGGGTAGAGTTTGCTAGGATAACTCCCTTAGTCTGGTGTTAGTGATAAAAGATGATTGTGAATGGTTGTTGTGTATACACATATGCTCTTTGCTATTGTTAATATATATGAGATTTATGACATATGTGTATACCTATTTGTTATATTGATGGGGTGAGTTATTTGTAGAATGAAGAAAACAAAAGGTCACCCTAGAGTACAAAAAGTAGACACAGAGGTGGAAGAAGTTAATGATAATCCATCAGATCCTATGCAAGAGCTAATGGGTCTAATAAGATATCAGAGGGATATGATTACTGAGCTAAGAGAAGAGCTCTGAGAAGAGAGAGTGAAGCATAAAGAAGACTGGATTCAATCCACCCAAGAGGAGACTCACGAAGAAACACCACCTAAAGAAACTATAGAAGGGTCAACAGGACTACCAGAATTACCTCCTTACACTAGACCAAACTAAGAATCACATGGGGTTCTAGTTAGAGAGGAAAGGGATCTTAAGTATTGAGTCTCCAAATTCTGCAAGCACCTACCTCCAGTGTTTAAAGGGAGATTTGATCCCAAAGCAACCGAGAATTGGTTGAATAGGCTAGAAAAGATCTTTGAGGTCCTTGAGTGCCAGAATGAGGTGAAGGCATGATTGGCAATATACAAGCTCAAGGGAGATCCAGATCATTGGTGGTCGAATATCACCCTAACTTTGAGAAATAGAAATGTACCACTGACCTGGGAACTGTTCCAACAACAATTCAACAAGAAGTACTTTCCTAAGTTGGTGTTACTTGAGAAGGAGGCTGAATTCCTTTCCATTAAGCAGGGCAACATGGAGACCTTCGATGACTGCCTATCTCATTTCATCTGACTATTTAGGTGTTCCTTAAATCTATGAAAAATGTATGATGAGGAGTGGAGTTCAGACATGTTGATACGTGGGTTAAGGCAAGAGTTGAGAAAGAGGTTAGCCACCCACCGATTTACTAAATCTCATAAGGCAGTTGAGGAATGCAGGATCACTGAGAATAATTTGAGAGACTTGTATTCGGCCAAGGCTACCAGCAACCGCAATGAAACCAGTAAGGGTAATACTTCCCAAAAGTGGAAGGGTCAAGGATTTTCTTCATCTAAGGGTAGTAGTTAAAAGCCCTTTCAGTCCAGGAGTCATGAACAACAGAGAGCTCCTATATTGTGGCTATGCCCTCGTTGTAACCAGCCACATCATGGCAAAACTTGTGAGGGTCTAGTGATATTTTTAACTGTAAGCAACCTAGGCATATTTTGAGTGAATGCAAACATCCCCGACCAGAGCAGAAACCTAGGACTCCAGGGAGAGTATTCACCATGACAAAAGAGGAAGCATGGAAGTCCTGAGATCTCATACAAGGTAAAATCCTTCTTAATGGTTATACATTGCAAGCGCTATTTGACTCAGGTGCAAGTCACCCTTTCATTACTTATGAATGCGTGAAGCACCTAGGATTACATATGCATAAGTTGCCATTCAATTTAGTTGTGTCAACCCCAATGGGTGTTAAGGTTGTGATTGTTGAAGCCTATTTAAATTGTGTTATAAATGTGAAAGGGCTTGAGTCTACTGTGGACTTGATTTGTATATCGCTACATCAATTAGAAGTCATTTTGGGTTTTGATTGGTTGAAGGCAAATAATGTGTTGCTTGATTGTGGAAATAAGAGGATAGTGTATCCTGCTTCTTAAAGTGTTGAGGATGTGAATGCCAATATGAATTCCCTCTCGACGGCTAAAGTTGAGAAGTACTCGGAGAAAGGTTGTCAGGGCTATATGGTGTTCTTTTCTGTATAAGGAGAGACTGAAGAAACTTAGAGTAGTATACTCATGGTGCAAAAATTCCCTGAGGTATTTCTGAATGATCTTAGCAGATTGCCTCCTAAATGGGAAGTTCAATTGCCAATCAAGATTGAGCCTAGAGCTAGTTCTATATCAAAGGCCCCATACCGTATGGTCCCAAATGAAATGGCGGAATTAAAGAAGCGAATTGAAGACTTGCTTGAGAAGGGGTTCATTAGACCTAGTGAGTCACCGTAGGGAGCTCTAGTGTTATTCGTTAAAAAGAAAGACGGAAGTCTACGTTTATGTGTTGATTATAGAAAGTTAAACAAGATTACAGTCAAGAACAAATACCATCTCCCAAGAATCAAAGACCTTTTAGATCAACTATCTAGGTTGTATGCATTTTCAAAGATTGATCTAAGGTCGGGATATCATTATCTGCGGTGAAAGCAAATGTTCTAAAAACTGCTTTCAGAATGAGGTATGGGTATTATGAGTTTCTGGTGATTCCATTTGGGCTAACCAATGCACCTACAATATTCATGGATTACATGAACCGTGTCTTTTGATAGTATCTGGATCAGTTTGTTGTTGTATTTATTGAAGATATTTTGATATACTCCAAGAATAAGGAGGAGCATGAGCATCAATTGAGGATTGTGTTAAACTTCTTGTGTGAGAAGCAGCTTTATGTAAAATTGAGTAATGCGAGTTTTAGCTGTGAGAAGTAAAATTCTTAGGCTATGTTATCTCGCAAGAAGGGGTCTCTGTAAATCCCAATAAAGTGGAAGCAGTAATGGACTAGAAGAGGCCATAAACTATTGCTGAGGTTCGCAGTTTTCTATGTCTTTTAGGTTACTACTGGAGATTCATTCATAATTTCTCCCACATTACTTTGCCAATGGCCAAGCTTATGAGAAAAGATCAGCCATTTGTGTGGGATGAGAAATATGAAAATTGCTTTGTAGAGCTGAAGGAGAGGTTGACCAAGGCATCTGTGTTTATTATACTTGATCCCAAATTGACTTATGTTGTGTATAGTGATGCTAGTAAGAAGGGATTAGGGTGTGTCCTTATATAGCAGGGACGTGTGGTGGCCTATGCCTCTTAACAGCTCAAACCTTATGAAATGAATTATCCCACCTATGATTTGGAGCTTGCGGCCGTTGTGTTTGCTTTGAAAATTTGGCGACATTATTTGTATGGTGTGATAGTAGAACTGTACTGTGACCACAAGAGTCTCAAGTATTTGTATGATCAGAAAGAGTAGAATATAAGACAGCATCGTTGGATGGAGTTGCTTAAGGACTACAACCTAGAAATCAAATATCATCCGGGTAAGCCAAATGTAGTTGTGGATGCTCTTAGTAGAAAGACGGTGCTTGTGGCAGCAATGATGAAACAAGAGGGGAAATTGATAGAAGATTTTTGAGATCTAAATCACTCCAACCAAATTGTCTGTGCCAATTATACTATTTCCTAAAGGGAAAGTGACTTGAGAGCTAAGATTGAAGAAGCTCAACTGCCAGATGGTTGGATACAGCATAATCTCGCTAGAATTGAACAGGGAGAAGCTTAGGGCTATGATTTGTCGCCTAGTGGACTAGTTCGTTATCAGAAGAGAATTTATGTTCCACATAAGGCGGAGTTGAGACATAAGATTTTGGATGAGGCACTTAAGAGCCGTATACTCTTCACCCCGGAATGACCAAAATGTACCATAACTTGAAATCTATGTATTGGTGAATGGGATTGAAGAGTTATGTGAAAAAATATGTGGCGTGGTGTTTTACTTGCCAGAGGGTAAAGATTGAGCACCAGAGACCACCGAGTTTGTTGCAAAGTCCTGAGATTCCAGAATGGAAGTGGGAAAGTATGACCATGAATCTTGTTGTGGGATTGCCCAGGATCAAGAATTATGATGCGATCTGGGCGATTGTTGACCGGTTGACGAAGTCGGCACACTTCATAAAATCAATGCTAGTTACTCTCCTTACAAGCAAGCAAAGATTTACATTCAAGAGATTGTGAAGCTCCATAGAATACTGAAGAATATTATGTGTGATCGAGATCCCCAATTCACCTTGAGATTTTGGAGGGCTTTGCATAAGGCCCTGGGTACTCAGTTGAGATTCAGTACGACCTATCATCCTCAAATAGGAGGATAATCCAAGAGGACTATTCAGACATTGGAGGATATGTTGTGAGTATATGTCCTTGACTTTAAAGGGAATTGGGATTACTTCCTTCTATTTGCCTAGTTCGCCTACAACAATAGCTATCATTTGAGCATCCAGATGGCTCCATATGAAGCGTTGTATGGGAGGAAGTGCCAATCACCTTTTATGTTGGAATGAGTTTTCTGAGAAGAAGCTTTATGGGCCGAATCTTGTTGATCAAACCTTAGCATAAATTCGAATCGTTCGAAAAAGGCTCTATACAGTGTAGAGTCAACAGAAAAGCTACGCTAACAAGAGAAGAAGACCTCTAGAGTTTGAGGTTGGTGATCATGTGTTTTTGAGGGTATTTCCAGTTACTGGCATTGGGAGAGCTATCAAGAGAAAGAAGCTGAGCCCGAGGTATATAGGTCCGTTTAAGATTCTTGAGAGAATTGGGCCTGTTGCTTATTGAGTAGCCCTATACCCAAACTTAAGTAGGCTCCACGATGTGTTTCACATTTCCCAACTGAAGAAGTACCAACTAGATTCATGTCACATTGTTGAATATGAAGAAGTCAAGTTACAAGACAACTTCACATATGCGGTAGAGCCAAGACATATTATTGAGCGAGAAGAACGAGGGCTCAGACACCGAAGCATTCCATTTATGAAGGTGATCTGGAAGGGAATGACTCAGAGGGAAGTAACTTGGTAAGCGGAATCAGATATGAGAAGAAGTTATCCAGAGTTTATGGCTCAAGTTGTGTGACAAATTTCGAGGACAAAATTTATTTTATGGGGGGAGAAATGTAATATCCCAAAAAGTGATTAAGGGCTAATGACTTCAAAAATAATATAATTATTGTCGAATAAACACTTTTGGAGAATGTGTGATGGTAATTTGGTGGTTTCAGTGATTCTAATGGTTTCCTTGTGAAAAATTGTGTGGGAATAGGGTTGATTGTTGATTTTGGAGCCATATGACACATTGGTTGAAAATTTGAAAAACTGTTAAGTGTAATTCTGTGAAGGGAAGTTGGTTTTTATGGACATTTTCAATGAGCAAATTGTGTCTAAAAATTCTGAAACTTTCTGGTGTTAATGATCACAAGTCAAGATTCAAAATAGACACATAATTTGTGTCATTTCGATTTGTGAGCTAAGAGTTATGAATTTTTGAAGTTTGCCTAGCAAAATTGATTATTTTCTGGAACAGCAGGCAAAGATTAAGATTATGGGAATTTCATGATTCGAGATTGCAAAATTCTATATTTTTCCTTGAATCTAGACTCAATAAGGGTTCTATAGGATTTAGAATCACTCCAATTCGATTTTTCTAGAGTTAGTTATGATTTTTCAAAGTTTGGGCAGAAATCTGCCAGAATTTTTGAAAAATCCAAAATTTTTGGAAATTAAATTAATAATTAAATATCATATAATATATGATATAACACATTATCCTTCACCTTCCTTCAGCCATATCAAATGCACAAAATAGCTGAAATAGAGAGAGAATATTTGAGAGAGTTTATAGAGAACTTGCAAGGTTAGCTGATTTTTCCGACGATCTAGTTCCTAACGTATATAACTCCGATCCTAAACTACTCCTTTATGTTCTTTAAGGTTTGGAAGCTCCTTTTTTGGTGTTAGAAATAGCTAGGGTTTAGCCAAGTCAAGGAAAAGCTACTGGCACTAGTACAAAATTCCCTTTTTAAACTGCCATATTTAGACCAGTTATAGCGGATAAGGTCTAAAAAATTTGACCAATGGCAATTTTGTAATTATATAGAACTTTTAAGACCGGTTCTAAAAAAAAACGGTCTTAAAAAAATTATTTAGACCGGTTATAAATAAAACCGGTCTAAAAATATCAAAATATTTAAAAAATTAAAAATTTTAAACTTTTAAGACTGGTTTTTAATAATAACCGGTTTTAAATATTAAACATTTAAGACCGGTTTTAATAAAAACCGGTCTTAAATTTGAAAAATTTTTAAAAAAATTTTCACCCTTTTAAGACCAGTTTTATATATTCCTGGTGTAAAAAATTGACCCTAAATTTTTTAATCTCCTCTTTATCGCACCTAAATTTCGCTCTCTAAATATGAAACCTCTCTTCTTGGTGCGATCACTCTATGAGCTTAGTCATCTTCGCTCGATCTCATTCTCATGTTTGTTGCTGCGGTGCTCTCACCCTTACACTGAATGAGTTTGTCGCCACCACAACCTCACTTGCTCTAATCTCCTTCGTCACGACTTTTCTCTTTCCCCGTGACATCCATCCTTCTTCGCAACCTACCTTGGCAGCCTCACTTCTTTGCTGCCATGAGCTTCTTGCTCATTTGTTTTGACCCAGAGATGCGTGAAGAAGATGAAACTGATGTTATGTGGTTTGAATAAACAATCCTTTTAAATGCTTAATTAATTTGTAAACTAATTTTTGAGTATCTACTACAAGGTGGCGATAGATGAAAGAGGAAGAAGAAGGTGCAGAGCGAAGCGCCTCACTTAAAACAGTTCCTTGTCTACTTTCGTTACTAGAGGAACAAGGGTCACGAAGAGAAGAGAGATCCTATTTGGATTTTTGTTTTTTTAGGGTTTTATTGTAGGTGTACATGGTATACATACTGATATATACAGAGTTAAGTGTATGGTCAGTCTCTGGGGGATCCTATCTGCGAAATTGCTCTGTTTTGTTTTTTTAATTTCATCTCTGGTTTTCTTCTTCCTTATGGTTATGCCAAAATAGTTTCATAGTTTCAACTAAGAAACTAAATATGAATACAAAGTTAAACTTATGGGTGTCCCTGAATTTTGTTACAAGAGATGTTCATTATCTTTCTACGTTGTTTGATGTTCTTAGTGAACAATACAGGAATTCAGGTTTTCAGAAATTTTAGCAGCGGGATTCATAGGGAAGGTGTTTTAGTGAAATCTGATGGTGGTAATTTGCTTGGAAGTATCCACAATCGATTTTTCACTGTAATACCTTTTACTCATCTGTACGTTTGACTGTAAAAAAAAGGCCCTATTTATGTTTTTTTTAAAAAATATCTCTTTTAAGACCCGTTATT
The DNA here is from genome assembly GCA_963242795.1 of Inga leiocalycina. Lineage (NCBI taxonomy): Eukaryota > Viridiplantae > Streptophyta > Magnoliopsida > Fabales > Fabaceae > Inga > Inga leiocalycina. The sequence goes on from OY725323.1 coordinate 54,677,388, forward strand.
TTAATAACCGGTCTTAAAAGTCTTGAAAAAAAAGTTTTTAGACTGGTTTTTAAACAACCAATCTAAAACGTCTGGACTTTTTAGACCTAGTCTTTGAGCAATCGGTCTAAAAAAGTGATTTTTAAGACCGGTTTCGATAACCAGTCTAAAATATAATAGACTTTTAAGATCGGCTGTATCAAGACCGGATCCAAAACCGGTCTAAAATATCATTTTTAACCGGTCTTAAAAGTGATTTTTCCACTAGTGTAGGAGCTTGACAGAACTTCAAAACTCTTGTATATTGACTATTCTGGCTGCTGTGGACAATTTGATCGGTGAAATTTTGTTGGATTGTCTTTGTATGTAAAAATGGAAAATGGACTATGGGGGCTGTTATGTTGCCCAAATTGGTACTAAATGTTAGTTGTAACCTAATGGAATAGTCAATAAAATGGTTAAGAGTAAAAGGAACGTGTTTACACAACCAAAATCGCAGAACCCCAATTTTTCTTGGGGAACTCATAAATTTTGGCCAGCTCTAGAAATGGTTCTTAGAGTTGGATTTTCAATGATTTGATGGTTCCATTGGGTTCAGGAGCAAAAATTAGGTCGGGTTACAGTTGGTCACTTTTTCGGAAAAGGCCGAAAAAGCATAATTACGAAAACGCCCCTGAAGCCCTTAAAGTGTGGCTGCCAAGGGTAAATTTGTAATTTAAAATTGAATTTGATAATTCTGAGTCCAAAAATGGATTCTTTGGGTGGAAATATGGTAGGTTAGCTCAAGTTAGAATTTCAGGAAAAGTGCAGCAGGACTGGGTATAGCAAAACCGAGCCGAGTCCCCGGGGGCATTTTTGTAAATTTTCATTATAAACTCATATAACCCCAGGAAACACTATGGAAGTATCTAAATGGTGCATTTGGAATTTTAGGATTTGACATTTGCCCAAATCGTGAACAACCTATGCCAGAACATGTTCGAAAAGAACCAGGTAGTGACTCTCTCTCTTATACATATGTAATGCACTGTATGAGTGTTGTGTCACTTTTTATTATGATTACTAATGCTATTACGTTTACAGCTGGTGATAGTTGCTGTTTACAGTGCAAGCTATCATTATACAATACAAGTTGTCATTATTGTGATTAAAGCGTAAGCTGTCGTGATTGTGATTATAGCGAAAGCTGTCGCATCATGTATACAGCCGTAAGTGCTATCGTTTGTGGTGAAAGCCATGTATCTTTGTGCTACTGCTACTATTGCTATTATGATTTACTTACATGTTGTGTGCTTATATATTGTATGAGTGGAATGTTACTATTGAGATTCTTTTGAATCTCATTCTTTCCATTAACTGACCTACAGTTAGGGCAAGTGACTCTAAAGGGAAATGGACAACCAAGAGCGGCTAGGACTCCTTAGAGATCTTTGATGTTGGTTTTTGGTTATCCGTTTTGATTTGGGATTAATGTATATATATGGACAGATTTTGTGTAATCCCCTATATAGGAAACTGTAAATCTTTGTGTATATAGATGTATCTGAAACCCGAGGGTTGTCGGGATTTTGTTGTATACTCTAATATGTATGAATGTGATTGAACTATGCAAAGTAATTAGATTCGAAATATGAATTTGAAACTATGTTGAACGAATTTTAGAAAAGAAATTTAGGAAAAACGTATCCGTTGGTCTCTAATTCATTTAAATTACGCATTTTTGAATCTTAATTATGATTATCAAGGCAGGGGGTTACACTACTAGCGCGATCCACTAGCACCGCCCCGAAGGCATGATCCTGGCCCAGCAGTTGGCAAACACTTTAAGGCCAGGGTTTGGAGATGGACTCATAAGGAATATAATCGCCTCCTCGGGATTTTCTTTCGCCTCCCCACAACTCTTACTCTCAACCTGGGGTTAAGAATAAGAGTTTTGCGAGATGTGGTACCAGTGAGCTAGCTGGGTAGGACATACCCAACCCTTGTTTGTTCTCAATACATCACAACACAGCTTAAAAGTTGATTCTTTCACTAGACGGGGATCCTCCAAGACCCCCTTCTCACACGATAACGTGGCGTCGAAATTCTACTTCGAGAAGCCATAACTAACACATCATTGAGAGCCAACACTCCTATAGCTCTACTCTACGATTCAACATCACGGTGGCTACACTATATAGTTGTTCGTCAAGGCGGCTGCACTCTAAGTTTCATCATCACGGTGGCTCCATTCTACAGTACTGTACTCGATGCTTCACTCAGTCAACTAACTGGTCAACCCATTCAGTCATAATTCTCCATAGGTGGCCCTTTTTGATTAGTTGTCACCATAGAATAACTCTTTCTCTATGCTAGATTGACAACTAGAAAGCTCGGGATACCTTACACACATTTTGATTCAAATTTAGTACCATACTCTAGTACTATAGACCATCTAGGTCAAGTTGAATTCCTAAGAATCATTTCAGCTATTAAGTTTGATAATTAGATCACAATTCAACACTTAGAACCTCAACTTTAGCTAAGCCAAGAAATCACTTGTCTCATTTCCATGTATCATTACTAACCCAACACAAATCTGAGTATATTTGCCAACCTAAGAGCACACTGGTCCCCTAGGTCTTAGGGCCTTTAAACACATAGGTCCATCACAACGTATGTGGCTTGTAAGATCATACAACCTAGATTTTCTAGCCCGAAACATCCTCAAAAAGTTACTAAAGGTTCAATACTCTCCATAAGGTTCAAACTTTTATCGTGCAACAGAACCATAGTGCAACCTGATTCACATTTTGACCTAAGCACTATTTCAACTTAGACTTGATTCAAGGCTATCCCCAACCTTTAGTATCATCAAATTGGATCCTCTACGATTAACATACGACATAATCATCATGCCTCATATATTACCATACATCATTTCTACATTCCTTTATCACAACGATGTTTCTAGGGATCACAGCTTAACATAGAGAAACCTCTAAACATTTACTATGCCTCAAGTTCCCATAACCTCATCAAATGAACCTTTCTAACAGTAGCCACTGCAATAGAAATGTTCTGTATTAAAATCAATACTTACATCATCATATTGTACATTTAAACATTCTTGATATCATATAATTAAGATGATCATTAGTTATAGAGAAACCTTAAGACAATTTACTATTCCTCAAGTCTCCATGACCTTACCAACTCATATTTCTAGGGGTTACCCATTCTAGATTACCTTGGGTCTAGCACGCTTAACATTCGTATACACATGCCAAAATGCGAATACTGGCTTCTACTGCTTCCTTCCACGGGTACCTCGTGATTACCCTTATCTCAAAAGACGTGACGGCTATCTCCAGCCACCAAAATATTTGGTGTGGACCGCACATTGGCCTTGGTCGTACCCACTTCCTCAGGTTCCACAATATCCTTAGACCATTCTCGTCTAGTATTGTACCACTAACTGCCTTTTAATACTCACTATTTCTTAGTGTTAATTCACAAATCAGGAAGATACTCTCCTTTAATACCTCCCGTCTGTTCATATTTCCTAGCACTATGTAATTAAGAATATATCAGTATACCATTCTGTTGCTAGAACCGCCCCACTGCTAGAACCTATTGGGCTCTTCCAGAACTGCTTGAAGCTCTGATACCAAAATGTCACACCCTTATCTTAATTTCACCTTTACTAGAGTATTCACAGAAAATGATATGTGGTTTGGTGGGCAACACAGGAATAGCATAAATATACTGATAAAAAGTGCTCGATTCTAGAAATTCCCTATAGGGGTTGGTACATAATAATTACCATCAATGTAGCCGCATAAGGCTACTCGGGTGTCTAAACCCATCCGAGTGAAATGGAGACATCTTCCTTTCTTTGTTCCATCACCGCAATCCCCTCATGCAGTTCTTTTCTTTTTTCTCAATGTATCTTTTATCTCTTCCTGTCTATATTGTTGGTAGGGTAGGTTGAGATTTAAGAAAATCTCAGTAGGAAATAGATACAAATATTCATGTAAGATAAGTGCTTAATGCATGACATGCTTGCAATACATGACTCATGCTAACACAATGACATATCTCTGTGCTGAATGTTTCAAACACATTCTTATGGCATACATAAATTAGAAACAGAGCTTCAATCATTCATATATTTTTCACATAACTAAGCAAAGCAATAACATACATCAATACACTAGCACAAATATCAAATACATGCAGGAGAGGTAAGTTCCCTACCTTACACCTTTTCTACCTCGAACCGCGTTCTTTGATTCGTATGCCAATCCCTCGAGCTTTCAACTTGATCCTCAAGCTCCCCCTGGCTTTTACCTAAAATGGCTTAACCCTAACTTACTTTCAAACTGCAAAATTCTTGCTTCAACACCTCACAATTTCTTGTTCCTTCTGCCTCTAGGAATCAAACTAGCTCCTCTCTCTCATGTTGCACAAAACAATGACAGAAAATAGCTGAAAGATATGAGGCAATAAGTTTAATAGTCCATGCTAATGTCATCTTTTAATGAGTTGATGTCATAATTCCTTATTTTCCCATTTTCGGATTTTCTAGCTGATTTTCAGCCCAATCTTTGAAAAATCATAACTAATTCTAGAAAAATCAAAATGTGATGATCTTAAAGCCAATGAAAAGATATTTATGTCTTCTTCACAAAAAAAATATGAATCAATACTGTCCATAACCACACAAATAGAGAATTGCAAAAAATCTAACACTACTCCAAAACAGACTCCAATTTTAATCCCAAACTTTGGAAAATCATAACTCTTAGCTCACAAAATGGAATGATACAAACTATATGTCCATTTTTAAGCATGACATGTGAATGTTAAGAATGGAAAGTTTCAGAATTTTTAAACACCATTTGCCAATTCAAAACATCCATACAAACCGATTGCCCTGGATAGAGTTTCAATGGATAGAATTTTCAACATTTGCACAAATGTTCCCAATGGTTCCAATTTCACAACAAACACTCTCCCACACAAATTTTCACAAGGAAGCCATTAGAATCACTAAAACAACCAAATTCTCATCACATATACTTTTGAAGTCATTAACCCTTAATCAAAATATGGAATATTACAAGAGGAACATGAAAATCTATTGATATACTCAAGTTTCAGAAGCACACTCATGTTCTGGATGCCTCAACACTCGAGTCCAGGAAGTATGTCCATTCAGGTGTTTCACAGAGAGTCAAGTAGAACCAGAGACTGCTAAGTACATTCGAGTTCTAACTCAACACTCGAGTGTTGATTAGAAGTACACTCGAGTCCTACAAGTGAAGCCTTGCAAGTGTCTTCTCGAGATGAAACAAGATCCTGAAACCATGAAGTGTACTCAAGTTCCTGAACATGCACTCGTGTGAGGGGCTAACACTCAAGTCATGAAGCAAACTTTCAAGTGAACCTCAATAGCCTTTCATTCTAAAGTAGGACTAGAAAACTTCATCAAGCTGACATGTGATGGTACACTTGAGTGAAAGGTAAGACACTCGAGTGTCGACTTGCACTTCCAGTGCAAACTTTACACTTTCTGCAGGAACTAAGTGAAGAGATGCTGAAAAACCTAAGCACTAGAGTATTGAGATGGCGCACTCGAGTGTTGCATGAACACTCTTACAACTGCTAATGGCAACTAAGTGAATATTGTCATAATTAAGGTAAAACGGGAAGAAAGGAATTGTTGGTCAATTAGTCAACAATTTCCTCTCCTCTCGGAAGAAGAAATTGGTTATTTGTCAAAAGAAGAAGAGGGAGGACTAAATGGCTAACTAAACTAATTAGTTACTTACTTTTAAAATGAACCATAGGCCTTAAATAAGTGGCACATTATGGGCTAAGTATTTTGAGTAGGTGAAGATAATCATCTAATACTCCCTCTCTCCTCTCAAATTTGTCTAGCATACCCAAAAGCAAGGGGGGAATCAGAAAAACATAGAGAAATAGAGAAAGGAAAGAGAAAAATTGAATAGTGATTTTCCATGAGCTCAATCTCAAAAATCACTACCAAATCGGTGTTTTCAACTGAAAAACCATTTTATAAACTTCTTCTCTTTATCCTAGGCTTTATTTCTACAGTTTCATAATTTCATTTAGAGGTGTTTGGTGACCTCTTGTAGGACCAAGTACTGCCGGATTTCAGAACCAGTCATAGAAACATATAGAGGTAAGTGTAAGCTTTAATTTGAATCGGTTATTTTGAGGTTTTGATAAGTTTTCTGTATTTTATGGGGACATAGGGTTTTTTCTATCCTATGATTTTGAGGAAAAATGATGTTTTGATTATGTATTTGTGGTTATATGGTGCTTCATAAGGATATTAGAATAGTTTAATGCTTAAATTACAAATTGGTTGGTGGTTAGTTGCTGCCAGTCTAGAACCAGATTTCTTGTAGGACAAATTTAACTAGTCAAATACTGTCTGATGACTCTTATACTTTTTATAATGATAATAGACATTATAAGCTTTTAATTGATATATAATATGTTGAATTTGGGTTAGCACTTTCGGAGATATTAATTGTTAAAGTTTGAAGTCAAAACTAGAATTGATTATGAAACAATGTGGTAATTCGTGGAATTATGTTATTTTGTGGCTGTAGATTTAATTATGCTTTTTGGATGTTGAACCAAGAAATAGAGGATGAAGATTTTGTTGGCCACGGCCCAATGGTTTTGACCTCTTTTGGCTGCAACCAAAGGATTCCTTAGCCACAACCAAGACCCCTATTCTAGCACTTCATATTTTCTAAATGATGTTGATTGGTCTAGCCTTTCCTAACCCTATAGGCATTTGTTTGGGCCTCCAATGGCTACCTAATGACTCAAATGATAGCCAACAAGTTCACAACGAAGGATAAACATGAGGATAAGTAAAGAATACCTATGTTTACATTATAAGAAGAATATTGGACTAAGTAATGACACACCAATCGTTAATTTTGATTATAGGATCTATTAGTTGTCCAGGATCTAAGACCTTCCTGAGCTTGGAGAGACAACTCGACAACTTCTAGGGAAAGTAACCAGGTAGTAACTCTTTCTTTCATATGTTATGAGATAATTGTATAGTTGTGGTTTCATTATGAGTTCTGGAAGCATTCACAATTTACGAGGTGGACGCCAGGGCCATGAAAATTATGCACGAGTGGAATCCTGGGGCCTGTTGTGGGGGTCAACACTCAGGGCCAAGTGATTTAAATACCTTACACTATGGTAATGTGAGATGCTGCATGATATGTTTTGAATGTTGATTGCTATTTCCTTGGTATATGATGACTATGTGGCAAGCTCTATGTTCTTATATATATGATTGAATGCCTATTACTACTAAGATTCTTTTGAATTTCACTCTTTTTCTATAACAACTACAGCAAAGGATAGTAGCTCAAGGGATAAGAAAGTAACACCAAAAACTAGAGGACAAAGCTAGGAGATTTTACCTTTTGTTAGTTGTCTACTTTTGTTCTATATATGGTGTATATAGCTTGGTAGACATAATGACAATACAATAGTAGAACTAGTAGTAACTAATGCTTAGGTATCTTAGTTGAATGACGCTTTCATATGGTAATGCATCTCTAACCCAACAACGATATAAAGAGTAATAGGCAGAGAGATACTTAAATACTCTAATAAAAAGAATTAAAAAACATAAAGTTATAAAGAGTTTCAAACCATTTTATGATGGTGTTAAAAAGGTTTAAATTATTCTTAAAAACCCACTCAACTATAGGTTCGAGTCATGTCTTGAGATTGGGAATTGAAAGAGTATTGAAAAGAATCTTGCTTAGTTGTTTGAATTCACTATGTAAAACTCATCAGATTAATCACGTAAAATAAGGTGTTACAATGCTTATTGTTCTTCACCCTCTCCCTATTCACCCAACTTAACTCCTATGAAAACACACAATACTCTAGTTAATATTAAACAAATACATGTGTAATATCCCAAAAAGTGATTAAGGGCTAATGACTTTAAAAGTGGATATAATTATTGTTGAATAAATACTTTTGGAGAATGTGTGATGGGAATTTGGATATTTTAATGATTCCAATGGCTCCCTTGTGAAAATTCATGTGGGGAGAGTGTTTATTGTGAAATTGGAACCATTGGGAATAATCGTGCAAAAGTTGAAAACTCTGTCCATTGAAACTCTGTACAGGGCAGCCAATTTGTATGGACGTTTTAAATAGGCAAATGGTGTCTAAAAATTATGAAATTTTCCAGTATTAAAGCTCACATGTCAAGCTTCAAAATGAACATATATTTTGTATCATTTTGATTTGTGACCTAAGAGTTTTGGATTTTTGAAGTTTGCCCAGCGAAATTAATTATTTTCTGGAACAGTATGTAAAGATTGAAATTCTGGGAATTTTGTGGTGATTTTCAGTAATGGCCAATATCTTTACTATGAAGAGGACTTAAATATCTTTCATTTGGCTTTGGAATCACCTCATTTAGATTTTTCTAGAATTAGTTATGATTTTTCAAAGTTTGGGCAGAAAATCTGCAAGAAAATCCGAAAATGGGAATTATGACATCATCTCATTAAAAGATGATGTCAGCATGGATTATTAATCAAATTGCTCATCTTCTTCAGCCATTTCACGCCATTTCCAGCTGAAGATAGTGAGAGAAAGTTGAGAGCTCTTAGAGAGAGAAAGAGGAGAAATCTCGCAAGGTAAGCCGATTTCTCCGACGATCTAGCTCCTAACGCGTATAACCTTGTTCCTAAGCTTCTCTTCTATGTTATTTAAGGTGTTTGAGAAGAAAATTTGGTGTTCAAGGGGCTAGGGTTTTCAGCCACTCTTGAGAAAAGCTAGAAGGAGCTTGAGGTAACTTCCAAACTTTCGTATATTGCTTATTCTGGCTGCTGTGGGCAATTTAATCGGTGAAATTTCGCCGGATTGCCATTGGTTTTAAAGTTTGGAAATGATGTGGCCTAGGGGTTATGCTGCCCAAATTGGGTCTTAATGTTAGTTGTAACCTAATGTAATGGTTAATAAAGTGGTTAGGAGTAGAAAGGAACGCGTTTACGGAGCCGAAATCGTAAAACCCCAATTTTTCCCGGAGAACATGTATATTTCGGCCAAGGCTGTAAATGGGTCTTAGAGTTAGATTTTCAATGATTTGATGATTCCATTGGATTTAGTGGGTGAAAATAGGTGGGGTTACAGTTGGGCACTTTTTCAAAAAAGGCCGAGAAAGCATAACTACGGAAACACCCCTAAAACCCTAAAAGTAGGGCTGCCAAGGGCAATTTCGTAATTTGACATTGAATTTGATAATTCTGAGTACGGAAATGGATTCCTTGGGCGGAAATATGTTAGGATAGCCCAGATTAGAATTTCGAGAAAAGTGCAACCGGTCCGAGTATGGCGGGCCCAGGCCGGGTCCCCGGGGGTATTTTTGTAAATTTTCATTATAGACTCATATAACCCTAAGTAACACTATGGAAGTGTCTAAATAGTGCATTTGGAATTGTAGGATTCGATATTTGCCGCCCTCGTGAGCCAACTGCGCTGAAGGACGTCAGGAAAGGATCAGGTAGTGACTCTCTCTCTCTTATACTGTGTGTAATGCTTTGTATGTGTGTGTTATCATGGTTCTGTGATGATTTATTTGATGCTGCTGCGGTTACAGCTAGTGATAGTTGTCGTTTACAGCGCAAGCTGTCGTTATTGTGATTACAGCGTAAGCTGTCGTGATGAAGATTACAGCTAGAGCTGTCGTATTGTGTATACAGCCATGAGTGCTGTCGTTTGTGTTGAAAACCATGTATCTTTGAGATTGATGTTGCTGTTATTGCTGGTTGTGATTTATATACATGCTTGGTATTTATACATTGTATGAGTGGTTTGTTACTACTGAGATTCTCTCGAATCTCATTCCTTCCTATGACTAACCTTTCAGACAGGGCATGTGGCTCAAAGGAGAAGAGGCCGACCCGGAGCACTTAGGACCCTTAGGGGTATGTTGATTTTGGAAATGTTGGTTATTTCTTTTGAATTTGGGATTACTGTATAATCTGAAATATGAATAGTATATTCGATTTTGGATGTAATCCCCTAGTGGATACTTAAACCTCAGGTAATATATGTATAGAATCCGGGAGTTGCCGGGGAATTGGTTTTACACTCTGTCATACGTGAATGTAGATAAACTGCACAGGTGATTATATTCGAATTTTGAAATGGAGACCAGGAACAGGAAAGAGATTTTGAATGATTTTGTGAAAACCCTACCACAAAGTAGGAGATTGAAACGAGTTTAAGTTATCCGAAGGTCTCTAATCTACTTTAATTATTTAATATCGAATTATAATTACATGATTAAAGGCTGGGTGTTACAACATGTAGATCTTATGAGTGGTAAATAACAATTACCTAGAATGCCGGGTCGCAACATGTGATGACAAATTCTCTCCACTCATCCAGTTTGATAGTGCACTAAAGATTCAAAAGAACTTTTCTCCTACTATTTTTAGGATTTTACAAATACACCTCTGACAATGCATCATGTAGTGTACATAGTGATTGATCAGCCTCATTGATGGCAAATTTCTAGGAAGTTTTCTCTATTATTATATGTAAACTACAAATCACACAATTCAAGTTAACATTTTTTACAAGTATATAGGAAGTAATTAGCAAGCATATATAACTTATACTAACATCTTCCCATATAACGTCTACGTAGTTTATTTCTATCAAATGCCAGTAACCCACCATGATAGGAATATTGGTTCTTGTTGTTATTCCAATGTAACTGATGAAGTATGATGGCCCAAGATCCCACAATCATTCTAATGCATCTTTTTGGGTCTCATTTCTGGGTTGCCTAACAATAACATCAGTACGAGGAGGAATACTAGTACTAGGGGTATTATCAGTATTGGAGGAAGTAAAACAAGGCATTTTATTGGAAAACAAAACTCATTTAGTCAGCCACAGGGAATAGAGGAATGGGTTTTCAAAAACCAACTTGGTGCACAACTAAGGTTAAAACTTAGCTAGACAAGATGAAGTGAAAAACAAGGAGAATGCAAAATAAAGAATGAAGAATTCAAAATGCATATGAGAAATTACACCTTAAAATAAAGGAGAACAAAGCATGCGAAATAATGTGACCTAGCTAGGGCAAGCAAAGCAACTCATAAAGCTATTAGACCAAAGTTTAAAGAAAGTAGTGGAGGATGTCGTTTACCTAAAAGTGACTATTGACGACTAAAAAAATCAACCAGAGTTGTAGGGTTCTGAGGATAGTGAGTAACATTCAACCAAAAGACAAGCATGTTAAATTATAACTTGGGAATGAGAAGATGTGTAATATCCTGAATTGTGATTAAGGGCTAATGACTTCAAGGGTAGCGTAATTATTGTTAATTAACTACTTTTGAAGTATGTAATGTGAATTGTGATATAAAATGTAGTTGACATTGGTTTAGTACATATTATGATAATCAAGGGCAAAATGGGGAATTTGTCGACCAATTGGTCAGTTACCGAAGAAGGAGTTGGCTAATTGGTGGGTATTGTTGTGTAGTGTGTAGTTGTTTAAAGAAATATGATGGAGTTATCAAATGCATGCATGTGTATAGAAAAAGTTGGGAGAAGAGGTATTATTGTGACAAGTGTCCCGTTGAGAACCATAGGATCAAAGTCAATTTGTCAAACTCTTTTTCTCTCTTCTCTCTCCCTTCTAGTCAGTTTTGAGTAAGGGAATAAAGGAAAAATCTGAAACATCATCATCATCTTATCTTTTCTCTCTCAAGCTCTATTTTTGTAACCCCCTTCGATAATCAGGCCAGGATTTACGTTTAAGCACATTTAATTATCGAATAAGAAATCCAAGACAATTAAAAAATTTTTAAAACACCTGTACAAATGGATTTCCATTCATTTCATTCATTAAAACAAATGGCCTGTTTGGTCTGTTACATATACAATATCAGAGTAAGCACAATTCCCGACGTTCACCCGGGATAATAACCTTAATCCCAAGGTTTATACAGGGCATCATTGCCCATCTTAGTATCCATACTGGGGATTACACAAAACTATAGTACTATGATCTATACAATATATTTACAATGATCCAAAATGATAACTAGTTCGATATAAACCAAAATATATAACTAAGACTACCACCGGCAGTCCTAATCGTCCTTTGCCACTTGCTTGCTTTTCGATCCACTTGCCCTATCTAAAAATGTTATTTGGAAAGAATGAGATTCTAGAAAATCCCAGTAGCAACAGTTTATTTATATGATGCATATATACAAAGCAAGTCACATATATCACAATGCAGCAATCAATATTCGAGACCGGACTTTCGCCACGTTCCCTTCACTATATACGAGGTCGGGCTTACGCCACGCCCCATCACTCTAACTGTAATCAAGTCCGGGCTTTCGCCACGTCCCCTTCACTTTCACTGTAATCAAGTCCGGGCTTTCGCCACGTCCTCTTCACTTTCACTGTATTCAATGACTAATGCAAACAAGCAATGCAATACACATGATATAGGATAAAGTGTCACTACCTTTGTCTTTCCTTCCTTGAGCAGGCACAGGCCTTTTATGCTCCGGGCAGATATCAAATCCTAAAGTCATAATTAAGGACGAAGCATTATTCTCTATTCCAATACTCAATTAACTCTTCAACACTTAGATTTGGTTATCAATAATGACCCTTAAGAAGCCACAAATGCCTCTAATAAAACCCCTAAAAGGTTGGGAAACAATAGGTTGAAGATCTCTTTTCAAAAACTTAAAGTGCTGGAACACAGGGGTGGGCCGCGGCCAGCCCTTCCTTGGGCTGCAGCCCAAACATGGTCAAAAGGCCGTGGGCCGCGGCCAGCCATCCATGGGCTGCGGCCCGAAACAGGCCATAAAGGCTTGGGCCGCGGCCAGCCACTCCTGGGCCGCGGCCAAGAAATTTCCTGACTCTTGGCTGAACTTCAAAAAACCATAACTAATTGTAGAAAAATAGAAATGAGGTGATTCCAAAGCCAAATCAAAGGTATATGAGTACTCTTTCAAGGAAAAATATAGCCCTTCACTGGAAATCACTACACAAATACAGAATCACCAAAAACTACACACTCCTCCAAAACAGAGTTCTGTTTTTGTACCAAACTTTGGCAAAGCATAACTCTCAGAATACTAAACGAAATGACACAAGATATATGTCCATTTTGAATCTTGGGATGTGAAATTTAAGACTGGAAATTTTCAAAATTTTTTGAAATCATTTGGTCGCTCAAAATGTCCACACAAATAAACTGCCTAGACAGAGTTCACATTGACAGCATTTTCCAACTTTTCTACCAAAGTGTTCAATGACTCCAAAATCATTAACCAAACATATTCCCATACAATTTTCCACAAGGAACACAATGGTAACCTCAAAATGACCAAATTCACAATCTAACCACATGCCCTGTTTTGACCAATATACCAAAACCAACACAAAGTTCCCAAACTTTACTTTTAATGATTCAAACCAATCCATTTGTCCAAAAGACATCACAATATACCATTTCCATGATCACAACATGCCAAACTCATTAAGACCCTAATTTTCAAAAATAGGGTAGAAATTTCTAGAAAAATCAATGCTCACCAACATCCACAATATATATATCAAAAGGGAGATAACACTCACCTCTTTCACTTTGCCAAAGAGATTTCTTGATTCTTCAACTTTCACAATCTCTTGAGGTCACAAACTAACACCAATGAACACATTACAACCATCACAATGAAGCTCTTCATTCAAGGATCAACATTAAAGAAGGAAGTTTGAGCAATAGAAGCCATTTTCCTTACCTTTTTGCAAGCTTTTCTTCTTCTATTTTCTGCAACAATGGCGCCACCCAAGGAGAGGAGAGAACGAGAGAGATGAGATGGAGGTGGAGTGAAGAAGAAGCACAAATGATGACAATACTCCCTCCATTCAGTTTCCAGCGCACAAGAGGGGAGAGAGGAGAGAGAAATGCATTTAAAAATTCCCTTTTGACTTTTCTCATATCTCCCCCACATGTGAGCTTGCCATATGTCCACCCCTCATTGGCTCTCACTCACTAAATCACCAATTAATCTCTCTAATCCTTCCATTAGCCATTTTAATTACACTTCTCATTTTCTCTTAGTTAGTAATTAATTTCCCCATTAATTACCAACTTATGCCAATAATACCATTCTTTCAATTTCCAACAATTATGACATATTAAATAATATTGTCACAAATATACATTAATTTCACTTTAATCCGATAATTATCCTCAATAATTATCATTAGGACTTAATCGAAAATTGGGGCGTTACAATTTTCGTGTAAGACTAAGGTGGAAAGAGAAAGGGAAAGGTAAGATTTTGATGTTGTTATGATTCTTAAATACTTCAATGCTTTTCTTCAATATTGTCCACCTTGATGAGAGCTTCTTCTTGATCATTTCAAAATTTTGAAACAAGGTGTTTTGGAGTTTACAGAAGTTTGAAAGCTAGAGAATCAAGAAGTTAATCATTGGAAGTTGAAGGCGTGAGTATTTATAGTATTTTGGTATAATTGTTTTGGTCATTGGTTAAGTTGTGAGAACTTTGGATTTTTGCCCTGATTTTGGCCTAATTTTGAAATGAATGAATTAGCTAGTGTTTTGTGATGGAATATATGCCAAATTGTGTCTTGGTGTCAATGGTTGTGGTTTGGATTTTAAAAGAAAAAGTTTGAGCATTAGGTGATATTGGGTGTAATATGTTTAGAAGGGTGGAATGTGTCATTGTGGTAAGATTTTGGTTGTTTTGGGGTTACCAATAGGTTCATTATGGAATTTTGTGTGGAAATGAACTTTGGTACAAGTCTGGAAATCATTGGAATTAGATTTGGTAAATCTGGAAAAGTATATCAGCTGCTGTGATTCTAGCTTCTGATAAGCCTCACTAGAGTGAGGTAGGGGCTCACTTGAGTGCAGCGTCATGTTCTTCCTTTTCTTCTAGTATTTCAATTAAGTGTTCAGGTAGGAAGCAAGGGTGCACTTCCTCTCCTACGAGTGATATGAGTCATCACTCAAGTGAACTAAAACTTACTCAAGTGTGGGAGTAGGTTTCACCTTATAATTGCTCTCGGGTAGTCACTCTCTGCATCTCACTCGATAAGACTCAGGTGAATGTGTGTTGTCACTCGTGTACTGAGGATAGTGCTCGAGTGAGCTGGTCACTCCAAGGTGTGTTAGTGCTCTCAGATACACACTTTCTATGTCTCACTTGCTAGCACTCGAGTGAGAGTGTGGGCATTACTCAAGTGAGGCCTTCTTCACTCGAGTGACTCGGCCAAAAATTAGTACTTTTGCTCCCAAAAAGAGATCTTTAGTCAAGTGTTACCCAACTCTTTAGGCATATGTCTAGGCTTTTAGTGGCCACCCAAAGGAGTTCAATTGATAGCCACTTTAAGTATTATAAAAAGAAAGAATTTGGAATAAAGAATAACTTATTGTCCTTGATTTTGGTTATACGCTTTGACATTTGCCCTGGTCGTGAACGAGCTGTGACGAAGCAAGTCAGGAAAGAACAAGGTAGTGACACTTTTGCCTTATACTATATGTGATGTATGGTATGTTTGTTTGATCATTGTTTTCGAGTCTATCACATGTGGCCCATAGGTGGTGACGGTGGGAGGATTGTACCTTTTGGGCGGTGGAATCCAGGGGATGAGACTATGTGAAAGCCGAATGGCTATATGTGGAAGCCGAAAGGCTATTTGTGAGTCTATTACCTACAGCCCATTGGTGGTGATGGTGGGAGGATCGTACCTTTGGGCTGGTGGAATCCGGGGAATGAGACTAAGTGATTATGAGCATATGTGGCAGCCTCAATGATGTGTTTTATGTTGTGATGCTGCTTGATGATTTACTTACATACTATGTGATTACATGTTGTATGAGTGATTGGTTACTACAGGGATTCTTTTGAATCTCATTCTTTCTATTGTCTAACCTTACAGACAAGGCAAGTGGCTCCAAGGAGAAAAGGATGACTAGGAGCGGCTAGAGTCCTGTGCAGTTGGACTTATGGCTATTTACTTTAGATTTTTGGGATTACTGTATATTATTTTTGGATGTAAATAATATTTTGACTGCGGTATGTAATCCCCTAATTGAAAATTATAAACCAAATAGTTAGTATTATGATGACCCGGGGGTTGCCGAGATTTTTGTTTCACACTCTAATATGTTTAAATGTGATTCAACTGCATAGGGTAATTATATTTGGATTATGGAATTTGAGACCAAGGAAGGCAAAATTTTGAAAATGTTTGTGAAAACCCTACCATAAGGAATGGATTGAAAGTAAGTTTTGTTTTATTGGTCTCTATTTCTTTTTAATTATAAATTTTGAATTATAATTACGAACAGGGTTTACAAGATGCACAAGATAACAGGTGTTTTAAAAGACTTGGTAAAACTTGCTCAAGGTTATAAGTTTAGAATTGTTATGAAAGGAGGCCCTTTCTTAGATTTTTAATTTACAACTGTAATAAATCTTTGAATGAAAGTTCACAATTTTACATCATAATCATTAGGTTTCTATAAATGGTTATAGTTTTTTTCTCAATAACTGTTAGGTATTCGATATGGTATTCTAAAAAGCGACAAGTTTTACATAATAACCGTTACTTATTTTACTTTTTTTAAATAAGTTTTGAAGTTGATTATTCAAGCCCATAGCACAAAAAGATTAAAAAAAGAAAATGAGAGTGTGAATAAAAAAACAAAAAATAAAAGTTATATAAAGATGAAGGATCTACACCATCATCAAATTCATCCTTCTCATGTAATTTGTCCACCTTCTCAATCAGAGAGCAAATGAGAGAGGTCAATTCCTTCAAGCACTTGTCCATGCATCCTTACTTTCCTATGTAATCATTAATCGTATGTTAGAGGTTATAGTTCACATAGATTAGCCCTTCAATGCTTGTAGTTGGATGGCGATCATCTTTTGGTTTTACCCCAAGGAGATCAAAAGATGATGAACTACAAGATCTCTTGTGTTTGTCCATGATATTGATGAAGAACAAAAGACAGAAGTTGGAATAGAAGTGGATGGATAACTAGAGTTTCTTTTTTAGACATTTAAATGGAATGGGTTTGGTGGATTATCTTACTACCAAACGCGTCCTTTAGATTATATTAAAGATGATTTCTTGTTACTTAAATAGAAGTGGAATGGAAAGGGTTTCATGAGTTCTCTAGTAGAACGTTTGCTTTAGAGTGGAAGGGTTATGTTATAGAAGCAAACGTGTCCTTATAAATTGCTATAATTGATATAAATAATCATTGTTTACTAATTACTATGCACGTTCCTTGTAAAATGCTTGAATTAGTAACGGTTGTTTACTAATAACTGTAAAGTGACAATTGTTTTATGAATATTTTTGGACTATATTATCCTAACGATTAATTTCTTAATATTCAAAAAAAATAGTAGTGGTTTTCAGTCATCATCACTACTGTTGTCCTCTTCTTATCCATCCCCCTTGCTTAACACATCATTGACATTTGAGAAAGGAGATGAAAGTCTAACTGGAAGTGATCATATACAACCTAATTTTGATGAAGGACTAGGTCCAACTTCCTGTTCAAACCGTGGGCTTGTCTAATGAGATGCCTTTTGGAGCAGTTAGTCTACAGCAGAACCTCCATTTGAGGAGGAGGTAAAAGAGGCAGAGGAGTGTAACCTCCTTACCTTATTTCTACATTTTTCATAGTTTTTGTGTGCAGTTTGGTGGGTACGCAGGAATAGCATAAAAATACTGATAAAAAGTACTCAATTACAGGAATTCCCTCATAGGCATTGTATATAATAATTACAAATAATGTAGCCGCACAGGGCTACCAGGGTGTCTAAACCCCTTTCATGAAACTTATACATCCTTCTGTCTTTGTTCCACCATAGCATTCTTTTGCATGTAGTCCTCTTCTCTGTTCTCAGTACTCCTCCTATGATTACCTATCTAAATGGTTGGTTGGGGAGGGTGAGATTCAAGAGAATCTCAGTAACAAATAATACCAATATACATACAAGATAATTGCTTATTGTATGACATGATTGCCTTACATAAACCTATGCTAACATAATGACATATTTGCATGCTCAATGTTTCAAACAACATACTTATGGCCATAGCATAATTAGAAACAGAGCTTTAATCATTCATATATGTTTCACATAATCAAGCAAAGCAATCACATGCATCAATACACAAGCATAAATATCAAATACATGTAGGAGAGGTAAATTCACTACCTTGTGCCTTGAGTACTCCTCTTGTAACTTTCCTTTTCCAACCATTAAAGATACTTCTTCTTGACTTCTCATGGCCCTAATAAATACCCTTATTATTAGAGCCACGAAAATGAATATCCAATGGGCTACATGGTCCTTTAAGACATGTCTCTTATATTTGGCCCACTACTTATGACATTTCAATACAATTGCCATAAATTCATAGGTTAGCCCAATCTGCCAGTTTTGTTGACTATATTTTGGAAATTCATAATTAATTATAAAAAATCCAGCCATAAATTCATAGGTTAGCTCAATCTGCCAGTTTTGTTAACTAGATTTTGGAAATTCATAATTAATTATAAGAAAATCCAAATAAGTCGGTTTTAGGTCCTATAAAAGGCTATTTAAGTCCTCTTTTAATGAAAAATATTATAGAGTCCAATTATAACTACACAGTTCCAAGATGTCTGTCAAACTCAGACTGTTACAAATTTCATTCTAGATTCAAGGTCAAACTTAGATCGTTACAAGTTTCATTCCAAATTCAGAGTCAAACTTTGAAAACTCAAACTTTCAATCCACTAGTCCAAATGGCCTTTATTACCTGTCAAATTAAAGCCCAGGATGTCTATTTTCGTCATACAAATTTTCATGGAGCTTGAACCAGGTTTAGCCATTCAAAAACACATGGTAAGTTCTCAGCCTCCAGAAAATGAATTTAGATAGATTTGAACCCAACTACCAAAATCATCATAAAACCTCTTTTAACCTCATAATCTCCCTCTTAGTCATGATTAATCAAAATATGGGTAGCACCTCCCCTTAAGGTTTGGCATTCCCAAATCACAAATTCAACCAATAGAAAGCCACAAATCAACCAAAACAATAACAACAACCTTGAATCCAACAACATAACAATGTTTTATGGCTTTAACTTTGATTTCCTTCTTTCTCTCTCTAAATCGTCCCCTCTCTCCCCCTTCTTGCTCTTGATTTTGCTGCTACACATGATTTCAAGAAGGCTATGAAAATTAGAGAGGAATCTATGAGTTAGAAGGCAAGTAGATTCTACAGCCAAATCACCTTGATCTTGCACCTTGCACCTTGCTCTTGCTCTTACTCTTGTTCTTTCTCTTTCTCTTTGCTTCTTGAAACACTCCCTCCTTCTCTCTCTCTATTTCTCTTGACTAGCTGAAATAATAAGGAAGAAAAGGGATAATTTTTTGGCAAAACATCTCTCTTCTTGCTTTTGGTTTAATAATGTTTAATGCAAATCAATATGTGCATGATTTACTTGGCCCTTATTTTTCCCTCTTGAATTAATTTGGACCAAGTAAATCATTTTCCTTTCATGCTCTTTACTTTAGCCATAATTATCCCAATTAAAGGGAAAAGCATATGGCTTCTTGCTTTATTAGTCAACTGACCATTTTGCCTTTACATTTTTTTCCATTTTTGCACTTTGCTCGAAATCTGGCAAAATTTTCATCAAAATTTAAAAATTCATATCTAATTGTATAGAAGTTCAATTGGTATAGTTCCAAAGGATATGTAATCCTTATTAAGTATATTTTTAGAGAAAAATATAGCCTTTATCCAACTAAAAGCTCATAATTCCTAGAATTCCCATTTTTGGACGCTATCACAAAAACTTGGCAGTTTCACTTGGTTAAATTCAAAAATTCATAACTCTTTGTGTACAACTCCAAATGACTTATATGACCTATCAAATTAAAGCTTGATAAGTCTACTTTTATTTTGGAAAATTTCATAGCCATTGGACATCATTTGCATATTTAAAATGTCACACAACAAAATTGCCGCAAGGAAAACACATTGGCAGCAAATCTTAATTCTTACAATTTGTGTTCCAAATATAATCATGTTGTGTGTGACCACTAATTATACTCTTTTGTCATTGCTTGTGCTCTTTAATTCACCATTTTATTCCCTTTAATCAAAGAAATTTTGGTGTATAAAATTTTGGATGTTATAAGGAGCAGGTGGTGGTGGTGGAGGAGGAGGAGGAGGGTAGGAGCATCTGGAGGTGGTGGTAGAGATGGGGGTGGAGGTGGTGGTGGTGGTGGTGGAGGAGGAGAGGCAGGATGACAAGGAGGAAGAGGAGGAGTGTGAGCATGTGGAGGAGGATCAGGGCGAATGAAAAGAGCTCTCTGGTGTCTGACCATGATGAGGGAGAGAAGGACAAGGTTATAAAAAGGAACTTTTTAGAAATGTACTAAGAAAAAAAGGAATCAGTCAGTATAAATAGAGTTGAATACTTCGCTTTAAAGTTTTGAACTTAGGAGAACTGGTACTTGGTGTTAGACTAAGTGAGGTTTTCAAACAGTGCTTTTTAGATTGTTCTTTACATGACGGTTGTTTATTATGAAATGTCATTTTTATCGTTCATACTTTACAATCAATAGATATAACCATTATGTTTGTGTTTTTAATGGTATAAGATTGGAAAATGAATCGTTTGTAAGTGTTAAATGACTATTGTGTTTTAAGAACCGTCATTTTTATAACTAAATGAATTACTGTTATTAACTACAGGTTTTATTTTTGTAGTTTCATTAATTCCATCTCGCAATACATGATAGTGTGCATGAATAACTATTACTTTTAAGCATTATATATCCTTACGCAACCTCTACCTCAACATGCATGACATTTATTAATTATAACCATTATGTATTAAGCATTATAAATGCACAAATTTGAAGTAGTGTATAGAGATATTTATAGAGCACCTACCAACAAAATCTTCACAAATTAGCAGTGGTATTTGAATTCTTATGGAGAATGAGCCAATTCCTTGCTAGGTGGACTCTTTCTTGGCAAAATAAGTCTAAATATCTTAAAATATGCATCTATGAAGCAACAACAAAAAGTTCGATTAAGTAGCTGAGATTTCTTATCATGGGGCTGAAAAAAGCCAGGGATAACATAGCCAAAAATTTTTTGCTTTAATTTTGTTGGTTGTTGATGGTGTTTAGTGAGCTTTATTACTGTAAGAGAGGCGCTTCTTGCTTAATAGTTAGCAAATGTCTTTTAACATGAAAAGATTGAAGAGATAAGAAAGAAACAAATGAATGACAGATCTAGAAAATCATGTGGGACCCAAAAACAATGACGCACGAGTGAATGAAGAGAGGCGACAAACACAAGAGTATAGAATAGAAGAGAAGCCTTCAAACAATCAAGAATCATAAGGGGCTTGCCCGAGTCACTAACACTGATTTGATTTCCCATTGCCATTGATTTGATATCTTTAAAATATTGAAAGAATGAAAAAAAAAAAGTTTAAGTACGTAGTTGGTAAAAATGCGCGTTATATACATTTATATTCCCTTCATTTGTTAATATAAAGCCTATTTATCTAATTTAATTAGATTAAGGAATTAAGTTAATATAACTTACTTTTTCTAAAACACTCTAATCATCTCCCTCAATTTTTTCCATCTCTCTCTTCCTTAATTATTAGTGAGGAAATATTAATAGGGAAAAATTAGGAAAAGATTGAAAAATATAAGAAATAAATATTACATATAGTAACAAGATCATCAAGCCAATTAGGACTTGTATTAAAAATCAGAGGTAGTATATCTTAAAAATATAAGCACAACATGTGAGTGTTTGTTTTCTTTACAAAAAACATTTGATATTCAATACTAGTCAAATATGAGAATTGTCAGGTTTAAAATGAAAGTAGCTCATTAAAAAATATTTCCTTTTATCCAAAATATAGGAGTTAAATAATTAATTTAAAGAGATTAAGAAAAATTAGTTAAGTTAGTTCTTTATAGTGTGTTGGTTTTTTTAAAGTACTCATTTAATTATTTGCATTGAATACTACTCCCAAGATAATAAAAATTCTTTTAATATATACAATCAATAAGAAAAATTTAGGAAAAACCCTTTTCAAAAGTCCTTGCATTGTGAGACGACATGATAAAAAGTTCATCACCAAAAAGTTGATGAAGAATATTATGCCACTAACTTCTTCAGTGTCGATAGAGGGAAAACGGGCATCTATTGAGAATGGGTATGGAAAAAATGGGCGTAAAACCAACTTTAAGTTGGGAAAGATAGATAGTACGTGAACGCTTGTAATAATTGAAAGTTCCACCAAGGCCATACTTGATTTTGTTACTCTGTTGGCATCTTGATTTTAGGACCTACAAAAAAAAAGAACTAAAACAAAAACACCAAAGAAACCATGGGTGATTTCCCAATCCTTGAAGCAATCATAGCATCACCCCAACTATAATAGCTTCTCTTTAATTTCTAAGGTTCTCTAGCGGGTTTTTTTAGAGTTGAACCTGCCAAAAATTAAAAGGTGTCACCCGGTTGGCACCAACGGCCTGCTAGAAAAACCATTATCAACACCTCCCTTCTTGATACTTTGTCCCTTAAACCTAGCTAGTCATCTTTTTAAAATGACGTTGATTTATTTTCAATAAGGAAAAATATATAATATAAAATACAGCTCAGTACCCCATCCAAAACTTTGAACTTGATGAGACTAGTTCGCTGATTCACTAGTCTAATTGCTCAAAGTAGATTTGGTCTAATATCATACATATTAGATAATTGTAAAAACAAAAGTAATGGTGGACACACACTACAATAAACTATTTATTGGCTATCTATGTTTTGTTGAGCCCTCTGGCAGGTTTTCTTACAAGAGAACTCACCAAAACCTAAGACTTGTGTCACACAATTGGCATATAGAAAACCATTATCATATTTTCAAAACATTATCATTGTTTTGTGTTTATCAAGGAGAAAACATAAAATCCAACTTAGTCAATTCCGTCCAAAACTCTTGATTAGATGAGGTAGGGGATTAGTTTACCGGTTCACTAGTCTATCATTAGGTTTTAATGTCATACATATTAGATAATTGTAAAAAAAAAATGTTGGCACTAGTACAAAATTGCCCTTTTAGACCGCAATATTTAGACCGGTTATAACGGATAAGGTCTAAAACGTATGACTAGTGGCAGATTTGTAATTATAGAGAACTTCTAAGACCGATTCTCAAAATCCCTAGTCTAAAATAAATTATTTAGACCGGTTATCCAAAATACCGGTCCAAAAAGATAAAACCTTATTAGACTGGTTGTTTTTAAAACCGATCTAAAAGATGAAGAATTTAAAAATGATTTTTCCCCTTCTAAGACCGGTTACTAGTGACAAACAATCTAAAAGGTGAGTTTTTTAGACCTAATTTTTATTTAACCAGTCTAAAAGACAAGCCTCCCGTGCCTAAATCATGTGCTCTCTGAACTCCTTCTTCTCTTGTCACCATTTCTCTATAAGCTCTGTCCCTACTTGTTCTGAACTCCTTCATCGCACCCTGCTCCTGTTTTGCTCAACACTCCTCTGCCATTACCACTGTCGTTGCTGTGTGCCCTCATCGTTGTTCTTTGATCATAGTCATGCTCCTTCGCCACTACACTAGTGGAAAAATGGCTTTTTAGACTGATTAAAATTGACTTTTTAGACCGGTTTTGAATTCGGTCTTGATACAGCTGATCTTAAAAGTATGTCACTTTTATGACTGGTTTGGTAACGGGTCTTAAAAGTTTCACTTTTAGGACTAGTTGTATTGATAACCGGTCTTAAAGCAAACAATTTTAAGACCGGTTGTCATGAGCACCAGTCTTACAAGACCTCTTTTGTTGAGATTTATAGAACATTTTTAAGACCGGTTATGATTAAAACCGATCTTAAAAGTTTAATTTTAAGACCGGTTATGTTTAAAACCGGTCTTAAAATAACTTTTAAGACCGGTTATTTTTATAATCGGTCTTAAAAGTATTATAATTTAATTTAATTGGGTGTAATTAGGTTAGTTACTAGAACGCATCCTATAATTACTACTTCCAATGTCATACTTATTAAGTGCCATAAGGTGTTCAGTTTGCTTCCATTTACTATTTCCTTTTGCTTTAATCTTCCCATTAAGAACTTGTAACATGTCATATATCCTCATGTATAATGTTTTGTTTAAAACCATCATATATATATGCATAAATGAATTCAACCATGTCATATCTTGCAACCAACAAGTCAATTTATCAATATATAAAAATAACCATGTTAAAACCAACAAACATGTCAAATCATGCAATCAACAATATTTGCAACCAACCAACATGTCAATTCATCAATATATACAAAAAAATTCCTCAGTTTTACAAGAACTCATTGTTATAAAAGTTCATAAATGAATTTAGCACAACAATTGCAAATGTGATCAATGTCTTCTTCTGGAAAGGGGTTAGCAAGTTCAAACATCTGAAACACCAAAGCCAGGAAAAACATTAACTTCACTTAAAAAAAATAAAAGTAATACAAAATTTTTGAAATACATATACAATTACCTCTTCAGTAACTTCTGTCGTGCCTAGGGTAATAATATTATACATGTGCCTCAAAATATACAACCCACACAAGTTAGACCCCGGTGGTTGCCTACGGGTCTGAAAAATAATATGATATTATTAAAACAAGTATAAAATTAAAGCATGGCTTATTATTGAATACATTCTTAAAACAAACTAATATGTAACTAACCTTTGGCAAGATCCATGTAGGGTCTTTTACCTCACAGAGAGGCCTACTACAAGCAGCGTGTTGGAATGTCCGTATAGCCCTATATCATTAAAATCACAAAGGTTACTTATTTTACACAAATTCCATAAATTTTGCACACGAAAGGTAATTATTAATAATGCAAGAAAACTTACGCGTTCAAGCTCTTCTTCAATTCGCTAGTTAGCTTGCTGAGGTAGAGGGAGCATAAGAGGATGACGAAATAAATCTTCTTGCACAAATAGCCAATTGCTAATTATCACTGAAAAAAGGAAAAACTTTTAAGCAAATATAAAACATTATGTATGTTATGAAATGTAAATTTGTTACTTACCCATACAAATATAGGGCCAAGAAACACTCAATTGAGGTTTTACTAAGCCTGTGCGATAAGTATGTGTGTCTGATAGCAGTAGTAGTCCCTTTGTCGTAGAGTTGATGTGGGCGCAGGAGTCAAACTTTATTGGTTTTGCCAGAGTCAACCAACCTACGATGCATATACCTACAATAATGCAAGCAAGGACATTAAATCAAAGTTTAACGGCATAATTTGTAAAATATTAACTTCCAATTTGAGAAGATACTTACATTAAAAAGAGCTGGACAATCGAAATCATAAGCTGTTGTTGAGGAGCTACCAGGGACATTAAATCATCCCTCTCAATATAGCATTAAGCCCCTGACTTGCCAACATCTGACTCAGTAGCCCAATCTCTTGTTCGAAAGGATGTATCATATGTCATCAGAATCACTTGCTGCATGACATTCAATGGAGGCCGTGAAACATCTTGAGTGGAGGGAGGTGGAAGTGGAGGTGAAGGTGGAGGTGGCAGGGATTCCTCAGCTCAATTAGAAACAAGGTTCTTTGGCCACAAGATGAAAGAGTTGAGGACATCGCCCACAACCTTGAAGTCATCAACAGGGATAGGGAGAAGTGCATCTGCAATGATCACCTCTTCAACTGCAACTCTGACTTGATCATCCTTTATTTCTTGGTGGTGGAAAGTTGATCCCAAGTTGTGCACACTCACCCATGTAACCAATCGTCTCAGAGGATCCTCCACAAACAAGTCACAAGGCTCACCAATTTCTTTTCCAGGACCCTCTGATGACTGACCAATGCAACTCCCTTTAGTGTTCTGTTTAAGGTTTAGGGAATGAGCCTGAGGAGCACTGGTATCTACTTGTCTTATGCTCGTCATGATCATCTATTCCTCCTTCATCTTTCTGAACCTTTCTTTAAATCATTTATCAAATGATGCTTCTGCCTCAGCCCTAGCTTCCACCACACAGTGGCCAATATACACTCCATCTCCTCCCTAGTCACCATACTACTTGAGGAATGGCGGGGGGTGCTCCAAAGTAATCCACTACTCTATCAAGATGCTAGGTTTGTTGCATGCTAGGAGGCGACAAAACTCCTATACGGTTGGGCATTAGGCCCGATTGGTTTCCAATATCTATCAAACTAAATCGGAATCTTTTCCCCAGTATTCTAATTGAGAGGAATGTCTGTCAATCGAGTGGCTCTCTTACCCCTTTGTCTAGGCCCGTTACATGGCTCAATGTGTTTCTGCCTCGGAGCATTGCTAGGTTCGCTCTGATTTGGATTAGTTGGATCAGGAGTACCCTCACTAGGATGACTCATTGTCTAAAAACACTTAAGCACACTATTTAAGGAAATTTTGCTACATAGTGCTTATTGTAATAACACGACACTATCTATAAAGGCATTGTTCAAAAGTAATTCCTAAGTTATGCAAACATGAACAAATAATTAATTGCAATGCACAAATTGATAATAAATATCAACTAAAGCAATAATTAAGATGAAGGAGGAATGATTAATTGCAATTGCAAAAGGGATTCCCTAAAGCAAGTTTTCATATTAGTAAAAATTTTAAATTCAAATCCCTTGGCAGAATCAAAAGAAGGAAACCATAAGCCACAAAATCAATATAATAGAAACAACAAGCTTAAACCAAACAAAACAAAACCCAGTTTAGCAAAATCAACTAAGAGCTACACCACCATAGCCTTCAACTAGGATCAAAATCAAACAAAACAAAACCAAACAAGCTTAAACCAAACAAAAACAATATAACAGAAGCTATACTACTAGAAGCAACAAGCTTAAACTATAGTCTTCAACTAGGATCAAAATCATCATTATGACTCTCAAAATCATCACTTTTAAATGGAATAATTAACCCAGGTCCACTACAAGCAACAAGCTTAAACTATAGTCTGTAATGCAAATGGAAAACCACCAAAATAAACCTAAGCCCACAATTTCTGAATAATTAAATGGTACCTTAAACCTTTGCTTGAGGATCCTCTTCTTCCTTTAGATTTGAACAGTGAAAAACCCAAAAAATCTTTACCCAAAAATGATACCTTAAACCTTTGCTGCAGGAATCAAACAAAGAGGTTGCTGCAGGAATCAAACAAAGAAAATGGAGGCCAAGTCATCTCACAATTTCATTGAAAAACCCAAAAATGAAATGGAAACACAAACTTGACAATAAAAATGAGGTTGAGAACGAAACCAATAGGAGGGAACAAACAACGATAGCCTTTCGACAATGTATTCAACAAAAAATCTCCGTTAACGGCGGTGAAGTTAAGGACAGAAGAGAGAAAGGGAAAGGAGGGGCTGTCGCGAGTCGATGGAGGGGTTTTGCTGATGTGCTTGAGTTTTAGATTTCAGAGTCAAATTTAGGCACCTTTTGAAATCCAGGTCAGTTTTAAGATCGGTTGTCAATTACAACTGGTCTCAAAAGTAATATTTAAGACCGGTTCTATTTCAAAACTGGTCTTAAAATATATATTTAAGACCAGTTATTAATAAATAACTGGTCTTAAAATTGAAACTTTTTAAAACCGGTAATTAATTAATAACTAGTCTTAAATTTTTAATATTTAAGACTGGTTTTCATTTACAACCAGTCTTAAAAATAATAAAAATTTTATTTTTATAATTTTCTTTAATTCAGATAATATTTTCTAAACCGTTTATTTTTAGAACCAGTCTAGAGAATATATTACATATATTTATTTTTTTAATTGTATATATTTTGAGACCGGTTTTTGTTATAACCGGTCTTAAAATTATTTTCAAGATCGGTTTTTACTATAACCGGTCTTAAAATTATTTTTAAGACCGTTTTTAAATATAACTGGTCTTAATATTTCATCATACTTACAAAATTGCCAGCAGTCATATTTTTAAGACCTTATCCAATATTAAAATTCTCCTCTGCTGTAACTTTCGTTTGTCAATGCCGTGAATTTAAGGACTTCATTTTAACCTTTGTCGACGCTGCCGTGATTTTGGCTAAAAGCTCACTCCCTGGTCTTCAATCAGGTTAGTGTTCTGTTCTTGACTTGTTGTTCAATAATTAATAATGTCCCATAAAAATGGCCCTTGATGTTGTTTTGAGCACTTAATTCTCACAAGCTGCTGTTATAGGTTGTTGGAAATCTAACTGTTTTGTGATAACGTATTCTGGAAAAGAAATCTGCATATCTAGGTTAGATGCACTAACTTGAACATCCTTGTGATATTTGGCTTGGAGTAATACCATTCTAAGTTATATTTTAGTGTGATTGTTTGATTGTCAGTTATTGGTTTGCCAAAACTGTTATATCCCATATGTTTTGATGATAATAAAGATTGGACCAATGATATAAGAGGATATGATAACAAATGAATATGAACAAAATAAACAAATGGCAGACAAAGCATTACTTGAAGTAAGCATTGGAGTAATGAAGAAGATCAGAGAGTAAGAGCAAAGAAAGACCATCACTGGCAGCAGTCTATGTTTACTCGAGTAAGGAACACTGTTACTTGAGTGGGCACTCAAGTAATGTTGAAAGAAAATGATTTTGGAGGCACTACCAAAATTTGGAAGAAGTTACTCAAGTAATCTGCAAAGTTATATGAACCATTACTCGAGTTGCCACTCGAGTAACACATGAGAAAAGGCATTACTCGAGTAGCCACTCGAGTAACCATGTGAGGAAAAGGCATTACTCAATGGAGGACTCCAGTAATCTGTGGACTTATTTGATCTATTACTTGAGGGATCACTCGAGTAATCAGGTAAACAAAGAACAAGTACTCTTGGGCAAGAATTTGATGCAATTACTCGAGTGAGTAATCGAGTAATCTACAAAGTTATTTGGAATTCACTAGAGGGGTCACTCGAGTAAGATGAAGAAAAGACATGGCCACTCGAGTAATAGGCTTACTGGAGGTGGCACCCGAGTAATGTGTGAAGAGAAGACATGACCACTGGAGTAACCACTCAAGTAATCACATATTTCCTAGGTTTCTGATGTATCTTAGTCCATGTCTTACTCGAGTAATATCTTGTGAAAAATGTTGAATTACTCACTGCCATATTTTTATAGGTTTACTCGAGGGACTACTCAAGTAACAGGCATGATCACTCGAGTAGCCACTCGAGTAAAGAAGTCCAAAAATCATGTTTTTAATCAAATGATTATTAATTTATTATCTATATGATTAACTCTTCATTGCACTAGTATTCTAAGTACATTTATGGAGAAACAAGGAAGACATCATGTCAGAAGTGAAAAGTCAAATAAAAGTCCAAACGTTCAACTACTGCTACCTACCGCAAACAGATAGTTTTCAAATTCAAAGAATAGTCAACCATTGCTGTGTGACTCTAATGAACATGTTTGAATTACTTCCAACAGATACTATAAATCATCTAAATATATAGAGCATTCAAAGAGCATTCAACAAAAACTGAGAACAAGCAATCACACATCGATCAACATACTCTTTGTGCTTTGTTTTCTTATACTCATTCATTGTACTTCAGTGATTATATATTTGCTCTGTGAGAGAGTTTTTCTTTACAAACTCAATATTTATTTTTGAGACAACTTAAGGTTGTGGAACCTTGAGTTGGGGATTTGATTGCAATGTGTAAGGGGGAGCGAGTGTCCAAGTAAAGGAACTTAATGTGTACTGAGGTGCCAAGAACCCTCTGAATCTTGGAGAATATAGTGAAACTCTCAGAGATGCTCTGAGGACTGGATATAGGTCAAAGTGGTTGTGGCTGAACCAGTATAACTCCAGGTGTACACTTTAGTGATATTTCTCTTTGCTCTCAATTGGTTTAAATATTCTGTTAATTTACTTATACGCAATGAAATTTTCTAGTATCACCTAATTCACCCCCTTCTTGAGTGAAACGCTTACACTAACATTTGGTATCAGAGTGTAGGTCATCTTGTTAAGGTTTAATAGCCTAAGAAGGATCTAATGGCAATCATGGGTGAAGGAAGTCTTCCCGACAGAGCTTTATCATAAGACCTCCAGGTTTTAATGGTGAACACTTATCACTCTGGAAAGCAAAGTTTATAGTCTTCATAATGGCTACTGAATATGGGCTATGGGATGTGATCGAGAGTGGAAACTACAAACCTGAAAAGATTGTAGATTGACAGAGAGTTCCCAAGACACCAACAGAATATAATGAGAATGACAAGAAACTCATCACACTCAATAGCAAGGCAATTCTGATGATTCAAAGTGCCTTGAGTCAAAATGAGTACTTCAGAATTTACACACTTCTAATAGCTAAAGAAATTTGGGAAGCCTTGGAAATAGCTCACGAAGGAACTTCAGGAATAAAAGAAAATCGGATCAATACTCTGGTTACTAAGTTTGATTTACTTCAAATTAAATCAGATGAGTTGATAGATGAATTTGAACTTAGATATACTCACCTTGTTAATCAACTTGCAGCACTTGGAAAAGTCTATGATCAACATACCCAAGTACGAAAGATTCTAAATATTCTTTCTAAATACTGGGAGGCAAAAGTCACTAAAATTGAGAAAGTAAAAGGTGAATCAATGCGATCGGTTGCTTCTCTATTCGGAAGCCTTTCTGAATATGAAAGCAAATGAAAGTTCAAACGAGAACTAGATGATATTGGTGACAAGAAAAGAGGTCTAGCACTAAAAGCAAAAGAAGAAGAACAAGATGAAGATGAAGATCTTGACAATGACGAAATGGGCCTAATCATATAATGATTCAGAAAGTTTTACAAGAAGTCCAAGGATTCAAAAACTTTTAGAAAGGAGGAATAAGCAATAAAGAACACATCATTTGCTATGAATGTGGAAAGCCAGGACATTTCAAATCAAAATGTCAAGAACTGATTCAGAAGAATAAAGAAAAGAGAAAAGGCAAATTCTATAACAAGAAGAAAGCCTTTGTATCTTCCATATGGGGAGATAGTTCTTTTGATGAAGAAAGCGATGAAGAGGAAGTAGCCAATATCTGTCTAGTTGCTCAAGAAGAAACATAAGAAGAGGTAACTGATTCTTATCCTACCTATGATGAATTACTTTCTAAATATAATGCTTTACATTCTGAATTCATCAAAGTAGTTAAAGAACTAGTTGTTTTCAAGAAGAAAAACAAAGCTCTTGAAGTAGAACTTAAAGAGAATTTTGAAAAGGATTGTGAAAAATGTACTTCTTTGAAAAAGAAAAACATTGATCTTATCATATCTCTTGAAAAATTCACTAAAGGAAGTGAGATGCTAAATGTAATTTTAAAAGCTCAACGATTTGTGAATGATCGATCTGGAATTGGATATGATCCAAAATCAGACAAAAGGAAAGGAAGAAAGAAAGATTAGGTAAATCATACTTGAATTATTTTCAGCATTCTGTGCATACATCAAATCCTTTTGCACACTATAATTATTGTAATAGAAAAGGTCATTATATTTTATCATGCATTCATAGGAAGAAAAGAAATATAGGAACCTACAAATAGGTACCTAACGGTTCATATGTTCCGAAAATGTTTTGTACTAACCCAAAAGGACCCGAAAAGATGTGGGTACCTAAGACTTAATCATATTTGATTGCAGATATGTCTTAAAGCATCCAAAAACAACAAGTGGTACATAGACAATAGATGCTCTAGACATATGACCAGTGATTTTGAAAGTTTTACCACATTGCAACCTAAGAAATGTGGAAAGGTAAAATTTGGAGGAAATCAATCTGGAAAGATAGCAGGAATTGGTGAAAAAAAAATTACAAAGGAATACAAGTCAAAGATGTATATTATATTAAAGGCTTGTGTCATAATTTGCTGAGCGTAAGTCATAGTGTAGATAAAGACAACTGGGTAATATTTGATTCAGAGGAATGTCTAATTGTCAACAAGAAATACTTACAACTTGATAAGAAAAATATCAAGGCAAAGCTCAGAGCAAAAAGTGAAGGTAACTGCTATACTCTTGATATCAGTAAAAATGATTTTGAAAATTATTTTTTGAGTAATGTCGATGAAAGTTGGTTATGGCATAAGAGGCTAGCTCATGTCAACATGCACCAACTAGTCAAGTTAATTAAAAAGGATTTAGTGATTCGATTACCCAAAGTAAATTTCAAAAATGATTTGATTTGTGATGCATGTCAAAAGGGTAAACAAACTAAATCTTCTTTCAAATTGAAAAATGAGATATCAACCAATAGACCACTTCAATTATTACACATGGATTTAGTTGGACCAGCAAGAGTTAAGAGTCTTAGTGGCAACCTATATTCATTGGTTATTGTTGTTGATTTCGCTAGACTTACATGGACCAATTTTCTATCATCAATTCAACCTTTAGAGAATTTATTGTTTTTGCAAAATGAGAAAGGTATATGCATTGTAGGTATTAGGACAGATCATGGTGGAGAATTTGAAAATCAAGCATTTGAAGAATATTGTTATACTAATGGCATAGATCACAATTTCTCTGCTCTAAGGACACCTCAACAAAATGGAGTCGTGGAACATAAGAATAGAGTGCTTATTGAAATGGCTAGAGCAATGCTGAATGAAAAGAGTGTCTCAAGTTTTCTGGGCTGATGCAATGAGCACAACATGCTATATTTCAAATAGAGCCTACATTAGAACAAAACTTGGAAAGAAACCATACAAACTATACAAAGGAAGGAAGCCAAACCTTGCTCATTTACACATCTTCGGTTGTAAGTGTTTCATTCATAATAATGGTAAAGATAACTTAGGAAAATTTGATTCTAGAATAGATGAAGGAACTTTTCTAGGCTATTCTAACTAAAGTAAATCATACAGAATATTCAATAAAAGAACATGTGTTGTTGAAGAATCAATTCATGTTGTATTTGATGAATTTGAATCCTCTGACAAAACCATTGATGATGAGCAAGAAGTTGTGTTAAATAGAGAAAATGGTCAATCTATTTCTAGATCTCTTATTCTAGAAATTGATTAAACCAAGGAGGAAGATCAGTCACTAGGACAACCTAAAGACTAGAAATACAATAGAAGCCATCCCCTAGATCAAGTCATAGGAGATGTGAATGAAGGAGTCAAAACTTGAAATAGGATTTTCAATGAAGTTAGCTTTTTCTGCATTCATTTCTAAGATTGAACCTTTTAATATTGATGAAGCACTATCAATCAATGATTGGGTTATAGCAATGCAAGAAGAACTAAACCAATTTGAAAGAAATCAAGTTTGGGATTTGGTACCCCGAGCTAAGGATCATCCGATCATTGGCACTAAATGGGTATTCAAGAATAAACTTGATGAATCCACAATTATTGTCAGAAATAAGGCAAGATTGGTGGCCAAAGGCTATAATCAGGAAGAAGGAATTGATTACAAGGAAACGTATGCTCCAGTGGCTAGATTGGAAGCTATACGAGTACTCTTAGCCTTTATATGCATCAAAGGATTCAAACTCTATCAAATTGATATAAAGAGTGCATTTCTAAATGGCTACATCATGGAAGAAGTATATGTTGACCAACCTCCAGGTTGCGAAGATGTAACCAAACCTAACCATGTTTTCAAACTCAAAAAGGCTTTGTACGGTTTAAAACAAACTCCTGAAGCATGGTAAGAAAGGCTCAGTAAATTTCTTATTGATAAAGGTTTTTTATGAGGAAAAGTTGACACAATACTTTTTAGAAAATGAAAATGTGATAATATCTTAATTCTACAAATATATGTCGATGATATAGTTTTCAATGCTACTAATGAAAGCATATGTAAAGAAATTTTTGAGATAATGCAAGGGGAGTTTGAGATGTCAATGATGAGAGAATTGAATTTCTTTCTCAGTTTGCAAATCAAATAAATAAAGAATAGAATTTTCATATCTCAAATGAAGTATATAAAAGAGTTATTGAAGAAGTATGGATTGGATGAAGCAAATGGAATGGACACACCTATGAGCTCAACCACATTGCTTGATGCGGATGTCAAGGGAAAAGGTTACAACATCACAAAATATGAGGAATGATTGGATTATTACTATATCTCACTGCAAGTAGGCCTGATATTCAATTTAGTATGGGTATGTGTGCAAGATATCAATCAGCACTAAAAGAGTCACATGCTGAAACCATCAAATATATCTTCTGATATGTTGCTGACACAATAGAATTAGGTCTCTGGTATCCTAAAGGAATAAGTGAATATCTAGTTGCAAACTCAGACTCTGATCATGGAGGATACAAGACGAACAGAAAGAGTACGAGTGAACAAGGCCACTTTCTTGGAGACTCACTTGTGTCATGTTTTAGCAAGAAACAAACTATAGTGTCTTTTTCATCAACGAAAGCTGAGTATGTTGTAGTATCAAGTCATTGTGCACAAGTAATATGGCTAAAGAAACAACTCCAGGATCTTGGTATTTATTTGAAAGAGACACCAATATACTGTGACAACACTAGCACGATAAGCTTGGCAAAGAATCCTATTCAACATTCCATAACCAAACATATTGATGTTAGACATCACTTCATCAGAGATCATGTCCAAAAGAAAGATGTCAAAGTGATATTCATTCCAACTCATCTTCAACTAGCTGATATCTTCACAAAACCTCTTGCAAAAGATCAATTTTTGTATATTAGATGAGAATTGAGAATGGTAAATCCCAATGAATTGTAAGTTATTTAGTGTTTACAAAATGTTAGATGATGTTATTCATTGATGTTTTGATGATTACTAACTTAAGCATCAGAGTTTCTAGCAATTTGTTTTTCAGGATCATGATATTCTATTTTGGAGTATGAAAAACAGAGGTTAACAGAGGATAACTTTACTGGAGGGACAACTTCAAGTAAAGAACATTACTGGAGTGACACCTTGAAGTAATGGATGAATTACTCGACTAGCCACTTGAGTAATGAACTTGGAAATGTGCCCATGAAGCATTAATTTCAAATGAAACTGCACAACGGTTAGAAATGAACAATCAGAAGGTGAAGAGACAGATTACCTGAGGGAGGCCTTGAGTGAACTTCAATGTTACTCAAGTAAGGCCTCGAGTGAACCTGGGTGCATATCTCAAATTTGCTTAGTTTCAGCTCAAATTTGTCCTAAAGAGTCATCACATGATCGAGGGAATATACATGGGTAATTACAATATTATTCATGCCAGCTATGCGATTAAATTCACTACATTTTAAAATTTCTGGTATGATCACTCGAGTAGCTACTCGAGTGAAGCTGATGATCACTCGAGTAAGCCCTCGAGTCACTACTACAAAAAGGGGTTTTAACGTCCCTATTTTGGCACTTTTAACGTCTAAACACTAAGGGACGTCTATGTAGGGGGCGTAGTATGTTTTAAGAAAAGACGTCCTAAAAAAGTTGGGACGTCTAAAGTGAGACTTTAGACGTCCCAAATTGAGAATTGGGATGTCTAAAGTCAGGACTTTAAACGTCCCAAATCTCAATTTGGGATGTCTAAAGTCCTCCACGGGGGGACTTTAGACATCCCAATTCTTAATTTAGGACATTAAAAGGTTTTATTTTTCTTTAAATAATTATTTATATTCTTCATTACCCAGCAAATTAAAATTGCAGAAACAGAATTGAAGATGGATTCATAAACCACAAAATGTCCCTTACGAAATGGTAAGGACTTCTAGCACTGCAATCTTTTTACTATATATATATATATGTATAATAACAACAACTCATACAACCTAATATCATATATGTATAACAACAACTAGAAAGTGTCAAAATATTTGTCACCACACAACTACAAACTAATTGTTGTTCATTTCATCAAAATAAATATACATATGTATTTTCCTCGATTTCTAAGCTCCAAACGTATAAAACAAAAATATTATTAGTATTGCATAACTACTAACAACTAGTTTATGATTCTGGCAAAAAAAAACAATCAAGGGAAAAATACTCCAATAACTAGAATAATATAAATAAATTGAAAGCATTATAATAATTTCATATTGCAAGTTTAACTTAATTCTTCATGTAAATTTATATTTAAAAAAAAAACCTGATGAAAGTAGGGGAAAGGGCAGCCAACGATGTCTATGTGCTTCCAAGGTGGAGAGAAGACATTGGAGGAGTTGTGTATACATAGTGGAGAGGAGAGGTACGTCGAAGGCTGAAAGCAACAAAGAGAGTGGGAGGTGTACGCCGAAGGGTGGAAGGGGCAAAAAAGGTGGAGAAGGTGTACGCCGGAGGGTGAGAGCAAATAAGGTATTATGAGAATGGAAGGAGGTGGAGGAAAAGGGAATAAAGAAAAGGAAGAGAGGAAGAAGATTGAGGAAGACGAAGTCACAGGGATGAAAGAAAAAAGGAAATGCAGAAAAAAGGGAAGAGAAGTCATGGGGATGGGAAAGATGGGAAAAGAGGTATGGGTTTCTGATATGGTAATGAAGAAAAGGGAAGAAAAGTCTCATGTATGTCAGAATTTCTAACATGATTTTAGGAGTCCCAAATTTTTTTGGGACTCCTGACTTTAGATGTCCCAAATTCCATTTGGGAGGTCTAAAGTCTCTACTTTAGACGTCCCAAATGGGATTTGGGACGCCTAAAGTCTTACTTTAGGAGTCCCAAATTTTTTGGGACTCCTGAAGTCCCAAATGGGATTTGGGACGCCCAAAGTCACACTTTAGGAGTCCCAAATTTTTTGGGACTCCTAAAGTGTGACTTTAGATTTTGGATGCCTAAATTTTTTTAATTTACTTTTTTGGCGCCAGTAGAAATCTTTAGGCATCCCAAATAAAATTTTGGACGTCTAAACTCAACTTTAGGAGTCCCAAATTCAAATTTGGGACGTCTAAGGGTTTTCCTATGTACACATAATTATGAAAATGCCACCGCCTTCCTTTTTAACCACCCAATTTTAAAATTGAGACGTCTATTGGGGTGGTTATATCATAATTCTGTAGTAGTGAGTGATGTCAGGATTTAAGGTTATTTAAGTCGATACTTGGTCATTTCTCACAAAATCGCCTCGAGTGATTCTCCTAGTGCTCTCTCAAAAACTTTTCACTATCATTTTTCCTCCTCATAACTATCAAAACCTATTGATTGTTGCTTACAAAAACTTCTCAGATTTCACTAAATCCTCTGCCCTACTTTTGTGACTCACGGTCCCTATTTTTCAGAAACCTTATTTCTCTCAAATCAAAATGGTGAGGAAAAATCTCCTAATCTTAGCACTCCTTTTGAGTCCTCTGAACCATATCAACCCTCTGATTCACTTTCCTCTCCCCCTACCAAGAAAAGAAAAATCTCTCCTAAACCTAAAGCCAAAGCTAAACCGCAACCTAAGCCTAAGGTGAAAGGGGTTGTGATTAAGGAGCCCATTGCCACAAGTGTAATATCCCGGATTGTGACCAAGGATTAGCAACTTCAAAGTAATGTAATTAATATTAATTGAGCACTTTTGAAGTATATATTGTGCATTGTGATAATCAGGGGAAAAACGGTAAATTTACCGACCGACTGGTTAGATACCATTAAGAACACTTCTTAGTAATCAAGATCAATGGCTAGGATTGAAAGAACAAGAGGTGGAATCCTATGCATGCAAGTTTATATGAAATCATGGTAGGAAGAATAGGATGGTGCCAAGTGGCAAAACAAGGACCCTTAGATTAAAGTCAAGTTTTCAAACCATTTTCTCTTTCTCCTCTCTTCCTAGTCGGTTTATGTGTGTATGTGTGAGGGAAATCATCATCATCAATATCTCATTTTTCTCTCTCATCCTCCTCCATTTTTTGCTGTACAAGCTAAGGAAAGAGAAAGAGAAAAGCTTGAGTTTTTGGTAAGTTAATGCCTTCATATGCTCAAGTGCCTTTCATTAATGTTGTGCATGAGGTTGAGGGCTATATTCCTATGGTTTCAGAATTTTGGTTGGTGAAGTTTGAGAACTTGTGGAAATTTGGAAGTTGGAGAATTGAATAATTGGCTTTAGGAAGAAGAAGAGGTAAGAATTAGAAGTATTTTGGTACAGTTGTTGTAATTATTGGTTGAGTATTGGGAATTTATGAGTTTGCCCTGATTTTGTGCAATTTTCGAATGGAATGAATTGGCTTATGTGTTGTGTAGAATTTGGTCTTTTGTTGAACATTTTGGTCATTGGAATTGATTTGGGAACTTGGATTGGAAAGTGTGGCAATGTGTGAATTGTGTTGTGACATTGTGAGACATGTAGTTGTTGAGCAATATGTTAATGGGAGTTGAATTTGGTTATTTTGATGATTTCAATGGTTTTCTTGAGTAGAATTGTGTGAGAATGGTGTTTGGGTTGGAATGGGAATCATTTGGGATCAAATGTGAAAATCTGGAAAATCTGGCCAATGTAAGTCTGTTCTGGATAGTCAGATGGTGTGGACGTTTTGACTGGGCAAATGATGTTGAAAAATTATGAAACTTTCCAGTCTTAAATTTCACATCTCAAGCTTCAAAATGGACATAAATGTTGTGTCATTTCGCTTTTTGAGCTGGGAGTTTGAACTGTCCAAAGTGTGGCATCAAAACTGGACCCTGTTTTGGTACAATGTTAGGTTTTTGGTAAATCTGGACTTTTGTGGTGATTTCTAGTGATGGCCACTATTTTTCCTTGAAAGATGACTTAAATATCTTTCATTTGGCTTTGGAATCACCTTATTTCGATTTTTCCTGCATTAGTTATGATTTTTGGAAGTTCAGCCAAGAAACTGGATTTTCTTGACCGTGGCTAGCGGATTCTAGGCCGCAGCCTAAATGTTTCTGAGCATTTCTGAATAGTTTTGGGCCACAGCCCAAATGTTTCTGAGTGTTTCTGGGTAGTTTTGGGCCGCAGCTAGTGGATTGTGGGCCGCAGCCCACCCCCAAAAATCTGTATTTTACTCTTTTTAAAGGTGGTTTTTTGTATAGCCTTTCCCAACCCTTTGGGTATATATTTAGGCCTCTAATAGCCACCTAAGGAGTCTAAATGATAACCAACTTAAGCACTATGGAATTAAGAACTTGGAAAAGAGATTGATTTATTGTCCCTAATTTGGTTTATAGGATTCGACATTTGCCGTCCTCGTGAGCCCACTGAGCCAGCAAACATCAGGAAGGAACGAGGTAGTAACTTTTCTTTCGTACCATATGTGATGCATTGTATGTGTGTATTATCATTGATTTGTGATAAACTCGTATGCTACGACATTGTGAATATGTGTAAACACTGTCATACCAACAGTCCTTGAGTAGCTAACAACAGATCGGGCAAGGGTTGTATGCCTTCCCGGCGGAGAAAGGGGATGAGGATAAGGTGTAATATATGTGATTATGTGGGCCGAAAGGCTATTTGTGAAGGCCGACGGGCCATTTGTGAAAGCCAGATAGCTATATGAGCTATAAGGCTATGTGTATGCACTGCCACACCAATAGTCCCTGAGTAGCTAACAACGGTTCGAGTTAGGATAGTGTGCCTTCCAGGCGGAGAAAGGGGATGAGGTTGGAGTGTGATTTGTGCTGCTGCTGCTGTATGATGATTTGCTTACATGCTGTGTACTTATGTGTGGTATAAATGTTTTGTTACTACTGGGATTCTCTTGAATCTCATTCTTTCCTTTAACTAACCTTTCAGACAGGGCGAGTGGTTCTAAGGAGAAGCGTACGACCCAGAGCAGTTAGAACCCTATAGGGACATTTACTTTTGGATGTGTTGGTTAAACCTGCTGGACAGGGATCTTGTAAATTATTTGTGGGTTGTATTGGTACCAGAATATAGTTGTGTAATCCCCTATATGGGAAGTTTAAACCTTCTAGTGAATGAATGGAACCCGGGGGTTGTCGGGATTGCTATTAGATATTCTGATATGAATGAATGTAAATTAACTGCGCAGGTGATTATATTCGATAATTGAATTTGAGACGGGAGTAGGGAAGAAGTTTTGAAAATTTTGTAAAGTCCCTACCATAAAAGGGAGTTTTAAATGAGTTTTGAACTATTCGAAGGTCTCTAAACCAATTTAATTAAGTGATATCGAACTATAATTACATGTTTAAAAGCAGGGGGTTACAACAAGAGCTCAATCCAAGAAGAGTTCACCTCCTGGAAGAGGCAAAGCAACAAAAGAGCCATCTCCTCCTCCTTCTGATTCATCCGACACACCCACTTTTTCTCCAAAACCTTTGAAAAAGCCCAAGATTGATGAGAAGCTTACCAAAGTCATGGTAGGCATGCTTGAAGAAACTTTTCAATCTAAGGAAGAAAAGAAATGGCAGTCTTCAAGGCAACCAGAAGAGAGAGAAAAAGAAATCATATTTCCTCCAAAAGGATTCAATGGGAGCAAGCTTAAGGAATCTCAGAAGTATCTGAGTCACTTTACATGAAGAAATGTGTACAAGATGCACTACATTGCCTACAAGGTTCTTCAAGAGGTATTGAAATTTGACCTGAGTCCCTATCTTGATTCCTATATGCCTTGGCTATCTATTAAACTCCCACTTTGCACCAAAGTCGTGAGGCATTTTTACTGTAACCTTGAACCTATAAATAATCCCATTAGGATGTTTGTGGAAGAAGAAATGACTTCTAAGGTCAGAGGACAGAGAATTCTAATCTCACCTTCCAGAATCAATACCTGGTTAGGAATAGAGAACCCTCCTGATGATGATTATCCTAATTATGATTCAAACCAATTGTCTTCTATCCTAAGACCGGGTGAGATAGTGGGGCCTCTCAATTTCAATCCAAGTGATATGAGTGATTTTCATCGAGTCCTATGGTATATCTATTCTAGAGACATAGTGAACAAATCTAATAACTTCACTCATTTCATTGAGAGGGACTTCAGAAAATTCGCCTCATTGATCCTCAAAGAACAAAAGGACTTAGGAGAATATATCTTTGATGAGATCAAGAGATATAGGTATAAAGGAAAACCTACTACTCCAATGCCTTATCCTCAACTTATTTCCTTGTTCCTTAAGAAGAATAAGATTTGGTACTTGGAGAGTATGGAGCTGATTAAGAGGATAGCACCGGTTGGGAGGAATCAAATTGGAAATTTGAACATTGAGATTCCTTTGAAGACTCCTCTAGAAGCAAGTCCCAAGAAGAAGAAGAAGACTGACACTGCAACTAGTCGAACAGATGACACACGATCTTCTGCTCTAGCCAACATATCTTCTCCATCTTTCTTTGGTGTCGTAATGCAAACATTGAAGGAGAACATTCTGAAGAGTTTTCATATCAACATTGTGAATACCAATGCGGAGTTGGTAGCTCATATAAATGAGAAAATGGGACAACTTGTGGAAAGAATGGATAAGAGGCACGAAGAGTTGTTAGCTGAATAACGTGCTAAGGGTAAGCTTCTAAGATCCATTGTTGCCAAACTTGATGCTATGGCATCTGGCTCCCCTATTCCTGGTCCTTCTGTTATTCCTGATCCCATACCTATCTCTGAACCTGGACTCTCTATACCTACTGAGTATAGATACTCTGAGATTAGACCCAGTAATGTCTTGTTCTCTATGCCTGACCCTAACACATCCGAGCCAATCCATATCACCACTGATGACCCACCTCATCCTATCCAACCAGAGCCCATATCTACTCCCATTGCCTTACCTATACGCACTGAGGAGGTGCTTGTGTCTTCACCTGTTGCTATAGAAGAAGTAGAAATTACTTCTCTGGTTCCTTACCCTTCATCTCCAGTGAACCCTTTAGAGAATCTTCAGACACCCCCCAGTGAACCTTCCTGACCCTGAACCATCATCTTCAGATCCTTCAAGTTGAAATGGTTCATATGAATCATTGGCATTTCTGATCACTCCTATCTCAGCAGCTAAGCCACCTACTCCTCCTCATGATTGATTCCACCTTGTGATGAAGATAAAAAGGGGGAGAAGAGCCTAAATGATTTTGTAAAGAATAACTGAGTTAATGTATTGGGATATGGGTGTACGGAGCTTTAAGGCGTTTTCTAATTTTGATTTCTAAGTTTGATTATGTAATGAATTCTTCTTTATGCAATTTGTTTCTTTATGCTACTAAAGTTAAATTTCATTGAAGTTATATTACATTGTGGGACTAATAAGTTTTTGATTGTGTATGCAAGGTGAACAAGTAAATAAGAACAAAATACTTTGAAAAGATCTTTATTA
Organism: Inga leiocalycina; assembly: GCA_963242795.1. NCBI lineage: Eukaryota > Viridiplantae > Streptophyta > Magnoliopsida > Fabales > Fabaceae > Inga > Inga leiocalycina. The sequence goes on from OY725323.1 coordinate 54,719,767, forward strand.
AGCTATTTCAAAAGAGTTTTTAAGTTTAAATTGAACAAAATATTTCATATGAAAAGTATTTAAGAAGCATATGTTTGAAAACTCAATTTCAAAAACTTTGTTCAAAACCACCAAGTTTTATCATATCAAAAAGGGGGAGAATGTTATACCCCATATGTTTTGATGATAATAAAGATTGGACCAATGATATAAGAGGATATGATAACAAATGAATTTGAACAAAGTAAATAAATGGCAGACAAAGCATTACTTGAAGTAAGCACTGGAGTAATGAAGAAGATCTGAGAGGAAGAGTAAAGGAAGACCATCACTACCAGTAGTCTATGTTTACTTGAGTGACCACTCGAGTAAGGAACACTGTTACTTGAGTGGGAACTCGAGTAATGTTGAAAGAAAATGTTTTTGAAGGCACTGCTAAAATTTAGAAGAAGTTACTCAAGTAATCTTCAAAGTTATATGAGAGTAACACATGAAAAAAGGCACTACTCGAGTAACCATGTGAGGAAAAGGCATTACTCGATGGAGCACTCCAGTAATCTGTGGACTTATTTGATCCGTTGCTCAAGGGATCACTCGAGTAATCAGGTACACAAAGAACAAGTACTCTCAACCAAGAATTGGATGCAATTACTCGAGTGAGTAATCAAGTAATCTGCAAAGTTATTTGGAATTCACACGAGGGGTCACTTGAGTAAGATGTGAAGAAAAGACATGGCCACTCGAGTAATAGGCTTACTGGAGGCTGCACCCGAGTAATGTGTGAAGAGAAGACATGACCACTGGAGTAACCACTCGAGTAATCAAATATTTCCAAGGTTTCTGATGTATCTTAGTCCATGTCTTACCCGAGTAATATCTTGTGAAAAATATTGAATTACTCACTACCATTTTTTGATAGGTTTACTCGAGGGACTGCTCAAGTAACAGGCATGATCAATCGAGTAATGAAGTCCATAAGTCTTGTTTTTAATGGAATGATTATTAATTTATTATCTATATGATTAACTCTTCATTGCACTAGTATTCTAAGTACATTTGTAGATAAACAATGAAGAGATCATGTTAGAAGTGAAAAGTCAAATGAAACTCCAAACGTCCAACTATTGCTACCTACCACAAACAGATAGTTTTCAAATTTGAAGAATAGTCAACCATTGCTGCACGACTCTAATGACATGTTTGAATTGCTTCCAACGGATGCTACAAATCATCTATATATATGGAGCATTCAAAGAGCATACAACAAGAACTGAGAACAAGCAATCACACATCGATCAGCATACTCTTTGTGCTTTGTTTTCTTATACTCATTAATTATACTTTAGTGATTATATATTTGCTCTATGAGAGAGTTTTTCTTTACAAACTCAATATTTGTTATTGAGATAACTTAAGGTTGTGGAACCTTGAGTTGGGGATTTGATTGCAACGTGTAAGGTGGAGTGAGTGTCCAGGTGAAGGAACTTGATGTGTACTGAGGTGCCGAGAACCCAGTGAATCTTAGAGAATATAGTGAAACTCTCAGAGACGCTCTTAGGACTAAACGTAGGTCAAAGTGGTTGTGGCCGAACAAGTATAACTACTGGTGTACACTTCAGTGATATTTCTCTTTGCTCTCAACAGCTTCAAATATTCTGTCAATTTACTTATACGCAATGAAATTTTCTGGTATCACCCAATTCACCCCCCTCTTGGGTGAAATGCTTGCACTAACAAAAACAATACTAGTTGCAAATGATGTATGTTAGGATTAGCTGAAACCTGATGCATACACTTGTTTTGACTATTGAAACTACAATTGATTGAATTGTGTTGCGTGCATTGCATTAGGATCCTATTTTGAACTACATATTACCCTTGGTCCAATTGAGATTTCTTATCACCTTTCATAGTGAAATAACTTTGCATTTCTTAAAATCCATGTTTTGATGACAATAAAGAGTTAGTACTTTGTTTTGTAAAGAAAATGATATTTTGAAGATGTAAACATAAGCCAATTCGATTATCAAATGCATCTCACAAGTTCATAGAAAGTTGTAGTGCAAAATAACTGATGCACTCGAGTTCTGAGACATGCAACACTCAAGTATGATCTTACACTCTTGCAAGTGTCATTTAGAAGCTAATAAAGAAACTTGAAAATTTGCTGATGCACTTGAGTTCAAGTGGTGCACTCAAGTTATGTATACCTTTACACTCGAGTATAGGAAGTGTGATCATTCAAGTGTTTTACCAAGAGTATAGCATTAGCAAAAACTGTCTAATGTACTCAAGTCCTACTTTAACACTCAAGTTCTAAGGTCATCTATACTCGAGTCATGCAACTATAAGCATGAAAGTGTTTTACAGAGAGTGAAGCAGTATCAAGAAATAACAGATACATTCAAGTTCTATCTTAACACTTAAGTGCTAAAGACATGCTCACTAGAGTCCAGAAATTGAAGTCCTGAAAGTGTTTACCCGAGAGGAAACAAGATCCTAAAGCAATAAAGGGCACTCGAGTCTGTTCATATACACTCGAGTGAGGAACTAACTCTCGAGTCTTAAGCAACACTTTCAAGTGAACTATTGTAGATTTGAATACTGAAGCAGAATCAAAAAACTTATCAAATTGACATTTGATGGTGCACTTGAGTGAGGGGTAAGACACTCGAGTGTCGACTTGCACTTCCAATGCAAACTTTACACTTTCTGTAGGAACCAAGTGAAGAGATGTTGAACATCCTAAGCACTCAAGTTTGAGATAGTACTTTACTTATATAATGTGTTTTAAATGAAAGTTAGAGCCTAAAATTTAAAGTGTCATGACCATAGAGGAATATAAATTGGTTCATTTCAGCATGTGGGCATTAGTCACAATCCAAGAACCTATTTGCTTTCACTTTGTATAGCTGCTTAAAACTTTGACTTTCTTTGCTTCTATTAGGATATTACTAGTTCAGATTAATGTGTGAATTTGGGTTTCATTATTGCTAAAGTTCAGTTTTTCTATTGTTGCTCCTGAGGCTTATTTTGCATTTGGTTATTGCTATGAGTTTTAGGTCTTTAAAACCTTTCTTCCAACATGCAATCCATACTATCATACGAAACTAATCTTTGCTATATAGTTTCCTATCTTGAAAGCTGTTCTTTGAGTAATTTAATTAGTTTTTCCTATTATTTAATTGAAGTGATTGATCTTAGCTACACAAATGCATTATAATCTAAAATTTTCTATATACTTGTTCATTATGTAGAAGTTAAACTATGTACTTGATGAGTGTAATGATTATGTGCTCTCATCATATTCTTACCTTTTCCAAGCGAAAAAATAGAAAAGAGAGAATAAAAGGTGTTGAAATATATGGATCGTAGTTGAATAAATGCTAAACGAATGAGTGTTGAATATGATAATGGGGTAAGGGACTTTTTAAACTTTGCTAGAAGAAATGTCGATGAAGACAGTGGGAAGTTTTATTGTCCTTGTGTAAAATGTTTGAATGAGAAGTGATAAGTGTTGCAGATATATATATACACATTTAATTTGTGAAGGATTTTGTAAGAGTTATACAGTATGGGTATGGCATGGTGAAGAAGTAGAAATGCCAAGTGCATCTCAATAGGGGAGAGTGGCCTTTGATAATAATGACGCAGATGTGGATAATCAGATAGAGGATATTATTTGTGACATAGGAGAAGAGGCTTTTGAGTAATCACATACATATGGCAATATGTGCAGTGATGCTGAGGAGCCACTACACCTGGAATATAAAAAATACCAATTATTGAAAGCAATATTGAAATTGGTAAGCTTGAAAGCATGGCATGGATAAAGCAACAAAAGTTTTTCAAAACTGCTTGAGGCCTTTAAGGACATGCTTCCAGATGTTAATGTGTTACCTTATCAATACTATGATGTTAAGAAAATATTGTGTCCACTAGGGATGAAGTATAAAAAGATCTATGCATGCCCTAATTTATAGCAATTGTATTGAAAAGAGCATGAAGAGAAGCAGCAATATCCGATATGTGAAACTCTGAGGTACAAATCAACTAAGTCCCCTGTAAAAGTGTTGTAGTATCTTCCAATCATACCGAGGTTCAAGCAATTGTTTGCTAATGAAATTGATGCCAAAAATTTGAGATGGCAAGTGGATGAGAGGATTTCCGATAGAAAGCTTCAACATCCAGCTGATTCTTCTCAATGGAAGAAAATTGATCAATTATTTCCTAGCTTCGGCAAAGAACCTAGGAACCTTAGGCTTGGGTTTAGCAGGGATGGCATGAATCCTTATAGTAGCCTAAGTAGTATACATAGTTCATGGCCTATTCTATTGGTAATTTACAACTTATCTCCTTTGTTATGCATGAACAAAAGTACATTATGTTGTCGATGTTGATTTCGGGACCAACACAACATGGAAATGACATAGATGTTTACCTAGAACCCTTAATCAAAGACTTGAAAGAGCTATGGGATGAAGGTGTCGATGTTTTTTACTCGAATAAGAAAGGGATTTTTAAAATGCGAGCCATGATTTTTTATATTATAAATGGCTTCCCTGCATATGGAAACTTGTCAGCATATAGTATTAAAGACCATAAAGCATATCCAAATTGTGAAGAAGGAACATGCCACCATTAACTTCAACATGGAAGAAAGACGGTTTATCTTGGCCATAAGAGATTTCTTAGACAGTGCCACCCATATCATAGATTAAAGAAAGCTTGTTTTTGCGCCAAGAGATTAAAAAAAGCATCTTGCATATTAGACAATGTAGTTAAAGTAGCAATATAATGATGGGACAATATTATGAACCACTCTTTAGGCCTGCCTTCTAATGTAAAATGGAAGACTTGTCGAAGCACTTCATCCATATCCACACCTAATGGTTTCATAGAAGAATAGACTAGCCTCAATTCCCTAAGATGTTTTTGAGGATCCTCTCCTACTAGACCAATAAACCTGGGTAACCTGCTCAGCAAAGGACTTTTCAATTCAAAGTTAATTTTAAATTCAGGATACACTTAGGAATGGTCCACATTTTCAGAAGTAAAGGTAAGGCCTTTTATAGTTTTCCTTTCGCCATTATTCCCCTGATTAGGTATATTACTATTATTCTCTCCATGATTAGGCTGTTCAACGTGTTCCATTATAAAATGCCTATCTAAGTATGTGCCACTTGTTATATCCAAATTACTGATAATGTGATTATAACCTTTTGAACTACCTTATTCAACTAGAGGTGAATGGTTAAGCTTAAGGGATTTGAGTTTCTTTAATTGCCTAATGTTATGAGTGTAAATGATCTATTAAATAATGCAAGTGTACACTATCGTAGTCAAGTAATACAAAAGTGAGTAGAGTATTGTTTCCATGAGGATTGATCACTAAGTACCAAAATGGGTAAGTTTAACTCTATTTAGTCAATAGATTAGTTGGTGATTGAGAGTACAAAATAAAAGATGACTAAATATGAGTGCAAATGATATGAAAGCAACTATGAGAAAAAGTTTTAGGGGTCAGATTTCAGTTAACAAATTTTGGATTAAATCACTTATCTATTCTAGCCCAATTCATTCCTCACGATTGAAAGTCGAGTTTCCCTAATTTAATTACTAGCCTCCTCCAATATCAAGCAATTGTATAATTAATTGCTAATCCAATATATTCCTATATGAATTTAAGCAATTAATTATACATTAAGATTTATGGAACTCAGTAAGTCTACACAGCTCATATGAATCTATTCCTATTTCATATGAGAGCATTGGTTTTAATTATAGGATCTATACACATGCATCTCCTTCCGATCTCAACATGCATATTGGAATCATTCAAAAGGTGGCCAATCAATTGAAAGCATTAAGAACAATAATTAAAACTCAATCATGAAGGAGAAATCCAAACTAGATTTAATAAGTTAATATTTAATTTGTCATTAGTAAGCACGTTATCACCCTAGAAAAATGAAAGTTTAGCACATAATGAAATTAAAAACAAAATCAAAATAAATTGAAAACTTCATAAACATTGCATAAAACTTGACCATCAAATTCTAAAGCATAAATATACCACCAAAAGATGCATGAAAATGGAGAAAACCTAGCCGTCCCTTTAGGAGGTAAAACCTTCCATGTAGGTGGCAACCTATACCATCCAAAAAGGAGAACTACCTAAGCCTTCCATATAGGAGGCATGCAAGAATTAAATACAACGCATTAAACTACTCTAAGATGGTGTATGTGGATAAGAGAGGAAATTAATAGATATGAAAATGGTTGTGTAAGTGGAGAAGAAAGGAAAGTAATGAATATGAAAAATGGTTTTTTAAAATGCGAAGGAGAGGATGGCTATATATAAGGAGGAATGGAATATGGTAGATGAAGTAGTAGGTGAAAAGGGATATGAGGTAGTAGATGAAATGTGGTAGATGAAGTTGTAGGTGAAAAGGAAGATGAGGTGGTAGATAAAATGTGGTAGATGGAATGGTTGGTGGAATGGTAGATGATTCCAAGCAAGATTCGAAACTTTTGGAGATAGAACTGGGTTTTGGTTTAAACATAAAAGTTATAGAGATCTTTCTTTGATTTTTATCCATATATAGAACATCTCAATACGACATCTAGAGCTCCATATATTGCCTAAAAACTAAAAGAGTGTCTAATTTAGTATTTTTTCATTAAATTATATTTTATGCCAAAATCATTATTTATTTATTAATTACACCCAGATTCATTAAATTGAGCTCAAATATCATCTACAAAATCATCATATAAGGGAAAATAAATACGCAAATATTTTACTTATCAAATTCCCCCATACTTTGCTCTTAGATGTCCTCGGACAAGGAGTGACTAATTAGTGCTAACAAAATTAGAAGTGTCAAGTCATAAGCAAGAATACAATTAAAAATAAAGAGATCATGGTATTCATGAATCAACGAAAATATAAACTAATAGTTTTATTTCAAAATGAATAAACTGAGTTTGTAATTGTGACTCATGCTCTCAATCTCTCAAGTGTTTAAGGGTAAGTGTTTCACTCGAATCCAACCGAAAAAATTGCACTACCATAGGCTTGCTAAAAATCTCAATCTCCACTACCTAATTTACATGCATAATTCAAATCAAATGGACTTATTAAGTGTTGTAATGGGGTTAAGGTAAAAGAAATGTAAATCATGATATGAAGGGCAAAATTTAAAAAATTAATAGAACAATTGAAAAATTGGTCAGCTTCTGAATAAATCTATTTCATCACAATAACCCACAATTTAAATACTCGAATTTTTTTTCTCTTTCTTTCAATTTTTTATACTTTTCTTTTTCAACTCTAAAGTTGATGATATATACACCCCCACACTTGTTAAAAGCCCATTTCACAAATATTTCAAATGCTTTGCTATTCTTTCGAATTAGGTAAAAGCACTTGATATATCATTAAAGCACATGTTAATGGGTTGAGAACAAAGAAACAATCAATTAGGCTCAAAGGGGCTTATCAACGGTATAATTGCAAGTTGGCTATTTGGCTATGGCTAAACAAAATGAATGTCTTTATCATTTTTGAATGTACATGTGAGATGTAATTTCAACCAGATTTAAAGCAAGTTCTAGAGTGACAACTTAATAGGTGAATATAACACACAAGAGATATAATCATTATAGGCTCAAAAGCTCACAGTTAAAGGGCTTTGCAACTCAGCTCATTCAATCTCAAAATTCATCACTAATTGCAACAATTAGTTGTTCATTCATGTTATGAAATTTCTAAATTCAATTGATCCATACTCAAAACTTATATACTTCTTAAGATCATTACAAAGCACTTAAACAGGATGATTTTTTTTTACTTTTACTCTCTTTTTTTAAATAAAAACATGGAACTAATAAAATGCGTCTCAGGAATTAAGAATAACTCCTTACTCTGCCATTTTTTGCCACACCCCATGCATATAATGATTTTACTAACTAACTAATAAAACAATTTTTTTCTCCTCATCCAACCTAAATCAAACATTGTCTCCAATGTCTTTTAGAGCTTAGAGAAAGTTTTTTTTAAACATAAACACACAATAAACTAAAACCAAAATGCTAAGAGTAAAACCAAGAGATTAAGGAAAGTTACAACCGAAGAGTAGTATCTGGATCCTTCTTCTGAATGCTATATGAAGATTGCAGACCTATTTGGTTCACTATTATATCTGCTTTAGGTTTATAGGTTTGCAATTGATTGAGTAGCTGATCAGTAGTTGGGGCAGAAATGATGGAATGGCGAGTCGCTTAGGGTATGAATCCTATTTCCACAGCATGATAAAAAAACAACAGATCATCATAAAAACCATTAACATTTAATAATCCTAATGGCTTTTTTGTGAAATTTTAACTTAGTCCAATATACGATGTTGGAAATCCCATCTAACATTTCCACACCACCGGGTAGAGCGATAAAAGCTTCAGCCTTATAGAATATACGTCCCATACGTTCCGGCAAGTTGGAAACTTGTAACTCTTGTCCTAAGGAAAAGATGTGAGCATCTAACTCCTTTACCGTTACACTCAAACCCTTACTTCCATTAATGATTTCAGCAATGGCCACACTTCCTCTTAGGCACTGAATGCCTCCCCCGTATACAAAATTGATCTTTCGAGTAGCTAATGCATTTCCTAGTTCTTGTGCTACAGTTAAAAACTCTCCATTCTTTTCCTCATTAGTTTCTCCAAAAATGCAGATAGATTTAAACCTACATTTTAGTATGATACCCTTTTTCTCTTCTTTTCCCTCAAACCATTTGTGCTTATAAGTAGAAGTGTGTAATATCCCGAATTTTGGGATCGGAGGATTGGGAATAAACCTGAATTAAGTGAACTGCTAGACCCTGGTTTAGCAGATGTCCTAAATTTATTCCCAAATATTTATTACATCTTTGAGTTATTAAAAGGAATAAAATAGTGAATTAAAGAGTATGAGAAATTTGTACACAAAAATAGAATTTATTAAAGTTGCAAGTGCTCATCGTTTCATTGCTTCAAGTGAGGCGGTGAGTTTGTCATGAGGTTTAGAGACCAAATGATGAGAAAAAATTATGAATTTTTATAGAGTGAAAGTAGACATCCTAAGATTTAATTTGATAGGTCATATGACTCAATTAGTGCTATATACGAAGAGTTATGAATGTTTGAAGTTTGCCCAGTGAAATTGATTCTTTTCTGGAATAACATGTAAAGAATTAAAATATGGGAATGATATACTTCCAGATAGTAAAAGGCTATATTTTTTTCATGAAAATAGACTCAATAAGGGTTCTATATCCTTTGGAATCACTCCAAAATGATGTCTACAAATTTAGTTATGAGTTTTCAAAGATAAGGCAGAAAATTTGTTAAAATCGTCATAAAATCCAAAAATGGGAAAATTGTGACACAAGTATACATGTGACTTGGGAAATGTTATGAACTCAATTTGGACCCACATGAAGGACCTTAGGATGCCATCTCATGCACCAAGAGAGGGAGAAATTAATTCAAGGTCAAGGGAATTTTATGACATGTACATAAGGTTTATGTCATAAGAGTTAAATTTGTGAATTTTGCTAATTAAATAATATAGAAAAAAGGTGTCAAAGTAAAATGATATAAAAAAAATAATCATCTCTTTCCTTCCTTCCAAAATGATGTCTTGCTCCATAGAAAAGAGAGAAAGAGAGTTGTGTTAGAGAGAAAAGGGAAAGAGAAAACTTACAAGATAAGTCGAATTTTTTGGTAAATTCGTACCTAACATGTATAATCCTTCTCCTAAGCTTATCTTCTATGTTGTTTGAGGTGTTTGAAGCAAGATTTTTGGTGTTACAAAGGTTAGGGTTTCAGTCACATCAAGAAGAGCTAGAAGGAGCTTAATGTAACCTCCGAAACTCCTAACATTGCTTGTTCTGGCTGCTGTGGACAATTTAATTTGTGAAATTTTGCCGGATTGCCCTTTATTTTAAACTTTAGAAATGTGTATGCCTCGGGGTTATGCTACTAAAATTGGGACTAAATAGTAGTTATAACCTAATGTAATAGTTAATAAAGTGGTTAGGAGTAGAAAGGAACATGTCTGCGGAGCTGAAACTAAAAAACCCCAATTTTCCGTGGAGTACATGAGAATTTTGCCCAGGGCTGTTAGAGGGACTTAGGGTTGGATTTTCAATGATTTAATGATTTCATTGAGTTCATGAGGGAAAATTAGGTGGGGTTACAATTAGTCACCTTTTCGGAAAAGGCCGAAAAAGTATAACTACGAAAACACCCCTGAAACCCTTAAAATAGGGCTGCAAAGGGTAATTTTGTAATTTGACATTCAATTTGATAATTCCAAGTTTGGAAATAGATTCCTTAGGAAAAAATATGTCAGAATAGCCCATGTTAAAATTTCAGGAAAAGTACAGTCGAACCGATATGATGAGGCCGGGCCGGGTCCCCGAAGGCATTTTAGTAATTTTTCAATATAAACTCATATAACCCCCAGAAACACTATAGAAGTGTCTAAATCATGCATTTGGAATTGTAGGACCAAGTTGAGAGCCCAGTCATTGGCACGCTTTACGTGCCACGTAAGTCAAGGTGGAAAAGGTTTAAGGTAGGGAATTTACCTCTCTTGCGTGTATTTGATATTTGTGCTAGTGTATTGATGCATACTATTGCTTTGCTTGGTTATATGAAACATATATGAATGACTGAAGCTCTGTTTCTATTTGTGCTATGGCCATTAGTATGTTGTTTGAAACATTGAGCACGCAGATATGCCATTTTGTTAGCATGAGTTTATATAATGCAAACATGTCATGCATTAAGCACTTATTTTGCATGCATATTGGTACTATTTTTCTATTGAGATTCTCTTGAATCTCACCCTCCCTTAGCAACAATTTATACAAGTGAGTACAGAAGTTATGTAGAGATCAGATAAGGGAATTACATAAGAGGACTGCTGTGGTGGAATGAAGAAGGAAGATGTCTGCATTTCATTGGGACAGGTTGGACCCCAAGTAGCCTTACGCAGCTACATAATTTATAAGTACTATATACAATCCCTAAGGGGAATTTATGTAATTATGCACTTTTTATTAGTATTTCCATGATATTTCTATGTTGCCCACCAAACCGCATATCAATTTCAGGAAAGACTCTAAAAAACATGAAAAATAAGAGAAAGACATGATATTTTGGTATCAGAGTTGTAATTCCTAGCAAGTATAGAGTTTGCTAGGATAGCTCCCTTAGTTTTGTCCATAGAGACAGAAGATAACTTCTGATAGTCATGTGTATGCACATATATGTTCTGCTATTATGGATACATATGAGATTTGTGGACTATGTGTATACAATATTTGTTGTTTTGAAATTGTGAATCATTGTAGAATCGAAAGATATAATGGCTTACCCGAAAATTAGACATGTAGACCCAGAGGTGGAGGTAACTAATGATAATCCACCAGATCTTATGTGGGAGATGAGGGGTCTGATTACGATACAGAGGAAAATGATCTCCAATATATGTGATAATAAGGTTCTAGGTTTCATGATGAACCTAAAATTTTGGGTTAAAAACCCTAGGCGATATGATATTACATGCCAATGATGTTATACTTGACTTGTGTGTCTAAAGGCCCTAAGACCTAGAGAACCAGTGTGCCTTAGGCTAGCAGAGATACTTAAACTTGTGTTGGGGTTCATGGTGCTCTGTGGAAATGAGGGAAGTGATTTCCTAGTTCAACTAATATTGAGGTTCTAAGAGTTGAATTGTGATCCAAGAATCAAACTCAATAGTTGAGCTGATTCTTAGGAATTTGACTTGACCTGGATAGTCTGAGGTACTAGGAAGGGGTACTAAATGAATCGAAATGTGTATAAGGTATCCCGAGGTTGCTAGTTGTTAATCAAGCATAGGGAAAGAGTTATCTACGGAGGATTCAAATTAGAGAGGGCTACTTACGAAGAGTTGTAATCAGAAAGGGCTACCTAAGGAGAGCTCTCATCGGAGAGGGCTACTTACAAAGTGTCTTGATTGGAGAGGGCTACCTATAGTAAGTTCTGATTTGAGAGGGCTACCTATGGTGAAATCTAATCAGAAAGGGCTACCTACAGAGAATTCTGACTAAAGGGACTGACCAGTCAGTTGACTGAGTGAAGCATCGAGTACAGTATTGTACTGTGGAGCCACTGTGACGATGAACCCTAGTGTGAAGCTACCATGATGATGAACCCAAGTGTGGAGCCACCGTGACAACAAACCCTAGTATACAGCCGCCTTGATGATGAACCGTAAAGTTTAATTGCCATGACATTGAATCGTAGGTAGAGCTATGGGAACGTAGGCTCTCAATGATATGTTGATTATGGCTTCTAGAAGTAAAACTTCGGGGCCATGTTATCATGTGAAAAGGGGTCTTGAAGGATCTTAGTATAGTAAAAGTAATGTTAGGTTGACAGAGGCCAGAAACTGTTATTGAGATGTATAATTTTCTAGATCTTATGGGTTATTTCCAAAAATTCATTCAAAATTCTTCTGGATGGTGTTGTCAATGATCCAGTTCACATGAAAGGATCAATTGTTGAGTAGGATGAATGATGTGAATGATGTGTATATTCATTTAAGTTCTATCACCCTTCCAATAGTCCTCTAATATCTAACAATGGTTCAGGTGAGAGTTGTGTGCATCCCCGATGATGAAATAAGATGAGGATGGGATGTGACAATGAGTTCATTGTGTATGTGACCATACCAATAGTCCTCCGGTAGCTAACAATAGTTCGGATGAGAGCTATGTACAACCCCGTAGTGAAAAAGGATAAGGATGGGGTATAACAATGAGTTCGTTGGGGTGTGATCGTGCCAGTAGTTATCCGATAGCTAATAACGGTTCAGGTGATAGCTGTGTGCATCCCCAGTGGTGAAAGAAGATGAGGATGGGGTGTTACAATGAGTTCATTAGGGTGGATAATTTACACTCATAACAATAGCCATATTGACATGGGTAAAAGAGGATGAGGGTAGGATGGGAGGTTGAGACTCCTGGTCGGCCACCTAGATAAAAGAGACTGAGACTCTAGGTGGGCCATTATAGTAAGGTGCTTCAGATAGAAGAGATTGAGATTCCAGAATGGCTCGATGTTATGTTAATGCCTAACAGTCTCGATTACCACTAGTGGAGTCACTGGTTGGTGTACGGGTGAGGGTAACATCGTGAAAGTTGATACGGTGAAGTGATATTGTGATTAACATCCAAAAGTTTCGGTTCCAACTAGCTGAGTCAATGGTGGGTGTACGAGTGAGGATAATCCAGTGAAGTGGATTTAGCGTGAGCCGAGGCTTAAGCGATAAGACCCGATGTGCAAGGTTGTATAGGGCGGTGTCCTTAGCAGCAAGACCTATGTGTCTAGCACTGTGGTTAATGCCCAGTCGAAGACATTGGACCAATGTGTCCAAGGTAATGTTTTGACATTGAAAGAACATCCAAACTGTACCAGGTTGTAGCGGAGGCAGTAAGACAAGTGTGACCAAGCGTTTTGGTGTCCAATGGTACCATTTCTCACATGAGGCATGATATCCTACCATGGAAGGAACCTAACGAAGTGAACCATGGTCGGCTCACTAGCCCAACATACCTCGTTAGGTGGGGTGAGGGATATCCAACAAACCTCTTAGGTGGGGTGAGGATTGGGCCATTACGAAAAAAAGAGGCAAATATCCTTTGGGCTCTTGAATACCCCGGAGTATGCCAGACTAGGAATGCCACGAGCCACACGCCTGATTACCTAATGAGATGTACTGGGGTGTGACAATAAAAAGGTAATTGTGTGAATCTGGGTGAAGCCCTGAAGAAGCTGTGAGGCCTAAGGAACCAATCACTGTAGGAAATGACCAATGGGTCCTATGTTTGATTGCACTCTACATACTGCATATGGAATGGATGATGAATGCTGAATATGTAAGAGTTGATAGGTGGTTCAACCACACATATAAGGTAAATTGTGGTGCACGCTTTATAGGTATGCACAACCTAGGGATAAGTTACACAATTAGATAGGATTAATCCCCAAGTTATAGACGTTCAAATTTCGAGGGCAAAATTTATTAAACAAGGTGAGAAATGTAATATCCCAAACTTTGGAATCGGAGGCTTAGGAATAAGCTTGAATTAAGTGAACTGCTAAGCCCTGATTTAACAAGTATCCTAAATTTATTCCCTAATATTTCTTATATCTTTGAGGTATTAAAGGGAATAATATAGTGAATTAAAGAGTATGAGAAATTTGTATACAAAATTGGAATTTATTGAAGTTGCAAGTGCTTGTCATCTCATTGCTTCAAGTGAGGCAGTGAGTTTGTCATGAGGTTTTGGAGACCAAATGATGAGCAAAAATTATGAACTTTTGCAGGGTGAAAGTAGATATCCTAAGCTTTAATTTGATAGATCATATGATTCAATTAGGGCTTTATACAAAGAGTTATGAATTTTTGAATTTTGCCCAACAAAATTGATTCTTTTCTGGAACAACATGCAAAGATTTTAAATCTGGGAATGATATACTTCTAGATAGTAAAAGGCTATATTTTTCCTTGAAATTAGACTCAATAAGGGTTCTATATAGCCTTTGGAATCACACCAAAAAAATGTCTACAAATTTAGTTATGATTTTTCAAATATAAAGTAGAAAATTTGTCATAATTGTCATAAAATCAGAAAATGCGAAAATTGTGACACAAGTATACTTGTGGCTTGGGAAATGTTATGAAGTCAATTTGGACCCATATGAAAGATGTAAGCCCCTTCCAACCAAGGCCGAGATTAAGTTTGTAAATACATAATTATGTGGAATTAGAGACCGTAAGATGATTTGGGACTTATTTAAAATTAAACTTCCCAAAACCAGGGTTTACAAAAAATTTTCTAAAACCTGTTCAACAACGGCTCATATTCACATTTCATATACACAAATGCCCTGTACAGTACGACTTCATTCATAAATATCAGAGTACAATGCAAATTCCCTACACACTCAGGTTTTATTAATCAGTTAAGGGTCTCTAGGGCACAAATTCCCATTATCAGTTTCCTAATCTAGGGGATTACACAAATCAATCCACTATCTCCTATATATACATGTAATTCCCAACAAAATATCCAAATTATTTCTACAAGATAACCAAAAACTAAAATAAACTCCTATCTCGGAACTCTATTTACCCTTCGTCACCTGCTTTTCTTTAGAACCACCAGCCCTGTCTAAAATTTGTTTGGGAGAGTGAGATTCTAAGGAATCCCCATAGTAACAAATCACTCATATTATGCATAATCACAAAGCATGTAAGCAAATCATCACACAACACAGAGCAACTATAACGACAGTTACAGCGGCAGGGGCAGGTCTGACCTATGTCATCCTTATGTCTGCTCACGCTACAGTGCTTACACATTATTGTACAACCACATGTTCATATAACATATATCACCATAGAAAGGAGGATTAGGATGATACCTGATATATGGCTCCAAAGACTCTTGTTGCTCTAAAATTCCACCAGGATAAAAGGAATTATCAAAACAAGTTTGGTTCATATTGAAATCATCTCTCACATAATGGCTGGTAGTGCTATATGGATAATGCTCATAGGGATGACACTCTTCATAATAAGTACAAGAAAAATAGTTATAAGGAGAAGAATTTTCAATCCAACCAGCATACATTCCTGGAAAAAAACTAAGATATGATAATTTATCAAAGATTAAACCAAATAAATGCTGTAAATAATCCATTCTTTTAGAACGAACAATTTTTTTTAATTTATTTTTTTTTTGAAATTTTTACATGAAGAATAAATTAGCATTAAAATTACGTGGTATTGAATTAATTATAATAATCCCTGGCAACGGTGCCAAAAACTTGTTACGAGTGTAAATGATCTATTAAATAGTGCAAGTGTACACTATCATAATCAAGTAATACAGAAGTGAGTAGAGTATCGTTCCAATTATGATTGATCACTAAGTACCAAAATGGGTAATTTTAACTCTATTTAGTCAATCAATTAGTTGGTGATTGAGAGTACAAAATAAAAGATGACTAAATATGTGTGCAAATGATATGAAAGCAACTATGAGAAAAAGGTTTAGGGGTCAGATTTCACTTAACAGTTTTTTAATTAAATCACTTATCTATTTTAGCCCAATTCATTCCTCATGATTGAAAGTCGAGTTTTCCTAATTTAATTACTAGCCTCTTCCAAGGTCAAGAAATTCTGTAATTAATTGCTAATCCAATATATTCCTATATGAATTTAAGCAATTAAATATGCATTAAGATTTATGGAACTTAGTAAGTCTACACAACTCATATGAATATATTCCTATTTCATATACAAGCCATGATTTTAATTATAGGATCTATACATATGCATCTCCTTCCGGTCTCAACATGCATATTGAAATCATTCAAAAGGTGGTCAATTAATTGAAAGCATTAAGAACAATAATTAAAACTCAATCATGAAGGAGAAATCCAAACTAGATTTAATGAGTTAATATTCAATCCGTCATTAGTAAGCTACGTTATCACCCTAGAAAAATGAAAGTTCAGCACATAATGAAATTAAAAACAAAATCAAAATAAATTGAAAACTTCATAAACATTGCATAAAACTTGACCATCAAATTCTAAAGCATAAATATACCACCAAAAGATGCATGAAAATGGAGAAAACCTAGCCGTCCCCTTAGGAGGTAAAACCTTCCATGTAGGTGGCAACCTATACCACCCATAAAGGAGGACTACCTAAGCCTTCCATATAGGAGGCATGCAAGAATTAAATACAATGCATTAAACTACTCTAAGATAGTGTATGTGGATAAGAGAAGAAAGTAATAGATATGAAAATGGTTGTGTAAGTGGAGAAGAGAGGAAAGTAATGAATATGAAAAATGGTTTTTTTAAATGTGAAGGAGAGGATGGCTATATATACGGAGGAATGGAGTATGGTAGATGAAGTAGTAGATGAAGTAGTAGGTGAAGTAGTAGGTGAAAAGGGAGATGAGGTAGTAGATGAAATGTGGTAGATGAAGTAGTAGGTGAAAAGGAAGATGAGGTAGTAGATGAAATGTGGTAGATGAAGTCGTAGGTGAAAAGGAAGATGAAGTGGTAGATGAAGTGGTAGGTGAAAAGGAAGATGAGGTGGTAGATAAAATGTGGTAGATGAAGTGGTAGATAAAATGTAGTAGATGGAATGTTTAGTAAAATGGTAGATAATTCTCGCTCTCAACTTCCAAGCAAACTTCGAAATCCTTGGAGATAGAACTGGGTTTTGGTCTCAACATAAAAGTTATAGACCTCTTTCTTAGCTTTTTATCCATACATAGAACATCCCAATCCGATATCTAGAGCTCCAAATATTTCATGAAAACTGAAAGATGGTCTAATTTAGTATTTTTTCAATAAATTATATTTTATGCCAAAATCATTTTTTATTTATTAATTACACCCAAAATTCAGTAAATTGAGCTCAAATATAATCCACAAAATCAACATATAAGGGAAAATAAATATGAAAATATTTTACTTATCACCTAACAGTCCTATTAATGTTTTCACTTGGAGGAAGTAGTTGTGTTGGTTGATTCCTAATCATACAACACACTACCCTAACCCCAAACGACAAAGCAGTCTACTAACCAGTGACACAGACAAAGTTGAACACAAAATTCAAGTGTAAATTCACAAACAGAAGCCTCAATAGTAAAGAGTTAAGTCACAAATTCAAGTAACTAGTAGCTACCACACACTGACAGAGTCCATCAGCATAGAATAATGAGAATAATAGTGGAAAAATTTATATTTCTAGGTCCAAAAGATTGCTAAGGAACCTGAACAAGTAAGGTTCCCAGGCAATGGCGCCGTTTTGATAAAGTTTATCGTTAACTCTACCAAACTATTACTAAGCTAACTATAGTAAAGTAATAACAAGCCAAAGTCATTATTCTCTAAGGAACCTAAATATTGTCATAATTCCTAGCAAACTTACGGACCACAATAAGTAATATTCAGTTGGGGAAAATTATTTGAATTATGTCCACTATGAAACTAATCCTACTTTTCTTTTCTTTGAATAATTTTTTTATTTAAATCATGACAGTAGGATGAGAGTGAAGTGGTGTTGATTTGACACAATAATGAGACAATCCTTCCTAAAAGTTCCACTTGACCTTCCTTATCCAATTATCATCTATGAAGCTTAATGTAGTAGGAATCTAATATTCTGCTCCCATAGTTAATCAACTAGAATAACATATGAAGAACAATTAATAAGGGAGGCTATGCTATTCATTCATGTAGAATTATCGTGCAACAGATCTGACTTCTCTATAGTAACAGCTACCGCTCATTACCTATGAGATCTTTTGAAGTAGTCACACAAACTGATGCAACTAGAATAAGCACACATGATTAAATCTACTTGAATAAAGAGAACACAATTCATCGACTAATTTCATGTAATAGATTGTTGTTTCTATAAAACTCAAATCATGTTCAAGGATTCATCTACACAATACAAAATTCATAGCTTAAAATCAACTTTGTCTCATAGCTGCACAACTCGAACAATCATAAGAAATCAGAATCAGATAAGAACAAAAAATCTCAATGAGCTTCTCCTTCCGATACATGGATTCAGGTTCAGCTTCATTTCTAGGAAGAATTACAGTTATTAGCTACTTATGATGAAAGAATTAGCACCATTGTGTTCTAGATCAACTTCAACCATGGTGGAGAACGGCTTGAATTGAAGAATCAATATGCTATTGGCTTTTTTTAGAGGAAGAGAAGCAAGTTTGAGAAAATCAGAGTCAAAAAAATTAAGGAAACTAAATGAGCCAATCTTTCATTTGCCCCCAATTGATCCTTCTCCACTCATTCCCCGTGATATTCCTAATAGTGCTTATCAGAGTTCAGTACTGAGAGAATTGTAATTGAGCTAGACAACTTCCAGTGTTTTGTAGTTTGGTCCCTTTCCTGTCTAATTGTATATGTTCTAGACTTTATAGTGTAGTCCTTTCTCCCATTTTCATCTCCTTTTAGCTCCAATTTCTACAGAGCTCCCTACAAGACAATGCAATATCATTCTTCCCAAATCAATACTCAAAAGAAACCATAAAATATATCAATTACGCTGCTCTTAACCATTCATTTCATATAGTCAATATTAGTTAAAATTCATCATCATAGATGTATTCCAAGCATGATATTATCAATAAAATCTCCTAAAAGCTATGAAAATATATGGTAAAATTAGGGCTTATCAGTTATTGATTATTTAGTAAACAAATTTCATTACTTATATTTGTCATCTGTGTCTTACAGGAGGAACTTCCAAAAAAATAAGCTGAGGGATCGTTTAGATCGGATGGGAGGAATGATATCCTTACTATTGCTGTAGGAAAACAAGAGCATCCCGGCCGTGTTAGGGTAGTTGAAGGAGGGGTAGGCATAAGGGATTACTTTGTAGCATTCCTAAGCCATTCCTTAAGTGTGGTGACTAGGTAGAAGATGGAGTAGATGTTGGTCATTATAAGGGCGGAAGCAAGGGCGATACAAAAGCATCATTTGATGTACGATTAAAAGCCTGGTTGAGTAAGATAAGGGAGGAGATGATGATCATAGTGAGCACAAGACAATATATCGGTACTCCTGGAAAACTTCGCTTGCACCTAAGAAGAGCACTAAAGGGGGTTATTCAATGTTGGTCAATCATCAGAGGGTCCTAGAAAAGAAATTGCTAAGCCTTGTGACCTTTATGTGGAGGATCCTCTGAGACGATTAATTGCATGGGGGAGCATGCACAACTTGGGATCAACTGTTCACCACCAATAAATAAAAGATGATCAAGTCAAAGTGGCAGTTGAAGAGGTGATTGTTGTAGATGCACCTCTCCCTATCCTCATCGATAGCTTCAAGATTATGTGAGATGTCCTTAATTCTTTCATCTTGTGGCCAAAGAACCTTGTTCCTAAGATTGAGTTGAGGAAACCCTGATAACAGCCCCAACTGCCCTCCCTCAACTCGAGAAGTTTCACAACCTCAATTGAATGTCATGCAACAAGTGATTCTGATGGCATATGATACATCCTTTAAAACAAGAGATTGGCCTACTGATTCTGCTGTTGGCAAGTTAGGGGTGTAATGCTATCTTGAGAGGGATGATTTAATGTCCCTGGTAGCTCCTGGACAATAGCTTACGGTAGCGATTGTCTAACTATTTTTAACGTAAGTATCTTCTTCAATTGGAAGTAAATATTTTACAAATTATGCCTTTAAACTTTGATTTGTGTGCTTGCATAATTGTAGATACATGAATCGTAGGTTGGTTTCCTCTAGCAAAAGTGATAAATTTGGATTCGTATGCCCAATTCAAATCTATGACAAAAGTGACCACTGCTGCTATCAGACATATAAACTTATCGGATAGGCTTAGTGAAACCGCAACTGAGTATTTCTTGGGCCCATATATGCATGGGTAAGAAATAAATATATATTTCATAATATATATAATGCGTTATATTTGCTTAATATTCTTTCTTTTTTTCAGGGATCATTGGCAATTCGTTTTTCTATGCAAGAAGGGTTATACAGTCATCCTCTTGTACTCCCTCCACTACAAAATAGGGAATGAATTGAAGAAGACCATGAACTCGTAAGCTTTCTTGCATTATTACCTTTTCTATGCAAAGTTTATGGAATTTGTGTAAAATAAGTAACCTTTGTGATTTTGATGATAGGGCAATGCAGACATTCCAACATGCTACTTGTGGTAAGCATGTTCGTGAGTTAAAAGACCATATATGGATCATCCCAAAGGTTAGTACATATTGGTTTGTTTTAAGAATGTATTCAATCAGCCATGCTTTTATACTTGTTTTAATGATGTCATGTTCTTTTTCAGAGCCGTAAGCAACCACCGGGGTCTACCTTATATGGTTTGTATGTTTTGAGACAATTTACAATAAAATCACCCTAGGACAGACTGATTTTACTAAAGAGGTAAATGTACATTTCAAAAATTTTGTATTACTTTTATTGTTTTTAAGTTAGCAAGATAGTACTTTGTCTGGCTTTGGTGTTACAGATGTTTGATCTTGTTGATTCCTTTCCTAAAGAAGATATTGATTTCATCCACAAATGTTGTGCTGAATTCATCTATGAGCTTTTACAAATATAGTGAATTTTTAAATCCAATGTTACATTGTTCTCATACGTATTGCTTCTGCTATATGAATTATAAAGTGTTGCATGTTGTAATTGCAATTACATACTGTATGCTGGATTACTGTGTTGCTGTGTGCAATTCTATTTCAATGCAATTACATGATGTGTGCAATTATAAAGTGTTGTGGTTTTCATATCTAACTGGGTTTATGTCTCTGTGTAGGACGATTTCTCGAATATGGGCGATATAGGTCTGATATTGATACAAGCATGGGATTTAAAGGGTTAACCTCTATACTTTTTCTTCCCTTTGTTTTTCTATAAAACTGAGGAATTTTCTATACATACTGAGTAATTTATCTTCCCCCTACTTTTCTTTAAAAGTTTTGGAATTGAAAGTGCGCAAAGTTGAAATTTTGTTGCTATCATTGTTAAATTGTGCGTCATTGTTATATTGGTAGATTTAAATTGTGTTTTAAAATACTTGATGATAATGTGTTGATATTGTTGTTGAGAATGTGGTTAGGAAGAATGATGATAATTGTTGACAAATAAAAATGTTGCTTCTGATTGTGTGTGACAATGTGTTGATTTTTAATGATTTTTGTTGTTGTTGCTTCTGTGAGATGTGGAGTGTAGTAATGCTGCTGTCATTGCTCTGTTTGTGTGTCATAATGTGTTGTTGCTTCTATGGAATTTGGAATGTCATTGAAATGGCTTTCTAGGTAAAGTTAATTTGTAACAGGAATTTTTTTTTAAAAAAAATGGAACTACAATCGGAATTCTATTTGCAAATTTTATTTGTCAATCTGAAAAATATTTTCTAAAAAATGTTTAACATAAGGTTCCCCTAATGATGAATAGGTTAAAGACTCAATTGATCTTAAGTCTTCATCCTTTTCATAATTTGCTTGATGAATATTTGAAGAATTGTCAATTCCTTGAATTGAAACATTAGTAGTTGGTTGTTGAGGTATTAATGGTTCAACAGGTGCTGGCATGTAAATGAAAAATGGTGTTTTTGGTAGTGAAGAACAAGAGTGTCTTGATGACTCTGTTCTAACAGATCTATAGTCTATTAGGATCGGCAGGCACAGTGGAAGAATTTTAAAATTTTCGCCGATCCTAATCAAGGATCTATCAACGACGTTTAAACCGAGTTAGAAAGATTCGTACCATTTTCAATTCAGGGTTTTAGATCTTTAGGAGCCAACACATCAGGTCTGCTCCTTCTACCGGTATACACATGAATGCTCTTCAACACAGACTACGTGCTAGCGCCTCCAATGTCTCCCAGGGTTTCCCTTACGACTCTAAAAGTTCTCATCCGTATATGAGTATATCTACTCTATCAAGTTTACAACCTATGAGAGCTATATTCAAATTTCAAAATTAATCTTTATTCATTTTGAAATTAATTAACAATTAATTATCTTGATGAGCTAATTAAATAAATTCAGTTTAAATTAAATCTTTCCAACAGTTTTAATTTAACCTATTTATTTAATCCAAATAAAGAGCCATTAAATCTAATTTATCTTCATAAATTAAATCTGAGATACTATATCTCTATCATGTTAGCTATTAAATCTAATTTATCTTAATAAAATTAAATTTAAAACTAACACAATATAATAATATCATATAATATATATATACATATATATAAACTATGTATTTCGAAAATACATATATATATATATATAATTTATCCACTCTATATTAAACATTAACTCGTGTTGGGTCATTCTTGTGTGCGACCCTATAAGCCCATATGAAGTTGGCAGTGGGCCAATAACTGTACTAACCCACAAGTCGCAAGGCCTCTAGCAAGACATTACGACTATCCAATTCATATGAGGATCGTTAACACGATGCAACCTGTCATACAACCATGTAACGACC
The DNA here is from genome assembly GCA_963242795.1 of Inga leiocalycina. Taxonomy (NCBI): domain Eukaryota; kingdom Viridiplantae; phylum Streptophyta; class Magnoliopsida; order Fabales; family Fabaceae; genus Inga; species Inga leiocalycina. The sequence goes on from OY725323.1 coordinate 54,742,891, forward strand.
CTTTTGTCACACGATATATTGGTCAACGATGAGGCATGGATAATGCCATCCTCTTATTCCTGACCATTACTTTCTCTATTCCTGAGTAGTCTTACAATAGAAATGGAAACTCCTTTCTATCGTCATATGACCATACATTTCTCAGACTTACTCATTGAGGGGCCCAGTAATATCTCTCTACTAATGTGTGGGACAAATTCCATCTTGATCATTCATATTCCTCTGCATGAAAAATCACTAAGCCCGATCATAGCCTTTATCATCACCCGGTCAAAAGTAACTTTTGACTAGTTCAAAGCTTAGCAACTCTCATGTAGGAATCCATGATGACCTCAGGTCAAGGGGCATTGTGATGTAGTTGTATATGAGAAAAGCTTATGACTTGATCCATGTAGCTTTCTCATAATGGGTCGGTCTAGCACCTTGTACTCTTACAAATGCCTAAGACTTTGATTCGTATCTTCATATCTTATCAAATTCATACTGGTCTTGTTTCATCTCTGCTCTCGTATAAATGATCGACCAAAGACATTTTATGACAATCTTTATGATTTATCCAAGGATACAATTATCATAGTTAACATGCAAATAATATGATAAAAGAATGAAGAAATTTCATTAATTTAATAATATTCAAAGTATAATGATTGGCCCTTAGGGCACAATTTCCAACATCCTCCCACTTGCCCTAAGTACAATCATTAATTTGCCTAATTCCCATTGTCCTAACATGATGCTCATGCTTTGCCTGTGCAAGCGGCTTAGTAAGAAGATTAGCAACATTATCTTCTCCTGCTACTTTGCATATCTGTATATCACCTCTATCATTGATTTCTCTAATAAGATGAAATCGCCTAAGTATATGCTTAGTCCTTTGATGTGACCTAGGCTCCTTGGCCTGTGCAATAGCACCGCTATTGTCACATAACAAATCTATTGGATTTGAGATGGTAGGTACCACCCCTAGTTTAGTAATGAATTTTCTGATCCAAATAACTTCTTTAGCTGCATCCGATGTTGCTATATACTCAGCTTCTGTTGTAGAATCTGCTATAGTATTGTGCTTGGAGCTCTTCCAGTTTACTACTCCACCATTCAGGAGGAATATATATCTAGATTGTGATTTAAGGTCATCTTGGTCAGTTTGAAACTTGCATCTGTATAACCAATTACACAGAGCTCATCATCCAATACACCATAGACCAAAAATAAGTCCTTAGTCCTTCTTAAGTACTTTAGAATATTCTTAACGGCAGTCCAATAACCCTCACTAGGGTCTTGTTGATATCTGCTGGTCATACTGAAGGCAAATGAGACATCTAGTCGAGTATATAACATGACATATATGATGGATCCAATGGCTGAGGAATACGGAATCTTACTCATGCGATCTCGCTAATAAGGTGTATTAGCACACAGATCCTTGCTAAGATGGATGCCATGAGACATGGGCACGTAACCCCTTTTTGAATCCTGCATACTAAACCTATGCAGTATCTTGTCTATGTATGTTCTTTGACTTAGGCCAATTAGTCTTTTGGAACTATCCCTATAGATCCTAATCCCTAAGATATAGGTGGCTTTGCCTAAGTCTTTCATTGAAAAGGAAATGTAATACCCTGAATTTTGAGACTCAAGACTAGAGAATAAGCCTGAGATTAGTGGATTGCTATGCCCCGGTTTATCAAGATCCCAAACTGTGATTAAGGGTTAATGACTCCAAAAGTGGATGTGGTTAGTGATAAATAACCCTTTTGGAGAATATGATGTGATTTGGCACTCGAATATGATTCGTGTGTGTTGTGAGCAGTGCCGAAACCCTGTATTTGAGTTCAATTGTGGATTAACATCCAAATTGACTTAGAATAAAGGGAAGAATTGAATGGGGTATTGTGTTGGAGATTGTGTCATAGTGTGTTTTGATGTCATTGAAATTGGTTTGGAACTTTGGAATGGAAATGTTGCAATGTTAGGTTTTGAAATGTGAATTGTGTTGACATGTTGAGATTATTGTTAAAACATGTCAATGTGATTTGAATTTGATTGATTTTGTGTTTCCAATGGATTCCTTGTGAAAATTTATGTGGGAATGATGTTTGGTATTAAAATGGAACCAATGGAAGAAAAGATGCAAAATCTAAAATTCTGTCCAGTGAAACTCTATTCTGGGCAGGCCGTTTGTGTGAACGTTTTGAATGACCAAATGGTGTCTACAAATTCTGAAAATTTCCAGTCTTATAGTTCACACCTCAAGCTTCAAAATGGACACTAATTTGTGCCATTTCGTTTTGTGAACTAGGAGATATAACTGTCCAAAGTTTGGGATGGAAACTGAACTCTGTTTTGGGGCAGTGATGAGGTTTATGTAATTCTGGAATTGTGTGGTGATTTTTAGTAATGGAAAATATTTTTCCTATGAAGAGGACTTAAATACCTTTCATTTGGCTTTGGAATCACCTCATTTTGATTTTTCTAGAATTAGTTATGATTTTTCAAAGTTTGGGCAGAAAATCTGCCAGAAAATCCGAAAATGGGAATTATGACATCATCAAAATAAAGATGACATCAGCATGGAATTAAAAGCAATTCCTTCATCTTCATCAGCCATTTCCTGACGCCATTTGAGAAACAAAAACGTGAGAGAGAGCTTGGAGAAAATAGGGAGAAGGAAGGACAAAACTCGCGAGGTAGATCGATTTCTTCGGTGAATTCGTACCTAACACGTATGATCCTTCTGCTAAGCTTCTCTTCTACACGGATTAAGGTACTTGAAGCTTAATTTTTCTGTTTAAAAGGGGCTAGGGTTCAGCCAAATTGAGTAAAAGCCAGAGGGAGCTTGAGGTAACTTCCGAAACTTCAATCTTTGATTGTTCTGGCTGTTGTGGGCAATTTAATCGGTGAAATTTCGCCTGATTGCCATTGGTTTTAAAGTTTGGAAATGACATGGCCTAGGGGTTATGCTGCCCAAATTGGGTCTTAATGTTAGTTGTAACCTAATGTAATGGTTAATAAAGTGGTTAGGAGTAGAAAGGAACGCGTTTACTGAGCCGAAACCGAAAAACCCCAATTTTTTCCCAGAGTACATGTATATTTCGGCCAAGGCTGTAAATGGGTCTTAGAGTTGGATTTTCAATTATTTGATGATTCCATTGAGTTCAGGAGCGAAAATTAGGTGGGGTTACAGTTGGGCACTTTTTCGAAAAAGGCCGAAAAAGCATAATTACGAAAACGTCCTTGAAACCCTTAAAGTGAGGCTGCCAAGGGAAAATTTGTAAATTGACATTGAATTTGATAATTCCGAGTCTGGAAATGGATTCCTTGGGCGAAAATATGTCAGAATAGCCCATGTCAAAATTTCAAGAAAAGTACAGCTAGACCGGGTACGGCGGGGCCGGGCCAGGTTCCTGGGGGTATTTTAGTAAATTTTCAATATAGCCTCATATAGCCCCCAGAAACATTATGGAAGTGTCTAAATAGTACATTTGACATTGTAGGATCGAACGTGAAGCCCCGAGTTGCTGGCACGCAAATCGAGGAGAAAAGACTGGAGGTAGGGGACTTGCCTTACTTGCATGTATTTGATATCTTTGCTTGTGTAGTGATGTATGTGATTGCTTTACTTGATTGTGTAGAGCATATTTGAATAAATGAAGCTCTGTTTCTGTTTTACTGTGGCCATAGTTTTGTTACATGAAATATTGAGCATGCAGAAATATCATTATGGGGTATGCATCTAGATAAAGCTAACATGTCATACACCTAGCATCTATCATGCATGCATTATGGTATTTGTTTCCTACTGAGATTCTCTCAAATCTTACTCTCCCCTACCAACAATTTAGACAGGGCAAGTGGCTTGTGGAGGGAGCGGCTAGGACTCCTCCGAGATGAGATTGTGTAATCCCTATTTGAAGAACTGTAATGGGCAATTATACCCTGTGTATCTTTAGCGAAGGTATGTACCCGGGATTGCCGGGATGATTAAGTTGTGCGCTCTGATATTTATATAAATGTGATTTATCTTCGCGTAGTAATTGTATTCGAAATGTGAATATGAGACCAAGTTTATAAATGATTTCAAAAAGTATTCGTGAAAACCCCGTCATATGATGGGTTAGTAAATGTTATTTGATTATTATTGGTCTCTATTTCTTTTTAATCATGTATTTCGGATATAATTACGGAGGGGGTTACACTTTCCTAACCAAGACTTGACACTCTGTAAGGTAGGAATGTCATTCTCAATTAGTAGGATGTCATCTACATAAAGCACAAGAAATACAACTATGCTCCCACTAACCTTCTTTAAACACAAGGTTCATCGATATTTTAAATGAATCCAAACTCTTTGACTACTTCATCAAAATGATGATTCCACCTCCGAGATGCTTGCTTCAATCCATAAATGGTTCTTTGAAGCTTGCAAACTTTACCAAAGTCCTCTGGACACAGAAAACCTTTAGGTTGTGTCATGTACACATCCTCAAGTAGCTTTCCATTAAGGAAGGCTGTTTTGACGTCCATATGTCATATTTAATAGTCATAATATGCTGCAATAGCAAGAAGGATTCTGATTGATTTGACCATTGCGACTAGGGAAAAGGTTTCATCATGGTCTACACCATGAGTTTAAGTGAATCCTTTTGCAACTAGTCGTGCCATGAAGACATTTATATTGCCATCCATGTCAGTTTTCTCCTTGAAGAACCATTTGCACCCGATGATTTTACACCTTCAGGTGGATCGACTAAGGTCTATACCGATTTTCATACATAGATTGCATTTCAGACTTCATGGCATTTAGCCATTTCTAGGAGTCTGGTTCCACTATAGCTTCTTGATAGGTGGTTGGCTCATTTTGCTCAAAGAGCAACACATCACGATCTTCAATAATCAGAAATCCATATCCCTGAGGCTGATGCCATGTCCTATCAGATCTTCGTCTACCTTATGTTACTTGAGGAGGCTCAGCAACTTGTTGTGAGTCTTCTCTAATTTCCATCTGTAGTTCTGTACTATCTTGTGACTCTCGAACTTCTTCGAGATGTGCCGTGCTCCTACTTGTTGTTCTAAAGACAAACTCTATTTCTAGAAACTTACCATTTCGAATAACAAACACCTTGTTTTCAGTGGGATTATAGACATAGTATCCTTTTGTTTCTTTAGGATACCCCATGAAAAAGGCACTTTGAGGATCTAGGCGCTAATTTATCAGACTTGTTGATTAACATATACCTCACATCCCCAGATCTTGAGAAAAGATAAACTTGGTTTCTTTCCAGTCCATATCTTATATGGCGTCTTTTCAATTGCCTTATATGGAACACGATTTAGTGTGAACACAGCTATCTCTAGGGCATGTCCCCAAAAGGACGGTGGAAGATCTATTTGACTCATCATAGGTCAAACCATATCTAATAGTGTTTGATTCCTCCATTCAGATATGTCATTCCATTGTGGTGTTCCTGGAGGAGTCAATTGTGAGATTATCCCACAACTTCTAAGATGGTTAATAAACTCTTGGCTCAAATATTCACCACCTCGATCAAATCAAAGTGCTTTAATTGTTTTATCAAGTTGGTTTTTGTACTTCATTTTGGAATATTTTGAACATTTCAAAAGATTCATATTTATGTTTCATTAGATAGATATAGCCTTATCTACTAAAGTCATCTATAAATGTAATGGAGTGGACATAACCTCCTCTGGCAGCTGTATTTAATGGTCTACATACATCTATATGTATGAGGCCCAATAATTCAATGGCCCTCTCACCATGCCCAGTAAAAGTTGTCTTTGACATCTTTCCTAATAAGCAAGATTTGCATGTATCATATGATTCAAAATCAAATGAGTTAAGAAATCCATCTTGATGGAGTTTAGAAGTGAGTTTCTCATTTATATGTCCTAGACGACAAATGAGCAAGATTTGCAAGATTTGACATATTTCCTAATAAGCAAGATTTGCATGTATCATATGATTCAAAATCAAATGAGTTAAGAAATCCATCTTGATGGAGTTTAGAAGTGCGTTTCTCATTTATATGTCCTAGACGACAATTCCATAGGTAGGTCAGATTAAAATCATTTGATTTTATCCTTTTAGTAGTTACGTTATAGATATTCCCATTATTAGGATGTTCCAAATTTAATATATAATGACCAACATGTAAATCACCATCAACATTGAAAATGTCATTACGATAAATAGGACATTTACCATTCCTAGTAATGGAAGTATAACCTTCCTTATCCAAATAAGAAACCTAAAAATGTTACTACTCAAAGCAGGAACATAATAGCAATTATTCAAAACTAACAAAAGCCTACTGGGCAGAACTAATTCATAAGTGCCTACGGCTAAAGTAGCAACTCTTGCTCTGTTTCCAACTCGTAGGTCCACCTCGCCCTTCTTCAGCTTTCTACTGTCCTTTAGACCCTGCACATTTGTATAAATGTGATAACCACTTGCAGTATCTAATACCCATGTAGATGAAGTATAAAGATGAATGTCTATAACATAAATACCTGAAGTGATAGCCCCGCTATCCTTCTTGTTCTTTTTCATATCTTCAAGGTAGAGTTTGCAATTCCTCTTTTAATGACCGAGTTCATTGCAAAAGTAGCAGACTCCTTCCTTTAGAGGCTTTGCCTTCTTAGGTGCAGGCTTGGTTTCGGGCTTGTTTGACTTTTTGATCTTATCACCTGAGCCATTACCCTTCCATTTGCCCTTCCTTGTCTTTTCATACCCTTTCCTTTTTGAACCATCAAAACAGTACTGGGCTTTTTTTAATGCTTTGCTCAACAATTTTGAGTATCCCATGCAGCTCAGAAATTGATTTCTTCATGTTGTAGTTCATGACAAACTAGTCATAACTCTCTGAGAGTGAGTTTAGGATCAAATTTGTAGCTAACTCCTTGCTCATGGGAAATCCAAGCCTCTCAAGGTGATCAATATAGCCTTACATCTTTAACACATGAATACTAACTAATGCTCCTTCAGCATCTTACAGGAATGTAAGGCCTTTGTGGTCTTATACCTTTCTTGGCTTGCCTGTTGCTGGAACATTTTCCTTGAGATGAACAGTCATCTCATGAGCCTCCATAAGTTCTAGATCTCTTTAGAGCTCTGGAACCATAGTGGCAAGCATCAGGCATCCTACATCCACAGAGTCATCCTTATGCTTTGTGTAAGCAACTCTCTGAGCTCTTGGAGCATTGGCTGCAGACTCCTTAAGAATGGGTTGATCTAGGATATAAGCCTTTCTTTCATGCTTGAGAACAATTCTCAAGTTCCTGAACCAGTCAATAAAGTTTGTCCCATTGAGTTTGTCCTTCTCAAGGACCGAGCGCAACAATAGTATAGCAGTATTACTGTCGACATGATTCTACAATTAAAATATGCAAAGTTAGTTAGTAATCTCCTACTAAATTAACAACCCTCAATATAATAATTAGTGGGCTAAGATCCATATTTGGCTTAAACTTAAGTCCACTTTGGCAAGACGTTTAAATTTAAGTTATTTAGGTAGGTAACCTTTTACCAATTACATCACATGTAACTCTTAGATCTTTATAATGAATATTATGAGCAGAACGATTACTCATGCTTGTCTCATCAAGATAACTCAAGTGCATCCACTTTGGTGGTTCCCACAATTGAACGATCTAGGTTTTGACAAGTATTTATTAATTGACGGTATTATGATTTAAGATTTGATTCAGAGGGCTCAATTAATTAGTTTTGTTTATATGAATGAAATCGTGGTCGTATCTCATACAAATAAATACATATAAACACAAAAGTATTCATGCAATTATCTAATCAAAAGCATAATTTAAATGTGACATAACATGACTTACCTAACCTAAAATCCTCCTAAGCCAATGAGAAAACTTCTCTAAATAAGAAAAGAAATACATTAAGAGGAACCTTATTTAAACATCTGAGGAGAGTTAGATCAGAAGAGAATGTACAATGAGAGTATTTAGAGGAAGGCACATCACGCAGTTTGTATTTAAATATTACAACCCTTTATAAAAATCTAAAGCCATGTTGTTCGTCATACCCAAACAAGTATGAAGAATAAACCACAACAAGTAAGAGTTCATACAATATGAAAAGTAATAAATGTCGTGATTAGGTTATATCATGCTACAAACAGGTAGTCACGGTAGTCCCGCTAGCCAGTTAGCGACCGGGGTCAAGGGGCAGCGCCCATGCGGGGGTTTGAGGTTTCAAAAAAGGCCCAGAACGCATCTGATCCGAATTGTCTTCCCCATAGTTTTGGATCCCTACAACCCGAATAGAGATCTGAACTTAGACCCAGTTCTTCTCCAAGATTTTGGATCCCTAAATTCGATTAGAGACCCTAACATATCCGTACAGTGTGATCTTTAACCAATTCAAAACCAAGAATGACGAGAATTTCAATTTCGGATCCAATCCAAAACAGAAAACATGACACAGCAACAAATCACATAGGTTCGACTTTCTCAAGATTGAAACATATTTCAATATCGCATACAATACGCAATAGATTGCATACAATTCGACTTTCTTAAAACCAAAAACTAAATTAGATACATATTCGATCATCTTCTTATAAACATACATATATATCCCATATATATGACATGTATAAGAACAAAAACTCAATTTAAACGCACAACTGACCTGGCTCTGATGCCACTATTAGGATCGACAGGCACAGCGGAAGAGTTTTAAAATTTTCGCCGATCCTAATGGAGGATCTATCAACGGCGTTTAAACCGAGTTAGAAAGATTCGTACCTTTTTTAATTTAGGGTTTTCGATCTTTAAGAGCCAACACATCATATCTGTTCCTTCTACCGGTATCCACATAAATGCTCTCAACATAGATTACGTGCTAGCGCCTCCAATATCTCCTAGGGTTTCTCTTGTGGCTCTAAAAATTCTCATCCGTGTATGAGTATATCTACTCTATCAAGTTTATAACCTATGAGGGCTATATTCAAATTTTAAAATTATTCTTTATTAATTTTGAAATTAATTAACAATTAATTATCTTGATGAGTTAATTAAATAAATTCAGTTTAAATTAAATCTGTCCAACAGTTTTAATTTAACATATTTATTTAATTCAAATAAAGAGCCATTAGATTTAATTTATTTTCATAAATTAAATCTGAGATACTATATCTCTATCATGTTAGTTATTAAATCTAATTTATCTTAATAAAATTAAATTTAAAACTAATACAATATAATAATATAATATAATATATATACGTATATATAAAATATGTAATTTGAAAATACATATATATATATATATAATATTATTAACGAATTTTATATTATATATATATAAATATAAAATATATATAAATATAAAATTCATCCACCCTAGATTAAATATTATTTCGTGTTAGGCCATTCTTGTGTGTGACCCTGTAGGCCCATATAAAGTTGGTAGTGGACCAATAACTGCACTAACCCACAAGTCGCAAGCGGCATATAGCAAAACATTACGACTACCCAATTCATATAAGAATCGTTAACACGATGCAACCTGTCATACAACCATATCATGTCCCTTTTGTCACACGATATATTGGTCAATGATGAGGCATGGATAATGTCATCCTCTTATTCCTGAGTAGTCTGACAATAGAAATGGAAACTTCTTTCCATCGTAGTATGGCCATAATTTCTCAGACTCACTCATCAAGGGGCCCAGTAATATCTCTCTACTAATGTGAGGGACAAATTCCATCTTGATCATTCATATTCCTCTGCATGAAAAACCACCAAGCCCAATCATAGCTTTTATCATCACCCGGTCAAAAGTGACTTTTGACTAGTTCAAAGCTTAGCAACTCTCATGTATGAATCCATGATGACCTTAGGTCAAAGGGCATTGTGACGTAGTTGTACATGAGAAAAGCTTATGACTTGATCTATGTAGCTTTCTCATAATGGGTCGGTCCAACACCTTGTACTCTTACAAGTGCTTAAGACTTTGATTCGTATCTCCTTATCTTATCAAAGTAATACTGGTCATGTTTCATCTTTGCTCCCGCATAGATGACCGACCAAGGACATTTTAGGACAATCTTTATGATTTATCCAATGATACAATTATCATAGTTAACATGCAAATAATATAATAACAGAATGGAGAAATTTCATTAAATTAATAATGTTCAAAGTACAATGATTAACCCTTAAGGCACAATTTCCAACATAGTCTTCATATACTGAAGGTGTAGTTCTGATAGTTTTAGTGTATGATTTTCTGGGTCTATCAAATGATAACTTGACAGTCCCATTAGATGCCAGTACGATTTTACATATCTATGGCATGGATTTAGGAATAGACTGTGTGGCTCTTTCCATTATTCAGTCATAAGGTGAGTTGACATCTTTCCATATAATTGTTTTGGGAATTGTTAGGTTTGCATTGGCATGGTCAGTTAGAAAGACTATTGTTTGGCTATTGTCAGGAGGAATATGTACCATAGAGGTGGATGAATTTAAGACCTTATAATGTATCCTATATATTAGAGTAACAAGAATAGATCCTGGTTTCATATTCAAACCATGTAGTTTAATTTTAAGTTTGAGGGCTTCCAGAACATATTCATCCTTTAAATCTACCATCCTATCAGGATAGCAGTTAAAGTAAACAGGTCCATTATGAAACCAACCTTTGCAGCTACTAGCAGAGAGTCAACAAAAGTATAATGTCTGGTATCCATGAGGCATACTTGACCAAATACATTTAATCCTTTACAAATAAGAGGTTTAAGGGCAACTTGAACACATCCGATGTGTAAAAAGTTATAATCCTTTTTATGTTTTTCAATTATTTACGAGAGAGAAGGAAAAAATCTTCCTTTTCTGGTTAGACAAAAATTGATTCTTTAACTGTTTTGATTATATAATAAGATTTGGAGAACCATTTTTTGTCATGAGCTTTGATAAAGCGTGATTGGAGATAAAGTTCAATCATCAATATTTTGATTTATATTTTGAAAAGAAATTTCTTCTTTGAAAATTCATTTGATTGATGAATTTGATTCATCATCATTTAGCGTAGAGTTCGATGGAGTAAAAGAAGAACTACTACTACCGCGTTTGAAAGAAAATGAACGGAAAAGAGAAGACATAATTTAAATTGCAAAATTTAAATTGACAGAATTTAAGTAGCAGAATGGAAAGTAGCTAAATAAAAGGTACAAAAATTAAGAATACACAATGGAAAATAGATGAAGAAGATCAGAATTTAATTCTCTCTTTTTTTAGTATTATTACCTTCTGGATCCATAATAGTATAATAATTAAAAACATATCAATTTTTATAGATTAAAACATCTTGTTAAGAAGTTATTAAGATTTTTTAGATCTAACTTTAGCCAACACATATTCAGTATGTAAAATCTTTATTTATCATATACTACTGCGTGGGGCACAACGGTTGCCTCAACACACGAGATTTATGGGCACCTCAACCCACATATGGACTCATGTATAATAAACAAGAAGTATATATTAAATGACGTAGTCAGTGCGTGCTATCAAGTATAGATCTTTAAATCATACTAATCCATTAACAAAAGTTTTAATGCCATAAAAGAATATCCAAATCTAATTATTGTATCCCTACTTTTTCTTACTTTTTAGACAGATTATATCACGTTTTAATCTAAAACCGATCTAAAAAATCATTTTTCCACCGAACACAGGATACTAAACAAATATATATTGGCTGTCAATGTTTCGTTTCCCAAACAACCACCCCACAAAATGTCATTCCCATCTCCGCACTCTGCTTCAATCTTCCAATGTCCGTCGTCCTTTTTCACATTTCGTGGCGTCGTGGTAAATGACACAATAATTAATTTGACTTTCTGTCTTCTCTCCTTTTATTTTTACTACATAAACTTACTCATCTCAACTGCACGGAAAGCAGCAAAAACGTTGAGATTGAATTTCTTTAATTTCCACATAGATAGATATAATTTGAATATATACGAATTATTTTAAAAATAAATAAGTGAAAACAATAGTGATAAAATATTAAAAAGTAAAGCTTATCAAAAACAAATTATTGAAAAGTAATAGTTGTGTTGAACATGAGTGATATATAAAAGAATATGATACCTCTCAAATATGGTCATCAACCAGAAAAAAAAGAATAAGAAAAAATACCTTATTTGTGTCCAACAATTTTTGCAAAATTGTAAAAATAAGTGTTGAATTATATTCTTTCACTACAAAAATAAATTTAGGTGAGTTGATCGAATCATGAGACTTACTGAATTATTCAAGACATGCTTCAAAACTAAAAAATACTTAGTTATAAAGGAAAATATATTTTTGATGAGTTATAAAGATAAAATAAAATAAAATAGTAAAAATTGAGCTTTACATATATGATTGAATGCAAGTTTTGATCATTTGTAATTAAATGAAGAGTTATCAAAGCTAAATATAAGCCTATCTCTAAATGACAACAAAACAATACGAATGGACTATTAAGCTATATATTGTGGAGTGTGAGTTAAATGAAAAAATTAAGTTAGAAAATTTAAAAAATTTAGTTCCAATTTTTTTTTGATTTGATGAATTAAAAATTATTTCCTATCCTTTACCTTCTGAAAAATTCAAAACAGAAAAAAAAAACAATTTGCATAATAAATAAGTGAGTGGGACGAAAGAGGACAAAACACGTGGCCGACATGCATACAAGGGTGGGCCGGCAAGAGAAGAAGAATATCCCAAGATTTAGTGGGGGGAAGCATGATGACGAATGCTCACCAGATCTTTCCCTATGCTCACCCGTGGGCCCCACCTTCCTTCTCCTTTCTCTATTGCATTGCATGCTTTTTCTCATCCCACCATCATTCCCTTCCACTTCTCAAGCTACCCGGGTTCTTTCATCTCTCATTTTCTATGATCCCATTTAAAAAATAAAATAAGATATAAAACTACCAAATGAGTTGAGATTTAGTTTAATTATTTCTTGTCAATCAATTTTTATTTTACCCTTAAATATATTTTTTCCTAGATTTCAATATATATTTGTGGCTTACTTTTAGTAATACTCGAGATTATTATATGGATGACATTAAATGACAATAGTTATAATTTAAAATAGTGTGAAAAAATGGAAGATGAAACAAAAAAAATGACAACTAACACTATTTTTATTTCTTCTTAATTTGCATGATTTTTCTTACTAAGGATAAATAAAAAGAGATAAAGAAAGTATTGTAACTTGTCTACAAGTGGTAAGAAGCAATGATAATGAAAAATGAAATGGTATGATTTCGTGTAAATACCAAATGAAATGTCATTTGTCTGTTCAATCATGAAGCGACACAGTTGGAATGTATTTTGATTGTTGTTTAATTTTTTTTTGGCAATTTGATTGTTTTTTGTTAAATTTATCCTTTATTATTACATCCAAAAATGAGGAATAACTAAATTGTAGGGTCTAAATTCAAGCAAAATTTCAGATTTGTTATATACTATTTGTAATTATTAGCATGCAGCTCACAGAAATCAATTGATTCTATGAGCCGAAACACCGACTAAATTGTAAATGGATGGCTGAGGGGAATTAATTTAATTATTTTATATATATATATAATCACTAATCACTCCCAACACGAATAATTTGGATCCCACTAATCCCATATTTTTAATATATGACCCTTTCTTTCTCTGTCATATTTGAATATATCAATGTGCGAAGAAAGAGGATTTAATTTTATTATTTTTCTCTACCTTTTCCTTCTGCTTCTCTACCTTTGTGTTTTTGCTTTCCATTTTCTTTCTTCTTTCTTTTATTCCAGTTCTGTTGTGTTCCGTTTCCTTTTCAAGCTGCTTAATCAATTGTCATCCATCATCATGCCTTGCTTTTGATGCATTACTATGTTGACTAATCCGAAGGAACCACTCTCTCTCTCGCTCTCTCGCTCTCTTTCTCTTTCCCTTGTTTTCCTGCTCCCCAAACACTCTCACTTGGTCTCTCTCTGGCTGCTTCTAACTGACACAAATTAAGCCCATTATTCGTCTTTCTCAAGGTTACTTGAATGAAACTAATAAACCACTCATTCTTACTCTTCTTCTCTGCTTCTTGTACGTAGAGGTTTAATTTATATGCTCCATTCTCAAGTTTGGCCTTCGTATCCACACCTCGCTGCTTCTCCTTCCTTGATCAACCTCGATCTTCAGTTTGAACAGTTTTCTACGAAAATTATGCAGCGTTTTCCTATCCGCTCTGAATGCTTCATCTGACCAAGATTCAATTCAGCCATCCTGATCAGTTTCATGTATTGGGTATGTTCTCTATTCCTGCTTCTGTGTTCCCTCTTGTTTGTCTTTTCAATTCTTCAGACGACACCCCCCGGGGCGCGTCCCCCCAATTCAATTAGTCTCTTAGGTGTTTGATGAAATGCCTGATTCTGTGGTGAGTAATTTGATTGAAGCATTCTCATTGACTTGTTGAACAATTAAAAGCTTAAGATATATTTTAAAGATGGAGAGCACTTTTACGGTTTCACCAGATGCATCTTTTTTTTTTCCCCTGAAAAAAGAAAATTGTGTGGAGAATAACTCAGTGTAGTTCTACTTTAAAAACTCCAAAAGGATACAGACAAAAAGGAAATGATAAATCTTCCTTGTGGGATGGGCAGAAGTTGAACTGTAATGAATAACTTTATCAGTTTCAGAGGTCAATTGCCACGGCCACATAATTGGCCAAGCACCTTGCTGGATGCCAATTAGTAATCAGAATATGGATGTCAACGGTTCTGTGTAGAGAAAAGCTACTCTGACAGTAGCCGTGGTCATTTTCTGAAGTTTTATGATGTTCATGGAATTGGAATATGTTGGAGTTAATTCTAAGAAATAGGATGCTTGTGAGGATTTTGTTCCTTGAAGCATGAATGCTTCAAAAAAGGAGTCATGTTATATTTAGCACTCATATTTAGCAAAGCACTTCAAATTGTACTAAAATGTTTTATTCTGCCACTTCGTTGTGTCATTGTATTTGTATCATATCGTATCTCCTTCAGTGCATTAGTGCATTTCTTCTGTCTGATTCAAAGCAATGGCCCATGCCATTTGTTTTATACCAGTTGAGTTAGCTAAGAAATCATCGAATTCTCAGATTCTTCATATTCTTGTTCCTGTCAGGAACTGGAGCATGAGATAGAATAATCTGTAGTCTGATGTAAGACATTCAATTCAGTCAACTTCACTATTATGCTTTGAAGTTTATGTCAAATAACTTAAAAATATACCAACAGACATTTGCATTACATCTTTCCAAGGTGCTAAGCAGTTGCTATTCTCTAAACTATTTTGTCATCCTCTTTCTCAGAGCATGATAGCATATACTGGAGTGGTGTATTATATTTTTTTACATGATAGCATGATAGAAAGAGATGAATCACTTTCTTCTACCTGCTGAAGAGCTCTCAAGAGTTCTGTGCAGCGAAATGAGAATAACTAGGGCTTCATTCAATGAAACTTGATGTAAGGCTCCCCTGCAAACTGTTATTAACTTTCCTTATACATGATTTAGAATGATGGGCGCCCGGGGGGGGGGGGGGGGGGCGGACAATTCTCTTCTCTTTCCTCCATCGTTTTTTTATTCCTTTTCTTCGTTATCTTTTTCATTTCTTTTCCCTTTTTTGTAGATTTCTCTTATCTAGATTTTTTAGTAGAATTGGCAGTTGGCACATGTTAATCTGTCTTCTGCTGCTACTCAAAGTAGTTAGTCATTGCTGAAAAGGCATGAGCTGATTGGATCCTGTGCATAGACCCTAGTGTATTTTGATTGGTCCCATTGCACAAGTTAGTTCAAGAAGTTAGTTTTTACGCTTAACACTTCACCTGCTAAAATGTTCTGTAAACGCCATTTACGATTTCTCGCTCTTTCCAAAAATAATGGTTTTCCATTTAAGTTTCATCATTTCCTTGCGAAAGCTTTTTCAGCCTTTATACTTTAGATATTTCATGCCTATGCAACTGCAGTTGTCTCTCTTACAAGGTACAAGCCATCTCTTTTCAGTCAGACCTTTGAAGTAGGGACATAGTTACTATTGGGTATATAGACCAAAACAATCAACAATGAAGTTTATGAAACTTGGAACAAGGCATGATACTTTCTACTCAGAACAAGCCACTAGGTACTAATAATAATACTTTTCTAAGATGCTGCTCACAATCTTTTTCTAACCCTGATATGCTAAAAACGATGAATTCTAATTATGCAGGACTCTAGTTTCAGATATACCTACAGATCTTGTGATACAAGTCAATAATATCACTTTTCTACTGCACAAGGTACACATGAAAGAGGGAGAGAAAGATGGAGATACCAAAATTTAATCTTTGTTCACATTTGACTCTACTTTTGTTTGCTGCAGTTTCCACTTCTTCCAAAATGTGGCCTCCTGCAGAGGCTTTGCTCCGATTCTAGTGATTGTGAGTCTGTTTCTCTAGAGCTTCACGATATTCCTGGAGGAGAAGAAGCTTTTGAACTCTGCGCTAAGTTTTGCTATGGAATTACAATAAACATAAGTGCTCACAACATCGTCCCTGCACTCTGTGCTGCCAAGTTCCTCCGAATGACTGACTCCATTGAGAAGGGAAACTTTGTCGGTAAACTTGAGGCTTTCCTGAATTCCTGCGTACTCGAAGGTTGGAAGGACTCCATTGCGACACTGCAGACCACTGCTAGGTTACAAGACTGGTCTGAGAATCTTGGTATAGTCAGAAAGTGCATTGATTCGATTATGGAGAAAGTTCTCACTCCCCCACAACAGGTCAAGAATTTGGTCCTTTCTACTTCCTCAAATTTCTTAAATTTCCATAAAACACGGTTAGATAAAAACACTCTATAAAAGATAGATAAACCTAACCAAATAATAAATATACAATTATGCCATATGTGAGTCATATACTGGAAACTGCTCATAAAATACTTTTATGTCTTTTCACGAATGACTTGATCTATTGAATGCCCGGGCAAGTTTTCTCAAAATATTAGAACAGGCTCTGTGCATTTACACGGAATTTGAGATGATTGTGATTAGTGCATTCTGACAACTTTTATAGATATTGATTTTTAATTGTTACGGATTTGCTGAATAAATGAAGATCTTCATGTGCAGGTCAAATGGTCCTACACTTACACTAGGCCAGGGCACAATAAAAAACAGAACCCTGCTGTCCCAAAGGATTGGTGGACAGAGGATGTTTCTGATCTTGAGATAGACCTTTTTCGATGTATAATCATGGCTATCAGATCGGCATATGTGCTACCACCACAGCTTATAGGTGAAGCCTTGCATGTCTACGCCTGTAGGTGGCTCCCAGGACTCACAAAGCTCAGGAGTTCAACAAGTTCAGCTTCCCAAACAGAAGAATCCAAGGAGAAAAGTAGAAGGATTCTTGAAACAATTGTAAGCATGATTCCAGCAGATAGAGGGTCAGTTTCAGTTGGCTTCTTGTTAAGACTTCTCAGAGTTGCAAATTTTCTTGGGGTCTCCCCAATGACGAAAACTGAACTAATAAAGCGAGCCAGCCTACAATTTGAGGAGGCAACAGTGAGTGATCTGCTTTACCCTTCAACATCATTTTCTGACCACTCTTATGATATAGACACGGTTCTAGCAGTGTTGGAAAGTTACTTGAAGCTTTGGAAAAGAATGGCTTCTGGTGCGGTAGAGAGCAGCAACTTTTTAAGATCAATTAGAAATGTCAGCAAGCTCATCGATTCATATCTTCAAGTAATTGCAAGGGATGATAATATGACCGTGTCGAAGTTTGTTTCTCTTGCCGAATCTGTACCTGATGTTGCCCGAGTAGAACATGATGACCTGTACAAGGCCATTAACATCTATCTTAAGGTGAAGATTTTGGAACCTTCTATGTCGAATTCTTATATTCTAGAAAATACCTTTCTAAAATACCCATGAAAAACTGCATTCTTTTCATTTTTAAATCCCTTTCTTAAAAACCATTATTTTGAAAATTTCTGTAACAAAGGAATAGGTTAGCAGCATCTTGTTAAAAAAACGTCAGTTTCATACATAAGGCTCCCATCAGATGAGATCTAAGAAATAAGTTAGCAGCAACTAGTTAAATCTTTCAAAAATTGCTTTTAGCTTTCTGGCAAAAAAAAAAAAAAAAAAAAGAATTGCTTTTAGCAGATATTTAATTTGATACATTATTTGTATTTTTTTATCATTTGATGGAGGTTTTTCCTATCTAAAAAATTTTCTTTTCTGTTTCTTCCCCAGAAATTTGGGGGGGGGGGGATTTTCCTGCCATCATTTGTTTTGATCAAGAGTAGAAGCTCTTATCTTCTTTCAAACACCCACCAAATTCTAATCCATAAATAGAACTACTTCAATATACTTAATGAACTGTATATAATCAGTTTCATGTTGAGTTTTAATGAGACAATATGATACATTTATAAAAAAGTTTCATTACATCGTACTATTTTAATGGCATTGGCAGGAGCATCCTGACCTGACCAAGGCTGACAAGAAGCGGCTGTGTCGTATTCTAGACTGCCAGAAACTGTCCCCGGATGTCCGAGCTCATGCAGTGAAAAATGAGCTTCTTCCTTTAAGAACAGTCGTGCAACTTCTCTACTTTGAACAAGAAAAAGACTCCTCCATGTCAACCACTAGCCACCATAAACTGCCAAAACCTCATGAGCTTCTTCTTGGAGCCAAAATGAGAACAAAAACCAGAGACAGCAACGGGAGGCAATATTCTATAGGCCCAGACAAAGAACTTAAGAGAGAAGAAGACACAAGAAGCGTCTCTCTTTCTTTAACCAGAGAAAAAGATCAACCCAAAATTAAGAGAACAGACAGTAAGTTGCCAGTGGAACTAGAGAGGAAGATGGTTATAAGAGGAGAGGTTGAAGAAATGGAGTCAGAGAAGGGAAGGGAAATGAAACAAGAAAGTATATCAGGTGGTAGCAGGTTGAACATGGATCCTAAGAAAAGTATGAGAAGGGCAAGAAGTAAATCAGAAATTGGCCGTGAAAAAGGAAGATAGAGAGAAATATATATCATCATAGACACATTTATTTAATTACTTTTATATGTGAACTTAGTAATTTCAATTCTTATTATTTTCTTTTTCCAGTGACATAAATGCTGTACTGCGAGTACAAGCAGATAAATCTTTGCACTTTACTCTTTTATGAGTTGTGGTTATTAGGAAATATTTGAGGAATTTCTGTTGTATTTATATATTGAAGAGGTCGATGCTACATTTGGAATTGGAATATTCTGGGATTCGAACATTTTCCATCACATTTCAATTGTAATATATCATTATATCCCGATCGGTAAACTGAGATATGATTTAGCGTTTGCTTGATTTTGTTTTTAATTTATATGTTCTTAGAGTAGTTTTATGAAGTTATTTTTCAGAACAAGTGTTGGAAGGAAAAACAAGTTTTGAAGATCGTTATGGAACTTTAAGTGAACTCTTCAATGTGGACACCACATGGATCTTTTACATTATCTTGCTGGGCTTGTTGCTTGACCGAACGTACCTTAAAGCTTCTTCCGCGCTTGCACTGCACAAATTTTGTGAACTTTCATGCTTTGCCTAGTGATCAGCTCAAGCTTCTATATGTTGTGAAAGCATACATATGGGCCTAAATATGCATGTCTAAGACCAGTTGATGTGGTAAGAGAATATCCCAAGGTGTTTTGACAAACCCCTCAATAATTCGACATTTATACCATAATGACGTTGCGTAGTTCAGGATCAAAATGACTACTTTGTCCCTACTAACAATACTGTGTTCACTGTTCATGATCAAATGACTATTTGACCCCTATTTGTCTCACCATCTCGACTAGGTCTTACTTGGCCAGATGGTACTTGTGTTTTTCCCCCAACACAGTGATGTTTTGTAACAAGCTTGTATCATTACCTAAGCTGGGTCCTACTAGACCTGATGATACTTGTGCTTTTCCCACAGGGTGGTCCGTGTGCTTTTCCCACACCACAACTAGGTATTGTAACATGTATTTCACATCACAAAATATGGCAATACAATGCATATAAATAATCACATAGTATATGAAAGATAGAGTTACTACCTGAAATCCATTCCAATGCCTAGTTATCCGGTATACAATTTCCTGTCCGGCTCAGGCAAATGCCACGTCCTAAAATTCCAAATGCATAGTAAATGAGTTATTCACTACTACAAAATATTGCTTTTACGACCCTAAAGGACGTCTCTTTTTAAAAATGGGACGTAAAAAATAAAGGCGATGGCATTTTTGTAATTCTGAGTGAGATTTGAATAATTTTAGACGTCCCCAATTCAAAAAGGGACGTCTAAAGTCACTTTAGACGTCCCCAATTTAATTGGGGACGTCTAAAATTAATTTTTTTTTAAATCAGAAACGCCTATTGGTCACTTTAGACGTCCCCAATTTAATTGGGGACGTCTAAAGTAAATTTTTTTTTTTTTAATCAGGGACGCCTTCTAACGTCCTTAATATATATTAGGGACGCCTCTTAAATATCAGGGACGCCACTTTTGGCGTCCCTAATGTTATCAGGGACGCCTAAAGTGGCGTCCCTCATATAATATCAGGGACGCCTAAAGGCGTCCCTAATTATTAAAAAAAAAAATTAACTTTAGACGTCCCCAATTAAATTGGGGACGTCTAAAGTGTGACTTTAGACGTCCCATTTTGAATTTGGGACGTCTAAAGTAAAACAAATATAAAAAAAATTAACTAAACAACTTTAGACGTCCCTAAATTAAATTGGGGACGTTAAAAACAATTCAAATCTGTACTGACAGTCTTTATTTGTCATTTTTATAGATCCACACTCTTCTTTCTCATCAACGCAACCACTATCACCACACATTTAACTTTTACTTCTTCATTTTTATATGCTGTTGTTTCTTATTTTCTCTCTCTTTATTTTCACCAGATCTGTAATGTTTACCACCACGCATTTAACTCTTGCTTCTTCTTCTTTATATACTATTTTTAAACTTGCTTCTTCTTTGCTCTCTCTCTTTTTCACCAGATCTATTATGTTTCTTACTATTTTATCTTCTTTCTCTTTTTTTTCTTTGGATTTCCCTTCTATTTTATCTTCTAACTCGTGTTGTTATGGTTTGTAGATCGAGACTCCAAAACATGCTTCATGGCCACGTTCCCACTGAGAAAATGAGGTACATCTCTCTCTGTTGCTCTTCTCTATTCATTATTACGAGAAAATGAATTTTAATAATAGAAGGAGATAAGTTTTTCGCAACTGATTCATCTTATTGTTATCATCTTCTATTTATGAGATTTCAGCTCTAGAGTTATTATTGTGTAGATTTTGGATTTGGAGTTCAGATACTATATCTGTAATTTTATTGACGATGATATGTAATTTCTGATTTTAAATACTGTTTAGTCCATATCTGTAATATAAATGATTTTTTTTTTTAAAAAAACACTTTAGACGTCCCCACTTTAAAGTGGGGACGTCTAAAGTCCAGATTTTAGACGTCCTTTTTTATCTACGGACGTTATTGCCATTTTTTACTACGTCGCTCACATAGACGTCCCCTTGTTTTCAGACGTTAAAAGGCATAAAAAATGGACGTTAAAAATGTTTTTTTGTAGTAGTGATTACTCATTCATGTCTTATTCCTAAGCTCATATTGTTGGTTATCTTGACTCAAAATAGCGAAATGACCAAAATGCCCTTGGGAACCTGGTATAATTGTACTTTACCAAAAATTATGACCCGGGCTATTCTTAAACAATTTCGTGAAAGTTTGCCAAAATCATACTTCATTTCCCATAATACCCTTGGCAGCCATAAAGTTAGGGTTTTAGGGGCAAAATTGTCATTTCACACCTTAAAGCCTTCATACTTCATCTTGCACATGTTCCTTACACAAATTTTCATTCTAAATACAATAGAATCATCAAATCTGTCAAGTTTTAGCTCAAACACCTAGAAATACCCCATGGCCAATTTCATGAAAATTTAGGAAAAATGGAATTTCTTGATTTCAATCAACAAAACAACTACTTTTCACCTTAAATCACTTATAAACTCTTTAATTACACTTCCCACATGATTAATCAAAATTTGGCAAGCACCTCCCCTTAGGGTTCATGCATCCCAAATCATAAAATCAAAGGACCCAAGCCAAATATTCATTCAAACCACCAATAACAACCTTATTTCAACAAGAGATGACAAGTATTCAAGCTTACCTTGTGTCTTCTTGCTTCTTCCTCCAAAACTGTCTAGACCTCTCCTCTTTTCCTTTGATTTTTGTCTTCCTTTGCATGATTTCAAGAAGGATAAAAAGATTACAAGAGGTTTCTAAGAGATTAGAGACAAGAACAAGTGAATTTTGCTTATAAACTTACCTAGTTTGCTTCTTATTCTCTTGTCTCTTCTCTTTGTGCTTGAGCTCTTCAAACTTGTGCTCTCTCTCTTTTCTCTCTATTTGGATGAAATTTGGAAGGCATCAAATGGCTTCTTCAAGAAGTTTATTCCATCTCCTTAAAATAATATTATTTTATTATAATTTTTGCACATATCATCAAATAAAATAATATTTTAATATTTCTTTTTCCACTTGGCCAATAATGCTTCCACATGGCATTATTTATGTTCAAAAATTCATTTGATCTCATGTGTTTCCACTTGGTTCCATAAGCTTCCACTTGTCATCCTTGGTGTCAAAATCTCATTTCCTCTTCCTCTTTTCTCTCTTTACTGAAATTGGCCATCAATTTAAGGAAAAATCAAGAGCCTTCTGGATTATTCAACAAATGATCATCTTGCCCTTTCATTTTTCCAATTTTTGAATTAAATGTTGTCTTGCTTCTTTCCTTTTGTTTAGGCCGAAATTTTACACAAAAAATTGGGCAAAAATTGTGCTCCTTCCTTCTTCACTTTTTACTACAATATTAGGCCTTAAAGGGTACACAATTGCACTGTTGTGTCCAAACTTTACCAAGTTGTATGTAACCACTAATTGTAATGTTTTGCTATTGTAAGTGTGTCAAAATTCATCATTTTATTCCATTTAATGTCACTATTATACAAGGAACTTTGGTGCATAAAATGTGAAATGTTGCATGTTTCCTAAAGAGATATCCAGATTGCCTTCAGAGTCAGAAGTAGAATTCTCTTTTGAGTTGGTGACTGGCACAACTCCTATCTTAAAGGCTCCATATATAATGTCTCCAGTAAAGTTGGTTGAACAAAAGAAGCAGATTAAAAAATTTCTTGAAAAGGGATTCATTCTACCTAGTATATCGCTATGGGATCTCTAGTGTTTTTGTAAAGTAGAATGATGGTAGCCTGAGGTTATATATTGAATACCACCAACTAAATAAGGTGGACATTAAGAACAAGTACCCATTGTTCAAAATTGATGACTTGTTTGATTAGTTGACTAGGTTGTCGGTGTTCTCCAAGATTGATCTACGATCAGGGTACTAGTAGTTGAGAGTTGTGTAGAGGGTGTAACCCCTTCCGTAATTATATCTGAAATACAAAATTAAAATGAAATAGAGACCAATAATAAGCAAAAATCATTTAAAATCCTATACTTTTCAAAATAGGATTTTCACATATATCGTTCAAAATCCATTTCACGTGGTCTTGTAATCACGTTTTGAATACAATTATTATGCGAAGGTAAATCACATTCATATAAATAGCAGAGTGCACAACATAATTCCCAGTAATCCCGGGTTTCATACCTTCGCCAATGGGTTCAGAGGGCACGTTAGCCCATATCATTACTCAAATGGGAATTACACAAATCCATTCAAATACCTAATCAGATACTTATCCACAACATGTTCATTCCGAATATACATTCCAACCTATCCAAGCATATATATATATATATCTAAACATATATAGTTATCCCAAAAACAATGATAACCAACTACCAAATTAAATGCCCTAAGGAGTCTTCACCACTCTTGGTTGCTTGCTCCTTCCTCAAACCTCTTGCCTTGTCTAAAATATTGGTAGGGAGGGTGAGATTCTAGAGAATCTCAGTAGGAAACAAATACCAGTATGTATGCAAGATAAGTATTTAATGCATGACATGCTTGCATCATAATAACACATGCTCACATAATGACATATCTGCGTGCTCAATATTTCAACAACATACTTATGGCCATAGAATAAATAGAAATAGAGCTACAATTATTCATATATGTTTCACATAATCAAGCAAAGTAATACATGCATCAATACACCAACACAAATATCAAATACATGCAGAGGAGGTAAGTTCTCTACCCTTATTCTTTCCATGCATGCTCCAGCACCGGCTACTCACGATCAAAGCGAATATCCAACCCTATGAAAAAAATCAAGGACATAGGGTCAATCTTGATTCCAAATCCTTACTTCCATATCATTTAAAGTTGATTACCATTCACAACCTTTAGGTGACTATAATAAGCTCAACGAAAGCCTAAAGGATTGGGACATACTAGGTTGGAAATCACCTTTCAAAATCACAAATTATTGAAAATGGGGATTGGCTGCAGCCAAGAATCCTCTGGCTGTAGCCAAAATGTGCACAGAAGGTTTTTGGCTGCAGCCAAGAATTTCTGGCTGCGGCCAAAATGCACACAGAAACATTTGCCCTGCAACCAAGATTTTCTGCTGCAACCAAGGCAACTTCAAAAATTCATAATTAATTCCAGAAAAATAAAAATGAGGTGATCCAAAAGCCAAATATAAGATATTTAAGTCCTCATCATAGGAAAAATATAAATCAAGGCTGCCCATAACCAAAGAAATACAGAATTACACAAATATCCACACTGCTCCAGAATTAAGTCCAGTTTCATCATCAAACTTTGGACAACCATAACTCCCAGCTCATAAAATGAAAAGACACAAATTATGTGTCTATTTTGAAGCTTGGGATGTGAAATTTAAGACTAGAAAGTTTCATAATTTTTACACACCATTTGTCTAGTAAAAATGTCCACACAAGCAGACTGTCCAAAACAGAGTTTCAAAAGACAAAATTCCAGATTTCGCACACTAGCTTCCAATGGTCCAATTTTCATACCAAACATCATTCCCACACAAATTTTCACAAGGAATCTATTGGAAACACCAAATCAATCAAATTCACATCACATTGACCTGTTTTCACAATGAATTATAGCATTTCACACAATATCACATTTCAACTCAACATTACACAACTTTCCATCTCAAGTTCACAAATCAATTCCAATGACTACAAAACACAACATGACGTCAATTGCACCACATTACATCATTGAATTCTTCCAATTCAAAATCACATGAAAATCAGGGCAAAGTTCAAAATTCACAAAACCTAACCAATGACCACAAAACTTAAGTCAAATTAAAGTACTTCAAATACTCACCTCTTCCTCTTCCCAAAGCTAGTTCCTTGATTCCTCTAACTTCAAGATTCCCCAAGCTCTCAAAACACCTTCTTTCACAAATATAAAACCATAGGGATGAAGCTCGCATCACTATGAACAACATTAGAGAAGGGTGTTTAAGCATTAGAGCATATCACACAAGCCAAAACTCTTAAGCATTAGAGCATATCACACAAGCCAAAACTCACCTTTTTCATTTCTCTTTTCTCCCCCAAGCATGGCGAAAATGGAGAATGAAGGAGAGAGATGAGAGGATGATGAAGATCAGCATTTTGGCCCTTCAATAACCATTTGGCTGACTTTAGAGGAAGGGAGGAGAGAGGGAATGGTTTGAAACTTTGACCCAAGATCCAATGGTCCAAAACTTACCAAGTGTCATGATCTTATTCCATCTTCAATGAACTCACAAACATAGGATTCCACCCTTTTTAATCTCTAAAAATCAATCAGAACTATTGATCTTTGAGTTACCAATGAGCTTCCTCTTTAATAACTGATCAATCAGTCTATAACTTTACCATTTCACCCCTAATTACGGTAATTCTCACTGAATCACCACAAACACAACATATCATTCCATTTCACCATGTTATGTGCCGTCCCTCTATTTTAAGTCAATTTAGATGTTAATCCATAATTGAGCTTAAATACAGGGTTTTGGCACTGCTCACAACATATTCAAATCTCAAATCACATAATAATCTCCAAAAGGGTTATTTATCACTAATCACATCTACTTCGGAGTCATTAAACCATTAATCGACATTAAGGATCATGCTAAACCGGGTTTAGCAATCCATGTAACCCCCTTCAAGTTCAAGGCCGAGATTAGTTCCTAAAAACGTAATTAAGTTTGAATTAGAGACCATCTATGATTTGGGACTTAAACAAAATAAAATTTCCTAAAATTAGGGTTTTCAAAAACTTTTACAACACATGTTTCACAATGGTCTCATAATCACATTTCAAATATAAATGGCCTGTATAAGTTGATTTCATTTATACATATCAGAGTACAACATAAATCCCTGACACACTCGAGTTCTATTAATTAATAAAGGGTTTTATCAAGGCATAATTGCCTAAAAAGTTTCCCATAATAAGCGGATTACACAATTACTATCCAACATATACATGTAGTTCTCAACAAAATATGTCCAATTAATTTACAGAATGATAATCAATTTCCAAAATAAAACTCTTAGGCAGGAACTCTATCCACTCTTCGCCGCCCGCTTTCCTTTGGATCCTACAGCCCTGTCTAAAATTGGTGTTTTTAGGAGCGTGAGATTCTAAAGAATCCCTGTAGTAACAAATCACTCATAGTATACACAACAATAAGGCATGAAAGCAAATAATCATACACACATAGCAATTACAATAGCAGTTACAGCGGCAAGGGCAGGTATGACTCATGTCACCCTTACGTTTGCTCATGTTGTATTGCATCATAACAATCCACACAATATATTTCACCACAGCTGGGATTCATATAAAGCATTTCATACGCAAGCCATACAGACAAGATTCAATACACACAGCCCATGGCTGGATTCACAATATGCCGCCCCACGGGTCAGATTTATAAAGATCCATGTCGATTACAATGGCACTACAATGGACAACCTAGAGATGACCAGCGTCAATCCCTAAACGGCTCACGCTGCATTGCTCACGCTGTAATGGACCATGGCACATACAATTCACAAAACTCAATGACAAGACATGCATACCAAAACATCATACACGACATGAGAGGAAAGTCACTACCTTGATCCTTCTATACATGTCCTAGTGTCAGTCTCTCTCGAGTAGGGCAAATGTCAAATCCTATATTCATAATAAGTGACGAAGTGTCAATGCCCTATTCCAATTCTCAATGACTTCTTAACACTTAATTTGGTTATCATTATTGTTCTTTTAGTACCCATGCATAAGTTATGAATAGCTCTAAAAGGTTGGAAGACTATCCCCAAAGATCCCCTTTTCCAAGCTCAAACATGATATTTTCCATTGAGATACTCGAGTGAAGATGGCCTCACTTGAGTGATATTGTACAGATACTCAGGTGAAGAAGACCTCACTCGAGTGATGGTATGGCCTACACTCGGGTACTGGAGAGTGAAGGATAGCGAGTGAACACCTGAGAGCACAAGGACATTTCAGAGACTACAACACTCGAGCACACTAGACCTCACCCGAGTGATAGCCAAATGCCTCACTCGAGTATTAGAGAGTGAAGTCCAGAAAGTGAAAACCCGAGAGCAATGTGAGTTTTTAGAGTGGAGAAGCACTCGAGCATGAGACTTCTCACTCGAGTGAAGACTAAATACCAGCAAGTGCTAAAACACACTCTTGCACTTTAACCGCGAGTGATAACCTGAGAGGCAAGTTCTAGGTGTCAAATACACTAGTACTTGAGTGAGAGGAAGCTCACTCGAGTGATGTTCCACCATACTCGCAAGTGAGGCAACACTTGCCTTTGACCACCGAAGTGTAACAAGAACACAGAGAGCAGAAAGGGAAATTGCACTACCACACTCGAGTGGAACTCAACACTACTTGAGTGACGTTCATCCTGCACTCGAGTGAACCCCGAATCACTTGAGTGATTTTATCAGAAACCAGAAAACGCAGCAAAATTGACCACATTTCCTAACACTTGCCCAATGATCCCAATGGACCTAAAACTTCTACCAAAGCAACTCTCACGGAAAAACATCCAAGGAATTCAATTGAATTATCAGAATTATCCAAATCCTACTCCATTATCATACTTTGGTTTTGGGCAACATAAAACACCAAAATCTCTACATCACCAAACTTAATATTTTAAACACAAATCATTTCTATCTATCCAAAACTAAACACAAGATACCATTACTATGCCAAAAAAACATGCCAAAAGCCCTGTGGCTCTCAAAATGAATTTCTCACTCTAAGGATCAACATTAATGAAGAGAACTTGAGCAATGAAGTCCATCTACTTACCTAAATCACAAGCTTTATCTTTCTCTCAGTTGGCAACCATGAGGGATGAATTGGAGAGAGTGAGAGAAAGAAAGAGATGGAGTGTGGTGATGATGTAAATGATGATACTCCCTATGCCTCTATACTCCAACCAAAAATGAGGGAGAGAGAGGAGAGAGAAATAATTTAAAACTCAATTTGACTTTTCCCTATTCTCCCTCCACATGTGAGCTTGCCAAGTGTCACAATGCCATTGGCTCCCATAAAGCAAACACCCAATTAGTCACTTAATCCCTCCATTAACCATTTAATCACACTTCTCATTTTCCTCTTAGTTAGTAATTAATTTCTCCCGTAATCATTAACTTATGCCTAATAATTCCATTCTTCCAATTTCCTACTAATTATGGCACATTAATTAAAATTGCAACAAAACACATAATTATTCCAATTAATTTCATAATTATCCATAATAATCATGATTAGCCCATAATAAAAAATTTGGATATTACAATTCTCCTCCCGTTCGATAAATTTTTCCCTTGAAATGTTTTACACATCATGGGGCATAAAATTAGGAAATCGTTTCTTCATGTCCACTTCCACCTCCCACGTTACTTCCCTTGGAGACATTCCCTTCCAAACCACCTTCACGAATAGTAAGCCTCGATGCCTGAGCCGCCACTCTTCACGATCAATGATATGATCTGGCTCTACCGCATAAGTGAAGTTATCTTGTAATTCAACTTCTTCATACTCAATGATGCTCAGGGTCTGGTTGGTACTTCTTGAACTGTGAGACATAAAACACATCATGTAGTCTGCTCAAACTCGGGGGTAGGGCTATCCAATATGCCACCAACACGATTAATGCTAGAATCTCGAATGGGCAATGTATCTCAAACTCAGCATCTTCCGCTTGATTGCTCTCCCAATACCTGTGACCGGAGATACTCTCAAGAAAACATGATCTACTACTTTGAACTCTAGAGGCCTTCTCCTCTTATCAGCATAGCTCTTCTGTTGACTCTGTGCTGTAAGAAGCCTCTTCCTGATGATTCTGATCTGCTTAGAAGTTTGCTAGACAAGATCTGGCCCATAGAACTTCCTCTCAGACAACTCTGTCCAGCACAACGATGACTATCATTTCCTTCCATACAATGCTTTATACGGAGCCATTTGAATGCTCGCATAGTAGCTGTTGTTATAAGCAAACTCAGCCAATGGAAGATAGTAGTCCCATTTTCCCTTAAAGTCTAAGACACACACTCTTAACATATCTTCTAATGTCTAAATAGTCCTCTCTGACTGCTTGTTTGTTTGAGGATGGTAGGCCATGCTAAACCTTAACTAAATACCCATAGCTTCATGCAGAGCCCTCCAGAATCTAGAAGTAAACCAAGGATCTCTATTAGAGATAATGTTCTTCAGTGTACCATGGAGCCTCACAATCTCTTTGATATATATCTCAGCTAGCTTATCAGGAGAATAGCTAGCATTGATAGGTATGAAGTGCGCAGACTGTTAGATCCCATGTTTTGATGATAACAAAAGGATGGTTTGAAAAGGAAATGATTAATAAACAAGTTTGATCAAAGTAATGACAGGAACAAGCATCACTTGAGGTAAGCATTGGAGGAATGAAGAAAGGCCAAGAAGAGAAGCTGAGAAACTTGATGTGAAGCAAGTTTTCTAAGGCATTACTCGAG
This sequence comes from Inga leiocalycina, assembly GCA_963242795.1. NCBI lineage: Eukaryota > Viridiplantae > Streptophyta > Magnoliopsida > Fabales > Fabaceae > Inga > Inga leiocalycina. Next base: position 54,773,057 of record OY725323.1, read on the forward strand.
GCGCTACTCGAGTAATGAGACAAAACTTGAAGTAACCAGAGACAACTTCCAGTAACCTGCCAACGTTACTCGAGTAGGTACTCGAGTAATAGTGTAAGTATTTTTAAGCTGCTCTCGGCCTGCCAATGTTACTCGAGGCGCTACTCGAGTAACTATGTGAGAAACTTCCAGTTGCCTTCAAGTTGCCAATGTTACTCGAGGAGCTACTCGAGTAACTCTGTTTCTGAAAATATGTAACTCTCGGCACTTTGTACCACTGCCAATGTTACTCGAGGAGCTACTCGAGTAACATACTAAAGTAAGTGGAAACTTGAGGTTGGTACCCGAGTATGCAAAATATTTTCAAGGAAAACCTCAAGTCATTACCCGGGTAAGTCATGCACAAAAATATCAGTTACTCGAGGTGGTACCCGAGTAACCTATGCAAAAATGAGTGCATTACTCGAGTCAGTACCCGAGTAATGAGGTAAGTACTCTCGGCATTTAAATCCTGCCAACATTACTGGAGTAAAGCATCGAGTAACCAAAAGTTTATTTGAAGATTTACTCGAGTTGGTACCCGAGTAACTCATAAAGTTGTGAGTGAATTACTCGAGTAGGTACCCGAGTAAACATACATTTCCAAAGGTTTGAAACTGGTTATTCCATGCACTACCCGAGTAATCTTGTATTTATTCATTGACTTGCAGTTGATCAAAGATTTCCCGATGATACTCGAGTAAGTACTCGAGTAAACTTCAAGGGATACTCGAGTAAGCAAACCCAGAAATTCAGAAATCATTCCAACGTTCATTATTTTGCTTCCTATATGATTAACCTTTTATTGTATTAGTATTCTGAGCATATCCACAGATAAACAATGAAGAGATCTTACCAAATATGGAAAGTCAAATGCAACGTTCAAATGTCAGCGACAGCCACCTACCGCAAACGCATGTCTTTCAAAAACTGGAAAAGTCAACAATGGCTGTGCACGCTCCAACGGGCATGAAGAAAAATGTTCCAACAATCATTACCAACGCATCTATATATACGGAACATACAAACAGAGAAGAACAACCAAGAATATACACACGAACGTATCATCAAGTTCACTACTCTGTTTTACATCATATTTGTATTTCTATGCTTCAGTGATTCTTATTCACTCTGTGAGAGAGATATTTCATTCAAACTCAATTTTTGTTATTGAGATAACTTAAGGTTGTGGAACCTTGAGTTGGGATTGGATTACAACTTGTAAGGGGGAGCGAGTGTCCAGGAGAAGGAACTTGCTTGTACTGAGGTGCCAAGAACCCACTGAATCTTGGAAGTTATAGTGAAACTCTCAGAGAAGCTCTGAGGACTGGACGTTGGTCAAAGTGGTTGTGGCCGAACCAGTATAACTCCCGGTGTACACTTCGGTGATATTTCTCCTTACTCTTTACTGCTTTATATTCACCGTCAAATTCTTATAATTGCAACGAAAATTTAGTATCACCCAATTCACCCCCCTCTTGTGTGAAACGCTTGCTCTTACACAGACTTCATGAGTCGATCAACAATCACCTAGATTGCATCATAGTTCTTGATTCTGGGCAGACCTACCACAAGATCCATGGTCACACTTTCCCACTTCCACTCTAGAATTTCTGGACTCTGAAGCAATCCTAGTGGTCTCTGGTGTTCAATCTTCACCTTTTGATAGGTAAGACACCGCGCCACATACTTAGTCACATCACTCTTCAACCCTGGCCACCAGTACATAGATTTCAAGTTGTGATACTGTAGGATCGGCAGGCACAATAGAAGAATTTTAAAAATTTTCACCGGTCCTAATCAAGGATCTATCAACGGCGTTTAAACCAAGTTGGAAGGATTCATACCTTTTTATGATTCAGGGTTTTCACGATCTCTAGGGGCCAACACGTCAGGTCCGCTCCCTCTACCGGTATCCACACGAATGCTCTCCAACCGAGACTGCGTGCTAGCACCTCTAATGTCTTATAGGGTTTCCCTTGCAGCTCTCAATTCTAATGTGTATCTCAGTATATCTGCTCTATCAAGTTTATAACCTATTAGGGTTATTTTCAAATTTCAAAATTAATTATCATTAATTTCAAAATTAATTAACTATTAATTATCTTGATGAGATAATTAAATAAATTCAGTTTAAATTAAAATCTGTCTAACAGTTTTAATTTAACCTATTTATTTAATCCAAATAAAGAGCCATTAGATTTAAGTTATCTTCATAAATTAAATCTGAGATACCATATCTCTATCAAGTTAGTTATTAGATTTAATTTATCCTAATAAATTAAATTTAAAACTAACACAATATAATAATATCATATAATATATATATACATATATATATATAATATGTATTTCGAAAATACATATCTATATAATATTATTAACGAATTTTTATATTACATATATACATATATATAAAATTCATCCACCCTAATTAAAAATTATCTCGTGTTGAGCCATTCTTGTGTGCAACCCTGTTGGCCCATATGAAGTTGGCAGTGGGCCAATAACTACACTAACCCATAAGTCGCAAGCGGCCTTTAGCAAGACATCACGACTACCCAATACATATGAGGATCGTTAGCACGATGCAACCTGTCATACAACCATGTCACGTCCCTTTTGTCACACGATATATCGGTCAAGGATGAGGCATGGATAATGTCATCCTCTTATTCCTGACTATTACTTTCTCGATTCCTAAGTAGTTTGACACTAGAAATGGAAACTCCTTTCCATTGCAGTATGGCCATTCATTTCTCAGACTTACTCATCGAGGGGCCCAGTAATATCTCTCTACTAATGTGAGGGACAAATTCTATCTTGATCATTCATATTCCTTTGCATGAAAAACCACTAAGCCCGATTGTAGCCTTTATCATCACCCAATCAAAGGTGACTTTTGAGTAGTTAAAGCTTAGCAACTCTTATGTAGGAATCCATGATGACCTTAGGTTAAAGGGCATTGTGATGTGGTTATACATGAGAAAAGCTTATGAGTTGATCCATATAGCTTTCTCATAGTGGGTCGGTCCAGCACCTTGTGCTCTTACAAGTGCCTAAGACTTTGATTCGTATCTCCATGTCTTATCAAAGTCATACTGATCTTGTTTCATCTCTGCTCCCGCATAGATAACCGACCAGGGACATTTTAGGATAATCTTTATGAATTATCCACAGATACAATTATCACAGTTAACATGAAAATAATATGATAATAGAATGGAGAAATTTCATTAAATTAATAATGTTCAAAGTACAATGATTGGCCCTTTGGGCACAATTTCCAACAGATACATCTTGGTCATACCGGGGTGAAGAGTATACTGACTCTTATGAGCCTCATCAAGAATTCTCAATCTCGACTCCACCTTAAGTGGGACATATATCCTCCTCTGTTAACAGACTAGCCCACTAGGCGACAAGTCATAATCTTGAGTCTCTCCTCGCTCAATCATAGCTCGGATCAACTGAGCTCGTTTATCAAGCATATGAGCCTCCTCAATCTCAGTCCTTAGGTTATTCTCCCCTTAGACTACAACATAACTGGCACACAGGATATCATTCGAGAGATTCAAATCTTGAAAATCCTCTATCAATTTCTTCTCTTAGATCATCATTGTTGCCACCAGCACCGCCTTTTGACTCAAAGCAGTTGCGACAACATTGGCCTTACCCGGATGGTATTTGATCTTCAGGTTGTAGTCTTTTAGCAACTCTATCCACCGACACTGTCTCATGTTCAACTCTTTCTGATTATACAGATATTTGAGACTTTTGTGGTCGTAGTACAGTTCCACTTTCACACCATACAGGTAATGATGCCAAATTTTCAACGCAAACACTATTGCCGCAAGCTCCAGATCATGAGTAGGGTAGTTCATCTCATGCGGTTTCAGCTGTCGAGAGGCATAGGCCACCACACGTCCCTGCTGTATCAGGACACACCCTAACCCCTTCTTACTCGCATTACTATACGCAACATAATCCTCACTGGGATCAGGTATAATCAACACTGGTGCCATAGTCAATCTCTCTTTCAGCTCATTAAACACCACTCACAACATTCAACCTACAAGAATGGTTGATCCTTCCTCGTGAGCTTTGTTATCGGCAATGCAATATACAAGAAGTTCTGAATGAACCTCTGGTAATAACCAGCAAGACCCAGAAAGCTGTGAATCTCAGAAATAGTTTATGGCCTTTTCCAATCAAGTATTGCTTCCACCTTACTGGGATCCATCGATATCCCATCTTGTGAGATCACATGGCCAAGGAACTTCAGTTCCATAAGCCAAAACTCACACTTGCTCAATTTGGCATAGAGTTGCTTTTCCCGCAGAATTCTCAGCACAATTCTCAGATGCTACTCATGCTCTTCTTTACTCTTCGAGTATATCAAAATGTCGTCGATAAACACAACCACAAACTAGTCAAGATACTGTCGGAAAACACGGTTTATATAGTCCATGAATACCGCCGATGCATTCGTCAACCTGAAAGGCATTATAAGGAATTCATAGTGCCCATACCTCATTCTAAAAGCAGTCTTCAGAACATCCGCTGCCTTCACACGCAACTGATGATATCCTAACCTTAGATCAATTTTAGAGAATACACATGAGCCAGATAATTGATCTAATAGATCATCGATTCTTGGGAGAGGATACTTGTTCGTAATAGTTACCTTGTTAAGTTCTCGATAATCGATGCATAACCGCAAACTCCCATCTTTCTTTTTCACAAACAACAGTGGAGCTCCCCACGGCGATACACTGGGTTGGATGAAACCTTTTTCAAGCAATTCTTCAATTTAATTCTTCAGCTCGGCCATTTCGTTAGGGGCCATATGGTATGGGGCTTTTGATATTGAACCAGCTCCAGGTGTAATATCCCAAAAAGTGATTAAGGGCTAATGACTTCAAAAGTGGATGTAATTATTGTTGAATAAACACTTTTGAAGAATGTGTGATGGGAATTTGGATATTTTAATGATTCCAATGGATTCCTTGTGAAAATTTATGTGGGAATGATGTTTGGTATGAAAATGGAACCAATGGAAGCAAAGATGCAAAATCTAAAATTCTGTCCAGTGAAATTCTATTCTGGGCAGTCCGTTTGTGTGAACGTTTTTAATGAACAAATGGTATGTAAAAATTCTGAAATTTTCCAGTCTTATAGTTCACATCTCAAGCTTCAAAATGGACATATAATTTGTTCCATTTCGTTTTGTGAACTAGGAGATATAACTGTCCAAAGTTTGGGATGGAAACTGAACTCTGTTTTGGGGCAGTGATGAGTTTTATGTAATTCTGGAATTGTGTGGTGATTTTTAGTAATGACCAATATTTTTCCTATGAAGAGGACTTAAATATCTTTCATTTGGCTTTAGAATCACCTCATTTTGAGTTTTCTAGAATTAGTTATGATTTTTCAAAGTTTGGGCAGAAAATCTGCCAGAAAATCCGAAAATGGGAATTATGACATCATCTCAATAAAAGATGACATCAGCATGGAATTAAATATGTTATCATCTTCCTCAGCTCATTTCTGTCGCACACAGCAGCTGAATGAGGAGTGAGAACGTTGAGGTTTGTAGAGAGAGAAAGGAGAAGAAAAATCACAAGGTAAGCCGATTTCTCCGACGATTTAGCTTCTAACACGTGTAACTCCGATCCTAAGCTACTCCTCTTTGTTCTTTAAGGTTTGGAAGCTCAAAATCTGTTGTTGAGCACTTAGGGTTTTCAGAAATATTTGGGAAAAGCTTGTGGGAGCTTGAGGTAACTTCCAAACTTTCGTATATTGCTTATTCTGGCTGCTGTGGGCAATTTAATCGGTGAAATTTCACCGGATTGCCATTGGTTTTAAAGTTTGGAAATGATATGGCCTAGGGGTTATGCTGCTCAAATTGGGTTTTAATGTTAGTTTTAACCTAATGTAATGGTTAATAAAGTGGTTAGGAGTAGAAAGGAACGCGTTTACGGAGCCGAAATCGTAAAACCCCGATTTTCCCCGGAGAACTCATAAATTTCGGCCAGCTCTAGAAATGGGTCCTAGAGTTGGATTTTCAATGATTTGATGGTTCCATTGAGTTTAGGGGCAAAAATTAGGTGGGGTTACAGTTGGGCACTTTTTCAAAAGAGGCCGAGAAAGCATAATTACGGAAACACCCTAAAACCCTAAAAGTAGGGCTGCCAAGGGCAATTTTGTAATTTGACATTGAATTTGATAATTCTGAGTACGGAAATGGATTCCTTGGGCAGAAATATGTTAGGATAGCCCAGATTAGAATTTCGGGAAAAGTGCAACCGGACTGGGTATGGCGGGCCCAGGCCGGGTCCCCGGGGGTATTTTTGTAAATTTTCATTATAGACTCATATGGAACCTATTCTAAGTGTTTGAAAGTAGGAATTAGGGGTAGGAAATTAATCCACCATTCTTGATTTTGTTTATAGGCTTTTATATTTGCCGCCCTCGTGAGCTAACTGCGCTGAAGGACGTCAGGAAAGGACAAGGTAGTGACTCTCTCTCTTATACTATGTGTAATGCTCTGTATGTGTGTGTTATCACTGTTATGTGATGAATCTTTGATGCTGCTGCAGTTACAGCTGGTGATGGCTGTCATTTACAACGTAAGCTGTCGTTTACAGTGCAAGCTGTCGTTTATAGCGTAAGCTGTCGTAATTGTGATTACAGCGTAAGCTGTCGTGATGGTGATTACAGCGTAAGCTGTCGTGATTATGATTACAGCGAGAGCTGTCGTATTGTGTATACAGCCGTGAGTGCTGTCGTTTGTGGTGAAAACCATGTATCTCTGAGATTGCTGCTGCTGCTGCTGTTTGTGATATATATACATGCTTTATGTTTATGCATTGTGTGAGTGGTTTGTTACTATTGAGATTCTCTCGAATCTCATTCTTTCCTATGACTAACATTTCAGACAGGGCGTGTGGCTCAAAGGAGAAGCGGCCAACCCGGAGCAATTAGGACCCTTGGGGGTATATAGTTGACTTGGAAACGTTGGTTATCCATTTTGAACCCGGGATTACTGTATATTTTGAAATAGGAATATTATATTCAATTTTGGTTGTGTATTCCCCTAATGGATACCTATAAACCCTCAGGTTATATATGTATAGAACCCGGGAGTTGCCGGGGAGACGGTTATACATTCTGATATGATTGAATATATATTAACTGCACAGGTAATTATATTCGAATATTGAAATTGAGACCAGGATGGGAACAAGAGTTTTGAAAGTTTTTGTGAAAATTTTACTGTGAGACAGAAAGTTTAAAACGAGGTTAAAGCATCCAATGGTCTCTAATCCGATTTAAATATGTGTTATCAAATTATAATTACGTGTTTAAAGTCAGGGGGTTACATTTTGGTATCAGAGCTGTAGTTCTTGGCAAGGGTAGAGGTAGCTAGGATAGATCCCTTAGATAGTAGTAGGGATATCTGTGAATGATTGTTGTGTATGCACATGTATGTTTTATTGACATGGATATATATATGAGTTTTGTGACTATATGTGCATACTATCTCTGCTAAATTAATGGGGCAAGTTGTTTGTAGAATGAAGAAAACTAGAGGATGCCCTAATATTCCGTGTGTAGACCCAGAGGTGGAGGTCGTCAATGATAATCCACCAGATCCTATGCAAGAGCTGATGGGTCTAATCCGGGATCAAAGAGATATGATAACTGAGCTGAGAGAAGAGCTCAGAGCAGAGAAGGTGAAGAACAAGGAAGGTCCAATTCAGTCCACTCTGGAGGAAACTCAAGGAGAAACCCGTCATGAGGACACTGCTGAAGGGTCAGCACGACCCCTGGAGTCCCCACCTCACATTGTCCCAAATCAAGAATCACATGGGATGCCGCTTAGAGAGGAAAGAGACCTTCAGTTTTGGGTCACCAGGTTCTGCAAGCATCTGCCTCCTGCGTTCAGAGGAAGGTTTGACCCTCAAGCCGCTGAAGATTGGATGAACAGGCTGGAGAAAATATTTGAGGTTCTTGGTTGTCCGGATGAAGTGAAGCCACGGCTGGCTGTTTACAAGCTCGAAGGGGATGCAGATCGCTGGTGGCGGAATATCGCCTTAACCTTGAAGAGCAACAAGATGTCATTGACTTGGGAATTGTTTCAACAAGAGTTCAACGAGAAGTATTTTCCCAAATCAGTGAGACTCGAGAAGGAGACAGAATTTATGAATATCAGACAAGGGAACACAGAGAGCTTCGATGATTACTTGTCCCGTTTTGTACGGTTGGCTCGGTACTCCTCCTATCTCCGGTTCAAAGATGATGAAGAATGGAGTTCTGATATGCTCATTCGTGGTCTGAGGCGAGAATTGAGGAAACGCCTAGCTACTCACCAATTCACTAAGTTCAACAAGGCGGTTGAACAGTGCAGGATTACAGAGAACAACTTGAGAGAATTGTATCCTGCCCGAGCTATTAGCCACCGCAATGAACCTAATAAGGGTGCTACCTCACAGAAGCGAAAGGGGCAAGGATCTTTGTCTGGAAGTGGTAAGAAGCCCTACCAGTCTGGGAGCCCTGACCAGCAAAGAACATATTCTGGACCGTGGATTTGTCATCGGTGTAACCAACAACATCAAGGCAAAACTTGTGATGGCAAAATAATATGCTTCAATTGTAAGCGTGTGGGGCATACTGCTGCTGAATGCAAAGAGCCATGACCAGACCAGAGACCGAGGACACAGGGCCGAGTATTCACTATGACCCATGAGGAGGCCCGCAAATCTCCTGAGCTGATACAAGGTAAAATTCTACTTCATGGCCATCTGTTGCAAGTTTTATTTGACTCGGGTGCAAGTCACTCCTTCATTGCCTATGATTGCATGAAGCGCCTGGGAATGCATGTACATAAGTTACCATTTGAATTAGTAGTGTCAACTCCAATGGGTGTTAAGGCCTTAACCAAGGAAGCTTGTTTGAGTTGTGTCATAACTGTGGAAGGGCACCAATCTGTTGTAGATCTTATATGTTTGCCGCTTTACCAATTGGAAGTTATTTTGGGTTTTGATTGGTTAACGGCAAATAATGTATTACTTGATTGTGGGAACAAGAGGATAGTATATCCTGTTTCTCAGAGGGCTGAAGTTGTGGATTCTAGTATGAATTTCCTTGCTGCAGCCAAAGCTGAAAAGTATCTTGAAAAGCGTTGCTAGGGTTATGTGGTGTTTTTCTCTATGCAAGGGGAAACTGGTGAAACCTTGAATAATATACCCGTGGTAAATGAATTTCCTGAGGTGTTTCCGGATGATTTGAGCGGATTACCTCCAGAAAGGGAAGTTCAATTTCCAATCGATATTGTGCCTGGAGCTGGCTCTATATCTAAGGCCCCATATCGGATCGGATGGCCCCAAATTAAATGGTGGAGTTAAAGAAACAAATAGAAGACTTGCTTGAAAAATGGTTCATTAGACCCAGTGTGTCGCCTTGGGGAGCTCCAGTGTTGTTTGTGTAACCCCCTGCCTTTAAACACGTAATTATAATTCGATAACACATATTTAAATCGGATTAGAGACCACTGGATGCTTTAACCTCGTTTTAAACTTTCTGTCTCACAATAAAATTTTTACAAAACTTTCAAAACTCTTTTTTTTTCCATCCAGGTCTCAATTTCAATATTCGAATATAATTACCTGTGCAGTTAATGTACATTCAATCATATCAGAGTGTATAACCGCATCCCCGGCAACTCCCGGGTTCTATGCATAAAAACCTGAAGGTTTATAAGTATACACTAGGGGATTACACAACCAAAATCGAATGTAGTGTTCCTGATTCAGAATATACAGTAATCCCAAGTTCAAAATACTTAACCAACGTTTCCAACTCAACTATATACCCCCAAGGGCCCTAATTGCTCCGGGTTGGCCGCTTCTCCTTTGAACCACACGCCCTGTCTGAAATGTTAGTCATAGGAAAGAATGAGATTCGAGAGAATCTCAGTAGTAACAAACCACTCACACAATGCATAAACACAAAGCATGTATATATATCACAAACAGCAACAGCAGCAGCAATCTCAGAGATACATGGTTTTCACCACAAACGACAGCACTCACGGCTGTATACACAATATGACAGCTCTCGCTGTAATCATAATCACGACAGCTTACGCTGTAATCACCATCACGACAGCTTACGCTGTAAACGACAGCTTGCACTGTAAACGACAGCTTACGCTGTAAACGACAGCTATCACCAGCTGTAACCATAGCAACATCAAAGATTCATCACAGAACAGTGATAACACACACATACAGAGCATTACACATAGTATAAGAGAGAGAGTCACTACCTTGTCCTTTCCTGACGTCCTTCAGCGGAGTTGGCTCATGAGGGCGGCAAATATCAAAGCCTATAAACAAAATCAAGATTGGTGGATTAATTTCCTACCCCTAATTCCTACTTTCAAACACTTAGAATAGGTTCCATATGAGTCTATAATGAAAATTTACAAAAATACCCCCGTGGACCCGGCCTGGGCCCGCCATACCCGGTCCGGTTGCACTTTTCCTGAAATTCTAATCTGGGCTATTCTAACATATTTCCGCCCAAAGAATCCATTTCCGTACTCAGAATTATCAAATTCAATGTCAAATTACGAAATTGCCCTTGGCAGCCCTACTTTTAGGGTTTTAGGGTGTTTCCGTAATTATGCTTTCTCGGCCTCTTTTGAAAAAGTGCCCAACTGTAACCCCACCTAATTTTTGCCCCTAAACTCAATGGAACCATCAAATCATTGAAAATCCAACTCTAGGACCCATTTCTAGAGCTGGCCGAAATTTATGAGTTCTCCGGGGAAAATCGGGGTTTTACGATTTCGGCTCCGTAAACGCGTTCCTTTCTACTCCTAACCACTTTATTAACCATTACATTAGGTTAAAACTAACATTAAAACCCAATTTGAGCAGCATAACCCCTAGGCCATATCATTTCCAAACTTTAAAACCAATGGCAATCCGGTGAAATTTCACCGATTAAATTGCCCACAGCAGCCAGAATAAGCAATATACGAAAGTTTGGAAGTTACCTCAAGCTCCCACAAGCTTTTCCCAAATATTGTTGAAAACCCTAAGTGCTCAACAACAGATTTTGAGCTTCCAAACCTTAAAGAACAAAGAGGAGTAGCTTAGGATCGGAGTTACACGCGTTAGAAGCTAAATCGTCGGAGAAATCGGCTTACCTTGTGATTTTTCTTCTCCTTTCTCTCTCTACAAACCTCAACGTTCTCACTCCTCATTCAGCTGCTGTGTGAGACAGAAATGAGCTGAGGAAGATGATAACATATTTAATTCCATGCTGATGTCATCTTTTATTGAGATGATGTCATAATTCCATTTTCGGATTTTCTGGCAGATTTTCTGCCCAAACTTTGAAAAATCATAACTAATTCTAGAAAACTCAAAATGAGGTGATTCCAAAGCCAAATGAAAGATATTTAAGTCCTCTTCATAGGAAAAATATTGTCCATTACTAAAGATCACCACACAATTCCAGAATTACATAAAACTCATCACTGCCCCAAAACAGAGTTCAGTTTCCATCCCAAATTTTGGACAGTTATATCTCCTAGTTCACAAAACGAAATGGAACAAATTATATGTCCATTTTGAAGCTTGAGATGTGAACTATAAGACTGGAAAATTTCATAATTTTTACATACCATTTGGTCATTAAAAACGTTCACACAAACGGACTGCCCAGAATAGAATTTCATTGGACAGAATTTTAGATTTTGCATCTTTGCTTCCATTGGTTCCATTTTCATACCAAACATCATTCCCACATAAATTTTCACAAGGAATCCATTGGAATCATTAAAATATCCAAATTCCCATCACACATTCTTCAAAAGTGTTTATTCAACAATAATTACATCCACTTTTGAAGTCATTAGCCCTTAATCACTTTTTAGGATATTACATTTCTCCCCCAGTAAAATAAATTTCGTCCTCGAAATTTGTCACACAACTTGAGCCATAAACTCTGGATAACGTCTTCGCATATCCGCCTCCGCTCCCCAAGTTGCTTCCCTCTGAGTCATTCCCTTCCAGATCACCTTCACAAATGGAATGCTTCGGTGTCTGAGCCGTCGTTCTTCTCTATCAATGATCTGTTCTGGCTCTATCGCATATGTGAAGTTGTCTTGTAACTCAACTTCTTCATATTCAATGATGTGAGACGGATCCGGTTGGTACTTCTTCAGTTGGGAAACATGAAACACATCGTGGAGTCTGCTCAAGTTTGGGGGTAGGGCTACTCGATAAGCAACAGGCCCAATCCTCTCAAGGATTTCAAAAGGACCTATGTATCTAGGGCTTAGCTTCTTCCTCTTGATCGCTCGCCCAACACCTGTGACAGGGGATACTCTTAAGAAAATATGATCTCCAACCTCAAACTCTAGAGGCCGTCTTCTCTTGTCAGCGTAGCTTTTCTGGCGACTCTGCGCTGTAAGCAACCTCTTGCGAATAATCTGAATCTGTGCTGAGGTTTGATCAACCAAATCTGGTCCATAAAGCTTCCTTTCGGATAGTTCATTCCAACATAATGGTGATTGACACCGTCTTCCATACAACGCTTCATACGGAGCCATTTGAATACTCGCATGATAGCTATTGTTATAGGCGAACTCAGCTAGTGGAAGGAAACGATCCCAACTTCCTTTAAAGTCGAGCACACAAGCTCGTAGCATATCTTCCAACGTCTGAACTCATGTTTTGATGATAACAAAAGTATGGTTTTAAAAGGAAATAGGTAATAAACAAGTTTGAACTAAGTAATGACAGGAACAAGCATCACTTGAAGTAAGCATTGGAGTAATGAAGAAAGGCCAAGAGAAAATGCTGAGGAACTTGATCAGAAGTAAATTATCTAAAGCATTACTCGAGGAGCTACTCGAGTAATGACATAAAACTTGAAGTAACCAAAGACAACTTCCAGTAACCTGCCTACGTTACTCGAGGAGCTACTCGAGTAATAGTGTAAAAAGTTTCATTGTGCTCTCGGCCTGCTAATGTTACTCGAGGAGGTACTCGAGTAACCATGTGAAAACTTCAAGTTGCCTTCCAGTTACCAATGATACTCTAGGAGCTACTCGAGTACCCATGTTTCTGAAAATGTGGACCTCTCGGCATTTTGTACTACTGCTAATGTTACTCGAGGAGGTACTCGAGTAACTATGTGAAAACTTCCAGTTGCCTTCAAGTCTTCCCAATGATACTCGAGGAGCTACTCGAGTAACTCTGTTTCTGAAAATATGTAACTCTCGGCATTTTGTACCACTGCCAATGTTACTCGAGGAGCTACTCGAGTAACATACTAAAGTAAGTGGAAACTTGAGGTTAGTACGCGATTAACTTGATTTCTCTTTATTTCATCTTCCTCGAGTCCTTACTCTAGTATACAAGTTTCTAATGTTCTATTTTACGTGGATTCCTCGAGCATGTACCCCAATATGTAGAAATATTTTCAAAGTAAACTTCAAGTCATCACCCGGGTAAGTCATGCACAAAAATATCAGTTACTCGAGGAGGTACCCGAGTAACCTATGAAAAAATAAGTGCATTACTCGAGTCCATACCCGAGTAACAAGGTAAGTGCTCTCGGCCTTGAAATCCTGCCAACATTACTGGAGTAGGGCATCGAGTAATCAAAAGTTATTTAAAGCGTTACTCGAGTTAGTACCCGAGTAACTCATAAAGTTATGAGTGCCTTACTCGAGTTGGTACCCGAGTAAATTGACATTTCCAAAGGTTTGAAAATTGGTTATTCCATGCACTACCCGAGTAATCTTGTATTTACTCATTGACTTACAGTTGAATAATGATTTCTCGATGTTACTCGAGTAGTTACTCGAGTAAACTTCATGTGATACTCGAGTAGCTACTCGAGTAAGCAAACCCAGAAAGTTTGAAATCATTCCAACGGTCATTGTTCTTTTTCCTATTTGATTAACTTTTCATTATATTAGTGTACTTAGCATTTCAACAGGTAAATAATGAAGAGATCTTACCAAATAAGGAAAGTCAAAAGCAATGCTCAAATGTCATCGACCGTCACCTACCATAACGTATGTTTTTCAAAAACTGGAAAAGTCAATAATGGCTGCGCACGCTTCAACAGACATGAAGAAATATGTTCCAGCAATCATTACCAACGTATCTATATATATGGGAACATCTGAACAGAGAAACACAAGAACACACTTACGAACGTATCATCAAGTTCATTACTCTATTTTCCATTATACTTGTGATTCTATGCTTCAGTGATTCTTATTTACTCTGTAAGAGAGATATTTCATTCAAACTCAATATTTGTTATTAAGGTAACTTAAGGTTGTGGAACCTTGAGTTGGGCTTGAGTTACAACTTGTAAGGGGGAGCGAGTGTCGAGGTGTAGGAACTTGCTTGTACTAAGGTGCCAAGAATCCACTGAATCTTGGAAGTTATAGTGAAACTCTCAGAGAAGCTCTGAGGACTGGACGTAGGTCAAAGTGGTTGTGGCCGAACCAGTATAACTCCCGGTGTTCACTTCGGTGATATTTCTCCTTACTCTTTCATGTTTTAATTTCAACGTCAAATTTTATATTTGCAACGAAATTTTTAAGATCACCCAATTCACCCCCCTCTTGGGTGAAACGCTTGCTCTAACATTTGGTATCAGAGCGTAGGTCTTCTTGTTAAGGTTTAACAGCCTAAGAAGGATCCAATGGCAAGCATGGGTGAAGGAATTCTTCCCGACAGAGCATCCATCACTAGACCTCCAGGTTTCAGTGGTGAACACTTTTCTTTCTGGAAAGCAAAGTTCAAAGTATTCGTGATGGCTACTGAATATGGGCTATGGGATGTGATTGAGAGTGGAAACTATCAACCTACAAAGATTGTAGATTCTCAGAAAATTCCCAAAACGCCAGCGGAATATGATGAGAATGACAAGAAACTTATCACTCTCAACAATAAGGCAATTCTGATGTTACAAAGTGCTTTGAGTCAGAGTGAATATTTCAGAATTTGCACATTCCCAACAGCAAAGGAAATGTGGGAAGCTCTGGAAATCGCCCATGAAGGAACTTCAGGAATAAAGGAGAATCGCATCAACACATTGATCACTGAATTCGATCTACTTCGAAAGAAATCAGGTGAGTCAATTTCTGAATTCGAACTTAGATATACTCATCTTGTTAATCAACTTGTAGCACTTGGTAAAGTCTATGATCAACATACCCAAGTATGAAAGATTTTGAATATTCTTTCTAAAGAGTGGGAGGCCAAAGTCACTGCGATAGAAGAGGCAAAAGGAGAATCAATGAGATCAGTTGCTTCTCTATTCGGAAGTCTTTCTGAATATGAAAGCAAATTAAAGTTCAAACGGGAACTAGATGACATCGGTGACAAAAGAAAGAAAGGTCTAGCACTAAAAGCAAAAGAAGAAAATCAAGATGAGGATGAGGAGTTTGATGATGATGAAATGGGCTTAATCATAAAACGATTCAGAAAGTTCTACAAGAAAGGTCAAGGATTCAAACATTTTCACAAAGGTGGAACTAGCAACAATAATCATATTATTTGCTACGAATGTGGAAAACCAGGACATATCAAATCAGAATGTCCATAACTAAATCAAAAGAGCAAAGAAAAGAGAAAAGGCAAATTCTTTAACAAAAAGAAGGCCTTTGTATCTGCTATATGGGGAGATAGCTCTTCTGACGAAGAAAGTGATGACGAAGAAGTAGCCAATATATGTCTTGTTGCTCAAGAAGAAATAGAAGAAGAGGTAAATGATTCTGATCCTACCTATGATGAATTACTCTCTGAATATAATGCTTTACATTCTGAATTCATCAAAGTAGTTAAAGAATTGATTGTTTTCAAAAAGAAAAACAAAGCTCTTGAAATTGAACTTAAAGAAAGTTCAGAAAAGAATTGTGAAAATTGTTCTTCGTTGAAAAAGAAAAACATTGATCTCATAAAAACTCTTGAAAAGTTTACCAAAGGAAGTGAGATGCTAAGTGTAATTCTAAAAGAACAATGATGTGTAAATGATCGATCTGGTATTGGATATGATTCAAAATCAGATAAAAGGAAAGGTAAAAATAAAGCAGGAGGTAAGCTATATTTAAATTATTTCCAGCATTTTGTGCATATTGTAACACCCTGCCTTTAATCATGTAATTATAATTCGATATTAAATAATTAAAGTAGATTAGAGACCTTCGGATAACTTAAACTCATTTCAATCTCCTACTTTGTGGTAGGGTTTTCACAAAATCATTCAAAATCTCTTTCCTGTTCCTGGTCTCCATTTCAAAATTCGAATATAATCACCTGTGCAGTTTATCTACATTCACGTATGACAGAGTGTAAAACCAATTCCCCGGCAACTCCCGGATTCTATACATATATAACCTGAGGTTTAAGTATCCACTAGGGGATTACATCCAAAATCGAATATACTATTCATATTTCAGATTATACAGTAATCCCGAATTCAAAAGAAATAACCTACATTTCCAAAATCAACATACCCCTAAGGGTCCTAAGTGCTCCGGGTCGGCCTCTTCTCCTTTGAGCCACATGCCCTTACTGAAAGGTTAGTCATAGGAAGGAATGAGATTCGAGAGAATCTCAGTAGTAACAAACCACTCATACAATGTATAAATACCAAGCATGTATATAAATCACAACCAGCAACAACAGCAACATCAATCTCAAAGATACATGGTTTCACCACAAACGACAGCACTCATGGCTGTATACACAATACGACAGCTCTCGCTGTAATCTTCATCACGACAGCTTACGCTATAATCACAATAACGACAGCTTGCGCTGTAAACGACAGCTTGCGCTGTAAACGACAGCTATCACCAGCTATAACCGCAGCAACATCAAAGAAATCATCACAGAACCATGATAACACACACATACAAAACATTACACACAGTATAAGAGAGAGAGAGTCACTACCTGATCCTTTCCTGACGTCCTTCAGCGCAGTTGGCTCACGAGGGCGGCAAATATCAAAGCCTATAAACAAAATCAAGAATGGTGGATTAATTTCCTACCCCTAATTCCTACTTTCAAACACTTAGAATAGGTTCCATATAAGTCTATAATGAAAATTTACAAAAATACCCCCGTGGACCCGGCCTGGGCCCGCCATACCCGGACCGGTTGCACTTTTCTCGAAATTCTAATCTGGGCTATCCTAACATATTTCCGCCCAAGGAATCCATTTCCGTACTCAGAATTATCAAATTCAATGTCAAATTACGAAATTGCCCTTGGCAGCCCTACTTTTAGGGTTTTAGGGGTGTTTCCGTAATTATGCTTTCTCGGCCTTTTTTGAAAAAGTGCCCAACTGTAACCCCACCTATTTTCGTCCACTGAATCCAATGGAATCATCAAATCATTGAAAATCCAACTCTAAGACCCATTTACAGCCTTGGCCGAAATATACATGTTCTCCGGGAAAAATTGGGGTTTTACGATTTCGGCTCCGTAAACGCGTTCCTTTATACTCCTAACCACTTTATTAACCATTACATTAGGTTACAACTAACATTAAGACCCAATTTGGGCAGCATAACCCCTAGGACACATCATTTCCAAACTTTAAAACCAATGGCAATCCGGCGAAATTTCACCGATTAAATTGCCCACAGCAGCCAGAATAAGCAATATACGAAAGTTTGGAAGTTACCTCAAGCTCCTTCTAGCTTTTCTCAAGAGTGGCTGAAAACCCTAGCCCCTTGAACACCAAATTTTCTTATCAAACACCTTAAATAACATAGAAGAGAAGCTTAGGAACAAGGTTATACGCGTTAGGAGCTAGATCGTCGGAGAAATCGGCTTACCTTGCGAGATTTCTCCTCTTTCTCTCTCTAAGAGCTCTCAACTTTCTCTCACTATCTTCAGCTGGAAATGGCGTGAAATGGCTAAAGAAGATGAGCAATTTGATTAATAATCCATGCTGACATCATCTTTTAATGAGATGATGTCATAATTCCCATTTTCGGATTTTCTGGCAGATTTTCTGCCCAAACTTTGAAAAATCATAACTAATTCTAGAAAAATCGAAATGAGGTGATTCCAAAGGAAAATGAAAGATATTTAAGTTCTCTTCATAGGAAAAATATTGGCCATTACTTCAAAGCACCACAAAATTCCCAGAATTTCAATCTTTGCATATTGTTCCAGAAAATAATTAATTTCGCTGGGCAAACTTCAAAAATCCAAAACTCTTAGGTCACAAATCAAAATGATACAAATTATATGTTCATTTTAAAGCTTGACATGTGAACTTTAATACTAGAAAATTTCAGAATTTTTAGACACCATTTGCCTATTTAAAACGTCCATACAAATTGGCTGCCCTGTACAGAGTTTCAATGGACAGAGTTTTCAACTTTTGCACGATTGTTCCCAATGGTTCCAATTTCACAATAAACACTCTCCCCACATGAATTTTCACAAGGAAGCCATTGGAATCATTAAAATATCCAAATTCCCATCACACATTCTCCAAAAGTGTTTATTCAACAATAATTATATCCACTTTTAAAGTCATTAGCCCTTAATCACTTTTTGGGATATTACTCATATATCAAATCCTTTTGCATTCTGTAACTACTATAATAGAAAAGGTCATTATACCTCTTCATGCATTCATAAGAAGAAAGGAAATATAGGAACCTACAAATGGGTACCTAAAGGTTCATATATTCAGAAAATTATTTGTACTAACCCAACCGGACCCAAAAAGATGTGGGTACCTAAGACCTAGTCATTTGATTGTAGGTATGTCTCAAAGCATCCAAAAATAGCAAGTGGTACATAGATAGTGGATGCTCTAGACATATGACCGGGGATTTCGAAAGTTTTACCACATTACAACCTAAGGAAGGTGGCAAGGTAAAATTTGGAGGAAATCAATCCGGAAAGATTGCAGGAATTGGTGAAATAAAAAATGACAAAGGAATACAAGTCAAAGATGTATATTACGTTGAAGGCTTGTGTCATAATTTGCTGAGTGTAAGTCAAAGTGCAGATAAAGACAACTGGATAATATTTGATTCAAAGGAATGTCTGATCGTCAACAAGGAAGACTTACAACTTGATAAGAAAAATATCAAGGCAAAACTCAGAGCTAAAAGGGAAGGTAACTGTTATACTTTAGATATTAGTAGAAATGAATCTGAAAATTGTTTTCTGAGTAATGCCGATGAAAGTTGGTTATGGCATAAGAGATTGGCTCATGTCAATATGCATCAACTAGGTAAACTACTCAAAAAGGATTTAGTGCTTGGATTACCCAAAGTAAATTTCAAAAATGATTTGATTTGTGATGCATGTCAAAAGGGTAAACAAACTAAATCATCTTTCAAATTGAAAAATGAGATTTCAACAAATAGACCATTACAATTATTGTATATGGATTTAGTGGGTCCAGCAAGAGTAAAGAGCCTTGGTGGCAACCTATATTCATTGGTCAGTGTTGATTATTTCTCTAGATTTACATGGGTTATTTTTCTATCATCAAAGGATGAGACATTTGAAGAATTTATTGTTTTTTCCAAGAAGGTGCAAAATGAGAAAGGTATGTCCATTGCAGGTATTAGGACCGATCATGGTGGAGAATTTGAAAATCAAGCCTTTGAAGAATATTGTGATACTAATGGCATTGATCACAATTTCTCTGCTCCAAGGACGCCTCAACAAAATGGAGTCGTGGAATGCAAGAATAGAGTGCTTACTGAAATGGCTAGAGCAATGTTGAATGAAAAGAATGTGTCTCAAGTATTTTGGGCTGATGCCATGAGTACAACATGCTACATTTCAAATAGAGCCTATATCAGAACAAAACTTGGAAAGACACCATACGAGCTGTATAAAGGAAGAAAGCCAAACATTGCTCATCTACATATCTTCGGTTGTAAGTGTTTCATTCATAATAATGGTAAAGATAACTTAGGAAAATTTGATTCTAAAATAGATGAAGGAATCTTCCTAGGATATTCTAACCGAAGTAAAGCATATAGAGTTTACAATAAAAGAACATGTATTATTGAAGAATTAATTCATATTGTATTTGATGAATTTGAATCATCTGACAAAACCATTGATGAAGAACAGGAAGTTGGTTTAAACCAAGAAAATGGTCAATCTATTTCTGAATCTCTTATTCCAGAGGTTGATGAAACTAAGGAAGAAGAGCAATCCCTAGGTCAACCTAGAGCTTGGAAATATAATAAAAGTCATCCCTTAGATCAAGTCATAGGAGATGTGAATGAAGGGATCAAAACTAGAAATAGAATTTTCAATGAAGTAAGTTTTTCTGCATTCATTTATGAGATTGAACCTTCTAATATTGATGAAGCCCTATCAGACAATGATTGGGTTATAGCAATGCAAGAAGAACTAAATCAATTTGAGTGAAATCAAGTTTGGGATTTGGTGCCCCGACCCAAAGATCATCCGATCATTGGTACTAAATGGGTATTCAAAAACAAACTCGATGAATCTGCAATTATTATCAGAAACAAGGCAAGATTGGTGGCCAAAGGCTATCATCAGGAAGAAGGGATCGATTATGAGGAAACGTATGCTCCAGTGGCTAGATTGGTAGCTATACGTGTACTCGTAGCCTTTGCATGCATCAAAGGATTCAAACTCTATCAAATGGATGTAAAGAGTGCTTTTTTAAATGGTTACATCATGGAAGAAGTGTATGTAGAACAACCTCCAGGTTTTGAGGATGTTACTAAACCTGACCATGTTTTCAAACTCAAAAAGGCTTTATATGGTTTAAAACAAGCTCCTAAAGCCTGGTATGATAGGCTTAGTAAGTTTCTTATCGATCAAGGTTTTGTACGAGGAAAAGTTGATACAACACTCGTTATAAAACGAAAACACAATGATATTTTAATTGTTCAGATATATGTTGATGATATTGTTTTTGTTAGATCAAGTGTTTCACCCAAGAGGGGGGGTGAATTGGGTGATACTAAAATTTCTTTCGAAAATATAAAAAGAATTAAAACAGTAATGAGTAAGGAGAAATATCACCGAAGTGTACATCGGGAGTTATACTGGTTCGGTCACAACCACTTTGACCTACGTCCAGTCCTCAGAGCTTCTCTGAGAGTTTTCACTATAGCTTCCAAGATTCAGTGGGTTCTTGGCACCTCAGTACAAGCAAGTTCCTTACACCTGGACACTCGCTCCCCCTTACAGGTTGTAATCCAATCCCAACTCAAAGTTCCACAACCTTAAGTTTTCTCAATAACAAATATTGAGTTTGAATGAAATATCTCTCTTACAAAGTAAATGATAATCACTGAAGCATAGAAATACAATTTCAATGTGAAAACAGAGCAATGAACTTAATGATACGTTCGTATGTGTGTTCTTGTGTTTTCTCTTGCATTTTCTCTGTTCAGATGTTCCCATATATATAGTTACGTTGGTAATGATTGCTGGAACATATTTCTTCATGTCCGTTGGAGCGTGCGCAGCCATTATTGACATTTCTAGTTTTTGAAAAAACACATACGTTACGGTAGGTGACGGTCGGTGACATTTGAGCATCGCTTTTGACTTTCCTTATTTGGTAAGATCTCTTCACTGTTTACTTGTTGAAATGCTAAGTACACTAATATAATGAAAAGTTAATCAAACAGGAAACAGAATAATGACCGTTGGAATGATTTCAAACTTTCTGGATTAGCTTACTCGAGTAGCTCCTTGAGTAACCCATGAAGTTTACTCGAGTAGCTCCTCGAGTAACATCGTGAAATCATTGTTCAACTGCAAGTCAATGAATAAATATAAGATTACTCGGGTAGTGCATGGAGTAAACTAAATTTCATACCTTTGGGAATAGTTATTTACTCGGGTAGCTATTCCAGTAATGCTTTTGAAACTTCATAGCTTATTGGGGTAACACCTCGAGTAATCCACTTAAAATCCTTTGATTACTCGATGCTCTACTCCAATAATGTTGGCAGGATTTCAAGGCAGAGAGCAAATACCTTGTTACTCGAGTAGGGACTCGAGTAATGTATTCATTTTTGCATAGGTTACTCGGGTAGTTCCTCGAGTAACTGAAACTTTTGAACATGATTTACTCTGGTAATGACTTGAAGTTTTCTTTGAAAACATTTACATATACTGGGGTACTTACTCGAGGAATCACTTAAAATAAACCATGAAAAACAAACTTGTATACTAGAGTAAGTACTGGAGGAAGATGAAATAAAGAAAGATCAAGTCACTCGGGTACCAACCTCAAGTTTTCACTTACCTTAGTCTGTTACTCAAGTAGCTCCTCGGGTAACATTGGCAGTGGTACAAAGTGCCGAGAGTTACATCTTTTCACAAACAGAGTTACTCGAGTAGCTCCTCGAGTATCATGAAAAACTTGAAGAGAACTGGAAGTTTCTGACCTGGTTACTCGAGTAGCTCCTCGAGTAACATTAGCAGTGGTACAAAATGCCGAGAGGTCCATATTTTAGGAAACACAGGTACTTGAGTAGCTCCTCGAGTATCATGGGGAAAACTTGAAGCCAACTGGAAGTTTTCACATGGTTACTCGAGTAGCTCCTCGAGTAACATTCGCAGGCCGAGAGCAATCTTAAAGTTTTACCTGGTTACTCGAGTAGCGCCTCGAGTAATGGTGGCAGGTAACTGGAAGTTTTGCTTGGTTACTTCAAGTTTTGGCTCATTACTCGAGTAGAGCCTCGAGTAATGCCTTAGAAATTGTACTTCTGATCAAGTTCCTCAGCATTTTCTTTTGGCCAATCTTCACTACTTCCATGCTTACCTCAAGTAAAGCTTATTCCTGTCATTACTTAGTTCAAACTTGATTATTAAACATTTCCTTTTCAAACCATTCTTTTGTTATCATCAAAACATGAGATCTAACAGTTTTCAGTGCTACTGATGAATCTCTGTGTAAGGAATTTTCTGAGATTATGCAGGGAGAATTTGAGATGTCAATGATGGGAGAATTGAATTTCTTTCTTGGTTTGCAAATCAAACAAAGAAAGAATGGAATCTTCATATCTCAAACAAAGTATTTGAAAGAGCTATTGAAGAAGTATGGAATGGATGAAGCAAATGGCACGGACACACCTATGAGCTCAACTACGTTACTTGATGCTGATGTCAAAGGAAAAGACTACAACATCACAAAGTATAGAGGAATGATTGGATCATTACTTTATCTAACGGCAAGTAGACCGGACATCCAATTTAGTGTTGGCATATGTGCAAGATATCAATCAGCACCAAAATAATCACATGCTGAAACGGTCAAACGAATCTTTAGATACCTTGCTGACACACCCGAATTGGGTCTGTGGTATCCTAAAGGAAGAAGTGAATATCTTGTTGCATATTCAGATTCAGATCATGGAGGATACAAAACAGACAGAAAGAGCACCAGTGGACAAGGACAATTTCTTGGAGGATCTCTTGTATCATGGTTCAGCAAGAAACAAAATACTGTGTCTCTTTCGTCAACAGAAGCCGAATATGTTGCAGTATCAAGTTGTTGTGCACAAGTAATATGGCTAAAACAACAACTACAAGATCATGGTATTTATCTTAAAGAAATACCAACCTATTGTGACAATACTAGTACGATTAGCTTGGCAAAGAATCCAGTTCAACACTCTAGAACCAAGCATATCGATGTCAGACATCACTTCATCAGAGATCATGTTCAAAAGAAAGATGTGAAAGTGATATTTATTCCTACTCATCTTCAACTAGCAGATATTTTTACAAAACCTCTTGCAAAAGACCAATTTCTATACATTAGAAGAGAATTGGGAATGGTAAATCCCAATGAGTTGTAAGTTATTTTAGTTTCTCATAATATTAGATGAAGTCATATGTTAAAGTTTTGATGATTACTAACTTAAGCATCAGAGTATATAGAAAATTGTTTTGCAGGAAGAAAGAAACTCTGTTTTGGGAAACAAAAACAGAGATTATCAGAGGATACCTTTACTGGAGTACCAACCTGAAGTTATGGCTAACACAGAAGCAATACCCGAGGAGCAACTTGAGGTAAAGTAGAAGGTTACTCGAGTATGTACTTGAGTAATGGACTCCAAAACTGGAAGTAACGGATCAAGTTACTTGGATTTTTAAATGTAACGGTTTAGTTTCAAAGAAATGAAGAGTCAGAAGTTGAAAAGCAGATTACTCGAGGCAGGCCTCGAGTACACTTGAAGTTTACTCGAGGAAGGCCTCGAGTAATGACAGAGTCCAGAATATCAAATTGATGAAAAATGACTCAAATCTGATCAAAATGGGTTATAAATGATCGAGGGAACAACCGTGGATAATTACTATATTATTCATGCCAGGTACGCAATTTAAATGAATTGTTTTATAATTTTTCTGTATGATCATCCGAGGAAGGCCTCGAGTAAACTTGAAGCTTACTCGAGTAAGGCCTCGAGTAACATCGGGTTCTAGGTCTTTATCTGTCGCAAACTCGGTCATTTTCATAAAATCTCCTCGAGTAAATCACTATTCTCTCTCACAGAAATTTTTCACAAGTGATTCCTTATCCTATTTCCGTTAAAACCCAACCATTTTCATCCCTAGAAACCTCCTATCTTGCTCAAAATCCCTGTGCCCTAAATTCGCGTCAGCTATTCTATTTTTCTGAAAATCTCAGTTTCTCAATGTTTCAGAAAGATGAGGACCAAAAACCTTACTCCCATAGATTCCTCTGAATCCCAACAACATTCTGATCCTCTTTCTTCTCCTCCCAAGAAGAGAAGAAAACTCATCCCTAGACCAAAAGCTAAAATCCCTCTTCAACCTCAATCACAACCGAAAGCCAAAGGTGTGGTCATTAAAGAGCCTATTGTGACTAGGGCTCAATCCAAAAAGAGTACATCTACTGGAAGAGGCAAGAGTACCAAATCTCCCTTACCTTCTCACTCTGATTCCTCTACACCCTCTTTCACTCCAAAGCCTATCAAAAAGCCAAAATATGACAAAAATGTGGCTAAGGCTATGGCTGGGATCATTGACCAAATGGAGAAGGGTCAATCTTCTAAGAAGTCCAAGGTACCAGAAGTAGAGATCACCAACCCACCAAAGGGGTTCAACATTAGCAAATTGGTGGAGTCTCCCAAGTATCTATCCCAATTCTCCAGAAGGAAAGTGTGCAAGACACACTATGTTGATATGAAGTTGCTTCAAGAGGTAGTGAAGTATGACCTAAGTTCTTATCTAGATCCCTTTATGTCTTGGCTATCTATTAGATTACCATTTTGTACTAAAGTGATCACCCATTTTTATTGCAACTTAGAAATAATAGATGAGCCTAACCGAACCTCAGTAGAGGAAGAAATGACAACAACTGTGAGAGGCCAAAAGATTTTAATTTCACCATCCAGAATTAACTTGTGGTTAGGAATAGAGAATCCCCCAGATGATATATATTCTGAACTTGAGCCAAATCAAATTTTCACAATTCTCAAACCTGGTGAGTTAGTTGGCCCATTAAACTTTAAACCGAGTGACATGTGTGATCATCATAGGGTCCTTTGGTACATATACTCTAGGTCCCTAGTTAACAAAGCCAACAACTACACCCATTTCTCTGATAGGGACTTTAGGTGGTTTGCTTCACTACTTCTGAAGGAACAGAAGGATCTGGGAGAGTACATTTTCTCAGAGATGAAAAGGTATAAGGTGGATGGAAAGGCTACCACTCCAATGCCATATCCCCAGATTGTGTCTCTAATCCTGAAAGAGAACAAAATATGGTATTTGGATAGCAAGGAGCCAATTGAGAGGTTGACTCCGGTTGGAAGGAACCAAATTGGAAAATTAAACATCGATATCCCTCTCAAAGGCCCTCTGGAGTATGGGTCCAAGAAGAAGAGGAAGACCATTGAGGCAGAGACCAGTAAGTTAGATGACACTCAGTCATCGGCTCCAGTTGCTACCACTTCATCGACATCCTTCCTCAATGCCACTGTCCAGCACTTCATGGAGAACATGCTCAGAGGTTTTCATATGGACATCGCCAACACAAATGCAGAACTCATAACCCACATGAACACTAAAATGGGAGAATTGGTTGACAGAATGGACAAGAGGCATGAGGAGTTGCTAGCAGAGCAACGTGCCCAAGGAGAGACCTTGAGACTGATTCTGGAATGATTGGACTCTTTGGGTCCTAGACCTTCTGCCGGTCCCTCCTCATCTGCACCACCACCACCTCCAGAGAACCTTCCTACTGATGATCGTATTCCTGAGGCTGAACCATCTACCCCTCTGGTCTCTGATCCACTTGAGCCCCAAGGCAAAGATATTTTATTCACAGTGGATGATCCTGATACCCATGAGACCACATATATCATTATTGATGATTCACCTCCCAAACCTCAGCCAGAGACCGCTCCTAAACCTATTCCCTCTCCTACCCACACTGAGGAAATATCTCCCTCTTCCTCACCTAAACATCATACTCCTGAGGCTGAGACTACTCCTGACATTCATATCACTCCTTCAACCTCTACTTTGGTGGTTTTCCAACCTTCACCTCCTGGCGATGACATCCATATCCCTCCAGTTCATCTGCCTGACCTTGTGCCCTCTAGTTCATTTGATTCTTTGGATTCAGATAATTCCATGGTCTTTCCAGTGACACCCATTTCCATGGTCAAGCCTCCTAGCCCTCCACTTGATTGATGAAGCCAAAAAGGGGGAGAAGAGCTTGAGAATGATTTTGTGGATGTGTCCTAGTTTATTTTGGGGTATTTGGCTGTATTTGGGTTTTAGGGAGCATTTTGAATCTTTTATGCTTTATTTTGTAATTTGTGAACTTTTAAAGTTTAATACAAGTGTGTTTATGTTATGCATTTTAAGTTCATTAAAGTTTTGAATTATGATACATGTTTGGACTAATGAAGTTGTTGTGTATGCAAGATATATTCAAACTTAATAAGACATATTTAATTAAGAATTCAATTTGAAAAACCATGTACAAAATCACCAAGTTTTGTCATCATCAAAAAGGGGGAGAATGTTAGATCTCATGTTTTGATGATAACAAAAGTATGGTTTGAAAAGGAAATAGGTAATAAACAAGTTTGAACTAAGTAATGACAGGAACAAGCATCACTTGAAGTAAGCATTGGAGTAATGAAGAAAGGCCAAGAGAAAATGCTGAGGAACTTGATCAGAAGTAAATTTTCTAAAGCATTACTCGAGGAGCTACTCGAGTAATGACACAAAACTTGAAGTAACCAGAGACAACTTCCAATAACCTGCCTACGTTACTCGAGGAGCTACTCTAGTAATAGTGTAAAAAGTTTCATTATGCTCTCGGCCTGCTAATATTACTCGAGGAGGTACTCGAGTAACCATGTGAAAACTTCCAGTTGCCTTCCGGTTGCCAATGATACTCTAGGAGCTACTCGAGTACCCATGTTTCTGAAAATGTGGACCTCTCGGCATTTTGTACTACTGCTAATGTTACTCGAGGAGGTACTTGAGTAACTATGTGAAAACTTCCAGTTGCCTTCAAGTCTTCCCAATGATACTCGAGGAGCTACTCGAGTAACTCTGTTTCTGAAAATATGTAACTCTCGGCATTTTGTACCACTGCCAATGTTACTCGAGGAGCTACTCGAGTAACATACTAAAGAAAGTGGAAACTTGAGGTTAGTACGCGATTAACTTGATTTCTCTTTATTTCATCTTCCTCGAGTCCTTACTCTAGTATACAAGTTTCTAATGTTCTATTTTAAGTGGATTCCTCGAGCATGTACCCCAGTATGCAGAAATATTTTCAAAGTAAACTTCAAGTCATCACCCGGGTAAGTCATGCATAAAAATATCAGTTACTCGAGGAGGTACCCGAGTAACCTATGAAAAAATAAGTGCATTACTCGAGTCCATACCCGAGTAACAAGGTAAGTGCTCTCGGCCTTGAAATCCTGCCAACATTACTGGAGTAGGGCATCGAGTAATCAAAAGTTATTTAAAGCGTTACTCGAGTTAGTACCCGAGTAACTCATAAAGTTATGAGTGCCTTACTCGAGTTGGTACCCGAGTAAATTGACATTTCCAAAGGTTTGAAAATTGGTTATTCCATGCACTACCTGAGTAATCTTGTATTTACTCATTGACTTACAGTTGAATAATGATTTCTCGATGTTACTCGAGTAGTTACTCGAGTAAACTTCATGTGATACTCGAGTAGCTACTCGAGTAAGCAAACCCAGAAAGTTTGAAATCATTCCAACGGTCATTGTTCTGTTTCCTATTTGATTAACTTTTCATTATATTAGTGTACTTAGCATTTCAACAGGTAAATAATGAAGAGATCTTACCAAATAAGGAAAGTCAAAAGCAATGCTCAAATGTCATCGACCGTCACCTACCATAACGTATGTTTTTCAAAAACTGGAAAAGTCAATAATGGCTGCGCACGCTTCAACAGACATGAAGAAATATGTTCCAGCAATCATTACCAATGTATCTATATATATGGGAACATCTGAACAGAGAAACACAAGAACACACTTACGAACGTATCATCAAGTTCATTACTCTGTTTTCCATTATACTTGTGATTCTATGCTTTAGTGAATCTTATTTACTCTGTAAGAGAGATATTTCATTCAAACTCAATATTTGTTATTGAGGTAACTTAAGGTTGTGGAACCTTGAGTTGGGATTGAGTTACAACTTGTAAGGGGGAGCGAGTGTCGAGGTGTAGGAACTTGCTTGTACTGAGGTGCCAAGAACCCACTGAATCTTGGAAGTTATTGTGAAACTCTCAGAGAAGCTTTGAGGACTGGACGTAGGTCAAAGTAGTTGTGGCTGAACCAGGATAACTCCCGGTGTACACTTCGGTGATATTTCGCCTTACTCTTTCATGTTTTAATTTCAACGTCAAATTGTATATTTGCAACGAAATTTTTAAGATCACCCAATTCACCCCCCTTCTTGGGTGAAACGCTTGCTCTAACATGGGGGTTCTCACTGGATGATGTGAGCATACTTACCCTAACATGGCCAGAATCGGTAGCAGGCTGGTTGCACCAGTGTTAAACCTAGGCCAAGAGGCGGTGGGTAAAATTAGAGTCTGCTGTGAGTCTACTATGAGTTTACAATGAATTTGTGGTACTTTGAGTTGTACTTAGAAGGGCTATCTAGTTTGGGTAGAGGAATGGCCTACGCCTCCTAACCTCCAAAGTCGTGTGAAGTAAACTATCCCACCTATGATCTGGAGCTTGCAGAGCTTGTAATTGTGTTAGTGTTTGTGTTAAAGATATGGAAATATTGCTTGTATAATGTGACGGTGGAATTGTACTGTGACTATAAAAGTTTCAAGTGTTTGTGTGATTAGAAAGAATTGAATTTAAGACAGTACAGGAGGATGGAGTTACCAAAAGCTTACAACCTGGAGATCAAGTACCATCTGGGTAATGTTGATGTTGTTGTGGATGTGTTTAGTCAGAAGGCAGTTCATATTGTTGTAGTGATGATAGAGCATTTTTGAGATTTAGATATCTTGAACCAAATGTATGCGCTAATAGTGTTTCCCAAGGGAAAAGTGACTAGATGTCCAAGATTAAAGAGGCTCAAAGCCGAGATGGGTGAGTGTAGGCCATCTGATCCATGATTGAGTAAGGAAAAGACCTCTAGAGTTTAAAGTGGGGGATCATGTATTCCGAAGAGTGTCTCCAGTTACAGGCATTGGGAGGGCAATCAAGTGGAAGAAGCTGAGCTCGCGATATATCAATCCATTCAAAATTCTTGCAAGAATTAGACCTGTAGCATATCGAATAGCCTGACCCTCAAACTTGAGTAGGCTTTATGACGTGTTCCATGTTTCCCAATTGGAGAAGTACCTACCAGACCCTAAGCATATCATTGAGTATGAAGATGTCAAATTACAAGATAACTTCACCTCTAAGGTAGAGCTAGAATGAATCCTCGATCGTAAAGAGCGGCTCTCAAGTATCAAAGTATACCATTTATTAAAGTGGTTTGGAAAGGAATGTCTCTAAGGGAAGCAACCTAAGAAGCAGAAGCGAACATAAAGAAAAGATTCCTGGAGTTTATGCCCCATGATGTGTAACAAATTTCAGGAACAAAATTTATTGTATGGGTGGAGATTGTAATACCCTAAAGTTTGATTAAGGGCTAATGACCCCATATGAGATAGTAATGAATGTTTAATGAATGCTTTTAGGAAATAAAGTATGTGTTTTGACCGAATTAGCAACAGAAAATGCCCAAACCCTACATTTTAGTATAATTATATGGCAAAGTAATATTGGACTAAAATGAGAGGGAATGATGCTTGGGAGAAGGTAAAAAGAATTAAAATATGTGTCATGTAGCAATTAGAGTAAGGGTGCCATAATCAGGGACAACATTGAAATAATGGAAAATTTACTGTCAATTAATCAGTAATTGATGAAGAAATTAATTACTAACTAAAAGAGCTAGTGAGGTAACTAAATGGTTAATGGAGCTAGTTAAAGTAATCAATTGGAGAATTATTTTATGAGAAACAAGGAGATTTTGAGAAGTGGCAACAAAGGATGAAGGGAGAGGTAATGGAAAAGTCTAAAAGCCATTTTTAACTATTTTCTCTTTCCTCCCTCTCTCAATTTCGGCTGACAAGGGCATGGGAGCTGAAGTTAATCATCATATTACTATCTTCATCTCTTTCTCTTTCTCTCTTATTCAGCAGCCATTGAAGAAAAAGAAAGAGGAAGAAGCTTGTGACAAGGTAAGCCACTTGACCTCTAAAATGACCTTGGATGCCAAAACTCTATTCTTTAATGTTGTTCCTTAGGTTGAGAGCTTTGATTCTATGGTTTTAAAGTTTCTATTAGTGGTGGTTTATGTACTCAAAAAAAATAGAGGTTGGTGAAGCAAGGAACAAGTTTGAGAAAGTAATTGAGGAGAGTAAGAGGAACCTTTCTACATGGAAATGGTGCTTTACATTGAGTCCTGGATACATGGAATTTAATTGAACCTTGAATGTGAAGTTTGGACTTTTGAGGTTTTGTATTAATTGTAGCCCTAGAAATAGAACATGTTAAAGGACTGAGAATTTGGTTATTTTGTTGTTTCCATTAGATTCCTTATGGAAAATTGTGTGGGAGTAGTGTTGGATGTGAATTTTGAACTATTGAAAACTTAGGTTTAAAAGTTTCATGATTTGGTTAGTGAAAACTCTATGCAGGCAGTCAGATTTTATGGATGTTTTGAATAGGTAAATGGTGGCTAAAAATTCTAAAACTATGTTGTTTGATAGTGCACAAGCCAAGGTTTAAATTTATATATTATGGTGGTCATTCTAATGTGTGTGCTGGGAGTTATGAATTTCCAAAGTTTGATGTTGAAGTGGGATCAATTATGGAACAACAAGAAGAATTGTTGAATTTTGTATTTTTATTGCTATAAACAGTAATGATTCATATTTTTCCTGTAAAGAGGAGTAAAAAAACTTTATGTAGGATTTGGGATCACGTCATTTTGATTTTGCTAGATTTAATTATGATTTTTGGAAATTCATCTGAGAAACAAAAATTTCCTTGGCCTTAGCCAAAGGTTCTTGGCTACAGCCCAAAAGCTTTTGTCTTGCTTTTGGCTGCAGCCAAAAACTTTCAGAAGTCTTTTTGGCCTCAGCCAGAAGACTCTTGGCTGTAGCAAAAAACTCTCTGAGTTGTTTTTGGCCGCAACCAAAGATTTCTTAGCTGTAGCCAACCCTTGTTTTTAGCACTTTGTAATTTTGAAAAGTGGTTTCTAACCTAGTACTTCCGAATCCTTTTAGTCTATTGATAGAGACATTCACAGCTACCTAAGGGACTTTAATGATAACCAAATCTCAGTGTTTTGAAGTCATTTGAGTATTAGGATAAGGGATAACTTGTCGTCCTTAATTATGATTATAGGATTTAATATTTTTCCTGGAATGTAGAAGGCCTGTGCCTGAACTAGAATGGAAAGAACAAGGTCGTAACACTTTCTCCTATATCATGTTTAATGCATTATATGTTTGTACTTATCATTAAATGTATGATTGAGTCACGGAGAATAGCCCGGCTTTGAATGAACAATTGAGTCACGAAAAATGTCTCGGCTTTGATTGCTAATGTTGCTGATTATCATGCCTATCACGGGAGTGATTATGGTAATGATTGTCACGTCTATCAAGGGAGAGATTATGGTAATGATTGGATGTTGCGATTAGTGATTGTCATGCTTTTCACTATTGTGATCAAAGTTATGATTGAATGCTACTGTGTTGCTGAATTGTGATATTTGCTTCCATGATTTGTTATAATATACATCATATACTTGAAATGTTACTACAAAGATTCTTTTGAATCTCACACTTCCCATTAACTAAATTTTAGCTACGGCAAGTGGATTAAGGGACAAGCATGTGCATAAGGGTGACTAGGATTGCCAATGGTATTCTTTCGCTTTTAGTTTTTGGTTATCACTTTTGGATAAATGTATATATAATGATCATAGAATAGTGTTTTATTGTAATCCCCGACAAGGGAAACTGAGATGATGCCCTGTAAAACCCTTTTAGTTAAGAAATATATCCCGGGTGAATATCGGGAATTTTTGCTAAGCACTCTGATATTGATGTATGTAACAAAACCGAACAGGCTAAATAGTTTTTAAGAGTGAATGGAGATTGTGTTATACAAGTTTTGTAAAATGTTTTTATTTATTCTTGATCTCTTAATTAATTTATGACACATGTTTAAACACTATTAAGGCCTGGTAAGTGCTAGGGTTACACGAGGCCTAACACGAGAGAGTTTCCTTATGAAAGAAGAGTTTATTTTCATATTTTGTATGCCTGAAATGTGTGTTGCTACTAAGATTCCCTCGAGTTTCATCCTTTTTCAACAATACAAACATTACAGCTGAAGCTAGCAGCTCAAAGGGCAAAGTAAGGGCTACTGGTGAATAGAGTCCCTGTGTATACCAATACTGTTGTAGATATCTATGCTTGTACTTTTGTTTCTTTTGAATACTTGTACACTTTGTATATATTTTTCAAACCCTATAGGGAATTCCTGTATCGTAAATAAGTACTTAATGTCAGTTTATTTCTGCTATTTTTGTATGCCTATGGAACTGTATGCTAATTACTTTACAAATATCAAAATGTTAAGAGATTTGACATTTTTGGTATCAGACACTAGTACAGAAAATGGTTTTTAGACCGGTTATATCGGATAAGGTCTTAAAAATATGACCGGTAGCATTTTTGTAATTATGATGAACTATTAAGACCGGTTATAGTAAAAACCAGTCTTGAAAATAATTTTAAGACCTGTTATAACAAAAACTAGTCTTAAAATATATACAATTAAAAAAAATTAATATAACTAATATATTTTCTATATTGGTTCTAAAAATAACCGGTCTAGAAAATATTATCTGAATTAAAGACCATTATAAAAATAAAATGTTTATTATTTTTAAGAACGGTTGTAAATGAAAACCGATCTTAAATATTAAAAATTTAAGACCGGTTATTAATTAATACCGGTCTTAAAAAGTTTCATATTTTAAGACCGGTTATTTATTAATAACTGGTCTTAAATATTACTTTTAAGACCGGTTGTCAATGACAACCGGTCTTAAAACTGATATGGATTTCAAAAGGCACCTAAATTTGACTCTAAAATCTAAAACTCAAGCATATCAGCAAAACCCCTCCTCAACTCGTGGTAGCTCCTCCTTTCCCATTCTTTCCTCCGTCCTTAACTTCGCTGCCGTCAACAAAGATTTACTGTTGAATATATTGTCGAAATGCCATCGTTGTTTGTTCCCTCCGATTGGTTTCATTCTTAACCTCGTTTTTATTATTAGGTTTGTGTTTCCATTTCATTTTTGGGTTTTTCATTGAAATTGTGAGATGACTTGGCCTCCATTTTCTTTGTTCGATTCTTGCAGCAAGTGGCCAAGGACTGTTCAAATCCGGAGGAAGAAGAGGATCCTCAAGCAAAGGTTTAAGGTACCATTTAATTATTCTGAAATTGTGGACCTGGGTTTATTTTGGTGGTTTTCCATTTGCATTACAGACTATAGTTTAAGCTTGTTGCTTCTAGTAGACCTGGGTTAATTATTCCATTTGAAAGTGATGATTTTGAGAGTCGTAGTGATGATTTTGATCCTAGTTGACGACTATAGTTTAAGCTTGTTGCTTCTAGTGGTGTATCTTCTATTATATTGTTTTGTTTGGTTTAAGCTTGTTTGATTTTGATCCTAGTGGTGTAGCTTCTATTATTTTGATCCTTGTTACTTCTAGTGGACCTGGGTTTTGTTTAATAATTGTTTTGTTTGCTAAACTGGGTTTTGTTTTGTTTGGTTTAAGCTTGTTGCTTCTATTATATTGATTTTGTAGCTTCTGGTTAACTTCTTTTGATTCGGACATGCCATTGGAATTTAAAATCTTTACCAATATGAAAACTTGCTTTAGGGAATCGCTTTTGCAATTGCAATTAATCATTCCTCCTTCATCTTAATTATTGCTTTAGTTGATATTGGTTATCAATTTGTGCATTGCAATTAATTATTTGTTCATGTTTGCATAACTTGAGAATTGCTTTTGAATAATGCCTTTGTAGATAATGTCGTGTTATAACAATAAGCACCATGTAGCAAAATTTCTTTAAATATTGTCCTTAAGTGTTTTTAGACAATGACTCATCCTAGTGAGGGTACTCCTGATCCAACTAATCTAAATCAAAGTGAACCTAGCAATGCTCCGAGCCAGAAACACAATGAGCCACGTAACCGGCCTAGACAAAGGGGTAAGAGAGCCACCCGATTGACAGACATTCCTCTCAATCAGAATACCGGGGAAAAGATTCCATTGAGTTTGATAGATATTGGAAACCAATCGGGCCTAATGCCAACAATATAGGAGTTTTGTCGCCTCCTAGCATGCAACAAAAATAGCATCTTGATAAAGTAGTGGAGAAATGTGGATAAAAGAGTGAAGCAACATATTTGGGAAACTATCCAGCTCACTTACGACATTCTTGAGAGTGATGTCTTGTATGAGAAGACAATGACTATTGTGATGACGCTGGAGGAAGTTTAAGACAAGACTAGCCAATGATTACATGTATATCGAGGTGGAAGAAGTTAAGCCTCGTCCTAATCCGTGTGACCGGTTTCTTTTATTAATGAACAGACTTGGCAAGAATTCAGATGGCTTCGGACTACTCCAGAAGCATTGGTTAGCCTTGACTTATTTTGCATTTGATTTACTTATGAATTATGAATTGTCTTTATTGATTTACAATGACTTAATTTTGATTTCTTATTCATAGGAAAAAAGGCAAAAGGCTCAAGAGAGTGGTAGAAAGAATGATTGCTCCCATACAATGTCTCATAGGAGTTATGCGAAGGCCGAAAAAGACTTGTTGGCGGCCAAACGGAAGAGATTGGAAGAAGCAGCTCAATCTGATCCTTTTGTTCTTCTTTCTCCGCCATCTTTGATACGTCACAAAGAGAAGTGGTTGTTTGCTCATCGAAAGAGGAGCGGGTCTTATACGAGTAAACAATCTTGTATAGTTGGTAAGAAAATTGTAAGTATTGTTGTTGACTTGTTGTTATTAATAATTTAGTAAACAAATTTCATTACTAACATTTATCATCTGTATTTGTCTTACAGGAGGAACTTCAGAAAAAACAAGCTGAGGGATCATTTAGGTCGGATGGGAGAAATGACATTCTGACCGTAGCTATAAGAAAAAAGGGCATCCCGGTCGTGTTAGTGGGATTGGAGGAGGCGTAGGCATAAGGGATTACTTTGGAGTACGCCCCGCTATTCCTCAAGTAGTGTGGTAACTAGGGAGGAGATGGAGTGTATATTGACCATTGTGAGGGTGGAAGCTAGGACTGAGGCAGAAGCATGATTTGATGCATGATTTGAAGAAAGGTTCAGTAAGATGAAGGAGGAATAGATGATCATGACGAGCATAAGACAAGTAGATACTAGTGCTCCTCAGGCTTATTCCTTAAACCCTAAACAGAGCACTAAAGGGTGTTGCATTAGTCAGTCATCAGAGGGTCCTTGAAAAGAAATTGGTGAGCCTTATGACTTGTTTGTGGAGGATCCTCTGAGACGATTGGTTGCAGGGGGAGTGTGCACAACTTGGGATCAACTGTCCACCACCAAGAAATAAAGGATGATCAAGTCAGAGTAGCAGTTGAAGAGGTGATCATTGCAGATGCACCTCTCCCTATCCCTGTTGATGACTTCGAGGTTGTGGGCGATGTCCTCAACTCTTTCATCTTGTGGCCTGTAACCCCCTGCCGTAATTATATCCGAAATACGCGATTTAAAGTGAAATAGAGACCAATAAGAAACAAAACTATTTCAAAGTCCCATCTTCACGATAGGGTTTTCATAAATACCTTTCGAAATATAATACACATGGTCTCATATTCAAATTTCGAATACAATTACTATGCGAAGATAAATCACATTTATACCAATATCAAAGTGCACCATATAATCATCCCGGCAATCTCGGGTACATACCTTCGCTAAAGATATACAGGGCACGATTGCCCATTACAATTCTTCAAATGGGGATTACACAATCTCATCTCGAATGAGACCTGCCGCTCCCTCCACGAGCCACTTGCCCTGTCTAAATTGTTGGTAAGGGAGGGTGAGATTCGAGAGAATCTCAGTAGGGAAATATTATCAATATGCAGGCAAGATAAGTGTTTAATGCATGACATGCTTGCATCACATAACTCATGCACACATACAATGACAAATCTATAAGCTCAATGCTTCGAACGATACACATATGGCCATAACATATGTTGAAACATAGCTTCAAATCATTCATACATGTTCCACATAATCAAGCAAAGCAATAACATGCATCAACACATTAATACAGTTATCAGAGCATGCAGGAGAGATAAGTTCCCTACCTCCAGTCTTTTCTCCTCGATTTACGTGCCAGCAACTCGGGGCTTCACATTCGATCCTACAATGTCAAATGTACTATTTAGACACTTCCATAGTGTTTCTGGGGGTTATATGATTCTATCTTGAAAATTTACCAAAATACCCCTGGGACCCCGGCCCGGCCCCGCCGTACCCGGTCCGGCTGTACTTTTCCCGAAATTTTAACATGGGCTATTCTGACATATTTCCGCCCAAGGAATCCATTTCCGGACTCGGAATTATCAAATTCAATGTCATATTACGAAATTGCCCTTGGCAGCCCTACTTTTAGGGTTTTAGGGGCGTTTCCGTAATTATGCTTTCTCGGCCTTTTCCGAAAAAGTGCCCAACTGTAACCCCACCTAATTTTCCCTCCTGAACTCAATGGAATCATCAAATTATTGAAAATCCAACTCTAAGACCCATTTATAGCCCAGACCGAAATATACAAATACTCCGGGGAAAATTGGGGCTTTTCGGTTTCGGCTCCGTAAACGCGTTCCTTTCTACTCCTAACCACTTTATTGACTATCCCATTAGGTTAAAACTACCATTTAGTATCAATTTGGGCAGCATAACCCCTAGGGAAACCCATTTTCCATTTTTACAACCAATGGCAATCCGGCGAAATTTCACCGATTAAATTGCCCACAGCAGCCAGAATAGTCAATATACAAGAGTTTGGAAGTTACCTCAAGCTCCCAATAGCTTTTACTCAATATGGCTGAACCCTAGCACCTTTTAAACCATGAAAATTGAGCTTCCAATACCTTAAAGAATATGAAAGAGAAGCTTAGAAGCAAGGTTATACGCGTTAGGAGCTAGATCGTCGGAGAAATCGGCTTACCTTGTGAGATTTCTCCTCTTTCTCTCTCTAAGAGCTCCCAAACGTCTCTCTCTCTTTTCAGCTGCAACTCACGACAGAAATGAGCTGAAGAAGATGAGCAATTTGATTAATAATCCATGCTGACATCATCTTTTAATGAGATGATGTCATAATTCCCATTTTCGGATTTTCTGGCAGATTTTCTGCCCAATCTTTGAAAAATCATAACTAATTCTAGAAAAATCAAAATGAGGTGATCCCAAAGCCAAATGAAAGGTATTGAAGTCCTCTTCATTGGAAAAATATGATCCATTACTAGAAATCACCACACAATTCCAGAATTACACAAATTTCATCACTGCCCCAAAACAGAGTCCATTTTCGACCTCAAACTTTGGACAGTCATATCTCCTAGTTCCCAACATGAAATGGCACAAATTATATGTCCATTTTGAAGCTTTGGATGTGAACTATAAGACTGGAAAGTTTCAGAATTTTTAGACACCATTTGGTCATTCAAAACGTTCACACAAACTGACAGCCCAGAATAGAGTTTCATTGGACAGCATTTCCAATTTTGCAACCAATGTGTCCAATCCAATTTAAATCAATTCCAATGATCAAATACCACAACATGACACCATTTCCATCACAATACCCCATTCAATTATTCCCTCTATTCTAAGTCAATTTGGATGTTAATCCACAATTGAACTCAAATACAGGGTTTTGGCGTTGTTCATAACACAAGTGACTACAATCCACTTTATATTCTCTAAAAGGGTTCATTAATCACTAACCACGTCCACTTTTGTAGTAATTAACCCCTAATCACAATTTTGGATCTTGCTAAACCGGGGCTTAGCAATCCACTAATCTCAGGCTTATTCTCTAGCCTCGAGTCTCGAAATTTGGGGTGTTACATGGCCAAAGAACCTTGTTTCTGATTGAGCTGAGGAATCCCCGCCACCTCCACCTCCACCTCCACTTCCACCTCCCTCTACTCAAGATGTTTCACGGCTTCCATTGAATGTCATGCAGCAAGTGATTCTGATGACATATGATACATCCTTTCGAACAAGAGATTGGGCTACTGAGTCAGCTGTTGGCAAGTCAAGGGCTCAATGCTATCTTGAGAGGGATGGTTTGATGTCCCTGGTAGCTCTTTAACAACATCTTACGATTTCGATTGTCCAGCTCTTTTTAATGTAAGTATCTTCTCAAATTGCAAGTTAATATTTTACAAATTACGCCGTTAAACTTTGATTTAATGTCCTTGCTTGCATTATTGTAGGTATATGCATCGTAGGTTGGTTGACTCTGGCAAAACCAATAAAGTTTGACCCCTGTGCCCACATCAACTCTAGGATAAAGGGACTACTACTACTATCAGACACACATACTTATCGCACATGCTTAGTGAAACCTCAATTGAGTGTTTCTTGGCCCCATATTTGCATGGATAAGTAACAAATTTACATTTCATAACATACATAATGTTTTATATTTGCTTAAAAGTTTTTCCTTTTTTCAGTGATCATTGGCAATTGGCTATTTTGTGTAAGAAGATTTATTCCGTCATCCTCTTATGCTCCCTCCACCTCAGCAAGCCAACTAGCGAATTGAAAAAGAGCTTGAACGCGTAAGTTTTCTTGCATTATTAATAATTACCTTTCGTGTGCAAAATTTATGGAATTTGTGTAAAATAAGTAACCTTTGTGATTTTGATGATATAGGGCTATGCGAGCATTCCAACACGCTGCTTGTGGTAGGCCTCTCTGTGAGGTAAAAGACCCTACATGGATCTTGCCAAAGGTTAGTTACATATTGGTTTGTTTTAAGAATGTATTCAATAATAAGCCATGCTTTAATTTTATACTTGTTTTAATGATATCATATTATTTTTCAGACCCGTAAGCAACCACCGGGGTCCAACTTGTGTGGGTTGATTCTGAGGCACATGTATAATATTATTACCCTAGGCACGAGAGAAGTTATTAAAGAGGTAATTGTATATGTATTTCAAAAATTTTGCATTACTTTTATTTTTTTTAAGTGAAGTTAATGTTTTTCCTGGCTTTGGTGTTTCAAATGTTTGAACTTGCTGACCCCTTTACAGAAGAAGACATTGATCACATTTGCAATTGTTGTGCTCAATTCATTTATGAACTTTTACAACAGTGAGTTATTGTAAAACTGAGGAATTTTTTTGTATATATTGATGAATTGACATGTTGGTTGGTTGTAAATATTGTTGATTGCAAGCTTTGACATGTTTGTTGGTTTTAACATGGTTATTTTTATATATTGATGAATTGACTTGTTGGTTGCAAGATATGACATGGTTGAATTCATTTATGCATATATATATGATGGTTTTAAACAAAACAATATACATAAGGATACATGACATGTTACAAGTTCTCAATGGGAAGGTTAAAGCAAAAGGAAATAGTAAATGGAAGCAAACTGAACACCTTATGGCACTTAATAAGTATGACATTGGAAGTAGTAATTCTAGGATGCGTTCTAGTAACTAACCTAATCACACCCAATTAAATAAAATTATAATACTTTTAAGACCGGTTATAAAAATAACTAGTCTTAAAAGTTGTTTTAAGACTGGTTTCAAACATAACCGGTCTTAAAATTAAGCATAAGACAAGTAGATACACCTTAGAGTGGCAGTTGAAGAGGTGATCGTTGCATATGCATCTCTCCCTATCCTTGTTGATGACTTCAAGGTTGTGGGCAATGTCATCAACTCTTTCATCTTGTAGCCAAAGAACCTTGTTTCTGATCAAGCTGAGGAATCCCCCCACCTCCACCTCCACCTTCCTCCACTCAAGATGTTCCATGGCCTCCATTTAATGTGATGCAGCAAGTGATTCTGATGGCATATGATACGTCCTTTGGAACAAGAGATTGGCCTACTGAGTCAGCTATTGGCAACTCAAGGGCACAATGCTATCTTGAGAGGGATGATTTAATCACCCTAGTAGTTCCTCTACAACAGCTTATGATTTCAATTGTCCAGCTCTTTTTAATGTACGTATCTTCTCAAATTGGAAATTAATATTTTACAAATTATGTCGTTCAACTTTGACTTAATATCCCTGCTTGAATTATTATAGGTGCATGCATCGTAGGTTGGTTGACTCTGGTAAAACCAATAAATTTGGACTCCTATGCCTAGTTCAACTCTATGACAAGGGGACCACTGCTGCTATCAAACACACATACTTATTGCACAGGCTTAGTGAAACCTCAATTGAGTGTTTCTTGGCTCCATATTTGCATGGGTAAGACACAAATTTATTTTTCATACTATACATAATATTGTATATTTGCTTAAAATTTTTCCCTTTTTTTAGTGATCATTGGCAATTGGCTATTTTGTGTAAGAAGAGTTATTCTGTCATCCTCTTATGCTCCCTCCACCTCAGTAAGGCAACTAGTGAATTGAAGAAGAGCTTGAACTTGTAAGTTTTCTTGCATTATTAATTACCTTTCGTGTGCAAAATTTATGGAAATTTTGTAAAATAAGTAACCTTTGTGATTTTGATGATATAGGGCTACACGGACATTCCAATACGCTGGTTGTGGTAGGCCTATATGTGAGGTAAAAAACCCTACATGGATCTTGCCAAAGGTTAGTTACATATTGGTTTGTTTTAAGAATGTATTCAATAATAAGCCATGCTTTAATTTTATACTTGTTTTAACGATATCATGTTATTTTTCAGACCCGTAGGCAACCACCGTGGTCTAACTTGTGTGGGTTGTATATCCTGAGGCACATTTATAATATTATTACCCTAGGTATAACAGAACTTACTAAAGAGGTAAATGTATATATATTTCAAAAACTTTGTATTACTTTTATTTTTTTTAAGTAAATTTAATGTTGTGCCTGGCTTTGGTGTTTCAAATGTTTGAACTTCTTGACCCCTTTCCAGAAGAAGATATTGAGCACATTCATAATTGTTGTGCCGAATTCATTTATGAACTTTTACAAAAGTGAGTTCTTGTATGTAAAGTTGAGGATTTATTTTGTATATATTCATTTATGAATTGACATGTTGGTTGGTTGAATTCATTTATATTGTTGGTTGCATGATTTGACATGTTTGTTGGTTTTAACATGGTTTTTGTATATTTTGATGAATTGACTTGTTGATTGCATGATTTATCATGGTTGAATCCATTTATGCATATATATATGATGGTTTTAAACAAAACATTATACATGAGGATATATGACATGTTACAAGTTCACAATTCAATGAGAAGGTTAAAGCAAAAGGAAATGGTAAGTGGAACCAAACTGAACATCATATGGCACTTAATAAGTATGGCATTGGAGGTAGCAATTCAAGGATACATTCTGGTAACTAACCTAATCACAAACAAATAAAAAAATATAACACTTTTAAGACCGGTTATAATGATAACCGGTCTTAAAAGTAATTTTAAGACCGGTTATATTTATAACCGATCTTGAAATTAAAACTTTAAGACCAGTTATATGTAAAACCGGTCTTAAAATTAACATTTTAAAGACCGGTTGTATGTAAAACCGGTATTAAAATAACTTTTAAGACCGGTTATAATCATAACCGGTCTTAAAAATGTTACATAAATCACCTTACAAAAGAGTTCTTTTAAGACCGGAGC
The DNA here is from genome assembly GCA_963242795.1 of Inga leiocalycina. NCBI lineage: Eukaryota > Viridiplantae > Streptophyta > Magnoliopsida > Fabales > Fabaceae > Inga > Inga leiocalycina. The sequence continues at coordinate 54,815,637 of OY725323.1, forward strand.
TAATGAAAACTGGTCTTAAAATTGTTGATTTTAGACTAGTTATAAATAGAACCGGTATTAAAAGCTAGACGTTTAAGACCGGTTACTAAACCGATCTTAAAAGTGACATACTTTTAAGACCGGATCCAGAACCGGTCTAAAAAGTCAATTTTAATCGGTCTAAAAAACCCTTTTTCCACTAGTGAGAGCTTAAAATGGTTCTGGCATTTTCATAATAGTATACTGATATGATCTTGTTTGCATGGTGACAAGAAATATATGCGGATGACGTCGATAGCTTGAGAGATTACCCCCAACGATCAACTAGCATCCCACGGAGCAGCGGATCCCTAAAGGATAGCTTGTACATGGAGTACCGGGCACCAAGTAATGCTAGAGTGAGAAGGACGACTAGGAAGAGAGTTTGAGTAAGACTGTTTGATAGAGCTCAATATTTATATATTTGTATTAATTAATCTTAGGCTTTTGTGGGACTTAATTAAATATTTTAGGTATAATCAAGTGTTAATGTGATATTTTTGTGAATAAATAATTTGGGAATTATAGTGGTTAAATTGTTATATTTTTAATTAGTATTTGTTATTCTCATTATTTCTTAATTGTGAGCAAAAGATACTACCTTTGTGAATATAATTTTGTAGGTGATGGCATGACACAACTTACTTATTTAGCCCAGAGAAAAATGAATAAAAGAAAGAAAGTAGGGACCATTTATGTATTAAGTGGCTACTGAATTGAATTGAGAATGGACGAGTTGGACATCAATTGAAGAGAAGAGGAGATGCTGGACCGAATTGAGAAATGAATGATAAAGAGGAAGTGGCTGATTTGTTGAGGTAGCACCAAATGGAAAAGAATAGAAAGTAGGAGTAGAATTAAAACAAAAGGAAAGGTGTGCACTGAATTAAAGAGGGCTTGACCAAAGAGAGACTGGACTTGTAGGATATTAATTGAAGGAAGGAAGAGAGCTAGCCGAAATAATTGACCAAGAAGCAGCTGGACCGATATGTGTAATTGAAGAATTGAATGAGGAGGTGTTGACCAACGAATTAGGGGTTAGAGATGAATTCATAAAGATAGAGAAAAGAGAGATGAGGGCTGAGGAAGAAGGGAATGAAATGAATATGGAAAAGATTAAGCTGTTGGACCAAATTGAAGTTCACGCAGGAGGCAGCTTGGCTGATTGTAATGGGCTGGATCGATTAAAGAGAAGAGGAATAATGGAATAAGGAGGATAGCCCATATGAATTGGAAAGGAAGGGTTAGGCGGCTATATGTAAAAGAAAGGAGGGGACCACATGAGCAAGAGGTGTGTAGCACCGAATGAAATAAAGAAGGAGAAAGACCAAGTGGGAAAAGGGGAGTAATGTCTGTGAGATGAATAGAGGAATAGCACTAAATTAAAGAAAGAAAGCTAACCGAATGCAATAGAAAAAGGAATTGGCCGAAAGGGAAGCACTACTGAATGGAAAAGAAAAGCTAGTAGTAAGAACACAACTGGCGTTGACAATCAGTTATGAGAGGAGCTTCGCAAAGTTGAAATAGAAATTAACTACAGCACCAATGTTGGCAATCCCAGATCTGTAGTTAACCTTTGTAGTTTACAGAGATACCAATGGGCATGGATTAGGATGTGTTTAGATGCAGTAAGGTTGAGTAGTAGTGTATGCATCCCATCAACTGAAGCCTCATGAAAAGAGATATCCCATGCACAATCTTTAGTTAGCAACAATTGTGTTTTGCATTGAAAACATGGAGGCATTATCTCTATGGTGCGACCGTAGAGCTATATTACGACTACAAGAGCTTGAAGTATTTGTATGATCGAAACAGCTCAATATGAGGCAACATAGATGGATGGAGTTGATCAAAGACTACACTCTCAATATGAAGTATCATCCAAGCAAGGCTAATATAGAGGCAGATGCATTGAGCCATAAAGCATTGCAGGTGGTAGTCCTCATCATTCATGAGCAAAGCCTGATTGACAACCTTAGAGATCTCAACTTGAATGCCATTATGTTATTGATTTGTGATAATTGCTTACATGATTTGTTTATTATATATCATATGATTGAAAGTGTTGCTACTGAGATTCCTATGAATCTTACACTTTTTACTACTAACCTATAGCTAGGGCAGGCGGATCAAAGGAGAATCATGTATTTTCAAGGGTGGCTAGAGTTCATGCCTAGGAGATTAGTTTTATGTTGGATATCAAATATTTGGATAATTGTATATGTAAATATAGATTGATGTAGTAGACTTATGTAGATATTTATAATCCCCATTTGAAAATAGGCGAATATGCCTTGTAGGCTCTTATAGTTAAAGATTGAAACCTGAGTTTCATCCGGAATTTCGTTGAATACTCTGATATGAATGAATGGTTCGGTATCGAATAAAACAAGTAGCTTTGAAATATGGGCATGAGATCTTATTAAATAAGGTTGTGAAAAGTTTTGAAAAACCCTTTTTATTATAGGCTCAAGTCCTATCTTGAAGTTGGGATTTTGAATGAGTTTTCAAATATCTTTTGGCTTCTTGTTTATTTTATAACTCATTTTTTATCATTGTTAACGGCTATAAAGGTAGAGGGTTACACCAAGCTCTAGTTTAGTACGGCCTATCATCCTTAAATAGATGGTTAAACTGAAAAAACAATCCAAACACTAAAGGATATGCTTAGGGTGTGTGCATCCAATTTTAAAGGCAGTTGGGACAAATTCCTTCTACTTGCAGAATTCACATACACCAATAGGTATCACTCAAGCATTCAAATGGGTCCCTAAGAGGCGTTGTATGGAAGGAAGTGTCAGTCACCCTTATGTTGGACAGAGCTATCTGAGAGGCATATGTATGGGCCGGATATTGTTGACCAAATAACAGAGTAGATAAAGTTGATAAAACAAAAACTATTAGCTGCTCAGAGCAGGTAGAAGGGCTATTCTAACAAAAGATGGAAACCTGTGGAGTTTGAAGTTGGAGATCACATATTCATAAAGGTTTCGCCTATTATAGGCATTAGTAGGGCACTAGAGGTGAAGAAGTTGAACCCTAGGTACATTGGTCCTTTTGAAGTCTAGTCTAAGATTGGGCCAGTAGTGTACCAAATAGCTTTACCCCCAAGTTTAAGCAGATCGTATGATGTCTTCTATGTCTCACATTTGAAGAAATATCACCCCGACCTAGAACATGTTATCGAATATGAAGAGCTAGATGTGTGAGATGATATTATGTATGAGGTATCACCTAATTGAGTCATTGATCGGCAAGAGAAACAACTGAGACATAGGAGTATTCCATTCATAAAAATGGTATAGAAAGGGTTATCTTCTAGAGAAGCTACTTGGGAAGCTTAGGGAAACATGCATAAGCATTACCCAGAATTCATGAGTCAGTACATGATTTATTTGAGGGAGAAGAGTTGTAACATCCCATTTTTATCCACCAATATTCCTTGTATGTAATTGACACATTACATGGAATAAAATGGTGAATTGTGATATACATGAAATGACATAAACACTTCAATCGATGGGTGCGCATAACTTGGCTAAGCTAGGACACAAAGAAGCAACTAATGTCAACTTAAAGGCCTAATAGTGTAACCTAAATCAAAGCATGAAATGACACAAATAATGGCCTAATATAACTGTCAAAATTTTGGCCAAAACAAGGAGAAAGGAAGGAAGACATGATTTAATACAAAAATCACAAACTGTAAGGGCAAAATGGCAAATTGCCAATAATGCAAGAAGCAATAAATATTTCCCTTATTCCCTTGATATTTTCTGTCAAAAGAGGAAAGCAATGGAGAATTATAAATGCCTGGCTTAAAATGAATCAAGAAGGGATGATTTATGGCCAAGTAAATTAAGAGTTGAACAGTTGAAAAGTAATTGTCATAAAGGAACTATTACAAGTTAATTACGAAAGGAAATAGGTGAAGATAATATGATACCATTCTCTCTTGCCATTTTAAGATGAAGTTACAGTCAAAAGTCATAGGGAAAGAGAAAAAAAAATGAAGGCAATTAAAAGCTAGATGGCAATTACATTAAAGTATTATTAGATAAGTGCAAGAAGATAGATATTTTAAAAAGCTCTTCTTTTGCCTTTAATTAGCCCATATTTCGGTCAAGTGTGAAATATAGAGAGAGAGAGAAGGAGCTGGACAAAAGGGAGCCAAGAAAGAGAAGAGAAGAGAAGCTAGGGTTCAAGAAGGAAAAAATCTAAGGTAAGTGAAGGAAATCCAAGAGCTCTTGCCTTATAATTCTTGTAACGCCTCTTCTACTCCCTTCTCCTTCTTGAATACCATGTATAGCAAGCAAAATTTCGAGGGAAGAAAGAGAGAAGAGGCTGAAACCCTAGAGAAAGAAAGTGTGCAATCAAGAGGTAATCTCCAAAACTTTGATCCTCTTGTGTTATATGATGTTGTTGTGGTTGTTGTTGTGGAATTTGACTTGGTTTTGTGAAAATGGTGCTAGATCAGTAGGCACAGTGGAAGAATTATAAAAATTTTCACTGATCCTAATCCAGGATCTATCAACGACGTTTAAATTAGGTTAGAAAGAACTCGTACCTTTTTTTTAACTTAGGGTTTTCACGATCTCTAGAAGCCAACACGTTAGGTCCTCTCCCTCTACCAGTATCCATACGAATGCTCTCCAACAGAGACTGCGTGCTAGCGCTTCCAATGTTTTTTTAGGGTTTCCCAAATGGCTCTGAATTCTCATGCACGTTTGAGTATATATGTTCTATCAAGTTTATAATCTATGAGGGCTATATTTGAATTTCAAAATTAATCTTCATTAATTTTGAAATTAATTAACAATTAATTATCTTGATAAGCTAATTAAATAAATTCAATTTAAATTAAATCTGTCCAACAATTTTAATTTAAACTATTTATTTAATCCAAATAAAAAGCCATTAGATTTAATTTATCTTCATAAATTAAATCTCAGATAATATATCTCTATCATGTTAGTTATTAAATTTAATATATCTTAATAAATTAAATTTAAAACTAACACAATATAATAATATCATATAATATATATACATATATATAATATGTATTTCGAAAATACATATCTATATAATATTATTAATGAATTTTATATTACATATATATATAATTCGTCCACCCTAAATTAAACATTATTTCGTGTTGGGTCATTCTTGTGTGCGACCCTGTAGGCCCATATAAAGTTGGAATGGGCCAATAACTGTACTAACCCACAAGTCGCAAGCGACCTCTAGCAAGACATTACGACTACCCAATTCATATGACGATCGTTAACACGATGCAACCTGTCATACAGCCACATCACATCCCTTTTGTCACACAATATATCGGTCAAGGATGAGGCATGGATAATGTCATAATTGTAACCCCCTGCCTTTAAACACGTAATTATAATTCGATAACACATATTTAAATCGGATTAGAGACCATTGGATGCTTTAACCTCGTTTTAAACTTTCTGTCTCACAGTAAAATTTTTACAAAACTTTCAAAACTCTTTTTTTTTCCATCCAGGTCTCAATTTCAATATTCGAATATAATTACCTGTGCAGTTAATGTACATTCAATCATATCAGAGTGTATAACCGCATTCTTGGCAACTCCCGGGTTCTATGCATAAAAACCTGAAGGTTTATAAGTATACACTAGGAGATTACACAACCAAAATCGAATGTAGTGTTCCTGATTCAGAATATACAGTAATCATAAGTTCAAAATACTTAACCAACGTTTCCAACTCAACTATATACCCCCAAGGGCCCTAATTGCTCCAGGTTGGCCGCTTCTCCTTTGAACCACACGCCCTGGTTGAAATGTTAGTCATAGGAAAGAATGAGATTCGAGAGAATCTCAGTAGTAACAAACCACTCACACAATGCATAAACACAAAGTATGTACATAAATCACAAACAGCAACAACAGCATCAATCTCAAAGATACATGGTTTTCACCACAAACGACAGCACTCACGGCTGTATACACAATATGACAGCTCTCGCTGTAATCATAATCACGACAGCTTACGCTGTAATCACAATAACGACAGCTTATGCTGTAAACGACAGCTTGCGCTGTAAACGACAGCCATCACCAGCTGTAACCGTAGCAGCATCAAAGATTCATCACAGAATATTGATAACACACACATACAAAGTATTACACATAGTATAAGAGAGAGAGTCACTACCTTGTCCTTTCCTGATGTCGTTCGACGCAGTTGGCTCACGAGGGCGGCAAATATCGAATCCTGCAATTCCAAATGCACCATTTAGACACTTCCATAGTGTTACTTGGGGTTATATGAGTCGCCCAAGAAATCCATTTCCGGACTCGGAATTATCAAATTCAATGTCAAATTATGAAATTGCCCTTGGCAACCCTACTTTTAGGGTTTTAGGGGTGTTTCCGTAATTATGCTTTCTCGGCCTTTTTTGAAAAAGTGCCCAACTGTAACCCCACCTATTTTCGCCCACTGAATCCAATGGAATCATCAAATCATTGAAAATCCAACTCTAAGACCCATTTACAGCCTTGGCCGAAATATACATGTTCTCCGGGAAAAATTGGGGTTTTACGATTTCGGCTCCGTAAACGCGTTCCTTTCTACTCCTAACCACTTTATTCACTACTACATTAGGTTATAACTACCATTTGAACCAAAATTGGGCAGCATAACCCTTAGGAAACTCAATTTCCAAACTTTAAAACCAATGACAATCCGGCGAAATTTCACCGATTAAATTGCCCACAGCTGCCAGAATAAGCAATATACGAAAGTTTGGAAGTTACCTCAAGCTCCCTCTGGCTTTTCCCAAATTTGGCTGAACCCTAGCCTCTTTGAAACACCAAATTTTGAGCTTCACAACCTTAAAGAATAAAGAGGAGTAGCTTAGAGTCGGAATTATACGCGTTAGGAGCTAGATCGTTGGAGAAATCGGCTTACCTTGCGAGATTTCTTCCTCTTTTTCTCTCTTTTCTCCAAGCTCTCTTCACGTCTTTTTTTTCTCTGAAATGGGTCGGGAATGGCTGATCAAGATGATGGAATTGCTTTTAATTCCATGTTGATGTCACCTTACCACATGATGATGTCATAATTTCTAATTTCACATTTGCGGATTTTCTGGCAGATCTTCTGCCCAAATTTGAAAAATGATAACTAATTCTAGAAAAATCGAAATGAGGTGATTCCAAAGCCAAATGAAAGATATTTAAGTCCTCTTCATCGGAAAAATATTGGCCATTACTGAAAATCACCACAAAATTCCCAGAATTTCAATCTTTGCATACTGTTCCAGAAAATAATTAATTTCACTGGGCAAACTTCAAAAATCCAAAACTCTTAGGTCACAAATCAAAATGATACAAATTATATGTTCATTTTGAAGCTTGACATGTGAACTTTAATACTGGAAGATTTCAGAATTTTTAGATACCATTTGTATATTTAAAACATCCATACAAATTGGCTGCCCTGTATAGAGTTTCAATGGACAGAGTTTTCAACTTTTGCACGATTGTTCTCAATGGTTCCAATTTCACAATAAACACTCTCCCTACACGAATTTTCACAAGGAAGCCATTGGAATCATTAAAATATCCAAATTCCCATCACCCATTCTCCAAAAGTGTTTATTCAACAATAATTACAGTCACTTTTGAAGTCATTAGCCCTTAATCGCTTTTTGGGATATTACATTTCTCCCCCCGTAGAATAAATTTCGTCCTCGAAATTTGTCACACAAATTGAGCCATAAACTCCGGATAACGTCTTCGCATATCTGCTTCCGCTTCCCAAGTTGCTTCCCTCTGAGTCATTCCCTTCCAGATCACCTTCACAAATGGAATGTTTCGGTGTCTGAGCCATCGTTCTTCTCTATCAATGATCTGTTCTGGCTCTATCGCATATGTGAAGTTGTCTTGTAACTCAACTTCTTCATATTCAACAATGTGAGATGGATCCGGTTGGTACTTCTTCAATTGGGAAACATTAAATACGTCATGGAGCCTGCTCAAGTTCGGGGGGTAGGGCTACTCGATAAGCAACAGGCCCAATCCTCTCAAGGATTTCAAAAGGACCTATATATCTCGGGCTCAGCTTCTTCCTCTTGATGGCTCGCCCAATGCCCGTAATTGGTGATACTCTCAGGAATATGTGATCACCAACCTCAAATTCTAGAGGCCTTCTCCTCTTGTCAGCGTAACTTTTCTGTCGACTCTGCGCTGCAAGGAGCCTCTTACGAATGATCCGAATCTGTGCTGAGGTTTGATCAACCAAATCTGGCCCATAAAGCTTCCTTTCGGATAATTCATTCCAGCATAAAGGTGATTGACACCGTCTTCTATACAACGCTTCATACGGAGCCATTTGGATGCTCGCATGATAGCTATTGTTGTAAGCGAACTCAGCCAGTGGAAGGAAACGATCCCAACTTCCTTTAAAGTCGAGAACACAAGCTCGCAACATATCTTCCAGCGTCTGAATTGTTCTCTCATATTGTCCATCCGTTTAAGGATGATAAGCCGTACTGAATCTCAGTTGAGTACCTAAGGCTTCATGCAATGCTTTCCAAAACTTCGAAGTAAATCGTGGATCTCGATCGGAAATGATGTTTTTCGGAACACCATGAAGTTTGACAATCTCTCGGATATAAATCTCCGCTAGTTTATCAGGAGAATAACCAGCATTGATTGGTATGAAGTGGGCTGACTTCGTTAACCGATCCACAATTACCCAGATCGCATCATAGTTTCTGATCCTGGGTAATGCCACAACCAAATCCATGGTCACACTTTCCCATTTCCATTCCGGAATCTCAGGACTCTGAAGTAAACCAGGCGGTCTCTGGTGCTCGATTTTCACTTTCTGACAAGTGAGACACCTTGCAACATATTTGGTCACGTCAGTCTTCAAACCCGGCCACCAATACACCGATTTCAGATTCTGATACATCTTGGTCATACCAGGATAAAGAGTATATCGGCTCTTGTGTGCCTCATCCAGAATCTTCTACCTCAACTCTGCCTTAAGTAGAACGCAGACTCTTTTCTGGTAACGAACCAATCTACGAGGCGATATGTCATAGCTCGAAACTTCTCCCTGTTCGATTCGAGTCAGATTGCGCTGTATCCAGTCATCTTGACTCTGAGCTTCTTCAATTTCCGCCCTTAGATCACTCTCCTCTTGAGAAACAGTGTAATTGGCACAGATGATCTGGTTTGTCAAATTTAAATCACGGAAATCTTCAATCAATTTCCTTTCTTGTATCATCATAGCTGCAACGAGCACAGTCTTTCGGCTAAGAGCATCAGCGACTACATTTGCCTTACCCGGATGATATTTTATTTCCAGGTCGTAGTCCTTAAGCAATTCCATCCATCGGCGCTGTCTCATATTCAATTCTTTTTTATCATAGAGATATTTGAGACTCTTGTGGTCGCAGTACAATTCCACAGTCACACCATACAGGTAATGACGCCAAATCTTCAAAGCAAATACAATGGCCGCAAGCTCCAGATCATGAGTGGGATAGTTCAATTCATGAGGTCTGAGCTGTCGAGAGGCGTAGGCCACCACACGTCCCTGCTGCATAAGGACACACCCTAATCCCTGCCCATTGGCATCAGAATACACAACGTATGTCAAACTGGGATCGGGTAAAATCAACACAGGTGCTGTCGTCAACCTCTCCTTCAGCTCCACAAAATAGTTTTCACATTTCTCATCCCACACAAACGGCTGATCCTTTCTTGTGAGCTTGGTCATCGGCAACGCAATACAGGAGAAATTTTGGATAAATCTCCGATAATAACCAGCAAGACCCAGAAAACTACGTATTTCCGCCACAGATTCTAGCCTCTTCCAGTCCAGTACTGCTTCCACTTTACAGGGATCCACAGAGACCCCTTCTTGTGAGATAACATGGCCTAAGAATTTCACTTCTGATAGCCAGAACTCGCACTTGCTCAATTTAGCATATAGTTGTTTCTCACGCAATGTAGTCAATACAACTCTCAAATGATGCTCATACTCCTCCATACTCTTGGAATATATCAGAATGTCATCGATAAACACAACAATAAACTGATCCAAATATTGTCGAAAGATACGGTTCATGTAATCCATGAAAACCGCAGGCGTATTGGTTAGCCCAAATGGCATCACCAAGAACTCATAGTGACCGTACCTGGTCCGAAAAGCAGTCTTCAGAACATCTTCTGCTTTCACTCGTAGCTGATGATACCCTGACCTTAGATCAATCTTTGAAAATACACACGAACCGGATAGTTGATCTAAAAGGTCATCGATTCGGGGAAGAGGGTACTTGTTCTTAATAGTAACTTTATTTAGTTCTCTGTAGTCGATACATAATCGAAGACTCCCATCCTTCTTCTTAACAAATAACACTGGAGCTCCCCAAGGCGACACACTAGGTCTGATGAACCCTTTCTCAAGCAGATCTTCTATTTGTTTCTTTAACTCTGCCATTTCATTTGGGGCCATCCGATATGGGGCCTTAGATATAGAGCCAGCTCCAGGCACAATATCGATTGGAAATTGAACTTCCCTTTCTGGAGGTAATTCGCTCAAATCATCCGGAAACACCTCAGGAAATTCATTTACCACGGGTATATTATTCAAGGTTTCGCCAGTTTCCCCTCGCATAGAGAAAAACACCACATAACCCTAGCAACCCTTTTCAAGATACCTTTCAGCTTTGGCTGCAGCAAGGAAATTCATACTAGAATCCACAACTTCAGCCCTCTGAGAAACAGGATATACTATCCTCTTGTTCCCACAATCAAGTAATACATTATTTGCCGTTAACCAATCAAAACCCAAAATAACTTCCAATTGGTAAAGCGGCAAACATATAAGATCTACAACAGATTGGTGCCCTTCCACAGTTATGACACAACTCAAACAAGCTTCTGTGGTTAAGGCCTTAACACCCATTGGAGTTGACACTACTAATTCAAATGGTAACTTATGTACATGCATTCCCAGGTGCTTCACGCAATCATAGGCAATGAAGGAGTGACTTGCACCCGAGTCAAATAAAACTTGCAACAGATGGCCATGAAGTAGAATTTTACCTTGTATCAGCTCAGGAGATTTGCGGGTCTCCTCATGGGTCATAGCGAATACTCGGCCCTGTGTCCTCGGTCTCTGGTCTGGTCGTGGCTCTTTGCATTCAGCAGCAGTATGCCCACACGCTTACAATTGAAGGATATTATTTTGCCATCACAAGTTTTGCCTTGATGTGGTTGGTTACACCGACGACAAATCCACGGTCCAGAATATGTTCTTTGCTGGTCACAGCTCCCAGACTGGTAGGGCTTCTTACCACTTCCAGACGAAGATCCTTGCCCCTTTCGCTTATGTGAGGTAGCACCCTTATTAGGTTCATTGCGGTGGCTAATAGCTCGGGCAGGATACAATTCTCTCAAGTTGTTCTCTGTAATCCTGCACTATTCAACCGCCTTGTTGAACTTAGTGAATTGGTGAGTAGCTAGGCGTTTCCTCAATTCTCGCCTCAGACCGCGAATGAGCATATCAGAACTCCATTCTTTGTCATCTTTGAACTGGAGATAGGAGGAGTACCGAGCCAAACGTACAAAACAGGACAAGTAATCATCAAAACTCTCTGTGTCCCCTTGTCTAATGTTAAGAAATTCTGTCTCTTCTCGAGTCGCACTGATTTGGGAAAATACTTCTCGTTGAATTCTTGTTGAAACAGTTCCCAAGTCAATGGCATTTCTGTGCTCTTCAGTGTTAGGGCGATATTCCGCCACCAACGATCTGCATCCCCTTCGAGTTTGTAAACGGCCAATCGTGGCTTCACCTCATCCGGGCACCCAAGGACCTCAAATATTTTCTCCAACCTATTCAACCAATCTTCGGCTGCTTGAGGATCAAACCTCCCTCTGAATGCCGGAGGCAGATGCTTGCAGAATCTGGTGACCCAAAACTGCAGGTCTCTTTCCTCTCTCAGTGGCATCCCATGTGATTCTTGATTTGGGACAATGTGAGGTGGGGACTCCAGGGGTCGTGCTGACCCTTCAGCAGTGTCCTCATGTTGAGTTTCTTCTTGAGTTTCCACCGGAGTGGATTGAACCGGGTCCTCTTTGTTCTTTGCCTTCTCTGCTCTGAGCTCTTCTCTTAGCTCTGTTATCATATCCTGCTGATCTCTGATTAGACCCATTAATTCCTGCATTGAATCCGGTGGGTTATTATTGACGACCTCCACCTCAGGGTCTACACACGGAATATTGGGGTGTCCTCTAGTTTTCTTCATTCTACAAACAACTTGCCCCATTAAATTAGCTGAGATAGTATGCACATATAGTCACAAAACTCATATATATATCCATGTCAATAAAACATACATGTGCATACACAACAATCATTCACAGATAATCTTCTATCCCTACTACTATCTAAGGGATCTATCCTAGCAACCTCTACCCTTTCCAGGAACAACAGCTCTAATACCAAAATGTAACCCCCTGCCTTTAAACACGTAATTATAATTCGATAACACATTTAAATCGGATTAGAGACCATTGGATGCTTTAACCTCGTTTTAAACTTTCTATCTCACAGTAAAAGTTTTACAAAACTTTCAAAACTCTTTTTTCTCCATCCAGGTCTCAATTTCAATATTCGAATATAATTACCTGTGCAGTTAATGTACATTCAATCATATCAGAGTGTATAACTGCATCCCCGGCAACTCCCGGGTTCTATGCATAAAAACCTGAAGGTTTATAAGTATACACTAGGGGATTACACAACCAAAATCGAATGTAGTGTTCCTGATTCAGAATATATAGTAATCCCAAGTTCAAAATACTTAACCAACGTTTCCAACTCAACTATATACCCCCAAGGGCCCTAATTGCTCCAGGTTGGCCGCTTCTCCTTTGAACCACAGGCCCTGGCTGAAATGTTAGTCATAGGAAAGAATGAGATTCGAGAGAATCTCAGTAGTAACAAACCACTCACACAATGCATAAACACAAAGTATGTACATAAATCACAAACAGCAACAACAGCATCAATCTCAAAGATACATGGTTTTCACAACAAACGATAGCACTCACGGCTATATACACAATACGACAGCTCTTGCTGTAATCATAATCATGACAGCTTACGCTGTAATCACAATAACGACAGCTTATGCTGTAAACGACAGCTTACGCTGTAAACGATAGCTATCACCAGCTGTAACCGTAGCAGCATCAAAGATTCATCACAGAATAGTGATAACACACACATACAGAGTATTACACATCGTATAAGAGAGAGAGTCACTACCTTGTCCTTTCCTGATGTCCTTCGACGCAGTTGGCTCACGAGGGCGGCAAATATCGAATCCTGCAATTCCAAATGCACCATTTAGAAACTTCCATAGTGTTACTTGGGGTTATATGAGTCTATAATGAAAATTTACAAAAATACCCCCGGGGACCCGGCCCGGGCCCGCCGTACCTGGTCCGGATGTACTTTTCTTGAAATTTTGACATGGGCTATCCTGACATATTTTCGCCCAAGAAATCCATTTCCGGACTCGGAATTATCAAATTCAATGTCAAATTATGAAATTGCCCTTGGCAACCCTACTTTTAGGGTTTTAGGGGTGTTTCCGTAATTATGCTTTCTTGGCCTTTTTTGAAAAAGTGCCCAACTGTAACCCCACCTATTTTCGCCCACTGAATCCAATGGAATCATCAAATCATTGAAAATCCAACTCTAAGACCCATTTACAGCCTTGGCCGAAATATACATGTTCTCCGGGAAAAATTGGGGTTTTACGATTTCGGCTCCGTAAACGCGTTCCTTTATACTCCTAACCACTTTATTCACTACTACATTAGGTTATAACTACCATTTGAACCAAAATTGGGCAGCATAACCCTTAGGAAACTCAATTTCCAAACTTTAAAACCAATGGAAACCCGACGAAATTTCACCGATTAAATTGCCCACAGCAGCCAGAATAAGCAATATACGAAAGTTTGGAAGTTACCTCAAGCTCCCTCTGGCTTTTCCCAAATTTGGCTGAACCCTAGCCTCTTTGAAACACCAAAATTTGAGCTTCACAACCTTAAAGAATAAAGAGGAGTAGCTTAGAGTCGGAATTATACGCGTTAGGAGCTAGATCGTCGGAGAAATCGGCTTACCTTGCGAGATTTCTTCCTCTTTTTCTCTCTTTTCTCCAAGCTCTCTTCACGTCTTTTTTTTCTCTGAAATGGGTTGGGAATGGCTGATCAAGATGATGGAATTGCTTTTAATTCCATGTTGATGTCACCTTACCACATGATGATGTCATAATTTCTAATTTCACATTTGCGGATTTTCTGGCAGATCTTCTGCCCAACTTTGAAAAATCATAACTAATTCTAGAAAAATCCAAATGAGGTGATTCCAAATCCAAATGAAAGATATTTAAGTCCTCTTCATCGGAAAAATATTGGCCATTACTGAAAATCACCACAAAATTCCCAGAATTTCAATCTTTACATACTGTTCCAGAAAATAATTAATTTCGCTGGGCAAACTTCAAAAATCCAAAACTCTTAGGTCACAAATCAAAATGATACAAATTATATGTTCATTTTGAAGCTTGACATGTGAACTTTAATACTGGAAAATTTCAGAATTGTTAGACACCATTTGCCTATTTAAAATGTCCATACAAATTGGCTGCCCTGTATAGAGTTTCAATGGACAGAGTTTTCAACTTTTGCACGATTGTTCACAATGGTTCCAATTTCACAATAAACACTCTCCCTACACGAATTTTCACAAGGAAGCCATTGGAATCATTAAAATATCCAAATTCCCATCACCCATTCTCCAAAAGTGTTTATTCAACAATAATTACAGTCACTTTTGAAGTCATTAGCCCTTAATCGCTTTTTGGGATATTACAATAATATTGTCCTGACCATTACTTTCTTAATTCCTGAGTAGTCTAACAATAGAAATGGAAATTCCTTTCCATTGTAGTATGACCATACATTTCTCAGACTCACTCATAGTGGGGCCCAGTAATATCTCTCTACTAATGTGAGGGACAAATTCCATCTTGATCATTCATATTCCTTTGCATGAAAAACCACCAAGCCCGATCATAGCCTTTATCATCACAAGGTCAAAAGTGACTTTTGACTAGTTCAAAGCTTAGCAACTCTCATGTAGGAATCCATAATGACCTCAGGTCTAAGGGCATTGTGACGTGGTTATACATGAGAAAAGCCTATGACTTGATCCATGTAGCTTTCTCATAGTGGGTCAGTCCAACACCTTGTACTCTTACAAGTGCCTAAGACTTTGATTCATATCTGCATATCTTATTAAAGTCATACTGGTCTTGTTTCATCTCTGCTCCCGCATAGTTGACCGACCTGGGACATTTTAGGACAATTGTAACCCCTCACCGTAATTATATCCGAATTATGAAATTTAAGTGAAATAGAGACCAATATGACAAAAACACATTTATAATCCCTCATCTTCAAGATGGGGTATACCAAAAAGAGTTCAAAACACAGTTCATCTGGTCCCACATTCACCTTCAGATACAACTACCCGTGTAGTTAAATCATATAATAAATTTCAAATTGTGTAACTAAAATCCCGGTAACCTCGGGTTACTTGTATATATGCACAATGGGTTCAAAGTTTCCAAAAATAGGGATTACATATCCAAAAATATTATCTACAACTCATATGCATACAGTAATCCCAAAATCCTATTAGATAACCAACGGTCCAAAATCAAAATGTCCCTACGAGATCCTAACCACTCCGGGTTGGCCGCTTCCCCTTTGAGCCACTTACCCTGTCTTAAATGTTAGTTATTTGGAAAGAGTGAGATTCTAAAGAATCACAGTAGTAACAAATCACTCATACAATATATAAACACAGCATGTAAGTTCATCATGTTCAGCAACAACACTATGAGTCATGGCTCGCGCCACAACCGACAGCACTCACGGCTGTATCACAATGCACTATGCCCGCTTTCGCGGTAATCACAATGTCAGATTTCACTGTAATCACTATGCCAGCTCTCACTGTAATCTCAATGCCTGCTTTCGCGGTAATCATTATGCAGCAGCATCACAAGGCACAAAGCTCCACAAAGCACAAAGTAACATAAAGCTCCATAAGGCGTCTCAATGCATCACAAGGCAGCAGCAACAACAACACAATACATGATAGGCATACATACAGTACATTTACACAAAGTATAAGGGAGGAGTCACTATCTGTATCTTTCCTAACGTTCTTCGGCATAGTGGCCTCACGAGTCTGACAGATGTCAAATCCTATAATCAAATTAGGGACAACCAATCAACCTCTTTTTCTAAATGCTTATTTCAATAATACTCAAAGTTGGTTACCATTTAAACTCTTTAAGATGATCATTAGAGGCCTAAAAATATGCTAAAAGGGTTGGAAGAAGCTACCCTGAAGACCCCTTTTTCGGAAGCACAACATAGATTTTTAGCTGGCTTACTCGAATGATGAGAGACTTGCACTCGAGTGAGACTGGCTCTCACCCGTGAGCTTTTGACAATAAGCAATTACCATAGCCAGAGAGTGCTCACAACACTCGAGCATAAGGCCTTGCACTTATGTGATGGCTCCAAATCCACTCAAGTCCCCAGAAGTGCAACACAGAAAGTGAGAACCCGAGAGCACATGCAACAATAGAGGGAAGAGCTCACTCGAGCACTACCCTTGGCACTCGGGTGAGGAGCCCGCACTTGCGAGTGTCAAAACACACTCTTGAACATTAACCATCGAGTGAGGACCCGAGAGCAACCCTAACCATAAACACACAACATCATTCGAGTGACCCCTTGCTCACTTGAGTGATCACCAACTTCACTCACGGTTTAAGAAGTGCACTCGAGCCTCCTTCATGAGAACCCAGGCGAAACACAAGGAGAAAAGGGACAATACACGGCAGCACTCGAGTGTGATACTCCCTCACTCGAGTGATGCCATTAGATTGCCTATATTGCAATAAGTAACAGAAAATCCCAGATTGATCAAAATTAATCCCAATGGTTCCCAAACTCCACACAAAGTTCATTACCACTTTAAATTGCCTAAGGAACACATTGGTAACTTTCAAAAACATCCAAAAACTGTTTTAACCATAATCTAACTCTTAGGTCTCTAATCCACCCACAATACCTAATTCCAATCAACACACTTCCCAACTTCAAAACTATAACCAACATTTAAATTACTTCACAATGAACTAATTCCAACATCATCCACTATGAAATTCATACATTCCAAATTTACAGAAAACTAGGGAAAATTCCATATTTTATCAACCTAAACCAAAAATCACAATACATATGTTAAAAAGCATCATATCCTTACCTCTTCAACTTGCCAAATCTAGAATCTTGGTTCTCCAACTTTCAAATTACTCCAATACCCAACTGCCACCTTTGAAAATTCTCAAACCACCACAATGGAGCTCTTGACACCATGAGCAAGTTTAAGGAAGAGGATTTGAGCATATGAGGGCCATTACTCACCCCAAATTAAAGCTTTCTCTTTCTCCTTCCACTTTCAAGGTCACCGAAAATAGGAGAAAGATGAGAGAGATGATGTGAAATGTGCCATATCCATTGGTCTTCACAATGACACTTGTCAACTGTTAGGATCGGTAGGCATAGCGGAAGAATTTTAAAATTTTCACATATCCTAATTGAGGATCTATCAACGGCGTTTAAACCAAGTTGGAAGGATTTATACCTTTTTGATGATTCAGAGTTTTCACGATCTCTAGGAGCCAACACGTCAGGTTTGCTCCCTCTATCGGTATCCATACGAATGCTCTCCAACCGAGACTGCATGCTAGCACCTCTAATGTCTCCTAGGTTTTCACTTGCGGCTCTCAATTCTCATGTCCATATGAATATATATGCTCTATCAAGTTTATAAACTGTGAGGGCTATTTTCAAATTTCAAAATTAGTCATCATTAATTTTGAAATTAATTAACAATTAATGATCTTGATGAGCTAATTAAATAAATTCATTTTAAATTAAATCTATCCAATAGTTTTAATTTAACCTATTTATTTAATCCAAATAAAGAGCCATTAGATTTAATTTATCTTCATAAATTAAATCTGAGATACTATATCTCTATCATGATATTTATTAAATTTAATATATCTTAATAAATTAAATTTAAAACTAACACAATATAACAATATCATATAATATATATATACATATATATATAAGATATATATATTTCAAAAATATATATATCTATATAATATTATTAAATATAATAATATCATATAATATATATATGTAAGATATATATTTTGAAAAAATATATATATCTATATAATATTATTAATGAATTTTATATTATATATATATATATAAATATAAAATTCATCCACCCTAAATTAAACATTATCTCGTGTTGGGCCATTCTTGTGTGCGACCCTGTAGGCCCATATGAAGTTGGCAGTGGGCCAATAACTATACTAACCTAAAAGTCGCAAGCGGCCTCTAGCAAGACATTACGACTACCCAATTCATATGAGGATCGTTATCACGATGCAACCTGTCATACAACTATGTCACGTCCTTTTTGTCACACGATATATCGATCAAGGATAAGGCATGGATAATGTCATCCTCTTTTTCCTGACCATTACTTTCTCGATTCCTAAGTAGCCTGATAACAGAGACAGAAACTCTTTTCATCATAGTATGGGCATACATTTCTCAGACTCACTCATCGAGGGGCCCAGTAATATCTCTCTACTAACGTGAGGGACAAATTCCATCTTGATCATTCATATTCCTCTGCATGAAAAACCACCAAGCCCGATCGTAGCCTTTATCATCTCCTAGTCAAAAGTGACTTTTGACTAGTTCAAAGCTTAGCAACTCTCATGTAGGAATTCATGATGACCTCAGGTCTAAGGGCATTGTGACGTGTTTATACATGAAAAAAGCTTA
Source organism: Inga leiocalycina (assembly GCA_963242795.1). NCBI lineage: Eukaryota > Viridiplantae > Streptophyta > Magnoliopsida > Fabales > Fabaceae > Inga > Inga leiocalycina. The sequence continues at coordinate 54,834,697 of OY725323.1, forward strand.
TGACTTGATCTATGTAACTTTCTCATAGTGGGTCGGTCCAGCACCTTGTACTCTTACAAGTGCCTAAGACTTTGATTCGTATCTCCATATCTTATCAAAGTCATACTGGTCTTATTTCATCTCGCTCCTGCATAGATGACCGACCAGGGACATTTTAGGACAATATTTATGAATTATCCAAGGATACAATTATCACAGTTAACATGCAAATAATATGATAACAGATAGAGAAATTTTATTAAAATAATAATGTTCAAAGTACAATGATTGGCCCTTAGGGCACAATTTCCAACATCCTCCCACTTGCCCTAGGTGCAGTCATTAATTTGCCTAATTCCCATTGCCCTAACATGACGCTCATGCTTTGCCTGTGCAAGTGGCTTAGTAAGAGGATCAACAACATTATCTTCTCCTGCTACTTTGCATATCTTTATATCACCTTTATTATTGATTTCTCTAATAAGATGAAATCGCCTGAGTATATGCTTGGTCCTTTGATGTGACCTAGGCCCCTTGGCCTGTGCAATAGCACTACTATTGTCACAGAATAAATCTATTGGATTTGTGATGGTAGGCACTACCCCTAGTTCAGTAATGAACTTTCTGATCCAAACGGCTTCTTTAGCTGCATCTGATGCTGCTATATACTTAGCTTCTGTTGCAGAATATGCTATAGTGCTCTGCTTGGAGCTCTTCCATCTTACTGCTCCACTATTCAGGAGGAATAAATATACAGATTGCGATTTAAGGTCGTCTTGGTCAGTTTGGAAACTTGCATCTGTGTAACTGGTTATGCAGAGCTCATCATCCAATCCACCATAGACCAAAAATAAGTCCTTAGTCCTTCTTAAGTCTTTAGGATATTCTGGACGGCAGTCCAATGACCCTCACCAGGATCTTGTTGGTATCTGCTAGTCATACTTAAGGCAAACGACACATCCGGTTGAGTACAAAACATGGCATACATGATGGATCCAATTGCCGAGGCATATGGAACCTTACTCATGCGATCTCGCTGATAAGGTATACTAGGACACAAATCCTTGCTAAGATGGATGCCATGAGACATGGGTATGTAACCCCTTTTTGAATCATGCATACTGAACCTATGCAGTATCTTGTCTATGTATGTGCTCTGACTTAGGCCTATTAGTCTTTTGGATCTATCCCTATAGATCCTAATCCCTAGGATATAGGTGGCTTCACCTAAGTCTTTCATTGAAAAGGACTTTCCTAACCAAGACTTGACACTCTGCAAGGTAGGAAATCATTGCCAATGAGTAGGATGTCATCACCATAAAGCACTAGAAATACAACTATGCTCCCACTAACCTTCTTGTAAACATAAGGTTCATCGATGTTTTGAATGAATCCAAACTCTTTGACTACTTCATCAAAATGATGATTCCAGCTCCGAGATGCTTGCTTGAATCCATAATGGATCTTTGAAGCTTGCAAATTTTACCAGAGTCCTCTGGACGCACAAAACCTTCAGGTTGTGTCATGTACACATCCTCAAGCAGCTTTCATTAAGGAAGGCTATTTTGACATCCATCTGCCATATTTCATAGTCATAATATGCTGCAATGCAAGAAGAATTTTGATTGATTTGGCCATTACAACTGGGGAAAAGGTTTCATCATAGTCTACACCATGAGTTTGAGTGAATCCTTTTGCAACCAGTCGTGCCTTGAAGACATTTACATTGCCATTCATGTCAGTTTTCTCCTTGAAAACCCATTTGCACCTAATGGTTTTTACACCTTCAGGTGGATTTACTAAGGTCCATACTTGATTGTCGTACATAGATTGCATTTCAGATTCATGGCATTTAGCCATTTCTCAGAGTTTGGTCCCACTGTGGCTTCTCGATAGGTGGTAGGCTCATTTTGCTCAATGAGCAATACATCACGGCCTTCAGTAATCAGAAATCCATACCTCTGAGGCTGATGCAGTGTCCTATCAGATCTTCGTGGATCTTGTATTACTTGAGGAGGCTCAGCAACTTGTTGTGAGTCTTCTCTAATTTCCATCTGTGGTTTTGTACCATCTTGTGGCTCTCGAATTTCTTCAAGATGTACATCGCTCCCACTAGTTAGTTTATCGACAAAATCTCTTTCTAGAAACTTGCTATTTCGAATAACAAACACTTTGTTATCGGCGGGATTGTAGACATAATATCCTTTCATTTCTTTAGGATACCCCACGAAAAGACACTTTATGGATCTGGGTGCTAATTTATCAGAGGCTTGTTGCTTAGCATAAACCTCACATCCTCAGATTTTGAAAAAAGATAAACTTAGTTTCTTTCCAGTCCATATCTCATATGGTGTCTTTTCAATTGCCTTAGATAGAACACGATTTAGTGTGAATGCAGCTGTCTCTAGGGCATGTCCCCAAAAGGACGGTGGAAGATCTATTTGACTCATCATAGTTCAAACTATATCTAATAGTGTTCGATTCCTCTGTTCAGAAATGCCATTCCATTGTGGTGTTCCTGGAGGAGTCAATTGTGAGATTATCCCACAACTCCTAAGATAGTCAATAAATTCTTGGCTCAAATATTCACCACCTCGATCAGATCGAAGTGCTTTAATTGTTTTACCAAGTTGGTTTTGTACTTCATTTTGGAATATTTTGAACATTTCAAAAGATTCATATTTATGTTTCATTAGATAGATATAGCCATATCTACTAAAGTCATCTATAAATGTAATGAAGTAGACATAACCTCCTCTGGCAGCTATATTTAATGGTCCACATACATCTGTATGTATGAGGCCCAATAATTCAGTAGCCCTCTCACTGTGCCCAGTAAAAAGTGCCTTAGTCATCTTTCCTAATAAGCAAGATTTGCATGTATCATATGATTCAAAATCAGATGAGTTTAGAAATCCATCTTGATGGAGTTTAGAAATGCGTTTCTCATTTATGTGGCCTAAACGACAATGCCATAGGTAGGTCAGATTCAAATCGTTTGATTTTATCCTCTTAGTAGTTACGTTATAGATATTCCCATTATTAGGATGTTCCAAATTTAATATATAATGACCAACATGCAAATCACCATCAGTATAGAAAATGTCATTACGATAAATAGAACATTTACCATTCCTAGTAATGGAAGTATAACCTTCCTTATCCAAATAACAAAGAGAAACAATGTTACTACTCAAAGCAGGAACATAATAGCAATTGTTCAAAACTAACAAAAGCCCACTGGGCAGAACTAATTCATAAGTGCCTACGGCTAAAGCAGCAATTCTTGCTCTGTTTCCAACTCGTAGGTCCACCTCACCCTTATTCAGCTTTCTTTTGTCCTTTAGACCCTGCATATTTGTACAAATGTGAGAACCACATGCAGTATCTAATACCCATATAGAGGAAATAGAAAAATGAATGTCTATAACATAAATACCTGAAGCGATAGCCTCACTATCCTTCTTGTTCTTTTTCAGATCTTCCAGGTAGAGTTTGCAATTCCTCTTCCAATGACCGGGTTCATTGCAGAAGTAACAGACTCCTTCCTTTAGAGGCTTTGCCTTCTTGGGTGCAGGCTTGGTTTCAGGCTTGTTTGACTCTTTGGTCTTAATACCTGAGCCATTACCCTTCCATTTGCCCTTCCCTTTCTTTTTCATACCTTTTCCTTTCTGAACCATCAAAATTGTGCTAGGCTTTTTCTTAATGCTTTGCTCAGCGGTTTTGAGCATCCCATGCAGCTCAGAAATTGATTTCTCCATGTTGTTCATGTTGTAGTTCATAACAAACTGGTCATAACTCTTCGGGAGTGAGTTGAGGATCAAATCCGTAGCTAACTCCTGGCTCATAGGAAATCCAAGCCTCTCAAGGTGATCAATATAGCCTTTCATCTTTAACACATGAGTACAAACTGATACACCTTCAGCCATTTTGCAGGAATGTAAGGCCTTTGTGGTCTCAAACCTTTCTTGCCTTGCCTGTTGCTGGAACATTTCCTTGAGATATATAATCATCTCATGAGCCTCCATGAGTTCCAGATTTCTTTGGAGCTCTGGAACCATAGTGGCAAGCATCAGGCAACCTACATCCACAGAGTCATCCTTATGCTTTGTGTAATCATCTCTCTGAGCTCTTAGAGCATTGGCTGCAGGATCCTCAGGAATGGGTTGATCTAGGACATAAGCCTTTCTTTCCTACTTGAGAACAATTCTCAAGTTCCTGAACCAGTCAAGAAAGCTTGTCCCATTGAGTTTGTCCTTCTCAAGGACCGATCACAACAAAAGTGTAGCAGTATTACTAGTCGACATGATTCTACAATTAAAATATGCAAAGTTAGTTAGTAATCTCTCACTAAATTAATAACCCTCAATATAATAATTAGTAGGCTAAGATCTATATTTGGCTTAAACTTAAGTCTGCTTTGGCAAGATACTTAAATTCAAGTTATTTAGGTAGGTAACCTATTTACCAATTACATCACATGTAACTCATAGATCTTTATGGGATTTAATCATCATATGATCCGGCATGTTTAACCCCATCTAATGGCTTGAGATTCAAAACCATTTTGTTAATCTCAATTAAGTCAAAACAATAATGAATATTATGAGCAATACCATTACTCAGCTTGTCTCATCAAGATAACTCAAGTGCATCCACTTTGGAGGTTTCCACAATTGAGCGATCTAGGTTTTGACAAGTATTCATTAATTGATGTCATTATGACTTAAGAATTGATTCAAAGGGCTTAATTAATTAGTTTTGTTTATATGGATGCAATCGTGGTTGTATCTCATACAGATAAATACATATAAACGTAAAAGTAATCACGCAATGATCTTATCAAAAGCAGAATTTAAACGTGACACAACATGACTTACCTAACCTAAAATCCTCCCAAGCCAAGGAGAGGACTTCTCTAAATAAAAAAGAAATACATTGAGAGAAACCTCGTTTAAACATTCGAGGGGAATGAGATGAGAAGAGAATGTACATCAAGAGTATTTAGAGGAAGGCATGGCACGCAGGCCGTATTTAAATATTACAACCTTTGTAAAATTCTAAAGCCATGTTGTTCACCATACCCAAACAAGGATAAATAACAAACCATAACAAGAATTCATACAATATGAAAAGCAATAAATGTCGTGATCAAATTACATGTTTCAAAACCGAAAACGAAACAATTTCAAGATTCAATTTAAACGAAAATGAAAATCAACAGAATTACAAGATCACATCTTTCTAAATAATTTCGTTTCGTATTAACCAAATCACATGCATATTCAAGTGTTTCTTATAAACATAAGTACACATCCCATATATATCACATGTATAAGAATCATAAACTCAATTTAAACGCACAATTGATCTGGCTCTGATACCACTGTTAGGATCAGTAGGCACAGCGGAAGAATTTTACAATTTTCACTGATCCTAATTGAGGATCTATCAACGGCGTTTAAACCAAGTAGGAATGATTCATACCTTTTTGATGATTCAGAGTTTTCACAATCTCTAGGAGCCAACACGTCAGGTCTGCTCCCTCTACCGGTATCCACATGAATGCTCTCCAACCGAGACTGCGTGCTAGCGGCTCTAATGTCTCCCAGAGTTTCACTTGCGGCTCTCAATTTTCATGTCCATATGAATATATCTGCTCTATCAAGTTTATAACCTACGAGGGCTATTTTCAAATTTCAAAATCAATCATTGTTAATTTCGAAATTAATTAACAAATTAATTATGTTGATGAGCTAATTAAATAAATTCAGTTTAAATTAAATCTGTCCAACAGTTTTAATTTAACCTATGTATTTAATCCAAATAAAGAGCCATTAGATTTAATTTATCTTCATAAATTAAATCTGAGATACTGTATCTCTATCATGTTAGTTATTAAATTTAATGTATCTTAATAAATTAAATTTAAAACTAACACAATATAATAATATAATATAATATAATATAATATATATACATATATATATAAGATATATATATTTCAAAAATATATATATATCTATATAATATTATTAAATATAATAATATCATATAATATATGTATATATACATATATATATAAGATATATATTTTGAAAATATATATATATCTATATAATATTAATAATGAATTTTATATTATATATATATATAAATATAAAATTCATCCACCCTAAATTAAACATTATCTCGTGTTGGGCCATTCTTGTGTGCGACCCTGTAGGCCCATATGAAGTTGGCAGTGGGCCAATAACTATACTAACCCAAAAGTCGCAAGCGGCCTGTAGCAAAACATTACGACTACCCAATTCATATGAGGATCGTTATCACGATGCAACCTGTCATACAACTATGTCACGTCCTTTTTGTCACACGATATATCGATCAAGGATAAGGATGGATAATGTCATCCTCTTGTTCCTGACCATTACTTTCTCGATTCCTGAGTAGCCTGATAACGGAGACAAAAACTCCTTTCATCATAGTATGGCCATACATTTCTCAGACTCACTCATCGAGGGGCCTAGTAATATCTCTCTACTAATGTGAGGGACAAATTCCATCTTGATCATTCATATTCCTTTGCATGAAAAACCACCAAGCCTAATTGTAGCCTTTATCATCTCCCGGTCAAAAGTGACTTTTGACTGGTTCAAAGCTTAGCAACTCTCATGTAGGAATCCATGATGACCTCAGGTCTAAGGGCATTGTGACGTGGTTATACATGAGAAAAGCTTATGACTTGATCCATGTAGCTTTCTCATAATGGGTCGGTCCAGTACCTTGTACTCTTACAAGTGCCTAAGACTTTGATTCGTATCTCCATATCTTATCAAAGTCATACTGGTCTTGTTTCATCTCTGCTCCCGCATAGATGACCGACCAGGGACATTTTAGGACAATATTTATGAATTATCCAAGGATACAATTATCACAGTTAACATGCAAATAATATGATAACAAAATGGAGAAATTTCATTAAAATAATAATGTTCAAAGTATAATGATTGGCCCTTAGGGCACAATTTCCAACTTCAACATCTTGTTCACTCACTCCATGGGCTCACACAAATGCAAAGCATAGGATTTCGACCTATAGCCAATAGGTCTCCACCCTTGATCTCTAATCACCAATGAGTTTCCTCTTTGGTAACTTACCAATTGGTCGGTAAATTTCCAATTTTACCATTTTGCCCTTGGTTTCACTATGATTATTAGATCATCACTATGAACATTTATGTTAAATTCACATCACATTTATCCAAAAGTATTTAATTACACTAATTACAATCAACATCAGAGTCATTAGCCCTTAATCTAATATTGAGTCATTACAACAATCTTCATGAATTATCCGAGGATACAATGATCACAGTTAACATGCAAATGATATGTAACAGAATGGAGAAATTTCATTAAAATAATAATGTTCAAAGTACAATGATTGGCCCTTAGGGCACAATTTCTAACAAATGGATGATGAAACCCTAAGGGGAAATGCTAACAAATTTCCATGAGTCATGTTTTTTTAGTATATAAATAGTTAATCTTATGATTATAAGTGAAAAGGAAGTGATTAGTCAAGAGAAATCAAGAAAACACAACTTCCCTCCTAAAAACCTAAGTTTCGTCTAGAGACTGAAAAGAGGAAAGGAGTTGCAATTTTGTAATTTTGATGATTCAATTGGATTTAAAAGGGAAAATTGCTTAGGAATACATGTGTTCATTATTTTTGGATATTGGTGGGCAAATCTGGAAATTTTTGAAGTTTGAAGTAGATGTTGTCTGATTGTTTCACTGGAGGCAGTGTTACTTTGCAATGAATTTTGTGGGTCAAACCTTGCCCAAATGTTATGAAACTTTCCAGGATTAAAGTAGAGATTTAGATCTTCAATTTGATAGGTAGAACATGATTTTCAGACAAGTATATTAAAAGATATCAACTTTTGAAGCGATGCCGTCTTTCTAGAAGGAAATCTAGAATAATGCAGGTTTGGTAAAATTTTGGGGACAATGTGATTACAGTGGTCAGACTTAGGTATTTTTCCATACAAATACATTTACATAGCTTTACTTAGGCTTTAGAATCAGTCAAATTGGATTTTCCTATAATTAATCATGAATTTCTAAAGTTGACTGAAAATTTGCCAATTTCTGGAAATAGTAAAACTGCATTGTGTAGAATTATACTATGCAAAAACTGTTATAACTACATTAGATAACTAGTAAAATTTGATTTAAAGGTAGCAGTAATGCAAGTAATAACCAGTTACTTGTTAACTTTAATTTATAGGAATTAGTAATAGCCCGAGCCAAAACAAGAATATAGGACTAACAGTGGAAATAAAAGAGGATTCAAGTAGGAACACTTTCTTTCATACACTATGTGATTATTGTATGTTTGTGTATGCCATCTTTTGTAACATGAGCATAGTATCTGGGACACGCATATTAGCTTGGTTATGGTCTGGGACCCAACGGAGTCGCAGAGTAAATCAGGGTTGTAAATAGACGTTTGGCCCTAGATAGTGTGCACACAACATTTTATCACATAGCAATCTATCATTTTACAAACATGGTGCATGACACATTTATTTTCATATTTTGTAAGCCTGAAAGGCATGTAGCTACTAAGATTCCCTTGAATCTCACCCATTTTCAATAATTCAAATATTATAGTTGAAGCTAGTGGCTCAAAGGGCAAGGCAGTGGCTATCGGTGAATAAAATCCTGATGTATACTGATGCTACTATAGTTATCTATACTTGTACTTTTTTATTTTGAATACTTCTACACTTTGTATATATTTTTCAAACCCTACAGGGAATTCCTGTATTATAAACAAGTACTTAATGTTAGTATGTTTCTACTATTTTTGTATGCCTATGGAACTGTGTACTTATTACTCTGCAAATATCAAAATATTATGGGGTTTGACATTTGTCATGTGTCTTAGAGGTTACCCGGAGGATGCCATGTGTCTCTAGAGGCCATGAGAAGGTGCCACCTACCCCTGTGTCTTGGGGAACTCTCGAGTCTATGTACTGATATGCCTCAGTAAACATCGAGTATTTGTGTAGGACCCATACTTCAGTGTGGCACTATACACCCCTAAGTCCCTTATAAAGGTACCATTTTTGTGCTTTCAAGAAGTCATCAAGTATCCTCATACACAAGCATAGACGTAAATATATATCTTGCACCAGTTCATTCATCTAGCAAATTCATACATACATAAGGCAATACAGGCTATGAAATTTCAGTACATTGTAGTATGGATTATATGTTGATTGGATATCTATATTTTCTCTTCTTGTCACTAATTTTGGGGATAAAATTCCTATTTAGGTAGGGAAAGCTATAATATCCAGATTTTTAATTATGATGAATTAGTGGTTATTGTAATATACTAAAATTGCGTAACTCATATTGCTTTATATGTGAAATTGGTTGGATAAATATACTGGTACACGAGTGTATGAAGGCACTTGGTGTCTCCTCAAGGGACATGTAAAAGGCATCATCTTCATGGCATTTAAGCAAGAATGGTGCGACATTTGCTATGCCTCAAGGAAATGTCAAGTCTGTACACCCCTTTACTCTTAAAATATTCTGATGAGTCGTTATATAAATTATATATGGACTACTAAGCCTGGTTTCAATTAATTCTTTGATTGATATGGCTTTTCTGAAGATTTTGAAAACATTCGAAAGTAATTACTTAGTAGTTTCCAACTTGGTTGTGACTTATTAGTTCTTGATTCATTTATATTCAATATCAGAGTAGTTTCTCTGCCTATAAATTAGAATGTTGCTTATCAGCTAGTTGTCCTTACCAATACTGATACTGCAATTATATGTTTTGATACTAGTACCCTCTAATACCACAGTAACTAGTACTCACTGATACCACTAGTCAGGCACTTATACCTTTACCATGTGCACTGATATTACTACTATAGGTATAGATATCATTACCATGTGCATTGGTATTCCTAAATTATTGAGTATTCTGATACAACTATTGAGCTCTTATACATTCATATACATAGAATACTAAACTACTAAAATATCTTAAGTCTTGATATATGTCAATCATAGATAACCAACAAAATCTAGTTCCTTTGTCTCCATCTTTTAACATATCGGCACTTACTTCCTTGCCCTTTGAGCTACTTGCCTTTGCTATATAATTAAAGTTTTGGAAAGGATGAGATTCAGATGAATCTCAGTAGTAACATCTATCAATCATATGACATGTAAACTTAGAGCATGCTAAACAACCATCACATAAGTAACATTTATAACAAATAAAATTCATCACATTGTTATGCAACACCACACACACAAAACATATTACCACATTACTTCGTTCTTACTACCTCTTTGAGTCACTGCTTGGTATGCTTAAGCTTTACAACCTCTTCGGGACATTACCTAGTACACTTAGGCTTCATAGCCTCTTCAGGTCTCTACCTAGTATACTCAGTCTAAATGATCATAAAACAAAAATAATTGATGGTAAAGAAGGCATACATGGATGCAATACATATGATATGAGAGGAAGAGTTACTATCTGGAAACCTTTCTGACATTTCTCTTCTTTACTCAATTTCTTTTTTAGACTCATGCAATCATAAAATCCTGAATAAAAGTCAAATCCTATAATGTACGAAGATGAGTCATTACATGTCCCAATCTTATTGACATACTCAAAGTTATGTTATTTTTTGACCCATATCTATCTTTGTCTTTTACTTGACTTTTGTTGGTTATCTTTAGCACTTCCTTACTCTATGTCTAACACATTATGTTTCTTATGCTTTTGTGATTTAGGCTTCTAATGTGGTTACATTAGATGCTAAGACATACCTCTATTCCTCACGATTTTACTTATCCCATCTCCCTTTAAATACAAAAAATTCGTAGGTCATTCCTAAGCTACCAAATTTATCAATCAAATTTGATAATTCATAACTTAATCTAGGAAATTCCAAATGAGATGGTTCAAGTTCCTATTTGAATATCTTTAAGTCCTCTACAAAGAAAAAAATATCATTTAGTGATAATTATAGGGGTACAAGTCTAAGGATATTTAACCAAAATCACTACCATAGATTGCATTCTAGATTCAATGCCTAAAATTTAAAAAGTCATAATTTACAATCTACTAACCCAAACAACATATTTTATACCTCATTTTAAAGCTTAGTATGTCTACTATAAACCTATCAAAAATCACAGTCATTAGACAAGGTTTAATCAATAAAAAACAATCCATAAGCAACCTGATATGAATCTAGCAGTATATACGTCTTAACAACCTTAAGTCCCAAAATTAGGGTTTTCTATCCAATCATGAAAAAATCGCAACCATAAGCTATTCTTACATAATTTTACATGAGTAATCCATTTCCAACCTTAAATTTACCAAAATCCAACCCCTACTCTATGAACTCTACTTCAGTTTTTGATTCTGAAGCTTTCAGAATCACTTCGTTACCTTAATCCCACACAATTTTCATGCTAAACATATTGGAAACATCAAAATCATATTCCTCCCTATAGTTCTGTACTTGGCCAAAACTAGCCCTAAATCACCACAAAGTGATTTCTTGTAAATTCAACCACAAGACTTATGAAATATAATTCGTAACTCTTGTTTAACATCATACTCATAATCATAATATCATTAAAACCCCAATATCTCTCCTAGCTAAAACTTAGGGAAGCTCAAGACACTTATGAAAATTCAACAAAACCTCAAGATATTATATTCAAATTGAAGCTTATACTTACCTCAACTCAATGTTATGATTAGTTCTTGATTTTAGCAGCACCTACACCATAAAGGTAGTATGTAAATCCTCTAGCTGAAAATCCAAAACCAAAGAAATGTAGCTCTTGATAAGTTGAATGAGATTCATGAAAGTTTGATTGGCTTAAAAAAAACAAATTCAAGCTTGAAATCGGGCAAGAACACCAAGAACACATAAACTTCTCTCTTCTTAATTTTTCTTGTGATTTTCTCTATTTTCCCCCTTAATTTGTTCTTTATCGACTTTAAGAAGGGCTTGGGAGGTTTTGGATGATCTTGTAATAAAACATGTCCAAGTGTAAAAATCTCAGGGTGTCAAACGCTCCTTCTAGAAATCCATGGTGCTAGGCACTCCTCTTGCTCAAGGTGCTTGATGATCATTTTTGAAGCCCGTCTCCTCTCCCTTTCATATGCCTTAGTTGACCTCTATGGTCTGGGGAGGAGAGGTCCAACGGTTTCATCTAACTCCGTGTTCAATGTTTAGGAAAGTCAGATATATGGTCAGACCAGTGCTTAGTGAGTTGTCCCAGCTTTTCGGATATGTGGTGCTAGAGCAGCTGAGTAGGGCTAAGTGGCACTTCATGATTAGTCAATCAAGAAGGGAAGTTAATAAAGTGGCTTTAATAGAGTGACTTTAATAAAGTTACTTTATGAAGAGCTACTTTATTAAAGTTACTTTATACAGAGTCTACTTGATTTGGTGCCATGTGTCTTTATGGGTTCAATAATGCACCATGTGTATCTGAGTAGGCTTAAGATGGTGCCACATATCCTGTACGTCTAGGAATTGGTAATTCTGTACTAGTGTGTATTGGAAAATGTCAAATATTCATATAATTATCTTTAGATGGTGCCATTCTTGTTGGAATGCCATAAAGATGGCACCTTTTGCATGTCCCTTAAGGAGACACTAAGTGCCTTCATACACTCATGTACTGGTATATTTATCCGACAAATTTCATATATAAAGTAATATGGGTTATGAAATTTCAGTATATTACAATTTTGCTTTAAGTTTGTGTATGAATTAAAGGTTAACATTGTTGATTGAGATTAATTAAGGATTAGAGGTACTTAAAGATGATTATTGAAATGATTTTGTTAGACATTTTGGAACAATCTTGGAGTTTTGAAATTTTTAGGTACCCAACATTGATATTTTTGAGTGATTTGCTTTGTATTAAAAATTAAACATCTCAAGCTTTCCTTAGAGTCCTAATTTATAATTTTTAGAGTCATGTTGAATTAGTTATGAATTTTTGAAGTTACATTTCAGTTTCCAACTTCCAAGCGAGTGACATAGAAATGCATAAGTGCTCTCTGTGCCACTTGCCAGTTCTTAAATATTGATGTCATAGACAACATTCAAAATTTAGGGATTTTAGAGTTGTGTGTCAGTTTGCTCTACTATGCTTCAACGTTTTTGAGTTGGGGAAGCATTTTTAAGCATCAAGACACTTGGATAAGTGTTTCTAATTGCTTTCTATTAATCACTAGTTGGATTTTCATAGTTTTGTAATGTTGAAAGTTGATAATTTTGAGGACTTCAAAATAGGTGAGGTTTTTGCCAAATCTTTTATGTTTGAATGAGTGATATAGAGTATATCAATAGTTTAATTGATTTTTTTGTTAGATTTCAAGATTTAAAAAAATATGAGCAAGGGTTATTAACTACCATACTTTATGGGCTCCGAATAGTCATATATGCAAGAACTATATTTGTTCTGCGTAATTAAATTATGATTTCTAACCGTTATTTACTCTTGACCTGTTATAATGATTATAAGATAACACCCAGTATGTATTAAGGCTTGATGTGGCCATGATATATGCATTGCTATAATAATAATTGACGGCTATACGTGAACAACTGTCATAATATATGGTAATGCTTACAAGATACATAACTATCTTATTTTGATGACCGTAATTTATTTAGTAACAAAAATAAGGGTTCTTTTGTAAGAACCGTGATTTTTAATAATACTAAATAATGATCTCATATAGACAACTATTATGTATTTAGTAAATAAATGACAATTCCTAAATAAGAACCATGAACTTTTATAATATATCACAATTGATATATAATAACTGTGATATATGGTAGTGAGACTCTTCAAGTGAGAATTTTTGAGCTAGATGGACTAGACTATATATAATAGAACAGTATCTCCTATATCGAGTTTCTATGCAATATGGGATAGATCAAGACATTCCAGGCTTTGTGGAGAGAATCAATAGGAGCTGTTGACCTATATAAGTGATAATGTAACTGCTTACCTATAAATTGTGTTTCTGCATAGGAATTAACCCTGGAAAGAAATGGGTTGGGGAAAAGCCTACAAATATTCGTATTTTAAAGGCTGCACAGGGTATGTGAACCCTTGAGAAAAGCAGCTCAAGGGTTTGCTTACCCCTTGAGACCTTTCCTATAAACAAATATGTGTGTTGTTTTCCACCAACCCCTTGCTTTTGTGGACTAATTGCTTATGAACACTTACATTATGCGATATATAGGTTAAGAGTGCAATTGATTGAAGCCACAAAACCTAGAAAATCTTGAACTATACAGTATTACATGGCTGTTCAATCTAGGAAGTACCACTCTATTTGATAGAGTCGAGACCAACTAATCATAATGTTGAATTTCAAAGCTCGTAACTAGGTGACACTAGTTCAATACAAAAATAAGAAAGGAACCTTTGATTAGAGCAATAACGGGTTTTATGTAACATCCCACTCTTTATTCACCAATATTCCTTGTGTAACACCCCAAATTTTATCCACCGATATGCCTTATAATTATTTGAAGTATTCAATAAAATGGAATAGTGAATATCCATGAACTTGGAATTTAAGGAGTTAGTAAATTTCCATTTTCATGAGAATTGAGCTAGAACAAGTCAATAAATTATTTTGGGTATTCCAAAAAGCCTAATATTGAAGCTTAAAAAGGAAGAATAGTAAACCACATTATTTGGCCCAATATTAAGGTTAATTTTGGCCATGGATGAAGAAAGAGGAATAAATTCAATAATGTAATGGTAAAATCGTAAATTTGTCAACAAAGCACAAGATTAAATATTTTCCAATTAATTGAATTTAATTTCAGTTAATTAAGGAAAATAAAGGGTAAACATATATTTGGAACATTCTTGGTCAAATAAACCAAGGTTGGACTTGTGCATAAATGAATTATAGAGATTTTGGAAAATGTTAGAGCAATTATTATTTCCCTATGTTCTCATGAATTTCGCCCAAATAAGAAAAGATGAAGGGAAATAATTAATTTGAATCATAAATATGTCAAGTGTCATCAATCCAAGCTAAGGGATTTAAATAATACTTGATTAATGTAACCCCCGACCCCAATCAAGGCCGAGATTAGGCGTCTAAATACGTTTAATAATTGGATGAGAGATCGAGGGTAGTTAAAAACTTTTTCTACACATGAACAAATAGATCTCCATTCATTCATTGATAAAAACATTTCGCCTGTTTGGTCTGTTACATGTACAATATCATAGTATAAGAACAATTCTTGACATTCACCTAGGATTCTAAAATTAATCCAAAATATTGTTCAGGGCATTATTGCCCATCTCAGTATCCATACCAGGGATTACACAAAACTATAATACTATGAACTATTCAATATGTACATTTGTCCAAAATGATAACCAGTTCAGTATAAAACCAAAATATCTAACAAAGACTACCGCCGGCAGTCCTAATCGCCCTTATCCACTTGCTTGTTCTTCGATCTACTTGCCCTATCTAAAAATGTTATTTAGAAAGAATGAGATTCTAAAGAATCCCAGTAGCAACAGTTTACGAATATGATGCATATAATAAAAGCAAGTAAACATATATCACAAAGCTACCTTGGTCTTTCCATTCTTGAGCAGGCATGGGCCTTCTATGCTCTGGGCAAATAACAAATCCTAAAGTCATAATTAAGGACGATGTGTTATCACTTAGTCCAATATTCAATACCTTCACAATACTTAATTTGGTTATCATTATTGTCTGTTTAACACTCATATATGCCTCTAATAAAAGCCCTAAAGGGTTGGAAGAACTATCCTAGGGATCCCCTTTTGGAAGCACAAACACTGATATTTCTCACTGTTTCACTCAAGTGAAGATGGCCTCTCTCGAGTGATGGAATATTGACACTCGAGTGAAGACGGCCTCACTTGAGTGATGGTATGGTCTGCACTCGGGTGTCTAAAAGTGAAGGATAGCGAGCGAACACTTGAGAGCACAAAAACCTTTCAGTGACAGGGATACTCGAGCACACAAGACCTTACTCGAGTGATAGCCAAATGCTTTACTCGAGCACTAGAGAGTGAAGTCTAGGAAGTGAGAACCCGAGAGCAAATGGAATTTTCAAAGAATAGAAGAACTTGGGCATGAGACTTCTCACTAGAGTGGAAAATGAATACCCGTGAGTACCAGAACGCACTCTTGCTCATTAACCGCAAGTGATAACCTGAGCGGTAGGTTTAGGGTGTCAAATATACCCTCACTCGAGTGAACCCTAGATCACTCGAGTGATCTTATTAGAACCCAGAAAACGCAAACACAAAGACAGTTTTCTATAATTTCTACTAAAAGGTACCAATAGACCCAAAACTTCAACTAAAGCTACTCCCACATAAAAACACTTAAGGAATCAAATGGAAGTGTCAAAACTATCAAAATCCTACTCCATTATCATGCTTTGGTCTTGGGCAACATTAAACACTAAATTTCCAACATTTCCAAACTCACTCATTCAAACTCCAATTAATCCTATCTATCCATACACATTCCAAATATACCATTTCCATACCAATAATATGCCAAATGTCTAATGATCATCATTTTTCAAAATTGGCCAATAAATCCCAAAAATTCAAAACTAATCCAAATGGCACAAAACTTAGATAGATGGTTTCTTTAACTCACCTCAACAACTTTCTCAAAGGGACTTTTTGATTCTCCAACTTTCAAAATTCCTTGAAGCCACAAAACAATACCAATAGACACACTACAACTATCAAAATAAAGCTCTCAACTCAAGGAAACTTTTTAAGGAAATGAGTTTGAGTATTTGAGTTCATTTTCCCTTACCTTTTCAAGCTTTTCTTCCTTCCCTTTGGACAACAATGGCTGATGAGAGAGAGGACGAGAAAGATGAGAGTAGGAGATGGAAAATGATGATGATAATACTCCCTCCTTACTTCTTTAACGTAAAGTGAGGGAAGAGTGGAGAGAAAAAAATTTAAAAAAAATCTTTCTTTAACTTTTCCTCCACACCTCACACACACCAATTTGCCACATGTCTTCTTCCCATTGGCTCTCATAAAATAAACACTCATTTAGCCTCTCTAATCCATCCATTAGCCATTTAGTTACATATCTAATTTTTCTCTTAGCTAGTAATCAATCTCCCATTAATCACCAACTTAAAGCCAATAATTTCATTCTTTTAATTTCTCACCAATGATGACATATTAATTAATATTGTCACAAAACACACAATAAAATCCAATTTAATTTAACAAAATCTCTACAAGAATCCTCATTAGCTCTTAATCAAAATTTAGGGCATTACAATTCTCCCCCGTTCAATAAATTTCGCCCTCGAAATTGATTACACATCCCTAGGCATAAATTCAGGAAATCTCTTCCTCATGTCCTCTTCTACTTCCCAAGTCGCTTCCTTTGGAGACATTCCCTTCCAGACTACCTTCACAAATAGTAAGTTTCGATGTCTGAGCCGTTGCTCTTCTTGTTCAATGATTCTCTTTGGCTCAACCGCATAAGTGAAGTTATCTTGTAAATCTACTTCCTCATATTCAATGATATGCTTAGGGTTTGGTTGGTACTTCTTGAGTTGCGAGACATGGAACACATCATGCAATCTACTCAAATTTGGGGGTAGGGCTATCTGATAGGCTATAGGTTTGATTCGTACTAGAATCTCAAATGGACCAATGTACCTCAGGCTTAGTTTCCTCCACTTGATCGCCCTTCCGATGCCTGTGACCGGAGATACTTTGAGGAAAGCATAATCCCCCACTTCAAACTCTAGAGGCCTTCTCCTATTGTCAGTATAGCTCTTTTGTCGACTCTGTGCTTTAAGGAGCTTCTTTCTAATAACTTTGATCTTTTATGAAGTTTGATCAATGAGGTCTGGGCCATACAACTTCCTCTCAGACAACTTGTCCAACACAATGGTGACTAGCACTTCCTTCCATACAATACCTTATACGGAGCCATCTGGATGCTCGCATGATAACTGTTATTGTACTCAAACTCGGCAAGTGGAAGGTAATAATCCCATTTTCCTTTGAAGTTTAGGACACCCGCTCTCAGCATATCTTTCAGCATTTGAATGGTCTTTTCTGACTGTCTGTCTGTCTGAGGATGGTAGGCCATGCTAAACCTCAACTGTGTACCCATCGCTTCATGTAGAGCCCTCCATAATCTTGATATAAATCGTGGATCTCTATCAGAGATAATGTTCTTCGTGTACCATGGGGTCTCACTATCTCTTTGATGTAGATTTCCGCTAACCTATCTAGAGAATACCTAGCATTAATTGGTATGAAGTGCGCTGACTTTGTGAGTCGATCCACAATCACCCAAATCGCATCATAGTTCTTGATCCTGGGCAGACCCACCACTAGATCCATGGTCACACTCTCCTTCTTCCATTCTAGAATTTTCAGACTATGAAGCAAACCTGGTGGTCTCTGGTGTTCAATCTTCACCTTCTAACAGGTAAGACACTGCTCCATATACTTTATCGCATCACTCTTCAACCCTAGCCACCAGTACATCGATTTCAAACTGTGATACATCCTGGTCATTCCGGGGTAAAGAGTATACTGACTTTTATGAGCCTTTTTTAAAATCCTTTTCCTCACATCTGCCTTCAATGGAACATAGATTCTCTTCTGGTATCGAATCAGTCCACTAGGTGACAATCATAATCTCGAGTCCCTCCTTGCTCAATCATAGCTCGGATAAACTGGGCTCTCTTATCATGTCTCTGAGCCTCTTCAATTTCTGTCCTCAGGTCATTTTGCCCTTGGACAATGCCATGATTGGCACATAGGATACTATTTAAGAGATTGAAATCCAAAAAATCCTCAATCAATTTCCTTTCCTATATCATCATCATTGCCACTAGTACCGTCTTCTGACTCAAAGCATCTGCGATGACATTAGCTTTACTCGGATGGTATTTAATCTGCAGGTTATAATCTTTTAGCAACTTCATCCACCACCGCTGTCTCATATTCAATTCCTTCTGATCATACAGATATTGAAGGCTCTTGTCGTCACAGTACAATTCCACTGTCATGCCATACAAATAATGACGCCAAATCTTTAATACAAGCACTATCGCCGCAAGCTCCAGATCATGAGTGGGGTAATTCATTTCATGCGGTTTGTGCTGACGAGAAGTATAGGCCACCACACGTCCCTACTGCATCAGGACACACCCTAACCCCTACTTACTTGCATCACTGTACACGATATAAGTCTCACAAGGATCAGGTATAATCAATACTGGTGCCATAATCAATCTCTCCTTCAGCTTTGTGAAACTCTGTTCATATCTGTCATCCCATAAAATGGTTGATCCTTCCTCATGAGCTTGGTTATCGGTAATGCAATTCGTGAGAAGTTCTGGATAAACCTCCGATAATAACCAGCAAGACCCAGAAAAATACAGATCTCAGAAACAGTTTCTAGCCTCTTCCAATCAAGTACTGTTTCCACCTTTCCGGAATTCACTTAGACCCCTTCCCGTGAGATAACATGGCCAAGGAATTTCATCTTCGTAAGCCAAAACTCACATTTACTCAGCTTGGCGTAGAGTTGCTTTTCTTTCAATATTCTCAATATAATTTTCAAATGTCGTTCAAGCTCTTCATTACTCTTAAAGTAGATCAATATGTCATCAATGAGCATTACCACAAACTGGTCAAGATACAGTCTGAAGATATGATTCATGTACTCCATGAATACCATTGATACATTAGTCAATCCAAAGGGCATTACAAGGAATTCATAGTGCCCATATCTCATTCTAAAAGCAGTCTTCGGAATATCTGCTGCCTTCACACAAAACTGATGATACCCCAACCTTAGATCAATCTTGGAGAACACACATGAGCCAGACAATTGATCTAACAGGTTATCTATTCTTGAGAGAGGGTATTTGTTCTTAACAGTCACTTTGTTAAGTTCTCTATAATCAATACACATTTGCAAACTCACATCCTTCTTTTTCACAAACAATACCATAGCTCCCAACGGCGATACGCTGGGTCGGATAAACCCTTTCTCAAGCAAGTCTTCAATTTTTTTCTTTAATTCTACCATTTTATTAGGGGTCATTTTGTATGGGGCCTTTTATATCAAACCAGCTTCAAGCACTATTTCAATTGGGAATTCTACTTCCCTTTTTGGAGGCAATCTGCCGAGATCATCCAGAAATACCTCAGGAAATTCTTTCACTACAGGGATACTCTCAAGGGCTTCATTTAACTCTCCCTAATAGAAAAGAATACTATATACCCTTGGCATCCCTTTTTCAGACATTCCTCGGACTTAGCCACTTAGAGGAAATTCAAATTACTGTTTACATTATCATTTCTCTGGGGAGTAGGATAAACTATTTTTCTATTTCCACAGTCTAACATGACATTATTCGCCATCAACCAATCAATACCCATAATAACTTCTAGTTGATGAAGTGGTAGAGAAATAAAGTCAATGGTAGACTCAAATCGTTCGATAGTAATAACACTATTTAAACAAGCTTTTACAGCCATAGTCTTAGCACCCATAGGTGTTGACATAATAATATTAAATGGCAGTTTATGAACATGTAATCCTAGGCGATTTACACAGTCAAAGGCGATGAACGAATGACTAGCACTATAATCAAACAAAGTTTGCAATATAATACCATTTAGAAGAATATTACATTGGATCAATTCGGGAGACTTCCTTGCCTCTTTATGGGTTATAGCGAACACTCTCCCTGGACTCTTGGGCCTTAGCTCTGTTGGCCGCCTCTTACAATCTTTGGCAAGATGTCCGGGCTGCTTGCAGATGAAGCATACCCATTGCCCCTCACAATTCCTACCAATATATGCTCTGTTACATCGGGCGCATACCCACTATGGTAACTGTCCCTGATTCCCACGATCTCCAATTTGGTACAGTTTTTTACCACCGCCCTTGGATGGAAATCCTTGGTTCTTACGTTTCTAGGATGAGCTTTCCTTACCAGTTTCACCATGACCACCACCCTTACCTGGGTTAATATCCCTCAGGCTGTTCTTAGTGATACGACACTCTTCCACTGCTTTGTTGAACTTATCAAACTGTTAGGTGGCCAACCTTTTCTTCAACTCTCTCCTCAAGCCTCTAATCAACATGTCAGAACTCCATTCCTCATCATCCATCCGCCTAAGGTAGGTGGAGTAGTGGCTAGACGGATAAACCTAGACAGGTAATAATGAAATGTCTCATTGTCCCCTTGCTTAATAGCCAAGAACTCTGACTCTTTCTCTATTCTCACTGACTTTGGGAAGTACTTGTCATTGAATTCCCTTTAGAACCCTTCCCAAGTCACTGGCACATTCTGGGCTTATATAGTCATGGCGATGTTTTTCTACCATCGATCTGCGTACCCTTCTACTTATAGATAGCTAGTTTTTCTTTCACCTCTGATGGGCACTCAAGCACCTTGAAGATATTTTCCAGCCTTATTAACCAATCCCCTACTACTTGAGGATCAAATCTTCCTTTAAACACAGGAGGCATGTGCTTACAGAATTTAGAAACCCAAGAATGAAGGTCTCCATCATTTCGAGCCTGTACCCAGTGTGAGCCTTGGTTATGCTCAGCATGAGGTGGAGACTCATGGGATCGGTTTGACCCCTCAACTGTCTCTTCCGGTTGGGTCTCTTCTCTAGTTTCCTCATGAGTAGACTGGCCCCTTTCTTCATTTCTCTTGGCCCTTTCTTTCCTACGCTCTTCCCTCAGTTCAACGATCATATCTTTTTGCTCTCTTATTAAAGTCATCATCTCTTGCATCGGATCAGGAGGATTATCATTGAGCTCCTCTGCCTCTGGATCTGGTCTTCTAACTCTAGTGGGAGCCATTGATCTTTTCAGTCTACAAATGATTCATCAAGTCAAGAATCACACAAACGTATACACATATTCCTTAAACTCCTATATACCAATCAATTACAGGAATATAAATGTGTATACAACCAGCTATCATCAATCATCTATCACTTAAGAAATAAACTAGGGCAACTATCCTAGCAATTCCTATAAATGCCAGGAAAACTGCTCTGATACCACAAATGTAACCCCCCACCCCTAATCAAGGACAAGATTAGGCGTCTAAATATGTTTAATAATTGAATGAGAGATCGAGGGTAATTAAAAAATTTTTCTACACATGAACGAATAGATCTCCATTCATTCATTCATAAAAACATTCGGCTTGTTTGGTCTGTTATATGTACAATATCTGAGTATAAGCACAATTCTCGACATTTACACAGGATTCTAAAATTAATCCAAAATATTGTTTAGGGTAATATTGCCTATCTCAGTATCCATACCGGGGATTACACAAAACTATAATACTATGAACTATTCAATATGTACATTTGTCCAAAATGATAACCAGTTCAGTATAAAACCAAAATATCTAATAAAGACTACTGCCGGCAGTCCTAATCTCCCTTATCCACTTGCTTATTCTTCGATCCACTTGCCCTTTCTAAAAATGTTATTTAGAAAGAATGAGATTCTAAAGAATCCCAATAGCAACAGTTTACGAATATGATGCATATAAACAAAGTAAGTAAACATATAGCACAATATAGCAATCAATAATCGAGGCCAGGCATACTGCCACGTCCCCTTCACTGTATACAAGGCCGGGCTTTTGACACGACCCCCTCACTATATCTATATTCAAAGCTGGGCTTTCACCACGTCCTATCAACTGTAACTGTATTCAAGATCAGACTTACACCACATTCCATTCACTGTATCTGTATTCAAGTCTAAGCTTTCGTCACATCCCTTTACTATATTCAATGACTAATGCATACAAGCAATGCAATAAACATGATATAGGATAAAGTGTTACTACTTTGGTCTTTCCATTCTTGAGCAGGCACGGGCCTTCTACTCTCCGGGAAAATATCGAATCCTAAAGTCATAGTTAAGGATGATGTGTTATCACTTAGTCCAATATTTAATACCTTCACAATACTTTAATTGGATATCATTATTGTCTCTTTAACACTCATATATGCCTCTAATAAAAGCCCTAAAGGGTTAGAAGAACTATCCCAGGGACCTCCTTTTGGAAGCACAAATACTGATATTTCACTACTACAGGTTGAAGATATTACTACCCTTATAGACGTCCTTATTTTAAAAAGGGAGGTTAAAAAGTTGAGGCGGTAACATTGTTGTAAAATATAGATGGAAAATGGGAACATTAGGCATCCCAAATTCAAATTTGGGACGCCTAAAGTAGATTTTAGATGTCCCAAATTTAAATTTGACTTAATTCCCGCTGGCACCAAAAAGAGGGAATTAAAAATATTTGACTTACTTTAAGCATCCCAAAAAATTTTTGGGACGCCTAAAGTCTTTAGGCGTCCCAAAATGAAGTCCAAGTTTAGGAATCCCAAATACATTTGGGATACCTAAACCCACCTTTAGGCATCCCAAAAACCATTTGGGACGCCTAAAGGCATCCCTGAATGCATGTCAGACAAATGTCTGACATGCGTCTTCTCAAACACTACCCCTTGGTTTACTCTTTTACCAACAACTCCCACCTTCTTCCTTCACTTTTAACTCCTCCATCGTTCTCTAACTTCCTCCTCCCTTCTTCTTCAACTCTAACTCCTCCTCCTCTTTTCTGTGATGTGCTCACTTCCTCACTCAGAACCAGATGGACACACCACTCCCTCCTCCATTGTGATACAGGCTCTTCCACCTCCTTCCTTCGCAGGCTCCCCCCTTGGTTAGTTTTATTTTTTAAAATAGATACTAAATAATAAGTATAATAGCTAGGAATAGTTTCTGAGCCATAACAAATCTACTTCCTTATTACTAATCTCTTGTGGGATATGATGATATTAAGAATGATTTGAATGAACTTTTGTTTTAGGATTTTTGTATATTAGTCTATATATAAGTTGGAATTTTCATATTTTATAAGTCGTAGTGCCACTGCCACTTTGGTGGTTGTAATTATACATATCTAGTGATGACAACTTTGTGGATGAATATAGAAGTATTGAAAAAAAATTGGAAATCAAATTACAATAATTAAACTTAGTAATTTTTGAACATCTTTAATATGGTTGGTTTTATTTTGTTAGATTAGATTAGTATGATTATTTTGTTAGATTATTAGTGTAGTGGAGAAAATTTTATTTTAAGATAAAGAGATTAATAAGATAAAGACATAAGATAAACATATTGATCATTAATAAACATATAATTGACTATTAAGAAATATACTTAATATATAGATTGGAATATATTATATTAATCCTTCTCTTCATATTGTTATAAGTTCTTGATGTCCTAGAATAGAAAAAAAATTCAATATTTGTTTGAAATTCTATATTCTTTTCTATATTCATAGAAGAATTATGTTATCAATAGTTAAGAATACAGAATTAATAACTAAGATAGGATTACTTGAAATTTTGGGATGTCTTACTTTTAAGGGGAAATGTTGTCGAATTTTTTGTTGCAAAAAGTGAAAAAAGGAAATCCCTATCATATATCATTGACAATTGTACTAAACGTGTGAATGTTAGTGGGAATGGCTTTGGTGATAACAAAATGGACCACAGTTGGATGAATGCTTTAAGAACTAGTGAAGAATATGAGAAAGGGGTGGATGAGTTTATTGAATTCGTTAGAAAGAATGCTCCAGCAAAAAATGGGAAGTATTTTTGTCCTTGTGTGAATTGTTTAAATGAGAGTCAACATGATGTTGATATCATAAAGGATCACCTACTTTGTGATGGAATAAATCTGCTATACACAAGGTGGATATGGCATGATGAGGAAGTAACGGATTGTCCGTCACATAAGAAGGAAGATGTGGATGTCATAGATGAAGATAGAATGGAGAAAATGATTCACGATGTTGAGGTCGAATCCTTTGCACAGTTGCAGGAGTATGATAGCCTACGGAGAGATGCAGAGACACCGTTGTACTCTAGGAGTAAGTACACATGGCTGACAGGAACTTTGCATTTGGTTAACTTAAAGGCAACTTGTGGGTGGACCGATAGTAGTTTCATATTGCTGCTTGAACTATTGTGTGATATTTTTCCAGAAGATAATGTACTTCCGAATCGTCTGTATGAGGACAAGAAAATCCTGTCTATGATAGGTATGGAGTATAAAAAGATACATACTTACCCTAATGACTATGTACTGTACAAAAATAAGTATGGAGGTCTTAGTGAGTGTCCTAAGTATAAAACTACATGATACAAAGTGAAAAAAGATGGTGGTTGTGGCGATGTGACAACTAAAATGCAACCTTTATAGGTTATGTGGTATCTTCCAATAATAGCAGGTTTTAAACGTTTGTTTGTGACTGCAACAAAAGCGAAGAAGTTGAGATAGCACTCTAATGAGAGAATATCTTATAGGAAATATATTCGGCACCCACCTGACTCTCCACAATGGCAAAAAATAGATGAAATGTTCCCTCAATTTGGCAGTGATCTGAGAAAACTTCAGCTTGGGCTTTATACAGATGGCATCAATCCGTATGGAACTCTTATTAACACACATAGTTTGTGGCCAGTTCTCCTTGTAATATACAAATTGCCTCCTTAGCTATATATGGAACGCAAGTATATGATGCTTTCCATTATGATTTCTGGACCAAAATAGCTAGGGAACAATATTGATATCTACTTGGTGCCTTTGATTGAGGATTTAAACAAGTTGTGGGAGGAAGGCTTAGATGTGTTTGATGCTTATAAGAAGGAGTCCTTCAAGCTACATGCAATGATTTTCACAATGATAAATGACTTCCCTGCGTAAGGAAACTTATCAAAGTACAGCGTGAAGGGTCATAAAGCATGGCTGATATGTGAAGTAGACACACACTTACATTAACTAAAGCATGGAAGAAAAACTGTCTACCTTGGCCATAGGAGGTTTCTTTATCGGTTCCATCCTTATCGTAAGCTAAGAAAGCGTTTTAACGGCTTACTGAAACATGGAATGGCTCCAAAGGCATTAACCAAAGAGGAAGTTTACAGTCGAGTAGAACGTATCAATGTTACTTTTGGTAAGAATCAGAGGACTGCGGGTGAAAAGAACATATGGAAGAAGATATTCATTTTCTTTTATCTTCCATATTGGTGTTCGATTGACGTGAGACATAGTATTGATGTGATGCATGTGGAGAAGAACATTTATGATAGCCTTATCAGTATGCTTTTGCATATAGCAGGGAAAACTAAGGATGGGATTAGTGTGAGATTATACCTTGTTGATATGGGAATAAGAGAATGATTACATCCACAACTAGATTATGGTAGGAGGGCATACATGGAGCTAGTAGCTCATACACTATCAAAAGCAGAGAAAAGAAGTTTGTGTGGGTGTTTGCATGAAATTAAGGTACTTCAAGGGTATTCCTCAAATGTGGAAGATGTGTCTCAATGGACGATTTGAAGTTAGTGGTAATGAAGTCCCATAATTATCATGTGTTGATAAAACAACTATTATTAGTAGCTATTAGAGGCATAATAAAAGATAAAGTATGAATGACTATAACAAGATTGTGCATTTTCTTCAATGTTATCTGTAACAAAGACATTCACAATGAAAAGTTGGATGAACTGAAAAATGAGGGTTACATTATTTTGTCAGAACTAGAGATGTATTTTCCTCCTTCATTTTTCAATATAATGCTGCATTTGATAGTTCATTTGGTGAGGGAGGTAAGGCTCTACGGTTCAGTTTACATATGGTGGATGTACCCTTTCAAGAGATACATGAAGATCTTAAAAGGGTATTCTAAAAATCCATATCGACCAGAAGCCTCAATAGTAGAAAGATATGTAGTTGAGGAGGCTATAGAGTTTTGCAAAGATTATATGTCAGGGAAGAAGGAACAATCTTGGTATGAAGAGGGGAGAAGCAAGGGAACACAAGGACTGAAAGTGAAGAATTTTCCTAGTAAAGAGGTGTTGCAAGCCCACTTGTATATCCTAAATAATATAGAAGAAGTTCAACCTTACATAGATGAACACAGAAAGACTTTGAAGAACAAGAATCCAAAGAAGAATGACATGCAGATTGCTATTGAGCAAAATAAGACATTCATAGAGTGGTTCAAGGAAAAGGTTGCGTATGAGACCAGTGTGTCTGAGACAATCGAGTGGTTAGCTTGGGGGCCTTCGTTTCTAGTCATTACTTGGACCGGTTATGATATAAATTGCTATTCTTTCTATATGAAGGAGCAAGATGACAGAAGTACCATGCAAAATAGTGGGGTCATGGTAGAAGCTGAAGCTATGTACTTTTCTAGTTCGAGAGACAAAAACCCCATATTAACATCTGTGGCCTATTATGAAGTTATAGAAGAAATACGGGAGATTACATACAAGTTCAAAGTTGCTTTATTCAAATGTAAGTGGGTTAGCAATAATCATGTGGTAATAGATAAACAATTTGGATTTGTCTCAGTCGATCTTCAAAGAGTTGACTATAGAGATGAGCCATTCATTCTAGCAAGCTAGGTGAAACAAGTGTTTTATGTCACCGATCCTGTGAGCAAAAACATGTCCATTATCTTTAAAAGTAAAAAACAGAAGTATGGTGATCCGACCTTCAACCTTGATGACACACCACCTTACACAACAACTTCACCTCAAACAAATGAAGTAGAATTGGTAGATGATAACGAATATGCTATAAGAAATGAGCATGGTGAAGGAATATGGGAAACAATATAGAGTAAGAGCTTAATTTATAAAAGAGAACTATGTTTCTTTTTGTTTTACTCCTGCTAGTTTATTTTATTTTTTTGCAATTTATTTACGTTTTTGATGATGCTTTTTGTGTTAACAGGAATATGGATAACTCTAGTAACTCAAATCAAAGTGTTGGGGATGACAAAAGGCGTAAAGATAATGAAAGCCCTAGCGATGACGAAAAGCCTAAAGATGAACCCGTGGCAAGAAGGAGGGTTAGAGGCTGTACAAAAAGGGAGCATTGGTTGCACGTCATGAACATCAACAAGAGAGGCTGCATATAGAATAAAATAATCATTTTAAAAAAAATCAAACCTTTTAACATCCCAAATCTCAATTTGGGACGTCTAAAGTCCATCCAGTGGAGGACTTTATGTTAGGATTGGCAAGCACAGCGGAAGAATTTTATAAATTTTACCGATCCTAATCAAGGATCTATCAACGGTGTTTAAATCGAGTTAAGAAGAACTCGTACCTTTTTCAACTTAGGGTTTTCACGATCTCTAGAAGCCAACACGTTAGGTCCGTTCCCTCTACCGGTATCAACATGAATGCTCACCAACTGAGATTGCGTGCTAGCGTCTCCAACGTTTTTCGGGTTTCCCTTATGGCTCTGAATTCTCATGTGCGTATGAGCATATCTGTTTAGTCAAGTTTATAACCTATAAGGGCTATATTCAAATTTCAAAATTAATTATCATTAATTTTGAAATTTATCAACAATTAACTATCTTGATGAACTAATTAAATAAATTCAGTTTAAATTAAATTTGTCCAACAGTTTTAACTTTAACCTATTTATTTAATCCAAATAAAGAGCCACTAGATTTACTTTATCTTTATAAATTAAATCTGAGATACTATATCTCCTTCATGTTAGTTATTAAATTTAAAATATATTAATAAATTAAATTTAAAACTAACACAATATAATAATATCATATAATATATATACATACATATATATAATATATATAAGATATATATTTCAAAAATATATATCTATATAATATTATAAACGAATTTTATATTATATATATATAAATATAAAATTCGTCCACTCTAAATTAAACATTATCTCATGTTGGGCTATTCTTGCGTGCGACCCCGTAGGACTATATGAAGTTGGCAGTGGGCCAATAACTATATTAACCCAAAAGTCATAAGCGACCTCTAGCAAGACAATACGACTATCCAATTTATATAAGGATCGTTATCACGATGCAACCTATCATACAACCATGTCATGTCCCTTTTGTCACACGATACATCGATCAAGGATAAGGCATGGATAATGTGCTCTGACTTTGGCCTATTAATCTTTTGGATCTATCCCTATAGATCCTAATCCCTTGGATGTAGGTGGCTTCACCTAAGTCTTTCATTGAAAAGAACTTTTCTAACCAAAACTTGACACTCTGCAAGGTAGGAATGTCGTTCCCAATGAGTAGGATGTCATCTACATAAAGCAATATAAATACAACTATGCTTGCTCTAACCTTCTTATAAACACAAGGTTCATCGATGTTTTGAATAAGTCTAAACTCTTTGACTACTTTATCAAAATGATGATTCCAGCTCTGAGATGCTTGCTTCAATCCATAAATGGATCTTTGAAGCTTGTAAACTTCACCAGAGTCCTCTAGACGCACAAAACCTTGAGGTTGTGTCATGTTCAGATCCTTAAGTAGCTTTCCATTAAAAAAGGCTGTTTTGACGTCCATCTACCATATTCATAGTCATAATATGCTACAATGGCAAGAAGGATTCTGATTGATTTGGCCATTGCAATTGGGGAAAAGGTTTCATCATAGTCTACACCATGAGTTTGAGTGAATCCTTTTGCAACCAGTCTTGCCAAGTTGGTTTTTGTACTTCATTTTGGAATATTTTGAACATTTCAAAATATTCAGATTTATGTTTCATTAGATAGATATAACCATATCCACTAAAGTCATCTATAAATGTAATGAAGTAGACCTAACCTCCTCTGGCAGCTGTATTTAATAGTCCACATACATCTGTATGTATGAGACCCAATAATTCAGTGGCCCTCTTACTATACCCAGTAAAAGGTGCCTTTGTCATCTTTCCTAATAAGCAAGATTTTCCTGTATCATATGATTCAAAGCCAAATGAGTTAAGGAATCCATCTTGATGGAGTTTGGAAAGCATTTCTTATTTATATGGCCTAGACGAAAATGCCATGGGTAGGTCAGATTCAAATCATTTGATTTTATCCTTTTAGTAGTTACATTATAGATATTCCCATTATTAGG
Organism: Inga leiocalycina; assembly: GCA_963242795.1. Taxonomy (NCBI): domain Eukaryota; kingdom Viridiplantae; phylum Streptophyta; class Magnoliopsida; order Fabales; family Fabaceae; genus Inga; species Inga leiocalycina. The sequence goes on from OY725323.1 coordinate 54,864,861, forward strand.
ATGTTCCAAATTTAATATATAATGACCAACATACAAATCACCATCAACATAGAAAATGCCATTACGATAAATAGAACATTTACCATTCCTAGTAATGGAAGTATAACCTTCCTTATCCAAATAAGAAAGATAAACAATATTACTACTCAAAGCAGGAACATAATAACAATTGTTCAAAACTAACAAAAGCCCACTGGGCAGAACTAATTCAAAAGTGCCTACGGCTAAAGCATAAACTCTTGCTCTGTTTCCAACTCGTAGGTCTAGCTCGCCCTTCTTCCACTTTCTACTGTCCTTTAGACCCTACACATTTGTATAAATGTAAGAACCACATGCAATATCTAATACCCATGTAGATGAAGTAGAAAAATGAATATCTATAACATAAATACCTTAAGCGATAGCCCCCTATCCTTCTTGTTCTTTTTCAGATCTTCCAGGTAACGTTTGTAATTCCTCTTCCAATGACCGGGTTCATTGCAAAAGTAGCAGACTCCTTCCTTTCGAGGCTTTGCCTTCTTGGGTGCAGGCTTGGTTTCAGGCTTGTCTGACTCTTTGGTCTTACCACCTGAGCCATTACCTTTCCATTTGCCCTTCCCTTTCTTTTTCATGCCCTTGCCTTTTTGAACCATCAAAACTGTACTAGGATTTCCCTAATACTTTGCTTAGCAGTTTTGAGCATCCCATAAAGCTCAGAAATTGATTTCTCCATGTTGTTCATGTTGTAGTTCATGACAAACTGGTCATAACTCTCCAAGAGTGAGTTCAGGACCAAATCCGTAGCTAACTCCTGGCTCATAGGAAATCCAAACCTCTCAAAGTGATCAATATAGCCTTTCATATTTAACACATGAGTACTAACTGATGCACCTTCAACCATCTTGCAGGAATGTAAGGCCTTTGTGGTCTCATACCTTTCTTGCCTTGCTTTTTGTTGGAACATTTCCTTGAGATAGACAATCATCTCATGAGCCTCCATAAGTTCCAGATCTCTTTGGAGCTCAGGAACCATAGTAGCAAGCATCAGGCAACCTACATCTACAGAGTTATCCTTATGCTTTGTGTAAGCATCTCTCTGAGCTCTTGGAGCATTGGCTGCAGGCTCCTTAGGAATGGGTTGATCTAGGACATAAGCCTTTCTTTCCTGCTTGTGAACAATTCTCAAGTTCCTGAACCAGTCAAGAAAGTTTGTCTTATTGAGTTTGTCCTTCTCAAGGACCAATTGCAATGATAGTGTAGCAGTATTACTAGTCAACATGATGCTACAATTAAAATATGCAAAGTTAGTTAGTAATCTCCCACTAAATCAACAACCCTCAATATAATAATTAGTGGGCTAAGATCCATATTTGGCTTAAACTTAAGTCCGCTTTGGCAAGACGCTTAAATTCAAGTTATTTAGGTAGGTAACCTATTTACCAATTACATCACATGTAACTCTTAGATCTTTATGGGATTTAATCATCATATGATCTGGCATGTTTAACCCTATCTAATGGCTTGAGATTCAAAACCATTTTGTTAATCTCAATTAATTCTAAAAAATAATGAATATTATGAGCAGCACTATTACTCAAGCTTGGCTCATCAAGATAACTCAAGTGCATTCACTTTGGTGGTTTCCACAATTGAGCGATCTAGGTTTTGACAGGTATTCATTAATTGACGGCATTATGACTTAATATTTTATTCAGAGGGCTTAATTAATTAGTCTTGTTTATATGAATGCAATCGTGGTCGTATCTCATAGATATAAATGCAAAAGTATTCATTCAATGATCTAATCAAAAGCATAATTTAAACGTGACACAACATGGCTTACCTAGCCTAAAATCCTCCCAAGTTAATGAGAGGACTTCTCTAAATAAGAAAAGAAATACATTGAGAGAAACCTCATTTAAACATTCGAGGGGAGTAAGATGATAAGAGAATGTACATTCACGCAGGCCGTATTTAAATATTACAACCATTTGTAAAATTCTAAAGCCATGTTGTTCAACATACCCAAACAAGTATACGTAATAAACCACATCAAGAATTCATACAATATGAAAAGCAATAAATGTTGTGATCAGATTATATTGCACTACGCAGAAGTAGGCACGGCGGTCCAGCTAGTTGGTTAGTGGGCGGGGTCAAAGGGCAGCGCCCTTGAGGGGTTTCAAGGGGCAATGCCCCTGGAGCTTTTGAAAAAAGGCACATTCCTTTTAAAAGAAATTTTTGAAAATTTGACAATTTCGGAACCAATTTTTTTAAAAATTCATTTAGTTCAACTCTTAAGGGACTTCGGCCCAGTTTCAAAAAACAACAATAGCTCAGAACGCTTCTGATCCAGATTGTCTTCCCCATAGTTTGGATCCCTATTACCCAAATAGATATACGGACTTAGACCCGATTGGATTGCCACCAACTATGATCTCAGGTACCCTACCCAATTGCATGCAAGCATATTCAGACTAGAATCGTGATGCTAGCGGCGGAATTGAAAACAGAACATAACGCATGTAATCGAAACAATTTCACCAGATCGCATAAACACACAGCTCTATCCAAAAACGCACAATAACGTTGAACTTATTTCGTTTCTTATTAACATATTCGGATGTTTTCTTATAAACACACATATAGATCTAATATATATCACATGTATAAGAACATAAACTCAATTTAAACACACAATAGATTTGGCTCTGATACCAAATTTGGATCGGTAGGCACAATGGAAGAATTTTATAAATTTTACCAATCCTAATTGAGAATTTATCAACGGCATTTAAATCGGGTTAGAAAGAACTCGTACCTTTTTCAACTTAGGGTTTTCACATCTCTAGGAGCCAACACGTTAGGTCCGATCGCCCTATCGGTATCCACACGAATGCTCTCCAATTGAGACTACGTGCTAGCGCCTCCAATGTTTTAAGGGTTTCCCTTGCGGCTCTGAATTCTTAAGCACGTATGAGTATATCTGCTCTATCAAGTTTATAACCTATGAGGGCTATATTCAAATTTCAAAATTAATGATCATTAATTTTGAAATTGATCAACAATTAATTATCTTGATGAGCTAATTAAATAAATTCAGTTTAAATTAAATCTGTTCAACAGTTTTAATTTTAACCTATTTATTTAATCTAAATAAAGAGAAATTAGATTTAATTTATTTTCATAAATTAAATCTGAGATATTATATCTCCATCATGTTAGTTATTAAATTTAATATATCTTAATAAATTAAATTTAAAACTAACACAATATAATAATATCATATAATATATATACATATATATAATATATATAAGATATATATTTCAAAATTATATATCTATATAATATTATTAACTAATTTTATATTATATATATATATATATAAAATTCGTCCACCCTAAATTAAACATTATCTCGTGTTGGGCCATTATTATGTGCGACCCCGTAGGCCCATATGAAGTTCCCTGTGGACCAATAACTATACTAACCCAAAAGTCGCAAGCGGCCTCGGCAAGACATTATGACTACCCAATTCATATGAGGATGGCTATCACGATGCAACCTGTCATACATCCATGTCACGTCCCTTTTGTCACATGATACATCGATCAAGGATAAGGCATGGATAATGTCATCCTCTTGTTCCTAACCATTACTTTCTCGATTCATGAGTAGCTTGACAATAGAAATGGAAACTCCTTTCCATTGTAGTATGGCCATACATTTCTCAGACTTACACATCGAGGGGCTTAGTAATATCTTTCTACTAATGTGAGGGACAAATTCCATCTTGATCATTCATATTCCTCTGTATGAAAAACCACCAAGCTTGATCATAGCCTTTATCATCACTCGGTCAAAAGTGACTTTTGACTTGTTCAAAGCTTAGCAACTCTCATGTAGGAATCCATGATGACCTCAGGTTTAAGGGCATTATGGCGTGGTTATACATGAGAAAAACTTATGACTTGATCTATGTAGCTTTCTCATAGTGGGTCCGTCCATCACCTTGTACTCTTACAAGTGCCTAAGACTTTGATTCGTATCTCCATATCTTATTAAAGTCATACTGGTCTTGTTTAATCTCTGCTCCCGCATAGATGACTGACCTGGGACATTTTAGGACAATCTTCATGAATTATCCAAGGATACAATTATCACAATTAACAAGCAAATAATATGATAACAGAATGGAGAAATTTTATTAAAATAATAATGTTCAAAGTACAATGATTGGCCCTTAGGGCACAATTTCCAACATTTTAGACGTCCCAAATTGAGAATTGGGATGTCTAAAGTCTCACCTTAGACGTCCCATTTTTTTGGGAAGTCTTTTCTTAAAACATACTACGCCCGCCACATAGACGTCCCCCAGCTTTTGGACGTTAAAAGTACCAAAAAAGGGATGTTAAAACCCCTCTTTGTAGTAGTGTTTCTCACTGTTTCACTCGAGTGAAGACGGCCTCACTTGAGTGATGGTATGGTCTGCACTCGGGTGTCTGAATGTAAAGGATAGCATGTGAACACCTGAGAGCACAAAAACTTTCCAGAGACAGGGATACTCGAGTACACAAGACCTCACTCGAGTGATAGCCAAATGCTTCACTCGAGCACTAGAGAGTGAAGTCCAGGAAGTGAGAACCCGAGAGTAAATGGAATTTTCAAAGAATAGAAGAACTCGAGAATGAGACTTCTCACTCGAGTGGAAACTGAATACCCGCGAGTGCCAGAATGCACTCTTGCTGATTAACCGCGAGTGATAACTCGAGGGGCAGGTTTAAGGTGTCAAATACACCCTTACTCGAGTGAAACCCAATCTTACCTGAGTGATGTTCAGATCTCACTCCAGTGAACCCTAGATCACTCGAGTGATCTTATCAGAACCCAGAAAACGCAGACACAGACAGTTTTCTAGAATTTCTACCAAAAGGTACCAATGGACCCAAAACTTCAACCAAGGCTACTCCCACATAAAAACACTTAAGGAATCCAATGGAAGTGTCAAAACTATCAAAATCCTACTCCATTATCATGCTTTGGTCTTGGGCAACATTAAACACTAAATTTCCAACATTTCCAAACTCACTTATTCATACTCCAATCAATCCCATATATCCATACACATTCCAAATATACTATTTCCATACCAATAACATGCCAAATGTCCAATGATTTTCATTTTTCAAAAATGGCGAATAAATCTCATAAATTCCAAAATAATCCAAATGGCATAAAACTTAGATAGATAGGTTTCTTTAACTCACCTCAACAACTTTCTTAAAGGGACTTTTTGATTCTCCAACTTTCAAAATTCCTTGAAGCCACAAAACAATACCAATGGACACAATACAACCATCAAACTAAAGCTCTCAACTCAAGGAACAATTTTAAAGAAATGACTTTGAGCATTTGAGATCATTTTCCCTTACATTTTCAAGCTTTTCTTGCTTCCCTTTGGATAACAATGGCTGATGAGAGAGAGAAGAAAGAGAGGACAAGAGAGATGTGAGTAGGAGATAGAGAATAATGATGATGATACTCCCTCCATACTTCTTTAGCGTAAAGTGAGGGAAGAGAGGAGAGAAAAACATAAAAAAAAATCTTTCTTTGACTTTTCCTCCACTCCTCACACACACCAACTTGCCACATGTCTTCTCCCTATTGGCTCTCATACAATAAACACTCATTTAGCCTCTCTAATCCATCTATTAGCCATTTAGTTACATATCCCATTTTTCTCTTAGCTAGTAATTAATCTCCCATTAATCACCAACTTAAAGCCAATAATTCCATTCTTTTAATTTCTCTCCAATTATGACATATTAATTAATATTATCTCAAAACACATAATAAAATCTAATTTAATTTCACAAATCTCTACAATAATCCTTATTAGCCCTTAATCAAAATTTGGGGTGTTACAATTAAGTTTGAGCACCTATGAATTAAGATTAAAATAATATATCTTGTCCATGTAGCTAAAATAAATGGATAAAGCCCAATTTGGTGTAAAAAGGGACCCTTGGATGGGCCAAGGAAAGGGAAGGAAATTAGTTCATATGGAATGGGAGGTTATGACACCAATTGACAAAGGATAAGGTTAAATACATAATCTTATGTCATAAATTATATAAGCTATTATTTATAAATTAAGGAAAGATGTAGGATATTTCATTAAAGCTTGCCTTCATCTTTTCTCCTCCCATTTCACACCTACACACAAGAATAGAGAGAAAGAAAGAGAGAGAAAGCTTAAGAAACTAGAGAGAAGGAGGAGCTCAAGGACAAAAAATTCAAGGCAAAGCTTTGTGATTTCAAATGTTAGGTCTTATAACTTGTATAGTAGCTTATCTAATCTCTTATTCTTCATGGAAATCATATGTAGCCATGCAAAATCTCAAGGTTGAGGAGAGTGAGTGAGACGTCTAGAGAGAGAAAGTTGGAGGATTAAGAGCTAACCTCAAGAACTTCAATTCCTTTTGTATATTGTTGTTGTTGTTTTGGTTGTTAATTTTGTAAATTTGGAAAGTGGAAACCCTAAGGGTTTATGGTGCCCAAATTTCATCAAAACATGTCTAATGAGTGTTTAAAATGTTAAACAAGTGGTTAGGAGTGTAAAGAAGCAAGCTTTAAAGGGTAAATCTCAAAATCACAATTTCCCTTTTTCCTTGAGCATGTTTCGGCCAACATGAGTATAGGGATTAGGGATGGAATTTCATTAATATGATAATTCCATGGTGTTCAGGAGGGAAAATTGTGTAGGGTTGATGTTGATCACTTTATGATAAAAGCCCTAGGAAGTGAAATTACGAAAATACCCTAAAACCCTAAATAGGGGTTGTTAAGGGAAAAACTATCATTTTGAAGTAATTTTGTGAAAACCAAGGTAAAAAATGGATCTTACACACAAAAATATGTAGAAATAGCTCGAGCTAAAATTTCTGGAAAACTACAGTCGGATGAGGTAAAAATGGGCTTAGACCTGGTCCTTAGGGGTATTTTGGTAATTTTTTAGTTTTAAACTAATATAACCAACAAAAATAATTTGGAAGAGTCTAAAGTAGTACATGAATGTGTATTAACCTAATTCTTGTGAACTTGGATTTTAGGACCAGCCTGTTGAGCCGAGTCGGATCAAAATAGGAAACTGTTTTGGGTTGCAAAAAAGGATACAAGATAGTAACTCTATCCATCATAAATTATATGAATGTTTTATGTGCCATCTTTAGTAACATAATTAATGAACATGGTTTTGTCGAGGAGGGCAAATGTGCGTGGAGGCACACTTACCTAGTTGTTAAGTAAGAGCCCCTAACTCATGTATACATGTTGTGATTTTATTGTTAATTTGTTGAATAACATAGATCATGACATATTTAATTCTTGCATTTTATATAATTGATCATATGTTACTACTGAGATTCGTTTGAATCTCACCTTTTTTCAAATAAAAAAATATTAAAGCAAAAGCTAGTAGCTCCAATGGCAAAACAGAAAATACCGGCAACTGAGGTGTCCAAGTGAAGAGAGTTGGAGCTATTTGGTTATAATTAGTTTATTTTAATATTTTGGACAAATGGTATATATATATTATCAAACCCTGCGGGGAGACTCCTGTATGTAAACAAGCAATTTTTATCAGTATATTTGTGCTATTTCTGTATGCATGTGGAACTGTGCCTTTATCCCTATGCATATATCAAAATGTTATGGGGTTTGAAACCTTGTAATATTTGTGACATTTAGAGGAATAAAATGGTGAATTTTGGAACACTTGGAATGACAAAAGTGCCCTTAGTTGAGGTTACATACAATTAGGCTAATATAAGACATAAAGCATAATACCAAAAAGCCCATTATTGAAGCCCAACACAATAAATAAAAGCACACAAGTCTTGGACCTAATTAATTTTTATTTTTGCCTAATAAGAGAGGAAAAGAAGAAAGCCCATTTTAGTTACAAAAAAATGTATGGGCAAAATGATCATATGGCTAAATAAAAATTAAAAGCCAATATGTTTCCCTTTTCTTTGGGTGTTGGATGTCCAAAAGAGAAGCAAGAGAGGGAATAATATTTACTTGGTTCAAATTAAGCCTAATATGGTGAAATTGTTGCCAAGTAAAAAGATGTGGAAAAGTCAACAATTGTAGGCAAATTAAAAGTAATGTTGACGAGGTAAAATTTGGATAATTCATGAAGCATTTCACTCTTCCAATGGGCCATAGATTTCAGCCAAGTGAATGGAGAGAGGGAAGAGAAAATATTCATGGCCAAAAACAAAAAGATGAACATAGAAAAGTCAAAGGAAAACATTTGGTGAAATTGTAATAAAATAACAATTAAGTAGGATGTGAATTGGGATATTTTGAAAGGATAATTATCCTCTCCCAAGCCCTCATATTTTTGGCATGCAAGAACAAATAGAGAGAGAGAGTGTGTGTGTGTGTTTCAAGAGGCAAGAGCAAAGAAAGTGCTAAAGAGAAAAAAGAAGCAAAACTAAGGTAAGCAAGTGTGAAATTCAAGTGTTCAAGACTTCCAAATTAATGCAAGAACTTCTCTAATCTCTATGCTATCTTGAAATACATGTGTAGCAAGGCAAAATCAAGAGGAAAAGAGAGGAAGTAGGATGGTTTTTAGAGAGAGAAAGAAGAAAACAAAAGGTAACCACCAAAACTTTGATTCTGGTATTTATTTAGGCTTGTTGTTGGTGGATATTTGTGTTATTGTTGATTGTTTGGCTTGCTTGTTTGGTTTTTATGATTTAGGATGATGAAACCCTAAAGGGTTATACTGCCCAAATTTCCAAAAATCATGATTAATGAGTGTTTAAGATGTTAATTAATTGATTACAAGTGGAAAGGAAGAGTTAGATCAAGTTGAATCATGGAAGCCAATTTTTCCCTTTTATTGGACTAGTTTCAGCTAGACATGAAGCAAGGGATTAGGGATGGAATTTGATTAATTAGACCCTTCCATTGTGTTTAGAATGGAAATTTGTGTAGGGTATATGTTAAATGTGAAGTGTGAAAAGCATTAGAATGTGAAATGACAAAACTATCCCTAAAACCTTAAGTTAGGGAATGCCAAGGGCAAAATTGTCTTTTGGTAGTGAATTTGGCAATTCTACTGTCAAAAAAGGATTCTACATGTGAAATTGTGTAGAATTAGCTAGGGTCATAATTTTTGAAGATGTATAGTTGGATCGGGTCCATAGGGGTATTTTGGTGGTTTTGTAGTTTTAAGGTAAGATAACCAACAAAAAGAGTTTAAAAGAGTTTAGAGTAGTACATGAATGAGTAATAACTCAATTTTTGTAAATTTAGAATTTTAGAACTGGACAGTTTGCCCAGGATAAGACAATACTTAGAGTAGGGAAAAGGGATTGAAGGTAGTAACTCTATCTTTCATAAACTATGTGAACTTGTATATGTTTTGTGTATACCATCTTTTGTGATATGTATAATGCACACACATTATCTAACTGGTGAGGGAAAAGCCCAAGTACCGTTCACGGGGAAAAGCACAAGTACCCCAACGGCCTAAAGTGTTAGATCTCATGTTTTGATGATAACAAAAGAATGGTTTGAAAAGGAAATGTTTAATAATCAAGTTTGAACTAAGTAATGACAGGAATAAGCTTTACTTAAGGTAAGCATGGAAGTAGTGAAGATTGGCCAAAAGAAAATGCTGAGGAACTTGATCAGAAGTACAATTTCTAAGGCATTACTCGAGGCTCTACTCGAGTAATGAGCCAAAACTTGAAGTAACCAAGCAAAACTTCCAGTTACCTGCCACCATTACTCGAGGCGCTACTCGAGTAACCAGGTAAAAGTTGAAGATTGCTCTCGGCCTGCTAATGTTACTCGAGGAGCTACTTGAGTAACCATGTGAAAACTTCCAGTTGGCTTCAAGTTTTCCCCATGATACTCGAGGAGCTACTCGAGTACCTGTGTTTCCTAAAATATGGACCTCTCGGCATTTTGTACCACTGCTAATATTACTCGAGGAGCTACTCGAGTAACCAGGTCAGAAACTTCCAGTTCCCTTCAAGTTTTTCATGATACTCGAGGAGCTACTCGAGTAACTATGTTTGTGAAAAGATGTAACTCTCGGCACTTTGTACCACTGCCAACGTTACTCGAGGAGCTACTCGAGTAACAGAGTAAGGTAAGTGAAAACTTGAGGTTAGTACCCGAGTGACTTGATCTTTCCCTATTTCATCTTCCTCGAGTACTTACTCTAGTATACAATTTTTTCATGGTTTATTTTAAGGTGATTCCTCGAGTAAGTACCCCAGTATGCACAAATTTTTCAAAGTAAACTTCAAGTCATTACCAGAGTAAATCATGCTTAAAAGTCTTAGTTACTCGAGGAGCTACCCGAGTAACCTATGCAAAAATGAATGCATTACTCGAGTCCCTACTCGAGTAACAAGGTATTTGCTCTCGGCCTTGAAATCCTGCCAACATTATTGGAGTAGAACATCGAGTAATCAAAAGGTTTTTAATGAATTACTCGAGGTGCTACCCGAGTAATCTATGAAGTTGCCAAAGCATTACTGGAGTAGCTACCCGAGTAAATAACTATTCCCAAAGGTATGAAATTTAGTTTACTCCATGCACTACCCGAGTAATCTTATATTTATTCATTGACTTGCAGTTGAACAATGATTTCACGATGTTACTCAAGGAGCTACTCAAGTAAACTTCAAGGGTTACTCAAGGAGCTACTCGAGTAAGCTAATCCAGAAAGTTTGAAATCATTCCAACGGTCATTATTCTGTTTCCTATTTGATTAACTTTTCATTATATTAGTGTACTTAGTTTTTCAACAGGAAAACAGTGAAGAGATCTTACCAAATAAGGAAAGTCCAAAAGCAATGCTCAAATGTCACCGACCGTCACCTACCGCAACGTATGTTTTTCAAAAACTAGAAAAGTCAATTATGGCTGCGCAAGCTCCAACGGACATGAAGAAATATGTTCCAGAAATCATTACCAAAGTATCTATATATATGGGAACATCTGAACAGAGAAGGATACAAGAAAACACAAGAACACACATACGAACGTATCATTAAGTTCATTGCTCTATTTTCACATTGAAATTGTATTTCTATGCTTCAGTGATTATCATTTACTCTGTAAGAGAGATATTTCATTCAAACTCAATATTTGTTATTGAGAAAACTTAAGGTTGTGGAACCTTGAGTTGGGATTGGATTACAACCTGTAAGGGGGAGCGAGTGTCCAGGTGTAGGAACTTGCTTGTACTGAGGTGCCAAGAACCCACTGAATCTTGGAAGCTATAGTGAAACTCTTAGAGAAGCTCTGAGGACTGGACGTAGGTCAAAGTGGTTGTGACCGAACCAGTATAACTCCCGGTGTACACTTCGGTGATATTTCTCCTTACTCATTACTGTTTTAATTATTTTGTCAAAGTTTTATATTTTCAAATGAAATTTCAGTATCACCCAATTCACCCCCCCTCTTGGGTGAAACGCTTGATCTAACATAAAGGAGATCTAGTTATGATACACAGTGCCATGAAGGTACATTGTCCAGTCTTTGGTCTTGAGCCCAGTTGAGGTACGGATAAGTAGGGGTTCTAACAAGGTTGGCCCTAAATTTGTGCACGTACTGATTATTATGATTACAAGTTATTATTATGTTGCATTATATGGTACTTGGCATATTTATTTGTTGCATTTTATATAACTGATTGAATATTACTACTAAGATTCATTTGAATCTCACCCTTTTCAATATTTAAAAATATTTCAGCAGAAGCTAGCAGCTCTAAGGGCAAAACAATAAATACCGGTGTGTAAGGGTACCGGTTCAAGCAAGGGCCACCATTGGTTATCCTTAGTTTTTAATTTGGTAGTTTTGGACAATTTGTAAATAAATTTCAAACCATATACATATTTATTGTATTGCAAACAAGTACTTAATATCAGTATATTTATGCTATTTCTATATGTATTTAGAACTATGCCTTTATTACCCTACCAAATATCGAAATGTTTAGGGGTTTGACATTTTTCAAAAAAAAAATTACTTCACAAAAACAATTTAATATGAATCGCTAACAACGGTTCGGGTAAAAGCTGTGAGCCTTCCCGGCGGTAAAAGGGGATGAGGTTAGGGTGTGATATTGTGATTATGTGAGCCGTAAGGCTATTCGTATGCACTACCATACCAACAGTCCCTGAGTCGCTAACAACGGTTCAGGTTTGGACGGTGTGCCTTCCCGGCGGTAAAAGGGGATGAGGGTGGAGTGTAATTTATGCTGCTATTCCTGTGTGATGATTTGCTTGCATGCTATGTAATTATGTGTGGTATGAATGATTGTTACTACTGGGATTCTCTTGAATCTCATTCTTTCTGATGACTAACATTTCAGACAGGGCAAGTGGCTCTAAAGAGAAGTGGACTACTAGAAGCAGTTAGAACCCTATAGGGACGTTTGTTTTAGATATGTTGGTTATTCATCTTGGACAGGGTTTCTGTAAATTATTTTTGGGTTGTAAATATTAGTTGGATACAGTTGTGTAATCCCCTAAATGGGAATTATAACCCTTTAGTGAATGAATGGAACCTAGGGGTTGCCTGGATTTTTGTTATATGCTCTGATATGTATGAATGTGAATTAATTGCACAGGTGAATATCTTCGAATATTCCAAATTAAGACGAGGATGGGGAAAATTTTTGAAGGATTTTGTGAAAAACCCTACGATAAAGTAGGAAGTTGAAAAGAGTTTAAATTATCCAACGGTCTCTAAACCATCTTAATTATGTGTTATCGAATTATAATTACGTGTTTAGAAGCAGGGGGTTACACACAAGGTTTAACTTTCTTAATGAAATAGAACAATAGTGTAACAAGATTCACATTTCAACCGAAGTATTATTTTAGCTTAGATCTTATTCAAACTTATCCTCAACCTTCAGTATCATTAGATCAAAATCTTTAGGATAGATATACAGCATAATGATCACTCTTCTGCCACAATTTGTCTTATAAGGGCTTCATAATTCTATTCATTAAATCATTCTCTTAATATCCCAGATCACCTAAAATCATTACTTAGATATCATAACATATCATTCTAGGTAAAGAAGCAACATATAACATTCTTTCATTGCTTCTTAATCTCAAGATTATGCCCAATTATCAATTAAGCATTCTTAACTATATTCTAAGCCTTAAACGACTTTGAGCCATTTCAGTATTCTTACAAACCTAAGTCTCAACGTTGATTATTGGATTACAATCCAACTCTTAATTTCATACTGGATCTATAACCTCAAAATTAATTGAGTCAAAGATCATTATGCCTCAATCATACCCAACATACATACTAAAAATCATCATACAGTATTGTGTATCATAACTAACTAATATCATCACTTAGCATGGAGAACCTCAAAACAACCACTAAGCCTCAAGTTTCCATAACCTCATCAAATGAACCTTTCTGGGCAGTAACTCACTATAACAGGAATATTCTGAATTAAGATCAATACTTAAATCATTATCATCTTCATGCCTCTAAACATTCTTTAAATCATCTAACTAAGATGATTATTAGCCATGGAGAAATCTCAAAGCAATCACTATTCCTTAAGTCTCTATAACCTTACCATATTAACTTCTCAAGGGGGTCAACCATCCCAAGATTTCCCTGGGTTGAGCATGCTTAACCTTTGTGTAATTATGCAAAAACACAGATAGTGACTCTATCTCCTTCCGACCACCAGTACCCTGTAGCTGCCCTTATTCCACAGAGTCATGCTGACTATCTCCAATTGAGTGAATACGGAGTATGGGTAGTACACTGGCCTTAGTTTAAACCACTTTCTTAGGTTTCATGATATCCTTAGACCATCCCCAGTCCAGTATCACACAACTTGCTACCTTATGGGTATTCGCTGATCTCACGAGGCTAGTTCATAGACTTGGGTGTTTTACTCCTCTAATACCCCTTTCAGTGCATATTTCCTATCCTATATAATCAAGACCATATCAGTATACTATTCTGATAATGCCAGAACCACTTTTACTTTAATACAAAAAAATATAAGACCTGTATTTTATTTCCACATTTGTTAGAGTGTTTGCACATAGTTTGGTGGGCACAAAAAAATAGCATAGATATACTCATAAAATGTACATGATTATATTACAGGAATCCAATAGGGTTTGTACATAGTACTTACAACTCAAAAAATAATGATAAAATTACAGATAACTAATGACAGCACTTGAATTGGTACGGAACCTCTAGTTTCCAGTAATTACAATTTTGCCCCTTGAGTCGGTGCCTATTGCTGAAAACTTTATACATTTATAGAAAGGGTGATATTTGAAAGAACCTCAGTAGTAATAGACTTCAATCACATAAAATGCGATAAATAGATATGTAATCCACCACTTAGCGTAAATGAAAATTCAACTATATCCGGTATATGTATACAATTCAAGGCCAATTCTCCTACTTGTTCGAGTACCTCGGCTGGGTCCTAAACCACAGCTAGGTAATGTGCACCCTGGCACTATTCATATCACTATGCCCCCAGCACTTTGTTCACCCACAGAATATGGAATACACAAAGCACATAAATAATCATATTTTGGTTATCGTTATCCTTAGAGTTTAAGGTAAATTACATTTTGCCATTACCTTTTTAATTTCCCACATTGACTAAAATTGCCAGAATTTTCATCAAACCTTGAAAATTCATAACTTTATTTACAAATGTTCAATTGTTGTGGTTTCAAAAGTCTCATGACCCTTATTAATTATATTTTTAAGGAAAAATATTTCCTTTAACCAATTATGTATACAAAATTCTAGTATAAACATTTTTCACACCTTGCTACCATATCATTCTAGTTTTACAAACCCAACTTCAATAAATCATAACTCTTAATATACTAATCCAAATGGGGCAAATTACATAACAAATTGAAGTTTCATATGTCTACTTTTATACTGGAAAATTTTACATTCATTGGATACCATTTAGTTGTCCAAAAACACATGACAACAAGACTACCACGCAGAAACCCTAACTAATAGTAGGTTTCACATTTTAAAATTTTTGTTCCAATGATCTATAATTTATAACCACGAGCTATTCCTACATAATTTTCCATTCTAAACACAATGGAATCATACAAAACTCCAAATTATAATCCAACCACTACCAAACAGGTCTTACTTAACACTGTCTTTCAACCCTAAATCACTTGTTTAATCACTCAAAGACACTTCCCACATGATTAATCCAGATTTGGGCAACACCTCCCCTTAGGGTTTCATCATTCTAATTTACAAATGAAGCCAAAAGAAACCACTAATTCAATCACAACCACAACTACAACCTTAAATTAATCAAGAAAGCAAGGTTTTATGGCTTACCTTTGATTTTCTCTCTCTAGCCCTTCAAAACCGTGGCCTCCTCCTCTCCTTTTGATTTTTTTTCTTGCTATATGAGTGTTTCATGAAAGCATAGAAATTATAGAGAGTACTCATGAATTAGAGATATGAACCAGTGAGATTTGCTTGCCAACTTAACTAGTTTACCCCTTGAACCTTTGTCTCTCTTCCTTTGCTCTTGCTTTCTTCAAGTTGCTCTCTCTCTCTCTCTCTCTCTCTCTCTGTCTCAACTCAGCTTAAATATGAGGCCTTTGGAAGATCTTAATTAGCTCGTAAAATATCTTCTTCCACCTCCTTAAGGATAGGTTATTTTCTTGTAAATTACCACATGGCAATTGTTGACTTTTCCTATTGCTTCATCTTTTTGTTTTGGCCATAAATGTTTTCTTTTCCTCTCTCCCATTTAGCTTGGATGAGAATGAGGGCCTTAGAAGAGGATACATTCTTCTTGAATTATCCATATTTTACCTCCTCAGTATTACTTTTAATTTACCTGTAATTGTTGCCTTTTCAACATCTTTTTACTTGGCCCAAAGTGCTTCTAATAGGCATATTTAATATTCAAATACTTATTTTCCTCTTTTATTCCATATTTTGAAAGTCCAAGGCCTCATGAAAAAGGAAAATATTGGCTTTTAATTTTTATTTAGCCAAATGACTATTTTGCCCATACATTTTTTATTGAATTTGGGCATTCTTCCTTTTCTCTGTGTTTGGCCATAATTTACATGTTTCTTGAACCCAAAAACTATATTCTTCTATTTTTGATTATTGGGCTTTGAGAATGGGCTTTTATAAAGACAAAATTGAATTCTCCTTTCTTATGTTGGCCTAATTTCATGTGGTCACTAGTTGGCCATTCAAAGTGTGCCAAAATTCACCATTTTATTCCTTAACGCTACAAAGGTGTAAAGGAATTTTGGTGATTGAAATTTGGGATGTTACAAAAGGCATATTTGAGTGATGTAGATCACTATCAAGACACTCGATAGTAATGGAGTAATTTTTTGACTTCTGTAATAGACCACTTGAGTGCTGGAAGGTTCACTTGAGTGATGAGAGTCACTATAGAGTCACTTGATAAAGATGGACTACCTTACCAAAACTTGTTAGAAGGATCTTTCAACTGCTATGTTAGTCACTCAAGTGATAATAACTAGTTTTGCCTCATCACTATGAAGTCACTCGATAGTGATTCACATATTTTTCAAAGAAAAGAGTATAGTGCACTCAAAAGCTACTGAGCCACTCAAGTTATAGTGATTTAGGCAATTTCCAAATTCTTTCAAAGAACACTCGAGTGAACAGTTAATACTCAAGTGATTCCATATTTTCACAACATAACTATCAAGTGCCTCTCTAGTTAAATGTGCTTTAATCTATGATTGCACTCATGATGATGGCTTATCACTCGAGTGATAAGACAACATTACTTGATCACTTGAGTGATGTTGATACTAATTTTTGAAAACATTATCTCAAAGATTTTGATACTCATTCTAAGTGTGATAAAGCTATATAGCAATGCTTGTAATTGATTTTATTTATTACTACTCATGCTTATGAACAAGTTACAGGTGTTTAATCATGAATTATTAGGAAAATCAACAAAAAGTACTTTTATTTCAGAAGCTTTAAATGTAATAAAGTCCAACAAATTCAAATGCCTTCTTTTACAAACGGCTATCTCATATATCTAATGAATATATTCAAAAGCTTAAATGGTCGTTAGTTGATTTGTACTTATAAATACATAAGTATTCAAGATAGAGCGAACAACCTACAATAAGCATTTACTATTGCATTCAACTTTAAGTCTTGTGCTTTGTTTTACTAATATTCTCTATACTTTAGTGTTCATTGCATTTACTCATCAAGTTGGTTTCTAAAATCTTACTTAAAAATCTTGTTGTGAGTTGCTCAAGGAGTTGGACTCTGAGTAAGGGCATTGATTCTAAAGTGTAAGGGGCAGTGAGCTGTCTTAGAGGAAGAGACTTGCCTATAGTAAGGCACCAAGAGCCCAAGGAATCTTAGAATCATAGTGAAATACTTAGAATGTCTTCTTAGGACTGGACGTAAGTAAGTGATTAGACTGAACCAATATAAATGTTTGTGTTCATCTCTTCTACCCTATTTAGTGATATTCTTCTAACTCTTACTTTAACTTTAAATTTGGTTTTAAGTTTAAATTTTTAATATCACCTAATTCACTCCCTCTTAGATGAAAGCCTTGAACTAACAAGACGTAATAACTCTTATACTCTTATATAATTAAATTATATGATATTTGAGATGAGAGTATATTAAACCAATAAAGACTACTATATAATTTTACCAAATCAATTTAATTCAAGTCATTTAACATAAAGAGTAATGAACAAATGATACTAAGAATCATGATAAATTCATGTTTTTCAATAATCAATGAAAACTTTTAAATAAATTTCATGTAGAAAATATGTCATTAATATGAATCTCATGTAATGCATGTAAGTCATATTGCAGTAGTATATCTATCCATAATGGTGCTCATCAACTTTTATAAAATGATAAATCGTTATTGAAATCAGGTTTTCTATGAATAATAATGAAGCAAATTGTTTTATCTTTCAAATGTTCTTTCAAATCATGCTAATGCATAATGAAATTGACATTTTGAATGTATGTAGAACTCATTTTTGAAACATGTTTACAATCGATGCTCATGCTAAAATAGTGGAAGTCAATAGTTAAAACAAAAATTATCAGAAAACTTCACTTTTAGGGAACAACTGAGATAACATATTAGACATTAAAGTTAACATGTTTGAGAATTTTCCCAAGAGCAAAAGTCGTATGGATAATGGATTAGCTAAAAAGGCTTAGCTTAATAGGCATATACAAGCACAAAGACTTTGCTATTGACCAAGAGATTATCTTGACTATAAGATTTGTATGTATCTTGAAAGATATAAACATTTAAGGAAAAAGTATGAATACAAAACTCTAGTTACTTGAAGATAGATTGTATCTATTGTTAATGTATTCAACTAACTCAATGAGTACAACAATTGTGAATAATAGAGCACAAACTCATTAGTCCAAATGGCTAGCGGATAAGATCTTTATCTAGATAATGTGTAAGTTATTCTATGTAAGACCCTTATTTTATTTCCACATTAACCAGAGTAGCAACGCACAGTTCGGTGGGCACCCAAAAAGAGCATAAAAACACTGATAATAAGTACTTGATTATAGAAATTTCCCATAGGGATTATACATAATAATTACAAATAATGTAGCCATACAGGGCTACTAGGGTGTCTAAACCCATTACAATGAAACACAGACATCTTCCTATCTTCATTCTATCACTGCATTCCTCTCGTGTGGTTCTCTCCTCTGTTCTCAGAATATCTCATATTTTCACATATCTGAGTAGTTGTTGGGGAGGGTGAGATTTAGGGGAATCTCAGTAGTAAACTATTACCATAATGCATGCAAGATATATGCCATGTGCATGACATGTTAGCTTTAACTAGATGCATAACCCATAATGACATTTCTGCATGCTCAATGCTTCACATACTATCCTCATGGTCATAGCATAAACAGAAACAGAGCTTCATTATTCAGATATGCTCTATACAATCAAGTAAAGCAATCATATACATCGCTACACAATCATAAATATCAAATACATGAAACTAGGGTAAGTTCATTACCTAGATCGCCCTTCCCTTACTTGTCTATCAGTCCAACTGTGTCCGGCTCAGGCTACTGTTCGATCCTAAAATCCCAAATTTACAATAAATGAGTTATTACTCATTCATGTATTATTTTAAAATTATTGTGTTGGTTATCTTTGCTTAAAACTGCAAAATTACCAAAATGCCCCTGGAAACCCGGTCTAAGTCCCTTTATACCCGATCTAACTGTACTTTTTCAAAAATTATGACCCAGGCTATTCCTATACAGTTTTGCTTGTAGAATCCATTTTTGACCTCAGATTTGTAATATCATGATCAAATTACAGAATTATCCTTAGCAGCTACAAAGTTAGGGTTTTAGGGGTAAAATTGTCATTTCACACCTTAAAGCCTTCATACTTCATATTAGACATGTTCCCTACACAATTTTCCATTTGGCTTTTATGACTTCAGAAATTCATCATTTATGTTCAAATATTTGTTTTCTCTCTCATTTCTCTTTGTTGGATGAAATGTAAGGTCTTGGAAAGAGATTATAAGCTCTTGAAATATCTCTTCCACCTCCTCAATTTATATTGTTTAATTGGGTCTTTTACACATATGGTTTGTGAGGTTTTATCCCTTTAATTTTGACATAAATATTTTGCTTTTTCACTCTCCCTAAATGATGTATAAGTGGCTATCAAGGGAACCAAATATGCTTCTTCAATTAGCTTCATGCATTCCCTTGCAACTAATCGCAAGATGACCATTTATTACAACTCAACTTTTTGACTTTTCAAACTTTCACCTTTTTGCTTGGTTAAATTACTTCAATTTGGCAATTGTATTTCAATCATAATTTCCCTTTGCTTCTTGCCCAAAAGTGACAAAATGAAGGCCCTTGAAATAACCAAGTATGCTTCTTCAATTATCAAAATTTACCTATAATTGTTGACTTTTCGGCTAAATTTTACTTGGCCAATATTATTCCATCTCTTGGCATATTTATCTCAAACAATTATTCCCTTTGCCTCTTATTGTTAGATGAAATATGAGGGCCTTTGGGAGGATTAATGAACTTTAAAATATCTTCATCCACCTCCTCCAAATATATTATTTTATGCAATAATCACAAGCCAATTTAATTCAACTCATCATCCTTTTGCACTTCGCCAAGATTGCTTCCACATGACACCATTTCTATCCAAATATTTATTTTTCCCTATTATTTTACTTTTTGGATGTCTCACACACAAGAAAAAGGAAAAAATATAGGTTGTGGATTTAATTTAGCCAAATGGCTATTTTACCCACACATTTTCGTCATCGCCTTGTTAATTCCGCACCTTGACTAAAAGCTAACAGAATTTTTATCAAAATTTGAAAATTCATATCTTTATTTATAGATGTCTGATTATAGTGGTTCCAAAGGCTCTATGGCCCTTATTAAGTCTATTTTTATGAAAAAAAATATTCCTTTAGCCAACTAGATGCACAACATTCTAGAATTATCGTTTATTGGATACTGCCATAGAAACTTGCCAGTTTCACTTGGCTAACTTCAAAAATACATAACTCTTAGTATATATGTCCATATGACTTATATGACCTATCAAATGAAAGCTTGATATGTCTGCTTTTATTCTAGAAAATTTCATAGACATTAGACATAATTTGGTTATCCAAAACCATCACACAACCAGACTAGCATGCAAAAAAACACACAAGCAGTAAATCCAAATTTTGCAATTTATGTTCCAAACATGATCATGTTGTGTGTCACCTCCAATTGCTTTATTTTGTCATTTCCTATATGCTTTAATTCACCATTTAATTCCATTAAATGCCATAGAGTTCAAGGAATTTTGGTGAACAAAAATGGGGATGTTACATTCTACTATAATGTTAATACATTAACATTTGGTGCATTAATTAACATTTCTAATAATTAGAATAACTTAGTTGCCTAAGGATTTATGCATTAAGGAAAAGGCTTTTACGTGTAGAATTCTTTTATACAGAATATACTTGAAAGTTACATGGTGTTGAAAATTATGCCCTAGAGGCCAATCATTGTACTTTAAACATTGTTATTCAATGAACTCTTCCATTTTGTTATCATATTATTCGTATGTTCACTATGATAACTATCCTTGGATAAACCATAATAATTATCCTAAACGTCTTTGGTCGGTCATCTATGCGGGAGTAAAGATAAAATAAGACCAATATGACTTTCAAGAGGTATGGAGATATAAATCAAAGTCGTAGGCACTTGTAAGAGTACAAGGTGTTGGACGAACCCGCTATGAGAAAGCTGCGTGGATCAAGTCAGAAGCTTGTCTCATGTACATCCATGTCACTATACCACTTTGACTTGAGATCATCATGGATTCCTATATGAGAGTCACTCAGCTTTAACCTAGTCAAGAGTTACCTTTGAACCTGTGATGATAAAGGCTATGTTCAGGCTTGGTGGTTTTCATGCAGAGGAATGTAAATGGTCAACATGGAATTGTCCCTTATATTAGTAGAGAGATATTACTAGGCCCCTCGATGAGTGAGTCTGAGAAATGTATGGCCATACTACAATGTAAAGGATTTTCCATTTTTATAATTAGACTATTCAAGGAATGAGAAAGTAATGGTCAGGAATAAGAGGATGAAATTCTCCATGCCTCATCCTTGACTGAAATATCTTGCGACAAAAGGGACATGATATGGTTGTATGACAGGTTGTATTAGTTCATCGATCCTCATATGAATTAGGTAGTTGTAATGTTTTAGTAGAGGCCGCTTATGACTTGTGGGTTAGTATAGTTAATGGCCTATTGTCAACTTCATATGGGCCTACAAGATAGCACATAAAAATAGCCCAACACGAACTATAATGTCCATATTCATTGAATCTAATATATGTCTAGATTTAATGAATGTAATGGTTAATTTAGGTTAGATGAATATATATATATATATATATCCAATAGAAAATTAATAATATTATATATACATATATGTATTTTTGAAATACATACATATATATGTATGTATGTATGCTATATATGATAATATTATTATCTTGTGTTAGCTTTAAATTTAGTTTATTCTGATAAATTAAATTTAATAACTAACATGATAAAGATATAATATCTAGGATTTAATTTAGAAAGATAAATAAAATCTATTTCCATTGGCTCTTCATTTAGATTAAATAAATAGGTTAAATTAAAACTGTTAAACAGATTTTAATTAAACCATATTTATTTTGCTTATCCAAAGACAATGAAGTGTTAATTGATATGATATGGATTTTGAAACTAATTAAGATTAAATTTAAAAATCCAATATCCATCATAAAATAGAAAGCCTTGACTAGTTATTTAAAAAGGGTGAGCTAGGGTTTTCTACGGGTGATCAAAAAAGCAAGACAGAGAGCCATGAGAAAAGAAAACTCTAGAGAGGGACGTTGGTGGCACTAGCATGCTATTTGTGTTGGATTCCTATTTGCATGGATACTGGTAGAGGGAGTTGATCCAAGTTTTTAGCTCATTGAGATCAAGAAGAAAGACTGAACACATAAGAAAGGTATGTTTTCTACCACTCGATTAAAACGTCATTGACAAATCTACAGTTGGAATTGGAAAAATTTTTCAATTTTAATTTTTTGCTGTGCTTACCAATCCCTACAATGGCAACAGAGCTAGGTCAATTGTGCTTTTAAGTTGAGTTTGAGGTTTCATCTCAATTATAAATTGTATATGTGATATATAAGTTGTATGTGATATATTGCTTTAGATTCGATTAATGGTGATTAATCGAGAAGGATAGGAGACCAAGGAAAACCTAGTCTGGTTTTGGTACTGTTGTGTTATGGGATTGTTTGATTCAAAATCTCATGGGCAGCATGTTGAGTAGAAACATGTGGGGATCTCTTACATGAAATGTTAAGGATGAATGAATTAAGAGGATTCATAATTGTTCTTGGAGACATGTGATGCCTCTACTGCTAGTGTCAAAAGGCTTGAAATTCAAGCAAAATATGAGGAAGATAGTATTACAGAAGCCAACCATACTAAATTAGCATACCTCTGCCTTTCTAGTACTAATAGGATCATTCTCATCAAAAGTTGGGATCACTCTTAATTTTAATAAGGAATTAGCGAGATCACTATGGCTAACTATTCGTAGTGTGACATAATCATAACATTTATTGCTTTTCATATTGTATGAATTCTTATTGATGTGATTTTAGTTTCTCAAATTGTTTGGGTATGGTGAACAATATGACTCTAGTTTTACAAGGGTTGTAAATTTTTTTAAATATGGCCTACATGCCATGCCTTCGTCTACATAGCTTGGATGTAGATTCTCTTCTCATCTCACTCCCCTCGTATGTTTAAATGAGGTTTCTCAGTGTATTTTCTTTTCTTACTAAAGAGGTACTCTCATTGGTTTGAGAGGATTTAGGTTAGGTAAACCATATTGTGTCACATTTAAATTATGTTCCTTTTAATTAGATCATTACATGCATATTTTACATATATATGTATATTTGTATGAGATACAACTTCGATATATGTATTCATATAACTGAAATAATTAATTAAGCCCCCCAAATGAAATCTTAAGTCATAATGCTGTCAATTAATGAATACTTGTCAAAACCTAGATCACTCAATTGTAGGTTCCACCTAAGTGGATGTATTTGAGTTATCTTGGTAAGACAAGTGTGAGTAATGGTGCTACTCACAAAAATTCATTATTGTTTTGACTTAATTAAGATTAACAAAACAATTTTGGATCTTATGGCATTAGATAAGATTAAACATGATTGAATCCCATAAAGATTTAAGAGTTACATGTGATGTAAATGGTAAAGAGATTACCTACATAAATAACTTGTTTTAAGCATCCGACCAAAGTAGACTTAAATTTAAGCGAAATATGGATCTTAACCCACTAATTATTACATTAAGGGATGTTAATTTAGTGAGAGATTACTAACTAACTTTTCATATTTTACTTAGAATCATGTCACTAGTAATACTGCTACATTATCATTGCAATCATTCCTTGCTAAGGACAAACTCAATGGGACAAACATTCTTGATGCTTCAGGAACTTGAGAATTGTTCTCAAGTAGGAAAGAAAAGCATATGTCCTAGAATAACCCATTTCTGAAGAGCTTGTAGCCAATGCTCCAAGAGCTCAAAAAAATACGTACACAAAGCATAAGGAAGACTTTGTAGATATAGGTTGCTTGATGTTTTCCACCATAGTTCCAGAGCTCCAAAGAGATTTGGAACTTATGGAGGCTTATGAGATGATTGTGTATCTCAAGGAAATGTTCCAGAGCAGGCAAGACAAGAAAGGTATGAGAGCATAAAGGCCTTACATTCCTGCAAGATGGGTGAAGGTGTATCAATTAGTGCTCACGTGCTAAAGATGAAAGGCTACATTGTACACCTTGAGAGGCTTGGATTTCTCATGAGCTAGGAGTTAACTGCAGATTTGATCTTGAACTCAATCCTAGAAGTTATAACCAATCTGTTATGAACTACAACATGGAGAAATTAATTTTTGAGTTGTATATGATACTTAAAAATGCTAAGTAGAACATTAAGAAAAAGCCTAGTACTATTTTGATGGTTCAGAAAGAAAAGGGGATGAAAAGGAAAGGCAAGGGCAAGGGGAAAGGTAAAGGCTTAGGTGGTAAGACCAAAGACTCAAACAAGCTTGAAACCAACCTTGAACCCAATAAGGCAAACCATTTAAAGGAAGAAGTATGCTTCTTCTGCAATAAACCCAGTCAATGGAAGAGGAATTGCCAACTCTACCTTGAAGATATGAAAAAGAAGAAGAAGGATATGGGCTATCTCTTTAGGTATTTGTGTTATAGACATTCATCTTTCTACTTCCTCTATATGGGTATTAGATACTACATGTGATTCTCACATTTGTACAAATGTGCAGGGTCTTAAGAATAGTAGAAAGCTGAAGAAAGGTGGAGCGGACTTACAAGTTGGAAACAGAGCAAGAGTTATTGCTTTAGCTGTAGGCACTGATGAATTAGTTCTGCTTAAAGGGCTTTTGTTAGTTTTGAACAATTGCTATTATGTTCCTGCTTTGAGTAGTAATTGTTTTCTCTTTCTTATTAGGATAAGGAAGGTTATACTTCTATCATTGGGAATTGTAAATGTTTTATTTATTGTAATGATATTTTCTATGCTAAGGGTGATTTGTATGTTAGTCATTTATATATTAAATTTGGAACATCCTAATAGTGCAAATATCTATAATGTAAATTCTAAAAGGATCAAGTTAAACGATTTGAATCCGACCTACCTGTGGCATTGTCGTTTAGGCCATATAAATGAGAAATGCATTTCTAAACTCCATCAAGATGGATATCTTAACTTATTTGATTTTGAATCATATCATACATGTGAATCGTTCTTATTAGAAAAGATGACAAAGGCACCTTTTAATAGGCATGGTGAGAGGGCCACTGATTTATTGGGCCTCATGCACACAGATATATATGGACCATTGAATATAGCTATCAAAGGAGGTTATATGTACTTCATTATATTTATTGATGACTTTAGTAGATATGGATACATCTATCTAATAAAACATAAATATGAATCTTTTGAAATATTCAAAATATTCCAAAATGAAGTACAAAACCAACTTGGCAGAATAATTAAAGCACTTCGATCTAATCGAGATAGTGAATATTTGAGCTAAGAGTTCATTGACCATCTTAGGAGTTGTGGATAATCTTACAATTGATCCCTCCAGAAACACCATAATGGAATGACATTTAAGGACGGAGGAATCAAATACTACTAGATATGGTTCGATCTATGGTGAGTCAAATAGATCTTCCACCATCCTTTTGGGGTTATGCCCTAGAGACAGCTGTATTCATACTAAATTGTGTTCCATCTAAGGCAATTGAAAAGACACCATATGAAATCTGGACTAGAAAGAAACTTACTTTATCTTTCCTCAAAATTTTGGGACGTGAGGTATATGTTAAGCAACAAGCCTTAGATAAATTAGCACCCAAATCCTCAAAATACCTTTTTGTGGGGTATAGTATGGGAATGAAGGGATACTATATCTACAATCCTACTTATAACAAAGTATTTATTATTCAAAGCGATATGTTTTTAGAAACAAATTTTATCTCTAAAAGAACTAGCGGGAACAAGGTACATCTCGAAGAAGTCCAAGAGTCATAAGATAGCACGGAATCACATATGGAAAATAGAGAAAGCTCAAAACAAGTTGCTGAGCCTCCTTAAGTAACATAAAGCCCATGTAGATCTTAAAGGAAATGGCATCATCCTCAGAGATATGGATTTCTGGTTACTGAAGTCTTGATATGTTACTCATTGAGTAAAATGAGCAACTACTTATCGAGAAGCCATAGTAGGACCAAACTCTAAGAAATGGCTAAATGGCATAAAGTCTTAAATGCAATCCATGTACGACAATCTAGTATGGACCTTTGTCGATCCACTGAAGGTGTAAAACCCATTGGGTGCAAATGGGTTTTCAAGGAGAAAATTGACATGGATGGCAATATTAATATCTTCAAGGTACGACTGGTTGAAAAAGGATTCATTTAAACTTGCCTTAATAGCTGTAATTATAGTTCAAAAATATGTCATTAAGTTAAATTAGAGACCAATGGATCATTTAAAACTTATAGAAAGTCCTAACTTCAAGACAAGGTTCAATTCTGTGATGAAGTGGGTTTACAAAACTTTTTCCCTAAAGCCTATTCAATACAGTCTTATATGCAATTTTTGAATATATGTGGCCTGTGCAGTTCGATTCAATTCATAATATCAAAGTATAAAAAAAATTCCTGACAACACTCAAGTTTCAACCATACACTGAAGGGGTTTACGGGGCATTATCGACCCTTTCAATTTCCCATACTGAGGATTACATAACACTATCCATATTTACAACATTTACAATAATCCCAAAATATGATAAGCACTAACAAAATTTAAAACTCCTAGTTGGGAGTACTAGCCACCCTTAGACGCTTGTATTTCCTTCAATCTGCTTGTCCTAGCTGTAGGTTAGTCATTGGAAAGAGTGAGATTCAAAAGAATCCCAGTAGTAACAATTCACTCATATCACATATAATAACATAGTATGCAAGCAAATCACAAAATAGCTATAGCAGCAGCAATCACAGTGATGCATGAATTTTGTCACAAATGGCAGCTCTCATGGTTGTATCCACATGATGTGTGACTTGTGTCACAAATGATAGCTCACACGGTTGTATCCACATGATGCGTGACTTGTGTCACAAACAACAACACTCACGGCT
Source organism: Inga leiocalycina (assembly GCA_963242795.1). Lineage (NCBI taxonomy): Eukaryota > Viridiplantae > Streptophyta > Magnoliopsida > Fabales > Fabaceae > Inga > Inga leiocalycina. The sequence continues at coordinate 54,892,326 of OY725323.1, forward strand.
ATATACACAAAGCTTTCACAGCAACATACACCACTGTAATTACAGTCAACACAATTCAATGATAAGACATACATACTATAAATTACACATGATATAAGAGAAAGAGTCACTGCCTTGTTCTTTTAACTCGTGCTCTGGCACCAATTTATACACGCAAGGAAAATGTCAAACCTTATAAACCAAAATCAAGGACGACGAGTTATTCCTTATTCCAATGCGTAATTCTAAAATACTTAGGCTTGGTTATCATTTAGGACCTTTAGGTAGCTACTATAAGTCTAAAGATATGCCTAAAGGGTGGGAAAAAACTAGACCAAAGACTATCTTTCAAAAGTTTAAATGGCAGTTTTTTATAGGTAAGCTGTGCCCAAGAGATGGTCAGAATGATTAGGACTATAGCTAAGATCTACTGGCCACGGCCAAAATTAGGTCAAAAACTTTTGGGCCACGGTCTAGATCAGCTGGCTACAGTAAAGAATAGGTTAGTAACATTTAGGCTGCGGTTAAGACCCTTCTGGCCACAGTCAAGAACTGGTCAAAAGGTTCTGGGCTACAGCCAAAACTCCTGGCTGCGGCCAACTACTGGCCTGTTTCTTGGTTGTTTTCAAACATCCATAACTTTTTGTACACTTATCGGAATAACACAAACTTAAAATGATTGGAAATCTTGCAATGTGTACTATAAAACTAGAAAGTTTCATAGCTTTTTGACACCATTTTCTATTTCAAAACACTATGCAACGTTGGTCCCCTACACAGAATTTAACTTGACAGAATTTTCTAGAATTTCTAGCTTTTACACAAATGTTTCCAAAGGTTCAAAATTCACAACCAACACTACTCCCACACAATTTTCCACAAGGAATCCAATGGAAACATCAAAAAACTCAAATTCACATTCCTTTCACATATTCTATTTTGACCACAATGCAACACAAAATCTCATCTTTTGGACAATTTCACATTCAAAACTTTAAGAATGCTATTGTCCATAACACAACATAAAACACCATTTCAATGTTCAAAACCCCATGAATCCTCTAAAACCCTATTACACAAAAAATAGGGCAAAAACATCTAGAATTCAAGAGTCTTAACCAATAGTCACAACATATATATCAAAAGGTAACTTTTACTCACTTCTTTCACTTTTATAAGCTTGTTCTTTGATTCCTCACCTACTAACTTTTCTTGAACTCACAACACGCCTCCTCTTAAAAATCTAAAACCATAGAAATGAAGCTTTCATTAAGATGATCAAGGTTAGATAAGAGGATTTGTGTATCTAGTGTTCTCTTTAAGGACAAAATGACTTGCCTTCACAAAATTCACTTTCTCTTTCCTCTTCCACTCCAGACGTCCATGGGAGCTTGAGAAGAGAGAGAAAAGATGATGAGATCAGATTTTTGGACTACCAAATGGCCTCTTAGCCGACTTTGAGGAGGAGAGGAGAGAGGGAAAAGAGTTTGAAACTTTGACTTCTATCTATGGTCCATGTGATGCCATGTGTCTTAATCTTGGAACTTCTCCCATGTGTATGCAACCATGTGATTCTTGTAATACCCCAAATTTTGATTAAGGTCTAATGACTTTTTAAGAGGTTGTAATGAATATTTAGAGAATGATTTTATGGATTAAAGTTGATTTGAGACCCGAATTGATTATTAGAAATGCCCAACACCCTGTATTTTGGCATAATTATGTGACAGTAATTTTTGGAGCTATAATAGGGGTAAATGGCACATGGAAGAAGGAAAAGAATTTAATTATGTGTTATGTGGTAATTTAGTTAATATGCCATAATCAATGGAGAAATTGAAAGAATGGAAATTATCGGCCAATTAGTTAGTGATTAATGGAGAAATTAATTACTAACTAAGAGAAATGAGAAGTGTAACTAAATGGCTAAAGGAGTGGTTACAATAACTAATTAGTTACTTACTTTATGAGAACCAATGAGAGTTGGACAGGTGGCAAGTTGAAATGATGAAGTAGTTGGGAGAAAGCCAAATATTGCATTTTAAAATGATTTCTCTCTTCCTACCTTTCCCTTATTTAGGCTGAATGGTTTAGGCAAGTGAGGAATAATCATTTCATCTCCTTCTTCATACTTTCATCTCACTCATTTCTCTCTCTTCTCTTTCCAAAATTTTGATAGCCATGTTTGAAAAGGAAAGAAGAAGAAGCTATTAGTTAAGACGAGCATTTTGACCCTCCAAATCACCTCCTATGCCAAAAATCTCTTCTTTAATCGTATTCCTTAGGTTGAGAGCTTCATTACTATTGTTTTAGATTTTCCATTGGTGGTGGTTTGAGCAATCAAGAAAATCTAGAGGTTAGAGAAGCAAGGAACAAGTTTGGGAAAGTTGTGGAGGTAAGTAGCATCACTTGAGTGAGGGAGGATCACACTTGAGTGCTGTCGTGTATTGTCCCTTTTCTCTTTGTGTTTCACATGGGTTCTCATGAAGAAAGCTCGAGTGCACTTCTGTAACCGCGAGTGATGTTAAGGATTACTTGAGAAAGCATGGGTTCACTCATGTGAAGCTTTGAATTCATGTTAAGGGCTATGTCTCAGGTCCGCACTCACTGGCTAAGTTTCAAGAGTGTGTTATGACACTCACTAGTGAAGTCTTCTTACTCGAGTGCCAGAGGTTGTGCTCGAGTGAGCCTTTCCCTCTGATGTTGTCTATGCTCTCGGGTCGTCACTTCTTGTGTTGCACTTTCAGGGACTCGAGTGATTTTGGAGTTATCACCCGAGTGCAAAACCCTATGCTTGAGTGTTGTGAGCACTTTTTGGTCATGGTTGTTACTCACTGTCAAACACTTGGGAGTGAGAGCTATTCTCACTCGAGTAAGGTCATCTTTACTCGAGTGAGTCAGCCAAAAATCTGTGTTTTGCCTTTGAAAAAGGGGTCTTCAGGATAGTTTCTCCCAACCCGTTTGGCATATGTGTAGGCCTCTAAAGGCTACTAAAAGAGTCATAAATGATAACCAACTTAAAGTATTATGGAAATAAGTATTTGGTAAAGAGATTAATCAATTGTCCCTAAATTGGTATAGGATTTGATATCTGTCAGACGCGTGAGCCCACTGTGCCGAAGAATGTCAGGAAAGATTCAGGTAGTGACTCCTCTCTTATACTTTGTGTAAATGTATTGTATGTTTGCCTATCATGTATTGTATGTTGCTGCAGCTGCTTTGTGATGCATTAAGACGCCTTATGGAGCTTTGTGTTGCTTTGTTCCATGTGATACTTTATGCCTTGTGATACTGCTGAATAGTGATTACAGCGAAAGCTGACATTGTGATTACATCGAAAGCAGGCATAGTGCATTGTGATACAGCCGTGAGTGCTGTCGATTGTGGCGTGAGCCATGACTCATAGTGTTGTTGCTGAACATAATGAACTTACATGCTTTGTGTTTATATATTGTATGAGTGATTTGTTACTACTGAGATTCTTTAGAATCTCACTCTTTCCAAATTACTAACATTTCAGACAGGGCGAGTGTTTCAAAGGGGAAGTGGCCAACCTGGAGTGCTTAGGATCTCTAGGGACATTTTGATTTTGGACCGTTGGTTATCTAATAGGATTTTGGGATTACTGTATGTATATGAGTTGTAGATAATATTTTTGGATATGTAATCCCCATTTTGGGAAACTTTGAACCCAGTGTATATATATACAAGTAACCCGAGGTTTCCGGGATTTTAGTTATGCACTCTAATATTTATTATGTGATTTAACTGCACAGGTAGTTGTATCTGAAGGTGAATGTGAGACCAAATGAACTATGTTTTGAACTATTTTTGGTATACCCAATCTCGAAGATAAGGGATTATAAAGATTATTTTTGTCTTATTGGTCTCTATTTCACTTAAATTTTACAATCAACACCTAAATGGTGGGGGGGAAATTCTACGAGACAGATTTGAAGCATTTATGACTTTTGGTGCATAAAGATTTAACTTCTAATTTTTGAAAGACTATTTGAATGCAATCAAAGTATTATAGTTACCAAAACATGTGTATGCACTCTTTATAAAACAAGATGTATTGAAACCAAAGCAAATCTTTGAATTATGCATTTCAAATCATAAACCCATAGAAACTATGCACAATTTCACTTTTGGTCCATGTAGGAATCTGAAAACAGTTTAAAGATAATAAAAGGATTGCTAATGAAATTCAATAATATAAAAGAATGAGTATTCATTATCCAAATATATAATTCATAAAAGCACAATGATGCAAAACAATGAGGGGTAGAGGGAGAGGACAGAAGAAGAGAGAAGAGGCAAAAGGAGATGAGAGAGAATAGAGGAGAGAAGGGAGGAGAGAAATATAGGAGTAGAAGCACATTCAATAATCCCTACATTATTCAATCATAAGACCTACAAAGCAAATGAGTTTGAAAGAGGCAAGCTTCACCCAAGAGGGGGGTGAATTGGGTGATGTGATAAATTTTTTTGTTGATGTGGTGATATGTTAATAGTTGTAACTATAGTAGAAGATAAGCACACACAGAGTTATACTGGTTCGGACAAAAACCAGGCCTACGTCCAGTCCTCAGAGATCAAGACCTACTGAGATTTTCACTATTCTTCCAACATTCAGTGGGCTCTCGGAACGCCACAAGACAATAATTGTCCTTGAAAGGACTACGAGTAGAAATACTAGAAATTTCTCTCCCCCTTACGACAAGTCTTTTGTGCAGTAAAACAAACCTATGACCTTTCTCTCTTGCTTACGTATACAAGTCTTATAAGCAGCAACGTTCTCTCCTGCTTACACCACTGTAAGTCTTACTAGCAGCAATGTTCCCTTCTTCTTGTATCTTGTAAGTCTTATGAGCAGAAAGTCCTATTAGGAATTTTCTCATTGCTTCTCTCATAAGGAAATCTCACCTCTCAAGGTCCCAGTACCTTGAGATCAAATGAAAATAGAATTTGAATTGTATATAGACTCTCTTATAGAGCAAATATAATAAACACTGAAGAATAATATGAATACAGAGAAAATGTGAATAACAAAGACTCGTGAATTTGCTTGTGTGAATTCTTGCACTTCGTTATTTTTTTGATGGTCTCTGGAACTCTGTATTTATAGACATTCGATTTTGCCCGTTTGAATAATGATCATTGTGGAGCGGGGCATGTTACCATGGAATAGCATGCATATGGTTGAAATCTTTGAACACGGTGGGTAAATGCTTGGATGGTCATAATGATGCTGTCTGCCATTGTTTAACTTCCTCTGTGTCTTTCTAATTCAAACGTTCAAACTCCTGCATCACACTCATAATATATGTTAAATGATGTTATATAATAATAAGTGAAAATAAAAAGAATAAATATCATTAAACCATATTCGGATTGAACACTGTAAGACTAGTGCATTTTGACTTCTGGCAGAGTATCACTCGAGCACTATGATGTCTCACTCAAGGGCAATACCATATTTTCACCTTTTGCTTCAGTTTTATCACTTGCACTTCCACGGATTTTGAGAGAGTGCATTTTCTCACTTGCGAGTGATGTGGGTCCTTGCTCAAGCACTGGTCCCCTTGCTCGAGTACTACTTCATTTTACACTATGAGCCACGTCTCTGGACAACACTCGCACCCAGTTTTATCAAGAGTGTGATTTTCCACTCGCAGGTGATGTGGGCCCTCACTCGAGCATACCTACTCCTACTCGAGTGAGAAGAATATTCTTTTATAATATACTCTTGTCTTCACTCGCGAGTGCTGAAGTATCACTCGAGCACATGAACTCTCACTCAGGCATGCTTGTGCTTCTCTATTCTGCATGACTCTCAGCCAAATACTCACAGTCCCTCACTTGCTAGGACTCGGGTGCAGATATTACCATCACTCGAGTACAGAACCTATGCTCAAATGAAGTGTTGATATCTTGTTCTGACTTTGCTCTCTGTCAAACACTTTCAGTGCAACACTTTCATATGCTCGAGTGCAAAACAGTTTCATGCTCGATTGTTGATTATAGTGCTCGAGTGCATCAGAAAAATTGACAGCAATTGTTCTCTGTCAAACACTTCTTGTCCAACACTTGCATGTGCTTAAGTGCAAAAGAGGTTTATGCTCGAGTGTTAACTCTGTTGCTCTAGTGCATCAGCAAAAACTGACAGCAGACATCTCTAAACTTTACCATATGCATTTGGTAACTTTCTAATCATTCTTTAGACTTGTAAAAACATACTTTGCATGCAATTACCTTTTGTTATCATTAAAACTTGGAATCTAACATTCTCCCCCTTTTTGATGATGACAAAACCTTTGTGATGAGTTTTAGGAAAAATCTTGATTAGAGTGAAAATTGTGAAAAACATTATTAACATTTTCAAATGCATATTTCACAAAGATTTAGATTCATTTTCAGATTTTTGCACTTAACCTCATATGTTTCCTGCAATACTTAAACTGGACACTTAAACACCAAGTCATTGTATCACAGAAAGCATTAGAACTAAGCATAAAACTTAACAATAAAACATGAACCATTAGGGAACTTGAAAAATACAATAGTAAACTTGAATCAACATCTACCCATAAAAACCCCATATACAACCATGTCATCAAAATTAGAATGAAAACAACAATAATCCTACCCGAATACATAAAGACTACCCAATATCCCCTATGTCAGACCCCATATCAAACTATATAGCTCAGAACCCATCACATATCCTTCTCCCCCATTTTGTCAACATCAGAAGGGGGCTAAGGAAAAGTGAGATCATATGGTGGGGCAATGAGCACCATGGCAGTAGGAGGGTCTACTGGCTCCGGCTTAAAGGATGGAGATGATGGCTGAGGAACAGAGGCTGTAGTGGGGGTGATGGTGACCGATCATAAGTGACATCAGCATTGGAATCCAGATCGGTGAAGAGAACATGAGTCTGTGTATGAGGAGGTGAAGTCGTGGTAGGAGTAGTCTAAGGTGGCACCTCAAAAGACGTAGTCAGAAAATGAGTGCGTAAGAAGATCTCCATATCAGTGATTCTTCTCAACATATCGTCTTGAGTCTTGAACATGAAATCAAAGTTGGTATTCGCCTTGTCTACCAACTTTAAGACTTGTAGCTCCATCGTGTTTACCAACTTCTCATACTCAATCATCAATTCCTTTTTCAGACTAGACACAACTTGATTGATCACTTCAGTCAGATGAGTAGAAAGTGATGCATTCAGAAAAGATGGAGGTAGAATTGAACCTTAAGCAGAAGATTGAGCCTCATCACCTCTCGAAGGAGTGGCTTCTCTATGAGATGTAGCCTTGGTTTGACTCACTGGAAGATTGATACTCATATGTGTCAATTGAGTCTTGCCAAACCTTGGAACAGTTACCCTCTCAGTTCCCTCCAAATACCACACTTTGTTTTTTTTGAGAATTATAGACACAATTTTTGGGAATGGTATAGTGGCAGATTTTGATGAAGAAAATCAAAATCTTCTCATCTCACTAAAAATAATCTCCGCTATATTCTTTGCTAACCGGCTAGAAAGGAGGCCAACAAATAGTAATCTCTCTGAGAAAAATGGGTATAATTTTTAGATTTATTAACAATGCGATGAGAACAAATATTGTGAAGGGCACGATTAGAATCAAGCATGTCAATAGGCTTAGAGTTGAGAGAGCTTATTGGGTCATTTGGTCTCAAAAGTAGGAAGGCTTTATTGGCTGACAGAGTAGGTGGATCAGAAAGAGGTGCAACATATCCAAGTAAATCATTAATGATACTAGCAGATATCATAATGAATTGATCTCTAATAGTGGTAGATACTGCTTCCTCAATCAATTCTCCAGTCCTAGATTTTATGTTATGGGATTTCATGTTGCAATAAAAAGTTTTCACAATAGAGGGTTAATCAGGAATATGAATACTCAACCAGGGAGCACAAAATCCAAGAAAATGATGAAAATCCAAACCCTAGCTCTTCAGCAGATAATCTAAGTCGACATATACTATGGGACAAAACCATCTATGTGCAAACTCAGAATCATATACCTTATGTTTAAATGCCTTCAGTTCCTTAACATTGAAGTCTTCAGGAGGATTTGTGACTTGTTCTTCCTCTGGAGCCTGTGATGTGGAAGGAACCTCTGAAGTAGCCGTATTAGACTGGACAACTTGATGTCCACTTGAGGCACAGGCTTGTGAGGCAATTTTTCCAACCAATACGTTGAGCTTTGATTTCTCTATTTTCTCGGAGTTGCCAATGGAATGAATCATCAGAGGAAGAAGATTGTTGTGGTTGCTCTGTTTCCTTCTTCTTTCCTCTTCCTTTGACTTCTTTGGATTGAGACCGAGTCACAATCGTTTCTTTGAAAACCACTCCCTTTGGTTTCTTTTATGGAGGTTGATCTTTTTTAGCCATTTGAGGCTTAGGATGAGGTTTCTTGGCTGGGGTTCTCTTTTTAGTTTTAGGTTTAGGAGGACGTGTAGGAATAGAAGATAGAGAAAAAGTAGGAGATGAAGCTTAGGCCACCAGAGTTTCTGAATCACTAGCGGCTGAATAAGTGGGTAAAGGTGAATGGGAAATAATAGGAATCTTAGTTCTAGCCATTGAAGAATAATAGAAATCACAGATTTCCTGAGGATTGAGTGAGAAAGGTTCATAAATTTAGGGCACGAAATGAGAAACTCTAAGGACAAATCTCACCTTATAAAGAAGATTGAAGAGTTGTAACAGTGATTTGAAGCAAAATGAGACGTTTAATCGATGGGTAACGGTCGGAGGTGAAGGGAGACGACCTCCGAGTGATGCAACGCTTTGAGTGAAAGGAAGAAGTTCGACGGTCTGAGCTATCACGTAACTAATATAAGTTCCAATGCTTGAGTGACAACCCTAGTACTCAAGTGTTGTTCATACTATGCACGAGTGTGCTCATATTGTGCTCGAGTGATATTTAGACAAATTTATTAATACATGAAAAAGTGTACCTAATTTAAATATAGCTTGTTATATTTTTCATCTTTGTACTCAAATCCTCCAAAATCATTTGAGTAACTATGCTTTGAATGAGTATTTGCATAAATTTCTTCCTTCTGCTCGAGTTTTCTTGCTTCACTTCAGGTAAATTCATTCCATGCTCGAGTGACCATTTTTCCTCACTCGAGTAAGACCTGTCACTCTTGGTATGCTTGAGTGAGTTTCAAGAGTTCTTACATACTTTGTTAATCCCTATTTTTCATAGCCTGGGGCAAAGTATATGCTATAGTTCTGGACTCGAGCATTGTTGACTGACCCGAGTGAGAATGAGCTTATCACTCGAGTGATACTTCTTGTGCTCAAGTGATAGGATGCCAAAGTCAGTATGGTTATCATCAAAAACTCATTTAAACATAATAATTAACAAGAAAACTTTCAACTCATTGGGATTAACCATTCCCAATTCTCTTCGAATATATAGGAATTGATCTTTAGCTATTGGCTTTGTGAATATGTCAGCGAGTTGAAGATGTGTTGGTATGAATTCTACTTTGACATCCTTCTTTTACACATGATCTCGAATGAAATGATGTCAGATATCTATGTGTTTGGTCCTTGAATGTTGCACATGATTCTTAGCCAAGCTAATAGTGCTAGTGTTGTCACAATAAATTGGAATCTCTTTTAAGTATATCCCCAAATCATGAAGTTGTTGCTTCAACCATTGTACTTGAGAATAACAACTTGCTACAGCTATATATTCAGCTTCAGTTGAGGATAATGACACAGTGTTCTGCTTCTTGCTGAACCATGATACCAGAGAGCCTCCAAGGAATTGAGATTGACCACTAGTACTTTTCCTATCAGTTTTATATCCTCCATGATCTGAATATGAATATGCCATTAAATATTCGTTTCCTCTTTTTGGATAACTTAAGCCAAGTTCTGAAGTGTCTCCTAGGTATTTAAAGATTCTTTTCACTGCCTCTGCATGTGATACCTTAGGAGCAGATTGATACCTTGCACATATTCAAATGCTGAACTGAATATCCAGCCTGCTAGCTGTAAGATAGAGTAATGAACCAATCATTCCTCTATATTTAGTGATGTTGTAACTAGGACCTTTTACATCAGCATCCAACAATATTGTAGAACTCATTGGAGTATCAGCTCCATTAGCATTGTCCAATCCATACTTCTTCAACAACTCCTTCAAATATTTTGTTTGAGATACAAATATCCCATTCTTCTTTTGCTTAATTTGAAGTCCAAGAAAGAAATTTAATTCTCCCATCATGGATATCTCAAATTCTCCCTGCATAATCTTGGAAAATTCTTGACTCATAGATTTGATAGTAGCACCGAAAATAATATCATCAACATAAATTTGAATAATTAGGATGTCATCTTTGTTATGTTTGATGAAAAGAGTTGTATCCACTTTTCCTCTGACAAAATTTTGATCAAGAAGAAATTTGCTTAGTCTTTCATACCAAGCTCTAGGTGCTTGTTTCAAACCATATAAAGCTTTCTTAAGTTTGAAAACATGATCAGGCTTTGTTTCATCTTCAAAACTAGGAGGTTGTTCTACATATATTTCCTCCATAATACAACCATTCAGAAAAGCACTTTTCACATCCATTTGATAAAGTTTAAAACCTTTAATGCAAGCAAAGGCTAAGAGTACTCGTATTGCTTCCAATCTTGCCACTGGAGCATATGTTTCCTCATAATCAATACCTTCTTCTTGATTATAGCCTTTCGCCACCAATCTTGCTTTGTTTCTCACAATGATTACTGATTCATCAAGTTTGTTTTTGAAAACCCATTTGGTCCCTATAACCGAGTGATCTTTAGGTCGAGGAACCAAATCCCAAACTTGATTTCTTTGGAATTGATTTAATTCTTCTTGCATAGCAATCACCCAATCATTGTTAGATAAAGCTTCTTCCATATTAAAAGGTTCAATTTCAGAAATAAAAGCAGAAAAAGTTACCTCATTGAGAATTCTATTTCTGGTTTTGACACCTTCGTGAATATCTCCAATTACTTGATTAATTGGATGATCTTTAATATGTCTCTATACTTTTGGCTGAGCATGATCATCAACATCTTCTATATTTTGAAAATCATTTGTTTCAAAATCATTCTGTTTTGAAATAGTTTTGTTTTTCTTTATCAAATCCATTTCTTCTTCATCAACATGTTTTGTCAGAGAGTCAAGTTCATCAAGCACAACATGAATAGATTCTTCAATTGTACATGTTCTTTTATTAAAAACTCTATATGCTTTACTTCTATTAGAATATCCTAGAAATAAACCTTCGTTAGACTTTGAATCAAATTTACCCAAGTTTTCTTTACCGTTGTTGTGAATGAAGCACTTGCATCCAAAGATGTGTAGATGAGCAAGATTTGTCTTTCTTCCTTTGTAGAGTTCATATGGTGTCTTTCCAAGTGACTTGCGAATCTATGCTCGATTTGAAATATAGAATGCGTTACTCATTGCATCTACCTAGAACACTTATGACATTTCATTTTCATTAAGTATTGCTCTTGCCATTTCTGTGAGGACTCTGTTCTTCCTTTCTACTACTCCATTTTGCTGGGGTGTTCTAGGTGCAGAGAAGTTGTGGTCTATTCCTTCGTTGTTACAGTAGTCTTTAAAGAGTTGATTATCGAATTCTCCTCCATGGTCTGTTCTAATAGAAACAATAGAAATACCTTTCTCTTTTTAGACCTTTTTAGCAAACGTAATAAATTCGACAAATGTTTCTTCTTTTGAAGCAATAAATATAGTCCATGTAAATCTTGTAAAATCATCGACTATTATTAAAGTATATAGATTTCCTCTAAAACTTTTTACTCTTGCTAGACCTACCAAATCTATATGAAGTAATTGTAAAGGTTTGGAAGTAGAAATCTCATACTTTGTTTTGAATGACGACTTAGTTTGTTTACCTTTTTGACAAGCTTCACAGATCATGTTATCTTTAAATTTTAGTTTAGGAAGACCAATAACTAAATCTTTTCTAATCAGTTTGTCAAGTTGATTCATATTAACATGAGCCAGACGCTTATGCAATAACTAACTTTCCTCTTATCTGCTAAGAAAACATTTTTCTGAAGAATTTGAATTTAAATCAATAGTATAACAGTTACTGTCCCTTTGAGCTCTAATCTTTGCCTTGATGGAATCTTTATTAAGCAGCAGATCTTTCTTTTTTACTATCAAGCATTCTTTGGAATCAAACATCACCTAGTTATCTCTGTCATTGCTTTGACTTACACTCAAGAGGTTGTGGCATAATCCTTCAATGTAATATACATCATTGATTTGAACACCATCAGATTTTCCCACTTCACCAATTCCAGCAATAAGTCCAGATTGATTACCTCCAAATGTTACCTTACCTCCTTCTCTGGTTTCTAGTATTGTGAACTTATTTTTGTCACCAGTCATGTGTCTAGAGCATCCACTATCAATATACCACTTGTTTGCTCGTGATGCTTTGAGACATACCTAGAGTAAGGTGATCAAGTTTTAGGTACCTACACTTTCTTGGGTCCTTTATGGTTAGTATGTAATACTTTTGGTACATGTTTCCCTTTCGGAACCCATTTATACGTGCCAATGACTTGTCCTTTTCTAAAATAACACGATAAAGTGTAATGTCCTTTCCTATTACAATAGCTACATGATGCGAATGGATTTGATGTATGTACAGAGTTCTTGAAATATTTGAGATAAGTTCTACTGCTACTTTTCTTATTTCCTCTATTTTTAACATGATCTGACTTATATCCAATTCCAGATTTATCAAAGGAAACTTTCTGAGAATTTAGAATAACTTTAAGAGTTTCACTTCCTTTAGTAAATTTTTCCACAGTTTTTGTTAAATCTCTTATTTTCTTATCTTTTTCTTCACATACTTCACATGATGATATGACAGTATTTTCTAATTCCTATACTTTCTTCTTGTAACTAACCATTTCTTTAGCTACCTTGATGAATTCACTATGTAATGCATTATATTCAGATAATAAATCATCATAAGTAGGTTCAGAATCACTTACCTCAGAATCCGATTCTTCTTCTTTGGCTACTAAGCATAGATTTGCTACTTCGCCATTGTCGCTTTCTTCATCCAACGAGCTATCACCCCAGATAGATGATATGTATGCTTTCTTCTTCTTCTTCTTTTTGTCGTTGTTTCTAAAGCATTCATATTTGATGTGTCCAGGCTTCCCACATTCATAGCATACTATATGTTACTCCTTGTTTTCTTTCTTGCTTGGTCTACCTTGATAATTTTTGAAGTTCTTTTGGAATCTTCTATAGAACTTCTTGAATTTTCTCACGATCATTCCCATATCATCATCAGAAACATCTTCATTTTCGGAAGATTCTTCTTCCTTGATAACTTTAAGTGCAACTCCTCTTTTCTTTTTATCATCAAACTCTTTTAGTTCCTTCTTGAATTTTAGCTTCCCTTCATACTCAGAAAGGCTACCAAAGAGAGGAGCTACGAATCTCATTGACTCTCCTTTAGCTTCTTTGATAGCTGTTACCTTTGCTTCCCATTCTTTTGTAAGAATATTAAGAATCTTTCTTACCTGGGAATTTTGGTTAAATGATTTTCCAAGTGCGGATAATGATTAACAAGATGGGTGTACCTGAGTTCGAATTCTGATATTCCTTCTCCAAGTTTCATACGAAATAGATCATACTTTCTAATTAGAGTATTGACTCTATTTTCTTTGATTATGGATCTTCCTTCATGAGCGATTTCAAGAGCATCCTATATATCTTTAGCTGTTGGTAGAGTGCAGATTCGTAAATATTCCTTTTGACTGAGAGCACTCTGTATCATTAAAATAGCTTTACTATTTAACATTACTAACCTCTTTTCATCTTCGTCAAACTCCTTTGGGCTCTTTTTAATGACTCTATCTTCGATTTTCTTTATTGGGACATAGTCACCATCTTATATCACATTCTATAAACCATACTCGTTAGCCATCACGAACACTCTGAACTTAGCTTTCCAGAATGAAAAATGTTCTCCAGTAAAACCAAGAGGTCTAGTGATTGAAGCTCTGTCTGGAAGAATGTTTTCACTCATTGTTGCCATTTATTGAATCCTTCTCAAGCAGTTAGGCTGTCCAGAGAAGACGTGGCTCTGATACCAAATGAAAGAGGCAAGCTTTACCCAAGAGGGGCGTGAATTGGGTGATGTGATAAATTTTTTGGTTGATGTGGTGATATAGTAATAGTTGTAACTAGAGTTGAGATGAGAAGATAAGCACACACAGAGTTATACTGGTTCGGCCAAAAACCAGGCCTACGTCCAGTCCTCAGAGATCAAGACCTACTAAGATTTTCACTATTCTTCCAACATTCAGTAGGCTCTCGAAATGCCGCAAGACAACAATTGTCCTTGAAAGGACTACGAGTAGAAATACTAGAAATTTCACTCCCCCTTGCGACAAGTTTTTTGTGCAGAAAAGCAAACCTATGACCTTTCTCTCTTGCTTACGTATATAAGTCTTATAAGCAGTAACGTTCTCTCCTGCTTACACCACTGTAAGTCTTACGAGCAGCAACGTTCTCTTCCACTCGTATCTTGTAAGTCTTATGAGCAGAAAGTCCTATTAGGAATTTTCTCACTGCTTCTCTTATAAGGAAATCTCCCCTCTCAAGGTCCCAGTACCTTGAGATCAAATGAAAATAGAATTTAAAGTGTATACAGACTCTCTTATAGAGCAAATATAATAAACACTGAAGAATAATATGAATACAGAGAAAATGTGAATAATAAAGACTCGTGAATTTGCATGTGTGAATTCTTGCACTTCGTTATTTTTTTTATGGTCTCTGGAACTCTGTATTTATAGACATTCAGTTTTGCCCATTTGAGAGAGTATATTTTCTCACTTACGAGTGATGTAGGTCCTCACTCGAGCACTGGTCCCCTTGCTCGAGTGATACTTCATTTTATACTATGAGCCACGTCTCTGGACAACGCTCGCACCCAGTTTTATCAAGAGTGTGATTTTTCACTCGCAAGTGATGTAGGCCCTCACTCGAGCATACCTACTCCTACTCGAGTGAGAAGAATATTATTCTATAATATACTCTTGTCTTCAGTACTTGAATCATAATTGAGAGAGTTAGATTTCTCACTCGTGAGTATTGATGTATCACTCGGGCACATGAACTCTCACTCGGGCATGCTTAATCTTCTCTGTTCTGCATAACTCTCGGACAAACACTCACAGTCCCTCACTTGCTAGGACTAGGGTACAGATATTACCATCACTAGAGTATAGAACCTGTGCTTGAGTGAAGTGTTGATATCTTGTTCTGACTTTGCTCTTTGTCAAACACTTTCAATGCAACACTTTCATATGCTCGAGTGCAAAATAGTTTCATGCTCGAGTGTTGATTATAGTGCTCGAGTGCATCAGTAAAATTGACAGCAATTGCTCTCTATCGAATACTTCTTGTCTAACAATTGCATATGCTCGAGTGCAAAAGAGGTTTATGCTCGAGTGTTAACTCTGTTGCTCGAGTGCATCAGCAAAAGCTGCCAGCAGACATCTCTAAACTTTACCATATGCATTTGGTAACTTTGCAATCATTCTTTAGACTTGTAAAAACATACTTTGCACGCAATTACCTTTTGTTATCATCAAAACTTGGAAAATCTAACAGAGTTGAGGTGCCATTTATAGGCCTCAAACTAACACTGGGAATTAATGATGACATATTCTAGAATGCAAGTACAATAAATGAGAATTGATAATGTTGATTTGGTGGTATAATGTTGATTTCTCTTCTTTGCAGATTTAGCACCAATGTTTAAGCTCCAAAGTCCAACTTCATTAAGATTTGAATTGATTTCCATGTAGTCTCAATCTTGACTTGAAGCTTTCTCTCCTTTTCCTTCAAACTACCATAACTATTTTTCTTTGTTTGGTATCCAATTTCATTTGAATCCATTTAAGGTTAGCTTGAGGAAATATAATATAGTTCACATGCTCTAAGAATATAATCAATTCAGAACAATTGAACACAATGAATTAATCATGGCTTTATGCATAAAAGAAATATTTTATTTTCAAATCATCATGTATGTATAAAGAGTTAAACTAATGAAACCGTAATCCCTTTATAAATAAATTGGTTAAATAGATTTTTAAGGGAAATGAAAACACAGTTTTAAAAATAGTTTGCAATGCTCATTCCTACGGTTGCAAAATATGAAACCTTAATAAATATTAAAGATAATAGTATTGGAGGTTTTACTGTTGCATACTTTTAACTTAGGTACTTGAAGGATTGGCTTTGCTTGCCCAATACATCTTCCTATGACACTTTTTCTTTGCATATTTAACCTTGTGTTCTTGCAGTGCTCTCTCATAATATATAGACGTAAGAAATCTTCTACTTTGTGTATGAGGGACCCTCCTTTTCTTATTCTCCTCAAGATAGTTGAATGGTATCTATGGTTGTTCATTCTTGAGGTGAAAGGTATTCCTCTTGCTTGTATCCATTGCTTCTTTTGATTTGAAAATGATATTGCAACAATGAAAGTACTAAGGGTCCTCTTGATTGAATTAAACTCTAAGAGTATTCTTTTCAATGAGTGAATAACTCCTTAGGAACTTCCTTCTTTATTGGGCCAACATGTCCATTATTAAAAATTTCTTGAAAAATTGAAATAATAGGAGAACATTTTAGTACCCACTTATACTTGGGTCCTTATTTGTTAGTATTAGACCTTACTTGTCCTTTAGGAACCTAAAGAAGTTTACCTCTCACATTAGCATTTCTCCTTATATATCATGTACAAGAAGTATGGCTTGATAATAATGGCAAAAGATAGGATGATGCTTATTATGAACACTTTTGCAAGTATTGTGTCGGTTGAGTGGAAATAAAATCAAATGACCAGTCTTTGTAAGTTCTTGCTTCCCTTATAATTTCCAGTATGATTGAAAATATTTTTACTTTTCAAAATATAATCAATAATTGGTTAGAAAAAAATTTCATGCAAGCTTTCTAAATCATTTTTCCTAAATACACAAGTAGAATTGGAACATTTTACTTTAAGTGTATTTTTAGCTTCTGAGAAGCATTCATCAAATTCATTCATGATGAGCTCTTTTTGGGGATCTTTTTTCCCTTGTCCTTTTTGTGTTGATTGACTCGTGGAAGTTTTCTATTATTTTTCCTTCTTCATTCCCAACTTCTAATTGTTCATCAATTGTAGATATGTAGCTTAAAGTTTCATATGAACTATCAATTTTTTCATCTTTAGCATAATTGTTAGATGCATAAATAGAATCAAGAGTATCCCAGATATCTTTGGCACTAGAGCAAAATTTGATTTTCACAAAATCATTTTTGGTCAAACTACTATATAGAATTGTCATTGCTCTAATGTTCAAAGAAAATGTTAGCTTTTCCTTTTCAATCCAATCTCTTCTAGGTTTTGAATAAAAAGCATCTATAAAAGCATTCCACATATCAAAATCAAATAATTTTATAAAAGATATTATTCTAGCTTTAAAATCAATAACTTCTTGAAGAGCACAGTATAATAAGAACCTTCAGAAAGCATGAAATTCCCAAAATCAAGCACTATAAATCATGAGATTGTTAAATCCTTTAAACAAAAGCCCTGCCCTAATACCAATTGTTAGAACCAACTGACACCCAAGAGGGGAGCTGAATTGGGTGTAAGATAAAAACTTTAAAATTCTTTTCACATGTCAGTGAAGGTAATAAGTATGAAAATAATGAACCATACATGTATACTAAAATATGTAAATCACTTATTCTGTAATTATAAGAGATAAGAGAGGAGAATATGCAAACAATGATTTACCTTAGTTCGATCTGATCTACATCTATTCCCCATACTCCTCTTAAGATTTCCAATCCACTATCTCCCTCAAGTTTAAACTGGCACCAATACAAAGCCAAAAGTTTGTCCCCAACACTTATGAAGCCAGTACAATTGACTCACCAAGTTACTCCCCCTTACACACTGTAAGGATATAACCTTGATAGATGATAAATCCTAATTTTTATATATGTTATCCCACCTTATTCAATTATTTTGGAGATGATTTCAGGCTAATTTGGGTTTATTAGGAAATATTTAGATTATTATGATATCATTGAGCTTAAATTTCTAATTATTTAATTTCCTATTTTGTGATTGAGAAATATTTCCAAATATATGATAGATCATTATCTCATTTAATTCTTGCAGGTCAAGGAAATCAGATTTTCAAATCCTATGATGCCAAATTAATCTGAAATGTTTGAAGAAGATCTAATGGCTGAGCTTGAAAAGCCTAACAAAATTATAATGGAATCAAATTTTATATCCAAAGCTCTCTCATTTTCCTATAAAAATTAACCTAGAAGCCAATAATTATTCAAGCTCTCATTAAGAGCTCTCACTCACACCCTCACCATTTTCTCTGAAGTTTAAAGAGATCATGAAATTCATGGTAGCATGAGCTTACTTTGGGAGACAACTTAGGAGAAGCATAGAAAAAGCTAGATCGTAGTACTTACAAATTAAACCATAAGGGAGAAAATTTCCTTTTATATTTTTTATTCAATACTTACGATTATTTAGTTTTAGATAATTTGGAATTGTATTACTAAAGAACAATGTTGTTTTAGATCGTAGACATATCTCTTTTGGATTGGGTTGATATTTGGACTGCTTTTATTTGAGACGTTTGTTGGAATTTTTGTTTACAAACCTTTGGATTGTCAATTGAATTATTCATTGAGTTTTCATTCTTACTTTAATTGTCAATTTGGTTTATTATAACATACTAAAATTTTAGCAAATGGTGTTGACATATTTTTGGGAATTAAAGGCATATCATTCTTCCAAGAATTTAAAGGACTCTCAAGTTAGATAAAGGGGGAAACATTAGGGCTTAGTATGTGTAATTAATAGGAAAAAAATATACCTATACACATCTAAACATACATATACATGGCACCTTCTAAAGGCAACACACACACATATAAAGCCTTTTTACTTTTAGGTTAAAGCTATAACAAGTTGCCACCTAAGCTCCCTTCATAAACACATGTTTAATTAAAAGTAGCCACTCTTTCTTCTCCTATTTGGCCACATAGTTTTCTTTTCTATGCCCCACACATGCATGCAAGATTAAATCAATATAATTCCCTTCTCTTATAGAAAAAGTTGGCCAAGACAATAAGAAGGGAAAAGAGAGACAGAGTTAGCAAGTGTCAACACTTGGTGGTAGCAGAGCAAAGGTTTTGGTAATAGGCTAGTATTCTCTGTTCATGTGAATAATATATATACTGATACTCTTTAGTGATATTGTGATTAGGAATTATAGCTGACAGAAGGAACCAAGGGAATGGATCACCCCCATCTATTAACTAGCCTAGAGAGAGATATAGAGGTATATTTCGAAGGAGAGGCAGAGTAACAATGAGATAAACCCTAAGGAAAAGGGTTCGAGCCCTAAAAATGGTACCTATGGCAACTAGTAAGGATTCTTCTACAGGAGAGAATGAGAACTTAGAGGTAGAAGAGGTAGCACAAGATTTTGTTGCTAACTCTAGGGTTTCTGATACTGAGTTAGACTATGATCTGGATCCTTACCTTATGTTGTGTGTAATATCTTAAATTTTGGGACTAGAAGCTTAGGAATAAGTCTAAATCAAGTAGACTGCTAAGCCCCCATTTAGTAAGAGTCCTAAGAATGCTTGAGAAGGAGAATGCTTTTCAGGGACTCTACGACTCGACCCTTCAGGTAAAGAATAATTTCCCTAGTTATATAAGGGCTCCAAGTATGTTTAGTATTGATGCATGTACGTAAAGTACACTAGCGCTATTGTGATGGCACCCTAGTACATATATGGTGCCATATAGGAGGCCTACATGTGTGTGAGTAGTTAAATATTGAATAAAGCCTAACTTGGGTCCAAAAGAGAGGGAATGGCCTCAAGAAAGAAGAAAGGAAAAAAGAAGGACTTAATGAAAATTTAATTAATTTTGCCATAAGCAAGGGTAAAGGTGACATTTGCCATGTAATCCTAAGGTTAGGATTGGAAATCAACATGAAGGGCTAGGATTTGCTCTTGAAAAGCAAGAGTAATCGTGGAAGATGAAAAGTAAAATAACTCCCTCCCTTATGTCAACAATTTCATCTAAGAGGGTGGAAATAGAAGAAAGAAGGAATCGATCCATTAGTCAACATGTTTCCAATTTTGTCAACCAAAAAGAGTTGACCAAAAGCAAGAGGAATTTGGTTAACAAATCCTCCTTCTTTTCCATTAAGTATTTTAGTCAAAAAGCAAGAAGAACGAGGGAAAGAATGAACCCCAATTAAACCAAACCACCTTTAGTTAGTTAACTAAGGCACTTTTGTAAGAAGCCATAACAAAGTGACACATCACTCCTCTTACTCTTTCATGCTTAATTTTCAGCCAAGCAAAGGAAGGGAAGAAGATTATCATTTAATCAACATATTTCCTCATTTAAAGCTCTCAAAGTAGTCTAGAAATGAAGGAAAAAGAGAGAAAATGAAAAAGGAAAGAGAAAGAAGCAAGGTAAGTGGTTTTGATACATTTTCACTACCTAAACCTCACTTCTAGCTCTTGAGGCCTTCATAAATGTTGTTCCTCTCATCAAGAGCTTTACTTATATGGTTTTAGTTTCTTGAGGAGAAGATTTTGGTGCTATCTAAAGGGTGTTGAAGTTGGAGTGAGCAAGAAAGAGCTAAGGAAAAGGAGAAAGGGTGAGTATAAGCTCTTATTTTAACCAAATATTATGAAATTTGGTTGAGTTTTTGTAGAGACATCATGCTGCCCTGCTTTTGCTAAATAGTAACCTTAGGGTTTTAGTGAAATTAAGGGCATGAACATGAAGTTCAAAGGGGTTTAGGCATGGTAGAATAAGGTTTCACAAGGCTTGTGCGTGAAAGTTCCGAAAATCACGTTGTTCTTCTCTTTAGAACATTTCATCCAGATCAAAGTGCTAGGAGAAGGGATGAGTCTTTGATGAATTTGATATTTCCAATAGGTTTAAAATGTAAAATTGTGTAGGATTAGCTACTTGGCACAATTTTGGGAGCATTGGATTGAAAAGTCAAAATAAGGAAGTCATGCTGACAGATTAGGGTTTCTATGAGGCAAATGGAATGTGGTGTATTTTTGGATGGCCAAATGTTCTCCAATGGCTATGAAATTATGCAGGCTAATAGTGTAATACCCTGAATTTTGAGACTTGAGGCTAGAGAATAAGCCTGAAATTAGTGGATTGCTAGGCCCCGGTTTAGCAAGATCCTAAATTGTGATTAAGGGTTAATGACTCCAAAAGTAAATGTCATTAGTGATAAATGAACTCTTTTGGAGAATCCAATGTGATTTGAGATTCGGATGTGATTCGTATGTATTATGCGCAGCGTCGAAACCCTGTATTTAAGTTCAATTACGGATTAACCTCTAAATTGACTTAAAATATAGGGGAGGGCGCATTGTGAAAGAAAATGAATGAGAAAATGTGTTTGGTGGTGATCCAAGATAGATTACCATAATCAGGGGCAAAACGGTAAAGTTACCGACCAATTGATCGGTTACCGAAGAGGAAACTCATTGGTAACTTCAAGATCAATGGTTAGGATTAAATTATGCAAGAGATCAAGGGGTGAAATCATGTGTGAGTGTGCCTATGTGAACCCATAGTTGATGGAGCAAGAGGATGACACTTGGCACAATTTGGACCCTTGGATCTTGGTCAAAAGCTCAACACTCTTTTTCTCTTCTCTCTCCCTTATTTGGTCATCTATGTGTGTATTTTTGGGGCCAAAATCTGATCATCTCTTCATCTCTCTCTTGTTCTCCATTTTCGCCAAGAGCAAGGTGGAAAGAGAAAGGAAAAAGGTGAGATTTTGCTATCTTGGTGTCCTCTTTAGCTTAAACATCCTTCTATAATGTTGTTCATAGTGATGAGAGCTTCATCTCTATGGTTTTAGATTCTTGATTGGTGGTGTTTGATAGCTTGAGGAAAATTGGAAATATGAAGAATCAAGGAATTGATTTGGGAAAGAGGTAGAGGTGAGTATTTGAAGACTTTTGATCTAAGTTTTGTGAGTTTTGGTTGAGCTTTGTGAATTTCGAATTTTGCCCTGATTTTATGTGATTTTGAAATGGAGGATTTTCATTGTGTAGTGTGTTGCAAATGGTCTTTTGTTGTGTTTTATGACCATTGGTATTTGTTTGGAACTTTGGTTGGAAAGGATTGCAATATGGTGCATTGTATTTTGACATTGTGTGACATGTTGTGGCTATGGTAAAACATGTCAATGTAATGGGAATTTGATTGTTTTGGTGTTCCCAATGGATTCCTTGTGAAAATTGGTGTGGAAATGATGTTTGGTATGAAAATGGAACCATTGGAAGCCAAATTGCAAAAAACTGGAATTCTGTCTTTTGAAACTTTGTTCTGGACAGTCTACTTGTGTTGCCGTTTTGAATGGGCAAATGATGTCAGAAAATTCTGAAACTTTCTAGTCTTAAATATCACATCCCAAGATTCAAAATGGAAATATAAATTGTGTCATTTCGTTTTGTGAACTGGGATTTATGTTTGCCTAAAGTTTGAGGTCGAAACTGGATTCTGTTTTGGAGCAATGTTGGATTTTGTGTAAATCTGGATTTTTGTGGTGATTTCCAGTAATGATCCATATTTTTCCTATAAATAGGACTTGAATAGCTTTCATTCGGCTTTTGGATCACCTCATTTTGATTTTTTTGGAATTAGTTATGAATTTTCAAATTTGCCGTGGCTGCAGCAGAAAATCCTGGCTGCAGCGCAAAAGTTCCTGTGCACGTTTTGGCCGCAGCCAGAAATTCTTGGCTGCAGCCAAAAACCTTCTGTGCGTGTTCTGGCTGCAGCCAGAGGATTCTTGGCTGCAGCCAACCCCCATTTTCAGCATTTTGAGATTTTGAAAGGTGATTTCCAACCTAGTACGTCCCAATCCTTTAAGCTTTGGTTGAGCTTATTTTAGCCATCTAAAGGGTGTGAATGGTAACCAACCTTAAGTGATATGAAAGTAAAGATTTAGAATAGAGAATAACCCTATGTCCTTGATTTGGTTATAGGGTTGGATATTTGCTTTGATCGTAAGCAGCCGGAGCTGGAGCTTAAGTGGAAAGAACAAGGGTAGGGAACATATCTCTTCTGCTTGTATTTGATATACGTGTTAGTGAGTTGGTTTATGTCTTAGCTTTGCATGATTATGTGTAATTTGAAGCTGTTTCAATTTATGCTATGGCCGTTAGTATGTTGTTTGAAGCATTGAGCTTACAAATTATCATTGTGTTAGCATGAGTTATGTGATGCAAGCTTGTCATGCATTAAACATCTATCATACATGCATAGTGATATTGTTTCCTACTGAGATTCTCTCGAATCTCACCCTCCCCTACCAATATTTTAGACAGGGTAGGTGGATCGAGGATGCAGCAAGCAACCAAGGGCGGCAAAGACTACTTTGGGTTGTGAATTTGGTAGTTGGTTATCATTATGGTTGGGATTATGTATATTTGGATATTGTACTTATTTCGAATGTATATTTGGTTAATTGGGATGAGAATTTATGTAATCCCTTATTTGGAAAATTGTAAAGGACGAATATGCCCTGTAAGGCTTGAATTAATGTAAGGAACCCGGGATTGTCAGGATTATTACATTGCGTACTCTGATATATTTAAATGTGATTTATCTTTGTGTAGTAATTGTATTTGGAATGTGAATGTGAGACCAGGTTATGAATGATTTCGAAAGGTATTTATGAAAACCCCGTCTGGTGGATGGGTTTGTAAAATGTTATTTGTTTCTTATTGGTTAATTGTATAATCCGAATATTAATTACAGCAGGGGGTTACAAATAGTACACATATAGAGCTTTAAAATGACTCATAGAATATGTCAATTGGGCATTTAGGCACAAAGTTGCTAATTTTTGAAGTTAGGCATTGAAACTGAAATGATATTGGTGGCAGTGAGGATTGATTGATGTTTTGGAACTGTGTGTGTGTAATTAGTAGAATAAGATATTTTATCCATAAAATAGACTTAAATTAGGTCACATTAAACTTTAAACCATTTTAATTGGATATTCCTAGATATAGATATGAATTTTCAAAGTTATGTGACAAATCTGGGAGATTAGAATGACCCACGAATTTGTGGCACTTAAGGTAATTTGAGACAAGTATGGGTCCAAAGATAAGAGACATAGCCTAGAGCCTAATATAGCCACATTGGACATTCAATTATCATGAATTTTATGGTGTGATTATATATCTAGGGTCATGAGATGACAAGGAAGAGGAAATGGAAGGTTTCCCAAGCAACTTAAATGGTTGGAAGAAAAGGTACAAGAGGAGGACATGAAGACAATAGGTAGTTAAACTTTTCTGACTTCCATGTTTTTTATATGTGTATGCTTGTGTATTGGTGTGTTATTGTTTTGCTTAATTGTATGGAATATACATGAATGATTGAAGCTTTATTTTTACTTATGATATGGCCACAGGTATAATGTGTAAAATATTAAGCATGCATATGTCATTATATTGGCATAAATTTATGTAAGCAAGCATGTCATATATTAAGCATTATCTTGCATGCATAGTTAACATTGTTTACTATAGGGATTCGCTTGAATCTCACTCCTCCCTTACCAACCATATAGGTATATTAAGCATTGAATGGAATGTACTAGAGTTGCACAGCGGAAGATGTGATGGAAAACTAAAGAATGTTATTTGATGGCTTGTTATGTATTAATTATCGTGCTTCGACAATGATTGTATAATCATGCATATGCATCTAAATGGATAATTGCCCTAACACGATAATGAACTAAGAATGATAAGAGGAATAATCTGGCTAAATAAATGAGTAGCGAACCACTCTATGGTAATTAATAAATGGTAACCCCTTTGAAAGAAAAATTAATATGCCAAGTTTTGCTTTAGGGCTTTGACTACTATTTCCCCCGAGTCATGATACTTTCGATACTGAATACAGAGGTATAATAGAATAGGGTGTTACACTGTGGGAATATCTAAATGAGATATATCATAAAGCTAGCACTAACTATGATACCATGCAAGGAAAATATCTAGCATTTCTAGAGGAGGTATCTATGATGTACTGGGATATGAATATACATGAGTTGTTGATGCCTGAAGAAGTATGGGGTCAGACCACTTTGAATTTCTTACCTAGCACTGCCTTTTGGATAAGGAAGAAGAATGAGATCATGGAGCATGGCCCCTATAATTCAACCACTTTTATTGAGCATATGAGAGCATATGTAAACGACCATATGTGGTTAATGTTGTACTGTTATAAACTTTCCCTATAATGATATTGTAGTAACTATTGTTTCTAGTCTACTATGACAGTGAAGATTGATATATATATATATATATTTCTATTTTGTGCGAGTGTTTATATTTAAGGAATATATAGATGTATATATATATCTTACGAGATTTTAACAGTGAATCCTCCTCTTAATAGTGAAAAAAGTGATGGCTAATTTGTGAGGAAGGAGAAGGACATGACTAGATAATGATAGAGAAAGAAATCCACCTAATCCATATAGGCACGGGGAGGAGCTAAGAAAAGGATAGACCACACAGAATGAGGACAGGAAAAGAAGAAATAATGACGTAGGGTAGGAAGAGAGGCAACAATAACAACATCATCATCAACAACAAGAGCAACAAGAATAGTTCCAAGGAGCTCATCGTGATCCAGATATACCAGCCAGAGAAGTTGAAAACTTATAATTCTGGATCATGAGGTTTTGCAAATATTAGCCTCCAGTATTTGAGGGAAGGTTTAACCTTCAGGTGGCCAAAGACTAGCTTGTCAGACTGGAGAAAACTTTCAGGGTGATGGAGTGCCCCACATAACTGAAAGCTCAAATTGTAACACCCGTTCCTTATACCCCTTTACTATGCATCAGAAGCGACATCATTACTATTATGGCCCAAGAGAATCAGTAGATAATCTCCAAGCTAAAATTTTTCACATTTATTCTTGGGGCATTTTTCATTAAACGTATTTACCAGATTGTATAACTTTATTCACAGGGTTACTTAATTCTTTTCATTCCATATTATCAGAGTATCATTCATTCATTAAACTGCTCTGCTTACTTTACTAATATGCTCAAATCATGCCATTACCCATTAATAGTTCAATTATCATGCTTCAGAAAATGTCCATCCGTCATGTAGATTATACAATTAACCATTTCAAATATTAATTATACATAACGGATTAGCACGTCTTAGTTTTCATCTCCTCATCGCAACTTCTCCATCTAGCACATTGTCCTACACTCCTCTTCTATGCTTACGTGCCTATATGGTTGGTTGAGGGAGGGTGAGATTGAAGGAAATCTCAGTAGCAAACAATACCACTTAGCATACAAGATAAATGCTAAAAGCATGACATGCTTGCCTTACATGAATTTATGCTTACACAATGACATGTCTGCATGCTCAATATATCATACATCATACTTATGGCCGTAGCATATATATAAACAAAGCTTCAATTAGTCATACATGCATCACATAATCAAGTAAAGCAATTACTCACATCAATGCATAAGCATAAATATCAAGGACAAGTAAGTAGGGTAAGTCCACTACCTTTTGTCTTCGATTTCCTTTTTTGGTACCTTTTCTTCCAACCACTAAAATTGCTTCTATTGTCTTTTCTTTGTCATCTCATGGCCCTAGATAAGTGACCATATTATTAGAACCATGACAAATCAATGTCCAATGGGCTATTTTAGCCTTTAGGACATGTCCCTTATCTTTACACCTATACTTGTCACAATTCTTATAACTCAAGACACTTTGGATTGTTAACTTTAAAGTTAACACATTAGGCCTAATGGGTATTTAATGGGCTCACATTAACTCCAAGTATCTAACTTAACCCTTGGAGGTCAACTTAATTACCAAATGCCATAACCTTTTTATTTCCGCATAATTTCCAAAAGTTGGCAGAATTTTCAATAAACTTTGAAAATTTATATCTTTTTCTAAAAATATCCAAATTAGGTGGTTCAAAATTATGTGTCACTTATTAAGTATATTCTAAGGTAAAAATATTTCCTCTAGCCATTTCCAAGCACAAAACCTAGAATCACCAATAAACTCACACTGTCACATATTTTCAGCAGTTTTACAGATCCAACTTCAAAAATTCATGTATCCTAATATATTAATCCAAATGTCACAAATGACCTGTCATATTTGTTAGAACTGGTTGACACCCAAGAGGGGGGTGACTTAGGTGTAAGATAAAAATCTTAAGAACTTTAAAAATCTTTTTGCATCTTAGAGAAAGCAATAAATATGAAAGTAATGAATCATAAATCAACAGTTAATATATGCTGGAAATATAAGAGTTTAAGGAAGAGAGTGTGCAAACTGTGATTTATCCTAGTTCGGTCCAATATACGATGTCCTACGTCCAGTCCCTAAGCTTCTCCTAAGATTTTCAAATCCATTATCTTCTTGTTTAATCCAGGCACAAGAAAAGCCTTTACAACCCATAAGTTTAGCCGGGCACTTGTGAAGCCTTTTACAAATCTCTCACCGAGTTACTCCCCCTTACATATCGTAAGGTTAAAACCGAGTTACTCTCCCTTACACACCCCGTAAGGATACAACTTTAATGATGAAAGATTACAATCAATCTTCTCTCTCAGAAGTGAATAGATGAATACTGAAGCATAATACAATCAATCACTCTCTCAAATACACATAATATAGAAAATAGATAAGAACATAGAGTGTTTAGGTCAAGATGGATAGCTTATGATATAAGCATGTTTATGTCATTGTGTTCTTGTTGATGTTGTTCTTCCTTGAATGTTCTCATATTTATATATGAGTTGTGATAGCCGTTGGAAGCATTTCAACTCGTCCATTAGAGTAGCGTAGCTTCGTTTGACTGTTCTTCGATTTTGAAAACTAGCCGTTATGGTTGGTGAATGATCCGCTTCCATAAAGTCAACTTTTGTTTCTTCGTGTAACCCCCTCCGTAATTATATCCGAAATATGCGATTGAAATGAAATAGAGACCAATAATAATCAAAACTCATTTAAAATCCCATCCTTAAGATAGGGTTTTCACAAATACCTTTTAAAATCTACTTAACTAGGTCTCATATTCACATTTCAAATACAATTACTACGTAAAGATAAATCACATTCATATAAATATTAGAGTACACAACATAATCATCACGGCAATCCCAGGTACATACCTTCGCTAAAGATGCACAGGGCACAATTGCCCATTACAATTCTTCAAATGGGGATTACATAGTCTCATCTCAAATTTATAACCCTATATTCAACCGAATCATATACAGTCTTTACAACTTATTGATAACCAACTACCAACTCTCATCTCGAAGGAGTCCTATCCGCTCCCTCCACGATCCACTTGCCCTGTCTAAATTGTTGGTAGGTGAGGGTGAGATTCAAGAGAATCTCAGTAGGGAAACATTATCAATATGTAGGCAAGATAAGTGTTTAATGCATGACATGCTTGCATCACATAACTCATGAACACATACAATGACAAATCTATAAGCTCAATGCTTCGAACGATACATATATGGCCATAGCATATATTGAAACATAGCTTCAAATCATTCATACATGTTCCACATAATCAAGCGAAGCAATAACATGCATCAACACATTAATACAGTTATCAGAGCATGTAGGAGAGATAAGTTCCCTACCTCCAGTCTTTTCTCCTCGATTTACGTGCCAATAACTCGGGGCTTCACATTCGATCCTACAATGTCAAATGTACTATTTAGATACTTCCATAGTGTTTCTAGGGGTTATATGAAGCTATATTGAAAAATTACTAAAATACTCCCGGGGACCCGGCCCGGCCCCGCCGTACCCGGTCCGGCTGTACTTTTCTTGAAATTTTGACATGGGCTATTCTGACATATTTTCACCCAAGTAATCAATTTTCGGACTCGGAATTATTAAATTCAATGTTAATTTACAAATTTACCCTTGGCAGCCCCACTTTAAGGGTTTCAGGGGCGTTTTTGTAATTATGCTTTTTCGGTCTTTTCTGAAAAAGTGACCAACTGTAACCTAACCTAATTTTCGTTCCTGAACTCAATGGAACCATCAAATCATTGAAAATCCAACTCTAAGACCCACTTATAGGCATAACCGAAATATACAAGTACTCCAGGGAAAATTGGGGTTTTTCAGTTTTGACTTCGTAAACGTGTTTCTTTCTACTCCTAACCACTTTATTAACCATTACATTGGGTTAGAACTACCATTTAATATCAATTTGGGCAGCATAACACCTAGGCCAACCCATTCTCTAAATTTACAAACAAAGACAATCCGGTGAAATTTCACCGATTAAATCAACCACAGCAGCCAGAACAATCAAAGATTGAAGTTCCGGAGGTTACCTTAAGCTCCTTCTAGCTTATCCTTCTTATGGCTGAACCCTAGCATCTTTAAACAATGAAATTCCTTGCTTCAAGACCTTAATTCACATAGAGGAATAACTTAGGAGAAGAATTATACACGTTAGGTACGAATTCACCGAAGAAATCGACCTACCTTGTGAGATTTCTCCTCTCTTTCTCTCTCTAAAAGCTCTCAAACTTTCTCCCTCTCTTGGCTTCTGGTTCAGCACGAAAATGAGAGCTGAAGATGATGAGAAAATGTTTTAATTTCCATGCTGATGTCATAATTCCCATTTTTGGATTTTCTGGCAGATTTTCTGCCCAAACTTTGAAAAATCATAACTAATTCTAGAAAACTCAAAATGAGGTGATTCCAAAGCCATATGAAAGATATTTAATTCCTATTTATAGGAAAAATATTGTCCACTACTAAAAATCATCATACAATTCCAGAAGTACATAAAACGGATCACTGCCCCAAAACAGAGTTCAGTTTCCATCCCAAACTTTGGACAGTCATATCTCCTAGTTCACTAAACGAAATGGCACAAATTATATGTCTATTTTGAAGCTTGAGATGTGAAATATAAGACTGAAAATTTTCAGAATTTTTAGACAACATTTCATCATTCAAAACGTTCACACAAACTGACTGCCCAGAATAGAGTTTCACTGGACAGAATTTCAGATTTTACATCTTTGCTTCTATTGGTTCCATTTTCATACCAAACATCATTCCCACATAAATTTTCACAAGGAATCCATTGGAAACACCAAATCAATCAAATTCACATCACATTGACATGTTTTCACAACAATCTCAACATGTCAACACAATTCACATTCAATTCTTCCCTCTATTCTAAGTCAATTTGGATGTTAATCCATAATTGAACTCGAATACAGGGTTTCGGCGCTGCTAACAACACACACGAATCACATTCGAGTGCCAAATCGCATCATATTCTCCAAAAGGGTTATTTATCACCAACCACATCCACTTTTGAAGTCATTAACCCTTAATCACAATTTAGGATCTTGCTAAACCGGGGCTTAGCAATCCACTAATCTCAGGCTTATTCTCTAACCTCGAGTCTCAAAATTCGGGATATTACACTTCACATCATCTCTTCATTATATTCCTAGAGAAATGCATTAAACACTAATACAATGAAGTGTAAGAGTGATTGGAAGCAAGAAGAATGAGTTTCATAATTAATCCCATGATTTTTTAAAGCTTCAGTACGTTATTCTGTTCTCCTGGGAAGCACCACTCAAGTAAGCCAGGGTCTTTACTCGAGTGAGCCATCGAGTAATCCTATTCAAAATCTGGCTGAGAGTAACTGCTTCTTTGCTTCTGTGATTACTTAAGTGATCCCTTAAGAAATGGATCAAATAACTCTGCAGATTACTCAAGTGATCCCTCGAGTATTGTACTCTTCCACATCTGGTTACTCTAGTACTCCCTCGAGTAAAGTCTGTCATTTCTTGGCCTAGAGCTACTGGATAATTTCCACTCTAGTTACTTGAGTGATCCCTAGAGTAAGCTCTTAAATAACTTTACAGATTACTTGAGTGGTCCCTCGAGTAATGTTTTAAATAATTCTGCATATTACTTGAGTAAGCCCTTCAAGTGAATTCTTGATTTTGATTTGAAACATGACAAATCATATATCATTGGAAAGCCCTCGTCATCTACATTCGAATGCAATAATAATCACCTCCAAAATCATTTTGTACAGAAAGTTATGATCCAAAGAATATCTTCTATATTTAGACAGTCTGAAATCACGAGCATCAAATTCCAGAAGGCATGTCCCTTAGTACATAACTTAAATATGGCAAATTATATATCCATGGAAAGCTCTTTAAGTCTAGTTTCATATGACGCCAGTTGGGTCTCAATCCTATATTTATTTTGAGAGTTATGTCTAAAATACCAAACCTTGTTTTGGTAAAAGATGCTGATTCATGTGTCAACTTCAACAGATCATATCTCTCTCATATGACCTCCTTTTAATATGATCTTGGTGTCAATAGTTTGTATTGGGATCTAGTTTCATATCCCAACGGTTTTAGTTCAATCTGACTTGTGGTTGGAGATATATCATCAAAATACCAAACCTCTATTCTGCCATATGAAAACAGAGTACCATTACTTGAGTGGTCACTCGAGTAATGTTCAAGTAACTTTGCAGATTACTCAAGTAGCCACTTGAGTAATCACCTCCAAAATGAGGCAGTGCCATATTACTCAAGTGATTACTCAAGTAATCATCCCCGGAGGTACCATAACTTCCGTATACATTATTTTAGCTTTATATTAACCCATTCTAACTTTCATTTGACCTTAGAAACCTCCGATATCACTTCTAATAGCTTGGATCTTGATATTGTCATGTGATCTTACAAGTTGTTCTTTCTTCAATCTCTTTCTTCTTGTTTTGCCACTTAATGATCATTCTTCATAACCCAACTAGATATCTTCTTGAATATCTTCAAACTTCTTCTTTCTTTACTTGACTAATCCACAAGTTATCCAACATTAAATATAGTAGTTAGTCAATGAAGATAATAAGTATGTCATACAAACTTTTTTCTCTTAATACTTGACATCTATATTTGACTTCATCAAAACTATTCATATCTACAATATTAAGCTTATGATGTCTACTTTAAATCTAGAAAGTTTCATAGCTATTGGATATCATTTGATCAGTCAAAAATGTGTCACAAATAGACTACCTCAGAAATCAAATCTGGCAGCACTTAAACTATTCTTATTTTATCATTAAACACCATAGATCATCATATTCATTTAACATATTTGGCCTCAAAAACACCCTTTGGCCAAAACATTAGGGTGTGTAATACCCTGAATTTTGAAACTTGAGCTTAGAGATAAGCCTGAGATTAGTGGACTACTAAGCCCTAGTCTAGCAGGATCCCAAATTGGATTAAGATATATGATAATGAGTTTGATGGTGATTCCAAGAGAATTACCATAATCAGAGGCAAAACAGTAAAGTTACCGACCAATTGATCGGTTACTGAGGATGAAACTCATTGGTAACTTTAAGATCAATGGCTAGGATTGATTTGTGTAATAGATCAAGGAGTGGAATCCCATGTGAATGTGTGTATGTGAGCTCATGAAGGTGAAGCAAGATCATGACACTTGGCACTTTGTGAACCATGGGATCTTGGTCAATGTTTCAACTCATTCCTCTTTTCTCTCTTCCTCCTAAGTTGGCCATGAGGGCCTTTTCATGCAAAAATCTGATCTCTCTCTCTCCTCCAAGCCTCCATTGTAGTGCAGCTCCAAGGAAGAGAGAGAAAGGAAAAAGGTGAGTTTTGATGTGGTAAATGATCTCTTTAGCTCAAATACCTCTTTTTAAAGTTGTTCATAGTAATGAGAGCTTCATTGCTATGGTTTTAGATTTGGGAAAGAAGGTGTTTTGAGAGCTTGATGAGATTTGAAAAGATGAATAATCAAGGAAGTGGCTTGGGAAAGAGGAAGAGGTAAGTGTTTGCTCCCTTTGGATCTATTATTTGTGATATTTGGCTAAGTATTGTTATTTGTGGAATTTTCCCTAATTTTGGTATAATTGTGAAATAAATGAGTTTAATGAGTATTGTGGTTAAAAATGATGCCATAGTGTGTTTTGGTGTCATTGGAATTGATTTGGAACTTTGTAAGTAAAGTTAGTGAAATTTGGGTAATGTGTGTG
This sequence comes from Inga leiocalycina, assembly GCA_963242795.1. Classification (NCBI taxonomy): domain Eukaryota; kingdom Viridiplantae; phylum Streptophyta; class Magnoliopsida; order Fabales; family Fabaceae; genus Inga; species Inga leiocalycina. The sequence continues at coordinate 54,925,599 of OY725323.1, forward strand.
ATAAGTGCGACCATAGGGGAAAATGTTATTGTGATAGGATTTTGGATGTTTTGAGGTTTCCAATGGATTCCTTGAGTAAAATTATCTGGGAATAGCCTTGTGTTAGAGTTTGGGAACTATTGGGAACATATATTGGAAGTTTGGGAAAGTTCTGATATCTGCTATGTTTCTGGGTTCTGATAAGCATCACTCAAGTATGCCTAGTCGTTACTCAAGTGCAGTATGGCATTTTCCCATTTCCCTTCTATTTTGGTCATGCTTACATGTGGAAGTTGTGAGAGTGCATGGGTTCACCTGTGAGTGATGAGGGTTATCACTCAAGTGCACCTTGTGTTACTCGAGTGAGCATGTATTTTGGCACTTGGAGCCGTGTCTCGGGTTAACACTCGTGGGTAATTTGGCAAGAGTGTGAATGTGCACTCGTAAGTGTTGTGACATCACTCGAGTGCTGAGGATACTGCTCGAGTAAGCTAGCCATTTTAAGTGTTTAGTGGCTCTTGGGTAGTCACTTTCTGGGCTTCACTCAGTAGGACTCGGGCACTTAAGGCGGCATTACTCGAGTGTTGAGGTTATCACTCAAGTGAAAGGCATCCATCACTCGAGTGATTTCATCTTCACTCGAGTGTTACAGTCAAAAAAGGGGATTTTGAGGATTCAAAAGATGGTATTTGGTCAAGTATTTTCCAACCCTTTAGGCATGTGTTTAGGCTTTGAGTGGCCACCTAAAGGTTTTGAATGATAACCAACTTAAGTGTCTAAAAGTTAAGGAATTGGAAAAGGGATTAACTCTATGTCCTTGTTTGGTTATAGGGTTTGATGATCGCCCTAATCATGAGCAACCGGAGCTAGAGCTTATATGTAAAAAGGGTAGGGAACTTACCTCTTTTGCATGCTTTGATATTTGTGTTTGTGTAATGATGCATGTATTGCTTTGCTTGATTACGTGATACCTATATGAATGATTGTAGCTCTGTTTCTAGTTATGCTATGGCCATGAGTATGTCGTTAAAACATTGAGCACGCATATATGTCATTATGTGAGCATGTGTTATTGTGATACAAGCATGTCATGCATTAAACACTTATCTCGCATGCATATTGGTATATGTTTCCCTACTAAGATTCTCTAGACTCTCACCCTCCCTACCAATATTTTAGATAGGGTAGGTGAAATCGAGGATGGAGCAAGCAGCCAAGGGCGGTGAGGACTCCTTTGGGATGTCATACTGATAGCTGGTTATCATAGTTAGGATTTATATTTGGATGTGTATATGTGGATGAGGATTTGATTATGTATTTTGATGAGATTTGTGTAATCCCCGTCTGAGGAATTGTAAAGGGCAAATGTGCCCTATGAATTCTATGTAAAGGTATGAACCTAGGAGTTGTCGGTATGATGTTGTTGTACACTATGATATTTGTATAAATGTGATATTCCGTATGATGTAATTGTATTCGAAATTGAATATAAGACCAGGTTAATAAGATTTCAAAAGTTATTTGTGAAAACCCTATCGTGAAGATTGGATTTTAAATAAGTTTTGTTTATTATTGGTCTCTATTTCATTTTAATCACATATTTCGAATATAATTACAGATGGGGGTTACAGGGTGGTCTAAGAGTCAAGAAAAACTCAACAAAATCAGAAGGTGTATAGTTGAAAACGATGCTTAAGCTTACCTCTTCACATTTCTATAGTCGATTCGGCATTTTGATAGCGCACTGGCTAACTAGATGACACATAACACCTCAGATTAGAAAATTAAGATCATAAAAATGAAGCTCTTAGTGAGTAGATGAAGTTTACTGAAGCTTCATCAGTTAGAAATGGTGATTCGGGGTCGGAATCGGCTCCAGAACTCTAGAGATCTCACTATTCATCCTTTCCCTTTTGTCTTCCATTTTCCTTTGATTGTTCTCATTTTTCTTTCTCTTTCCTATCAGTGGCCAAAAATTGGCTATTAAAGATGAAGGAATGGTTGTGATTAATCTTGAGATGAGATGGACTTATAGTGTGCCAAGTGTCAATAAAGTATCTTGTCTTCTCTGCTCTCTCTTTGGTAGAGTTACTTTAGTTAGGGAAAGGAGAGGCCTGACAATTTTCCCTAACTCTCAAGTTCAGTGTTTGGGAAGTCAAGTACTTGACCAGGTCAAAGACTAGTGGATTCCGCTGACTTCAGTGCCATATGTCACTGCCTTAGAATGCCAACAAAAATGCAAGAAGGATACCTCATGATGAGGAGACAAGTGTCACCTTCCTATAGTGCCACCTAAAATGTGTGAATGGTATTTGTCATGATGATGTGTACTTTGATGACAAGTGTCATCTTCTCATTCATACATCGCAAAAGTAGAGTAATCATTACACATCATGACCTTCTTTAATAAAGTTACTTTATTGGTGCTTATTCAATATTCTTCTCGGGTTTTACTTAGGACTTGGCACATATATCAAGGCCTGCCAAATATCATCCTGATTAGAGCGTGTGTGGACCCCACATGGTGCCACATTCTAATGTATTTTCCTAAAAACGTTGGGTACTCATGTCTTCCCTGAAAATGCTATGTATGCACCTATATTGGCATATTTTATTTGACCAATTAGTCCCATACCTCATGACATAGTTGGGTGGCATCTTTCTGCCAACCCAATGGCACCGTATATGTGTCATTTGCACATCTGCACCGACACTTTGATCCTACGTGTAATATCCCAAAAAGTGACCCTAGTACAAAATTACCTTTTTAGACCGCCACATATAGACCGGTTATAGCGGATAAGGTCTAAAAAAAAGGTGCAGTGGTAGTTTTGTAATTATAAAGAACTTTTAAGACCGGTTCTTAAGATATGCGGTCTAAAATAAATAATTTAGATCGGTTACTAAAATAACTGGTCTAAAAAGATAAAAATTTTGAAAAAATAATTTTTTTATAAGTTTTTAGACTGGTTATTCAGACAACCAGTCGAAAAAGATTAAAAATATTTTTAAAAAAATATTAGGAAGTTTTAAGACCGGTTTTGACTAATAACCGGTCTTAAAGATGAAATCTTTTAGATCGGTTATCTTCTAAACCAATCTAAACACTAGTGCAAAATCACCTTTAATTCATCTTTAAGACCGGTTGTCTTCTAAACTGATCTAAACACTAGTGCAAAATCACCTATAAGACCACCTTTTTTGCTTTCTTCCTCTCTCAGATGGAAATCCCTCTCCACACCATGCGCTCACTGTCTCTGCTTCTACCTCTCATGGAATCCCTCGCCGTGCGCTCGTCATCTCTACTTCTGCGTCTCACAAAAATCCCTCGCCACCCCTAATTTTTCCACAAGCACAAGGAAAACACACATCATCAAGCTCCACCACTACCCCTTATTATCTTGCTCTCCACTTCTATTCCTGGAATAGAATGTGCCTTCATCTTGAATCCAGCCGAGCTTTCATTGCCTTGTTTATTTTCTTCGTTTGATCTTCTCCACTAATTTTTCATTCTAATTTGGTTAGTTCTTCTTGCTTATGTTCTAAGATCTTCCTACCCTGGATCTACGGCTAAAGTTTCATCTTTTGCCCTAAGTTTATTATTTGTTAGACTCTTTATCCATGTGGTCACTCCTTTCATTGATTAAATTTTTGGAATGGTGATCCATGTTATGCTGTTGTTGTTTCTGGGTTTCAAACTTTCTTGTTCTTCTCTTGGAAAAAAACTAATTGACTTTACTGAGGACGGAGGGGACGGAGGGCTGGACCAGCATCATCATGGTAGTGCTTATGGCCATAGCTTCATATTGGCTCAGCCTTGGTTTCGTCACAATAGGCTAAGCCTCCCAAAGCCTCTAAAGACACTTACCGGGTTCAATGCCTTTTGGTACTCTCACCACCTCTTTGTCATCGTCTATACCCACTTCATTGTTCACGGATACTACGTATACCTCTCTAAGCACTGGTACAAGAAAATAGTATATATGCTTTGCCTTCCCTCCATACTCTATAACTGACACACCCTTGATCTTCTTGTTGCTAAACTTGGTTTTTATGGCAAACTTGGATGTATCTCGCCGTTTCAATGGCATTATATGCATGCAAACGCCTCATTCACGCTCTTAGGTCTGGCTACAAGTCTGTCAAAATCTTGAAGGTACTGGCATTCTTCTTGAATTTGATCTCTTATATATTTCTATCCTCGGCTTTTACTTAATTCATTAGTGATGTTAATTAATGACTTTGTCTCTAAAAAATGCAAGTTACAGTATACCCAAGAAATGTTTTGGCTTTGTATATGTATAAACCGCAAGGATTCAAGTACATGAGTGGCTAATATTTATTCATTAATTGTTCAGATGTCTCCCTATTTCAATGGTATGTGCCTTGTTTATTAGTTCATATATAATTTCTATTCATTTCACTACTTATATAAAGGTGATGGCTAATTTAGATTAATTTGTGCATGGCATTTGCAGGCATCCCATCTCTATCATATCAGCTCTAGTAGACGACTATGTAAGTGTTCAATTAGGACTCTAGGAGACTGGACATCACAGCTCAAAGCCATTTTCACCAAGGTCGATAATCCTAATTTCCACTACACACATTCTAAACTTTATATATATGGTGAATTCATTCATGTTAGATTATATGAAAATTCTTCCTAGCTTTAAATATGCTCACTTATCGTCCTGGTGACAGTTTGATTGGTTGTGTTGACTTTAAGAGTGGTTAGACCAAAATGAAATATGTGTTGGTTAATTTCCTTGTTGGGGTTGGTATCAAGGTAAGTCAATACCATTCAATTTATTAATTTCTTGAAAGCCAAAGAAAAAAAAAGGTTGCTAGTTTTATCTAGCAAAGGACAAGTATGCTGATTTCAAATGTGTTGGTGATGCATATTTTGTACTAGTTATACTTGTTTCCAATCTCTTGAATTTGATTGATAGCTAAACCATTTACCCTGCTAAACATAAGTATGATTCTTAGAGGCTGTTGCCACTCTTGATTATGATTGAACTTAATTTATATCTTGAAGGAATTACTTTGAAAAATTTCCAGATTTTCATTAAAAGGCATTCTTTCGAAAATTCTTTTCATTTTTAGCTTATTTGACAGTTTGTTATAGTTCAACTTGTTCACCTGTTTTGATACTCATTTGTTTGGATCATGGTTCAATAATGGTATGACTTAAAAAAATAAGCATTCTTTAATGCCTGTCATCATGAAGTTTTGTTTGCCAATGATTATGATTATCTGAAAGGATGAAAAGGTGCTAAAATGAAGAAGATATCTCTGTTGTTGAAGTTTCTTTTGTCTATCCTATTGTTCAATTTTTTAGTTATCTAAGTTTGTTATCATTTATTCACAGGTGGCAACAAGAAGCAAAATTGAAGTTAATAGAAAGAAGAGACTCCCTAGAAAGTGGAAGACGTATGAGAAAGAAAAGAGACTAATTGATAGAGTTACACTTCAACTTGAGAAAGAAAAGTAAGCTGCTCTTATTGAGGCTAGGCGGAATGAGGTATTGACTTAAATTTATCCTTAATACTTTGATCTAGTGTGATAATCATGGATATCTTGTTCTCTTTTGGTATAATATAAGTTCAGGGCTACAGATGACTCTTTTTCCTTAGTTTTTATTTGGAAATTTTAAAATTATTGTAATCCTGCAACTTTAAGTAATTTATCCAATAAAAAAGTCTGTTACTCTTACCAGGAGCAAGCTCGGAAAGAGAAAGAAGAGCTTGGTGAAGGATGCTTGAGGAGAATCGGAGGAAGGTTGAAGAAACTCAGTGAACGGAAGCTTTAGATCAGCAGAGGAGAGATGTGGAATGATATAGGGTTAAAAGAGATAAATGACACATATTTTCATTAAAAGACATTTGAATGAGAAGATTGTTGGTATTAAATTTCATTTTGAAACATTTGAATTGTTATTGGAAAATATTGAGTTGTAGGAATGAGAATATTGAAATTATAGATTGAATTATACTCGTAAAAATTGTTGGGTTTCTTTTAAAGTGCTCGATGCTGGGTTAGAAGAAGAAATAATATGGATGTTTAAAAAAACCAAAAAAACAGTGGGCAAAAAATCAAAAAAAGAAAGAGACCGATTTTGCTGTATATGAGGTCTAAAAAGTCAAAAAAAGAGACCGATTTTGATGCATACAAGGTCTAAAAAGTCAAAAATATGAGGCCTCCAAAGTCTTTTCTAGACTTGATATTGAAAAATGGGTTTTAAAAAATGAGCTTTTAGACCTGATATAAGCAAGGTGAGGTCTAAAAGGTTAGATTTTTTAGACCGGTTCTTCTAAAAAGCCATTTTTTAGATCGGATGTCTAACCGGCCTTAAAAATGTCAGATTTTTTAGACCGGTCGTATCTAGACCGGATCTAGAATTGGTCTAAAAAGTGATTTTTAACTGGTTTAAAAAATATTTTTTGCACTAGTATGATTAAGGGCTAATGACTTCAAAAGTGGATGTAATTATTGTTGAATAACCACTTTTGGAGAATGCTTGATGGAAATTTGGTGGTTTTAGTGATTCCAATGGTTTCCTTGTGAAAACTTTTATGGAAACAAGTTTGATTGTTGACTTTGGAGCCATTAGACATATTGGTTGAAAAATTGATAAACTGTTAAGTGTAATTTTGTGCAAGTCAGTCGGTTTATAAGGATATTTTAAATGGGAAAATGGTGTCTAACAATTCTAAAACTTTCCAGTCTTAAAGTTCACATGTCAAGCTTCAAAATGGATATACAATTCATGTCATTTATTTTTGTGAGCTAGGAGTCATGAATTTTTGAAGTTTTCCCAGCGAAATTGATTATTTTCTGGAATAGCAGGGAAAGATTAATATTATGGGAATTTCTTGTTTCCAGATAACAAAAGTCTATATTTATCCTTGAATCTAAACTCAATAAGGGTTCTATAGGCTTTGGAATCAGTCCAATTCAATTTTTCTAGAATAAGTTATGCTTTTTCAAGGTTTGGGCAGAAATCTGCCAAAATTTCTGAAAAATCCGAAATTATTGGAAATTAAATTAATAATTAAATATCATATAATATATGATATTAAATATCATCATCCTTCTTTCTCCAGCCATTTTCATGTACTCAGATATGAAATTAGAGAGAGAAGAGTTGAGAGAGTCTAGAGAAAGAAAGTGAAGAGAACTCACAAGGTAAGTCGATTTCTCTGATGATTTAGCTCCTAACGCATATAACTTCGGCCCTAAGCTACTCTTGTTTGTTCTTTAAGGTTTGGAGGCTCAAAAATATGTTGTTATTTAGGTTAGGGTTTCAGCCATATTTAGGAAAAGCTTGTGGGAGCTTGAGGTAACTTCCAAACCTTCGTATATTGACTATTCTGGCTGCAGTAGGCAATTTAATCAGTGAAATTTTGTCAGATTGCCGTTGGTTTTAAATTTTGAAAATTGAGTTGCCTAAGGGTTATGCTGGCCAATTTTGGTTTAAATGGTAGTTATAACCTAATGTAATAGTTAATAAAATAGCTAGTAGTAGAAAGGAACTCATTAACGGAGCTGAAATAGTAAAACCCCAATTTTCCCTGAAGAACACATAAATTTTGGCTAGCTCTAGAAATGGGTCTTACTGTTGTATTTTCAATTATTTGATGGTTCCATTGCATTCAAGAGGGAAAATTAGGCGGGGTTACAATTGGTTACTTTTTCGGAAAAGGCCAAAAAAGCATAATTACGAAAACGACCCTAAAACCCTTAAAATGGGGTTGCCAAGGGTAAATTTGCAATTTAATATTGAATTTAATAATTCTGAGTCTAGAAATGGATTTCTTGGGTAGAAATATGTTAGCATAGCTCAAGTTTGAATTTTAAGGAGTGGTGCAGCCGAGCCGGGTCCCCAGGGGAATTTTTATAAATTTTCATTATAGACTCATGTAACCCCTGGAAACACTATGGAAGTGTCTAAATGATGTATTTCGCATTGTAGGATTCAAAATTTTCCCTAATTGTGAACGACATGTGCTAGAGCACATTCAGAAAGAACAGGTAGTAACTCTTTCTCTTATACTATGTGTAATGTACTGTATGTGTGTTGTATCATTGTTTTGTGATGATTTCTAATGCTACTGCGGTTATATCTGGTGATAGTTGTCGTTATACAGCGAAAGCTGTCATTTACAGCGCAAGCTGTCGTTATATAGCGTAAGTAGTCGTTATTATATTACATCGTAAGTTGTCATGGTTGTAATTACAGCGAGAGTTGTCGTATTGTGTATACAGCCATAAGTGCTGTCGTTTATAGTAAATGCCATGTATTTTTTTGTTGCTGCTGTTTGTGCTTTACTTATATGATGTGTGCTTATATATTGTATGAGTGACTTGTTATTACTGAGATTCTTTTGGATCTCATTCTTTCCATGAACTGACCTACAGATAGGGCAAGTGACTCAAAAGGAAAGCGAACAACCAAGAGCGGCTAGGACTCCTTAGAGATCTTTGATGTTAGTTGTTGTTATCCATTTTGATTTAGGATTACTATATATATGTGTGGAATGATTTAGTGCAATCCCCTACATGGGAAACTATAAACCCTTAATAAATGAATGAAACCCTGGGGTTGTCGGGATTTTTGTTGTACACTCTGATATGTATGAATGCCATTTAACTAAACAGGGTAATTATATTCGAAACTTGAATTAGAGACCAGAATAGGAATGAAATTTTGAAAGGGTTTGCAAAAACCCTACCGTAAGGAGGGGAGTTTGAAATGAGTTTAAGTATTCATTGGTCTCTAATTCATTTTAATTACGCCTTTTCGAATCATAATTACGATTTTTGAGGCAGGGGTTACATTTGTCGTATCAGAGCTGTAGTTCCTGGCAAGGGTAGAGTTTTCTAGGATAACTCCCTTAGTCTAGCCTTAGTGATAAAAGATGATTTGTGAGTGGTTGTTGTGTATACACATGTCTGTTTTGCTATTATGGATTTATATGAAATTGTGGACATTGTGTATACCTTATTTATGATATTGATGGGGTGAGTTGTTTGTAGAATGAAGAAAATAAAAGGTCTTCCCAGAGTACAGCAAATATACCCAAAGGTGGAGGTGGTCAGTGACAATCCACCGGATCCTATACAGGAGATGGTGGTCTGATCAGGGAACAACGGGATATGATTACTGAGCTGAGAGAAGAGCTCAAAGTAGAAAGGGAAAAAAAGGAGGATCGGGGTCAGTCCACACAGGAAAAGTCCAAAGAAGAGACACCACCTGAGGAAATTACAGAAGGGTTGACACGACCACCAGAATCACCTTCTCACACTAGACCAAACCAAGAATCACATGGGGTTCCAGTTAGAGAGGAAAGGGATCTTCAGTATTGGGTCTCAAAATTTTGCAAGCACCTGCCTCTAGTGTTCAGAGGTAGATTTGATCCTCAAGCGGCTGAAGATTGGTTGAACCATCTTGAGAAAATTTTTGAAGTACTTGAGTGCTCGTCTGAAGTGAAGGCACACCTGGTAATATACAAGATTGAGGGAGATGCAGATTGGTAGTGGTGGAATATCGCCTTAACACTGTGGAATAACAATGTGCCCTTGACCTGGGAATTGTTCCAACAACAGTTCAATGAAAAATATTTTCCCAAGTCAGTGTGGCTTGAGAAGGAGACTGAATTTCTTTCTATTAAGCAGGGTGACATAGAGACTTTTGATGATTATCTGTCTCGTTTCATCCGGTTGTCTAGGTATTCCTCAAATTTATGAAAAATGGATGATGAGGGGTAGAGTTCTGATATGCTGATACATGGGTTGAAGCGGGAATTGAGGAAAAGGTTAACCACCCACCGATTCATTGAATTCAATAAGGCGGTCAAGGGATGCAAGATCACTGAGAACAATTTGAGAGACTTATATTCGACTAAGTACTGGTAGCCATAATGAACCCAGTAAGGGTAATACTTCCCAGAAGCAGAAGGGTCAAGGACTCTCTTCGTCCAAGGGCAGTGGTAAACATCCCTATTAGTCTAAGAGTCATGAACAGTAGAGAGCTCCTACATTATAAATATGCCCTCATTGTAACCAGCCACATCATGGCAAAACCTGTGAGGGTCTGGTGATATGTTTTAACTACAAGCAGCCCGGGCATATTTTGAGTGAATGTAAATGCCCTAACTAGAGCAGAGACTGAGGACTCAAAGGAGAGTATTTACCATAACACATGAGGAAGCTCGGAAGTCCCCTGATCTGATTCAAGGTAATATAGTTCTCAATGGTAACTTGTTACAAGCGTTATTTGATTCGGGTGCAAGCCACTCTTTCACTGCTTATAATTTTGTGAAACGCCTGGGCATGCATGTGTATAAATTGCTATTGGATCTAATTGTCCCGACCCTGATGGGTGTCAAAGCCTTGACCACTAAAGCTTGTTTAAATTGTGTTATAACCGTGTAGGAGCACCAATTTGTTATGGATTTGATTTTTCTGCCGCTTTATCAATTATAAGTCATTTTGGGTTTTGATTGGTTAACAGCAAATAATGTGTTGCTTGATTGTGGAGACAAGAGGATAGTGTATCCTGTTCTCAAAGTGTTGGGGATGTGAATGCCAGTATGAATTTCCTCTCGACGACTAAAGCTAAGAAGTACTTGAGAAGGGTTGCCAAGGGTATATGGTGTTCTTTTTTGTTTAAGGAGAGATTGGAGAAACTCTGAGTAGTATACCTATAGTAAATGAATTCCCTGAGGTATTTCCCGATGATCTTAGTGGACTACCTCCGGAAAGGGAAGTTCAGTTTCCAATTGAAATTGTCCCTGGAGCTGGTTCGATATCAAAGGCCCTATACTGTATGGCCCCAAATGAAATGGCAGAGTTGAAGAAGAAGATTGAAGACTTGCTTGAGAAGGTGTTTATTAGACCTAGTGTGTCACCGTGGGAAGCTCTAGTATTATTCATTAAAACAAAAGAAGGAAGTCTACGTTTGTGTGTTGATTATAGAGAGTTTAACAAGATTACCATTAAGATAAGTACCCTCTCCCAAGAATCGATGACCTTCTAGATCAACTATATGATAGAGAAGAACAACGGCTCAGACACCGAAGCATTCCATTTGTGAAGGTGATCTAGAAGGGAATGACTCAGAGGGAAGCAACTTAGGAAGCAGAAGCAAATATGTGAAGACGTTATCCAGAGTTTATGGCTCAAGTTATGTGACAAATTTCGAGGACAAAATTTATTTTACGGGGGGAGAAATGTAATATCCCAAAAAGTGATTAAGGGCTAATGAATTCAAAAGTAGATGTAATTATTGTTGAATAAACACTTTTGGAGAATGTGTGATGAGAATTTGGATATTTTAATGATTCCAATGGCTTCCTTGTGAAAATTCGTGTAGGGAGGGTGTTTATTGTGAAATTGGAACCATTGGGAACAATTGTGCAAAATTTGAAAACTCTGTCCATTTATTCTCTATACAGGGCAGCCGATTTGTGTGTACATTTTAAATAGGCAAATGGTGTCTAAAAATTATGAAACTTTCCATTCTTAAATTTCACATCCCAATCTTCAAAATGGACATATAATTTGTACCATTTCGTTTTGGGAACTTGGAGATATGTCTGTCCAAAGTTTGGGATCAAAACTGGACTCTGTTTTGGAGCAGTGTTGAGTTTTGTGTAATTCTGTATTTGTGTGGTGATTTCTAATAATGGTCCATATTTTTCCTATGAAGAGGACTTAAAAACCTTTTATCTAGCTTTGGGATCACCTCATTTCGATTTTTTCTAGAATTAGTTATCATTTTTCAAAGTTTGCGCAAAAAATCTGCAAGAAAATCCGAAAATGGGAAAATAAGGAATTATGACATCAACTCATTAAAAGATGATGTCAGCATGGATTATTAATCAAATTGCTCATCTTCTTCAGCCATTTCACACCATTTCCAGCTGAAGCAAGAGGAAAAAACGTGAGAAAGAGAGCTTGGAGAAAAATAGAGAAAAGGAAGGAGAAATCTCACAAGGTAGGTCGATTTCTTTAGTGAATTCGTACCTAATGTGTATAATCCTCCTCCTAAGCTATTCCTCTATGTGAATTAAGGTTTTGAAGCAAGGAATTTCATTGTTCAAATAGGCTAGGGTTCAGACATATTTGGGAAAAGCTTGTGGGAGCTTGAGGTAACTTCCAAACTTTCGTATATTGCTTATTCTGGCTGCTGTGGGCAATTTAATCGGTGAAATTTCGCCAGATTGCCATTGGTTTTAAAGTTTGGAAATGATGTGGCCTAGGGGTCATGCTGCCCAAATTGGGTCTTAATGTTAGTTGTAACCTAATGTAATGGTTAATAAAGTGGTTAGGAGTAGAAAGGAACGCGTTTACGGAGCCGAAATCGTAAAACCCCGATTTTCCCCGGAGAACTCATAAATTTCGGCCAGCCCTAGAAATGGGTCTTAGAGTTGGATTTTCAATGATTTGATGGTTCCATTGAGATCAGGGGAGAAAATTAGATGGAGTTACAGTTGGTCACTTTTTCGGAAAAGGCCGAAAAAGCATAATTACGAAAACGCCCCTAAAACCCTTGAAGTAGGGCTGCCAAGGGTAAATTTGTAATTTTACATTGAATTTGATAATTCCGAGTCCCAAAATGAATTCCTTGCACGGAAATATGTTAGGATAGCCCATATTAGAATTTTGGGAAAAGTGCAACCGGACCGGGTCCCCGGGGGCATTTTTGTAAATTTTCAGTATAGACTCATATAACCCCAAGAAACACTATGGTAGTGTCTAAATGGTGCATTTGGAATTGTAGGATTCGATATTTTCCCTGTTCGTGAACGACCCGTGCCAGAGTACGCTCGGAAAGAACCAGGTAGTGACTCCTCTATTATACTTTGTGTGAAACATTGTATGTATGTTTGTCTTGCATTGAGAATACATTGTGACATTGTGACATTGTGATGCTTTGTGATCGCAGCGAAAGCTGACGCCTAGTGAATACTTTGTGAATACATTGAGATCACAGTGAAAGCTGACGCTTAGAGTTTACAGCCATGAGTGATGTCGTTTGTGGTGTGAACCACGTTACATTGTGATGCTGCTAACATGACCTTATATGCTTTGTGTTTATGCACTGTATGAGTGATTTGTTACTACTGGGATTCTCTTGAATATCATTCTTTCCAATGACTAACATTTCAGACAGGGCAAGTGGCTCCAAGGAGAAGCGAACCACCAGGAGCGGCTAGGATCTTGTGGAGTGCATTGTTAGGCTGTTGGTTAACTATTTTGGACTTGGGATTACTGTTTATTTTTGGAGATGTAAATATTACTGTTGATTTTGGTTATGTAATCCCCTAGTGGAGACTTTTAAACCCTCAGATTATATATGTATAGAACCCGGGAGTTGTCAGGAATTTGGTTATACACTCTGATGTGTGTGAATGTAAATTAACTGCACAGGTAATTATATTCGAATTTTGAAATTGAGACCAGGATAAAGAAGAGTTTTTGAAAGTTTTTGGTGAAAACCCTACTATAGTGTAGGAACTTGAAATGAGTTTAAGCTATCCGACGGTCTCTAAACCAATTTAACTATGTGATATCGAATTATAATTACGTGGTTAAAGGCAGGGGGTTACATAAGGCGGAGTTGAGATAGAAGATTTTGGATGAGGCACACAAGAGCCGGTATACTCTTCACCTCGGAATGACCAAAATGTACCATAACTTGAGATCTATATATTTATGGCCGGGATTGAAGAGTGATGTGACAAAATATGTGGCGTGGTGTCTTACTTGCCAAAGGGTAAAGATTGAGCACCAGAGAGCACCTGGTTTATTGCTAAGTCTTGAGATTTTAGAATGGAAATGGGAAAGTGTGACCATGGATCTGTTGTGGGATTGCCTAGGATCAAGAATTATGATGCGATATGGGTGATTGTTGACTGGTTAACAAAGTCGACATACTTCATACTAATCAATGCTAGTTACTCTTCAGATAAATTGGCAGAGATTTACATACAGGAGATTGTGAAGCTCTATGGAATACTGAAGAATATCATTTCTGATCAAGATCCCCAATTTACTTCAAGATTTTGGAGGGCTTTACACGAGGCACTGGGTACCCAATTAAGATTCAGTATTGCCTATCATCCCCAGACAGATGGACAATCAGAAAGGACTATTCAAATACTGGAGGATATGTTACGAGCTTGTGTCCTCGATTTTAAAAGGAATTGAGACTACTTTTTTCCACTTGCCGAGTCTGCCTACAAAAATAGCTATCATGGGAGCATTTAGATGGCATCATGCAAAGTGTTGTATGGGAAAAAGTGCCAATCACCTGAGCTTGTTATCTGAGAGGAAGCTGTATGGGCCGAAGCTTGTTGATTAAACATCAGCATAGATTCAAATCATTCGTAAGAGGCTTCTTGCAGCACAGAGTTGACAAAAAACCTACGCTGATAAGAGGAGACGGCCTCTAGAGTTTGAGGTTGGTAACCATGTGTTCTTTAGAGTGTCACTAGCTACTAGCATCGGGAGAGCTATCCTTTTAAGATTCTTGCGAGAATTGGGCTTGTTGTGTCTCGAGTAGTCCTACCCCCAAACTTAAGCAGGCTCCATGATATGTTTCACGTTTCCCAACTAAAGAAGCACCAACCAGATTGTCTCACATTGTTGAGTATGAAGAAGTCGAACTACAAGACAACTTCACCTATGCGGTAGGACCAGAACATATTATTGAGCGAGAAGAATGACGGCTCAGACACCGAAGCATTCCATTTGTGAAGGTGATCTAGATGGGAATGACTCAAAGGGAAGCAACTTAGGAAGCGGAAGCAGATATGCGAAGACGTTATCCAGAGTTTATGGCTAAAGTTGTGTGACAAATTTTGAGGACAAAATTTATTTTACGGGGGGATAAATGTAATATCCCAAAAAGTGATTAGGGGCTAATGACTTCAAAATCAGATATAATTATTTTTGAATAAACACTTTTGGAGAATGTGTGATGGCAATTTGGTTGTTTTAGTTATTCTAATGGTTCCCTTGTGGAAATTGTGCACGAATAAGTTTGATTGTTGATTTTGGAGCCATTAGACACATTGGTTGAAAATTTGATAAACTGTTAAGTGTAATTCTGTGTAGGGTAGTCAGTTTATAAGGACATTTTCAATGGAAAAATGGTGTCTAAAAATTCTGAAGCTTTCCAATATTAAAGTTCACATGTCAAGATTAAAAATGGACATATTATTCATGTCATTTATTTTTGAGAGATGGGAGTTATGAATTTTTGAAGTTTGCCTAGCGAAATTGATTATTTTTTGGAACAGCAGGCAAAGATTAAGATTCTAGTAATTTCATGATTCCATATAGAAAAAGTCTATATTTTTTTCTTGAATCTATACTCAATAAGGGTTCTATAGGCTTTGGAATCACTCCAATTCAATTTTTCTAGAATTAGTTATGATTTTTTCAAAGTTTGGGTAGAAATCTGCCAAAATTTCTGAAAAATTTGAAATTGTTGGAAATTAATTAATAATTAAATTTCATATAATATATGATATTAAATATTATCATCCTTCTTTCACCAGCCATTTTCACACACTCATATCTGAAATTAGAGAGAGAAGAGTTGAGAGAGTCTAGAGAGAGAAAGTGAAGAGAACTCGTAAGGTAAGTCGATTTCTCTGACGATTTAGCTCCTAACGCGTATAACTCTGACCCTAAGGTACTCTTTGTTCTTTAAGGTTTGAAGGCACAAAAATCTATTGTTATTTAGGTTAGGGTTTCAGCCATATTTGGGAAAAGCTTGTGGGAGCTTGAGGTAACTTCCAAACCTTCGTATATTGACTATTCTGGCTACTATGACCAATTTAATCGGTGAAATTTTGCCAGATTGCCGTTGGTTTTAAATTTTGGAAATTGAGTTCCCTAAGGGTTATGCTGGCCAATTTTGGGTCAAATGGTAGTTATAACCTAATATAATAGTTAATAAAGTGGCTAGGAATATAAAGGAATGCGTTTACAGAGCCGAAATCGTAAAACCCCAATTTTCCCTGGAGAACATATAAGTTTCGGCCAGCTCTAGAAATGAGTCTTAGAGTTGGATTTTCAATTTTTTGATGGTTCCATTGCTTTCAGGAGGGAAAATTCTATGGGGTTACAGTTGGTCAGTTTTTCAGAAAAGGCCGAAAAAGCATAAATATGAAAACGCCTCTGAAACACTTAAAGTGGGGCTGCCAAGGGTAAATTTGTAATTTAACATTGAACTTGATAATTCTTATTCAGGAAATGGATTCCTTGGGCAGAAATATATCAGGATAGCTTAGGTTAGAATTTTGGGGAAAGGTGCAGCCGAGCCAATTCGACGGGGCCAGACCGGGTCCCTGGGGTCATTTTTATAAATTTTCATTATAAACTCATATAACTCCCAGAAACACTATAAAATTGTCTAAATAGTGCATTTGGAATTGTAGGATTCGACATTTGCCTTGATTGTTAACGACCTGTGCCGGAGCACGTTCGGAAAGAACTAGGTAGTGACTCTTTCTCTGATACTATGTGTAATGCACTGTATGTTTGTTGTATCACTGACTCACTGTTTTATGATGATTTCTGATACTGCTACGATTATAGCTGGTGATAGCTATCATTATACAGTGAAAGCTGTCATTTATAGCACAAGCTGTCCTTATTGTGATTACAGCGTAAGCTGTCACATTGTATATATAGCCATGAGTGCTATCATTTATGGTAAAAGCCATGTATCTTTATGTTGCTACTGTTGTTGCTGTTTGTGATTACTTACATGTTGTGTGCTTATATATTGTATGAGTGACTTGTTCCATTAAGATTCTTTTGAATCTCATTCTTTCCAAGAACTGACCTACAGATAGGGCAAGTGACTCAAAAGGAAAGAGTACAACCTAGAGCAGCTAGGACTCCTTAGAGATCTTTGATGTTGGTTGTTGTTATCCATTTTGATTCCGGATTACTGTATATATGTGGAATGATTTTGTGTAATCCCCTACATGGGAAACTGTAAACCCTTAGTAAATGAATGAAACCCAGGGGGGGTTGCCGAGATTTTTGTTGTACACTCTGATATGTATGAATGCATTTTAACTAAACAGGGTAATTATATTCAAAACTTGAATTTGAGACCAGAATAGGAATGAAATTTTGAAAGGGTTTGTGAAAACCCTTCCGTAAGGAGGGGATTTTGAAATGAATTTAATTATTTGTTGGTCTCTAATTCATTTTAATTATGCCTTTTAGAATCATAATTACGGTTTTTGAGGTAGGGGTTACACTACGCCGTATGCATACTGGGCCCTCTGCCTGGTAGAACTGGATCACATTGTTTCTGAGAGTCTTTCTCTCTCTCGTCATTTTTAGGACTCTTCCCAAACTAGGCTTAGTAGTCTGCTTGATATAGGCTTATCCTTAATATCTTAGGCCCAAAATTCGGGATATTATAATTATCTCCCATTCAATAAATTTCGTCCTTGAAATTTTTAACATCATATGGTATTATTTATACCTCAGGGAATTATCTTTAGACACTCAGTTTATCTCTTTCATTTGAAGCTCATAAGCATACAACACAATGATCATATCCTTAGATTTCTGATAGTATTCTTCTACCATCATACAACATTCTTATTCATTCTATACCCAGTACAATGAATTTAAACACATGACCTACTAGTCCATTCTTATAATGCTTCATTTCTCAGGCTTCACTGCCTCTTTGGGACTCTCTCAGATCACATTGTAAGCATACTAGGCTTTTCAGCCCCTTCAGGGGCTCTCCCAGATCATATTGTATATGTATCAAGCCTTATGGCTCATTCTACCCTCATAGAAATGAATACTCAGGTCTTATAGCCTATTAGGTCAGAAACCTGTCCTTTACATTTATGTAAGCTCATGGTGGAAGTGAGAAGATATTGACATGTGGCATTGTGTAGATGATGGGATCAAGCTAAAAGACAAAAACCCACTTTCCTTTCTCTTCTCTCTCCTATTCAGCTAGGTGTATGGGCAAAAGGGAAAGTTGTTCACTCATCATCATCACCTCTATATCTTATCATTTCTCTCTCCTCCTTCTTCTATTTCCGGCGGACCAAGCAAGGAAAGAGAAAAGAGAAAGCTTTGATTTTGGCTAAGTAATAGTCCTCTTATGCTCAAATCCTCTTCCTTAAACTTGTTCATAGTGTTAAGAGATCCATTGTGGTGATTTCAAAATTTTGAAAGGTGGTCGTTAGTGACTTAAAGCAATTTGAAAGTTTGAGAATCAAGATTCTGGATTTGGCAAGTTGAAGAGGTAAAGATTTGATGCTTTTTGGTATATTTATTATGATTTTTGGATAACTTTGATAAAATATGGAAATTTGCCCTAGTTTTATGCCCATTTTTGAATGCATGGATTTCATAGTGGAAGATGTTATAATTGGTTTATTCTGAAGCCATTTAAGTGTTGGATATGGTTGAGTTTTGGAAGTGTGTTGATTGGAATTGGGTGTTGTGTGTGTTGTTGAGACCCAAAGAGTTAGATTATGTTTAAAAGGGTATTTGGGTGTTTTGGAGGTTACCAATGGGCTCCCTATGTCATTTTGAGTGAGTATGAGCTTTGTGTGGAGTGTGGGAACCATTAGGTGTGATTTTGGCCAATCTGGGAATTTCTGTCAATTGTACGATCTGGGCAATATGATAGTATCACTCGGGTGAGGGAGGACCCCACTCGAGTGCTGCCTTGTGTTTTGCCTGGATTTTCATGAAGAAAGCTTGAGTACACTTCTGTAACCATGAGTGATGTTGAGGATCACTCGAGTGAGCATGGGTTCACTCGAGTGAAGCTTTGAGTTTATGTTAAGGGCTATGTCTCGGGTCCTCATTCGCTGGCTAAGTTTTAAGAGTGTGTTCTGACACTCACTAGTGAAGTCTTCTCACCCGAGTGCCAGATGTTATGCTAAAGTGAGCCTTTCCCTCTGATGTTGTCTATGCTCTCGGGTCGTCACTTCTTGTGTTGCACTTTCGGGGACTCGAGTAATTTTGGAGTTATCACCCGATTACAAAACACCATAATCGAGTGTTATGAGTACTTTCTGGTCATGGTCGTTGCTTACTGTGAAACACTTACGAGTGAAGTTGTTCTCACTCGAGTGCAAGTCTCTCACCACTCAAGTGAGGTCATCGTCACTCGAGTGAGTCAGCCAAAAATCTGTGTTTTGCCTTCAAAAAAGGGGTCTTCAGGGTAGTTTCTCCTAACCCTTTTGGCAAATGTGTAGGCCTCTAATAGTCACCTAAGAGTCTTAAATGATAACCAACTTAAAGAATTATGGAAATAAGTACTTAGGAAAGAGATTAATCAATTGTCCTTTAATTGGTACAGGATTTGATATATGTCAGAAGCGTGAGCCTACTATGCTGAAGAACGTCAGGAAAGATACAGGTAGTGACTTCTCTCTTATACTTTGTGTAAATGTATTATATGTTTGCCTATAATGCATTATGTTTTGATGCTATTGCTTTGAGATGTATTTAGACGCCTTGTGGAGCTTTGTGCTTTGTGGAGCTTTGTGCCTTGTGATAGGTTGTGCCTTGAGATGCTTTGTGGAGCTTTATGTTGCTTGTGGAGCTTTGTGCCTTGTGATACTTTACGCCTTGTGATGCTACTGTATAGTGATTACCACGGAAGCAGGCATAGTGATTATAACGGAAGCTGGCATAGTGATTACAGCGAAAGCTGACATTGTGATTACCGCGAAAGCGGGCATAGTGCATTGTGATACAGCCGTGAGTGCTGTCGGTTGTGGCGCGAGCCATGACTCATAGTGTTGTTGCTGAACATGATGAACATACATGCCTTGTGTTTATATATTGTATGAGTGATTTGTTACTACTGGGATTTTTTAGAATCTCACTCTTTCCAAATGACTAACATTTCAGACAGGGCAAGTGGCTCAAAGGGGAAGCGGCCAACTCGGAGGGGTTAGGATCTCGTAGGGACATTTTAGATTTTAGGACTGTTGGTTATCTAGCTGGATTTTGGGATTACTGTATATATGGATTGAAAATATAAATTTTGGATATGTAATCCCCATTTTGGGAAACTTTAAACCCATTGTATATATACAAGTAACCAGGGATTGCCGGGATTTTGGTTACACACTTTGGTATTTATTATGTGATAGAACTGCACAGGTAATTGTATTTGAAAGTGAATGTGATAACAGATGAATTCTGTTTTTAAACGTTTTGTTTGGACTCCCCATCTCTTGGAGATGAGTGATTATAAATGTGATTTTTTTGTCTTATTGGTCTCTATTTCACTTAAATTTCATAATCCGGATATAATGACGGTGAGGGGGTTACATTTTTTGTATCAAAGCTGCAGTTCTTCGCAAGGGTAGAGTTTGCTAGGATAGCTCCCATAGTGTGGTCTTAGTGACAGTAGATCATCTTTGAATGATTACTATAAACATATGTATTCTTGTTATATGGATGTATATATGATTTGTGAGATTATGTGTATACCAAATTGTTGGATTAATGGGGTGAATTAATTATAGAATAAAAAGACAAGAGCTCGCCCCAGTATTCCGTGAGTAGACTCTGAGGTGGAAGAAGTTAATGACAATCCACAGGACCCATTGCAAGAAATGATGGGGTTGATTCGGGATCAGGGGGATATGATTGCTGAGCTAAGAGAAGAGCTCAGAGTTGAAAGAAACAAGGACAATAAGGGTCGGGGTCAATCAACTCAAGGGAAGACTCGAGAGGAAAGCCGGGAAGAGACTCGACTAGAAGAAACGGCATAAGGGTTGACGCGACCACTTGAATCACCTCCTCATGCTAGACCAAACCAGGAATCATACGGAGTCCTAGCTAGAGAGGAAAGAGATCTTTAGTTTTGGGTTTCCAGATTCTGTAAACACTTACCTCCGACATTTAAAGGGAAATTTGATCCTCAGGCGGCGGAGGATTGGCTAAACCGCCTTGAGAAGATTTTTGAGGTCTTAGAGTATTCCTCAGAGGTAAAGGCCCGGCTAGCGTTGTACAAACTTGAGGGAGATACAGACCGTAGTAGAAGAATATTGCTCTATCTTTGAGGAGTAAAAGCATACCGCTGACCAGGGAGGTATTCCAGCAGCACTTTAACGAAAAATATTTTCCCAAGTCGGTGAGGCTAGAGAAGGAGACCGAGTTCTTGAATATCAAGTAAGGGGACACCGAGTCATTTGATGAGTATTTATCCTGATTCGTCCATTTATCTCGATATTCATCCTATTTGTAGAAGATGGATGATGAGGAGTTGAGCTCGGACTTGCTTGTACGGGGTTTGAGGCGTGATATGAGGAAGAGAATAGCCGCCCATCAGTTTTCTAAGTTCAACAAGGCAGTTGAGGAATGTCGGATTACATAGAGTAATCTAAGAGAGTTGTATCCAGCTAAGACTGTTGGTGGTCATAGTGAGCCCAGTAAGGGAAATATTTCTCAGAAACGAAAGGGCTCGGGATCATTGTCATATAGAGGCAGTGGTAAGAAGCCTTATCAGCCTAGGAGTCATGATTAGCAGAGAGCTCTTATGGTATGGACATGTCCACATTCCAACAAGCCACATCATGGCAAGACTTGTGATGGCCAGGTGATCTGTTTTAAGTGCAAGCAAGTAGGCATACATCCATTGAGCGTGGATAGCCATAACAGGAGCAGAGACCGAAGGCTCAAGGTCAAGTATTTGCTATAACTCACGAGGAAGCCCGGGAATCCCCAGAGTTGATATAAGGTCAAGTCCTTCTTTATGGATATGTGTTACAAGTATTGTTTCACTCAGGTGCAAGTCACTCATTTATTGTGTCAACACCGATGGGTGTGAAGGCTGTAACTACAGAAGCCTATTTAAATTGTGTCGTAACCATTGAGGGTCATGAGTCTGTGGTAGATCTGATTTATTTACCGCTCTACCAGTTAGAAGTCATTTTGGGTTTTGATTGGTTGAGAGCGAATAATGTGTTATTAGATTGTGGGAACAAGAGGATAGCGTATCCGGTTTCTCATAGCATAAAAGACAAGAATGTCGACCTAAATTTCCTTTCAACAGCTAAGGCTGAGAAATATTTGAAAAAGGGTTGTCAGGGGTATATGGTTTTCTTTTCTGTACAAGGGGAAACCAGTGAGACTTTGAGTGATATACCCACAGTAAATGAATTCCCTGAGGTATTTCCGAAAGACCTAAGTGGATTACCTCCTGAAAGGGAAGTTCAGTTTCTGATTGAAATTGTGCCTAAAGCTGGTTCTATATCTAAAGCCCCATATTGTATGGCCCCAAATGAAATGGCGGAATTGAAGAAGCAGATTGAAGATTTGCTTAAGAAAGGGTTTATTAGACCCAGTGTGTCGCCTTGGCGAGCTCCAATTTTGTTTGTAAAAAGGAAAGATGGGAGTCTTCGTTTGTATATCGACTATAGAGAGTTGGATAGGATTACAGTCAAGAACAAGTACCCTCTCCCTAGAATCAATGACCTTTTAGATCAATTATCTGGTACATGTGTATTTTTAAAGATTGATCTAAGGTCGGGGTATCATCAGCTGCGAGTGAAAGCAAAAGATATTCCGAAGACTGCTTTCCGGACCAGGTATGGTCATTATGAATTCTTAGTGATGCTATTTGGGCTAACCGATGTGCCTGTGGTTTCATGGATTACATGAACTGTATCTTTCGACAATATTTGGATCAATTCATTATGGTATTTATTGATGATATTTTGATATACTCTAAGTGTATAGAAGAGCATCAGCGTTATTTGAGAATTGTATTGAATACACTGTGTCAGAAGTAGCTTTATGCCAAATTGAGTAAGTGCGAGTTTTGGCTATCATAAGTGAAATTCTTAGGTCATGTTATCTCACAAAAAGGGGTCTCTGTGGATCCCAATAAAGTGGAAGTAGTACTGGACTGGAAAAGGCCAGAAACTGTTCCAAAGGTACATAGTTTCAAGGTCTTGCTAGCTATTATCAGAGATACATTCAGAATTTCTCCCATATTGCTTTGTCGATGACCAATCTCATGAGAAAAGATCAGCCATTTGTGTGGGATGAACATTGTGAAAATTGCTTTGTAGAGCTAAAACAAAGGTTGACTACGGAACCTGTCTTGATTTTACCTGATCACAGTTTGACATACGTTGTGTATAGTGATGCCAGTGGGCAGGGATTAGGGTGTGTCCTTATGTAGCAGGGACGTGTGGTGGCCTACGCCTCTCGATAGCTCACATCTCATGAATTGAACTATCCCACTCATGATCTGAAGCTCGCGGACATTTTGTTTGCTTTGAAGATTTGGCGTCATTACCTGTACGGTGTGACTGTAGAACTGTACTGCGACCACAAGAGTCTCAAGTATCTTTATGATAAAAAAGAATTGAATATAAGACAATGGTGCTGGATGGAGTTGCTTAAGGACTACAACCTGGAAATCAAATATCATCTGGGTAAGGCAAATGTAGTCGCTGATGATCTTAGTCGAAAAATTGTACTGGTGGCAGCTATGATGATACAAAAGGGGAAATTGATAGAAGATTTTCACGATTTGAATTTGTTGAACCAGATCATCTGTGCCAACTATACTGTTTCCCGAGGAAAAAGAGACTTGAGAGCTAAAATTGAAGAGGCTCAAAGGCAAGATGGCTGGATACAGCGTAATCTAGCTAGAATTGTGCTGGGAGAAGCTCAAGGCTATTATTTGTCGCCTAGTGGACTTATTCAGTACCAGAAAAGAATTTGTGTTTCACATAAGGCGGAGTTGAGACAGAAAATCTTAGATAAGGCGTATAAGAGCCGGTATACTCTTCATCCGGGTATGACCAAGATGTACCATAATTTGAAATCGATGTATTGGTGGCCGACAATGAAGAGTGATATGGCAAAATATGTGACGAGCTGTCTCACATGCCAGAAGGTAAAGATCGAGAACCAGAGACCGCCTAGTTTGTTACAAAGTCCTGAAATTCCAGAATGGAAATAGGAGAGTGTAACCATGGACCTTGTTATGGGATTGCCCAGGATCAAGAATTATGATGCGATATGGGTTATTGTGGACCGGTTAACAAAGTTGGCGTACTTCTTACCGATCAATGCTAGTTACTCTCCAGACAAGCTAGCAAGATTTATATTAATGAAATTATGAAGCTCTATGGTATACTGAGGAATATCATCTCTGATCGTGATCCCCGTTTCACTTAGAGATTTTGGAGGGCATTTCATGAGGCACTGGGTACTCAATTGAGATTCAGTACAGCCTATCATCCTCAGACTGATAGACAGTCAAAGAGGACTATTCAAACCCTAGAGGATATGTTGCAGGCATGTGTCCTTGACTTCAAAGGGAGATGGGATCATTTTCTCCCTCTTGCGAAGTTTGCCTACAACAATAGCTACCATACGAGCATTCAGATGGCGCCGTATGAAGAGTTGTATAGAAGAAAATACTAATTGCCATTATGTTGGAATGAATTGTCTGAAAGGAAATTGTATGGGCCGGATCTTGATGATCAAACCATAGCCCAAATTCAAATCATTCGTAAGAAGCTCCTTGCAGCTCAAAGTCGACAAAAAAGTTATGCTGACAAGAGGAGAAGGCCTTTAGAGTTTGAGGTTGGTGACCATGTGTTTCTGAGAGTATCTCCTGTCACTGGTATTGGGCAAGCTATCAAGCGAAAGAAATTAAGCCTAAGGCATATAGGTCCTTTTGAGATCCTTGGAAGGATTGGGCCTGCTGCCTATCAAGTAGCCCTACCCTCAAACTTGAGTCGACTTCATGATATGTTCCATGTTTCCCAATTGAAGAAGTACCAACCGGATCCGTCTCATATCGTTGAGTATGAGGAAGTAGAGTTGCAAGATAACTTCACATATACGGTGGAACCAGAACAAATTATTGATCGAGAAGAATGATGGCTCAAATACCGAAGTAGTCATAATGTGAAATGATCTGGAGAGGTATGACCCAGAGAGAAGCAACCTGGGAAGTGGAAGAGGATATGTGAAGGCGATATCCAGAGTTTATGGACAAGTAGTTTGACAAATTTTGAGGGTGAAATTTATTTGATAGGGGGAGAATTGTAATGACCCAATTTGGGATTAAGGGATAATGACTCTGATATTGATTATAATTAGTTTAATTAAACATTTTAGGAGAAATGTGATGTAAATTTGATATAAGAGTTTATGGAGATTAAAGATCAATGGTTGAGATTTATTGATCATGGGTCAGAATCCTATGCTTTGCATTTGTGTGAACTCATGGTGGAAGTGAGAAGATGTTGACATGTGGCATTGTGTGGACCATAAGATCAAGCTAAAAGACAAAAACCCACTTTCCTCTCTCTTTTCTCTCCTATTCGGCTAGGTGCATGGGTAAAGGCGAAAGTTGTTCCCTCATCATTAACACCTCCATATCTCATCATTTCTCTCTCCTCCTTCTTCTATTTCCAGTAGACCAAGCAAGGAAAGAGAAAAAAGAAAGCTTTGATTTTGGGTAGGTAATGGTCCTCTTATGCTTAAATCCTCTTCCTTAAACTTGTTCATAGTATTAAGATCTCTATTGTGGTGATTTCATAATTTTGAAAGGTGGTGGTTAGTGTGTTAAAGCAATTTGAAAGTTTGAGATTCAATATTGAAGAGGTAAGGATTTGATGCTTTTCGGTATATTTATTATGATTTTTGGATAAGTTTGATAAAATCTGGAAATTTGCACTGTTTTTATGCCTATTTTTGAATGCATGGATTTCATAGTGGATGATGTTATAATTGGTTTATTGTGAAGCCATTTGAGTATTGGATATGGTTTTGAGTTTTGGAAGTGTGTTGATTGGAATTGGGTGTTGTGTGTGTTATTGAGACCCAAAGAGTTAGATTATGTTTAAAATGGTATTTGGGTGTTTTAGAGGTTACCAATGAGCTCCCTATGTCATTTTGAGTGAGTATGAGCTTTGTGTGGAGTTTGGGAACCATTATGTGTGGAGTTTGGGAACCATTAGGTGTGATTTTGGCCAATCTGGGAATTTCTATCAGTTACTACGATCTGCGCAATCTGATAGTATCACTCGAGTGAGGGAGGAACCCACTCGAGTGATGCCTTGTGTTTTGCCTTTCCCTTTATGTTTTGCCTGGATTTTCTTGAAGAAAGCTCGAGTGCACTTCTGTTACCATGAGTGATGTTGAGGATCACTCAAGTGAGCATGGGTTCACTCGAGTGAAGCTTTGAGTTTATGTTAAGGGCTACATCTTGGGTCCTCACTTGCTGGCTAAGTTTCAAGAGTGTGTTCTGACACTCGCTAGTGAAGTCTTCTCACCCGAGTACCAGAGGTTGTACATGAGTGAGCCTTTCCCTCTAATGTTGTCTGTACTCTCGGGTCATCACTTCTTGTGTTGCACTTTCAGGGACTCGAGTGATTTTGGAGTTATCACCCGAGTGCAAAACCCCATGCTCGAGTGTTGTGAGCACTTTCTTGTCATGGTTGTTACTCACTATGAAACACTCGCGAGTGAGAACTATTCTCACTCGAGTGTAGGTCTCTCATCACTCGAGTAAGGTCATCTTCACTAGAGTGAGTCAACCAAAAATCTGTGTTTTGCCTTTAAAAGAGGGGTCTTCAGGGTAGTTTCTCCCATCCCTTTTGGCATATGTGTAGGCCTCTAATAGTCACCTAAAGAGTCTTAAATGATAACCAACTTAAAGTTTATGGAAATAAGTACTTGGGAAAAAGATTAATCAATTGTCCCTAAATTGGTACAGGATTTGATATCTGTCAGACGCGTGAGCCCACTGTGCCAAAGAACGTTAGGAATAATACAGGTAGTGACTTCTCTCTTATACTTTGTGTAAATGTATTGTATGTTTGCCTATTATGCATTGTGTGTTGCTACTGCTGCTTTAAGATGCATTGAGACGCTTTGTGGAGCTTTGTGCCTTGTGATAGCTTGTGCCTTGAGATGCTTCATGTTGTTTTGTGCCTTGTGGAGCTTTATGCCTTGTGATACTTTTCGCCTTGTGATGCTGTTGTATAGTGATTACCGCGAAAGCGAGCATGGTGATTATAGCGAAAGCTGGCATAGTGATTACAGTGAAAGCTAGCATAGTGATTACAACGAAAGCTGATATTGTGATTACCGTGAAAGCGGGAATAGTGCATTGTGATAGAGCCATGAGTGCTATCGTTTGTGGCGCAAGCCATGACTCATAGTGTTGTTGCTGAACATGATGAACATACATACCTTTTGTTTATATATTGTATGAGTGATTTGTTACTACTGGGATTCTGTAGAATCACACTCTTTCCAAATGACTAATATTTCAGACAGGGCAAGTGGCTCAAAGGGGAAGAGGCCAACCCGAAGTGGTTAGGATTTCGTAGGGACATTTTAGATTTTGGGACTGTTGGTTATCTAGCTGGATTTTGGGATTACTGTATATATGGATTTTAAATATAAATTTTGGATATGTAATTCCCATTTTGGGAAACTTTAAACCTATTGTATATATACAAGTAACCCGGGGTTGCCAGGATTTTGGTTACGCACTTTGATATTTATTATGTGATAGAACTGCACAGGTAATTGTATTCGAAAGTGAATGTGAGACCAGATGAATTTTATTTTTAAACGTTTTGTTTGGACACCCCATCTCGTGGAGATGAGTGATTATAAATGTGATTTTTTTTGTCTTATTGATCTCTAGTTCACTTAAATTTCATAATCCGGATATAATTACCATAAGGGGGTTACACACAGCGCTAGGTTCATAGGTCTTACTTCCATTTGGTGACCTAATGGCTTTGCCCTATGGAACTTGCACACCGCCTTAGTGGCTAGCCATAGCCCCCCCACCCTCACGATTTTTTTTCTCTCTAATCTCTGTCTCTTCTATGCAAAAAAAGCGTCTTACCAACTTGAGTCTCTACTTGTCACAATTCTCAAATACATAATATGTTGTCGGTCTAAGGACATACTAGTCTATTAGGTCTTATGGCCTTATGACATACTGTCTATCATCTTTGCATAATACATATCGAATCTTGCCACCTAGGACACACAGTCCACAAGGTATTCTGAATTCATTACAGGCTACGCCTCTTGTTACTCAAACTATTCATACACGTATGTAATGTTCTTGAAGCACGCAAAACAAACCATCTAACAATAATCAATCATTCAGCATTCAGCAATCATAGGACACACTGTCTAATGAGAAATCATAAGACACACTATCCATCATCAACAAACATTGGATTCAAGATATATTTTCTAGACTTTATTACTCGAGTGGCTACTCTAGTGATCATGCTCATTACTCGAGTAGTCCCCGAGTAATCCTATCAGAAATATGGCAGAGAGTAATTCAATATATTTCATAAAATATTACTCAGGTAAGACATGGAGTAAGATACATCACAAATATTAGAAATACTTGATTACTCGAGTGGCCATGTCTTTTCTTCACAAGTGACTCAAGTGAGCCCTCGAGTAAGCTTCCAAATAAGTTTGCAGATTACTCGATTACTCCCTCAAGTAATAGTATCAAATTCTTGGCCGAGAGTATGCTTACTTGATTACTTGAGTGACCCCTTGAGTAATGCTTCAAATAACTTTGCAGATTACTCGAGTGCTCTCTCAAGTAATGCCTTTTTCTCACCTGATTACTCGAGTGACTACTCGAGTAAATTGTTGTATTTCTTGGTCGAGAGCTCCTGGAAGATTTTTGACCTTACTACTCGAGTGGCTACTCAAGTAATGCCTTATGCTCATATTGTTACTGAGTGTCTACTCGAGTAATGGTCTATATAACTTTGCAGATTACTTAGTGACCCCTCGAGTAACTTCTTCCAAATTTTGGCAATGCTTCTATGGATGATAGTCTTCATGATTACTCAAGTACTTACTCGAGTAATAGCTTCCCTTACTCAAGTAGTCACTCGAGTAAGCCATCAAAAAATTTGCTTATTACTCTAGTTCTTACTTCAAGTAATGCTTTGTGCCATTTATTACTTTGTTCAACTTCATTTGTTTATTAACAAATCCTTATTGATCCAATCTTTGTTATCATCAAGACATATAGGATCTAACAAATAATTAGGTAGAAAACTCAAATTTTTGGAACTTAAGTGTAATGCTGCCAGATTGTATTTTCTAGGAGGTAGAGTGGTTGTGACGAGATTCTTAATAACCAAATGCGATCCAATGTCCATGATATTTTTCATAATCAAAGTAGATTTGTCAAGCTTTAATTTGATAGGCACTATAGGGCATTTAGAGCTGTATGCTAGGAGTTGTCTATTTTTGAAGTTGGTCATATGAAAATTGGAATGTTTCTGGACAATGTCCAATAAATAGAAATTCTGGATTCCTGTGTGTTTAATTGACTAAGGGAAATATTTTTCCTTAAAACTAGACTTAATAAGGGTCACAACCTTTTGAACCACTGAAATTAGACATTTGTATAAAGAGATATGAATTTTTAAAGTTAGTTGACAAATTCAACCAGTTTGGGTAACTGTGAGTAAATTGCAAAATGTCATGGCACATTGTAATTTCTTTGAACTCTAAGGGTAGGAATTACTCCCTTAGGATAATTTGACCACTTTAACTCATTGGTTGACTTGGTAAAGTGATCATGATGACCCTAATGATAACCAACATAAGAGAATAATTTATGACAGAATTGGAGTAGGTAATAACATGCGATCTTTAAATTCTAACTATAGGACCTGTTAGCTGTCCAAGATCTAAGATCTGCCTGAGCTTAGAAAAATAATTGGATACCCCTTAGGAAAGGTGTCCAGGTAGTAACTCTTTCATTTGTTATAAGATACATTGCATGTTTGTGGTATCATCATGAGTTTTGGAAGCAATCACCGTTTACGAGGTGGTTACCCAGGAACTGTTATGCGTGGAATCCAGGGGCCCTTTTTGTTAGATCTCATATGTTTTGATGATAACAAAGATTGGATCAATGATATAAAAGGATTTGATAACAAACAAATAAATTTGAACAAATTGGCAAAGTATCACTTGGAGTCAGCACTGGAAGTAATCAACAATTTTTAAGAAGGCTTACTCAAGTTGCCACTCAGGTAACAGAAGCCATTACTTGAGTAGCCACTCGAGTAAGTTAAGAGAATTTCATCCAGTGACCACTGCCAAATTTTGAACGAAGTTACTCGAGGGACCACTTGGGTAATCTGCAAAGTTATATGGACCATTACTCGAGTAGCCACTCGAGTAACAAGTGTAATATCCTGATTTGTAATTAGGGCTAATGATTCTGATAATTATTGTAATTATCTTGATTAAGCACTATTATGATCTATGTAATATGAATTTTGGAATAAATACATGTGGTAATTAAGATCAAGGGTTGAGATTTATTGATAATGGGTCGGAATCCTGTGCTTTGCGGTTATGTGAGCTTTTAAGGGAGTGCTTGAGATGATGACATGTGGCTTAAGTTGGACCATTGGATGAGGCCACAAGAGGACAAAACCTCACTTTTTCCCTCTTCTCTCTCTTGGTTCGGTTGAGTGTGTGTGTGTGTGTGGAGGGTGAGTGACATCTTCATCATCATCATCATCTCCTCCACTTCATTTTCTCTCTCTCTTCCTCCATTGTTTCACTGAAGCAAGGAAAAAGGAAAAGAGAAAAGCTTGAATCTTGGTAAGTTATGATCCTCCTTTGCTCCAATCCTCTTCTCTAATATTGTTCATCTCAATGAGAGCTATATTGTGATGATTGTAGAGCCTTGAATGGTGTTGATTGGGATTTTGGCCGAAATTGAAAGTTGAGGAATCAAGGTTCTGAATTGAGCAAAGAAAAGAGGTAGGCATGTAGAGCATTTTAGTATGTTGTTTGTGATTTTTGGCTAAGTTGGTCAAATCTGGAATTTTTGTCCTAAATATGCCTATTTTTGGAAATGTGAAGTTTGTTATGATTGATGTTTGAAAATGATTTAGTCTGGAGATATATGATCATTGATGTAATCTGGAATGTTGGAATTAAGTGTAATGAAATTTGGATAATGTATATCATTGAGACCTTAATGAAAGATTGTGGTCAAATTGGTTTCGGAGTGTTTTTTTTAAGTTGCCAAGGTGTTCCCTAGCTAGTAGTGCTTAGAGTGTATGAGCATTGTGGAGAGTTTGGGAACCTTTGGGTGAGGATCTGACCATCTGGTGTTTTCTGGTTTTTGCTGCGTTTCTGGGTCTCTGATGCACATCACTCGAGCACGAGATCATCATGCTCGAGTGATGGGAGAGTTTTTCCCTGTTCTGCTTCGAGTGCGCCTGGGTTTTATGGGCAATGCTCGAGCACATCGCTTTGTGCTCGAGTGAGCGAAGAACATGCTCGAGTGAGCATGGTCTGCTCGAGTGATAGTGGGAGTTCAGAGTGAAGGGTTTCTTTCGGGTCTTCACTTGCTGGTGGATGCCACGAGTGTGCTCTGACACTCACGAGCATAGCCTTCTCACTCGAGCACTGGGGGTCATGCTCGAGTGAGGCTGTGCTTCAGGTGGGAGTTGTGCTTTCGGGTTCTCACTCGCGGGTGTGAGGTGTGTGCTCGAGTGCAAATGGCTGTGCTCGAGTGATCCAGTGCTGGGAGAGCGTTGTGTGCTCTCGGGTCCTCACTTCCTGAACTTCTCTCGCGGGTGCTCGAGTGAGGCATTTGTCCTTGTGCTCGAGTGAGGATCAGCGTGCTCGAGTGAGCCAGTGCTCGAGGGTTTCTTTGTGCTCTCGGGTGCTCACTCGCAGTCTCACTTTCTCTTGTGCTCGAGTGATGTCCGTACTTGTGCTCGAGTGAGAGCATCTGTGCTCGAGTGAGATGACCAAAAATCAGTGTTTTGCCTTCGAGTAAGGGGTCTTTTGGGTAGTGTCTTCCAACCCTTTAGGCATATGTTTAGGCCTCTAATAGTCACCTAAAGAGTCCTAAATGATAACCAACATAGAGTATTATTGAAATATACATATGGATAAGAAATTGATTGGTTGTCCCAAATTGATATAGGATTTGACATCCGTCGTCCTCGTGAGGCTAAGGTGCCAGAGCCAGTCAGGAAGGATACAGGTAGTGACTCTCTCTTTATACCTTGTGTGATACATTGTATGTATATTATGTCATTGTTTTGAAATGGATATCGTATGCTGTAAGTTTTGTGAAAACTGTGGAAGCACCGCTATACCAATAGTCTCTGAGTCGCTAACAACAGTTCGGGTGAAGGTCGTATGCCTTCCCGGCGGTAAAAGGGGATGAGGTTAGGGTGTGATATGTGTATATGTGGGCCAAAAGGCTAATTGTGAGCCGAAAGGCTATTTGTGAAGGCCGACGGGCCATTTGTGAAAGCCGAAAGGCTATATTTGAGCTGTGTGGCTAATTGTATGCACTGCCACGCCAATAGTCCCTGAGTCGCTAACAACGGTTCGGGTGAAGGTCGTATGCCTTCCCGGCGGTAAAAGGGGATGAGGGTGGAGTGACTTGTGTTGCTGTATGTGATGAATTGTGTGCATATTCTGTGATTACATGTGGTATGAAATTGTTGTTACTACTGGGATTCTTTAGAATCTCACCCCTTCCATATAACTAACCTTTTCAGACAGGGCGAGTGGCTCGAAAGGGAAGCGGACAACCAGGAGTAGTTAGGCTTACTCCAAAATCTAAGTGGTAGTTGGTTATCATAGTTTTGGATGTGGGATTGACAAGTGTACTTAAGAATGTAAATGATTATTTTGGTTATGTAATCCCCATATTTGGGAAATCTTAAACCCAAGTTATTTATGTAAGTAACCCGGGGTTTGCCGGGATTTTGGTTTCCGCACTCTGATATTGTTTATGTGATTTGATCGCTCTGATAATTATATCCGCACGTGAATGTGAGACCAGGATTAAGTATGCTTTAGAAATGATTTTGAAATACCCCATCTTCAGATGAGGGATTATGAATTGTTATTTTGTCTTATTGGTCTCTATTTCACTTAAATTTTGTAATCCGGATGTAATTACGGTGAGGGGGTTACAACAAGATTTTCACAGGCATCACTCGAGTAGCCACTCGAGTAACTAGGTCCAAAATCTTCTAGTGACTCTCGGCCAAGAAATGCAGCATATCACTCGAGTAACCAGTGAGAAAATAGCATTACTCCAGGGACCACCCGAGTAATCTGCAGAGTTATTGGAAGTGCCACTCGAGTAACCATATAGTATACACTCTCGGCCAAGAATTTGATGCCATTACTTGAGGGAGTAATCGAGTAATCTGTCGGGTTATTTGAAAGCCACTCGAGGGACCACTCGAGTAAGGTGTGAAGAAACATGAAGGCCACTCGAGTAAGCAGTTTACCACAGTGATCACCCGAGTAATCTATGAAGGTAAAGACATGGCCGCTCGAGTAATCATGTATTCTCAAGGTTTGTAATATATCACTCCATGTCTTACCCGAGTGATATATGATGCAAAATGTTGATTTGCTCACTGCCATATTTTTGACAGGTTTACTCGAGGGACTACTCAAGTAACAAACTTGATCACTTGAGTAGCCACTCGAGTAAGATAGTACAGAAATTATATTTTCATCGAATATCTCTTGAGTTGTTATCTATATGATTCTCTTCATTGTATTAGTATCCTAAGTACATTTGCAGAGAAACAATGAAAGAGTATGACAGATTTGAGAAGTCAAATAAAAGTCCGAACGTTCACCAGGGCAAATAAAAGTACATTATCGTTAGTTGACCAGTTTTCAAGCAAATTTGCTCCTAATTGAAAACTTCTAGGGCAAATTTACATTGAACAAAAATGACATAGACAACAAAATGCCCTATAAGTTTTAACTTAGGAGAAAATTTACCCAAAAATTGGTTAGCTAATGGTCAAGTAACGGTAAGGGCAAATTGCTCCTCGTAAAACATCCAAGGCAAAATTGGCCCCAGTTAATTCTTTCAGGACAAAAATGGCCTTTAATCCAATTTACTACATATATATTAGAATTGCTACTCCCATATCATGTCAATAAAAAATTTCCTCTAAGCTTATTAGGTATTTTAGTCACAAATATCTAAACTTTGTCACTTATGGAAAAATCTAATCTCCTATTTTAACTTCCAAATCATTTATAACTTGTCATTTGTTACCAAGTTTGCAATGTATATATTCTTTCTTACTCATACTCAGGTGGAAAACATTCAACTACAAGGTAATTCTCAATAACTCCAATTTAAAATCTCTTCTCTTGACTTAGCCATAATAATTTATATCATTATAAAAGAATTGTGTGCTTAGTGATTTCTTCTTGTACAAGCTTTTTTATAAGGTACAAAACAAGGTTAAACAAGTAATGACTCAAAATTGATCCCTAATAATGTAAGCAAATACTTATAGGAAAGTTTTTTGTCTTGCCTCCAAACGTTTTTACACATGTTTTACCCCCCATACTTATCTATGGCTTTGGTGTATGTAGCACGCACATATTTCTTTTCCAAAACTTTTCAAAGTACTTCTCTCAATACACGGTTGGAAGTTTTTTCCTAGTCAATGAAATTCATATATAAGCCTCTTGCTTTTCTATGATACTATTATTTGTGCATTTGGAAAAAAGATGAAAATGGTTCTTGCGCACTAGAGGTGAAAATAAATCAAGTCAAGCTAGGTTTTGGCCAAATACACATGAGCATGTGACAAGGGTATAGAGTCTAAGTCTAGACCTAAACAAAGATACAAGCTTTTTTTAGACTTAAGCCTAAGCCTTTGAAAGGCCCAACAAAAGCTGAAGCCATTTTTAAAGGCCTATTTACAATGTAACCTTTAAAAAGGCCTCAAATTTTAGAAGATCATAAATAGGCTTTAAGCCTACATATTCGCAAATAAGCTTTAATCCTTTTTAAACATGTTATCTCACTTTCAAATTAAGTTTATGAATTTGGGCTAAAAGTGTGTAAATTTAAATGCCCAATACTTTTCTTAAAAAACGAGCGAACCAGCTGTTCTTAAATTTCGTATTCCAAGAGAATTTCTATAGTTGGGGATAGTATTTTTCTGTCACATGTTGACCTTACCTATTTGCAGAACCTCCAATGGGGTTGGGCGAGATATGCTCATAGCATGTTGGCGAAAAAAAGAGATATGCTCATAGGATGGGCATATGGGTTGTCAATTCTGGTTTCTTCTATATAACCAAAAAAAAAAAAACAGACAAAGAGAAGACTCTTGTATGTTGGAACTGAACTACTAAGATACAAATTAAGGGAAATAATATATATAACATTAAACACACTAAATTAAAGTATAAGTTCAAGTAAATAATGTATGAAAGTGTTAAGGTGCAACCAGCAACCTAAAGGTTTTTTTTTCCAGAGGCATCTGATACCCTAAAGTATTTTGTGGTTCACCTAACACCCGGAAGCATGTTTTTACAAGCATCAATCATCCTGAAGTACTTGTTTGTACAATTTTGCATTTAAAAATTTAGACAATTTAGGATATTTGATATACCTAAAAAATACTTTCAGATGTTCAGTGTACAAAAAAATAGTTTATGATACAGGACGCACTTAAAAAAATACTTCAGAGTGCTAGTTAATTAGAAAAAATACTCAAGGGAGTTGGGAGCACCCAAAAATACTTAGGGTATTGGATGCACCTGAAAAAATACTTTAAGGTATTAAATGTATCTTAACCCTATATTAAACAGGTCAGGCTTATAGGCTTGTAGGTTAGACCGAAAACTAAAAAGCCTATATTGTTTAAGTAAAAAAGCCTTTAAATAAGCCTAAAGCCTCACGTATTTGCCAAATAGGCTAAGCTGTAGGCTCTTGATAAATACCTGACCCTATGGATTTTGTTATCCTTGGATTGATTCGCCATCACAGTCAACCCTTACTCCCTTAACTCCTCAACCTTGTATTTGATTATTTGAATAATATTTAACGTAGAAATTAAACCTTCAACGTGATAGATTAAACTTGAAAGTGTTAAATTTATTTTAGTTTGAAGCATTGTAATTGATGTGGTATTAAGTAAACATGTAATATCAAATTATCAGTAAGTTCATGATCTAAATACATTTGATACGTTATTTTAGAGAAATTTGTTTGATTACATTGTCTATCATGAGATTTGTGAAAAATAACACATATAGAAGGAAAAATGACACGTTTCGTAAGTTCAATAAGAGTTTTTAAAAAGCACTCCCTCCGATCCTAATTATAAGACAAAGTTGACTTTTTTTGGAGAAATTAAGGAAGCCAATTAAATTACTTTAGAGTGTTTATATTTTTAGTATCCTTATATTATATATTAGTTTATTAGTCAAATTAATTACTTTGGAGAAAAAAATAAAAATATAAATACTCTAAAGTAATTTAATTGGCTTCCTTAATTTCTCCAAAAAAATCAACTTTATCTTATAATTAGGACCGGAGGGAGTAACACTTTTTGCTTGATAATTGTGAGTGTCCGAAGAAAAATAAGAGCAATTATTCATTTTGATGATTTAATAATTGTGAGCATTTCTTTGAGCGTCGATCCTTTTCTTTTCATGTTATAAGGGGATTCCTTTGATCTTTGGCGGTGGAGAAAAGTCTTTTTCTATGCGTGCGTTATTTAAATTCGAATCCATACTTATCAATTTTTAACTGTCAAAGGGGTTATATATTTGATGATTTAACTATAAAAACGTGAAAAAAAAAAAAAAAAAGTGGACTACCTTGTTGGTTTTATAAGGTAACGGTCAAGTAATTTCATAGTATATTGCTTAATTAATACTTAAAATTTTCGCATTTTGATCCCATTTTAAATGTTTATAAGGTAACGGTCAAGTAATTTCATAGTATAGTGCAAACATATTTTGGGTTGGGTATTTTTACACATTAACCATTTTAAAAACATACACAGTAAAAAAGGGTGGTGGTAGTTTTGAAAATAAAGAGATTTTTTTTTTCGTTTGTTTTAAAATTGGGAAAATAATAGAAAAATACTGTCAAAATATGTAAAAAACAAATTATGGTGGTGAATTTCAATAATTCCGAAATGACAGACTTGAAATTTTGAAATGTTAACAAATGTGCAAAATTATATAAGTGCCCTTAATTTTTAAATTTTTTTAAATAAAAAATCCCTAAAACCCCTTGTTGGCCACCGGAGCTCCGGTGCTAGTGACCTCCGATGACAGCTCGTCACCAAAGCCCCAGTGTCCTTGCTAGCCACTGGTCGCCGGAGCTCTGGCGCCAACAATCAATGACCAGAGCTCCGGCAGCATAATATATATTTTTTAATTTATCAATCAAATGTTGTCAATATAGATACTTGAATTGTTAATAATAACACTAAAGTTGTAAACGATGGGCTAGTTTTTTTTCTATGAATTTCTTATGAAACAAATATCCTATTTACAACTTTAATATCGCTATTAACAACTCAAATATCTATATCGTCAACTTTTTTCCTAAGAAATTCATAAAATATGTATATATATTAGGCCGGTGGAACTTTAATGAAAGTTATCAAGAAATATTCAATAAATACCCTGTTTATAATTTTAGTATCGCTATTAACAATTCAATTATTAATATTGACAAATTTTGATATGATGATATAAGGCATGTCAGCAGTAAGAATTAACTAGCGGATATATTTACAAAGGGGCTTGAGACACAGGATTATGAAAGACTTTTGCGCAAGTTAGGCACTTGTGTTGTCCCCAACGTGAAAGGGGGTGTTAAGCATATATATTGTGACTACTGTGATAATTATTATTTTTTGGTTGCCTACCCAGTTTATCGGAGCTTTATCCCAACTACATCCGAATCCGACCCGCGTTGCACACCTAGCTCTGGTGGGAGAGTCTCCCAATAGGAATTTTTTGTAGACGTAAGGCTCGAACCCAAGACCTTGCTTAAGCGAAACCAAACCGCTTACTACTTGGATCAACTCCCATTGGTCTACTGTGATAATTATGTAACAGCAGTAGTTCATTAAAGTCATTAGAGTTGTTGTTATTGGGTCATTGGCCAGAGTGTTAGGCCCATCGCAATGTGTCATTAGTTAGGTTGGTTGTATTATAAATACAGACAGGGTAGATCAATAGTATTTGATTGGTCGTCTGCTCATCAAGAGACGGCACATTTAATTTCACTGCTCTTTCTTTTCATGTAAAATAAGTACACTGGTATGTGTCAAATACATAGCAAGGGAGCCTCTCTACCGGTCTCGCTGGCAATACAGGAACAATGGAAGAAACAAATTGAGCCTGCTTCTTTTCTCTGTCTCCTCCTTCACGTGTCTCATGTAACTGATTCATATCAAGTAGATGAGAAAGTGAAGCATATCGGTTTTTGCCCTTAGATCCTATGGGTTTTCTCTTATTTTTCTTCTCCTTCTTCTTTCACCCTCTTTCACTGTCCACTGTGCAATCCATCCAGCTTCAACCAGTTCTGTTCCCTAAAAACCGCTCTGGGTAGCGGCTTAACTTCGGATTCTGACTCAAAAGGCAGCTATAAACAGTTCATGCAGCTCTCAACAAATTATGAGTATAGGGATGAATATTTATAATGTGTATAAAAAAACTAATATTTATAATTGAGGTAATAAAACGGTAAAAAAATTACAAGACCTAATTAAAAATAAGATGAAATTATATGGACTTGCATATTACATTGCTACAACAACAACAACAACAACAACAACAACAACAAGAAGTTCATTTTAATATTGGTTAATATAATATTTGGTTCTTATAATTTGCTTTCTTTTGGCTTTAGTCCCTATAATTTCAAACCACATGTTTTGGTTCCACAAGTTATCTCCTTCTAAAACATTGGTCCCTACATTTTAATAAAAACGTAAATCATTTTTTTTTTTTTTGAGAGACTAAAACCTATGGTTTGAAATTATACTGACTAAAACCAAAATAATGGCAAATTATAAGGTCCAAACATTATACTAAACCTATTAATGTTTTGAAATTTAATATTAAAATGCAAACAGATTTTTAGAGGTATAATGTTAAAAGAGGCCAACATAAATTCTTTCATCAATGGACTTTATCTCATATGGGCTTGGACAGCTGACAAATTATAGGTAATGGGCCGGACAAAACAATTAGGCTTACGAGAAGTATTGAAAATAAAGATGGCCATTACGGTTTAGAGAGGTTGTGGAATAGGATATTATTAATTGCATTCTTTCTGAAGATATTGAGCCTGAAAAGGTAATCAACATGGTTCGTTGGGAATTTGTACTCCACGGGAGGATAATATGGGCTTGTTTAATTATGTTTAGTACTAAGGTAGTAAGTAGTATTACCCCTAAAGAGAATAAAAGATTGAATCCTAAAAAGCACATTTGTAAGGAGGGGTGAAAACCCTTTGTGCTCTAAGTTTTGAAAGAGATTACTGTCAAATGCTTCAAAAGAGTATACTGGTTTCTTTAGAGGCAGTGGGGTTGTGAATTACTATGACCCCGTTTGGTTCAACCCCATTACATACCTGCAATGATAATCATGATTGCATTACCAAGATAAGAGTGTTTGGTTGCTCTTTAGCATGGTAGTAGGGTTTACCATGGTAATGATGATTACCAAAAAATTGGTAATCCTCATTCATACCTCCCCCTATGAATTCTCATTACCATCCCATTGCATGATTTAAAAAGTCCAATTTACTTTTGAGTTTCCAGCGTTTTTATTTTACTTATCACATTTCACTTGTCGTATCATGCCACAACTGTCACCACCACTACCTCCTCCTCCTCCTCCTCTACCTCCACCGCCACCACTACCTCCTCATCCTCCGCCGCTGCCACCACCACCACCACTACCTCCTTCGCCGCCTCCACCCACCTACAGCCACCACCACCACCACCACCTCCTTCTCCGCCACCGCCATTGCCACAGCCACCACCCTCCTGCCGCCGCCGCCACCTCCTCCTCCACCATCGCCACCACCCACCCACAGCCACCACTACCTCCTCTTCCTCCTCCGCCACCATGGTCGTTGCCGCCACCCTCCCTCTGCCACCTCCACTATCACCTCCTCCTTTGCCGCCACCGCCACCGCCGCCGCCACCTCCTCCTCTACCACCGATGCCACCATCACACGCTCGCCGCCGCCGCCGCCACCACATCCTCCTCCTCCGTCGCTGCCGTCACTTGCCCACTGCCACCACCACTACCTCTTCGACCTCCATCTTTGCCGCCGGTGACTCTTAACTTCCTTTCTACAAAGATTATATTAATTGTAAAATAGACTTTGTGCAATATATTAATTTTAAATAATTGTTAAAATATTAATTCATTGCATTTTACTTAAGAATCAAACCAAACACTACCCCTATAATTAATATTGCATTGCATTACCATTGCATCGCATTGCACTGCACTGCAGGGTGTAATAGGATCAAACTAAACAGGCCCTATAAGTTTTCAGTTTAATTTGTTGCTAGTTTTAACTGTCCTATTGCATCCTACATTGAAAGAAAAAAGAAAGTTCGATACACATAGAAACTATAAATGCTCCAAACATAGCCTCGGAAATTAGTTTCTCTCGCCTTTAGCAAGCCTCTCTCAAATCTTCTTGGACGGTGGGAGTCTCTCCTCTTGTTAGGCAAGCAACTTCCACTGCGTCTTCCTCATTTTGTTTGTATTTTGTGATATTCTCAGTTTCTTTTTCATGTTTCTTTGGACTGTTAATGGTAGTGTTGTTTGTTTTTGCAGCAATAAACAAATTTGGGCTTCAACAAATGTAGATCACATTTTTATGGGTTTGGTTTTGATGACTATAACTATACCCTTGCTCCTTGATGACACAGCACTGAGCACTAATTTCATTGAAGGCAATTAGCTTATTTAATAGAAAACTTAATTTCAAAATAATACCTAAAAGTTTCATGGAGACTAAACCATTTTACGTGATCATCTTAGGATTCTCATGTTTTGTTAGTCAGCTTTCTCCGAATAAACAATTCAATCCTGGAATTGTTATATTTAAACATGATCACCAATAAGATAATGGTTGCCTTCCAAGACCTCTCATGACAAAAGAGAGAGGAAAAATTCCTTATTCTTTTTAAGTTCTTGACCACATGCTTTAAGCCTTTAACACTTTTTATCCTCCTTATTGTTAATCAATATCTTGTGCATTGGTCAAAAAAGCTTAGAAAAGGCATGACTTAACCTCATAAAAGTTTGATGTTCCCCAATACGAGTATACATTAGTAAGAGTGTGATAAGGGAAAAAGGTCTAGCTGTATAAGACTTTTTTCACACTCTTCTACCTTTTCTTTATTTTTCCATTGCTTTACTAATTGACCTTAATTTATGTCTGCAAAGGATCCTTATTCCTCTTCAATGTATAACTAGGCAATCCATCCGATGATGGGAAAAAACAAACAAAAAAGAAAAAGAAAAAGGGAGAATTATGTCCCAAGAAAAAAAAATCCCATGACAACCAAGTAACATGCGATAATAAGTTTTAGTATAAGAAATGACATGTTCATGTTGCTTACGTGTTATTGAAACTTTTTGTGATTACATCAACTTTTTATGACCCTGTAGTAATTCTCCAAAACAAAAATTCATCTTACAATTGTATTGGAATATTGAGATTTATACGCGCAACATGATAAATCAAAATGACTAGTAAACGTGCAATAATTTTATTGCACAACCAATTTATTCTTAATTTTTTATTGTGGGATTAGGGTTCAGGATTTACGTTAGGATCCTACACCTGAACTCGACATCGCAACTTAAGATAATTATTTTTCTCTAAAGGCTTGTTTGGTACGAGGAAAGGAGAGGAAAAGTGATTGAGGGGGAAGCTTGAGTTGGATTGAAGAAAAAATGAGAAAAATGGGATTAAAAGTTTTTAATTAATTTCTCTTATTCTTTTATCATAGATATGTTCTTTATTAAAATTTTGTAATCCCAATTCTTCAATTTTTTTAAATTCAAATCAATGAAATTTTCTTCTCCCCATCCCTGGTACCAAACAGGCAATAAAGGAATGGGATAGTTGGCATTTTGTGTACACTGTATAGGTAGTAAATATGATAAAAATCATTGAAAACTTGGATATAAATTGTGAGAAAATTGGGGAAAAGCTCCTCATTGAAAATTTAAGTGGCCATAATGACTTAATAAATTGTTATACAAATAGAGTACTGGTACTATGCGAATTTTGTACACACAGTACTAGTCCTCTGATTTAAATCTCTCTCACCAATTGATTTTCTAACAAAGGACTTTTCCCCAATTTCTCCCCTATTTTTTCACTAGTATCTGAAGTATTTGTAGTGTCTAAAACACATCCATTTCCTACCTTGCCCCTACAGTTTGAGTTAGCCTTGAGTAGTTCCAATCCATTCTACTTTATTATGATATAGTTAATGCTGTAAGATATAACTGAGTTTTACTTCACACATTTGATTCATAAAAATTAAGGGTTGGCATAGGGACACAATCAAGAATATAATCGGTAATACTTAACGACCTAGCATCTTCATGTCCTGCTTGTGGACTGGGATACTGAAATCAAACTCTAATTACATTGTAATACTGGATCTAGGATTAAAGCAATATATATATTATACCAGGAAGGAAATGTCCTCATTAAATACCCAGTGACTTCACTATCTCTCATGACACAATCCCACATTCACATCACAATCTGGACTACAATATCCACGAATGGTTTTGAATTTTTCTGACACCAACTATTACAAATATATGAATCTCACCTATCCTAAGTTTCTTGTAGTTTCAGAAGAGGGTACATGAAAAACCTACTAATGAAACCTCTTGATCATACAGAAAATGAAAACATCCATTGTAGGATAAAAAATAACACTAGGACATACCAGTGAATTGCTGTTTCAGAACTAGATGAATTTGAACCTTTATCTGTTACTCCCACAAGAAAACGGCAATCCCCAACTGAAGGATCTAGGAAAGTCACCATACCAAGGCCATCAAAATCACAGCTTCGCGAGTCTTGCATTTGCAGCTGATAGTAACTGTTGAAAGCAAATGAGATGTTACCCTTCTCCCCTATCCCATTACATGAACTGCCAAAGTTAAGCGTTGTGCAGTCTGCAACACTACAGGCAATTCTCATGTGATTTGCCACATTTGTCAGATCGGTTGAGGGATTGGCAACACACCATCTAGATGGAAGGTACTCAACATTCTTAGCATTCTTTAATTCCTTGTTTCCAAGGCCAAGGTTTAGTGGAAACTTAGCCTGCCCATCAAAAGAGAAAATCCCCCAATGTCTTTCAAAGTTTCCAGGAAGTGTGCTCTTCGCTCCTTCATCAAGCAGACTGAATATATAAACATCCATGGGAGGAGCACCTGGCCTTAATGGGGTCCCTTTGTTACTCATGATATGTTTTATAAGACCTTGGTTGAAAACCCCGGCTGCCGTAGTATTTGCACCAATAGCTCCATCAGAGGGCCAACCAATTTCCCCAATTACTATC
This sequence comes from Inga leiocalycina, assembly GCA_963242795.1. Classification (NCBI taxonomy): domain Eukaryota; kingdom Viridiplantae; phylum Streptophyta; class Magnoliopsida; order Fabales; family Fabaceae; genus Inga; species Inga leiocalycina. The sequence continues at coordinate 54,969,083 of OY725323.1, forward strand.
GGCATTTGACCATATCCAATTTTATTGAGGGCCGCAACTAAAGTGTCATAGTTTCCATCAAATGCATTGGTGTAAATGCTGGTGCCATCGGTGACAGGATGAGTAGTTCCCTCAAAGAACGCATAGTCTTGGGGAAAATCACCATTATCATAAAGGCTTAAGAATGGATAGATATTTACAACGAATGGGGAACCATTTGCATTAAGAAACTGAACAAGTTGAGTTATAATTTGGGTCAGTTCAGGACGGAATGTGCCTTGAGAAGGAAGTGAAGCCTCATAGGCATCTGCATTGCAGGGAACCACTAATTTTACATAACCAGCAAGATTACCTTTCACTAAAGACTGTTGTAGATTAAGTATCGCAGGCATGACCAAGTTCTGAAATTGACCATTATAACTTGTCAGAAATGGCTCATTTCCAACCGCAATATACCTGTCACCAGTGAAAAGAGAGTTTAGAGGCTTGTGGATAATTAAAATATTCTATATATACGGGCCACAAAAATTTAATAGAAAGAAAAGTATTGTTTCTAGTGTTTCATAAAGAAGTGAGTTGTGAGCTTTTGTTCTTCAGACATCATAATCTGTTGTTAATAGAAAGATTTCAGAACTATTTGTAACCTGAAGTAGTAATATGGATAATTGGATATTTACATACTGAGCTAGTCAGGCATTACATCAGATAATTGCATGTATGTTATTAGTCATCACTAACCTACATTAGATGAAGAATAAAACATTCATTATTGTCATAATTCTATGAAGAACATAAGCTTGATGGGATCAGTTGCCTCTTTTTTCTGTTTTACCCCAACTTCATCAGGATTGATTGGGTCAACTAACACATGAACATCAACTAACTACATATTAGACCATGGAAACTCTTGACATTAACTGCCCATGAGAAAGTAAGTCAGATGAGAGGTAGTTGGGACAAATATAGATTGAGCCCCCAAGAGGTCAAGGGCAGGAAAGCCATTGAACTCAGAGCTTCTACTAAATACATTTTCAGTTTCTGTAGTACTTTAAAATTCCTACTTTGGTCCTTCCAGCTCAAATTGAATCAATATTGTCCTTCAACGTCTAGAAATAATGCAGTCAAGTCATTCCATCTCAATTTGTTCCTATGATGACCAAAGCTGACGATATTTCAATTAACTCACATATGAAGTGATCTATGACATATGAAATTGCCGAATCATAGGCAAGTATGCCATCCGTTTTTCTCCCAAATCCATGTAAAGTTGAGTGATGTCACTTAATTACATGTCATCCAGTGAGTTCATGTGGCTTCTTAAATCACTACTGGGCATGTTAGCAAAACATAATTTTGTAACTGCATTTTATTTTTCTAAATGTTGATAGACAAAACAACGTTGACTAAATAAAAAATAGATAAATTAAATTAAGATATTTAAATACTAAAGATACTAAATAAAGCTCATTTTAGAAAATCTGAAGTTTCCGGAAAGATAAATTCTACAAGCCATCTAGGATCTAACCATCAGAAGTTTTATCAAGTCAAGTGCTCAAAAGAAAAGGTTGGTTCATAAAATATTCTTAAGGAAAACTCACGAAATAGCTTTTTGTTTTCCCGCCAAGGGACAAATTCTGCATATATTAAGTTGAAAATAATCACAGTTCACAGAAATAATATCAAGAGAGAGAGCAAGTTCCTTATCCAGCTTATGCTTTTTGATGGGGATACTATAACTTTCCAGTTATTTCGAATTACAATTGAGAATTCAAAGTTTGGAAATTATAATAACAAAAGATACTCATCTAAATCATTTTATGTCCGATTAACTCTCGGATCCCCAGAATTTTCAATGAAATATACCATGTTTTCCACAAAACAATCAGAGGACCATGTCGTTTTGAGAGTTTTAAACAACTAAAGCAACTTTCTTAGTTTCATTAATAAGGACAGCCACCATCAGCTCTCAAGTCATCGAATATAAATAAGAAAACAAATAAATCATTCAAATTACAACAAGAAAGGATGCTTTCAGAAATACGACACAGATATTAATTCCACAAGCTAGTAGTGAATATATACTCCGGTGCTTCGATAAAGCAGTTGTGCATATTGAACAAGAAAAGCATAGAATTTTCACTTTCTCAGGAAACAAACCGAAACTAAAAATGAGAATCGAGAATAAAAAAGATGAGACCAACCTGATATCCGCACCACCTTTACCGATATACGACGAAACATTCTGGCTAACCCACAAATCAGCAGCGGAAGGGGACGAACCTAAGAGAGACAACATCTCATTGGGGATTCCAACCATGATCTGAATCCCACTTCCCATAAGAGCCTTAAGAACATCAGGTTCCGCTTCAAACAGCTTCACTTTCGGGATCTTGTTGTCTTTCAAGAGATTCACCACCGTAGATGGTTTCAACCTGTGGGATGAAATCGTGCCCCAGTTCACTCCTATCGCCGATTCGGCCATTGGAGTCAAAGACAGTAACCACAAAATTACAACACCACCTACAAATCTCGGCTGCAACATTTTTACCAATGCTATCCTTGTAAGTTCGCAGACGAAATCCACACCTACTCTTTGTAAATATTCTCGATTATCGATTTTAGAGACAGAGAAGTGAGAGTGTAAGAATGATGTGAATCCTGAATGATGAAGAGCGGAGCCAGGAAGCTCAGTGTAAATGCAACTGGAATGAGTAAAGGAAAAGCGGGCGATTGGAGATGGGAATAAATTATTATTTTTAAATTATTACATAAGGGTTCTCTCAACGAAAAATCCCTATAAAATACTTTTAAAATAGAAAAATCCCTAATCAATATTTTGAAATTAAAAAATTTGGGTCAGATCTTTGTCAGTACGGATGAACAGTGTAGGCGGCGCCAAAAGACGATTTTGCCCTTCAGCCCTCATTCTCGCATTTCAAAAACAACAGCACGCTGTTCTTAATTAACAACTCCGGATTCTTGATTAATAACTCCGTATTCTTGTTTCACAACTTCCTCATTTAAGTTTTAAGGCCAATAACAACACCTCTTTTTTTATTAACAACTCCGGATTCTTTATTAACAACTCCGTATTCTTTATTAACAACTCCGTATTCTTGATTAACAACTCCATTTTATCTTTTTATTTTCACAATAACAGCACCGGTGTTGCTATTAACAATACCATATTCTATATTAACAACTCCCATTTCTTATTTCACAAGTTCGTAATTTAAGTTTCATAACCAATAACAACACTTCTTTCTTTATTAACAACACCGTATTTTATATTAACAACACTATATTTTTTATATGCGAATATGTGGAAGAATAAAACGGAGTTGTTAATCAAGAATTTGGAGTTACTAATAACAAGACCGGTATTGTTATTGTGAAAGTAAAAGATAAAACTGGAGTTGTTAATCAAGAATACAGAGTTGTTGATCAAGAATCCGAAGTTGTTAATTAAAAACCGCATGTTGTTATTTTTGAAGTGGAGAGAATGAGGGCTGAAGAGTAAAATCGTCTTTTAGCGCCGCCCGCACTGTTCATCTGTACTGACGCAAAACTGATCCGGATTTTTTGATTTCAGAATAATGATTAGGGATTTCCCTATTTCAAAGGTTTTTTTTTAGAGATTTTCCCTTCTTTGAAATTACATAACTGCCCTAGGTTTCTGATTGTTTTTTCTTTTTTGTTTGATTTGTCTCCTAGCCAAACTTCTGAATTGATGCTCAATCCTCAATCAGCCTCATTATTTCCGCTTTCGTGGGTTCATGTCGGCAGCTTTCAAACAATACTCCCTTCGCGATACAAAAAACTAATTTATATATGGGGTTAAGTTGGGCACAACACCCTAAAATATTTTTTTAAATATATTTAATATTTTAAAATATTTTGTATTGCATCCACTATCGAAAAGTATTTTTTTATATGTGTCCATCACTTTAAATTATTTCTTATGTAATTTTACATTTAACAAAATAGGTAATTTAGGGTGATGGATGTACAAAAATATACTTAAGGGTACTAGATGCAACAAAAAATAATTAGGGATAATTACAATAAAGTCCCACACAAAAGAAAAATTGAAAAAAATGGTCCCTGAAGTTGTTAATGACAAGTCGATGAGCTTACACTGATAACTTCAGGGACTATTTCTTCATTTTTTCTTTTGTATGGGATTTCATTATAATTGCCCCAAATAATTATTAGATGCATTTAAAAAAATATTTTAGAATGATGGCTACATATGAAAAAAAATATTTTAAGGTATTTAATGCATCACGGAATACTTTTCAAAATAATATATCAAGGTGTTGGGTGTACATTGCTTAACCCCTATATATATTGAATTTTGTTAAAAAAAAATATTTATTGTTTTTAAAAAATCCCTTATGTATAGAGAGATAATATGAATAAGAAAGAGAAAAAAGGAGTGTGTGAAGTAGTTAATGGAGTGATATAACATATAATTAATGGAGACAAAAGTATAAACTAGTTACAATTTTATACATTCTCTAAGGCTATCTCATAAATAAGATCATGACTATCCAAAAATTATATCTTATATATGGGATTATAAGAGTCAATTTTTTTTTTAATAATGTGTGTGTGTGTGTGTGTGTCTCTGTGTGTGTGTGTGTGTGTGTGTGATTTTAAGGGATTAATTAACAAATGGGTAGACTAGAACCTCCTTAAAAAACACTTGGTAGCCAAATACCTTTGTTTTTAATAAGAAACAATGTATAAATAAAAGTCCATATTATAGAACAAGGGCATTACTGCATTAGAGTGTAAAAAGAAAGAAAGATTATCCAAAGAACATACATAATTGAAAGTCATCACTGGACATATACCACAAGATGACTCTAATTCATTAACTATTTAAAAAAAAAAAATCCCCTGATTTACTCATATCAAAATTTGAAAAGGTCACATGGGGAAGTTCTTTAAAATTGTTTTTTTTTAAATGTTGACAATTAACAATTCTGGTGATAAAATAACATAAAGAAGAGATTAATTACAAATCATTAACAAATATTTTTTCCACTGTATGAAAACATTTATCAAATATAGAAAAATTAAACGTTATTTACAAATTAACTAGCAGAAGGCCACAAGTGACATACTTGATTCATGAATGAGCAAAATTGATAAATTAATGTGACTTATAGAATAAGTTAGTCATTATTATATATTGTGCTTCTTGTTTTGAATTAATTTAATATTCATATTATCTTACCTTATTTTTCCTAATAATTAATATTAAATAAATTAACAAAACGTAAAGATTTGTCAACATTCTATGTAGATTATTATTATATTCATACTGTTATGAAAATAAAAGAAATTTGAGATAAGAGATAGAGAACAAGAGCAAGAGAAGAGAAAATTCAAGAGAGAAAGAAGAAAGTAATTCTCATTACTTGTGTGTGTTTAATGATGTATAATGCTTTTATTTATAGGCAAACTTGGAGAACTAATGAAGTTGGGGAACAAGTAAACTTGGATAACATGTTTGTTGGCTTGGAGAAAAAGTAAAAGAAAATATTAAATGCAGCCAAGTAGATATTGATTAGGATATGAGTCAATAGACATCTATATAATTAATATTTGTAACACTCTCCTTTGGATATTTATTATAAATGTGCCTCATTAAATACTTTAACTAGGAAAAACCCAATGAGACAAAAACTTAGCCAAAGAAAATAGTACATCATTCATTGATACATTATCCCCTGCTGCCTCATTAAAAACATTTCTAGAAAAACCCAGTGGGACAAAACCTAGATAAGGAAAAAAGAGTACAGCGTGTATCAACTCGTCCTCTTAACAACATCAGTTTAGATCTTTGAGTCTTTGGAGACTGATGTCATGGACAAGCATTTCAAAGATTGTACCTAGAAGTACCTTGGTGAATAAATCTGCTAGATTTTCACTTGAATGGATTTGTTGGATATCTATTTTATCATCCTTTTGAAGGTCACAAGTGAAGAAGGATTTTGGTGAAATATGTTTCGTTCTATCACCCTTGATATATCGTTCTTTTAGTTAGGCAATACATGTTGCATTATCATCATATATGACTATTGGGACCATTTTTCCTGAAGATAAATCACAAGTGGTTTGTACTAATGTATTACTGATCTCAACCATACACATTCTCGGCTTGCTTCATGTATAGCTAGAATTTCTGTTTGGTTAGGTGATGTGGCTAATATAGCTTGTTTCATAGATTGCCATAAAATAGTTGCACCTCTACATGTAAACATATATCCTATTTGTGATTTACCATCATATGGATCATACAAAAATCCAACATCTGCATGACCAACTAGTTCATATTTGAATACATTTGAGTAGTACGACACTACAACAAAAAGTACTTTTAACGTTACTAATTAATGTCCGTTTTTTAAAAAACAGAAGTTAAAAAGGAGGCAATGGCATTTTTGAAATTTTGACCTGTCTTTTAACGACTATTTTTTGAAAACAGACTTTGAAAGTGTCACTTTCAAAGACTATTTTTGAAAAACAGTCGCGGAAAGTGACTTTCAACGACTGTTTTTAAAAAACAGTCATGGAAATTGACTTTTAACGATTGTGTTGAAAACCAGTCATTGAAAATTATATACTATACCCAGCCTAGATCTGTTTTAATGCTAATCGTATCTCCTATCCTAGTCACGCCTCTCCCTCTCAGATCCACCTTTGAGCCCTAGGCCTACCTACAATCACATCATCTAGCCCCCTCCCCCCAGACACGACCTCCGGCCTATTCTCCAACCCAATCGTGACCTTCACCCTCCTTTCTACCAGTGTTATCGCGAACCCTCTCCTCTCAGTCTCACACCGATAATTAGGAACATGCTCAATCCATGCTCAAGAGTATGATGTGCGTGGATCTCTAGCACTTCCAGTCTTTGAGCAAAGTAGCAACATTTGCTTGGGTGTTATGAAAGTTGTAATGACAACCTAGAATATTAAGTATTCCCCTGAGTTTGAGAGTGTTTGCAAAGCACTTGAGGTTTTTCTCCTTATCTTTTTATATTTAATTTTGTTTGGTTATCATTTTTGGAAGTTGAATGGATTTGGGGTTTACTTCTTGAAATGAAAAGTTTGACATTTTGTTTGAAAATTGCTTGTTGGAAATTTTTTCAAGAACTCGAATTTTGATCTAAAACTCAAGCTCTCCAAGTATTGCAAGATTCTGAACAAGTCTCTAGATAAAACTCGTGGAAGTGCAAATGCCAACTCGAGTTCATCTTAGGCCAAAACTCGAATTTTGTACAAGATTTTTTTTTAAAAAAAATAGAGGGTTACAACGATGTTTTTTGCAAAAGTAGTCATTGTATGTCACTTGCAACGACTTACAAAAACAATCGTTGTAAGTCACAATATACAACGACTGTTTTTGTAAAAACAGTCGTTGTAAGTTTCTTATAACAACTAGTTTGAAACGGTCATTTATTTTAAAATTTTTAACGACTCTAACTTACACGTCCCCCTAAAATTGGTCATCCAAAGGGCATAAAAATAGACGTTAAAAGTCCCTTATGTAGTAGTGAGATAACTAAGCACTTTGATCCCGCTTTATACCATTATTATTACTCTTATCATTAGTATAAGATTCACTAGGCTTACAACCAATCATAAAGGGTATTTACATACATACTGTATATTAAAAATATTTACAGACAACCATAAAATTAATTCTGTCACTTTATTTGCAATTCTCACTCATCGGTGCTTACCACTTTGCCCTTCGTGCCACTGGTCTTTATTGTATAATGAATTTCGAAAAGGGTGAGATTCAGAAGAATGTCAGTAGTAATAGACATTGAATCATATAACATGAAATCATACAAAGCATGTCACATAAACCATCACAATACAATGTGTAATATTCTAAATTTTGTGATTAGATGCTAGAGAATAAGCCTGTATTCAGTAGATTGCTAAGCCCCAGTTAAGCAAGTGTTCCAAGAGGGTATAATGATATTCCCTAATATTCCATATATCTTTATAGCATTTAAGGGAATAAAATGATAAAGCAAGGCAATTGTTAGTCACACATAACATGAGTATGTTTAGAACATATATTTTGAACATTTGAATTTGCTGCCAGTGAGTTTCCCAGTGTAGTAGTCTTGTTGTATGACATTTTTAAATAAGAAAATGATGTTTATTTCCCACGATATTTTCCAATATGAAAGTAAACTTATAAAGCTTTAATTTAATAGGTCATATAGGTCATTTGGAGCTGTACACAAAGAGTTACGTATTTTTGAAGTTAGCCCAGTAATACTGGCTATTTCAATGGCAGCGTCAAAAAAGAATAATTCTAGGAATTGTGATCTTCCAATTGGCTAAAGGCTATATTTTTCATTGAAAAAAGACTTAATAAGGGTCACATATCATTTGGAATCACACCAATTGGATCTCTATAAATAAAGATATGAATTTTCAAAGTTTGATAAAAATTTTGTCTAGTTTTCCAGCAAGTGTGGAAATGGAAATAAATGTAAGGGCAAAATGGTCATTTGACCAATAAAGAAAGCAGCCATTTATTTTTCCTTTAGTTGGGATAAATGTTGGCTGAAGTAGGGAGCAAGAAAGTTTAACCTAAGTAAACCAACCATAGTTGATTAATTAACCACTTGCTTATTAAGGAGCCATAAGAATGTGACACATGGCACTTTGTGGACCAAGTATTTATGTTAAGTGAAGATAAAGACTAAAACTCCCTCCTTAATCATAATTTTGTGCAGCACATGGAAATGTACAGAGAAATTGATGGGAAAAAGAAAGAGTTAATAGTGAAAATTCCTGAGTTTTGGAGCCGATTTCACCTTTGATTTGGCCTTCCAGATTCCGGAGTCTTCTCTAAAGTTGCTCTACTTAATGAGAGATTTCTTTCTATGGTTTTGGATTTTTGATTAGAGGTGTTTAGAGCCATCTACCTAGGGGAAGTGCCACCAATTCAAGAACCGGTTGTAGAATCGAGTGGAGGTACATATAAGCTTCGATTTGAACCAATTGATTTGCAGTTTTATTGAGCTTTAAGCATTTCTTGGGCTGCCCTATCATTTCATCCAAGCTATGATTTTAGGGCTATATTTTGTTTTAATCATGAAAATGATCTTCTATGAGGATTAGTGATGATATAAGACTAGTTTGATAGTAAAATTGCAAAACTGTTGATTGCTTGGTTGAGGTTTCTAGGAGATGGTCTACTTGTGGTGAAATTTTGATTAGACAACCCTAGTCCAAATGTTTCAAGATTAAAGTGGACATCTTGGGCTTTAATTTGATAGGACTAGTGGATTGAAAGTTACGGATGTTTGAAGTTATACCTTGTTTATGGACTTGATTTTAGAACAATGTAGGAATTTATGGAATTCTGTACTTTTGTGGTTGTAGATGGTAGTGGTTCATATTTTCCTTATATAGAGGACTTAAAGAACTTTCCATAGAATTTTGAACTACTCCATTTCGAGTTTTGTAGATTTAGTATGATTTTTGGAAGTTGAGCCAAGAACAAAGGATTTCTTGGCCACTGCCAAAAGATTTGCTTAGTCGCTGTAACCCCCTGCCTTTTAAACCATAATTATAATTCAAAAATGTGTAATTAAGATGAATTAGAGACTATCAGATGTTAAAATACTTGTTTCCAATCCCATCCGCAAGATAGGGTTTTCAAAAAGTTCTTTCAAAACATGTTTAATTCGGCCTCATACTCACACTTCGAATATAATTAACCTGTGTAGTTCAATTGCATTTATACATATCATAGTGTACCCTGAAATTCCTGGCAACCCCTGGGTTTCATATAATAACTTAAGGGTTTACAGGCATTAACGCCCCAACAATTTCCCAACTAGGGGATTACATAACTATTGGAAATTGTGCCCTAAGGGCCAATCATTGTGCTTTGAATATTATTATTTTAATGAAATTTCTCTATTTTATTATCATATTATTTTCATGTTAACTGTGATAATTGTATCCTTAGATAATTCATGAAGATTGTCCTAAAATGTCCCTGGTCGGTCATCTATGCGGGAGCAGAGATGAAACAAAACCAGTATGACTTTGATAAGATATGAAGATACGAATCAAAGTCTTAGGCACTTGTAAGAGTACAAGGTACTAGACCAACACACTATGAGAAAGCTACATGGATCAAGTTATAAGTTTTTCTCATGTATAACCACGTCTCAATGCCCTTAGACCTAAGGTTATCATGGATTCCTACATGAGAGTTGCTGAGCTTTGAACTAGTCAAAAGTCACTTTTGACCGAGTGATGATAAAGGCTATGATCGAACTTGATGGTTTTTCATGCAGAGGAATATGAATGATCAAGATGGAATTTGTCCCTCACATTAGTAGAGAGATATTACTAGGCCCCTCGATGAGTGAGTCTGAGAAATGTATGGCCATACTACAATGGAAATGAGTTTCCATTTCTATTGTCAGGCTACTCAGGAATCGAGAAAGTAATGGTCAGGAACAAAAGGATGACATTATCTATGTCTTATCCTTAATCTATATATCGTGTGACAAAAGGGATGTGACATGTTTGTATGACAGGTTGCATTGTGATAACAATCCTCATATGATTTGGGTAGTCGTAATGTCTTGTTAGAGGCCGCTTGCGACTTTTGGGTTAGTATAGTTATTGGCCCACTGCCAACTTTATATAGGCCTACAGGGTCGCACACAAGAATAGCCCAACACGAGATAATGTTTAATTTATGGTGGACGAACTTTATATTTTATATATATACATATACATAATATAAAATTCATTAATAATATTATATAGATATATATTTTTGAAATACATATCTTATATATTATATATATATATGTATGTGTATATATATATATTATATGATATTATATTGTGTTAGTTTTAAATTTAATTTATTAAGATATGTTAAATTTAATAACTAACATGATAGAGATATAATATCTCAGATTTAATTTATGAAGATAAATTAAATCTAATGGCTCTTTATTTGAATTAAATAAATAGGTTAAATTAAAACTGTTGGACAGATTTAATTTAAACTGAATTTTTTTAATTAGTTCATCAAGATAAGTAATTGTTGATTAATTTCAAAATTAATGATGATTAATTTTGAAATTTGAATATAGTTATCATAGGTTATAAACTTGATAGAGCAGATATACTCATACGCGTATGAGAATTCAGAGCCGTAAGGGAAACCCTAAGAGACATTGGAGGCGCTAGCACGCAGTCTCTGTTGGAGAGCATTCGTGTGGATATAAGTAGAGGGAGCAGACCTGAGGTGTTGGCTCCTAAAGATCGTAAAAACCCTAAGTTGAAAAAGGTATGAATCTTTCTAACTCGATTTAAACGCCGTTGATAGATCGTCGATTAAAATCGGTAAAATTTTAAAATTCTTCCGCTGTGCCTGCCGATCCTAACAATAACTGTAATATCCCAAAAAGTGATTAAGGGCTAATGACTTCAAAAGTGGATGTAATTATTGTTGAATAAACACTTTTGAAGAATGTGTGATGGGAATTTGGATATTTTAATGATTCCAATGGATTCCTTGTGAAAATTTATGTGGGAATGATGTTTGGTATGAAAATGGAACCAATGGAAGTAAAGATGCAAAATCTAAAATTCTGTCCAGTGAAATTCTATTCTGGGCAGTCCGTTTGTATGGACGTTTTAAATAGGCAAATGGTGTCTAAAAATTCTGAAATTTTCCAGTATTAAAGTTCACATGTCAAGCTTCAAAATGAACATATAATTTGTATCATTTTGATTTGTGACCTAAGAGTTTTGGATTTTTGAAGTTTGCCCAGCGGAATTAATTATTTTCTGGAACAGTATGCAAAGATTGAAATTCTGGGAATTTTGTGGTGATTTTCAGTAATGGCCAATATTTTTCCTATGAAGAGGACTTAAATATCTTTCATTTGGCTTTGGAATCACCTCATTTCGATTTTTCTAGAATTAGTTATGATTTTTCAAAGTTAGGGCAGAAAATCTGCCAGAATTTCTGAGAAATCCGAAAATGGGAAATTAAAATTATGACATCATCATATTGTATGATGACATCAACATGGACTTAAAACCAATTACACCATCTTCATCAGCCATTCCCGACGCATTTCACAGAAAAAAAAACGTGAAGAGAGCTTGGAGAAAGGAGAGAAAAAGAGGAAGAAATCTCGCAAGGTAAGCCGATTTCTCCGACGATCTAGCTCCTAACGCGTATAACTCCGACTCTAAGCCACTCCTCTTTATTCTTTAAGGTTGTGAAGCTCAAAACTTGGTGTTTTAAAGAGGCTAGGGTTCAGCCAAATTTGGGAAAAGCTAGTGGGAGCTTGAGGTAACTTCCAAACTTTCGTATATTGCTTATTCTGGCTGCTGTGGGCAATTTAATCGGTGAAATTTCGCCGGATTGCCATTGGTTTTAAAGTTTGGAAATGATGTGGCCTAGGGGTTATGCTGCCCAAATTGGGTCTTAATGTTAGTTGTAACCTAATGTAATGGTTAATAAAGTGGTTAGGAGTAGAAAGGAACGCGTTTACGGAGCCGAAATCGTAAAACCCCGATTTTCCCTGGAGAACTCATAAATTTCGGCCAGCCCTAGAAATGGGTCTTAGAGTTGGATTTTCAATGATTTGATGGTTCCATTGAGTTCAGGGGCGAAAATTAGGTGGGGTTATAGTTGGGCACTTTTTCAAAAAAGGCCGAGAAAGCATAATTACGGAAACACCCCTAAAACCCTAAAAGTAGGGCTGCCAAGGGCAATTTCGTAATTTTACATTGAATTTGATAATTCCGAGTCCGGAAATGGATTCCTTGGGCTGAAATATGTTAGGAAAGCCCATATTAGAATTTCGGGAAAAGTGCAACCGGACCGGGTACGGCGGGCCCGGGCCGGGTCCCCGGGGGTATTTTTGTAAATTTTCATTATAGACTCATATAACCCCAAGTAACACTATGGAAGTGTCTAAATAGTGCATTTGGAATTGTAGGATTCGATATTTGCCGCCCTCGTGAGCCAACTACGCCAGCGAACATCAGGAAAGGATCAGGTAGTGACTTTTCTTTTGTACCATATATGATGCATTGCATGTGTGTTATATCGTTGATTTGTAATGAATTCGTATGCTGCGACATCTGTGGATTTGTGTTAGCACTGTCATTCCAACAGTCCCTGAGTAGCTAACAACGGTTCGGGTTAGGACGGTGTGCCTTCCCGGCGGAGAAAGGGGATGAGGATGAGGTGTGATATATGTGATTATGTGAGCCGAAAGGCTATTTGTGGAGGCCGACGGGCCATTTGTGAAAGCCGAATAGCTGTATGGGCTATAAGGCTATATGTATGCACTGCCACGCCGATAGTCCCTGAGTAGCTAACAACGGTTCGGGTTAGGCAGTGTGCCTTCCCGGCGGAGAAAGGGGAGGAGGGTGGAGTGTGATATGTGCTGCTGCTGCATGATGATTTGCTTACATGCTATGTGCTTATGTGTGGTATAAATGCTTAGTTACTACTGGGATTCTTTTGAATCTCATTCTTTCCTTTGAACTAACCTTTCAGACAGGGCGACTGGCTCCAAGGAGAAGCGCGTGACTCGGAGCGGTTAGAGTATACTAGGGACACTAGTATGGTTTTTGGTTGGTTGTCCATTTTGAATAGGGATTACTGTATAATATTTTGAGACGTATATAGGTTGAATAGTTGGTTCTGTAATCCCCTACTCAGGATTATAAACTCCATATATGTAGTTGAACCCGGGGGGTTGCTGGGATTTTGGTTATACACTCTGTCATACTTAAATGTGGATATACTGCACAGGTGATTATATTCGCTAATCGAACTTGAGACCGGAAGAGGAATTAAGTTTTGAAAATTTCATAAAGACCCTACTACTAAAGGGAATTTCTAATGAGTTTTAAACTATCCGATGGTCTCTAATCTAAATTATTACCTAATATCGAATTATAATCACGTGATTAAAGGCAGGGTGTTACATTTTGGTATCAGAGCTGTAGTTCCTGGCAAGGGTAGAGTTTGCTAGGATAGATCCCTTAGTTGGTTTAGGGATAAAAGATTGTTTGTGAATGATTGTTGTATGTGCACATATATGTTTAAATGACTTGGATACATATAAGTTTTGTGACCATATGTGCATACCATCTCTGCTAAATTAATGGGGCAAGCTATTTGTAGAATGAAGAAGACTAGAGGACGCCCCAAAACTCCGCGTGTAGACCCTGTGGTGGAAGGTGATAATGAAAACCCACCAGATGCAATGCAAGAGCTTATGGGTCTAATTCGGGATCAAAGAGATATGATCACTGAACTGAGGGAAGAGCTCAGAGCTGAGAAGGCGAAGAACCAGGAAGGTCCGGTTCAATCCACTCCGGAGGAGACTCAAGAAGAGACTCGACATGAGGACACTGCAGAAGGATCAGCACGACCTCTAGAATCCCCACCTCGTGCTACCTTGAATCAGGAATCATATGGGATGCCACCCAGGGAGGAAAAAGACCTTCAGTATTGGGTCACCCGATTCTGTAAGCATATGCCTCCGGCGTTCAGAGGAAGGTTTGATCCTCAGGCAGCCGAAGATTGGTTGTACAGACTGGAGAAGATATTTGAGGTTCTGTGTTGCCCAGAGGAGGTGAAGCCACGGTTGGCAGTGTATAAACTCGAGGGGGACGCGGATCGTTGGTGGCGGAATATCGCCCTGACATTGAAGAGCAATGACACACCATTGACTTGGGAACTGTTTCAACAAGAGTTCAACGAGAAATACTTTCCCAAATCAGTGCGGCTCGAGAAGGAGACAGAATTTCTCAACATCAAACAAGGGGATACAGAGAGCTTTGACGACTATTTGTCCCGTTTTGTCCGGTTAGCTCGGTACTCCTCTTACCTCCGGTTTAAAGATGATGAAGAATGGAGTTCTGATATGCTCATCCGCGGTCTGAGGCGAGAATTGAGAAAGCGATTGGTTACGAACCAATTCACTAAGTTCAACAAGGCTGTGGAGCAATGTCGAATTACGGAGAATAATCTGAGGGAGTTGAATCCTACCAGAGCTACTGGCCACCGCAGTGAACCCAGTAAGGGTAATGCTTCCCAGAAGCGGAAAGGCCAAGGATCTTCTTCATACAAGGGCGGTGATAAGAAGCCCTATCAGCCCAGAGACCGTGAACCTCAGAGATCTGCAACCGAGTGGAAATGTCGTCGCTGCAACAAATCACATTATGGCCAGAATTGTTAGGGAGAAATGATTTGTTTTAATTGCAAGCGGCCAGGACATCTTTCTAGAGATTGTCAACAACCACGAGCGGAGCAAAGGCCGAAGACACAGGGTCGAGTGTTTGCAATGACCCATGAGGAGGCTCGTAGATCTCCTGAGCTGATACAAGGTAAAATCTCTTTAAATGGCTATCTATTACAAGCATTGTTCGACTCGGGTGCCAGTCATTCCTTTATTGCGTATGATTGTGTGAAACGCCTGGGTATGCATGTGCATAAGTTACCATTCGATTTGGTAGTATCGACTCCGATGGGTGTTAAAGCCTTAACCACAGAAGTTTGCCTGAATTGTGTTATAACTGTGGAAGGGCGTCAGTCTGTTATAGACTTGATTTGTTTGCCGCTTTACCAGTTGGAAGTCATTTTGGGATTTGATTGGTTAACGGCAAATAACGTATTACTTGATTGCGGGAATAAGAGGATAGTATATCCTGTTTCTCAGAGGGCTGAAGCTGTAGGTGCTAGTATGAATTTCCTTTCTACGGCTAAAGCGGAGAGATATATTGAAAAGGGTTGCCAGGGGTATATGGTATTCTTCTCCGTTCAGGGGGAAGCTGGTGAAACCTTGAGTAATATACCCGTGGTGAATGAATTCCCTGAGGTATTCCCGGATGACCTTAGTGGATTGCCTCCTGAAAGGGAAGTTCAGTTCCCAATTGACATTGTGCCTGGAGCTGGTTCTATTTCAAAGGCCCCATATCGCATGGCCCCAAACGAGATGGCGGAACTAAAGAAACAAATAGAAGATTTGCTTGAGAAAGGGTTCATTAGACCCAGTGTGTCGCCTTGGGGAGCTCCAGTGTTATTTGTGAAGAAGAAAGATGGAAGCCTACGGTTGTGTATCGATTATAGGGAATTGAATAAAGTTACTATCAAGAACAAGTACCCTCTTCCCCGAATCGATGACCTATTAGATCAACTCTCTGGTTCATGTGTGTTTTCAAAGATTGATCTAAGGTCAGGGTATCATCAACTGCGAGTGAAAGCGGAGGATGTTCCGAAGACTGCTTTTCGAACCCGGTACGGTCATTATGAGTTCTTGGTGATGCCATTTGGGCTAACCAATGCGCCTGCGGTATTCATGGATTACATGAACCGTATCTTTCGACAATACCTGGATCAGTTTGTTGTTGTATTTATCGATGACATTCTGATATATTCCAAGAATAAGGATGAGCATGAGCATCATTTGAGAATCGTATTGAATATCTTGTGCGAGAAGCAATTATATGCTAAATTGAGCAAGTGCGAGTTTTGGCTATCAGAAGTGAAATTCTTAGGCCATGTTATCTCTCAAGAAGGGGTCTCTGTGGATCCTAGTAAAGTGGAAGCAGTACTAGACTGGAAGAGGCCAGAATCTGTGGCGGAAATACGCAGTTTTCTGGGTCTTGCTGGTTATTATCGGAGATTTATCCAAAATTTCTCCCGTATTGCGTTGCCGATGACCAAGCTCACGAGAAAGGATCAGCCGTTTGTGTGGGATGAGAAATGTGAAAAATGTTTTGTGGAGCTGAAGAAGAGGTTGACTACGGCACCTGTGTTGATTTTGCCCGATCCCAGTTTGACATATGTTGTGTATTCTGATGCCAGTGGGCAGGGATTAGGGTGTGTCCTTATGCAGCAGGGACGTGTGGTGGCCTACGCCTCTCGACAGCTCAGACCTCATGAATTGAACTATCCCACTCATGATCTGGAGCTTGCGGCCATTGTGTTTGCTTTGAAGATTTGGCGTCATTACCTGTATGGTGTGACTGTGGAACTGTACTGCGACCACAAGAGTCTCAAATACTTATATGATCAAAAAGAACTGAATATGAGACAGCGCCGCTGGATGGAATTGCTTAAGGACTACGACCTGGAAATAAAATATCATCCGGGTAAGGCAAATGTAGTCGCTGATGCTCTAAGTCGAAAGATCGTTCTCATTGCCGCTATGATGATACAAGAGAAGAAACTGATTGAAGACTTTCGTGATTTGAATTTGACAAACCAGATCATTTGTGCCAATTACACTGTTTCTCAAGAGGAAAGTGATCTGAGAACTGAGATTGAAGAAGCTCAGAGGCAAGATGACTGGATACAGCGCAATATGACTCGAATTGAGCGGGGAGAAGTTCCAGGGTATGACCTATCGCCTCGTGGATTAGTTTGCTATCAGAAGAGAATCTGTGTTCCACTTCAGGCGGAGTTGAGGCAGAAGATTCTAGATGAGGCACACAAGAGTCGATATACTCTTCATCCTGGTATGACCAAAATGTACCATAACCTGAAATCTGTATATTGGTGGCCGGGTTTGAAGAGTGATGTGACGAAGTATGTAGCAAGGTGTCTCACATGCCAGAAGGTGAAAATCGAGCACCAGAGACCACCTGGTTTACTTCAGAGTCCTGAGATTCCGGAATGGAAATGGGAAAGCGTGACCATGGATTTGGTTGTGGCATTACCCAGGATCAGAAACTATGATGCGATCTGGGTAATTGTGGACCGATTAACAAAGTCAGCCCACTTCATACCAATCGATGCTGGTTACTCTCCGGATAAGCTAGCAGAGATTTATATCCGAGAAATTGTGAAACTCCATGGTGTACCGAAGAATATCATTTCCGATCGAGATCCCCGATTCACTTCGAGATTCTGGAAAGCATTGCATGAAGCCTTAGGTACTCAACTGAGATTCAGTACGGCTTATCATCCTCAAACGGATGGACAATCTGAGAGAACAATTCAGACGCTGGAAGATATGTTACGAGCTTGTGTTCTCGACTTTAAAGGAAGTTGGGATCGTTTCCTCCCACTTGCTGAGTTCGCCTACAACAATAGCTATCATGCGAGCATCCAAATGGCTCCGTATGAAGCATTGTATGGAAGACGGTGTCAATCACCAATATGCTGGAATGAATTGTCCGAAAGGAAGCTTTATGGGCCAGATTTGGTTGATCAAACCTCTGCACAGATTCAGATTATTCGTAAGAGGTTGCTTGCAGCGCAGAGTCGACAGAAAAGCTACGCTGACAAGAGGAGAAGGCCTCTAGAATTTGAGGTTGGTGATCACATATTCCTGAGAGTATCACCAATTACGGGTATTGGGCGAGCCATCAAGAGGAAGAAGCTGAGCCCGAGATATATAGGTCCTTTTGAAATCCTTGAGAGGATTGGGCCTGTTGCTTATCGAGTAGCCCTACCCCCAAGTTTGAGCAGACTCCATGACGTGTTTCACGTTTCCCAACTGAAGAAGTACCAACCAGACCCATCTCACATAGTTGAGTATGAAGAGGTTGAGCTACAAGATAACTTTACATATGCGATAGAGCCAGAACAGATCATTGATAGAGAAGAACGACGGCTCAGACACCGAAGCATTCCCTTTGTGAAGGTGATCTGGAAGGGAATGACTTAGAGGGAAGCAACTTGGGAAGCGGAGGCGGATATGCGAAGACGTTATCCAGAGTTTATGGCTCAAGTTGTGTGACAAATTTCGAGGACGAAATTTATTTTACGGGGGGAGAAATGTAATATCCCAAAAAGTGATTAAGGGCTAATGACTTCAAAAGTGGATGTAATTATTGTTGAATAAACACTTTTGAAGAATGTGTGATGGGAATTTGGATATTTTAATGATTCCAATGGATTCCTTGTGAAAATTTATGTGGGAATGATGTTTGGTATGAAAATGGAACCAATGGAAGTAAAGATGCAAAATCTAAAATTCTGTCCAGTGAAATTCTATTCTGGGCAGTCCGTTTGTATGGACGTTTTAAATAGGCAAATGGTGTCTAAAAATTCTGAAATTTTCCAGTATTAAAGTTCACATGTCAAGCTTCAAAATGAACATATAATTTGTATCATTTTGATTTGTGACCTAAGAGTTTTGGATTTTTGAAGTTTGCCCAGCGGAATTAATTATTTTCTGGAACAGTATGCAAAGATTGAAATTCTGGGAATTTTGTGGTGATTTTCAGTAATGGCCAATATTTTTCCTATGAAGAGGACTTAAATATCTTTCATTTGGCTTTGGAATCACCTCATTTCGATTTTTCTAGAATTAGTTATGATTTTTCAAAGTTAGGGCAGAAAATCTGCCAGAATTTCTGAGAAATCCGAAAATGGGAAATTAAAATTATGACATCATCATATTGTATGATGACATCAACATGGACTTAAAACCAATTACACCATCTTCATCAGCCATTCCCGACGCATTTCACAGAAAAAAAAACGTGAAGAGAGCTTGGAGAAAGGAGAGAAAAAGAGGAAGAAATCTCGCAAGGTAAGCCGATTTCTCCGACGATCTAGCTCCTAACGCGTATAACTCCGACTCTAAGCCACTCCTCTTTATTCTTTAAGGTTGTGAAGCTCAAAACTTGGTGTTTTAAAGAGGCTAGGGTTCAGCCAAATTTGGGAAAAGCTAGTGGGAGCTTGAGGTAACTTCCAAACTTTCGTATATTGCTTATTCTGGCTGCTGTGGGCAATTTAATCGGTGAAATTTCGCCGGATTGCCATTGGTTTTAAAGTTTGGAAATGATGTGGCCTAGGGGTTATGCTGCCCAAATTGGGTCTTAATGTTAGTTGTAACCTAATGTAATGGTTAATAAAGTGGTTAGGAGTAGAAAGGAACGCGTTTACGGAGCCGAAATCGTAAAACCCCGATTTTCCCTGGAGAACTCATAAATTTCGGCCAGCCCTAGAAATGGGTCTTAGAGTTGGATTTTCAATGATTTGATGGTTCCATTGAGTTCAGGGGCGAAAATTAGGTGGGGTTACAGTTGGGCACTTTTTCAAAAAAGGCCGAGAAAGCATAATTACGGAAACACCCCTAAAACCCTAAAAGTAGGGCTGCCAAGGGCAATTTCGTAATTTTACATTGAATTTGATAATTCCGAGTCCGGAAATGGATTCCTTGGGCTGAAATATGTTAGGAAAGCCCATATTAGAATTTCGGGAAAAGTGCAACCGGACCGGGTACGGCGGGCCCGGGCCGGGTCCCCGGGGGTATTTTTGTAAATTTTCATTATAGACTCATATAACCCCAAGTAACACTATGGAAGTGTCTAAATAGTGCATTTGGAATTGTAGGATTCGATATTTGCCGCCCTCGTGAGCCAACTACGCCAGCGAACATCAGGAAAGGATCAGGTAGTGACTTTTCTTTTGTACCATATATGATGCATTGCATGTGTGTTATATCGTTGATTTGTAATGAATTCGTATGCTGCGACATCTGTGGATTTGTGTTAGCACTGTCATTCCAACAGTCCCTGAGTAGCTAACAACGGTTCGGGTTAGGACGGTGTGCCTTCCCGGCGGAGAAAGGGGATGAGGATGAGGTGTGATATATGTGATTATGTGAGCCGAAAGGCTATTTGTGGAGGCCGACGGGCCATTTGTGAAAGCCGAATAGCTGTATGGGCTATAAGGCTATATGTATGCACTGCCACGCCGATAGTCCCTGAGTAGCTAACAACGGTTCGGGTTAGGCAGTGTGCCTTCCCGGCGGAGAAAGGGGAGGAGGGTGGAGTGTGATATGTGCTGCTGCTGCATGATGATTTGCTTACATGCTATGTGCTTATGTGTGGTATAAATGCTTAGTTACTACTGGGATTCTTTTGAATCTCATTCTTTCCTTTGAACTAACCTTTCAGACAGGGCGACTGGCTCCAAGGAGAAGCGCGTGACTCGGAGCGGTTAGAGTATACTAGGGACACTAGTATGGTTTTTGGTTGGTTGTCCATTTTGAATAGGGATTACTGTATAATATTTTGAGACGTATATAGGTTGAATAGTTGGTTCTGTAATCCCCTACTCAGGATTATAAACTCCATATATGTAGTTGAACCCGGGGGGTTGCTGGGATTTTGGTTATACACTCTGTCATACTTAAATGTGGATATACTGCACAGGTGATTATATTCGCTAATCGAACTTGAGACCGGAAGAGGAATTAAGTTTTGAAAATTTCATAAAGACCCTACTACTAAAGGGAATTTCTAATGAGTTTTAAACTATCCGATGGTCTCTAATCTAAATTATTACCTAATATCGAATTATAATCACGTGATTAAAGGCAGGGTGTTACAATAACATCATCCAAAAAATTAAATCCATAATATGTACAATAATCCCAACCAAAATTTGACAACCAACTATCAAAATCATATCTCTAAAGGAGTCATAGTTGCCCTTGGTTGTTTGTTTCCCCTTCAAGCCACTTGCCCTGTCTGTAGGTTAGTCAATGCAAAGAATGAGATTCAAGAGAATCCCAGTAGTAACAAATCACTCATTCAATATATAATCACATAGCATGTAAGCAAATCATCAATAAGCATAGCAGCAATGATCACAGTATACACATTGCCTCAATGGCATATACATAGTCTTCCAGCATACACATAGCCTTCACGGCTTACATGATTACAATAGCAGGGGTAGGTGTGACTCACGTCACCTCTATGACTGCTCACGCTGTAATACACATAGCCTTTATGGCTTACACACTACTTTCGTAGTGTACACATAGTTTTACGTTTTACATATAAACTTCCGACTTTCACATAGCCTTTACGGCTGTCATATAGCCTTTCAGCTTTAACATAACCTTACGGCTTTAACATCCTCAAGCTTTACAGCATTTAAAATCATCACAATCCAATGATCAATCAAACATATAATGCATAACATATAGTATAAGAGAAAGCGTTACTACCTTGCTCTTTCCGGGTGTGCTCTGGCACAGGTTGCTCACATTCGTGGCAAATATAGAATCCTATCAATCAAAATCAAGGACATAGTGTTATTCCCTTTTTCAATTCCTTAACTTTAAAATACTTAAGGTTGGTTGTCATTTGAGTCCCTTAGGCGGCTATGATAAGCTCAACGAAAGCCTAAAAGGTTTGGGAAGAACCATATCAAAAACCACTTTCAAAAGTTTCAAAATGTTGATTTTTGGGGGTTAGTTGCAGCCAACAAATTCTTTGGCTGTAGCCAAAAACAAGTCAGAAGTTTTTTTGCTACAGCCAAGAATCCTTTGGCTACAGCCAAATGTAGTCCATAAGTTTTTGGGCTGTGGCAAGGAACTTTTGGGTGCGGCTTAGAAAATTTTGTTTCTTGGTTGAACTTCTAAAATCATAACTAATTCTAGAAAAATCAAAATGGGGTGATCCCAAGTCCTATGGAAAGCTATTGAATTCCTCTATACAAGAAAAATATGAATCAATGCTGTTCATAAGGACAAAAATACAGAATTGCACGAAAATCCCATATTGCTCTAGAATAGCTTCCAGTTTCAACCCCAAACTTTGGAAAATCATAACTCCCAGCACACAAATCGAAATGATACATATTATATGCCCATTTTGAAGCTTGGCATGTGAACTATTAGAATAGAAAGTTTTAGAATTTTTAGACACCATTTGCTTATTCAAAATGTCCATTCAAACCAATTGCCCTGCATAAAGTTCACACTTGACAGAATTTCAAATGTTCAACCAATGTGTCCAACGGCTCCAAAAACAACAACTAAACCTATTCCCACACAATTTTTCACAAGGAAACCATTGGAATCACTAAAACAACCAAATTCACATCACATTAACATATGTTCTATTTCCAAACACATTGCAATCCAAAACCACTAAATGGCCAACTTTCCATTCAATATTTCAAATCAATCCAAACCAATCTCATTGCTCAAGACATATAATAAATTACCAATTCTACAACCAAAACAGCATGCCAATCACAAGATCCTAATGACACAAAAATAGGGCTAAAATCCAGAAATTCCAAAGTTTCACCAATAGTCACAATATATATATATCAAAAGATAGCTATTTCTCACCTCTTCCACTTTCTAAAGCTTGTTCTTTGATTCCACCACTTTCAATTTTTCTCCAGCTCTCAAACACCTTCTTTCAAAAATCTAAAATCATAGAGATATAGCTCTCATCAATATGAACAACATTAGAGAAGCGCATTTGAGCATACAAGGTCATCTCTAGGGTTAAAATATTACCTTTTCCTTTCTCTTTCTTCCTTGGTTAAGAACGAAATGGCTGTTGGGAGAGAGAGAATGAGATAGAGATGATGACCAGAATTTTAGCCCTTTAATTGTCTATTTAGCTGACTATAGAGGTGAAAGTGAATAGAAAAGCATGTTTGAAAAATTAACTTTGATCCATGGCTCACATGATGCCAAGTGTCATGATCTCCCAACTTCATCCTTGTGCATGCGACCATAGAATAATTCTCTCTATGTCTCTTAGGTAATTGTCACACCTTTTGATTTTTATGTTAGTAGTGAGTTCCTTCTTCGGTTACTAACTAATTGGTCAGAAACTTTTCTTTTTCCCCATTTTGCCCCTGACTATGGGAATTCCTGTAGAATCACCACTTAGAACATTTTCTCCTTACACTACTCAAATCATACTCCTTCCCTTCTCCTTCAATGTATTTTAAGCTTTGTCACACAATTAAGCTTAAATATAGGGTTTAGGCACTGATTGTAACACATCCAGACCATAATACACATCGTTTTCTCTAAATCGTGTTTATTTATCATTAATTACATTCATTTTTGGAGTCATTAGCCCTTAATGACATTTTGAGGCATTACAGTCACAGCTAAAAGGCTAAGGATTTTTTGCCGCGGCAAGACCGTTAGTTTAGCATTTCACAATTTTTATTTGGTTTAGCTTTCTTAGCCTTATAGGAACTTGTTTGGACTTCTAATGGCTACCTAAGTAGCTCAAAATATAAGCAATATGATATGTTTAGCCTTCCTAACTTCTGGGACATTGTTATATATGTTCAATGACTTGCTATTGTGGCTCTAATTATGTGATTGGGTATCTAGGGCCATGAGAGGTCAAAGAAGAGGAAATGGAAGAATTTCCAAGAAGCTACAATAGTTGGAAGAAAAAGGACCAAAGAAGGACATAAAGCCCAAGGCAGAGAACTTTCCTAACTTGCATAACTTGTTATGTGTGCTTGTGCATTGATATGTTAATTGCTTTGATGAATTGTATGAAGCATATATGAATGAATAAAGCTCTGTTTTAATTATACTATGGCCATTAGTGTAATGTGTTGAACATTGAGCATGCGTATATGTCATTATTTTGGCATGAATTTATGTAAGCAAGCATGTCATGCACAAAACATTTTCTTGTATGTATTTGTTAGCACTGTTCGCTACTGGGATTCTCTTGAATCCTTCAGTCTCGCTCACCAACTATATAGGTAGGTAAGCTTAGAAGAGGAATGCAAGAAATGTACAAGAAGAAAACGTGATGGCGAATCAAAGATTAGTATGTGATAATTAGTCATGTGTAAATTATCACTGTATGAGAATACTTGTATGAACATGCCTAGTTGAATAGTCTTGAGAAATATGTAAATAAATGATTTAACAATGAGTAGAGAAATGAGTAGCGAATTACTCTGATTGAATTAAATAAAGATAAGAATTGATGAGTAATACTGAAGCTACAAACTGCTAAAAGATGCTTCAGCAAAGATTTTGAAATATTCAGAAAAACCCATTCAACAACAAGTTCAAATCCTGTCTAAGATTGGTAATTTAAAACGATTTTATACAAGTGGATCAGACTTATTGTGTACAAGCTCATCTGATCGATTACAAGAATAAGGCGTTAACAGTTTTGGTATCAGAGCCGTGATTCTGGCAATGGAATTGTTTGCTCAAAGATACAGGTCCAGTTAGAGCAAAGGGTTCTGACTACAGGTTACATTTTCTACTCATATGAATAGTATAATGATTCCCTATCAGTGCTACTATAACTAGGAGTTTCAAATAGCTAGGGAACCTAAGGAATTATACCACCCTTATCTATTAATCAGCTTGTTGAAGGAAGGGGCAACAATCTATATAGAGGAAGTGGCTCTGCTTGATAGGGATATTAGCAGTGCCCAATCCTAGTGAGATTCCTTTATTGGAGATAATGACAATGAGACCCTAAGGATAGAAGTGGAAGCGAAGAATTTAGATTCTGTTGCTAACTTTAGGGCTCATAATATTGAGTTAAAGTATGATTTAGATCCTCACCCTGTGTTTATGGGAATACATAGGGGAGTTGTACTAAGAAGCTGCTACTATTTATGTTTCCCTATAGGGATAGTATTCAATATTTATTGGAAGGTGGATATGTTGTACTGGGATAAAGACTTATGTGAGCTATCGATACCCAGTGATATATGGATTTGTATTGGCATTAATGCCCTAGATCCTATTAGAACTTTGAGGTTAAGCATGCTTAGGCAAGAGAAATCCTGGAATGGGTGACTCCTGAGAAGTATATTAGGAATCTGAAACCTTTTGATTAAAGGTATGAAATTCTAATTAGAAGTTCTTATTGACATAAGGAATTATTAAAGGCATGGAGATAATGAGATAAGTATTGATTTTTAATCCAAACCATTTCTGTCCAGTGAGTACTGCCCAGAAAAATTCATTTGATGAGGATATGGAAACTTGAGTCATAGTGATTGTTTTGAGGTTTCTTCATGCTAGGTAATGACCCTTAGTAATATGGTGGTGTTAAAGGTATGTAGGTATTGATATATGGTGATGCATGATGAGTGATGATTTTACCATATATTGATCTTAAAGGATTCGATCTTATGATACTGAAGGTTAAGGATATATTTGAATCAGATTTAAGTTGAAATAATGCTTATGTCAAAATGTGAATCAGGTTGCACTATGATTCTATTTCATGACGAAAGTTGAACCTTGTGGATAATGTTGAACCTTCAGTAATATTTTGAGGATATTACCCGAATACCATGAAAGATAGACCAGGTGCTATTAATTCTAATCTTAGCATGCCTAATGGGTATAATTTAGGACAATGCTTTCTAACATGTGTAATATTGAGGTTCTATATTTATTTATAAATTTAGAAGATTAGGTGAATATTCAGAGAGTTATTATCCTATGAATTGTAACCTAAGAATCAAAAAATAGTTGAATTGATTCTTTAGGTTTTTGAATTTACCCGAATGTTTTGAGATACTATAATCTGTGAAAAATGTGTATGAGGTTTCTTAAGGTTGCTAGTTGCTGATCTAGCATAGGGAAAGATCTTGATTATAGAATCTTCCCATAGAAGAACGATTAAGAGTTTATTCCCTTATGGAACAAAGTAATATAAAGATTAAGAAAAGTCTTTATTTATAATCTCATGGCTGAGGCAGATAATAAAAGTTATGCTAGTGACTTATGAATTCCTTATACGATGTGGGTAGATTACCCTGGTAAGGGAAGTAGAATTATACCTGGATTTAGACTGATATCAAAAGTCCATGTAGAATGACCTCAGATGAGATGGCGAAGTTAAGGAAAATATAGTACATAATTGTTGGAGAAGAGGGACCTTATAAGATCTAGGTTTCTCGTTACAATGGTACTTTCATTCAGAGATGGCCAACTAGAGAGAGATACCTATGGGGGTTTCTCATCGGAAAGGGCTACCTAAGGAGTGTTAAGAACAAGGCTGACCAATCAAAGTGGACTGAGTAAAGTATTGAGTAAAGTACCGTAGAGTAGAGCCATCATGACATCGAACTATAAAATAGAGCTACCAATAGTTGACTCTCAAAGGTGGTGCATTGTAATGAGTCCCACATCGGATGGGTTTCTTAGAAGAAGGGTTTATTTGATTCAGTATATCACCATGGGTTGCTCCAGCACTATGTGTTGAAAGAAAAGTAGAAGAAGGGAATTAAGAAAGAACAGGCTCAATAGTGTACAGGAAAGCAACTCTTGCTCTCATATCTTATGTAATGGTTCTTATGTATATTTTTACCATCACATGTATTCGTTTCATGAATATACATAATTGTTATGAATGTAAAGTATGTTATGAATGTCAAGTATGTTACGAATGTCAAGTATGTTATGAATGTCAAGTATGTTACAAATATTATGAAAGGCCCTAAGACCTAGTGGGCAGTATGCCTTGAGGCTGGTAATTGTCAAGTTACGAGATGGTTTGTTTAGCTTGCTTCATGAATATTACATGAGTATGTGAAGGGTTTGAGTAACAAGAGGCAAAGCCTGGAATGAATTCAGAATACCTTGTAGGCTATGCGCCCTGAGGTCATTAGTCTCAATATGTATTCAGTAAAGATGATAACCAAATGTTTTGAGGCCATAAGACCTGAGTGACATG
Source organism: Inga leiocalycina (assembly GCA_963242795.1). Taxonomy (NCBI): domain Eukaryota; kingdom Viridiplantae; phylum Streptophyta; class Magnoliopsida; order Fabales; family Fabaceae; genus Inga; species Inga leiocalycina. The sequence goes on from OY725323.1 coordinate 54,996,581, forward strand.
TTGCCTTAGGCCAGCAGACTATTATGTATTTAAGAATGGGGACGAGCAGAGGCTCAAGGCAATAAGTCCTGAAGTACTTGTACGCATAGGGGGATCCCTAGGCAGTATGACCTAGTATGCAAGATTTCATAGGGCAGTGTCCCTAGGCTGTAAGATACTATATGCCCATTATGTTGTTGTAGACCTATGTGTCTAAAGGCCTTAAGACCTAGTAGACTAGTGTGTCCTTAGGCTGGCAGATACATTTGCAATTTAAGCTTGTCCATAGGAGGAAAGGAGGGTTGAGTTATGGGATGGTCTTAGAATAATTTTCCTTAGTATTTATGCTCACTTTCATACTCAGACATCATCTCTTACCACTCAGGTTCGCGTTCACACTCTTCCCCTCCCGTTGCTTTCGGCTGCTATAATCTCTCTTTTCACCATCGGGATGGCTAAGTATTCCTTTCCATGAGGCTCTTCCTCTCTGTTATTGCCGTTTTGCTCTCATGTTTGTCAAAAATTGTTGGCTTTCACAAACTCTTGTGGTCCTCTTCTATTAGTATTCTCTTTCATTTTTTTGTTGCAACGCTGATGTTTATGGCTTTTCGTTCTTTATCAAAACCCTAATTGAAAGTTCACATTTTTTGTTCTTTGTTGAATCACTGATGCTCACTTCTTTTATCCTCTATGTATGTATGTATGTATGTATGTATGTATGTATGTATGTATGTATGTATGTATGTATGTATGTATGTATGTATGTCTTGTGTCCTTCGATAACCACATCTATCATAAGGTTCAACCTACAATGGAAATGGACATAAAATACATGCATATATAGTATAGAGGCTAGATGAGTGCCAAACAGATTATATATTCAAAAGTATGAAGAATTTGATGAGAAGCGTCTGATACAAGTCATTTGTGGTGGTGTTGGTAGGCCAGGATTATTTACTTTGGTCCTTGCTCCAAATGCAATGCACTTGAGAACATATACAGTATATTACATATGTAGTAATTCTGTTATGTACAATACATGTTTACTAGTTGTATTGCATTGCTTTCACATCAATTAATTCTAGCCAACTAACACCACCACATATATCACAAGGTTTGACCTACAATAGGAATGAACACAACAACTGCATACATAGCATGGAGGCTTTGAAGAGTGCCAATTTGAGTGGTTTTTTGTAGGAATTAGTTATGCTTTTCTGCTTCTTTTGCAATTCATATTATTGTGCTCATTAATATTCCTTTGAGTTTCTAAAAGACATGTGAATAGCATTATATAATCTGATATACTATGTAACTTCGTGTAATTGAAAATGGGGGATCAATACAGTTTGAGGTTCCTAATAGAGGAAAGCCAAAGTTTTCTTCATTCCTTGTGGTTGCTACATTCCTTCCATTGGTATAAATATAATACACTATGGACAAAAATTTGAACTTGTCATTTTGAGAATTATACAATTTTATTTAATATAAACATATCCTAGTGCTTCTCATGATATAACATGACATCAATATTAGATAACATGTTATCTCATGTTCGGTTATATCATTGGAAGTATCAGTTTGATATGTTCATGTTCATGAAATTGTATCATTCTCATCATCATCACCTATATATGTTTATGTGGTTGTTTAATTGAATCTTATTTTCCATGCTTTTGTTCTCTATGCCCTCCTTGAAAGATATGTTCTTGTTTATGTGGTTGTTTAATTGAATCTTATTTTCCAAATCTTATATCATTATTGAGTGTTTGGTGGGAGTGTTGATTGTAATTTTAACCTTGACATATGAGAGCTATCAATACGTAATTCATATTGCAAGCCATCCTTATAATCAAATGTAGCAACCCTTGGATTGGGTGCTAAGTTTACCAATCTTAGGTATTTTGGCTTTTTTGAGCTTCAAGTAGAATATGGCTCTAGCCTACCTTAGTTTTAGGTGATAAAAGTGGAGTTTAATGAAGTTGAGGCTAATAAGGTTGATATATAAACTTGAGAATTCTATTTTGTATGGTTGAATATGGTTGTGTGGTGAGGTCTTGATTGAGATGGAAATCAAAGTAAAGGCCAATAATAAGGAGCTACCTGACTAGGTGGAGTTACTAGTGACATGCTAATGATTAAGACATTTAAATTTGACAATGAAAAATGTAGGCTGGGTGATCTATGCTTGCAAGAAAAAATTCATTACACTAGATTACCACCTAGTCCAACAAATTTGTCCTTGCAAGTGATGATTATCCAGCTAATGTTTTCCATCCTCCAATTTGGAGGTATTAATCCTCACCTCGTCACTAGTATTCCACCTAGTCAGTTACTTCCTTATTATTGGCCTTTAGCTTGTTTTCCATCTCATTCAAAACCTGATCATGGTATCAAATTCAATCATATAAAATACAATTCTCATATTTGTATATTAACCCTGTTGTACTCAGGTTCATTAAATAAGAATCTTTTTCTTTATCTTATGAAACTAGGCTAAGGTAGAGCCATGTTTCATATTTGAGGTCAAGGAGAATCAAAATGCACAAGTATGGTAACCTAGCAACTAATCCATGGGTAGTTGCATTCAACTTTAGGGATGCTTACAATATAAATCATGCGTAAACAACATACAGATACCGGGTCAAAAATTGCATCCACTAAATCCAACACTAAAAAATCATCTAACTGCTTTGAAGGTGGGGAAAATGCAAGTATAAAAAGTAAACCTTAAAAAAACAAATGCCGGAATTAAGATTCAATAGTTATAAAATAACTTAGGGCTTAGATTCATGGTTATTAGTTATAATTATTTTTTATATCGATTGATTTGTATTTTTAGGGCTGTCTATAGAATTTATGTTGTATAATATAGCTTTTAGATATAATAATCTAACAGGGCTTATGTGAAACAAAATCAAATGTATACTTTTTTAAAAAAATGCCTGCTTTTTAAACCAGGTATGAAATTAGCTGTCTAAAAAGTGGATTTTTTTTATGGGCGAAGTTGCAAATTTAGCAATAAACAATTTTGTGATGAGCATCCATAAACTATTATTTTCGAGCAAAAGTAGGCATAAACTATTATTTTCGAGCAAAAGTAGGCATAAACTATTTATTTCAGAGCAAATATAGCAACACCGTTAAAAACATTTAATTTACTTTTTGCATTGTGGGTCCCACCAGTCTTCGCTCTTACTTTTATTTTAATATTTTTTTAATAGGAAAATATCACTTAGATCACATATAAATAATTTAATTTCAGTTAACGCCCAAAAGATTTTGAAATTTTACTATATCCCTTAGGCTAAACTGAAATTAACTATTTTAGTGAAAAGATAATACTGGTCTTACTTTATTTTTTGGGGGGTTATATGAAATGAAATTGTTTTTATGGCGTCGAAGTGATTTTTTTATTAAAAAAATACAGAGAGAGAAAACTGGTGGGACTCACAGTTCAAAAAGTAACGGAAGTTAAGTGTTTTTAACAACGTTGCTATATTTGCTCTGAAATAAATAGTTTATGTCTACTTTTGCTCCAAAATAATAGTTTATATCTATTTTTGCACTCGAAAATAGATAAGTCTCATGGATGCTCATCGCAAAATTGTTTGTTGCTAAATTTGCTCCTTTACCCTTTTTTTATTATAAATTAAACCTTTTTAAGACCGTTCGTTTAAACAGTTGGTCAGAGAAAGTAACTTTTAATATCGGTTGTAGGTCTAGTCTTAATAAAGACAAATTTTTTTAACCGGTCGATATAAGACAGGACCTAAACCTAGTCTAAAAAGCTTATTTAAACTGGTATAAAAAACCTTTTTCTAGTAGTAGATGATACTTTTGATGGTTCTTTCCTAGTTCTATTAGCTAAAGAAGCATAGGCATTAGTTGAGAAAATTGCTACTAGTGATCAACAGTTCCAAAAGACATATGCTAGACAAGTTCATGAGGAAGGTGTTACTAAACCATCCCATCATGGTTTAGATAGTTTAACTTCTCAAATGGCAACCATAAACACTAATATTTTTAAGATTGTCGCACATCTACCTAAATTAGGACCTCAAGGCCAATCCTCTCAAGCCCTATGAGTTGTGCATTGTGTGACTAACCTATGCATTTAGCTAGTGATTGCCTTAACATTGGTGTATGACAAATCCCTATTTTATTATACGTTTTCTTATTTTATTTGGGGGTTTTTTCCATAATAATAGCTTAAAATGCATTCTTTGTGATTAAGAGTAAATGCATTAAATTAGGACTAAAAAGGAAAAAATTGTAATTACTCTTAATCATTGATTTTTGAGAATATTTGATGTTGGTTTAATTATTTTTAAAGTGGATGCTTGAAAAATTGGATTAAATTTGAAAATGGCAGTTTGGGGCTCAAATTTTAGAAATAACAATATGGTACCATGCATTTTAGAAATGCCACTTTAGTCCACCTGAAAACTGCAGTGTTTTTGCCCTCTGAAAATAGGTCAGAAGCTTGACACTTCTAGTTTGGAAGATCAAAAAAGCTCTACGCAACACATAGGGTACCCATCATTCTCTCACCTTCAACCTTTCCTCCTATGTCCAAGGTCGTTGGCGACTTCCACTCCTTCATCCATTGTTGTTGGCAACCTTCTTCCCATAACTACTTGTAATATCCCAGATTTTAGGACTAGAGGCTAGAGAATAAGCATGAAAAAGTAGACTACTAAGCCCTGTTTAGCAAGAGTCCCAAGAATGTGCAAGAGCTATAATGACTTTTAGAAACTAATTTGGAGCTAAGTATGGGATTAGTTCCAATTAGTTGAAGGGAAAGTACTCAATTCCTTTATCTAAAGTCAAATATAATTTAAGGCCTAACTGGATATAAAAGAGAGGGAAACGGCGTGAAAAAGGGACAAGAATAATGAAGAAAAACACTAAAGGCATAATAATTAATTTTGTCATGATCAAGGGTAAAAGAGTCAATAGCCAATTGATCTTGAGATTAAAATTGAAACCAAAATGAAGGGTCAAGATTTGATGTCAAAAAGTAAGAGTAAGGATGAAGTTGAAAAGTAAATTAACCCCCTCTTCCTTTTGTTCAATAATTTGGTCAAGAAAATGCTAAGAGAGATAGGGTAAGCATTTAATCAATATACTCCCTCATGTTTTGCTCATTTGGTAAGTTGGGACAAAGAAAGAAGAAGAAAGTTGGTTAAACATTCAACTCCAAGTAATTCTTCACCTTTTATACAAGAAAAGTGGGCCAAGAACAAAAGAGAAAGGAAGAGAACTATGTCAACAATTCTTCCTCCTCCTTTAGTCAAATATTGTGGCTAAGGCATAAATGATGAAGAAAGAGAAATCAATTAAAACAATCTTTCCTTTCTCATGGTGATTTTCGGCCAAGTGATTTTGAGGGTTGAAGCTAAATCAATTAAACGCATATTCCACTCCCTCTTACATGCACAAAGTAGGCCAAGCAAGCAAGGAAAGAGAAAAGAAGAGTTCAAGAAAAAAGGTGCTCTTCCTACTTCAATTTTCACCTTCCAATTCACTTCTTTGGCTCAAATGTTCTTCATGAACATTGTTTTCCTCTTTAAGAGCTTCATTTCTATGGTTCTTGCTTTTGAAGAGGATGTGTTTTGAGTCATCTTCCAAGAGCCAAAGTTGGAGACTTAAGAAACAAGTATTAGAAAGGGTAAGAGGTGAGTATAAGCTTCAATTTGAACCCATATCTTGTGGTTTAGTTGAGTATTATGGATTTTGTGTGCTGCCCTAATTTTGGTGGTTATGAGGTCCTTAAGGTTTCATGTTAATATGATGATATAAGTGGTGATTTATGGTGTATAATGATGATTCTAGGCTATTGTTGTGGCAAAATTGTAAACTTGATCATTGTTGCTTTGGATGTGAACTTTCGGTCAGTTGCAAGACTTATAAGAGGAGTGTGATTTTTGGTATTTTTGAGGCTTCCATTATGTTCTACATGAAAATATGTATGGGAATAGGCCCTGATTCTAAATTTTAATCAATAAGAATGAAAAATAAACATTTGGATTTAAAGTACTTGTGGTTAATTGCTGCTAGTCTGGAACCAGACTGCTTGTGGGATGAATTTGATTAGCCCAATGTTGTTTGTGTTAGGATCGACAGGCACAACAGAAGAATTATAAAAATTTTCACCGATCCTAATCTAAGATCTATCAACAGCATTTAAATTGGGTTAGAAAGAACTCGTACCTTTTTAACTTAGGGTTTTCACGATCTTTAGGAGCCAACACGTTAGGTCCGCTCCCTCTACCGGTATCCACACGAATGCTCTTCAACTGAGACTGCATGCTAGCGCCTCTAATGTTTTTAGGGTTTCCCTTGCGGCTCTGAATTCTCATGCATGTATGAGTATATTTGCTCTATTAAGTTTATAACATATGATGGCTATATTCAAATTTCAAAATTAATCATCATTAATTTCAAAATTAATCAAAAATTAATTATCTTGATGAGCTAATTAAATAAATTCAGTTTAAATTAAATCTGTCCAACAGTTTTCATTTAACCTATTTATTTAATTCAAATAAAGAGCCATTAGATTTAATTTATCTTCATAAATTAAATCTGAGATACTATATCTCTATCATGTTAGTTATTAAATTTAAAATATCTTAATAAATTAAATTTAAAACTAACACAATATAATATCATATAATATATATACATATACATATATATATAATATATAAGATATGTATTTCGAAAATATATATCTATATAATATTATTAACGAATTTTATATTATATATATATATATAAAATTCGTTCACCCTAAATTAAACATTATCTCGTATTGGACCATTCTTGTGTGCGACCCTGTAGGCCCATATGAAGTTGGCAGTGGGCCAATAACTATACTAACCCAAAAGTCGCAAGCGGCCTCTAGCAAGATATTACGACTACCCAAATCATATGAGGATCGTTATCACGATGTATCCTATCATACAACTATGTCACGTCCCTTTTGTCACACGATATATCGATCAAGGATAAGGCATAGATAATGTCATCCTCTTGTTCCTGACCATTACTTTCTCGATTCCTGAGTAGCCTGACAATAGAAATGGAAACTCATTTCCATTGTAGTATGGCCATACATTTCTCAGACTGACTCATCGAGGGGCCCAATAATATCCTCTACTAATGTGAGGGACAAATTCCATCTTGATCATTCATATTCCTCTGCATGAAAAACCTTCAAGCCTGATCATAGCCTTTATCATCACTCGGTCAAAAGTGACTTTTGACTAGTTCAAAGCTGAGCAACTCTCATGTAGGAATCCATGATGACCTCAGGTCTAAGGGCATTGTGACGTGGTTATACATGAGAAAAACTTATGAATTGATCTATGTAGTTTTCTCATAGTAGGTCGATCCAGCACTTTGTACTCTTACAAGTGCCTAATACTTTGATTTATATCTCCATATCTTATCAAAGTCATACTGGTCTTGTTTCATCTCTGCTCCCGAATAGATGACCGACCAGGGACATTTTAGGACAATCTTCATGAATTATCCAAGGATACAATTATCAGAGTTAACATGCAAATAATATGATAACAGAATGAAGAAATATCATCAAAATAATAATGTTCAAAGTACAATGATTGGCCCTTAGGACACAATTTCCAACAGTTTGGTGTCTATGATATTCTCGAGAATAATAATATGCATTATAAGCTTTAAAATGATATATAATATGTTCAATTAGGGTATGTGCTTTGGGATATATTAAATTTGAAGGTTTGAGGTTTGAAACTAGATTAGATTCTATATAGAATAGTCTGGAAATTCGTAAAATTATGTATTTTTGTAGTTACAAGTGGCAGTGGGTAATAATTTTCCTTTTTAGAGGGCTTTGAGAGCTTTAATGAGGACTTTGAACCATTCTATTTGGAATTTTGTAGATTAAGTTATGATTTTTTAAAGTTGACTAATCAAAACTGGCAGATTAGGTTTGGCTTGCGAATTTGTAGAATTTGACTTAAGTTAAGATAAGACGGATCATAGGAAATAGAGAGATAACCTAGGGAGCTATGAGGTTCCCTTTGACACCCAAGTCCTAGGAGTCAAGAGACACATAATATGTCTTAGAATAGACACTGTGTGGTATAATATAGGAGTCTTATAGATAACTGACATGACTAAATTAAAGACAAGGTTAAATGCGGGTCAAGAACAGTATAGAGTTCATCATACTGGTAACTTTGAATTGAGTAATGACCCAATCTTTGTCAAATCTACATTATAAGACCTGATAGTTGCTTGGGATCTAAGACTTGCCCGAGCTTGGAGAAACAGTTGGACACCCTTTAGGGAAAGTGACCAGGTAGTAACTCTTTCTTTCATATGTTATGAGATACGTTGCATGTTTGTGGTATCATCATGAGTTTTGGAAGCATTCATAGTTTATGAGGTGGTTGACCAGGGCCTGTTGTACTGGTGGACACCTGGGCCATGAAAGTTACTGTTACACACGAGTGAATTCTCAGGGCATGTTGCGTGGGTGAATACTTGGCGCCAAGTGATTTATATACCTAGTACTATGATAATGTGATATGCTGTATGATGTGGTTATCTGTTTTGTATCTTGTATATGTTGTGTATAACTTAAGATCATAACTACAGTACCAGTAGTATAATGATGAGAGTAGCCTCACAGACATTTGGTAAATGAATAGTTGCCTACTAACTTGGTAAATAAAATAGAATAGGTCATATATGCACCAAGAGGCCCATAACCAAATGACGACATAAGGGTAATAAGCAGAGAGTCGCTTGAATACTCTGATAAAAGGAATTAAGAACTAATGAGTTATGATGGAATTGTAAACCTTTTTTAAACCATTTTGAAATGTTTTAAATTCATCAGAAAAACCCATTCAATTACAGGTTCAAACCCTGATTAGAAGTTGGGATTTATAACTATTTTCTTAAGTATATTTGTTCTAGGATTGAGTTCTTAGCTTAATAGTTCAACTCGCTATGCATTTTAGCTCATCAGATGACCATGAAGGGAATCGTTAAGTATTCATTAAGGGAAAGTTTTTATTTAACAATGCTTGGCAATGTTGGAAATTGTGCCATAGGTCCAATCATTGTACATTGAACATTATTAATTTAATGAATTTTCTCCATTATGTTATCATATTATTCGGATGTTCATTGTAATGACTGCATCCTTGGATAAGTCATAAAGATTATCCTAAATGTCCCTAGCCAGTCATCTATACGAGAGCAGAGATGAAATAAAACTAGTATGACTTTGATAAGATATGGTGATACGAATCAAAGTCCTAGCCACTTGTTAGAGTACAAGGTGCTGGACCAATCGGCTATGAGAAAGATGTATGGATCAAGTCATAATCTTATTTTATGTATAACCACGTCACAATGCCCTTCGACCTGATATCATCATGGATTCCTACATGACAGTTGCTAAGTTTTGAACTAGTAAAAAGTCACCTTTGACCGGCTAATGATAAAGGCTATGATTGGGCTTGGTGGTTTTTCATCAAAGTAATATGAATGGTCAAGATGGAATTTGTCCCTCACATTAGTAGAGAGATATTACTGGGCCCCTCGATGATTGAGTCTAAGAAATATAAGGCCATACAGCGATGGAAAAGAGTTTCCATTTCTATTGTTAGACTACTTAGGAATCGGGAAAGTAATAGTCAAGAACAGGAGGATGACATTATCCATGCCTTATCCTTGACCGAAATATCGTGTAACAAAAAGGGACATGATATGGTTGTATGATAGGTTGCATGGTGTTAATGATTCTCATATGAATTGGGTAGTTGTAATGTCTTGCTTGAGGCCGCTTGCGACTTGTAGGTTAGTACAGTTATTGGCCCACTGCCAACTTCGTATGAGCTTATGGGGTCGCACACAAGAATGGTCTAACACAAGACGATGTTTAATCTAGGGTGGACAAATTTTATATTTATATAATATAAAATTCATGAAAATAAAATTAAGAATATTATATATATATATATATGTATTTTTGAAATACATATATATATATATATATGATAATATTATTATACTAGTTTTAAATTTAGTTTTATTAAGATAAATTAAATTTAATAACTAATATGATAGATATATAGTATCTTAGATTTAATTTGTGAAGATAAATTAAATATGTTGGCTCTTTATTTGGATGAAATAAATAGTTAAATTAAAACTATTAGAAAGATTTAATTAAACCAAATATATTTAATTAGCTAATCAAGATAATTAAGGGTTAATTAATTTCAAAATTAATCAAGATTAATTTTGAAATTTCAATATAGCTCTCATGGGTTATAAAAATGATGAAGCAGAAAAATTCATGTATGGATGACAGTTTAGAGCCGCAAGGAAACCCTAGGAGACATTAGAGGCGCCAGTATGTAGTTTATGTTGGAGTAGCATTCATGTGGATACCGATAAAGGAAGTTGATTGACGTGTTGGCTCCTGAAGATCGAAAACTCAGAACAAAAAGAAAGGTATGATTCTTTCCACCTGGTTTAAACGCCTTTGATAGATCCTCATTTGGGATTGGTCAAATTTTCAAAATTATTCATCGATCAAAAACTCAGAATGTTGAAAATTTTCTCTAACTGAGAGAGCCAGTCTTCGGCTATCTGTAGATCAAATTTCTCTGAAATATAGGAGGTTGTTGCTTATTAAACCTCCCTACCCTGGTCTGTATATCAGCCTTAGGTTTAAGCTAGATATTATTTGGTTAGGGTTCCTTAGGCAGATCATCTTCACCTTCATCCTTCATAAGTTCCTACAAGTGATCTTGCCTCTCACAGCTCTTCCCAGATTTCATTCATCGTAGCCTACTATTGTGTTAGTATACCCATAATTTGTTGCTGTATGCTATTAGATCTTACACCCGGTTCTTCCTTGTTATTTCTATGTCGACCCCTAACTCTACCTCTTCCTCGTCCTCTACCACATCCTCTACTATTTCTTCCTATTCGTGCCATCTCTATAATTCACTATACGTGAAAATAGAGAAGAAATAAATTTCATATAAATGCAAGGGCATTTTTGTCATTTTATAATATTTTGGGTACACAGATTTGTTAGATATAACATACAGTAGATATTTACAGTAGTTAAGGAAAACTATAAACATCATACAACCTACAAACTACTGTGCATCACATGTTTGTCCTTTTACACCACATAACATAATTTACATATAGCTTCTCAGGGGTTACCCATCCTAGGATTGACCTGGGTTGAGCAAGCTTAACTTTTTATGTACCCATCCAAAACACAGACACCGGTTCTAACAACTTCCACCCGCTGGTTCCCTATGACTGCCCTAGCCTCAAAAGATGTGCCGACTGCCTCCAGTCACCCAAAATATACTACCTAGGCCCACGTCACTCATTATACATGTACCTCCACACTAGGTCAGCAATGTGCTCTATGAATTCCCAAAAGCACATGCATGGGCCTCTCTCAACAATATTAATCTTCTTCCGATTCCAGAATGCTAAGTCCGGAAAGAAATCCATGGTCGTAAAGATCTAGTACTCAACATGCACATCAACCTCCAGGTACTCTTGAATCTGTTTAAAGACTCCACGCCATCTTGAAATGAGAGGTACCTGGCAATGGGAGTGGCATGTACTCGTATTTCCTGTCAATATCTGCCCCGAATATAATCCCATAATGCTAGGTCCAGATACAGGTCATATAGTACGTACACCATCTCTATTAGGGAGATATCAGCCTCACTCGAGTCCTCCTCCAGTTCATCCATCAGTGGATGCCTCGACTCTTTTACTAGCGACCCAGCTGGTGATGCTGGCCTTGGCTCAGAACCATATAATGGTCTCTCTGGGACCTTCTTTCAGGCTATCCTCCATATACTGAGACCTCCCACTACATAATATGCAATGTATTGCTGTCCCTCCGGAATCCGCTACTCTAGTGAACTTTGATTCACTGATGTAAGTGATCCCTTACGCTACTCACTTCGACCGCTCATGGTTTACTGTCACCATACAAAACAAGACCATATCAGTATACTATTCTAAAAAGCTAGAACCGCTTTTATCTCTGATACCAAAAATGTTAAACCCCATAAAATTTCAATATGTGCAAAGTGTTAAAGACATAGTTCCACAGGCATACAGAAATAGTATAAATATATTGATAAGAACTATTTGTTTACATACAGGAGTTTACTTACAGGGTTTGATAATATATATACAATTTTGTCCAAAAATATGAAAAATAAACTAAATATAACAAAACAGCTCTAACTCTCTCCACTTATACACCTCAGTTGCCGGAATTTGCCATTTTGCCCTTGGAGCCGCTAACTTCTGCTAGAATATTTTATATTTGAAAAAGGGTGAGATTCAAACGAATCTCAGTAGTAACATACAATTGATCATATAAAATGTGAAAATTAAATATGCAATGCACTATATAGTGTAAAATGAAAATTCATATTATATCATGTGTGCATAATGCTCAAGCCAAATGATTGTTTGGATCACCTACTTGTTCGTATACCTCAGTAAGTCCCAGACCACACTAGGTAATGTGCCATAGGCACCGTGTTCATATCACAAAACATAGCAACATACAACATATTAATAATCACTTAGTGTATGAGAGATTGATTTACTACCTTATATCCCTTTTTGTAACACAAATCAGTTCCTAACTTGATTCGGCTCAGGCTCAACAGACTGGTCTTAAAAATCCAAGTTTACAAGAATTAGGTTAATACCTATTCATGTACTACCTTAGACTTTTCCAAATTGTTTTTGCTAGTTATATTAGTCTAAAACTGCAAAATTACCAAAATGCCCTTAGGTACCCGGTTTAAGCCCCTTTTTACCTAGTCCGACCGTACTTTTCCAGAAATTTTGACCTAGGTTATTCCTACAGTGTTTTGTGTGTAGAATCCATTTTGACTTCGGTTTTCAAAAAATCACTGCCAAATGATAGTTTTGCCCTTAACAACCCCTATTTAGGGTTTAGGGGTATTTTCATATTTTCACTTTCTAGGGCTTTTCTCATAAAGTGATTAACATCAACCCTAAACAATTTTCCCTCATGAACACCATGGAACCATCAAATTAATAAAAGTCTAGCCCTAACCCATGAGTCCTGTAAACCCCTCCGTAATTATATCCAAAATACGGGATTAAAATGAAATAGAGATCAATAATAATCAAATAACATTTACTAACCCATCCCATGACGGGGTTTCACAAATACCTTTCGAAATCATTTATAAAATTGGTCTCATATTCACATTTCAAATACAATTACTACGCGAAGATAAATTATATTCATATAAATATCAGAGTGTACAACATAATCATCTCGGCAATCCCGGGTACATACCTTCACTAAAGATACACAGGGCACAATTGCCCATTACAATTCTTCAAATGGGGATTACACAATGTCATCTCAAATTCATAACCCTATATTCAACTGAATCATATATAGTCTTCACAACTCATTGATAACCAACTACCAACTCTCATCTCAAAGGAGTCTTAGCTGCTCCCTCCACAAGCGACTTGCCCTATCTAAATTGTTGGTAGGGGAGGGTGAGATTCGAGAGAATCTCAGTAGGAAACAGATACCATAATGCATGCATGATAGATGCTATGTGTATGACATGTTAGTTTTATCTAAATGCATGCCCCATAATGATATTTCTGCTTGCTCAATGTTTCATGTAACAAATCTATGGCCACAGCAAAATAGAAACAGAGCTTCATTTATATAAATATGCTCTACACAATCAAGTAAAGCAATCACATACATCACTACACAAGCAAAGATATCAAATACATGCAAGTAAGGTAAGTCCCATACTTCCAGTCTTTTCTCCTCGATTTGCATGCCAGCAACTCGGGGCTTCACATTTGATCCTACAATGTCAAATGTACTATTTAGATAGTTCCATAGTGTTTCTAGTGGTTATATGAGGCTATATTGAAAATTTACTAAAATACCCCCGGGGACCCGGCCCGGCCCGCCGTACCCTGTCCGGCTATACTTTTCCCAAAATTCTATCCTGGGCTATCCTGACATATTTTCGCTGAAGGAATCCATTTACGGACTTGGAATTAGCAAATTCAATTTCAAATTAAAACATTACCCTTGGCAGCCCCACTTTAAGGGTTTCAGGGGCGTTTTCGTAATTATACTTTTTCGGCCTTTTCCGAAAAAGTGACCAACTGTAACCCCACCTAATTTTCTCTCCTGAACTCAATTAAATCATCAAATAATTTAAAATCCATCTCTAACCCCTCCAAACTAGCCTTAGCCGAAATTCTCAATTCCTCGGGAAAAATTGGGGTTTTTCGGTTTCGGCTCCGCAAACGTGTTTCTTCCCACTCCTAACCACTTTATTAACCATTACATTGGGTTACAACTACCATTTAGTATTAATTTGGGCAGCATAACACCTAGGCCAACCCATTTTCCAAAATTACAACCAAAGACAATCCGATGAAATTTCACCGCTTAAATCAACCACAACAGCCAGAACAATCAAAGATTGTAGTTTCGGAGGTTACCTTAAGCTCCTTCTGGCTTATTCCTCTTATGGCTGAACCCTAGCCTCTCTAAACAATGAAATTCATTACTTCAAAACCTTAATTCACATAGAGGAATAACTTAGGAGAAGGATTATACACGTTACGTACGAATTCACCGAAGAAATCGACCTACCTTGTGAGATTTCTCCTTCCTTCTCCTTATTTTCTCCAAGCCCTCTCTCACGTTTTTTTCTTTTTCTGAAATGGCGTCGGGAAATGGCTGATCAAGATGGAGGAATTGCTTTTAATGCCATGCTGATGTCATCTTTTATTTTGATGATGTCATAATTCCCATTTTCGGATTTTCTGGTAGATTTTCTGCCCAAACTTTGAAAAATCATAACTAATTCTAGAAAAATCAAAATGAGGTGATCCCAAATCCAAATGAAATCTATTTAAGTCCTATTTATAGGAAAAATATGGGCCATTACTAGAAATCACCACAAAAATACAGAATTACACAAAACTCAACACTGCTCCAAAACAGAGTCCAGTTTTGATCCGAAATTTTCGACAGATATATCTCCCAGTTCCCAAAACGAAATGGTACAAATTATATGTCCATTTTGAAGATTGGGATGTGAAATTTAAGACTGGAAAGTTTCAGAATTTTTAGACACCATTTGGTCATTCAAAAAATTCACACAATCTGACTGCCCAGAATAGAGTTTCACTAGACAGAATTTCAGATTTTGCATCTTTGCTTCCAATGGTTCCATTTTCATACCAAACATAATTCCCACATAAATGTTCACAAGGAATCTATTGGAAACACCAAATCAATCAAATTCACATCTCATTGACATGTTTTCACAATAATCTCAACATGTCAACACAATTCACATTTCAAAACCTAACATTGCAACTTTTCCATTCCAAAGTTCCAAACCAATTTCAATGACATCAAAACACACTATGACACCATTTCCAACACAATACCCCATTCAATTCTTCCCTCTATTCTAAGTCAATTTGGATGTTAATCCATAATTGAACTCAAATACAGGGTTTCAACGCTGCTCACAACACACACGAATCACATTCGAGTGCCAAATCACATCATATTCTCCAAAAGGGTTATTTATCACTAACCACATCCACTTTTGAAGCCATTAACCCTTAGTCACAATTTGGGATCTTGCTAAACCGGGGCTTAATAATCTACTAATCTCAGGCTTATTCTCTAGCCTCAAGTCTCAAAATTCGAGGTATTACAAGTCCAACTTTTGCAAAACTTTACACAAGAAAGGGAAAAATATGATTTTTGAAATTCAATATCTAAAGCTTACTCTTTTTTACTCCTAACCACTTGTTAAACTATTTAAACACTTAATAGACATAATTTGAGGGAATTTGGCCAGCATAACCCCTTAGGGTTTCTACTTTCTAAATTTACAAAATCAACAAATCAAGCCGAAAACTACCACCACAACAACAATATATCAAATTATTTGAAGTTCTTGAGGTTACCTTTGATTTCTTTACTTTCTCTCTCTAAAACTGTCCTCCCTCCCTCTCTCTTCCCTTGAATCTTTGCTTGCTACACATGGTTTCCATGAAGAACAAGAGATTAGGGAGCTACTACACAAGTTAGAAGGCTTGAGCTCTTGAAATCACAAGTTCTTACCTTAGGTTTTTGCTTCTTGAGCCCCCTTTCTCCAAGTCTCTCTAAAGCTCTCCTCTCTCTCTCTCTCTATTGTTGTTGGTGGCATGAAAATGAAAGGAAAAAAGATGACCCAAATGCTTAAAATATCTTCATCTTTTCCTTAATTAACTTTTTTTCAAAAATAGGATTTATTACCTAACTTTGTACGTAAGTTTATCTCTTGCCAACTTATGTCATAAAATCCCATTGCATGTGAACTAATTTCCTTCCCTTTCCTTGGCCCATAAAAAGACATCCCAAGGGTCCCTTTTTACACCAAATTGGGCTTCATCCATTTATCTTAACTACATGTACAAGATATATTATTTTAATCTTAATTAACATTTGCTCAAACTTAATCAAGTATTATTTAAATCCCTTAGCTTGGATTGATGACACTTGGCATATTTATGATTCCAATTAATTATTTCCCTTCCTCTTTTCTTATTTGGGCGAAATTCTTGAGAGCATAGCGAAATAATAATTGCTCCAACATTTTCCATAATCTCTATAATTCATTTATGCACAAGTCCAACCTTGACTTTTCAAACCTTAATTTATTTGACCAAGAAATTTTCCAATAAATATATTCGTCCTTTATTTTCCTTAATTAATTGAAAGTAATTTCAATTAATTGGAAAATAATTAATCTTGCACTTTATTGAAAAATTTATGATTTTGCCATTATATTTTTGGATTTATTCCTTTTTCTTCCTTTTCTTGGCCGAAATTAAGACTAATATTGGGCCAAATGTTTTGCTCTTTGATGATTCCATTTTGGGCTTCAATATTGGGATTTTTGGAACACCCAAAAATGAATTCCATAGCTTGTTATAGCCCAAATTTCATGAAAATGGATATTTACTAACTTTTAAATTCCAAGATTATGAATATTCACTATTTCATTTCTTTGAATGCCACAAATAATCACAAAGTATATTGGTGAATAAAATTTGGGGTGTTACAGTTCTCCCCCTCTTAAATAAATTTCATCCTAGAAATTTGCTACACGTATATAGCCATAAACTCCGAGCAACGCTTCTGCATATCATTTACTCTTTGTCACGTGGCTTGCGATAACCCCTTCCTGATGACTTTGATAAACATGATGCTTTTGTTTATGAGTTGTTTCTCTTGCCGATCGATGATTCAGTTAGGTATGACTTCATAAGTCAAATCATCCTGTATTTCCACCTCTTCATATTCAATCATGTGCTGTGGATCGGGTTGATACTTCTTTACTTGAGAATCATGAAAGACATCATGCAACTTTCTCATATTCGGTGGCAAAGCTATATGGTACGCTACTAGCCCAATCTTTGATAAGATTTCAAATGGACCAATGTACCTCAGATGTATCTTTACTTTCAGTGTTCTGCCAATACCTGTGACCAACTTTAAACTTTCACAAACATGTGGTCTCTGACTTTAAACTCTAGAGGTTTCTGCCTCTTATCAGCATAACTCTTTTATCAGCTTTAATCAGTCTATAATATTTACTTATTCAACTTGATCTGCTCATTGGTTTGATCGACTATGTCTAGCCCAAGTAAGCGCCTCTCAGACAATTCTATCTAGCATAAGGGTAATTGATATTTCCTTCCATATAGTGCCTCATATGGAGGCATTTGAATGCTTGAATGATAGCTATTATTATAGGCAAACTCTGCTAGTAGAAGGAATTTATCCCAACTACCTTTGAAATTTAATGCACACGCCCTCAGCATATCCTCTAGCATTTGTATGGCTTGTTTTGTCTACCTATTTGTTTGAGGATGACATGCCATGCTGATTCTAAGCTTAGTACCCTAAGCCTCGTATACTGACTTCCAAAACTTGGAAGTCAATTGGGGAGCTCAATTTGAGATAATATTATTTGGAGTACCATGTAGTCGTACAATCTCTTTAATGTAAATATCCACCAATTTGTTAGGAGAATAATGAATGATACTAGGTAGAAATTGGGCTGTCTTCATGAATCTTTCCACTATCACCCATATTGCGTCATGATTTCTGATCTTAGGTAACCCCATCATGAAATCCATGGTAATACTTTCCCACTTTCAGTCAGGAATTTCAGGGTTTACAAAAGCCCTGATGGTCATTGATGTTCAACTTTGACTTTTTGGTATGTGAGACAACAATTGACACATAAAGTCACATCTCTTTTCTTTCTTGGCCACTAGTATTGAGACTTCAAGTCATGGTACATTTTGGTTGCCCATGGATTAAGAGTATATTTACTCTTGTGTGCCTCCTCCAGGATTTGTTGTTTCAGCTCTATCTGTGGTGGAACATATATTGGCTTCTTATATCTGACTAGCTTGCTTGGTGACAAGTCATTTCTCCTCTGGCTATCATATCTTTGATAGATAGTGCTTGTCTATCTTGCAGCAGTACTTCTTCAATTTCTGCTCTCAAGTCATTATATACTTATGGTATTGTTGCTCATCAAAATTTGACTAGACAGATTGAGATCTCTGAAATCCTCGATTAGTTTCTGCTCATGAATCATTATGGCTGCCACCTATACTAATTTACGGCTCAATACATCAGCAACAACATTAGCCTTACCGAGATGATATTTTATCACAATATTGTAATCTTTTAGCTACTCCATCCATTTACACTATCTCATATTGAGCTCTTTCTAATCATACATATATTTTAAGCTCTTGTGGTCGTAGTACAACTCTACGGTCGCACCATAGAGATATTGTCTCTTGATTTTCAAAGCAAATACAATAGCCACCAACTCAAGATTGTGAGTGGGATAATTCAATTTATGAGGTTGTAGCTGAAGAGATGCATATGCCACTACTTGGCCATGTTGCATCAACACACATCCCAATCCATATGCACTTGCATCTATATATACAACATAAGTAAACTGTGGATCTGAGATTGTCAGCACTGGTGTTGTCGTTAATCTTTGCTTCAAATCCATGAAGCTCCTCTCATAACTATCATCCCACATAAAATGTTGCATTTTTTACGTCAACCTTGTTAAAGGCAAATCTATTCTGGAGAAATTCTATATAAATCTTCTATAATACCCAGTAAGACCTAAAAAACTGCGTATTTCAAAAACTGTTCTGGCTTCTTCTAGTTTAGTATTGCTTCCACTTTGCTAGGATCAACTGAGACCCCTTGTGTGAGACTACGTGGTGTAGAAACATAACCACTTAAAAGCCAGAATTCACATTTGCTCAGCTTGGCATAGAGTTGCTTATCCCTCAATATAATTAATGCCATTCTCAAATATTGCTCGTGTTCAGCTTTACTTCATAAGTATGCCATGATATCGTTAATGAAGACTACTACAAACTGGTCCAGATATGGACAAAAAATCTGATTTATGTAGTCCACGAACACGATAGGTGCATTGGTTAGCCCAAATGGCATCACAAGAAACTTATAATGGCTATATCTAGTCCTGAAAGCAATTTTTGGTACATCTTCTACTTTTACCCTATGTTGATGGTATCCTGATCGCAAATCAATTTTTGACAATATGCAGGAACCAGATAACTGATCGAGTAAGTCATCAATTTTAGGGAGAGGGTATTGGTTCTTGACGGTTACCATATTTAATTCCCTGTAATCTATACAGAGTCTTAAGGTTCCATCCTTTTTCTTAACAAATAGCACTGGAGCTCCCTATGATGAGACACTGGGTCAAATTAACCCTTTCTCTAGTAGCTCCTTAATATGTTTCTTCAATTCTGCAATTTTACTTGGAGCAATTCTACATAAGGCTTTAGATATTGGACCAGCTCCAGGCCTAAGATCAATCACAAGTTCTACTTCCTTATTTGGAGGTAATCCACCGATATCTTTTGAAAACGCATATGGGAATTCGTTTACTATAGGGATACTTTCTAAAGCTACTTTAGCCTTTAACTACATAGAGGAAAATACCATGTACCCCTGACAACCTTTTTACAAGCATCTCTCATCTTCAGCAGCAGAAAAAAAGTTAAGGTTGATTTCTATGTTGACTTTAGATTGTGGATTAGGGTATATAACCCTCTTCCCTTTGCAGTCTAGCAATACAATATTTAACATTCAACCAGTTGATCCCGAGTATTACTTCTAACCCTTATAGTGGTAAATAGATTAGATCCACGTTTGATTCATGCCCTTTAGCCCTTACCATACAATTGAGACAGGTATTGGTCATGACAACTTTAACTCTCGTGGGCATAGATACGACTAGGACATATGGGAATTTATGTACTTTTATGTCTAGTTGTCTCACACAATCATATGCAATGAATGAATGGCTAGCACCTGAATCATGCATAACAAGCACTAAGTTGCCATTAAGGGAAACTGTACCTTGTATTAGTTCATGAGACTTTCTAGCTTCCTCCTGGGTGATGGTATGACCCTGCCTAGAACTTTGGGCCTCGTCTACTCTAGCTGACTTTTTTGTGGACAATCTTTGGCAAAATGCCCTGATTTACCGCATACATAATAGGTAGACTGTCTAGTTGGATATGGTCTCATTAAAGCACCATTGCAGTTTTGCCAGGGTAAAAGGTTTATGACAATGCTAGTAGGTTTTATTCCCTGAAAAATTCTAGCCTCCATGGCCTCTAATCTGGTTTAGCCTCTTATTGACTCCTTTGGACGGTCCCCCTTGATCTTTACATTTCTAAGACAAACCGCCACTACTAGATACACCCTTGCTATTGTTGTTTTTGGCAGATGATAAGCTCAACAAGAGATTCTCAATGGAATGACATTCTTCTACAGCCTTGTTGAACTTGATGAAACACCTTGAAACCAATTTTTCTTTTATCTCCAGCTTCAGCCCCTCTATCCTCATATCTGTACTCCATTCCTTGTCATCCTAATATTTGAGGTATGCAGAATATTGAGACAACCAGATATAATGGGCTAAATAATGGTCAAAGCTCTCCTTGTCTTGCTGTTGTATGCTAAGGATTTCTTTTTCTTTTTCTCTCTCGACAGAAAGAGGAAAGTATTTCTCATTAAAATTCTTTTGGAATAATTCCCAGGTTACCAAAATATTCCTCCCCTGAAGAATCAATTCAGTGTTCTTGCACTACCTATCTGCATCACACTCCAGCTTATAGATTACCAGCAGGACCTTGATTTCATCTGGGCATAACAGATGTTGAAAATTTTCTCTAACCAAGAGAGCTAGTCTTAGGATATCTGTGGATCAAATTTTCCTCAAAAGATAAGAGGTTGCTGCTTACTAAACCTATCTTACTAGGTCTGTATATTGGCCTTAGGTTCAGGCAAAATATCCTCTGGTTAAGGTTCTTTGGCCAGATCATTTTCTCCTTTAGCCCCCACCAATTCCTCTAGGCGATCTGGCCTCTGCTGCACCCTCGTAGCTCTTCCCATATTTCATTCATCATAGCTTGTTGTTGTGTTAGCATGCCCATAATTTGTTTCTATATGGGATAAGGTCTTGCACCCAGTTCTTCCTCGTTATTTCCATGTCAACCCCTAACTCTACTTCTTCCTCAGCCTCTACCATTTCTTCTTGTTCGTGCCATCTCTATAATTCACTTTACATGAAAATAGAGAAGAAATAAATTTCCTATAGATGTAAGGGCAATTTTGTCATTTCATTATATTTTGGGTACACAGATATATGAGATATAACATACAACAAATATTTACAGTAGTTGAGGAAAGCTATAAACATCACACAACCTACAAACTACTGTACATCACATGTTTTTCTATTTACACCACATAGCATAATTTACATATAGCTTCTTAGGGGTCACCCATCCTAGGATTGCCTTGCGTTGAGCATGCTTAACATTTTATGTACCTGTCCAAAACACAGACATCGGCTTTAACAACTTCTCTCCACCAGTTCATTATGAATGCCCTTTGTCTTAAAAGACATGCTGGCTACCTCCGGTAATCCAAAATATACTGCCTGAGCCCCACATCACTTGCTATAAATGTACCTCCGTACTAGGTCAATAATGTGCTTTAGGAACTCCCAAAAGCAGACACATGGTCCTCTCTCAACAATATTAATTTTCTATTGGTTCTAGAATGGTGAGTTTGGAAAGAAATCCATATTTATGAAGATCCAGAACTCATCATGCACATCAACATCTAGCTGCTCTTGAATTCGGTACACAGACTCCATGCCATCTAGAAATGAGAGGTACCGGGCAATGGGAGTGGCATATGCTCGTATCGCCTGTTGATATTTGTCCTGGAGATAATAATTACAACTCCAGGTCTGGCTGTAAGTTGTATGGTACGTACATAATCTTTTCTCGAGATATATCTGCCTCGCTTGGGTCCTCCTTCGGTTTATCCATCAGTGGATGCCTTAACTCTCCTAGCAGTGATCTAGTTGGCGATGCTAGCCTCGACTCTGGACTATATACTGGTCTCTCCGGGACCTTCTTTTGGGCTGTCCTCCACATCCTGAAACCTCCTGGTGCGTAATACTCAATATACTGCTGTCCTTATGTAATCTGCTGCTCCAGTGGCTCTGATTCATTGTTGCAAGTGATACATCACGCTACTCACTTCGACCGCTCATGGTTTCCTGTTACCATGCAAAAAAAGACCATATTATTATACTATTATGAAAATGCCAAAATTACTTTTATCTCTGATACCAAAAATATCAAACCCCTTAACATTTCGATATGTGCAAAGTGTTAAAGGCACAGTTCCACAGGCAAACAAAAAAAGTACAAATATACTGATAAGAAGTATTTGTTTAAATACAGGAGTCTCCCCGCAAGGTTTGATATTATAGATACAATTTTGTCTAAAAATATGAAAAATAAACTAAATATAACCAAACAGCTCCAATTCTCTCCACCCAGACACCTCAGTTGCTGGTATTTGCCATTTTACCCTTAGAGCCGCTAGCTTCTGTTGGAATATTTTTATATTTGAAAAAGGGTGAGATTCAAATAAATCTCAATAGTAACATACAATTGATCATATAAAATGTGAAAATTAAATATGCAATACACCATATGGTCTAAAATGAAAATCCATACTGTATCATGCGTGTGTACAATACTTAGGGCCAAATAACTGTTTGGATCCCTTACTTGTCCGTAGTCCTCAGCTGAGTCTTTGACCACATCTAGGAATGTGCCCCAGATACCATGTTCATATCACAGAACATAGCAACATATAGCATATAAACAATAACATAGTGTATGAAAGATAGAATTACTACCTTATATCCCTTTTTGTAACAAATTAGTTCCTAATTTGATCCAGCTCGGATTCAATAGACTGGTCCTAAAAATCCAAGTTTACAAGAATTAGGTTAATACCTATTTATGTACTACTTTAGACTCTTTAAAATTGTTTTTGGTGGTTATATTAGTCTAAAACTGCAAAATTACTAAAAAGCCCCTAGGGACCCAGTTTAAGCCTCTTTTTACACGGTTCGACCGTACTTTTTTGAAAATTTTGAACCAGGCAATTCCTACACTGTTTTGTGTGTAGAATTTATTTTTTTACCTCAGTTTTCACAAAATCACTACCAAATGATAGTTTTGCCCTTAATAGCCCCCATTTAGGGTTTAAGGGCTATTTTCATAATTTCACTTGTAGGACTTTTCTCAGAAAGTGATCAACATCAACCCTACACAATTTTTCCTCCTTAACACCATGGAATCATCAAATGAATGAAATTCAAGCCCTAACCTTTGATTCCAACTTTGGCCGAATCTTTACACAAGAAAGGAAAAATGTGATTTTTGAAATTCAACAGATAAAGCTTACTCCTTTTCACTCCTAACCACTTGTTAAACCATTTAAACACTTAATAGATATGATTTGAGGAAATTTGGGCAGCATAAGCCCTTCCGGTTTCCACTTTCCAAATTTACAAAATTAACAAACAATCCACAAATCAAGCCAAAAACCACCACAACAATAACAATATACCAAAGTATTTGAAGTTCTTGAGCTTACCTTTGATTTCTTCATTTTCTCTCTCTAAAACCGTCCTCCTTTCCTCCCTTTAATATTTGCTTGCTACACATGGTTTCCATGAAGAACAAGAGATTAGGGAGCTACAACACAAGTTAGAAGGCTTGAGCTCTTGAAAGCACAAGTTCTTACCTTAGGTTTTTACTTCTTGAGCCCCGTTTCTCCAAGTCTTTCCAAAACTCTTCTCTCTCTCTCTCTCTCTCTCTCTATATTGTTGGTGGTGGCGTGAAAATGAAAGGAAAAAGATGACCCAAATGCTTAAAATATCTTTGTCTGTTCCTTAATTAACTTTATTACAAAAATAGGATTTATGACTTAACTTTGTACTTAAGTTTATCTCTTGCCAACTTATGTCATAAAATCCCATTACATGTAAACTAATTTCCTTCCAATTCCTTCGCCTATAAAAGATTTCCCATGGGTCCCTTTTTATACCAAATTGGGCTTCATCCATTTATCTTAACTACATGTACAAGATATATTATTTTAATCTTAATTAACATTTGCTCAAACTTAATCAAGTATTATTTAAATCCCTTGGCTTGGATTGATGACACTTGGCATATTTATGATTCCAATTAATTATTTCCCTTCCTCTTTTCTTATTTGGGCAATTCATGAGAACATAGGGAAGTAGTAATTGCTCCAACATTTTCCATAATCTCTATAATTCATTTATGCACAAGTCCAACCCTGACTTTTCAAACATTGATTTATTTGACCAAGAATATTGTCAATATATATTCATCCTTTATTTTCCTTAATTAATTGAAATTAACTTCAATTTGTTGGAAAATAATTAATCTTGTGCTTTATGAGCAAATTTACAATTTTGCCATTACATTTTTGGATTTTTTCCCATTTCTTCTTTTGCTTGGCTAAAATTAGGACTAATATTGGGACAAATGTGTTGCTCTTTGATGATTCCATTTTGGGCTTTAATATTGGGTTGTTAGGAATACCCAAAATTAATTCCATAACTTGTTCTAGCCAATTTTCATGTAAATGGAAATTTACTAACTTTTAAATTCCAAGACCAGGAATATTCATCATTTCATTTCCTTGAATGCCGCAAATAATTAAAAAGTATATTGGTAAAAAAAATTTAGGGTGTTATTATATGAACCTCATGTCATACACAATACAATAAGTTAGATCAAAGAGAGTATATCTATCCAAAATGATATTGAGCAACATTTAAGAGTATGACATAGAAATGCTGACTCTTTTCATAACCTTATTTGAGAATATTGGTTCTTTTGAAATAAAACCTTTCAATATAATTACTTAAACCTTAAATGCAAACAACTCAATTTTGAAACTCCAAAGATTTCCATTCCATTAATTCTATAAGATTTAGATTGGTTTCTTAGCACCTTAGAACAATCCCATTAATTCGATTATGACATTAGTAAAGCCAAAATCTCTCCTAAAGTTCATAGCAGGTACTTGATAACTTAATCTCCTTAAGTTTATCTAGGTACTTGACAACCACTCCCCCTTCCTCATGGTTAGGCAACAACTCTTTGATTTATAGAATAAGGCATAAATGTCTTCTCTCACATAAGAGATTATGTAAACACTTAAGCTCTATTATGAAACTCCACTCACTCAAATATATCCACTATATGGTCCTCATCATTTGTGTTCAGGGGTGTCATCCTAGACAAACTACTTGTTTGTAACAAGGGTCTTCTGGAACCCATGTTGTTTTGAAATTATGCATATATATCCTTATTTCAATTTAAGGTAAAATGGAAACAAGATTGAGGGCATTTTGTGAAGTGTAAGTTGTGATAGCTTTTCTAGCTACTACTTACTCATTGTAAGGCCAACTCATCCTTGAGCTGTGTGAAGATATGGTATTGATCACCCCTCACACTGTCTGAAAGGAGAGCATTGTTGTCAAATGATATTGGGATGGATTAAGTTCTTTTTTTCTCTATTAGTCATAATATATTTGTTCATTCCTTTTGTAAATTTATTGTAAATGATCTTGTGTTACAATTTTGTGAACTATGGTATATCTTTTTGGATCTTTGGATATGTACATTAGGATGATGAATTGTATGTATATACAGTTCAAATACAAATAGTGTAGCATTAATTCTTGCAATTTTTTTCTTATTTATTCCCACTTTCCATATACATTATGTTATTATATGGCACTATATGGTTGCTCCCTTGAGTGATAAGTAATCCTTAACAGCTACAAATTTGCAATAGGTTACCTCGTGGCAAGTACATGCATTTATGCAAGCTTTTGACAAAATTTACAAGCAACAAATTTAGGCCATAATTTTCCCGATAATTGAAAGTTAAATACCCACTCTATGGTTATATAAAGTCTTCATAGAGATGTCACATAGTACATTCATGATCATGATTGTTGTGGTTTGTAAATCTACACAATCTTTTTGAGATCATGCATACAATAAAGTTGCTTACTAATTTTATTTCTTGAATCCATCCTTTACCAACTTAGTAGTTTTACCGCATTGAAGGAAAAAGAAAGTTGAAAAAGGTATTGGTCATTACATATTGGTAGAAGCTTTTTTAAGGTAGCAATCTTATATTCGTTAGACATCGTATGTTTACTGTACTCCATATAAATTTTAAACATAACATAACTCAATCAAATTAGAAGAGTATATATGCTAAGAATTCCTTCACGAATGATTAATGAGTTGCAATGTTGTTGAGTGCTGATTTTTGGCCTCATTAAATACAAGTTCATTGTTATATTAAATATATTTTTATTAAACTTTTTGTAGAGGTAAAAAAACTACCACAAAATGTTATTGTTTATAGTGGTTTAAGCCAAACCACTACAAATTTGTAATAGGTTACCTCGTGCCAAGTGTCGCGCGGGTTAGGGAATGGACTTTGTAGCTATTCACAATTAATAACCACTACAAAATTTGGGGCTAAGCTAGCACTAAATTTGTGACGGTTCATTTGTAGCGGATAACATATAGTAACAACTACAAATTTGGTGCCAGGTGGTGTGAAGCTGGGACGACAATTATGGCATTTTTTTTGTAGCGATATAATGAAAGTAACTACTACAGAATACAAAAAGCCTCAAATTTGTAATGGTTATAAGCCATAACCGCTACGGAATATAGAGAGTTTGTCGATTTATAGCAGTTATTTGTAACCGCTACAAATATTCACGTTAACCAAGGTAGGGTTTTTGGATTTATATCGGTTAAGGTACTGGTTTTTACTATAATTGCTACAAATCCTGGCACTATAAAACCTGCGCGCCTCTTCTTTTTCTTATTTTGCCATTTTGATTTCTCATGCACCCTTTGAGTTTGTTCAGTTAAAAAACCACTACAAATTGAAAATAAAATTTTTTTTAATATCCAACGGTCATGAAATTTGGTAGTGGTTTATATGTAATAACCACTACAAATTGTCAAACTTTTGAAATTTGAATTTCATCTCCCACCAATGGTCTTGAAAATTTGTAGTGGTTTTATTTAAGATAAACGCTATAAAGAGAAACTAATATTTGTTTTAATGGCCAACAGTCATGAAAGTTTGTAGCCGTTTTTATGTCATAACCGCTACAAAATGTCAAACTGATGAAATTTGAATTAACGGTCCTAAATATTTATAGGAGTTTCCTTTAAAATAACTGCTACAAATTGATACTCAGTAGCAGTTACATCCTCTGAAGTTGACAAAAAGATCCACAGAGAATTCCCAAGCTGGTTTTGCTTGTAGAATATTAAATGGCCACAACCCACACTCACTAGATTTTAGAGCTCTCACAATCGGCCCTCTTCACCATGCAAAAAGGTTTACAACAACAATGGCAATGGTTTTAAGTTTTGTGCATGTTCACTAGTAAAGGATTGCAAACTCAAAATTTGGGTGTTTATGGTACTTTTGGAGCAAGGAGTTATGTGAGCAGTAGTGACGCCAATATGCAGTTCAGAGGCGTCTCTTATTATAGAAAGCTTGTTGATGTCATTGAACTAAATTACCAAGGCCGTTTCACCGTGACGCTACTCAAGTGTTTGTGGCCAAATACCACTACTTCCCAGGGACTAACAACTGACAACTTGGCATCACATTGGTAAATTTCTCATGACCAATTCACACTGGTCATTTTGAAGATGATGAGCTGTATATTCTTGCCTTAGAGGCACCAAGGTTTATTATGTCGATGATAAAGACACAAGGATTGACACATAGTGGTTCATTTAAAACCTCGAGACCTTTACGATATGGGTGATGGCGATAACGTCGCCTACCAGAGTGAGCCATTTCAGCCCACCAATTTCAAAAAGTTCTTCCCTGAAGGTGAGACAATTTACCTCTACTTCGGTGGATTTTTTTAAGTTCACATCATTTAAATTTAATTTTTTTACAAAATAATACCACACTAACAATTTTTTCACACAATATTTATAGGGATGGCAAGAAAGAATGATTAAACAAATTATGCATTTATTTTTGTAACCATTGATGTATATTTTTTTTTATAGAAAAATTAGGACATTATTTATAGTGGCTATAGAACCGCTAGAAAATCACCCAATAACCGCTACAAAAGTACTAACCGCTATTAATAACAAACAATAACTGCTACATGATTAAACTGTTACAAAGCCTATCACCTTAAACAATAACCTAGCTTATTTCAGGCACGCCCCCATTTCTTTCAACCCCACCTCTTTTGTTTTCTCTCATTTTCAAATTTTTTCCTAAGAGCTGAGAAGCTGAACAAGGTGATGAAATATGGTACAAATATTTTTTTATGTTTTCATTTCAATTTTTTTCCCTTGCATAATAATTATTCTCACTATTATTCTTTTTTTTAGATATTGAAGGACCTTTTATCATTGTTTCCTATTTTCGTTACATAATGATAACCATATTGTAGCAGCCAACATAACAATTTCTTATTACATACATATCCTCAAAATATTACCAATATAAAGTTGGGTTAAGGTGCTTCAATAACCATGAACTATTTTTAAAAGTGCTAAAATAACCATAAACTATTTTTTGGAGCAAAAGTAACCATGAACTATGTAAAAGGGAGCAAAACTGTTAACACCGTTAACGATCAACCCACACTTCAACATCATAATTAATGGTCAACGTTTCTTATTTTAAGGGTTTTAACGATTTTGCTCCATTTTACATAGTTTATGGTTACTTTTGACAAGAAGAAGCATCTTTAATAGCTGGAAAAGAAGAAGGTACAAGATGAGGACTCAAGACAAAAGGTAGGGAACTTATCTTATATGCATGTAGTTTGTAACCCCTACCTTCATAGCCGATAATATGGTTCAAAAATGTGTTATAAAGCAAACGAGAAACCAAAGAACAATTTAAAACTCATTCGCAATCCCAACTTCAAGACCGGAATTGGGCCTGTGGTAAAGAGGTTTTACCAAAACTTCTCACAATTTGTTTTAATCAGGTCTTATACCGACATTTCAAAACTATTTGGCTTGTTCGATGCCATTCCATTCATTCATATCAGAGTACTCAACAAAATTCCTGAGACACTCGGGATTCAACCTTTAACGATAAGAGCCTACAAGGCATATTTGCCCATTTTTAGACCGAGATTATAGACAATTACACAAATCTACTACAACATTTGAAAACCAACACAAAACCAATGTCCTAGCCATGAACTCTAGCCGCCCTTGTATACCTGCTTCTCCCTTTGATTAGCTTGCCCTAGCTATAGGTTAGTAGTGGAAAGAGTGAGATTTATAGGAATCTCAGTAGTAACATTTTCACTTATAAGATATATAATAAACAAGTATGTAAGAAATTATCATAAAACAATAACACAATAATATTCTCAGCAGTAATTTACAACAGTAGCGCTTTTTTATGTAACAACCTCACTTGTACATCAACCGGGACTTTTGGCCAGCCTACCCTCACCCGTACATCAGTTGAGACTTTTGGCATAAACAACAGCATCTTTTGTTGTATTTACTTCCACGGCATTATGACAGCTTTTGCTGTATACATAATAACTACAGCCTTCACTATATCTACAATGATGTGTAACTTGCATCACAAAATGATAGCCTTCACTATAATCACAATGGTGCATGACTTGCATCATAAATGACAGCCTTTGCTATAATCACAATGATTCGTGAGCTACGTCACAAATGACAGCTCTCACGGCTGTATACACAAAGCTTTCATAGCAACATACACAGCAGTATTTGCAATCAACACAATTCAATGATAAGACATACATACAATGCATTATTCATAATATAAGAGAAAGAGTCACTACCTTGTTCTTTTCGTTGGTGCTCGGGCATCGATTTCTCACGCTCAGGGTGGATATCAAGTTCTATAAATCATAATCAAGGATGATGAGTTTTTCCTTATTCCAATTAATAAATAACTACAAAACCCTTGGGGTTGGTTATCATTTGGGTCCCTTTTATGGCTATGATAAGCTCAAACAAAGCCCAAAAGGTTTCAGAACAACTAGATCAGAAATCACTTTTCAAAAGTCCAAAATACTGAAATTGGGGGTTGGCTGTGGCCAAGAAATGGTCAGAAACATTTTGGCTACAGCCAAAAATAGGTCAGAAACATTTGGGCCACGGTTAAGAAAAATCCTGTTTCTTGGCTAATCTTCCAAAAATCATAACTAATTCTATAAAACTCAAAATGAGGTGATTCCAAGTTCTATGAAAAGCTACTTAAGTCCTCTATGCAGGAAAAATATGAACCATTGTCATATGCAACCACAAAAATATAGAATTTAATGCATCTCTATATTGTTCCAAAATTAAGTCCAGTTTCAACCTCAAACTTTGGGAATACACAACTTCCAGTACACATATCAAAATGCTAGCTATAATTTATCAAATTAAAGTTTGGCATGTCTACTATTATACTAGGAAATTTCAAAATTTTTAGACACCATTTACTTATTCAAAACTACCATGCAAACCAACTGCCTTGCACAGAGTTTACACTTAACAGAATTTCCAATTTTCAACCAATGTTTCCAATGGTCTAAAATTCATAACCAAGACTACTACCTACACAATTTTTTGCATGAAATACAATGAAAACATCAAAACAACTAAATTTAAATTCCTTCCACAAGTTCTGTTTTGGAGAAGAAATTACGCAAAATCATACAAGTTACTAAACTTCACATTCAATTCCCAAATCAATTCCATTTAGCCAATGGACACCACATAACATCATGACCATCAACAAAACACCATGAACTCACTAAAGCCCTATATGTATAGCTAGGAAAATAGGCCAGCCCTGCCTTGCGTGATGGGCTTGAGCCTAAACAGGCTGACCCATTTAGGCCAGAGTCTAAAAAAGTACACTAAATGTGCGGCCTGGCCAGTTTAACTTTTTCCTTTTTTTTGCCATGAATTTTTTTCCTTATTCTCCTAAAGACTAAAATACCTAATTTAAAACATAAATATCATCAAAACTAATTTAAAACATAAATATCATCAAAACTAATTTAAAACATAAATATTATCCAAGTTTAATAAAACACAAACACTAAGACTTAAGTCCAAACCATAATTAATGTCCAAAACTAATCAAACAAGTCTACAACCACAATCAAGCAAGTCTATAAGCTTCAAATGTCTGTAATAATAAAATACTTAATTTGGATTTTGGCGTACAAATACAAAAAAAAAGAAAAGAAAAAAGAAAATCAAAGAAGAGAAGCTTCAAATGAGGTATGAGTAAGTTTGAGAGTATTTCTGATATGAGGGTTAGGTTAGGTTAACTCTGCCCCTTGACCACCGCTTGTTGTCCTATGCCCAATTAAAAACAAAATGTTAAACAGGCCTAAAAGGGCCGCCTCCTTTTTTTTGCCCTAAATTAAAAGCCCAGCCCTTGACGGGCTCAGGCCTAAACAGGCCTGCCTGACGGGCTCGGGCCAAAACAAGCCTGCCCGACGGGCTCGGCTCGATTTCCCAACTCTACCTCTATGTATGAAAATAAGGAAAAATCCACAAGTTCAAATACTCAACCAATGACCATAATATATATGTCAAAAAGTTGCTTTTCCTTACCATATCTCTTCTACTAGCTTGTTCTTTGATTCTCTAACCACTAGCTTTTCTTGAATTTATAAAACACCTCATCTTGAAAATCTAAAACTATAGAAATAAAGCTTTCATAAAGAGGAACAAGATTGGAGAAGAGGCTTTGAGCAATAGGAGTCATCTATAAAGTTAAAATGGCTCACCTTCATCTTGAACTCTTTTCTCTTTCCTCCACTTTATTAGATTCCAAGTTTTGATGATAACAAAATATTATTGTGTGTTGTGGTAAGTAACTCATGTTTTACAAGATTAGACAATGGTTAAAAATGTTACTGAATTTATCTCACAAAGTTTAAAGGTCATTCTTGTGACTTTAACTTATGCACTTAAGTGATTGAAGCTAGCACTCGAGTGATAAGCACTTTTGCACTCAAGTACAGTGAGTTTGAAACTCAAAGTGTTTGACAGAAGACAACTATAGCTGAAAATACTAGGACAACTCGAGTGACAGACTCAACACTCAGGTGATGATGTAATTTATACTCAAGCATATAGACATACTCATGCAAGTGTTTGACAGAAAGCAATGTTAGAGATAGGAAATGATTGTTGCACTCAAGCATAGACTCAATACTCAATTGATAGCCTCAAGTTCACTCGAGTCCTACAAAGTATGATACAAGAAGTGTTCACCCGAGAGTAAGGAAAAATTAAAGGGAAAAGTGCACTCGAGTCTAAGTGAGTAAAGCATAGAAAGTGCTTGCCCGAGATTCAGCCAGAACATGGAAGAGCAAGTGTACCCGAGTGAAGAGCACTTGCACCCTTGTGATAGCTCAGCACCAATGAGTGAGAAATCTAACTCTCTCCATTCTTGTTGCAAGTGCTGAAGTGAAAGAGTACTTAATACAAGAATATATTGATATACTTGAGTGAGGATCAG
The DNA here is from genome assembly GCA_963242795.1 of Inga leiocalycina. Taxonomy (NCBI): domain Eukaryota; kingdom Viridiplantae; phylum Streptophyta; class Magnoliopsida; order Fabales; family Fabaceae; genus Inga; species Inga leiocalycina. Next base: position 55,029,783 of record OY725323.1, read on the forward strand.
TGAACTTGAGTAAGGGCCCATATCACTTGCAAGTACAAAATCACAATCTTGAAAAATAAGATGCGAGTGTTATCCAGAAACATGGGTTCATATTGCAAAATATAGGTACACTCGAGTGAGACAAAAGGCACTCGAGTGAGGACCCACATCATCATAGGTGAGAAAATACACTCTTAATCTTGGCGTGAAAGTGCAACTGGAAAGCTGAAGTAGGAGAGAAATTGTGATGTTGTACTTGAGTGAGATCTCAGTGCACTTAAGTGATACTCTATCAGAAGCCCAAATGCAACAGACTTACAGGGATCAATCCAAACATGGTTTAATGTTATTTATTCATTCTATTTTTATTTATTAATATTATTTGACATCATTTAAAGTATGAAACAGGAGTTTGATCGTTTGAATTATAAATATATAAAGGAAGTCAAACAAAAGTAGAAAGAATCATTACGACTAACTAAGCACGTACCTACCACAATATTTTGTTCAAAGATTTCAAACGTACGCATGCTGTTCCACAATAAAACACTTCACTCTACAACAACTATTATTCAACGGACAAAATCAACTGACTACATATATAGAGTTTCAGAGACCATCAAGAACAAGAACTTAGAATAAGAATATACACAAGCAAATTGATGAGTTTCTGCTATTCATATTTTCTCTGTATTCATATTGTACTTCAATGTTTATTATATTTGCTTTGTAAGAGAATCTATATAGACTTCAAATTCTATTTTCACTTGATCTCAAGGTACAGGGACCTTGAGAGGGTAGATATCCTTACGAGAAAAGCAGTTGAGAGAATTCTTAGTAAGACTTCTGCTCATAAGACTTACAAGGTACAAGTAGTAGAGAACATTGCTGCTCATAAGACTTAGCAGGTTATAAGTAGGAGAGAACGTTACTACTCATAAGACTTGTATATGTAACTGAGAGAGAAAGGTCATAGGTTTTTTTTTCTGCACGTAAGACTTGTCATAAGGGGGAGAGAAATTTCTAAGTGTTAGAATATTTATGCTCATAGTCTATTCACAGACGATTTTTGTTTTATGGCTTTTTGAGAACCCACTGAATCTTGGAAGAATAGTGAAGATCTCAGTAGGTCTTGATCTCTGAGGACAGGATGTAGGCCTGAGGTTTGGGCCAAACTAGTATAACTCTCCATGTGCTAATCTTCTCAACTCTACTCTATCTACAATTATCTTCATATCACCGCATCAACAAAAAAATTTATCACATCACCCAATTCATCCCCCTCTTGGGTGAAGCATGGCTCTTTCATTTGGTATAAGGTAAGGTCTTCTCTGAAGAGCCTAACAGCTTGAGAAGGATCTAGTAAATGACAATAATAGGTGAGAACATCCTTCCAGATAGAGCTTAGATCACTAGACCTCTTGGTTTTGCTGGAGAACATTTTTCATTCTGGAAAGCTAAGTTCAGAGTGTTCATGATAGCTAACAAATACGGTTTATGGAATGTAATATAAAATGGTGACTTTGTCCCAACGAAGAAAATCGAAGATAGGGTTATCAAAAAGAGTCCAGAGGAGTTTGACGAAAATGACAAGAGGTTAGTAACGTTAAGAAGTAAAGCTAGTTTAATGATACAGAGTGCCCTAAGTCAAAAGGAATATTTTTGAATCTGCACACTACCAATAGCCAAATATATGTGGGATGCTCTTGTTATCACTCATGAAGGCACATCTATAATTAAAGAAAATAGAATCAATACTTTAATTACAGAGTATGATTTGTTTCAGATAAAACTTGGAGAAAGAATCTTAGAATTTGAACTCAAATATACTCATCTTGTTAATCAACTATTGGCACTTGAGAAAACATTTGATCAAAATTCGCAGGTAAGAAAGATCCTTAACATTCTTACGAAAGAATGGGAATCAAAGGTAATAGCTATCGATAAAGCTAAAGGAGAATTAATGAGATCCGTAGCTGCTCTCTTTAGTAGCCTTTTTAAGTATAAAGGAAAGTTAAGGTTCAAGAAGGAACTAGAAGAATTTGATGATAAAAAAAAAGAGGAGTTGCACTTAAAGCCATCAAGGAAGATGAGTCTTCAGAAAACAAAGATGTCCCTGATAATGATGATATGGGAATGAATGTAAAGAAATTCAAGAAATTCTATAGAAGAGTCTAAAAGAATTTCAAGAATTATCAAGGTGGATGCTCTAGGTATGTCTTAAAGCATCATGGGTAAATAAGTAGTGTATTGATAGTGGATGCTCGAGACACATGACTAGTGACAAAAATAAATTCACCATGCTAGAAACCTGAGAAGGTGGAAAGGTAACTTTTGGAGGTAACCAATCTGGACATATTACTGGAATTGGTGAAGTGGGAAAATTCGATAGTGTTCAAATTAATGATGTATATTATGTTGAAGGATTATGTTATAACCTCCTGAGTGTGAGTCAAAGCACTGACAAAGATAACTGGGTAATCTTTGATTCAGAAGAATGCTTGATAATAATAAAAAAGGATCTACCACTTAACAAAGAATCCTTCAAGGTAAAGATCTGAGCTCAAAGGGACAGTAAATGTTATACTATTGATTTAAATTCATATTCCTTTGAAAATTGTCTTCTTAGCAAATAAGAGGAGAGTTGGTTATGGCATAAGTGTCTGGCTCATGTTAATATGAACCAACTTGATAAATTGATTAGAAAAGATTTAGTTGTTGGTCTTCCTAAACTTAAATTCAAAGATGATATGATTTGTAAGGCATGTTAAAAAGGTAAACAAACTAAATCTTTGTTCAAAATAAAGTATGAGATTTCTACTTCTAAGCCTTTACAACTACTTCATATGGATTTGGTAGGTCCAGCGAGCAAAAAAAGTTTTGGAGGAAATCTATATACCTTAGTAATTTTCGATGATTTTACAAGATTTACATGGACTATATTTATTACTTCAAAAGATGAAACGTTTGTTGAATTCATTATGTTTGTTAAGAAGGTCCAAAATGAGAAAGGTATTTCTATTGTCTCTATCAGGACAGACCATGGAGGAGAATTTCTTAATCAATTTTTTGAAGATTTCTGCAACAACGAGGTAATAGATCACAACTTCTCTACACCTAGAACGCCTCAGTAGAATAGAGTAGTAGAAAGAAAGAATAGAGTCCTCACTGAAATGGCAAGGGCAATACTTAATGAAAAAGAAATGTCACAAGTGTTATAGGCGGATGCAATGAGTACTGCATGCTATATTTCAAATCTAGCATATATTCACAAGTCACTTGGAAAGACACCATATGAACTCTATAAAGGAAGGAAACCAAACCTTGCTCATCTACATATCTTCGAATGCAAGTGCTTCATTCACAAGAATGGTAAAGAAAACTTAGGTAATTTGATTTAAAGTCTGATGAAGGTTTATTTCTAGGATATTCTAATAGAAGTAAAGCATATAGAGTTTTTAATAAAAGAACATGTACTGTTGAAGAATCCATTCATGTTGTATTTGATGAACTTGATTCTCAGATAAAGTATTTTGATGAAGAAGAAATGGACTTGATCAAGAAAAATAAAACTATTTCAAATCAGAATGATTTTGAAACAAACAATTTTCAAAATAAAGAAGGTGTCGATGATCATGCTCTTTTGGAAATTGTGCCCAAAGGGCTAATCATTATACTTTGAACATTATTAATTTAATGAAATTTCTCCATATGTTATCATACTATTTGCAAGTTAATTGTGATAATTGTATCCTTGGATAAATCATAAAGATTGTCCTAAAATGTCCTTGGTCATTCATCTATGCGGGAGCAGAGATGAAATAAGACTAGTATGCCTTTGATAAGATATGGAGATACAAATCAAAGTCTTAGGCACGTGTAAGAGTATAAGGTGCTGGATTGACCTACTATGAGAAAGCTACATAGATCAAGTCATAAGCTTTTCTCATGTATAACCACGTCACAATGCCTTTTGACCAGAGGTCTTCATGGATCCCTACATGAAAGTTGCTGAGCTTTGAACTAGTCAAAAGTCACTTTTGACCGAATGATGATAAAGGCTATGATCAAGCTTGGTGGTTTTTCATGTAGAAGAATATGAATGATCAAGATGAAATTTGTCCGTCACATTAGTATGGAGATATTACTGGGCCTCTCAATGAGTGAGTTTATATATGTGATATATATGGGATATATATATGTGTTTATAAGAAAATGTCTGAATATGTTAATACGAAAAGGAATTTTTTTTTCTGAATTTTGTTTTAAAAGGAATATGTTCAATGTTATTGTGCGTTTTCAGATAGTGCTGTGTGTTTATGCGATCTAGTGAAATTGTTTCGATTATAGGCGATATGTTACGTTTCAATTCCGGGTCCTAGTTTAGATCTCTATTCGGGTTGTAGGGATCCAAAAATTTGGGGAAGACAATTCGGATCAGAAGCGTTCTGGGTCATTTTTGGTAACTGGATCGAAATCTTATGAATTGGACTAAATCAAATATTTTAAAAAATTGGGCCAAAAATTTTGGTAACTGGTAACCAGCTAGCGGGACCTCATGACTACCTGTCCGTATTGTATAAATTGTTACTTGTTGTGGTTTATTTTCAAACTTGTTTAGGCATGGTGAACACCATGCCTTTACATTTTTTACAAGGGGTTGTAATATTTAAATATAGCATGCGTGCTGTGCCTTCCTCTAAATACTCTCAATGTATATTCTATTCTCATCTCACTCCCCTCGAATGTTTAAATGAGGTTTCTTCTAATTTATTTCTTTTCTTATTCAGAGAAGTCCTCTCATTGGCTTGGGAGGATTTTAGGTTAGGTAAGTCATGTTGTGTCACGTTTAAATTATGCTTTTGATTGGATCATTGCATGAATACTTTTGCGTTTATATGTATTTATCTGTATGAGATATGACCACAATTGCATTCATATAAACAAAACTAATTAATTGAGCCCTTTGAAATAAATCTTAAGTCATAATGCCATCAATTAATGAATACTTATCAAAACCTAAATCACTCAATTGTGGAAACCACCAAAGTGGATGCACTTGAGTTATCTTGATAAGACAAGCATGAGTAATGGTGCTGCTCATAATATTCATTTTTGTTTCAATTTAATTGAGATTAAAAATGGTTTTGAATCTCAGGGCATTGGATGAGATTAAACATGCTGGATCATATGATGATCAAAACCCATAAACATCTAAGAGTTACATGCTATGTAATTGGTAAAAGTTGAAGGTTGTGGAACCAAGGAACAAGCTTTGGAAGTGAAAGAGGTGAGAAATAGCTATCTTTTGATATATATATATATATATATTGTGACCATTGGTCAAACTTTGGAGATTCTGGATTTTAGCCCTATTTTTGTGTTATTAGGGTCTTGTGATTTGTGTTGTGTTTTGGTGGTGGAATTGGTATTTTGTTATATGTCATGAGCAATGAAATTGGTTTGGAACATTAAATAGAAAATTTGGCAATTTGGTGGTTTGTGTTGCAATGTGTTGAAAATAGAACATATGTGTATGTAATGTGAATTTGGTCATTTTAGTGATCCCAATGGTTTTCTAGTGAAAACTTTTATGGGAATAGGTTTGGTTGTTGATTTTGGAACCATTAGAAACATTGGTTGAAAATTTGGAATTCATTCAAGTGTAAACCCTATGCTGGACAGTCGATTTGCATGGAAGTTTTGAATAAGCAATTGGTGTCCAAAAATTCTAAAACATTTTAGTCTAATAGTTCACATTCCAAGCTTCAAAATTCACTATAATGTATGTCATGTAAATTTGTGTGCTGGGATTTATGATTTTCCAAAGTTTGGGGTTGAAACTAGAAGCTATTCTAGAGCAGTATAGGATTTCATCTAATTGTGTATTTTTATGGTTATGAAACTCATTGATTCATATTTTTCTTGTATAAAGGACTCCAATAGCTTTCTATAGGTCCTGGGATCTGTTAGATATGATGAGTTTTGATGATGTCAAGTATAGATGTCAAATATGAGTAAAACATTTGTATAATATACTTATCTTCTACATGACTAACTACTATATTTAATGTTGTATATCTTGTAGATCAATCATAAACCCGATGGTGGGTTGATGTTATTTTTCTTATAATGCCTCATAAATAGAGAATGATCATCAACAAGAAAATCAAGAGACAATGGATTGAAGAAAGAAGAAATTGTAAGATCTAATGGCAATACCAAGATTCAAGATTAGTTAAGCAAAGAAAGAAGAAGATTGAAGATATTCAATAAGATATCTAGTTGGGTAATGAAGAATGATAATCAATTCAAGAAGATATCTAGTTCGGTTATGAAGAATGATCATCAAGAGGAAAAACAAGAAGAAAGAGATTGAAGAAGGAAGAACTTGCAAGATCACATGAGAATATCAAGATCCAAGTTATTAGAATTGATACCGGAGGTTTCTTTGATCATATGGAGATTGGAATAGGTCAATACGAAGCCAAGATAACTTATATGGAAGTTATGGAACTTCCTTAAGGTGTTCCGTTAAGTTTTGACTCTCTTCCATATTTTGGAAGGCATTACTCGAGTGGTTACTCGAGTAATGGACATGATCACTTGAGTGACCACTCGAGTAATCTGCATTTTTATTGTGCACTGTTTTTGCACGATAAGACAGAGGTTGGGTATTTTGGGCATATCTCTCTAACCATATCTTGAATTGAGCTGAAACAGGTCACATATGAAACTAGACTCCCAACACGAACTATAGACACCAAGATCACATTAAAAGGAGTTCATATGAGATAGCTATGATCTATTGAAGTTGACACATGAATCACCATCATATTGCAAGACATCTTCGGTATTTTGGACAACTCTCAAACTACATATTGGATTACAACAAAACCAGTCCCATATTAAAGTAGATTCAAAGAGCTTTCCATGGATAGGTAATTTGACATATTTGAAGTTATATCCTAACAGCTATGCCATCTGGAAGTTGCTACTCATGATTTCAGAGATTGTCTAAGAATAGTAGATACTCTTTAGATCATAATTTTTCATATACAATGAGTTTGGAGTTAATTCTTATTGCATTAGAATGCAGACGATGATATACAATTTTCCATGTTTTGAATCAAAATCAAGAATTCACTTGAAGGGCTTACTTAAGTAATATGCAAAGTTATTTAAAACTTACTCGAGGGACCACTCGAGTATTGTGCGAGAATTTATTCCAATAAGCTCTCTGTCAAGAATTGAGATGGATTACTCGAAGGGATCACATGAGTTATCTATAGAGTTATTTAAGACATTACTCGAGGGGCTACTTGAGTAATCAGAGAAGAAATCATCTAGTAGCTCTCGGCCAAGAAATGAGTGACATTACTTGAGGGAGCAGTCGAGTAACATGAAATGAAAAGAAAGCATTACATGAGGGATCACTCGAGTAATGAAGTTGGAAATGCTCTCAGCCAAAATTTAAACGTGATTACTTGAGGGATCACTCGAGTAATGACCAAGGCCTACTCGAGTGACCACTCGAGTAATGCTTCCTAGGAGAACAGAACAACGTACTGAAGCTTTTGAAAATCATGGGATTAATTATGAAACTCACTCTTCTTGCTTCCAATCATTCTTACACTTTATTGTATTAGTGTTTAACGTATTTCTCTAGGAATACAATGAAGATATGATATGAAGAGTCAAAGGGTGACTTTAAGGAAGCGAAGCATCAATGTTTGTAACGGCTAGTTTTCAAACTCAAGCAAACGAATAAAAGAAGCAGCCGCACTCCAACGGATATGTTGAAAGGCTCAAACGGTTATCAATCTTCATCAACTATAAATACAAGAGATTCAACCAGAGAATAACAACACCAATGAGGAACAGGAAATGATCATGAATCATCTACTCCAATCCAACTTCTCTCTGTTCTTATCTATTTTCTATATCATGTATATTTGAGAGAGAGATTATTTGTATTGTACTTCAGTGTTCATTATATCTATCAGTGAGAGAGTATGTAAACACTTTCAACTATATTTTTGACTTGATCTCAAGGTAGAGGGACCTTGAGTGGGTTGATTTCCTTACAGGGAAGTATAGAGAGAATTGCTAGTAAGACTTTCTGCTCGTAAGACTTATAAGGTACAAGTAGTAAAGAACATTGTTGCTCGTAAGACTTACAGGGGTGGAAGCAGGAGAGAACATTGCTGCTCATAAGACTTACAGTGGTGTAAGCAGGAGAGAATATTGCTGTTCATAATTTTTGCACGAGTAAGCAAGAAGGAAAGATCTTCAGGATTGCTCTGCTCGTAAGACTTGCTATAAGGGGGAGTATCTTGGTGAGAACTTTGTAAAGGCTTGTCTTATACCTAGATTAAACAAGAAATTAGTGGATTTGAAAATCTCAGGAGGAGCCTGGGGACTGGACGTAGGGCATCACAGATTAGACCGAACCAGGATAAATCACAGTTTGCAATTCTCTTCCCTAAGCTCTTATATTTCCAGCTTACATTATTTAATCTTACTGTTGATTTATGATTCATTACTTTCATATTTATTGCTTCCACTAAGATCCGAAAAGATTTTTAAAGTTCTTAAGTTTTTAACTTACACCCAATTCACCCCCTCTTGGGTGTCAGTTGGTTCTAATATTTGGTATCAGAGCTGGACTCTTATTTATAGGACTTAACCGTCTCAAGAGTTTATAATGGATGATTTTGGATGTTATATGCTTTTTGAAGGTATTGACTATACAATTTCACCTATGTTGAAAGATATTGATTTGTGGTTTTAGAAAACTAGAATGACTAGTTTTATAAAAGCATTTGATTTTGATATGTGGAATGTGTTTACAAATGTTTTTGATTTCAAATCGAGAAAGGATTAGATAGAAAGAGAAAGGAAAATGTTTTTGTTGAACATTAGATAAATGAAAAATCTGTATAGTGCTTTAACTGAAAATGATTTTGAGAACATTATATTTTGCTCTATTGCTAGTGATATTTGGGATACTCTTGATTCTATGTATACTTCTAACAAATGTGTTGAAGTTGAAAGTGTTGACAATTCATATGAAACTACAACCTATGCATCTACAATGCATGAACAATGGGAAGCTGATGATAAAGAAAAAAAAATCATAAAACACTTCCTTATAGTCAACATGGATAGGCAAGAAGAAGAGGATTCCCGAAAAGAGCTCATTATGGACGAACATGAAAAATCACTTTCTAGGGCTTAAGATGAACTTAAGGTAAAAAGTTCCAATTCTTCTTGTGATTTTTGTAAAACTGATTTTTAAAGTCTACATAAGATTGCTTTTCAACCAATTGTTGATTCTATTAAGAAAAACAAAAATGTTTTCAAATATGCTGGAAAATTTATTGGGAAGAAAGAATGTTCAAATGAAATTTATTCAGGTTTTTACTATCATGATCGACACAATACTTGTATAGATTCTGATAATGCATATCCTTCTATTATTTGCAATTATTGTGGTAAATTAGGTCACTTTTCTCACACATGCTATATTAGAAGAAATTATATTGTGAGAAATAAATATGTCTGGGTTCCGAAAAGACAAGTAATGTCTAATGCTAACAATCAAGTACCTAAGTATAAGTGGGTACCAGAATGTTCATCTAGTACTTTATAATGTAGATTGATCATAAGAAGAATGGACATAAGGGTACGGAGAAGATAAAGAAAAAGCCAAGAGTTTCACATACACCAATAAAGAGGTTCATATCATCTATATTGAAAAGGAGAACTCTCAGAGCACCCATTGCAGGAATTGCAAATTTTAACCACAAAGAAAGGTGATGGAGAAAAGGAGTACGTTTTACCTCAATAATGGACTACCATAAAGTACCATTCAACTATCTTGAGGGGAACAAGAAAAGGAGGATCTCTCAAGCATCAAGTAAAAGACTCCTAGATTCTATATATTTTGCAAGAAGGTTGCCAGCACCCAAAGCAAGATATTTAAAGGATTAACATCATAGAAAGATGCAGTGGGTAAGCAAAAGCAATCCTCCAAGTATCTAAGGTAAAGGTACACAATGATAAACCTCCTATACCATTGTCTATAATATTTATTGAGGTGTTATATTTTGGAACTTAGGAATAAGCATTGCAAATGATTTTGAAATTATGATTCACATCCCTTAAAAAGCCACTTAATAGATTTATTTATAAAGGGATTGCAATGCTCAATAGGTTAATTCTTTATGCATATATAATGCTTTTAAAATAAAATATTCCTTTTATGCATAAAGACATGTTTAATTCATTATGCTCAATTGCCTTGAATTGATTAAATTCTTAGAACATGTGAATTTTATCTTGATTCCTATAAGCTAACAAGAAATGGATCCAAGCAAGGTTAGATACCATAAAAAGAAAAGAAATTTATACAGTTCTTTAGGATAAGAAAAAGTTTCTCAAGACTATGGCCACATGAAAAAAAATTCATATCTTGATGATACAAAATTTTGGAGTTTGGATTTTGGTGCTGATTGTACAAAGGAAGAAACCAATATTATTCCACCAAAACAAGCAAGCTGTTGCAAGGACAAGAGGAATTACAGTGATATCTAATCCTCACTCTATATCTTTTCATATCTTGTGCTTATATGAACTAAATTGGGTAATGAATACTTGCTTATTATTGCATACCATTAGCAATCAATTATTTATGGTTTTCAAATTGTTTTTAGATTGCTAAATGGACTGAAAGTGAAATTGTACATAATCTTTCTATGAGTTTTGAAATGCACATTTCAAAAATGTACTTAGATTCCAAATTCATCTTGTTTATAAAAATGCATTCACATTATTTGAAAATTATTCATATCTTATTTGCATTTAAATCATTTTCAAACTTAGAAGTTAATATTTATGTATACTGAAAGTCAGAAATGCTTCAAATCCAACTACTAAAATTTTTGCCATCATTCACATATTATTTCTTGATTTTAAACCTGTTTCTACTTGAACTCCTCAACCTTTATTTTCTAACAAGTTATACCTTATGTCTAACAAGTTCATTGTCTATATGAGTTTCAAGAAAGGAATTCAATATGTGAAAGCCTTATGCCAAATGCATAAATCTTTGGTTGGTCATGTTATTCCAAGCATTATGAATATTCATTAGTGCATTGAATTTTAATGCATTAATCATTATAGTGGAATAACTTACTGGGATAATATTCTAGAACTCCAGTCATTTGGATTAATGAGTATATGCTTCATCATCCATAAATTTTTATACTCATCTTGTTGCTCAAATGCATTAACATTTGTCTTCATCCATTTTTTGAGTAATTAGAGCCTTCTATTCAAATTCTTGAGTTGAATATTCATATCTTTCAAGGTACAACTCTAAGTGTCAATATAGTCTATAGACCAGTAGCTAAGTCATGATGCTCATATATGTCTATCCTTTTAGTTATCCATATAACTCTTGCTCTTGGGAAAATTCTCAAACATGTTAAACTCCAATGTCTAACATGTTATCTTAGTTGTTCTCTAAAAGGGAAGCTTTCTAGTATATGTATATTTAAATCATTGACTTCTACTATTTTTAACATGAGCATCAATTGTAAACATGTTTTGAAGATGAGTTTTGCATATGTTAAAAATCTCTATTTCACAATACATTATTATGATTTGAAATTACATATGAGATTTGAAACAATTTGCATATCTCATTACCATTCTTGAAAAACTTGATTTCATTTATGATTTATCCTTTCATAAAAATTGGTCATCATGGATAGATTCTCTATTCTTTTGATTCTGAATTGCATGAAAATCTTATCAATGACATATTTTTTTCAAGTGTATTTAAAAATTGTCATTGATCTTTGAAATCATCGTTCTTGGTATTATTTGTTCGTTACCCTTTATGATTCAATTGGTTGAATTTATTTAATTTGGGAAAAATATATCTTGGTTTTTGTTGATTATTATACTCTTTGCTCAAATATCATATGATTCAATTGTATAAGAGCATAAGAGTTATAATGTCTAATACTATATGGACCCAAAAGAAAGTTGGGTACTAAAGAGCATGTATTTATCCTTTTGTAGGAGTTAGACAAGATGCTCACAAAGATCAAAGGCTAACAGAGGAGGCATGACTGGCAGTGTTGCAATTCAGAGAAAGAGAAAAAGGAAGAGACTTCTTAGTAGGCCTAGCAGAATTCAATTCGAAGAAGATCAAGTCAAGAGACCAAGGATACTCATGAGTTGAACTTATACTTCCAATATTGTAAGTCTTCACCATCCAGCCATCTTTCCTACTACCAAAAGGAGTTAGACTTCTCTACTGCAACATGAAGCATGATAGTTATGTTTTTACGAGGCACAATAATCGAAGAGATATTGGAGATAACAATAAGAGATTAGAGGGTCATCATCTCAACCTCAAAGATCAATAAGTGGTTGGGATTCAACAACCCTCCCATTAGACCTTTAAAAGAGTTCAACGAGCCTGAGAAGTACAGAATCATCAAACCATGAGAACTAAAGAGGATTCTCAACTACCATCCTAGCACTATGTCTAATCTTCATAAAATTATATGGTATATCTAAACTAGAACTATGAAGAACAAGGTCAACAACTTCACTCACTTCATCGAGAAGAATTACCATATAATGGCGTATATTATAAGCAAGGAGGAGAGGAATACTAGAAAGATCATGTCTGTCAGAGAACAAGAGGTATATATATACTTCTACAAGACTTACTCCAAGTAATATGCAATTACTTCAAGTATACCTTCAAGTAATCGGCAATTACTTCAAGTAATTCGCAATTACTCCAAGTAAGTCTGAATCTCACTCCAAGTTAACATAAGAGGCATAGAGGATAAGAGGTTAGACTTCAAGAATAGATGAGATAAACATTTTGCTAGAGCTGGTCTCCATGGTCCTTCATTCTTTAGTCTATCTATCCAAGGCCATTTAAGGGAAGAGCTTCAACAATCACACAGAGCTTAATATGAACAATGCTGAGTTTATCACTTCTGTGAATGGCAAGATTAGGAAACTCCATAACTTGATCAACCAAAACTTCAAGGCCTTATTTTGAGCTCATCTTGGTATCCTAAAGTGCTCACAGAAGACTACAATTCAGAATCTCTCAGTACTGATCACATTATCAGACAGTGAGTATCAAACGATGCTTCAACGGACTTCAGAGGATTATGGCTCGGATGATTACGATATTACTTGAGTGAGGTATTGTATTCTTAATTAAAATTCTTTGAGTTGCATCACTCGAGTAATGGTTGAGTGGAATTACTCGCGTAACTACTCGAGGGATATAAGGTTACAACATTAAAACCCTGAATAACATCATCATTTTCAAAACTTGATTTCTCTCTAATCTTCATATTTTCATACTCATTCTCTCTATAAATTTTCCAATGATTTTACAAATCTAGGAGAGTTATTAACTTATTATTCACAACGATTTTCTTTTAAACCATGCATTCATTAAGGGGGAGCTTCACATTCACATGTATTTTATATCTTAAAAGCTCATCTCATTTATTGTAAGAAAATCCTTTTAACATACTCATATGAATTTACTATCTTTTAATTAGTTTTGATGATGAGTTACTCTTATATTTTCCTTTCATGATCTTAATTTTTAACATATCATATAGAAAGGATGACTTTGGTTCAGGCAATACATTTAATACTTGATTGCACTAACCATCCCCCTTTTGGGTGTCAGCCGGTTCTAAAAGGATCAACTCATTTTTATTTTTTTTAGAGTTAGTTATGATTTTTGGAAGTTCAGCCATGAAAGAGAATTTTCTTAGCCACAACCAAAATTCCTGGCCACAGCCCAAAAGCTTCTGGACTACTTTTTGCTACAACCAAAGAATTCTTGGTTGCATCCATAAAACTTCTGACCTATTTTTTGCTGTAGCCAAAGAATTCCTTAGCTGTAGCTAACTCCTAAGAATCAGCATTTTGGAACCTTTGAAAGTGGTTTTTGATATAGTTCTTGCCAAACCGTGTAAGCTTTCGTTGAGCTTATCATAGCCTCCTAAGGGACTCAAATGATAACCAACCTTAAGTATTTTGAAATTCAGGAATTGGAAAAGGGAATAACACTATGTCCTTGATTTTGATTGATAAGATTCGATATTTGCCCTAAACATGAGCAACCTGTGCCGAAGCACACCTAGAAAGAACAAAGTAGTTATGCTTTCTCTTATACTGTATGTTATGCATTATATGTTTGATTGATCATTGAATTGTGATGATTTTAAATGATATAAAGCTTGTGGATGTGAAAGTCGTAAGGCTATATGAAAGCCGAAAGGCCATGTGATAACTGTAAAGGCTATGTGAAAGCCAAAAATCTATGTGTAATCTGTAAGGCTGTGTGTTTGCTGCAAAAGCATTGTGTAAGCAGCAAAAGGCTATGTGTATTATAGCGTGAGTAGTCCTAGAGGTGACATAAGTCACAACTACCCCTGACATTGTGATTGTGTAAGCGGTGAAGGCTATGTGTATGCTGTGAAGACATGGGTAAGTTGAAAGGCTATGTGTAAGCCATAAGGCTATGTGTATGCTATGAAGACTATGTGTATGCTATTGAGGTAATGTGTATATTGTGATCGTTGCTGCTATGCTGATTGATGATTTTCTTACATGCTATGTGATATTGTATGAGTGATTTGTTACTGCAAGTATTCTCTTGAATCTCATTCTTTCCATTGACTAACCTACAGACAAGGTAAGTAGCTCAAGGGGAAACAAACAACCAAGGGCGGCTAAGACTCCTTTAGGGATATGATTTTGATAGTTGGTTGTTAAATTTTGTTTGGGATTACTGTATATATTATAGATGTAAATTGTTAGATGATGTTATGTAATTCCCTAGTAGGGAAATTGTTGGGGCGGTAATGCCCATAAACCCCTAAGTTATTATATGTATAAATGCAATTGAACTGCGCAGGTTAATTATATTCAAAATGTGAGTATGAGGTTGAATTAAACATGTTTTGAAAATTTTTTTTGAAAACCCTATCCTGTGGATAGGATTGGAAATAAGTTTTTTAACATCTGATAGTCTCTAATTCATCTTATTTCCACATTTTTTAATTATAATTAGGGTTTATAAGGCAGGGGGTTACAGAAGTCATTTATAGTACAAAAGATCATGGCTCGCATTTTAAAAATCTCTTTGTTTGCATCAAAAGCATCAACACCTTCATCTTACAACCCTTTTAAGTCTACGATCAAGGGTTCTAGGTAAACATTCATGTCATTTCCTTATTGTTTTGGTTTCGTAATCAACATAGACAACATGATGTACTTTCATTTCATGCATAATAGAGGAGATAAGTTGTAAATAACCAAAATAACAAGCCATGAGTTATGTATATTGCTTAGACTACCATAAGAATTCATACTATCCGTGCTAAGCCCAAGCCAAAAGTTCCTAAGTTCTTCACCGAAGCTAGGAAATAATTGATTAATTTTCTTCCAATGAGAAGAATCAGCTTGATGTTAAAGCTTGCGATCGAAAATCCTCTCATCTATATGCCATCTCAATTTTTTTGCATCATTTTCATTAGCAAACATGTGTTTGAACCTCGGTATGATTGGAAGATACCACAACACTTTTACAGGGGCCTTATTTGATTTGTACCTTGGGTTTCACACATCGGACAATTATGCTTCTCTTCATGCTTTTTTCTATACAATAAGCAATCATTAGGGCATGCATAGATCTTTTCATACTTCACCCTAGTGGACACAATATTTTCTTATCATCATAGTATCGACAAGGCAACACATTATCATCTAGAAGCATGTCCTTAAAGGCCTCAAGCATTTCTGAAAAAATCTTGTTGCTTCATCCATGACGTGCTTTCAAGCCTACCAATTTTAATACTGCTTTCAACAATTGGTATTTCTTACATCACGAGTATAGCGACTTCTTAGCATCACTACACATATTACCATATTCATGTGATTGTTCAAAAGCCTATTCTCCTACATCACAAAGAATATCCTCTATCTGATGATCCATATCCATTTCATTATCATCAAAGGACACTCCCCTGGTAAGATGCACCTGGCATTCCTAATTCTTCGCCAAGCCATACCCATACTTTATAAGTCTTACTAAATCCTTCACAAATTAAATGTGTATATATATCTACAGCACTTAGTCACTTCTCATTTAAACATTCTACACAAGGGCAATAAAAACATCCCACTATCATTATCAGCATTTCTTCTTGCAAAGTCTAAAAAATCCCTCACCCCGTTATCATATTCAACACTCATCTATTAGCTTTTATCCAATTATGATCCATATATTTCATCACCTTTTTATTTTTGTGTTCTATTTTTCCCTGGAAAAGGAAGGAGTATGATGAGAGCATGCAATCATTACATTAAAGTACCTAGTTTAACTACTACATAATGTACAAGTATATAGCAATCTGTAGATCATAATGCATTATATATTGATAATCAATTATAATATGAATGTTTATGGAATTGGGAATTAGGGTAGAAGAGAAGAGGATTTAGAGAATTGAGAAGGAGTATAAGAGAGTAGAGAGCTAGAGATAGAAGAAGAGTAATCTGAATAGTACAAGTCTCATTAATAATGCAAATCTATCAAATACAATGGGTCGACTACCATATATATAGGTAGTAGCAACAGTAGAAATAGAATAGTACCATTGGGATTAGGGGTTCATTAATTAGGGACCTATTAGTAATTAGACATGGTTGAGGCCATGTTTGGCTAATGCCGCTCTTAAATGGCTAGTGCCACTAATGGTTTTAATCCTGCTCTTCTGATTAACTAACCTAACTAACTTTCAAAATATTCTAATTACAATATCATATCATATATATAGCAAAGATTAATTTTGGTAGGCATCATTTCAATTATTTAATTGTAAAGACTAATTAAATTACCCGTCAATTACTTGAAGAAAGGCTTTGAAGACCTGAAACTACATGGCAATGATAAGTTTGGTATGATGAGGTAGATTGTATGCTGGAAGAAAGGCTTTGAAGACTGTAAACTACAAAGCAATTGTTAGAATCGGTAGGCATAGTGGAAGAATTTTAAAAATTTTCACCGATCCTAATCGAGGATCTATCAACGGCGTTTAAACCAAGTTGGAAGGATTCATACCTTTTGATGATTCAGAGTTTCACGATCTCTAGGAGCCAACACGTCAAGTTCGCTCCCTCTACCGGTATCCACACGAATGCTCTCCAACCGAGACTGCGTGCTAGCACCTCTAATGTCTCCTAAGGTTTAACTTGCGGCTCTCAATTCTCATGTGCATATGAATATATCTGCTCTTTCAAGTTTATAACCTATGAGGGCTATTTTCAAATTTCAAAATTAATCATCATTAATTTCGAAATTAATTAACAATTAATTATCTTGATGAGCTAATTAAATAAATTCAGTTTAAATTAAATCTGTCCAATAGTTTTAATTTAACCTATTTATTTAATCCAAATAAAGAGCCATTAGATTTAATTTATCTTCATATATATATATAAGATATATATTTTGAAAATATAGATATCTATATAATATTATTAATGAATTTTATATTATATTTATATAAAATTTGTCCACCCTAAATTAAACATTATCTCATGTTGGGCCATTCTTGTGTGCGACCCTGTAGGCCCATATGAAGTTGGCAGTGGGCCAATAACCATACTAACCCAAAAGTCGCAAGCGGCCTCTAGCAAGACATTACGACTACCCAATTCATATGAGGATCGTTATCACGATGCAACCTGTCATACAACCATGTCATGTCCCTTTTGTCACATGATATATCGATCAAGGATAAGGCATGGATAATGTCATCCTCTTGTTCCTGACCATTACTTTCTCAATTCCTGAGTAGCCTGATAACAGAGACAGAAACTCCTTTCATCATAGTATGGCCATACATTTCTCAGACTCACTCATCGAGGGGCCCAATAATATCTCCCTACTAATGTGAGGGACAAATTCCATCTTGATCATTCATATTCCTCTGCATGAAAAACCACCAAGCCCCATCGTAGCCTTTATCATCACCCGGTCAAAAGTGACTTTTGACTAGTTCAATGCTTAGCAACTCTCATGTAGGAATCCATGATGACCTCATGTCTAAGGGCATTGTGACGTAGTTGTACATGAGAAAAGCTTATGACTTGATCCATGTGGCTTTCTCATAGTGGGTCGGTCCAGCACCTTGTACTCTTACAAGTGCCTAAGACTTTGTTCGTATCTCCATATCTTATCAAAGTCATACTGATCTTGTTTCATCTCTGCTCCCGCATAGATGACCGACCAGGGACATTTTAGGACAATCTTTATGAATTATCCAAAGATACAATTATCACAGTTAACATGCAAATAATATGATAACAGAATGGAGAAATTTCATTAAAATAATAATGTTCAAAGTACAATGATTGGCCCTTAGGGCACAATTTCCAACATCCTCCTACTTGCCCTAGGTGAAATCATTAATTTGCCTAATTCCTATTGCCCTAACATGATGCTCATGCTTTGTCTGTGCAAGTGGCTAAGCAAGAGGATCAGCAACATTATCTTCTCCTGCTACTTTGCTTATCTTTATTTCACCTCTATCATTAATTTCTCTAATAAGATGGAATCGCCTGAGTATATGCTTGGTCTTTTGATGTGACCTAGGCTCCTTAACCTGTGCAATAGCACTGCTATTGTCACAGAATAAATCTATTGGATTTGAGATGGTAGGCACCACCCCTAGTTCAGTAATGAACTTTCTGATCCAAACGGCTTCTTTAGCTGCATCTGATGCTGTTATATACTCAGCTTCTGTTGCAGAATATGTTATAGTGCTATGCTTTGAGCTCTTCCAGCTTACTGCTCCACCATTCAGGAGGAATACATATCCAGATTGTGATTTAAGGTCGTCTTGGTCAGTTTGGAAACTTGCATCTGTGTAACCGGTTATGCAGAGCTCATCATCCAATCCACCATAGACCAAAAATAAGTCCTTAGTCCTTCTTAAGTACTTTAGGATATTCTTGACGGTAGTCCAATGACCCTCACTAGGATGTTGTTGGTATCTGTTGGTCATACTTAAGGCAAACAAGACATCCGGTCGAGTACATAACATGGCATACATGATATATCCAATGGCCGAGGCATATGGAACCTTACTCATGTAATCTCGCTGATCAGGTGTACTAGGACACAGATCCTTGCTAAGATGGATACCATAAGACATGGGCATGTAACCCCTTTTGAATCATGCATACTGAACCTATGCAGTATCTTGTCTATGTATGTGCTCTGACTTAGGCCTATTAGTTTTTTGGATCTATCCCTATAGATCCTAATCCCTAGGATATAGGTGGCTTCACCGAAGTCTTTCATTGAAAAGGACTTTCCTAACCAAGACTTGACACTCTGTAAGGTAGGAATATCATTCCCAATGTGTAGGATGTCATCTACATAAAGCACTAGAAATACAACTATGCTCCCACTAACCTTCTTGTAAACACAAGGTTCATCGATGTTTTGAATGAATCCAAACTCTTTGACTACTTTATCAAAATAATGATTCCAGCTTCGAGATGCTTGCTTCAATCCATAAATGGATCTTCAAAGCTTGCAAATTTTACCAGAGTCCTCTGGATGAACAAAACCTTCAGGTTGTGTCATGTACACATCCTCAAGCAGCTTTCCATTAAGGAAGGCTGTTTTGACATCCATCTGCCATATTTCATAGTCATAATATTCTGCAATGGAAAGAAGGATTCTGATTGATTTGGCCATTGCTAATAGGGAAAAGGTTTCATCATAGTCTACACCATGAGTTTGAGTGAATCCTTTTGCAACCAGTCGTGCCTTGAAGACCTTTACATTGCCATCCATGTCAGTTTTCTCCTTGAAAACCCATTTGCACCCAATGGTTTTTATACCTTCAGGTAGATCGACTAAGGTCAATACCTGATTGTCGTATATGGATTGTATTTCAGACTTCATGGCATTTAACCATTTCTCAGAGTTTGGTCTTACTGTGGCTTCTAGATAAGTGGTGGGCTCATTTTGCTCAATAACCAACACATCACGACCTTCAGTAATCAGAAATCCATATCTCTGAGGCTGATGCCGTTTCCTATTAGATCTTCGTGGACCTTGTGTTACTTGAGGAGGCTCAGCAACTTGTTGTGAATCTTCTCTAATTTCCATCTGTGGTTCTGTACCATCTTGTGGCTCTCGAATTTCTTCGAGATGTACGTCGCTCCCACTGGTTATTTTAGAGACAAACTCTCTTTCTAGAAACTTGCCATTTCGAATAACAAACACTTTGTTATCGGTGGGATTGTAGACATAGTATCCTTTCGTTTCTTTAGGATACCCCATGAAAAGGCACTTTATGGATCTGGGCGCTAATTTATCAGAGGCTTGTTGCTTAATATATACCTCACATCCCTAGATCTTGAGAAAAGATAAACTTGGTTTCTTTCCATTGAACTATATCTAATAGTGTTCGATTCCTCTGTTCAGAAACACCATTCCATTGTGGTGTTCCTGGAGGAGTCAATTGTGAGATTATCCCACAACTCATAAGATGGTCAATGAATTCTTGGCTCAAATATTCACCACCTCGATCAGATCAAAATGCTTTAATTGTTTTACCAAATTGGTTTTGTACTTCATTTTGGAATATTTTGAACATTTCAAAAGATTCAGATTTATGTTTCATTAGATAGATATAGCCATATCTACTAAAGTCATCTATAAATGTAATGAAGTAGACATATCCTCCTCTGGCAGGTATATTTAATAGTCCACATATATCTGTATGTATGAGGCCCAATAATTCAGTAGCCCTCTCACTGTGCCCAGTAAAAGGTGCCTTAGTCATATTTCTAAATAAGCAAGATTTGCATGTATCATATGATTCAAAACCAAATGAGTTTAGAAATCCATCTTGATGGAGTTTAGAAATGCGTTTCTCATTTATGTGGCCAGACGACAATGCCATAGGTAGGTCGGATTCAAATCGTTTGATTTTATCCTCTTAATAGTTACGTTATAGATATTCCCATTATTAGGATGTTCCAAATTTAATATATAATGACCAACATGCAAATCACCATCAGCATAGAAAATGTCATTACGATAAATAGAACATTTACCATTCCTAGTAATGGAAGTATAACCTTCCTTATCCAAATAAGAAAGAGAAATAATATTACTACTCAAAGCAGGAACATAATAGTAGTTGTTCAAAACTAATAAAAGCCCACTGGGCAGAACTAATTCGTAAGTGCCTACGGCTAAAGCATCAACTCTTACTCTATTTCCAACTCGTAGGTCCACCTCGCCCTTCTTCAGCTTTCTACTGTCCTTTAGACCCTGCACATTTGTACAAATGTGAGAAACACATGCAGTATCTAATACCCATGTAGAGGAAGTAGAAAAATGAATGTCTATAACATAAATACCTGAAGCGATAGTGTCGCTATCCTTCTTGTTCTTTTTCAGATCTTCCAGGTAGAGTTTGCAATTCCTCTTCCAATGACTGGGTTCATTGCAGAAGTAGTAGACTCCTTCCTTTGGAGGCTTTGCCTTCTTGGGTGCAGGCTTAGTTTCGGGCTTGTTTGATTCTTTGGTCTTACCACCTGAGCCCTTACCCTTCCATTTGCCCTTCCCTTTCTTTTTCATACCCTTTCCTTTCTAAACCATCAAAACTATGCTAGGATTTTTCTTAATGCTCTGCTCAGCAGTTTTGAGTATCCCATGCAACTCAGAAATTGATTTCTCCATGTTGTTCATGTTGTAGTTCATAACAAACTGGTCATAACTCTCCGGGAGTGAGTTGAGGATCAAATCCGTAGCTGACTCCTGGCTCTTGGGAAATCCAAGCCTCTCAAGGTGATCAATATAGCCTTTCATCTTTAAAACATGAGTACTAATTGATGCACCTTCAGCCATTTTGGAGGAATGTAAGGCCTTTGTGGTCTCATACCTTTCTTGCCTTGCCTATTACTGGAACATTTCTTTGAGATGTACAATCATCTCATGAGTCTCCATGAGTTCCAGATCTCTTTGGAGCTCTGGAACCATAGTGGCAAGCATCAGGCAACCTACATCCACAGAGTCATTCTCATGCTTTGTGTAAGCATCTCTCTGAGCTCTTGGAGCATTGGCTGCAGGCTCCTCAGGAATGGGTTGATCTAAGACATAAGCCTTTCTTTCCTGCTTGAGAACAATTCTCAAGTTCCTAAACCAGTCAAGAAAGTTTGTCTCATTGAGTTTGTCCTTCTCAAGGACCGATCGCAATGAAAGTGTAGCAATATTACTAGTCGACATGACTCTACAATTAAAATATGCAAAGCTAGTTAGTAATCTCCCACTAAATTAACAACCCTCAATATAATAATTAGTGGGCTAAGATCCATATTTGGCTTAAACTTAAGTCCGCTTTGGCAAGACACTTAAATTCAAGTTATTTAGGTAGGTAACCTATTTACCAATTACATCACATGTAACTCTTAGATCTTTATGGGATTTAATCATCATATGATCCGGCATGTTTAACCCCATCTAATGCCTTGAGATTCAAAACCATTTTGTTAATTTCAATTAAGTCAAAACAATAATGAATATTATGAGCAGCACCATTACTCAAGCTTGTCTCATTAAGATAACTCAAGTGCATCCACTTTGGTGGTTTCCATAATTAAGCGATCTAGGTTTTGACAAGTATTCATTAATTGATGGCATTATGACTTAAGATTTGATTCAGAGGGCTTAATTAATTAGTTTTGTTTATATGGATGCAATCGTGGCCGTATCTCATACAAATAAATACATATAAATGTAAAAGTAATCAGGCAATGATCTTATCAAAAGCATAATTTAAACGTGACACAACATGGCTTACCTAACCCAAAATCCTCCCAAGCCAATTAGAGGACTTCTCTAAATAAGAAAAGAAATAAATTGAGAGAAACCTCGTTTAAACATTCGAGGGGAGTGAGATGAGAAGAGAATGTACATCGAGAGTATTTAGAGAAAGGCACGGCACGCAAGCCATATTTAAATATTACAACCTTTGTAAAATTCTAAAGCCATGTTGTTCACCATACCCAAACAAGGATAAATAATAAACCACAACAAGAATTCATACAATATGAAAGGCAATAAATGTCGTGATCAGATTATATTGCGCTACGCAGAGGTGGTGTAACACCCCACCGCCGTCTCACCCCACCGGGCCACAACGGTTGGTGCCCTCTCCCACCACACGGTGCGGAGCAGGATGGGTCAAGTCCGTTAGACCCACTACTCACAAGAGTCCCTCGCTCCCCAAGCGAGATTTTTCGCCTCCGTGGGAATCGAAGCCACTACCTGGGGGGAAGTAGCGCCTCAATGCATTCCCACTACTACTAGCTCAAGTGGTAGTGGGAATGCATTGAGGCGCTACTTACCCCCAGGTAGTGGCTTCGATTCCCACGGAGGCGAAAAATCTCGCTTGGGGAGCGAGGGACTCTTGTGAGTAGTGGGTCTAACGGACTTGACCCATCCTGCTCCGCACCGTGTGGTGGGAGAGGGCACCAACCGTTGTGGCCCGGTGGGGTGAGACGGCGGTGGGGTGTTATAGGTGGTCTTCCCAATTTTTAAAAGAAATATTTGAAATTTTTAAATTTTTAAATTTCGGACCCAATTTTTCAAAACAAAAACAACAATGGCCCAGAACGCTTCTGATCCAGATTGTCTTCCCCATAGTTCGGATCCCTATTACCCGAATAGATATCCGAACCTAGACCCGATTTGATTGCCGCAAACTACGATCTCAGGTACCTTACCCAATTTCATGCTTGTTCAAAACGAAAATCACATACATGTTTCAAAACCAAAAATGAAACAATTTCAAGATTCAATTTAAACGAAAACGAAAATCAACAGATTTACAAGATCACATCTTTCTAAATAATTTCGTTTCGTATTAACCAAATCACATGCATATTCGAGTGTTTCTTATAAACATATGTACACAACCCATATATATCACATGTATAAGAATCATAAACTCAATTTAAACGCACAATTGATCTGGCTCTGATGCCACTGTTAGAATCGGTAGGCACAGTGGAAGAATTTTAAAAATTTTCATCGATCTTAATCGAGAATCTATCAACGGCTAAACCAAGTTGGAAGGATTCATACCTTTTGATAATTCAGAGTTTTCATGATCTCTAGGAGCCAACACGTCAAGTCTGCTCCCTCTACCGGTATCCACACGAATGCTCTCCAATCGAGATTGCGTGCTAGCGCCTCTAATGTCTCCTAGGGTTTCACTTGCGGCTCTCAATTCTCATGTGCATATGAATATATCTGCTCTATCAAGTTTATAACCTATGAGGGCTATTTTCAAATTTCAAAATTAATCATCATTAATTTTAAAATTAATTAACAATTAATTATCTTGATGAGCTAATTAAATAAATTCAGTTTAAATTAAATCTTTCCAACAGTTTTAATTTAACCTATTTATTTAATCCAAATAAAGAGCCATTAGATTTAATTTATCTTCATAAATTAAATCTCAGATACTATATCTCTATCATGTTAGTTATTAAATTTAATATATCTTAATAAATTAAATTTAAAACTAACACAATATAATAATATCATATAATATATATACACACATATATATAAGATATATATTTCAAAAATATATATATCTATAAAATATTATTAATGACTTTTATATTATATATATATAAATATAAAATTCGTCCACCCTAAATTAAACATTATCTCGTGTTGGGTCATTCTTGTGTGCGACCCTGTAGGCCCATATGAAGTTGGCAGTGGGCCAATAACCATACTAACCCAAAAGTCGCAAGCGGCCTCTAGCAAGACATTACGACTACCCAATTCATATGAGGATCGTTACACGATGCAACCTGTCATACAACCATGTCACGTCCCTTTTGTCACACGATATATTGATCAAGGATAAGGCATGGATAATGTCATCCTCTTGTTCCTGACCATTACTTTCTTGATTCCTGAGTAGCCTGATAACAGAGACAAAAACTCCTTTCATCATAGTATGGCCATACATTTCTTAGACTCACTCATCGAAGGGCCCAGTAATATCTTTCTACTAATATAAGGGACAAATTCCATCTTGATCATTCATATTCCTCTGCATGAAAACCACCAAGCCCGATCGTAGCCTTTATCATCACCCGGTCAAAAGTGACTTTTGACTAGTTCAAAGCTAAGCAACTCTCATATAGGAATCCATGATGAACTCAGGTCTAAGGGCATTGTGACATAGTTATACATGAGAAAAGCTTATGACTTGATCCATGTAGCTTTCTCATAGTGGGTCGGTCCAGCACCATGTACTCTTACAAGTGCCTAAGACTTTGATTCATATCTCCATATCTTATGAAACTCATACTGATCTTGTTTCATCTCTGCTCCCGTATAGATGACCGACCAAGGACATTTTAGGACAATCTTTATGAATTATCCAAGGATACAATATCATAGTTAACATGCAAATAATATGATAATAGAATGGAGAAATTTCATTAAAATAATAATGTTCAAAGTACAATGATTGGCCCTTAGGGCACAATTTCCAACAGCAATAACCAAATGCAAAAAAAGCCCTAGCAGCAATAATAGAAAGTTGAACTTTTGTAGTAATAAAACCCATATTCACAGACAATCATGATTGATTGAAGAGAAATGATCGTATATGTCTCATGATAGTTCATGTTTCATGAAACATTTCTATAACTGGTGGGTCTAAATGTATGCTAGGAACTCTCAATAAACAAGAACGATAACAATCAAGCTCATTATAAGATATTGAGCAAACATGTATAAGATACAAAGAAGATATGTGCATCTCATTTAAATGTCAAAACCATAGAAAGAGAACAAACTACTTGTTTTCAATTTTCAATAGGAAAAAAGAAATTTTTAAAAAATACTAGCTTTTATTTTAGGGTTAAGGTGTAAAAATACACATGTGATTGTCCTCAAAGTGCATCCAACACCAAATGCTTTTTTTAGGTGCAATAGTGACTATGTGGTTACAAAATAGGTGCAAAAATACCCTTTGACCGTTAGTTTGACTTTTTGACCTTAAAAGTGATGACGTGTATGATGACATAGATGCTAGAGTGACATTTTGGAAAAAAAACTTGCTGACTGGTAAAGCTTTGCAATTAATATTACCCACATTTCATTATTTTAGTACCACCTTCGCTGAAGTAGATTCAAATCTGAGTGCAGAGTGCTTAACTTACTCAGCAGAGCTGTTGCCCTAAAAAACATACTGATTGCTCAATTTTTTCCCAACCCTAGATTCCCAATATTATTAAATTAAAATCATTATAATACATATATTATATTACTAATTTTTATTAAATTATATGATTTATTAGGAAAATTTGATTTTCAGCAAGTTTTTTTTTCAGAATGTCACTCCAGCGTCCATGTCATCGTACACGTCATCACTTTCAGGATAAAAAAGTCAAACTAATAGTCAAAGGGTATTTTTGCACCTATTTTGTAACCACATAGTCACTGTTGCACCTAAAAAAAGCATTTGGTGTTGGGTGCACTTCGAGGACAATCACATGTGTATTTTTGCACCTTAACCCTTTATTTTACAAAATTTTCAAAAGTTATGAGCATGAGTTTACCAAAGATAGGATCAATTACCACTCATAAATACTCCCTACAATCATAAATGTAAGAGCCATATAACTATAATTTCATGGATAAGAAAGAATTAGAATTTAATGGAGAGAGTAAATAGACCAAGGAAGAAGAGGGAACTTACATAGCAACAATAATTTAATTAATCATGTCTGCCAAATATAAGTTATGCCAATCCTATTTATATGCTAAATTTTCCCCTACCCATGAAGAAATATCATCACTTCCCTATAAAGCAACCTTAACCCACTTGCTTCATAGCTTGCTAAAAATAGCAACTTGCCAATGAAAGTAATTAAAATAAACACAAGAGCAGTGAAACATCAACTCATTTATGTTTACAGTATATCTTCAAAATATGCTTAATTCTCACATTCCATCAACTTGTTTTCCCCTTATTCTCTTGCTTTCTAAGCTCTATAAGAGTATTATTAATCCCTTTGTTAAATGAAATAAAAAAAATAGGTGCAAAGGAACATTTCATACAAGTATCATATAGTAAAGAACACAACAAAATAGCAAGCATAATTTCAATGATTCATGAAGCATGAAATTGAATGAAATTTGAAAATTCAGCAATGATCACACCTAGCATAAATTCCAGAAAATAGATCAATGAGTGTGGTAGTATTTTAGTTATACCAATATCCTAGAAAGTAGAGTCAAGTACCAAGATTGTGATATAGGGTCTTGGCCTTTAGCAAAATGATTTCTCTTTCAAAAAAAAATGTGAATGTCTAGTATAAGTGTATGAATTGTATGTATGCGTGTTCTTTCCAAAGATGGTGAAAAATCTCTAAAATTGTTTACCCCTTTAACTCTCAAGCATACAATCAGTTAGTTATCGCAAGTAAAATCAAGAAAATCATAAATGTTTCTTTCTCATTGTTTTCTCACTATTCCCCCTTTAACTCTGAAGCACGTAAATTGAGCCTCATCCATCCAAGTGTCACGCAAACTAACTATAGCGAACTATATGCAAACTTCAAGCAATTTACAACCAAGTACACTTCAATTTAGATGCCTAAAATGCTATTCCAGCACTCCTACTTGCAAATACTATCCAAAATAAAATCAAAACAATCCAAAAGATGGAATTGCGTTAAAGATCATATTTACCCAATAAACTCACAAGATCAAGGAAATGCACATAAATTGTGATTTTCATAGAAAATATGTCAAATGTAATCTTACCAAACATGGAAATTCCTTTAAAAATGTTAGTGACAAAAGTTAGCAATTAGATTCAAGTTCAACACTTCAAATTCAAAGTCAAATATAGATACACACTATTTGCATTTCATTCAATGCACAAAATAGAAGAAAACTCAGATTTGCAATAGAGAAACTAAATTCAGAATCAGATTCAGAGCAACTTAGTTGTCGAGCTCATCATTTTTTACAACAAAGAGAATTCAAAAATGCAACATGCATATTCTCATATGATTTCACACAACAAGTAGACCTTCAATTCAACCCACAAATTAAATCTCAACCAATTAAATTGTAACTATCCTAGATAGTGCTTTAATGAAGCAAAAGTCATAAATGCAATTATAAGCTAAACACGAACAGAAATTTAAGCAAACTTATCTTCCTTGGGCAAGTTTGAATTAAAGATGTAACACCCTGCCTTTAATCATGTAATTATAATTCGATATTAAATAATTAAAGTAGATTAGAGACCTTCGGATAACTTAAACTCGTTTCAATCTCCTACTTTGTAGTAGGGTTTTCACAATTAAAACCAATGGCAATCCGGCGAAATTTCACCGATTAAATTGCCCACAGCAGCCAGAATAAGCAATATACGAAAGTTTGGAAGTTACCTCAAGCTCCCACTAGCTTTTCCCAAATTTGGCTGAACCCTAGCCTCTTTGAAACACCAAATTTTGAGCTTCACAACCTTAAAGAATAAAGAGGAGTAGCTTAGAGTCGGAGTTATACGCGTTAGGAGCTAGATCGTCGGAGAAATCGGCTTACCTTACGAGATTTCTTCCTCTTTTTCTCTCTTTTCTCCAAGCTCTCTCTCCACGTCTTTTTTTTCTTGCTTCAGCTGAAAATGGCGTGAAATGGCTGAAGAAGATGAGCAATTTGATTAATAATCCATGCTGACATCATCTTTTAATGAGTTGATGTCATAATTCCTTATTTTCCCATTTTCGGATTTGTTGGCAGATTTTCTGACTGAACTTTGATAAATCATAACTAATTCTAAAAAAATATAAATGAGGTGATTCCAAAGCCAAATGAAATATATTTAAGTCCTCTTCATAGGAAAAATATTGGCCATTACTGAAAATCACCACAAAATTCCCAGAATTTCAATCTTTGCATACTGTTCCAGAAAATAATTAATTTCGGTGGGCAAACTTCAAAAATCCAAAAATCTTAGGTCACAAATCAAAATGATACAAATTATATGTTCATTTTGAAGCTTGACATGTGAACTTTAATACTGGAAAATTTCAGAATTTTTAGATACCATTTGCCTATTTAAATCGTCCATACAAATTGGCTGCCCTGTACAGAGTTTCAATGGACAGAGTTTTCAACTTTTGCACGATTGTTCCCAATGGTTCCAATTTCACAATAAACACTCTCCCCACATGAATTTTCACAAGGAAGCCATTGGAATCATTAAAATATCCAAATTCCCATCACACATTCTCCAAAAGTGTTTATTCAACAATAATTATATCCACTTTTAAAGTCATTAGCCCTTAATCACTTTTTGGGATATTACAAAAGAAAGTTCACATGTTGGGAGAGTTGAGATATTAGAACCACAACGCCCCCACATTTCCAATCTCCCAAATCATACCCTTAACCTTCTTCATCGATCATAGCAAACAAATCACAAGAAAAACAAAAAAAACAAAGAAAAAAATAACTAGAAGAGAATTGGGGCTTAAAAAAAGTTAGCACCCAAATTTCGCAAATCGACGATGCATAAAAATGAGAAGAGAGTGTGTTAAGAATTGTCAAACCTTGACACTCAATGAAAAGAGAGAGAACCAGTATGCCCTAACAATGAGCGATAGGGATGCTAGCTCCAAGATCCCATTCTCATGATAGAAGTGCAATACCAATAAGGTGACACACTAATTCCACTCATGTAATGACTAATTTGGAGGTGTCATTTGTTCTCGACTGTTTGCTAGTCGGCTTAGAAAGATTTCAGAATAGAAAGAAGGCACGTAGCTTAGATCGCCAATTCAATTTTGGGGAGATTTTTAAGACCGGTTATAAAACTAACCGATCTTAAAACATTTTTTAGGCCAGTTATTAAAATCTTTCATTTTAGACCGGTTATTAGAATAACCGGTCTAAAAAATATTTTCTTTAGACAGGTTATATCAGTAACTAGTCTAAAAAATAATGAGTTATTATTTTTTTTCCTGGCTGAACCTTTTAGACCAGTTTATAATCAAAACAAGTCAAATAGGTTTAATCTTTTAGACTGGTTATAAAAGACAACCGGTCTAAGAAGTAACAAACATGTTATTTTTTAATTACCTTTATTTTAGAAAATATATTCGACCTGTTATAGGTACAAATAGTCTAAGAAATATATTTCAAATATACATTTTTTAAATTATTTGTTCTGTTTAGACTGGTTAGTTATAAAACCGGTCTAAATAATATTTTTTAGACCTTATATTACTTGAACTGGCCTTATAATTTGTTTATAATTATGAAAATGCCACTGGTCATTTCTTTTAGACCTTATCCACTATAACCGGTCTAAATATGCCATTTAAAACACCTTTTTTGTACTAGTGAATGAAACGGAGTAGTAGTGATGTATACCTAGTAGAAAAGGGCATGAGTTTCGAAGAATTTGATGTATACCCAGTAGAGAAGGGCATGAAAGTTTAGGCGAGAGTAATCTGGGATGGGTAACCCTCTGGGAAGTACCCTAGAAATTTTAAACCTCTTGATTAAAGGTTTGAGTACCTTAAGGTATGAAGGATGGTAATCCTTAGGGATGCCATAAGAATGTTAGAATGAATATGGTGAAGGATGAGAATAGGCTTGAATCCAGTCTAAGCTGAAATAGTGTTTAGATCAAAAAGTTACTTGGGTTACACTATGATGCTGATACATAAAAGTACGAATCCTATAAAACTTGTGAGTATGCTGAGCTATTAGCAATGCTTGAGGATATCGCCTGAATCTTATGAGAATAGGATATAAGGTATAAATCATGATGATCTTAGCATGCTTATTTGGTGTGGTTGAGGTTCCAGAATTAGGTTAATGAACCTAAAAGTTGGATACGTATCCAGCGGGTTGCTACCAACTAAGCTGTAACCTCATAATCAAACAATAGTTGAATTGATTCTTTATGTAATTGAATTGAAATGAATGAATTCAATTGAATGAATTGAGGTACCTGAATGAATTGAATGAACTGGGGTATTATAATGAATTGAATATTTTGAGGTAGTAGAATGACTTGAATGAATTAAGGTACTAAAATGACTTGAATAAATTAAGGTACTAGAATAACTTGAATGAATTGAGGTTTCTAGTTTTCATTCCAGTAAAGGGAAAGATCTTGATTATAGAATATTCCCTTATAAAGAATGAATGACAAAGTTGTTCCTTAATGGAATAGAGTAATAGAAAGAATGAGAATAGTCATGAATTATGGTCTCATAGTCGAGATAGAGAATGGAATGTACAAATAGTTTACCAATTCCCAGTGAAACCTTGTTAGATTACCCCGGTAGGTATTAAAGTAAATTATGCCTGGAGCTAGGCTGATATCAAAAGTCCATACAGAATGATCCTAGATGAGATGGAAAAATGTAGAATTGTTAGAGAAAAGGGTTTGTGATCAAGCAAGTCACCATGGGCATGCTCCAATGCTCTTATGGAAAGAAGGATATCAAAGAGAATTAAGAAAGAATAAGCTCTACAGAACAAGTCAAGTGAACTCTTGCTCTCATATCTTATGTAATGGTTCTGCATGTATGTATATACCATCAAGTATATTCATTTCATGAATATACGGTGGGCAGTTAGACCTATTAGGCCAACATGTCCTTAGGTAGTCATACCCAAAATATAAATGCTACAATACACCATTTTATTCCATTAAATGTATCTATTACATACAAGGAATATTGGTGACTAAAAATGGGATGTTACAAGCTTTGTGTCTTGAGAATTTCTTAACAGATTGTTTGTCCTATGAATTAATATAAATGCTTGAAAATGGATGGTTTGTTTTGCATGCTTCGTGAACATTACATAAGGGTATGAATATCTTGAGTAGCAAGAATAGAGCCTAGAATGTATACAGAATGAATGACCTTCTAGAATAGTTGTCTGGTTCTTGAGCATGTGTGAAAATCCTATTAATAGGATTTATTTTTACCATATTCTTGAGCCTCCTTGATTTTCACTGGGGGCTCAAGAATATAGTACAAAGAAATCCTATTAATAGAATTTCTTATGTTTCTTTTTACCATATTCTTGAGCCCCCTTGAATTTCACCAGGGGCTCAAGAATATGATAAAAACAAATCCTATTTTCACCAAAGGCTTAAGAATATGGTAAAAAGAAATCCTATTGAAATAGGATTTCTTTTTACCATATTCTTGAGCACCCGATAAACTAATAGGATTTCTTTTTACTATATTCTTGAGCCCCCCTTGAATAATAGAATAGGATTTCTTTTTACCATATACTTGAGCCTCCGGTGAAATTCAAGGGGGGCTCATGAATATGGTGAATTTCACCGTGGGCTCAAGAAATATGGTAAAAAGAAATCCTATTAATAGGATTTCTTTTTACCATATGGGGGGTTTAAGAATATGGTATAATAGGATTTCTTTTTACCATATTCTTGAGCCCCCGGTGAAAGAATATGTTAAAAAGAAATCCTATTAATAGGATTTCTTTTTATAATATTCTTGAGCCCCCTTGAATTAATAGGATTTCTTTTTACCATATTCTTGAGCCCCCTTTGAATTTCACTTGGGGCCCAAGAATATAATAAAAAGAAATCCCCAGTGAAAGAACATGGTAAAAAGAAATCCTATTAATAGGATTTCTTTTTATCATGTTCTTGAACCCCCGAGAAATCCTATTAATAGGATTTCTTTTTACCATATTCTTGAGCCCCCCTTGAATTTCACCGAGGGCTCAAGTCTATGGTAAAAAAAATCCTATTAATAGGATTTCTTTTTATCATATTCTTGAGCCCCCTTTGAATTTCACCGAGGGCTCGAGGGCTCGAGAATTGAAATTCAAGGGGGGCTCAAGAATATGGTAAAAAGAAATCCTAATATAGGATTTCTTTTTGCCATATTCTTGAGCCCCCGGTGAAATCCTATTAATAGGATTTCTTTTTATCATATTCTTGAGCCCCAGATGAAATAATAGAATTTCTTTTTACTATATTCTTGAGCCCCAATATAGGATTTCTTTTTACCATATTCTTGGGCCCCTGGTGAAATTCAAGGGGGGCTCAAGAATATGTTAAAAAAATCCTATTAATAGGATTTCCTTTTACCATATTGAATTTTGAACTCACCAATGCACCTGCTATTTTTAAGAATTGTATGAACTAAATTGTGAACAGAATTTTCCAAAAAATTGAATTTTGAATAGAATTTTTGAACAGAATTTTTTACCAATTTTTAGTAGTCATTTTTGAACTATGTTATCTTAAAAGAAGGGATCCTTAGAGGAACCTAGAATAGCAAACGCAGTATAGAACTGAAAGAGGCAAGAAACTATTACAGAAATATTCAGTTTTCTGGGTCTTACCAGATGAATTTAGAATTTTTCTTGAATCACTTTGCCATTGATAAAGCTCACTTGAAAGAAAGAACTAAATGAAAGAATTGAAAGAAAGAATTATAGAAAGAATTTCTTATATAGGATGATGTCTAAGAGAGGATTTCATAGAGTTGTAAGATAGGTTAAAACTCACACCAGTGATGAATATTTCCAATCCAAAAATGCAACCTATGTGTGGTCTATAAAGAATGAATAAGGCAACATATGTGGTCTGCAGAGAATTGTAAACTGCAAGGTTTGCAATAAAGTGGCTAGTATGGTCTACGATAGAATGAGAAAGAAAGAAAGAAAGGATTAGGATATATACTGGTAAAGCAGGACGGAATGGTGTTGTGTGCCTCTCAACAGTTGAAACCTCACAAGATGAATTACCCTACTTGTAAATTGAGCTAACAACGATAATGTTTTATTTGAAAATTTTACAATACTATTTTGTATAGTGCGATTATGTAAAAGTACTGTGACCACAAGGATTTTGAATATTTGAAAAATCAGAAAAGTAGAATATGAGACAACATAGATGAACGAAAAGGCGGTAACACAACTATCGTGGCTGATGCTTTGAACCGTAAAGCGATGCAATTAACTGCTATGACGATACGGGAATAGAAACTGATAGAAGAGTTTAGAAATATGAACTTGTTAAGTTAGATATTATCATAATAGAATTGAATGAGAAAACCTCTAGAATGTGTGGTGCCAACAAACCTTAGAATTTGAGGTGTTGAGAATTTTAGGTATCCTCTAGAATTTGGGGTGTCCTCTAGAATTTGAGGTGACATCTAGAATTTGAAGTGTCTATAGACCTTTAGAATTTGAGGTGTAAATAGAATGTAGAAAGAAAGAAATGAAACTGAAACCCTCGCTACAGTGGTCCTTTTGAAGTATTATTAAGAATTGGACCGTTAGCAAATTTTGAAGATGAAATTTTTTAAATGGGGGAAAAATGTAATATCCCAAAATTTTGGTACCAGAAGCTTGAGATTAGGTCTAACTCAAGTAGATGACTAAGCCCAAGTTAGTAAGAGTCCCAAGAATGTCCAAGAGACAGAATGACTATTAGAAATCCCACCTGGAATAATGTATGAATTTTAGTGCAAATTAGTCAAAAGAAAATGCATGATTCCTTTTGGTTATGTCAGTATGACATAAAACCTAACCCGAATCCAAAGGAAAAGGGAAGTAGTGTCTAGAAAGAATTAAGAAAGAGAATTGAAAGAATTAATGGCACAAAAATTAATATTGCCATGATCAAAGGCAAAAGGGATAAATGCCTTGTGATCTTAAGGTTAAAATTGGAACCCAAAATTAAGGGCTAGGATTTGCTCTCGAGAAAGTAGAGTAATTATGAGAAGAAAAAATAGAAGACCAAAAAATTCACTAAGAATACCATTAGATAAAGAAGAAGGGAGACAAGAAAATTCAACCAAGTATCCATTGGGTGATAAGCTTCCTTATGTGCAAGAAGCCATAAACCATCAGGTAAAACAATTCCCTCTTTTACTTCCCTCTAATTTTGGTCAAGAAAGGTAAAAGGAAGAGAAATTATCTTGTTGGCTTAACTAAACTCCACTTTGTCAGGCTAACTAAGTAACTTTCAAGAAAGCCACCATATTATGACACATCATTATTTTTCTCTTTTTCTCTCCCTTTCTCCAGAAATTTTCGACCAACCCATATAGAGAGAGAAAATAAGTGATTAAAACTCCCCATTCACTTCCATTTGCTTTATTTTGTTCAGTCAATTCAACGAAAAAGAGAGAGAAACGAAATCTGAAAGTTCAAGAACAGGTAAGAGACTTCTCTCTAGATTTTCACCCTCCTACTCACCTTTCTAGCCAAAAGTGTCTTCATGAACACTGTTCCTATTGGCCTAAGTTTCATTTCTATAGTTTTAGTTTCTCAAGAGGAGGTGTTTTGATGCATTTATCCAGGTCTAAAGTTGTGGATCATGAAATAAAGCTTAGAAGAAGCAACAGGTAAGTAAGAGCTTTCTTTTGAACCCTATATATTGTGTAGGTCGATAGAGCTTTGTGGAATGGGTATTTTTGTCCTAATTTTTAGCTATATGGTTATTCTTATATTTCATGGCAGTTTGGTTTTGTAAATGGTGTTAAATAGGTTTAGAAATGAGAAATCACAAATTTGGAACTTAAGAGCAGTACTGCCAAATTTCGTTTTCTAGAAGGCAGCGATGTTGTGGCATGTTTTTTATCAGTCAAACTTGGTCCAACTGCTATGAAACTTTCCAAAATAAAAGTAGACATCTTGAGATTCATTTTGATAGGTAGAATGTAATTTTTGGACCAATTGATTTAAAGTTATGATTTTTCAAAATTGCACCCTGTTTCTGGAACAAATTCTTGAATAGTTAAGGTTTAACCAATTTTTGGAAACTTTTTGGCTTCAGTTTCTAGAAAATGATTTTTTTTATTTGACATTACACTTAAAGAGGATTATAATGTACTTCAAATCAGTCAATTTGAAGTTTTCTAGAATTAATTATGATTTTTAAAAATTTGGCATTGGACCTGAAGTTGTTCTGTGGTAGACTGATGGTGATGTGTTTTTGTCAGGCCAAATGAATTCCAATGTCTATGAAAGTTTTTAGAAATAAAGTAGACCCAATAAGCTTTAATTTGATGGGTAATTTGTACTAATTGGAGAAGTACATAAAAACATATGATTATTAGAAGTTGGGCATTAGTTCTAGGTAGGATTGTGTGACAGAAGTGAATAATTGAGAATTCTAGAAATGTGTACATGTAACTGATAGTGATAACTATTTTTTCCTTAAAGTGGACTTAATAAGGATCACATTTATTTGACATGGCTCTAATAATATGGCCATTTATTTAGGGCCATGAGATGACAAAGAAGAGACAATTGAAACAACTTCAGTGGTTGGAAGAAAAGATACAAAAGGGGACTTGAAGACAAAAGGTAGTGAACTTACCCTACTTGCGTGTACTGATATGTATGCTTATGTGTTTATGTGTTTGATTGATTTACTTATCTATGAGTAACATAGTTGAATGATTGAAGCTCTGTTTTCTATTGAAGCTATGGCTATATGTTAGAAATATGAAGCATTGAGTATGCAGATATGTCATTATGTTATAGCATTGTTGAATGATTGAAGCTCTATTTTCTATTGATGTTATGCCATACGTAAGAAATGTGAAGCATTGTGTATGCATATATGTCATTATGTTAACATGAGCCTACGTAAGGCAAGTATATCATTCACTTGCATTTATGTTACATGCATTATTTAGTATTGTTTGCTACTGAGATTCCCCTAAATCTCACCCTCTTCCAACCAACCACACAGGTACATAATCATATAAAAGGAGTGCGGGACAATGTGCCGGGAGAAGAAGTTGTAGATGAAGAGTTGAGGAATTATTATGCGCTGTCCCGTTATGTATTAACATTTTATGTGGTTAATTGCATAACCCGCATAATGAAGGGATTAATTATCCGAGCGCATTAATTGAATTAGGAATGAGTAATCGCATAATACGAGCCCATTAGCTAAGAAACATTCCATGAGTTTAATAAGCAGAGCATAACTTTGATAGTAATAAATGAAGCAAAGATAGTAACCTCATATAAAAAGATAAACAATATGGTAAATACGTTCTTTACCAAATAAATAGTGCCCTAAGAATAATTGTGAAAGTTTTTGGTTGGGAGCTTATTATTGATTCTCCTAAGCTGTAATAATAATAATATCACTTCTAATGCATAATAAAGGGGCATAAGGATCGAGCATTACAATGTGTGCAAGACATTATTTTATGAGATATATATATATATATATGTATCTCTATCTATGTGCAAGATATATTATGATTTATGAGATATACTATATGTTAAGATTTATTTTTCACAAAGAAAAATTGTAAATAGCCATTAAAATAACTTGTTGGAGTGATTGTTTTTAGTATTTAAGAGCAAATTAAAAAACATTATATTATGTAAATAGTAATTAGAAAACTTTTAAATTTTAATCTGAATGAGATTAGTTATATATGGAGTTAGTGGATATAATCAATATGTATTAGAATATAAGATATGAGTAACTTTAAGAAAATATACTTAAACTTTGCTTTTCTAAAAATAATAATAATAGTAATAAGAAGGTAAGGTACCATACCATATGTATTGAGTTTAAATGTTAGGAAAAGAAACTTATTAGTAACTCAAAACATAGCTTTCATATTCTACTCTCATCTATTGCTCTCATATCAGCCGCCACACTCCAAATGACCAACTCTTTTTCTTTTTGTCTTTTATTTCAACTTCCTCCATTCCATCCATACATGTACAACAATTTTTCTTCTCCCTTCTCCCTCTTCTCTCTCTCCATGTGTCTTTTTTCCATCTACCACCATTTAGTCTCTTTTCTCTCTTCATAAGAACACATGTGGAAGGATTAGTCCTTCAATTACAGTAGTTTCCTCTTTATCCAAGCATTGCTTTTTTTAATCTCTTTGTGACTTTATGTTATATTGCTTTATTTTTAAGGCCAACAAGCATTAGACATATAGACACCTTTTTCTCACAAAAAATTGTAAATTATGAAAAATATACATATTATGGAATTAAAAAAAGGCAAAGGCATGGTGACCTTGACACTTTTCCATGCCTATTGTAACATCCCAAATTTTATTTGCCAAAGTTTCTTGTATATTAGTGACATTAAATGGAATAAAATATTGATTTTTGACAAACTTAAAATACCAAAACAGTACATTTAGTGGTTACATACA
Organism: Inga leiocalycina; assembly: GCA_963242795.1. Lineage (NCBI taxonomy): Eukaryota > Viridiplantae > Streptophyta > Magnoliopsida > Fabales > Fabaceae > Inga > Inga leiocalycina. The sequence goes on from OY725323.1 coordinate 55,068,132, forward strand.
ACTTGGTAAAGTTTGGACACAAAAGTGCAATTATGTATCCTTCAAGGCCTAATATTGTAGCACAAAGTGAAGAAGGAAGGAGCACAATTTTTGGCCCAATTCTTTGTATAACATTTTTAGCCAAAAACAAAAGGAAAGAAGGAAGACAACATTTAATTCAAAAATTGAAAAAATGTAAGGGCAAAATGGTCATTTGTTGAATAATCAAGAAGGCTCTTGATTTTTCCTTAAATTGATGGCCAATTTCGGTCAAGAGAGAAAAGAGGAAGAGGAAATGAGATTTTGACACCAAGGATGACGTGTGGAAGCTTAATAGAACTAAGTGGAAGCTTATGGAACCAAGTGGAAACACTTGAGATCAAATGAATTTTTGGACATAAATAATGCCATGTGGAAGCATTATTGGCTAAGTGGAAAGAGAAATATTAAAACATTATTTTATTTGATGACATGTGCAAAAATTATAATAAAAAAATATTATTTTAAGGAGGTGGAGGGACCTTATTGAAGAAGCCATTTGACACCTCCAAAGGGGCCAAATTTTGTCCAAATAGAGAGAAAAGAGATAGAGCACAAGTTTGAAGAGCTCAAGCACAAAGAGAAGATATAAGAAACAAGAAGCAAACTAGGTAAGTTTGTAAGCAAAATTCACTTGTTCTTGTCTCTAATCTCTTAGAAACCTCTTTTAATCTCCATATCCCTCCTGAAATCATGCAAAGCAAGAGGAAAATCAAGGGAAAAGAGGAGAGGGCTGGACAGTTTTGGAAGAAGAAGCAAGAAGACACAAGGTAAGCTTGAATACTTGTCTTCTCTTGTTGAATTAAGGTTGGTAGTGGTTTGAATGAATATTTGGCTTGGGTGCTATGATTTTATAATTAGGGATGCATGAACCCTAAAGGGAGGTGCTACCCAAATTTTGATTACATGTGGGAATTGTAATTAAAGAGTTTAAGAAGTAATTTAAGATGAAAAGAAGATGTTTTATTGAATGAAAACAATAAATTCCATTTTTTCAAATTTTTCATGATTTTCGTCCAGGGGCTGTTTCACTGTGTTTAGATAGGATTTTGGTGTTTTTGATAATTCCATTGTGTTTAGAACAAACAATTGTGTAAGGAACATGTAAAAGACGAAGTATGAAGGCTTTTAGGTGTGAAATGACAATTTTACCCCTAAAACCTGAACTTTGTGGATACGAAGGGTATTCTAGTCATTTGAGTATGAATTTGCCAAACAGACATACATATTGCAGTGTTTATTCCTGTTACATGATATGGTATATTGCTTGTTTATTTATTGTATTTTATATGATTTATTGTATGTTACTACTGAGATTTGTATATATCTCACCACTTTCCATAAAATTTAAAATATTTAGATGGAAGAAGCGGCTCAAAGGGCAAAGATGTAGATATCGGCAACTGAGCGTTCCAGTCCAGTTTAAGTATAAACGTTGGTTATCTATAGTACATTTTGTAATTTTTGGATATTGTAAATATTTTATTTCAAATTCTGTGGGATCTTCTATAATGTAATCAAGTATTTTATATCAGTATTTATGTTATTTTTGTTTGCCCACTGAACTGCGCGATGTCACTCTGATATAAATTTCAAATTATTGAGGGATTTGACACCTATATTAGTAATTTTTAACTACACACAATTGTTCATTAATCTGCATATGTTGATTGAAAGAATACAAGACAAAAGATGCAAACTAATGGAAAATCCTTGAATATAACATTTTAATTTATAGTACAAATTAGTGCCATTGAAGCATATGAAACAAGAAGCTCCATATTACTTTCTCTCGACTAATATTCGAGTTTTGAATTATAAATCTATGGTAAGGCCTTTGAATTTTAATCATTTAATATTTCATTTAGCTTATAAATCAATTTCAGATTTGGTCTTATATTATTTTATGATTTATTTTAAGCCATCCGTTTTAGATTCATTTCTTTATATTAGAGTTTTTACTAATAAGTTCTCTGTTGAAACCCAAACTATAATGTTTAATTAACAGCCCTTGACACCCTTTCTCTAAGCATTTTTCAGCTTCAGCCATAAAGAGAAGGTTTAGGTTTTGACCAGTATTGAGTTTCATTTGCAGTTCTGAAAATACTACCCTCTTATTACCACAATCTGTTAGATCTCATATGTTTTGATGATAACAAAGATTGGACTAATGATAAAAGAGATGGTAACAAACAAATGAACAAAGTAAACAAATCATTACTTGAAGTAAGCCCTGGAGTAATAAAAGAGGAGCAAAATATTTTGTCATGGCTTACTCGAGTGACTACTCAGGTAAGGGAAGCTTTTACTCGAGTAGTCATGCAGAATATCATCCAGAGAAGCACTGCCAAAATTTGGAAGAAGTTACGCAAAGGGGCTACTCGAGTAATCTGTAAAGTTATATAGACCATTACTCGAGTGGCCACTCGAGTAACAACATGAGCATCAGGCATTACTCGAGTGCCACTCGAGTAACCAGAGCAAATTTCTTCTAGTAGCTCTCGGCCAAAAAATGCAACATTTTACTCGAGTAGACACTTGAATAACTAGGTGAGAAAAAGGCATTACTCGAGGGAGCAATCGAGTAATCTGCAGAGTTATTTGAAGCATTACTCGAGGGGTCACTCGAGTAATCAGGTAAGCAAACTCTCGACCAAGATTTGATTGACATTACTTGAGGGACCACTCAAGTAATATGCAAACTTATTTGATATCTTACTCAAGGGAGCACCCGAGTAACTTGTGAAGAAAAGACATGGCCACTTGAGTAGCCACTCGAGTAATAAGGTATTTCCAAGGTTTGTAATATATCTTACTCCATGTCTTACCTGAGTAATATTTTAAGAAATATATTGAATTTCTCTCTGCCATATTTCTGATAGGATTACTTGAGGGACTACTCGAGTAGCATGATCACTCGAGTAATGAAGTCCAGAAAACACCTCTTTAATCCAATATTTATGGAATCATTTTCTATATGATTAACCATTCATTGTATTAGCATCCTAAGTACATTTATAGAGAAACAATAAAGAGATTATGCCAGAAGTGAAAAGTCAAATAAAAGGTCTGAACGCTCACCTACTGCTACCTATCGCAAAACGGATAGGTTTCAAATTAGAAGAATGGTCAACCGTTGCTGCGTTACTCTAACGAACATATTTGAAATGCTTCCAACGAACACTACAAATCATCTATTTACATGGAGTATTCAAAGAGTAGAGTACAACAACTGAGAACAAGCAATCACACCTCGATCAACATACTATTTGTGCTCTGTTTTCTTATATTCATCCATTATACTTCAGTGATTATATATTTGCTCTGTGAGAGAGTTTTTCATTACAAACTCAATATTTGTTATTGAGACAACTTAAGGTTCTGGAACCTTGAGTTGGGAATTTGATTAAAATGTGTAAGGGGCAGCGAGTGTTCAAGTGAAGGAACTTGCTGTGTTCTGAGGTTCCAAGAACCCACTAAATCTTGGAGAATATAGTAAAACTCTCAGAGATACTCTGAGGACTGGACGTAGGTTAAAGTGGTTGTGGCCGAACCAGTATAACTCCTAGTGTACATTTTGGTGATATTTCTCTTTGCTCTCAACTACTTTAAATATTCTATTAATTTTCTTTTCCTCAACGAAATTTCTGGTATCACCCAATTCACCCCCCTCTTGGGTGAAACGCTTGCACTAACACAATCCAGTAACACATTGTTTAAACCAAGTATGACTTCTAGGTGTTGGAGTGGCAAAAAAATTAGATCAATTATTGATTCATGCCCCTCAACATTTATAGTACAATTTAGACATACATCAGCAGTCACATTTTGACATCCATAGGCATCGATACAATTAAGTCATATGCCAATTTATAGATGCTTAGCTCCAATCATTTAGCACAATCATATGAAATGAAAGAATGACTAGCACCCGAGTCAAGCAATGCATGCAAAGTATTACCATAGACGAGGATAGTACCTTAGATCATCTCTATTGATTTTTGGGTCTCCTCATGTGTCATGGCAAAAACTCTACCCTGGTTCTACGGTCTGGGCTCTACTGCTTGCTATGGACAATCTTTGATAAAGTGTCTAGCCTTTCTACAAGCATGAAAAATCAGTTGCCCTTCACAGGACCTACCCGGGTGTGTCCTACCGCATCGAGGACATGGTTGCTGTGCTTGAGGACCTTGGTAGCCTTTCTTCTCAAATTGAAAGGGCTTGTTGTTGTTTCCTTTCAAAAAGATCCTTGCCCTTTTGTTTTTAAGAAGTATTCTAATGACTAGATCCACCTTGGTTATTCACAGTTTTTCTCAAATGCACCCTCTTCAAGTTACCCTTTGTCAGTAGACACACTTCCACTACTTTGTTGAATTTAGTAAATTGTTGGGCAACTAGCTTTTCCTCTATCTCAGGCTTCAGTCCCCCAATTAACATATCAGAGCTCCATTCCTCATCATCTTTAAATTGCAAATAAGATGAGTAAGGGAATAACTAAGTGAATCGGGATAGGTACTCATCGAAAGTCTCAGTATCACCCTGTCGTATATTCAGGAATTCTTTCTCCTTTGTGAGCCTCACGGACCTCAGGAAGAATTTCTCATTGAACTCATTTTGGAATAACTCCCAAGTCAATGGAATGTTTGTGCATTCAGTATTATTGTTGCATTTCTCCACCAGCAGTTAATGTCTCCCTCTAATTTATATATAGCCATTTTAGCTTTCATCTTTGCAGGACATCCCAACACCTCAAATATTTTCTCCAGTCGTGTTAACCATTCCTCAGAAACTTATGGATCAAATTTTCCCCTGAATGCCAAAAGCTAGTACTTAATGAATTTATGCATCTAGTATTAGAGGACTTCTTCTCGGGCAGGAACAATAGGAATCCCCTTATTAGATTCCAATGTCTGTGATCATCCAGTATTCTCAAATGATTCCTCCTCCGAATCCACCTCAGTGTCTTCATTTACATTGGTGTCTTCAGATTGTACTCTATCTTCATTATGCTTTTCTTTTACTTCTCGAATTTTCTCACGTAAGCCTTGAATCATCTCAAAAATTTGTTGCATAGGGTCTGGTAGGTTTCCTACTTCTTCAACTTCTGGCATTGCAGGTCTTTTCTTTGGTCTACTATTCACTATATTTCTTTTCACTATTACTAAAAAAAATTTGCACCATTAATATGACACTTATTATATATATATATTTACTCCTTAAGCTTTAAATATTATTGCACAACAAGATATACATATTAAAGAGTCATATTCACAACAAAGCAACTAAAATGTCTTAATATATACATAAAAGTAGCCATTTCTGTGCTATCATAACCAGTCTAGTTAGCCCTACCATTTCCAATCCATGTTCTGCACCACATATGATTCTACGTGATCTAGAAAAGTCTCAAACTCAAAAGGACCCCAAAATACAACCTCATTCCTTTTTTTTTATCAAAGCAGTAAAATCGGGAAGGTAGGCTAGTATGGTTTAGATCCATATTTCATCGGCTAACACTAAACCAAGCTCAATCCTTCACCCATACAGGTTCCTTACTTGCATGAAGGATGCTTTATATCGAATCATGGAGGAATAAATTCATTCAACCGTAGCAAGTATAATTCCTTAAAGTACTCCTACAACTCATGGTCTGGGTGTGGGTCAAAGAATAACTGAGTTACCGAGGCTCTAGACTCAGTATCAGAATCGATGCCCTAAAAAATCCTATCATTCTCGGGATCACTAGTATCGCCTATAGATGGCTTTATGCCAAGACTAGCCTGCCTAGCCTTTATTATTATTGTCATATAGTTGGGAACTCTTTCCCTTACTATATGCCATACTCTTGGTCCATGCCTTCCACTATACTACCCTTTATTAATAACTACATAAAGTTTACCCTCTGGTATATGATGCACTGGGGGAGGCTGGTTAACAGACGGGGGTGAACTACTTCTTTGTCTTTTCCTATTAGACATGTTTCCTAGCATAAAGAAACTAATGATTGGTTAGAATTTACTAATTGTTCTAACATAAGTAGAGAACTTTACCTTAGAGCCAAGAACTTATGCTCTGATACCAACAAATGTAACACCCATGTTTTGAAAGCATATAAATGGATAAATATAGTAATATCTTTAAAAAGAAGACCGGTAATCTTTTGTAAACAGTGGAAGTTCCAACTTCAAGTAGAGTATGGAGCTGTACTTAAGTGAGTTTTCAAAAATCATTTTCAGATTTTCTCTCATATTATTTTATGATTTATTTTAAGCCATCCATTTTAGGTTCATTTCTTTATATCAAATTTTTTACTAATAAGTTCTTTGCTGAAGCCCAAACTACTATGTTTAACTATCGGCCCTAGGTGGACTACTGTCCACTACTGGTTTGAATGTCGTTGTGCGTTTGCTTATAAATAGGCACTTACATACATGTTAGTACAGGATTGACCATACTTAAATACAAATTAAGTACAATCCCAAAATAGATAACCGAAAAAAAAATCAAATTCTAAGTCCTTTTCTTCATTCGTCCATGTTTACCTTCTTGCTTGAGGAACTACTTGCCCGAGCTGAAAATTTGTTTTGGAAAAGTAGGGTAAGATTCAATGAATCTCAGTAGTAACAAATATCACTCATATAAAATGCACATATATCATGCCATGTCAACCAAAGTTACAGTATAATCAACATATTCAACATATTTAGAGAAAAAATTCACAATATGCAAAAAGCATAAAGTTACCAATTCAAGGACAACCGTCCCTTGCCATAGCCCTGGGAAATTCTATTGGGCCTTAGCCCTTCTCATCTGAATATTTTAAATTCACAATGGTATAAAGATGCATATAACATATCACATAATGTCTAAGGGAAAAGTTACTACCTGACAATTTTTCCAAATCTTGATCTTGATTGACATACTTTGGACATCCTGGGCAAGTGTCAAATCCTATAAATTATAATTTACAGGCAATGAGTTATTATTTAGTCCAATTCCTTCATAAATCATTCTCTTATGTTGGTTATCATTAGGGTCACTACATTAGGCCCAATATGAAGCTAATGAGCTCAAGCTACTCCAAGTGCTTAACTTAACACTTAAATGTCCAGTTCTATTACGAAACCACTTTACTTTGAATTTTTGCTCAATTACCAAAAGCTGGTAGAATTTTCACTGAACTTTGAAAAATCATAACTAATTCTAGAAAAATCGAATTAGGGTGATTGAAAATTCTATATGACCCTCATTAAGTCTATTTTAAGGGAAAAATACTTTTAGTAGCCATCTAACCGCACACAATTCCCATTTTTTCTTTTTCCCCCTGGTGCCAAAAAATTTGACCAGTTTTAATTGTCTACTTCAAACGCTCATAACTCTTAGTATACTGATCGAAATCCTTTATAATACCTATCAAATTAAAGTATTTAAGTATAATTTAATTCTTGAAAATATTATCATAATTAGATGAAGTTTGTGCAATGAAAATTTTGCCACAACAAAACTGCAGACAAAAACGCACATTGGCAGCTTTGTTACACAAGTTGACTTAATTTTTAGTCTTTGAATCTTTAAACCAGTCTATCAAAAATTATAACCAGAGCCTATTCCCACACAATTTTTTGTGTATAATCCAATGGAAAGCTCAAAAATACCAAAATCAAACTCCCTTAGCTAGTTTACTTTTGACCAAAATATATGCTCAAAAATAACAAAAATCTAAATTTGTGATTTTAACTACCGATAAGCCTAATACTTCAACAAGCATCATATATCACTTTATATATGATTAAACCATCTTCCTTATTCAAAAACACCCCTTGAATGAAAAACATGGGTGGTTCAAGAGCTAAAAAAACTTAATGAAATCATAAAGTATTCGGCTCGAAAGAAAGCCTACGCTTACCTCTTCGTGTTTCAACAAGTAGTTCGGTATTTCAGCGGGACTCCAGTAGACTACCTAACACAAAATACCTTAGGGGAGAAATCTAAGATCATATAATTGAATCTTATAGTGAGTAGAGGAAGTTTCCTAAAGAACTTACTAGACGATAACGGTGATTTGGGGTCGATATCGGCTCCGGTAGTCAAGAAAACTCACTATTCACTCCTCCTTCTCTCTTCTTGTGTTCTTGAGCTCAAGAAATCTTATTTATCTTTTTCTTTCCATGCTTGCATGAAATTTGGCTCTTCAAATGGAAGGGAATGGTTGAGATTTAATCTTGTAAAGTGATCTCATCTTAGCTTGCCATGTGTCACAAGTTTAAGGCTTAAATTATCCATGTGTTGTGTAACCATTGGCCTTCCATTTTCTCTTTCTTTGGTGGGGCATAAATGGTCAACAGAAGGGGAGGCCTAATAATTTCTACGGACTCCTGGGTTCAGTATTGGACTCAAAAAGTAAGCGACTCGGCCGGAGACTAGTGAATTCCCCAGACTCAGACGCTAGGTGGCGTACACCGAAGATGACAACACGAAAGGCTTAAAGTGGGAGTAATAATGTGTAATAATTAGGGACACATGTCACCTACTCATTTAGCCAACATAAAAACATGTTTTTACTTTATAATGATTTCAGGACACTTATCATTTTGGCCAATACAAAAGATGTGTCATCAGGAGTTATAATGAGTTGTCATTACATACTTTACTAAAGGTCTTTTAATAAAGTTGCTCCATCGGTGCATTACCTGGAATTACACATGGGACCCATGTGGGACCGTGGCACGCATATCGAGGCACTCCATGCAATGCCCGAATTCCTCCAATCTCATAACTAAGGCCTCTGTGCCCTACTGCCACTGACAAATTTTCCTCTGACTTCCTACCCTTGTATTTTTATAATCTTGACTTCTCAATTTTTGCAAATGACACAATGGACATTTGGGAATTTTGAAAGTAACTCTACCTTTAATTTGTAAATACCAATATTTATTTTATTCCACTATTTCCATATTTACACATTTTAGTATTACAAAATTTGGTATATTATAATTCTTCCCCCATACAAGAAATTTCATCCCTAAAATTTGTTACACTTCCTAAGGCATAAATTTCAGGCAATGTTTCTTCATATCCTCTTCTATTTCCCATATTGATTGGAGATAAACCTTTCTAGACCACATTCACGAACGGTATACTTCAATTTCTGAGTCGTTTCTCTTGTCAGTCAATGATTTTCTCTGACTCTATTTCCTAGGTATTATTCTCTTGTACCTCAATTTCTTTATACTCGATCACGTGCTCGACACTCTACTCGAAGTTAGGACTTCCACTATTTACAAAAGATTATCGATCTTCTTTTTAAAGATATTTCTATACTTATGCCATCTATATGCTTTCAAAACATGGGTCTTTAGAGGACACAATACATATATATATATATATATAGCATTGAGGCTGGACAAGTGAAAAGGCATAAGCATCAGTGTTTTGACAAAGAAAGAAAAGGAGTGAGCATTAGAATCAATCGATAAAAATGTCCATGCTGGTTACAGAAGAAAGAGAGAATTAGAAAGGGACTTTTGAATTTGAACTTCATAAATAAAGATGCATTGGTATTTTAATAAGGATTAATGGCCAGAAAGTTCAAATGATACTGATGAAACATTATGATATGCATTAGAAGTTGAAACGTTTTAGATTTAGACAGGTTATCTTCTAATATGTAGTCTAAATGTTCTTCTTAACTGGTCTAAATAAAAGTGAATGTTGGAAGATTAAACAACATTTAGACCGGCCAAGAGTTAAATAATGGTTCAGATTAACATATATAGATCTTGTGCTATTACAACCGATTTGAATATAATCAAATTATATAATTAACAATACTCAAATAATATAAGTTACTAATATGTCATATATATATATATATATATAATAAATTAACTTGTCAACCCAGAGACAAAACCAAGATCAAGAATTCAAGATTAGAAATTGTAACACCCCGAATTTCGAGACTTGAGGCTAGAGAATAAGCCTGAGATTAGTGGATTGCTAAGCCCCGGTTTAGCAAGAACCCAAATTGTGATTGGGGGTTAATGACTACAAAAGTGGACGTGGTTAGTTATTAATGAACCCTTTTAGAGAAAAGTGGATTGTAGTCACTTGTGTTATGAGCAACGCCAAAACCCTGTATTTGAGTTCAATTGTGGATTAATATCCAAATTGACTTAGAATAGAGGGAATAATTGAATGAGGTATTGTGATGGAAATGGTGTCATGTTGTGGTATTTAATCATTGGAATTGATTTAAATTGGATTGGACACATTGGTTGCAAAACTAGAAATGTTGTCCAGTGTGAATTCTGTCTGGGCAGTCTTCTCGTGTGGATATTTTGACAAGGCAAATGATGTCAGAAAATTATGAAACTTTCCAGTCTTGAAGTTCACATCCCAAGCTTCAAAATGGACATATAATTTGTGCCATTTCCTTTTGGGAACTGGGAGATATTACTGTCCAAAGTTTGAGGTCGAAAATGGACTCTGTTTTGGGGCAGTGATGAAATTTGTGTAATTCTGGAATTTTGTGGTGATTTCTAGTAATGGATCATATTTTTCCAATGAAGAGGACTTAAATACCTTTCATTTGGCTTTGGGATCACCTCATTTCGATTTTTCTAGAATTAGTTATGATTTTTCAAAGTTTGGGCAGAAAATCTGCCAGAAAATCCGAAAATGAGAATTATGACATCATCTCATTAAAAGATGATGTCAGCATGGATTATTAATCAAATTGCTCATCTTCTTCAACCATTTCACGCCATTTCCAGCTGAAACTAGTGAGAGAAAGTTGAGAGCTCTTAGAGAGAGAAAGAGGAGAAATCTCGCAAGGTAAGCCGATTTCTCCGACGATCTAGCTCCTAACGCGCATAACCTTGCTTCTAAGCTTCTCTTTCATGTTCTTTAAGGTGTTGGAAGCTCAATTTTCATGGTTTAAAAGGGGCTAGGGTTCAGCCATATTGAGTAAAAGCTATTGGGAGCTTGAGGTAACTTCCAAACTCTTGTATATTGACTATTCTGGCTGCTGTGGGCAATTTAATCGGTGAAATTTCGCCGGATTGCCATTGGTTGTAAAAATGGAAAATGGGTTTCCCTAGGGGTTATGCTGCCCAAATTGATACTAAATGGTAGTTGTAACCTAATGGAATAGTCAATAAAGTGGTTAGGAGTAGAAAGGAACGTGTTTACGGAGCCGAAACCGAAAAACCCTGATTTTCCCTAGAAAACCCATATATTTCGGTCTGGGCTATAAATGGGTCTTAGAGTTGGATTTTCAATGATTTGATGATTCCATTGAGTTCAGGAGGGAAAATTAGGTGGGGTTACAGTTGGGCACTTTTTCGGAAAAGGCCGAGAAAGCATAATTACGGAAACGCCCCTAAAACCCTAAAAGTAGGGCTGCCAAGGGCAATTTCGTAATATGACATTGAATTTGATAATTCCGAGTCCGGAAATGGATTCCTTGGGCGAAAATATGTCAGAATAGCCCATGTCAAAATTTCGGGAAAAGTACAGCCGGACCGGGTACGGCGGGGCCGGGCCGGGGTCCCGGGGGCATTTTGGTAAATTTTCAAGATAGAATCATATAACCCCCAGAAACACTATGGAAGTGTCTAAATAGTACATTTGACATTGTAGGATCGAATATGGAGCCCCGAGCTGTTTGCACGTAGATCGAGGCACGCGTTTCGAGGCGGAAAAGGGTTAAGGTAGGGAACATATCTCTTCTGCTTGTATTTGATATATGTGTTAGTGTGTTGGTGCATGTCTTAGCTTTGCATAATTATGTGTAATTTGAAGCTATGTTTCAATTTATGCTATGGCCATAGGTATATTGTTCGAAGCATTGAGCTTGCAAATTGTCATTGTGTTATCATGAGTTGTGTGATGCAAGCATGTCATGCATTAAACATCTATCATACATGCATTTTGATATTGTTATCCTACTGAGATTCTCTCGAATCTCACCCTCCCCTACCAACAACTTAGACAGGGTAGGTGGATCGAGGATGGAGTAATCAATCAAAGGCGACAGGACTCGTTCGGGTTGTAATCTTGTGATAGGTGGTTATCAATGCATGATTGGGATTAAGTATATTTGGATATATAATTGTGTAGGTTGGAATGTATATTCGAGTATGTATTTGATATGAGAATTTGTGTAATCCCCATATAAGGGCTTGTAGGGGCGAATGTGCCCTATAAGGCTTTGAGTTAATGTATGGAACCCGGGATTGCCGGGATTATATTGTGTACTCTGATTTCCCATGAATGTGATATTCCGCGTAGTAATTGTATTCGGAATGTGACTGTGAGACCAAGTTATCAATGATTTTGAAAGGCATTTATGAAAACCCCGTCTGGTATATGGGTTTGCAATTTGTTATTTGTTTATTATTGGTCTCATTTCACTTTAATTGCGTATTTCGGATATAATTACGGCAGGGGGTTACAGAAATAAACTTTTTTCATCAATATAATTTGTTTGGGTAGCAGATTACATCATGCATAAAAAAATACATCATTTTACTTAATTAAAAAAACTCTTCATCCTTCCTCATCATTACCAGAGGGAGGGGTGGAAGAAGAAGTGGAGGGAAAAGAGGGGTCAGAAGAAAGATTACATTCAACGTTATTCGTGTGGAGTACAAGATTCAACTTCTAGTTGATGGCGTGTAGTAGAGTAATGATTCTTGCAAGGCTTCACTCTGTGCATTCCACCCTTGCATGGAGTTAGTCAAAAACCTCCCTCATTGAAGGAGATGGTGGAGATGGCAGTGCATGTGGAGGAGGAAATACAGGATGAACTGATGGAGTTTTGATACATCTCACCATAACATTGATTGAGATGAGAGAAAAGGGAGCTTGAAAGACAATTTTGAAGAAACAAAATGACTAGACGAGTTTAAATGGATATGACAACTGAAGATTAATTTATTAGCAACCATTCTAAAAGGATTTAAATTTTTTAAATTTTCATAATATTTAATACTTATCGAGACCGCTTTAAACAATAAATGGTGTAAAAAATATTATTTAGACCACAATGAAAAGTGACCGATCTTAAATTGTATCTATATTTACAAAAATATTACCAGTTATAGCTTTTAAACCGTCTCCACCTATAGAGGTCTATATGTGGCTGTCTTATAGGCCTTTTTCTAGTAGTGTTTTTCTTGATTGTGTATATGGATTCTAAAGGGAATTTTGTTGTGCAATGGTGGGAAATGTGTCGTTGACTTGTAGCATGTCTTGTTTGTCTTGTGCAGTATTTTATGGCTCATATATATAATAATAAGAATAAAATGACTTACAATATGATTTCTACAAGAGAAATGGTTCGTGAAGAAGTAAAGTATCGACAACTTGTACTTCTAGTGGTCGAGATATTGTTAGAATGAGTCCTAAAGCTTTCTTAGGATTGTTTAATATGTTTGAAAGAGATGGTGGCTTAAATCCCGCATGATACTCAAGTATGGAAGAACAAGTTGCTAAAGACCTTAACATCTTATCCTATAAAACAAAAAACCATATGGTTAAGTTTTGGTTTAGGCGGGTGGACAATTACCCATCATTTTTATGGTGTGTTGGCATGCAATCATTAAATTAAAAGATAAATTCCTTGTACAACTAGATGGCTCTAGAGTCTCTCATGAAATTCATGTTAATAACTCATTTCACCCATATTTTAATAACTCATTATCATGGTACGAAGGAGTTCCCTACACAAAATATGTTAGTAGCTTGCACATTTGATTTAAGACTCAATTATGTGCTTGTGGGATTGGAAGGCACAATATCAGACTTAAGGATTATAAAGGATGCATTAAGATGAGAAGATAGCCTCAAGATCCCTTAGGTTAGCAATTTTACTAATTAGTAAAAATTCAGAAGTGATATAATTAAATAGCATCACTAATTTAAAAATAAGAAAGTAACTATTTTGCTTGATGATAGGGAAATATTACTTGGTTGATTCTAGAGTTATGTTCACAAGTGTCTTATTACACCTTGTAGAGGAGTCGCTACCATTCGAAAGAATATTCAGATAGAAATCCACCCCAAAACCATAGAGAACTTTTCAATCTTTGATATGCATCACTGTGTAATACAATTGAATGAGTTTCTGGGGTACTACAAACAAGATTTGCAATTTTATTAAGTGCTGCAAAGCCTACTTATGGTGTTAAAGCTCAAAAGTTGACCATTGTCGCATGTTGTATTCTCCATAATTACCTGATGAATGTAGACCCTGATAAAGAGCTTATGCGTGAAGTAGATGAAGAACTTGCAGCTCAAGATGTCTCTAATGTTGATAATCATAATGCGAGGGTAAATAGAAATAAGGCAATATTATGAAAATAATGTCAAGGATAATGCTAGAAAATGAACTTTTCTTGTTCCTGTGTTGTATGGTTAGTAGTTTGATATGTTGTTCTGGTTATCAATTTGATGTAACACTGTTCTATTGATTATTTCTGTAAGTTTGTTATTGTTGTATTCCTTTTATATTGAACTTTGTGTTGTTGTGGTATTATTCTTTTCTTATTTAATATAAGTTTTTCATCATGTTGTTTACTTATATTTGAATATTTAAATTTTATTCGTATGGCTCCAAAGAGCGAGGAAAAGACATCGACTTGGAGTATCTGGATGGATGATGCCTTGATTGATGCATTTATTCATGAACTTGATATTGGCAACAAAGTCAATGGAACATTTACAACTACTCCGTATGATAACATAACACAATATTTAAGTACTCTACTTGGATTTAAAGTTGATAAAGAGAAGGTCAAAAATCATTATAATACTTTGAAGAAGAATTTTTAGAAATTCATGACATTTTCAAAGGGGATATGAGTAGGTTTTCATGGAACACATCTACTAATAGATAGGAAGTATGGATCAAGTACGGGATTAGTTGATTAAGGTGAGAAATTAAATCTGTTGTCATTTCAATTATGTGATATTGGCAAGTACATGCTCACTTGAAATATTTTATGAAATATGTTGTAATATCCTAATTTTCAATCAATAAAATTCCTTGTACATTATTATATTAAATGGAATAAAATGGTGAATTTTAGTGCATTTGCAATGACAAAATAATTGAAATATAGGTTACATGAAGTTTGGTAAACTTGAGACATAAAGGTTTGGTTTTCTCTCATGAAAGGGCTACAAAAATAACCCAAAATGAAGCACGGAAGAGCACAATTCTTGGCCCAATTTATTATGTAAATTTTGACAAAAAACAAAAAGGAAGAAGGAAGATAACATTTATCTATAAAAATTTGAAAAATGTAAGAGCAAAATGGTCATTTGTGGAATAATCAAGAAGACTCTTGATTTGTCAATAAATTAATGGCCAAACGTGGTCAAGAGAGAAAGAAGTGAAAAATGAAATTTGGGCACAAAGGATGCCATATGGAAGCATTTCAAGCTAAGTGGAAAAAGAAAATATTAAAATATTATTTTATTGGATGACATGTGCAAAAATTATAATAAAATAATAATATTTTGAGGATGTAGAAGAAGACACTTAAAGAGTTCATTTAACTCTTTCACAAGGCCATATTTTTGGACAAAACAAACAGAGAGAGAGAGAGAGAGTCTTGAAAACACAAGAATAAAGAGAAGGAGCAAGAGACAAGAAGCAAGATCAAGGTAAGTTTAGTTGTAAAATCCACTTGTTCTTGTCTCTAAATCTTTAGTAACCTCTTCTAATCATCATATCCTTCTCAAGAACACATGAAGCGAGAAGGAAAACAAAGAGAAAGAAGGAGAGGTGGCCGGTTTGCAACAAAAAGAAGAGAATCAAAAGGTAAGTCATGAAACTTAATTCTACTTGTTGATTAGTTGTTATTGTTGATGAAATTGGTTGAATTCTTGGTTTACTTAGGATTGATTTTATGAATTGGGATGCATGAACCTAATGGGAGGTGCTGCCCAAATTTTTATTAATCAATGTTCAAGAGGTGCTTAAGTGGTTAAACAAGTGATTACAATGAAAAAAAAAGGTGTTTTATGGTAAACATGAAATTTCCAATTTTTCTAATTTCTCATAACTTTTGGCTAGACCCAATTCTGTGTGTTTAAGCTGGAATTTCAAGGATTTGATGATTCCATTGTGTTTAGAATAAAAAATTCTATAGGGAACATGTGAAATATGAAGTATGAAGGCTTTAGGATGTGAAATGACAATTTTGCCCCTAAAACCCTAATTTGTGGCTGCCAAGGATATTTTGGTCATTTGAGTGTGAATTTGTCAAAACAAAGGTCAGAAATGGATTCTACATGTGAAATTATGTAGAAATAGCCTGGGTCATAATTTTTGGAAAAGTACAATTATACAGGGTAAAAGGGACTTGGACCGGTTCCCTAGGGGCATTTCGGCCATTTTACATTTATAAGCAAAGATAACAAACTACATGAGTTTAGAATAAGACATGAATGAGTAATAACTCATTTATTATAAATTTTGGAATTTTAAGACTTATTGTATGCCCGAGCCGGATTAAGGGCATTAGACCGATAGCTAGGCTGGAAGGGATTTCAGGTAGTAACTTTATCTTTCATATACTATGTGATTGTTTATATGCATTGTATTGCCATGTTCTGTGATGTGAAATACTTGTTACAATACCTAACTATGGTGTGGGAAATGCACAAGTACCTCCCTGTAGGAAAAGCACAAGTACCGCCAGGCCTAGTGCGACCTAGCTTAGGTAGTGATACAAGCTTGTTATAAATCCTTGCTATTGTAAGGGAAAAACACAAGTACCTCCCGATAGGAAAAGTATAAGTACCATCTGGCCAAGTAGGACCCAGTTGAGGTAGTGAGACAAATAGGGGTCAAATAGTCATTTGATCCTAAATGTGAACGCAATATGGCTAGTAGGGACAAAATAGTCATTTTGATCTTGAATGTCGAACAAACAGAGAGATTGGAGTATTTATTTCTATTACATGACATGGTGCACTGTATGTTTATTTATTGCATTTTATATTATTGATTATATGTTACTACTAAGATTCATATGAATTTCACCCTTTTCCATAAAATTTAAATTATTCAGTTGGAAGCAGCGGCTTGAAAGGCAAAGATGTAAATACTGGCAACTGAGAGTTCCCGTCCTATACAAGCTATAACGTTGGTTATCTATAGTATCTTTTTGGTTATTTTGAGTATTGTAAATATTTTGTGTCAAACCTTGTGGGATACTCCTGTAATGTAATCAAGTATTTTATATCAATATTTATGCTATTTATGTTTGCCCACTAAACTACGCAACATCACTCTAATATAAATGTCAAAATATTGCAGGGTTTGACATTTATGGTATCAGAGTAGTAGTTCTGGCAATATCATCATAGTATACCGATATGATCTAGATTATATGGTGACAAGAGTTATGCAAGGAAGAAGGTATCAGAGGAGTGAGTCACCACTGTTAGTGAATCAATCTCTAGAAAGTCATCAAACACCAGAGGAACAATGAGTACAATAAAGGCATGTGGAGAACTGATTATGCAAACACCGAGGAAGTGGGTAGTCCAAGGCCGATGTACAGACCTCATCCTAGTCCCGCATCATCTACAAGTTCGTCAGTAGGAGACACCGAGCAACCACTGACGAACGAAATAGAGTTTGATTCGGATTCTGTCACTAGCTTCAGAGCTAGCTAGTAAATGTGAGATGTCAAACCCCTTAACATGTAGATATTTTCCAGATTTATAAAGGCATAGTTCCACAGACATACAAAAATAGCACAAATATACTGATATTAAGTACTGTTTATAATATAGGAAATCCCCATAGGGTTTGAAAAATACATACAATCCTCCAAAACTAACAAAATAAACTAATGATAACAAATAGCTATGATTTCTTGAACCAAACTCTTCAAACGTTGGTATTTACAATTTTGTGCTTGGATCGTTAGCTTCTGCTGGAACATTTTTAAATATTGAAAAGGGTGTAATTCAAATAAATCTCAGTAGTAACATATAATCAGTCATATAAAATGCTACAAATAAATATGTCAGACACCATATAATGCAATAGAATAATAACACTATAATCATAGCAATCAGTTTGTGCACGTATTCAAGGCCAACTATTGTCAAAACCCCTATTTGTCTGTACCTAAGCTGGGCTCAAGACCACAAGCTGAGCAATGTACCTTCTTGGTACTGTGTATCATAATTGGATCCTTATTAGGCTATTGGCATACTTGTGCTCTTCCCCCCAGACAGTACTTGTGCTTTTCTCGTACCAATTAGATAATGTGTATGCATTATACATATCACAGAAGATGGCATACATAAAGTATATACAAGTTCACATAGCATATGAAAGATAGAGTTACTACCTTAAGTCCCTTTCCCATCTCTAAACTTTGTCTGGGCTTGGGTAAACTCTCTGGTCCTAAAATTCCAAGTTTACAAAGAAATGAGTTATGGCATATTCATATATTCTTCTTAGCTTAAAACTGCAAAATTACTAAAATACCCCTAGGGACCCGGTTCAAGTCCCTTTATACTCGATCTGACTGTACTTTTCTAAAAATTATGACCCGGGCTATTCCTACACAATTTCAGGTGTAGAATCCATTTTTGACTTTAGAATTGCCAAATTCACTACCAAAAGATGATTTTGCCCTTGGCTGCCCATAACTTAGGGTTTTAGGGTTCATTTTGTCATTTCACATTATAATGCTTTTCACACTTCACACTTAACATATACCCTACACAAGTTTTCCTTCTAAACACAACGGAACCATCACATTAATGAAATTCCATCTCTAACCCTTAGTTTTGTTGCTAGCCAAAAGTCTTAAGAAAATAAGTGAAACATGCATTTTCATGATTCCATCCAACCAATCATCTTCTTTCTACTCCTAATCATATGTTTAACATGTTAAACACCATTTAAACATGATTAATGAAAATTTGGGCATCAATCCCTTATGGTTTCATCAACTCAAAATTACAAAATCAACCAAATAAGCCAAATCAAGCCAACAACAATCACAACAACCATCAACTACCTTGAATCAACAGGAAAATCAAGGTTACTTTAAGTTACCTTTGTTTTCTCTCTCTAAACCTCTTAAGACGTCACCTTTCTCTTGTTCCTTGCTCTTGAGTTTTCTTGCTACATGTGAGATTCATGAAGGAATAGAGATTAGAGAAGGTCTTACATGAATTTGGAAGCAAGAACACTTGAATTTCACTATTAATTTGCCTTGGTTGCCTCTTAAATCTTGCTCCCTCCCTCTTTCCTTCTATATTCCAAGACATTCTCTCTCTCTCTTGGTTATTGAGTTTGGAAGAAGATGAAGGCTTGAAGGAAAAAGAATAGCTTTTAAAAAAATATCTCTTCCACCTCCTTTGTTTATAATATTTAATTGCCTTTTATCACATGGCAAATTTAACTATCATCATCTTTTCTCTTTCTCATTTAACTTGGATGGAATATTAGGCCTTTGGAAGAGTTAAAAATGCTTCTTGAAATATCCAAATGTTTTCTCCTCAATATTACTTTTAAGTTGCTTACAATTTTTGACTTTTCAAACTTCACCTTTTTGCTTGGTTAAAATAATACTTCAACTTGGCATTTGTATTTCAATCATGATTTCCCTTTTCCTTTTGCCCAAAAGTGACAAAAGTGTGCTCTTAGAATAACCAAATGAGCTCTTAAATTGGTTACTTTTATCCCTTTGCATTTAAGCAACTAATGGCCATTTATTACAAATTCAACTTTTTGACTTTTCAACTTTAATTTTACTTGGCCACAATTTGTTCCAACTCTTGTCATATGTTTCTCAAACTTCAATTTCCCTCTTGCTCTTGCCTTTTTGGATGTCCCATGCCTCTTGAAAATTGGAAATATTGGCCTTTTACTTTTTATTAGCCAAATGACTATTTTGCCCATATATTTTTGTGATTTGTTGTATTAAATCATAGCTTCTTCCTTTTCCTCTCTTTTTGGCCAAAACTTGACCTATGTATTGGGCCATTATGTGTGCTCACTCATGCTCCAATTTGGACTTCCATGTTAGGCCTTTAAGGGACTAAAAGTTGCTCCTTTGGGGCCAAACTTAATTACATATTGTATAAAATCACTAAGTGCATTGTTTTGTCATTAAGTGCATTGTTATGTGCACTAAAATTCACCATTTTTTTCCATTTAATGCCAAAAATATTTATAAGGAATATTGGTGAATAAAAATGGGGTGTTACAACTCTCCCCCCTAAAATAAATTTCGTCCCCTAAATTTGCTATGTATATAGCCATGAACTCCAGGTAACGCTTTCGCATATTTTCTTTTATTTCTCATTTTGCTTCTCTAGGGATAATCCCTTCCAAACAACCTTTATGAATCAGATACTCCTATGTTTGTGTTGCTTTTCCTACCGATCAATGACTCAGTCAGGTGTGACCTCATATCTCAAATCATCCCGCATATCCATATCTTCAATTCAATTACATGTTCTGGATTGGGTTGATATTTCTTTAATTGTGAAACATGGAAAATGTCATGTAATTTGCTCAGATTTTAGGGAAAAGCTATTTGGTATGCTACTGGCCCAACTTTCGATAAGATCTTAAATAGACCAATATACCTCGGGCTTAGCTTCTTCACTTTTAATGCCCTGCCGATACTTGTGATAGATGAAACTTTCATAAATACATAATTGCTAACTTCAAATTCTAGAGGTTTTCGCCTCTTGTCAACATAGCTCTTCTATCGGCTTTCAGCAGTTAACAACCTCTATTTAATTAGCTTAATCTGCGCTATTGTTTGATTGACTCTATCTGGCCCAAGTAACCACCTTTCAGACAATTATGTCTAGCATAAGGGTGATTAATATTTCCATCCATTTAACATCTTATATGGAGCCATTTGAATGCTCGAGTGGTAACTATTATTATAGGCAAATTTTGCCAATAGAAGGAATTGATCCCAATTGCCTTTAAAATCTAAGGTACATGCTCTCAGCATATCCTCTAATGACTGTATTGTTCATTTTGTCTGTCTATCAGTCTAAGGATGATATGTTGTGCTGAATTTATGCCTGGTACCTAAAGCCTCATGCAACGCTCTCTAACAATTGGAAGTGATGTTCTTCAAAGCACCATATAGCCGTACTATCTCATTTATATAGATATGTACTAAATTTTCAGGAGAATAATGAATGCTAATAGGTAGGATATGCGTTGTCTTCGTGAAAAGATCAACTTTTACCCATATCGCATCATGATTTCTGTTCTTGGGTAATCATGTCATGAAATCTGTAATATCCCAAATTTTGGGACTAAAAGCTTGAGATTAAGCCTAACTCAAGCAAACTGCTAAGCCCCAGTTAGTAAGAGTCTCAAGAATGTCTAAGAGATAGAATGACTTTTAGGAACTAATTTAGGAAAATAAAGTATGGAACTTGGTTCCAAATAGTTAAAGGAAAATACCCAATTCCTTTATCTAAAGGCAAAACTAATATAAAGCCTAATTTGGTTCCAAATAGAAGAAGAATGGTGTCTTGGAAGAAAGAAAGAAGAGGAAATAAAATGAATGAAAGAATTAATGGCAACTTGGTTAATGTTGCCATGATCAAGGGCAAAAGAGACATTTGCCATTTGATCTTAAGATTAAAATTGGAACCCAAGATTAAGGGCTAGGATTTACTCATGAAAAGTGAAGAAATTAAGAAGCTCAAAAATTAAATTAGCTCCCCTTACTTAATTCAATAGTTTTGGCCAAAGAAGGAAAAAAAAGAAGACAAGAAAATTCAACCATATAACCAATGGATAGTAAGTTCTTTGTATACAAGAAGCCATGAACCATTGGATAAAACATTTCCCTTTTGCAAGTCAAGAAGGAAGGTAAGACTTCTCTTTAAGATTTCACCCCCTTACTTACCTTTATAGCTAAAAATGTCTTCATAAACATTGTTCCTCTTGGTCTAAGCTTCATTTCTAAGGTTTTATTTTTTCAAGAGAAGGGTTTTTGAAGCATTTATCAAGACCTAAAGTAGTTGAATCAAAGAATAAAGTCTAGAAGAAGCAAGAGGTGATTAAGGGCTTCCTTTTTGAACCATATATTGTGTAGTTTAGTAGAGCTTTGTGGAATGGGTATTTTTACCCTAATTTTCAGTTTTATGTTTAGACGTAGAGTTCATGGTTTTTTGGTCATGTAAATAGTGTTAAATAAGGTTTAGAAATGACAAATCACAAATTTGGAACTTAAGAGTTGTAACCCCCTCACCATAATTACATCCGGATTATGAAATTTAAGTGAAATAGAGACCAATAAGACAAAAACAACATTTATAATCCCTCATCTTCAAGATGGGGTATCACAAAAAATAGTTCAAAAACATAATTAAACTGGTCTCACATTTACATTCGGATACAACTACTTGTGCGGTTAAATCACATTCATAAATATCAGAGTGCGAAACTAAAATCCTGGCAACCCCGGGCTACATGTATATATATACAATGGGTTTAAGGTTTTACAAAATGGGGATTACATATATAAAATTATTGGTTACATCTCATATACAAACGGTAATCCCAAACCAAAAACATATAACCAACCCCCAACCAAATGTCTCTAAGAGATCCTAACCACTCCTAGTTGTCCGCTTCCCTTTTGAGCCACATGCCCTATCTGAAATGTTAGTCATTGGAAAGAATGAGATTCTAAAGAATCCCAGTAGTAACAAATCACTCATACAATATATAAACACAAAGCATGTAAGTTCATCATGTTCAGCAGCACACTATGAGTCATGGCTCATGCCACAACCAATAGCACTCACGGCTATATCACAATGTTCTATGCCCGCTTTTGCGGTAAACACTATGCCAGCTTTCGCTATAATCTCTATGCCCGCTTTCACATTAAACAGTATGCAGCAGCATCACAAAGCACAAAGCTACATAAAGCGTCTCAATGTATCACAAAGCAACAACAGCAACATAATGCATGATAGGCATACATACAATACATTTACACAAAGCATAAGAGAGGAGTCACTACCTTGTTCCTTCTTGTCGTTCTTTGGCATAGTGGGCTCATGAGTCTGCAGATATCAAATCTTATAGCTAAATTTGGGACAACCGATCAAGTTCTTTTCCAAATACTTATTCTATAATACTCTAAGTTGGTTATCATTTAAACTCTTTAGGATGTCCATTAGAGGCCTAAACACATGCTAAAAGGGTTGGAAGAAACTACCCTAAAGACCCCTTTTTTGGCACAACACGATTTTTGGCTTACTTACTCGAGTGAAGATGACCTTACTCAAGTGAGGAGAGACTTGCACTCGAGTGATAACGGCTTTCACTCACGAGTATTTGACAGTGAGCAACTACCTCAGCCAAAAGTGATCACAACACTCGAGCATAAGGCATTGCACTCGGGTGATGACTCCAAATCCACTCAAGTCCCCGAAAATGCAATGCAGAAAGTGACAACCCGAGAGCACATACAACATCAGAGGGAAAAGCTCACTCGAGCACCACCCTTGGCACTCAAGTGAGGAGCCCATACTTGCAAGTGTCAGAACATGCTCTTGAACATTGACTAGCGAGTGACGACCCGAGAGTAACCCTAGCCAAGAACTCACACCATCACTCGAGTAATCCCATGCTCACTTGACTAATCACCAACTTTACTCACGATTTAAGAAGTTCACTCGTTCTTCCTTCATGAAAACTTAGGTAAAACATAAAGGAGAAAGGGAAAACACACAGCAGCACTCGAGTGAGATCTCGAGTGATGCTATCAGATTGCCCAGATCGCAGCAACTAACAGAAATTCCTAGATTGGTTAAAATTGCTCCCAATAGTTCCCAAACTCCACATAAAGCTCATACCCATATAACATTGCCTAAGGAACACATTGGTAACCTCCAAAACACCCAAAAACCATTTTAACCACAATCTTACTCTTGGGTCTATCTAATACACACATTACCCAAATTCATTCAAATCACTTCCGAACTTCAAAACCATTACCAACATTCAAATAACTCCATAATGAATCAATTCCAACATCATTCAACATCTAATCCATACATTCAAATTGGCATAAAGCCAGGCAAATTCCAAAATTTATCAACCTTGCCCAAAAATTACAATATATATACAAAAAAGCACCAAATCCTTATCTCTTCACTTTGCTAAAACCAGAACCTCGATTCTCAAACTTCCAAATTGCTCCAACACCCAAACTGCGGCCTTTTAAAATTCTGAAACCACCAAAATAGAGCTTTAACATTATGAAAAAGTTTAATGAAGAGGATTTGAACATATAATAACCAT
This sequence comes from Inga leiocalycina, assembly GCA_963242795.1. NCBI lineage: Eukaryota > Viridiplantae > Streptophyta > Magnoliopsida > Fabales > Fabaceae > Inga > Inga leiocalycina. The sequence goes on from OY725323.1 coordinate 55,092,493, forward strand.
TACTCACAAAAAATTCAAGCTTTCTCTTTCTCTTTCCACCTTGATTGCCGAAAATGGAGAAGGAGAAGAGAGAGATAGTGAGAGATGATGATGATGATTGCATTTTCCCCTTTTGGCCCATACTCCCACAGAATAAGAGAGAGAAGAGAGAGAAAAAGTGAGTTTTCGTCTCATATGCCTAATCCTTTGGTCCATAAAATGCCACTTGTCATCATGTTGCTTACTCCCACCATGAGCTCACATAGGTGCATAACATAGGATTCTGACCCATAAACAATAGATCTCAGCCCTTGATCTTTAATCACCAATGAGTTTCCTCTTTGGTAACTGACCAATTGGTCAGCAAATTTCCAATTTTACCATTTTGCCCCTTGTTTAACTATGATTAATAAATCATCACTATGAACATTTATATTAAATTCACATCACACTTATCCAATCAATTTCAATCAATTTCAAAGTCATTAGCCCTTAATCTTAAATTAGGTCATTAAAAGAGTAGTGCTGCCAGTTTTCATTTTCTAGAAGGTAGCAATGTTGTGGCATGTTTTTGATCAATCAAACCTAGTCCGAATGCTATGAAAATTTCCAAAATGAAAGTAGACATCTTGAGATTCTTTTTGATTGGTAGAATGCAATTTTGGACTAAGGGATTTAAAGTTATGATTTTTCAAATTTAGACCCAATTTATGCAACCAATTTTGGAATAGTTAAGGTTTGATGGATTTTTGGAAATTTTGTGGTTTCAGTTTCCAGATAATGATATCTTTTTTTTTGAAATTACACTTAAAATAGTTTACAATATACTTGGAACTAGTCAATTTGGAGTGTTCTAAAATTAATTATGATTTTTGAAAATTGGGCATTGAACCTGGAAGTTGTTCTAGGGCAGACTGATGGTGTGTGTTTTTGTCTGGCCAAATGAATTCCAATATCCATGAATTTTCCAAAAATAAAGTGATATGATGAAGGTAAGAAATGGCTAGAAAACATGTTTGAAGACACAAATGGGCTAGAAAACAAGTTTAAAGTTTGAGGACCTTAAGAGAACCTGTCTCTTACAACCCTAGCCACAAAGACACCACAAGGATGATCAGTCCTTGATACAATCTGAGTGTTCGCACAAGGATACAAGAATGCAAGCAAAGCTCACACAAGAGAAATAAAATTCTCCAAGAACAAAGTTCTTATTCATAGGATTATAATCTTCTGAATTCATAATACAAAAAACGCAGCCTTTAAATATAGGCCATAAAAGAACACCCTAGAATTGAAAACCTAGTCATAAATGCAATAAATGATGCCTTAATGATGATTAATTGTCTTGGTTGGCACCATTCAAGCATAAAGGAATTAGGAAATTACTTATTCTTTAAGACTAAGGCAGCTACCTAAAAGCAGGAAACTGAAACAGAGTCTTTAAGAGCAATCTTTGACCAAAAGGCCTTATTTAAAGCAAATAAAAAAAGTAAACAAATAAAAACGAAATTAAATAAGATTTGATGCATAAGGACACCTTCTAGATGCTTCTTGAGTTGTCTTGGATGTCTCTTACGATCCTCATCCAAGGCATATACTTGTCACATGGTATTTTTAGTGAATTCGTTTTTCTATACTGCATATGGGCCTTATATATCATCTTGTTAGGCTTTTTCCTTTATGTTATACCAATTTCATGGATCTTCATGCTTTTCCACGTGCTCAAGCTTCTAGGAGTTGTAAAATCATGTATATGGGCCTGAATAAGCATGGTTAAGGCTTCATTTGCACCCTCAACACATATACTAACATTATGGGCTATTAATGAAGCAAATTCAAGCCTAAATGTTTTCTCCAGCCTCTCAAACATCTCACTCTTTTTTGGGTTTCTAGTAATTGGGCCATTGATGTCATGAAGAGGATCTTGGGCTTGCTTAGAAACTACTTAGATAACATAGACAACATCTTGTTTATTGTAGATTCCACCTGCGCTACCATATAGACCTTTGTTGCCACCTTGTATAACACCCCAAATTTTATATTCACCAAATATATTATAACTATTTGGGAAACTCAATAAAATGGTGAATATTCATGAATTTGGAATTTATGAATTTTTTAAATGTTCAATTTCACGAGAAATTAGGCAAAAATGAATATGGAATTAATTTGGGTGATTTTAAAAGCCCAATATTAAGGTCTAAAAATGAAGAAATATTAGAGAAAATATTTGGTCCAAAAATAGATAGAAATTGGCCAAAGAAAAATAAGAGAAGAAATTGGATTGACAAGGAAATGGCAAAATCGTAATTTTGCCAAATTATCACCAAATTAACTATTTTCTGATTAATTGAAAATAATTTCAATTAATTAAGTAAAATAAAATGAAAAATATATTTAGAATATTTTGTTCAATTTAATATGAATTTATGGAAAATTTGACCAAAAATACAATTTTGACCAAAATTAAGACTTTACACGTATACGTAACCGAAATAAGTTGTGAAGCCAATTGAGACCATAGGGAGGGACCCATAGGTGTCTCCTACATGTGGCATAAATAAGGAAATATTGGTTGGACATGATGGCATGGTTACATGAATGTAGAAAGTTATGTAATAAAAATTAGTTTTGGAATTGTTGGAAAATTCCATAAATCATTAAAATGACATATGATATTATAATATATCATTCTCATCTTCTTCATTCAGCATTTCACACACATAAAAACAGCTAAAAGAGAGAGAGATAACATTCATATTTTTAGAGAGAGAAAGGAGAAGAATCTCACAAGGTAAGCCGATTTTTCTGACAATTTAGCTCCTAACGCATATAACTTCGACCCTAAGCTACTCCTCTTTGTTCTTTAAGGTTTGGAAGCTCAAAATCTATTGTGGAACACCTAGGGCTTTCATCCATATTTGGGAAAAGCTTGTGAGAGCTTGAGGTAACTTTCAAACCTTCGTATATTAACTATTCTGGCTGTTGTAGGCAATTTAATCGGTGAAATTTTGCCGGATTGCCGTTGGTTTTAAATTTTGTGAATTGAGTTACCTAAGGGTTATGCTGCCTAATTTTGGTTCAAATGGTAGTTATAACCTAATATAATAGTTAATTAAGTGGCTAGGAGTAGAAAGAATGTGTTTTTGAAGCCGAAATCATTAAACCCCGATTTTCCTTGGAGAACTCATAAATTTTGGCCAGCTCTAGAAATGGGTCTTATAGTTTGATTTTCAATGATTTGATGGTTCTATTGAGTTCAGGAGCAAAAATTAGGTGGGGTTACAATTGGTCACTTTTTCAGAAAAGGCCGAAAAAGCATAATTATGAAAACGCCCCTAAAACCCTTAAAGTGGGGCTGCCAGGGTAAATTTGTAATTTGACATTGAATTTGATAATTTTAAGTCTAGAAATGAATTCCTTGAGCAGAAATATGTTAGGATAGCCTATGTTAGAATTTTAGAAAAAGTGCAACTGGATCGGGTATGACGGGGCTGGGTCCGGTCCTCTAGGTCATTTTTGTAAATTTTCTTTATAGACTCATATAACACCAAGAAACACTATGGAAGTGTCTAAATGGGGCATTTGGAATTGTAGGATTCCACATTTGCCCTGATCGTGAACGACCTGTGCTAGAGCATATTCAGAAAGAACCAGGTAGTGACTCTCTCTCTTATACTATGTGTAATACACTATATGTGTGTTGTATCACTGTTTTGTGATGATTTCTGATGTTGCTACAGTCACAGCTAGTGATAGCTATCATTTATAGTGCAAGCTGTCGTTAGACAGCACAAGCTGTCATTGTTGTGATTACAGCATAAGCTGTCGTGATTATGATTACAGCAAAAGCTGTCACATCATGAATACAGCTATGAGTGTTGTCGTTTATGGTGAAAGACATGTATCTTTGTGCTGTTGCTGTTATTTCTATTGTGATTTACTTACATGCTGTGTGCATACATATTGTATAAGTGGAATGTTACTACTGAGATTCTATTGATTCTCATTCTTTCCATTAATTGACCTACAGATAGGGCAGGTGACTCTAACAGGAAGTGGACAACCAAGAGCGGCTAGGACTGCTTGTAGATCTTTGATGTTGGCTTTTGGTTATCCATTTTGATTTGGGATTACTGTATATATATGGAATGAATTTGTGTAATCCCCTATACAGGAAACTATAAACCTTAGTGTATATAGATGTATTTGAAACCTGAGGGTTGCCTGGATTTTGTTGTACACTCTGATATGTAGAATGCGATTGAACTGCACAGAGTAATTAGATTCAGAAGATGAATCTGAGACAATGCTGAATGAATTTTAAGAAAAATGTATCTATTGGTCTCTAATTCATTTAAATTACGTATTTTCGAATCTTAATTATAGTTATCAAGGCAGGGGATTACACCTTGGATGCCAACTTTGATGCTTTGTTGGACACTACATAAGACGCCACTTGCACCTCTATCATAAAGTATACCCAATAAGCTTTAATTTGATGCAAAGTTTGTACTAGTTGGATAAGTACAAAAAGCATTATGATTATTGGGAGTTAGGCATTAATTTTGAGCAGAATTTTGTGATAGAAGTGAATAATTAAGAATTCTAGAATGTGTACATGTAACTAGCAGTGCTAACTATTTTTTCCTTAAAGTTGACTTAAAAATAATCACATTGAGTTTTGACCCAACCTAATTGGATTTTTGTAGAATTAGTTATGATTTTTCAAAGTATAGCAAAAAATCTGTTAGCTTTATGTTTTATGCGAATTTAAGATTTAATGGCAAAAAAGTAATAATTAGGAACTCTGAGGGTAGGATTAGGCCATTGGACATTTATTTGTCATGGCTCTAATAATGTGGCCATTTATTTAGGGCCATGAGATGACAAGAAGAGACAATGGAAGCAACTTCAGAAGAAAAGGTACAAAAGGGGACTCGAAGACAAATGGTAGTGAACTTACTTAACTTGCATGTATCTAATGTGTATACTTTTGTATTTATGTGCCATATTGCTTTGCTTGATTATGTAAAGCATGTATGAATGAATGAAGCTCTGTTTCTGTTTATACTGTGTCCATAGATATGTTGTACGAAACATTGAGCATGCAGACATATCATTATGTGAACATGAGCCTATGTAAGGCAAGCATATTATGCACTATCATTAATCTTGCATCCATTGTTAGTACTGCTTGCTACTAAGATTCCCCTAAATTTCACCCTCCCTAAAAAACCATATAGGTATGTGAATATAAAAGAAAAGAATGCTTGAAGATGAACCAGAAGGAAGAATGACAAGGAATAGAAGATTCAAGTTATTTGTTTTTACTATGTGTAAAATATTTATACTTGATGAATATGTATAAATATGCAAGTATGAATACATGTATTAGAATTGAACGGTAATTGGGATCACTGAAACTGATAATAAGGATTAACTTTGATATTTGGTAAGAAGAATAGCTAATGAGTCAAAAATGAGTAATAAACCCCTAAGGAATTAATGATTAATACTTTCGATACGTAATTAAAGGGGCATAAGGAACCGGTGTTACAAAATCCATAGTGATGCTTTCCCATTTCCTCTCTGGAATCTCAGGGTTTTGTAAAAGTCCGGATAGTCGTTGATGCTCAATTTTCACCTTTAGGCAAGTGAGACAATGAGCAACCAACTTTGTCACTTCTCTTTTCATACCTAGCCACCAAACATGAACTTCAAGTCATGATACATTTTGGTTGCTCCTGGGTGTAGAGTATACCTACTCTTATGTGCTTATTCTAGGATTTACTGCTTAAGCTCTATTTACGGTAGAACATTATCCACTTTCTGTATCTAACTAGCCCACTCAATGACAAGTCAAATTCCTAAGTTTATCACTTGTCAATAATGTCCCGAATAGACTGTGCTCTTCTATCCTACATCTGAGCTTCTTCTATTGTTGCTCTCAAATCATTCTCTACCTGACTAACATTATTGAGACAAATCATGATCTAATTAGATAGACTGGGATCTCTGAAATCCTCGATTAGTTTCTGCTCATAAATCATTAAGGCTGCCACCTGCACTATTTTATGGCTCCATGCGTTAGCAATGACATTAGCCTTTCCTAGATGGTACTTAATCTCTAGGTTGTAATCTTTAAGCAGCTCCATCCATCTGCGCTATCTCATGTTGAGCTTGTTTTGATCATACAAATATTTTAAGCGCTTGTAGTCGCAGTACAGCTCTACGGTCACCCCACAGAGATAATGTCTTTAGATTTTAAGCGCAAACATAATTGCTGCTAACTCAAGATCATGTATAGGATAATTTTGTTCATAAGGCTTCAACTATCTATATGCATATGCCACTACATGGCCATGCTGCATTAAAACATATCCTAATCCATGCCCACTGCTAGCTGTGAAGACAATAAAGGTCAACTATAGATCTAGGATTGTTAATACTGGTGTTGTTAATTTCTGTTTCAGCTCTGTGAAGCTCCTATTGCAATTGTGGTCCTACATATACGGTTCAGTTTTTCATGTTAACTTTGTCAAGGGCAAAGTTATTCTAGAGAAATTCTGTATGAATCGTCTATAATATTTGGCAAGACCCACAAAACTATGTATTTCAAAAATAGTCTCTAGCCTCTTCCAGTTCAGTATTGCTTCTATTTTACTAGGACCTACTGAGACCTCTTGCTGTAAGACTACATGGCCCAAATTAACTTCTAAAAGCCAAAATTTGCATTTGCTCAGCTTGGCATAGAGTTGATTATCTCTTAACATGTTCAATACCATTCTCAAATGTTGTTCATGTTCTGTTTTGCTCTGTGAGTATAACAGAATATCATTAATAAAGACTACTACAAATTGGTCTAGATACGGACGCAAACTTTGATCATGTAGTCTATGAATACGGCAGGCGCATTAGTCAACCCAAATAGCATTACTAGAAATTTGTAATGACTATATCTTGTCCTGAAAGTAGTTTTTGGTACATCTTCTATTTTTACCCTAAGCTGGTGATACCCTAATATCAAGTCAATTTTTGAAAACACGTAGGAACTAGATAATTGATCGAGCAAATCATCAATTCCAGGAAGTGGGTATTTGTTCTTAACAGTCACCTTGTTCAGCTCCCTGTAATCAATACAGAGTCGTAGGCTTCTATCTTTCTTTTTGACAAAGAGTACTTGAGCTCCCTATGGCAAAAGACACTGGGTCGAATAAACCCTTTCTCTAACAGCTCCTCAATCTGTTTTTTTGAACTTAGCTATTTTGTAATATCCCAAATTGTATTTACCAAAATTCTTTATATTAAAAGGAATAAAATGGTGAGGTTTGGCATATTTGAAATGGTAAAACAGTGTAATTAGTAGCCACACGAATTTTGGGTCATGATAAGACATAAAATTTAATTTGTGTATTTATAAAGGCCTATTCTTAAAGCCCAATAATATAATGAATGAAAGAATACAAATCTTGGGTCAAATGTATGGGCAAAATAGTCATGTGGCTAAATAAAAAATTAAAATCCAATATTTTTTTTCTTGAGGTCATGGACGTCTAAAAGAGAAGCAAGAGAGGGAATAACATTTACTTGGTTCAAATTAAGCCTAATATGTTGAAATGGTAGTCAAGTAAAAAGATATGGAAAAGTCAACAATTGTAGGTAAATTAAAAGTAAAATTGAGCAGGTAAAATTTGGATAATTCAAGAAGTATTTCAGTCTTCCAATAGGCCATAAATTTCAGCCAAGTGAATGGAGAGAGGGAAGAGAAAATATTCATGGCCAAAAATAAAAAGATGAAGGTGGAAAAGTCAAAGGAAAAAATGTGGTGAAATTGTAATAAAATAACAATTAAGTAAGGAGGTTAATTGGGATATTTTGAAAGGATAATTATCGTCTCCCAAGCCCTCATATTTCCAACCAGTAAAAACAAAAAGAGAGAGTGAGAGAGCAACTTGAAGAAAGCAAGAGCAAAGGAAGAGAGACAAAGGTTCAAGAGGCAAACTAGGTAAGTTTGCTAGCAAATCTAACTTGTTCTTGTCTCTAGTTCATGAAAACACTCTCTAATCTCTATGCTTTCATGAAACACTTGTGTGTAGCAAGCACACAATCAAGAGAAAAAGGAGAGATTGGTCAGGGTTTCGGAGCCCTATAGAGAGAGACTAAAGGTAATCACACTAAACCTTGCTATCTTGTTGATTCAAGGTTGTCTGTTGTAGTTGTGGTTGATTTATGGTTGTTTGGTGGTTTGTTTAAATTTTGTAATTTAGGATGTTCAAACCCTAAGGGGTTATGCTGCCCAAATTTCCACTAATCATGATGTAGAAGTGTTTAAAGGGTTAATTATGGGATTACAAGAGAAAGGAAGGTGTTTTGATGGATTAAAATTGAAATAACATTTTCCCCTAATTTTCCATAAGTTTCGCCCAGGAATAGAAACAGGTGTTCGGGCTGGAAATTGGTGTTTTTAATGATTCCATTGTGTTTAAAATAGAAAAATATTTTGGAATAGCCTCTGTGTAACATCCTGGATTTTAATTAAGGGATAATAACTTCAAATTATGTAATTAATGTTAATTAAGCATATTTGAAGTATATGTTGTTTGTATGATATAAAGAGCATTAGTGATGATTTAATGAGTATTGTACTAATCAGGGGTAAAACGGTAAATTTACCAACCGTCTGGTTAGCTACGGATGATAAAACCCCTTAGTAATCTTAATCAATGGTTGGGATTTAAAGAACTAGGGGTGGGATCTTGTGTATGTGAGAGTAGGTGAAATCATAGAGGAAGGATGAGATGATGCCAAGTGGCCAAATGAGAGCCATTGGATGAGTCAACAATTTCAAACTCTTCTCTCTCTCCCTCTCAAGTCGGCCAAGTGTATGGGAGGAGGGAAGAAATGATCATCATTTTCACCTACCCATTTTCTCTCTCTATTCCCTCCATTTTCGCTGAACCGAGCAAGAAAGAGGAAGGAACAAGCTTGAACCTTGGTAAGTAAATGCTATTGAATGCTCAAAACCCTTCATTAATGTTGATCAAGAGGTCAAGAGCATTATTTCTATGATTTCAGAATTTCCATTGGTGGTGTTTGATTGTTGGATGAATCTGGAAGTTGGTGGAATCAAGGTGTTGATTTCAGCAAATTGAAGAGGTAGGTTTGCAATGCATTTTGGTATATATGTCAAGATGTTTGTTTAACCAATGAGAATTCTGGAAATTAGACCTAATTATGATGTTAAGTGAAGGGTAGACTTTGATGAGAGTGTCACTGTTCATTTGGTCAGTTTTGACATTTGGGAGTGATTAGAAATTGGTTGGAAGTTGAATAAGGGAATTTGTTAGAATGGGTTTTTGAGTGGTTTGGTGATCTAGAGAGAGAATGTGTTAAATGGGTTGAATTTGGGTTGTTTTTGGTTACCAATGGGTTCTATGTGCTGAAATAAGTAAAAATGAGCTTTAACACAAGTTTTAGAACCATTGGAGTGCAATTGTTGGATTTTGGAAACCATATCAGTTTCTGCGTTTTGGGGCATCTGTCAGGATTTCTCGAGTGAGGGAAGAACTCACTCGAGCACAGGATGAACGTGCTCGAGTGAGCATGTTGTGCTCGAGTGAGCATGTTGTGCTCGAGTGAGGGTGCCTTTTTGGTGCTGCGGGTGAGTGTCTCAGGGTATCACTCGTGAGTGATTGCCAAGAGTGCGCCTGGCACTCGCGAGCATTGGGGGATCACTCGAGCACGGGGACTTGTGCTCGAGTGAATCTGTTGCCTGGGAGTTGGGTTGCTCTCGGGTAGACACTCGCTGGTTGTGCTCGCGAGCACTGGGGGTCAGTGCTCGAGCACAGGTGTTTGTGCTCGAGTGAAGGTGGAGGAGGAGGTTGAGAGATGCTCTCGGGTTGTCACTCACAGGGTCACACTTCTGTGGTGCTCGAGTGTGCTCGGGGTCTCTGCTCGAGCACAGCCTCTTATGCTCGAGTGAGAGTGTAGGTTGGTCGAGGGAGTTGCTCTCGGGCAAGCACTTCCTGTCTCACTCGCATGTGTGCTCGAGTGAGAGCGAGGGTTGTGCTCGAGCACGGCCTTCTGTGCTCGAGTGAGAGGGCCAAAAATCAGAGTTTAGCTTTCCAAAGAGGGGTCTTTGGGGATAGTTATCCCAACCCTTTAGGCATATGTTTAGGCATATAATGGTCATATAAAGAGTCCAAATAATAACCAACATAAAGTATTATAGAATTAAGAACTTGGAAAAGAGATTGACCTATTGTCCCTAATTTGATTATAGGATTTGACATCTGCTATCCTCGTGAGCCCACTGTGCCCAGAGACATCAGGAAGGGATCAGGTAGTGACTTTTCTTTCATACCATTTATGATGCATTGTATGTGTGTATGATCATTGATTTGTGATAAGTTCGTGTGTTGCGACTTATGTGGATATGTGTTAGCACCGTTAGTCCAATAGTTCCTGAGTAGCTAATAACGGTTCGGGTTAGGACGGTGTGCCTTCCCGGCGGAGAAAGGGGATGAGGATAAGGTGTGATTATGTGACATGAGGCCGATAGGCTGATTGTGAGGCCGACGGGCCATTTGTGAAAGCCGGTTAGCTGTATGCGCTATAAGGCTATATGTATGCACGGCCACGCCAACAATCCCTGAGTAGCTAACAACGGTTCGGGTTAGGGCAGTGTGCCTTCCCGGCGGAGAAAGGGGATGAGGGTGGAGTGTGATATGCCACGCCAATAGTCCCTGAGTAGGTAACAACGGTTCGGGTTAGGGCAGTGAGCCTTCCCGGCGGAGAAATGGGATGAGGGTGGTGTTTGATATTGGTTGCTGCTGCTGTATGATGATTTGCTTACATGCTGTGTGCTTATATGTGGTATAAATGTTTAGTTACTACTGGGATTCTTTTGAATCTCATTCTTTCCTTTGAACTAACATTTCAGATAGGGCGAGTGGCTCCAAGGAGAAGCGCGTGACCCGGAGCGGGTAGAGTTCGTAGGGACATTTATTTTGGAAATGTTGGTTAGACTTGTTGGATAGGGATTACTGTATATTGTTGGGTTGTAAATAGTTTAAATACTTAAACCTGTAATCCCTTTAGCAGAATTTGAAACTATATATCTATAGTTGAACCCGGGGTTTGCCTGGATTTTGGTTATACACTCTGTCATACGTAAATGTAGTTAAACTGCACAGGTGATTATATTCGATAATCGAACTTGAGATCGAAAGAGGAATGAAGTTTTGAAAATTTTATAACGTCCCTGCTATTAAAGGGAATTCTAAATGAGTTTTGAACTAATCGACGGTCTCTAATCCAATTTAATTACCAAATATCGAATTATAATTACGTGATTAAAGGCAGGGTGTTACATTTTGGTATCAGAGCTGTAGTTCCTGGCAAGGGTAGAGGATTGCTAGGATAGATCCCTTAGCTGGCTTAGGGATAGAAGATTGTTTGTGAATGATGGTTGTGTGTGCACATGTATGTTTAAATGATTTGGATACATATAAGTTTTGTGACTATATGTGCATACTGTTTCTGCTGAATTAATGGGGCAAGCTGTTTGTAGAATGAAGAAGACTAGAGGACGCCCCAAAATTCCGCGTGAGGACCCTGTGGTGGAGGTTGATAAGGAAAATCCACCAGATGCAATGCACGAGTTAATGGGTCTAATCAAAGATCAGCGGGACATGATCACTGAGCTAAGAGAAGAGCTCAGAGCGGAGAAGGCGAAGAACAAGGAAGTTCCGGTTCAGTCTACTCCGGAAGAAACCCAAGAAGAGATTCGATATGAGGACACTACCGAGGGGTCAGCGCGACAATCAGAGTCTATACCTCATGCTATTCCGAATCATGAATCTCACGGGATACTGCCTAGAGAGGAAAAAGACCTGCAGTTCTGGGTCACTAGGTTCTGCAAGCATCTGCCTCCGGTGTTCAGAGGGAGGTTTGACCCTCAAGCAGCCGAAGATTGGCTGAATAGGCTGGAGAAAATATTCGAGGTGCTTAATTGCCCGGACGAGGTGAAGCCACGGTTGGCGGTCTACAAACTCGAGGGTGATGCGGATCATTGGTGGCAGAATATCGCCCTAACACTGAAGAGCAGAAATGTGCCACTGACTTGGGAATTGTTCCTACAATAATTTAATGAGAAGTACTTTCCGAAATCAGTTCGGCTTGAAAAGGAGACAGAATTCCTTAATATCAGGCAAGGGGACACAGAGAGCTTCGACGATTATTTGTCCCGTTTTGTTCGGTTGACTCGATACTCCTCTTATCTTCGGTACAAGGATGACGAAGAGTGGAGCTCGGATATGCTTATTCGTGGTCTGAGGCGAGAGTTGCGTAAGCGGTTGGTTACCCACCGATTCAAGAAGTTTAATAAGGCTGTGGAGCAATGTCGAATCACGGAAAACAACTTGAGAGAGGTGTACCCTAACAAAGCTACTGGCCATCGTAGTGAGCCTAGTAAGGGCAATGTTCCTCAGAAGCGTAAAGGCCAAGGATCTTCTTCGTATCGGGGCGATGATAAGAAGCCCTATCAGCCTGGAGGTCGTGAACCACAGAGATTTGTGACCGTGTGGAAATGTCGTCGTTGCAACAAATCACATTACGGCCAGAATTGTCGGGGAGAAATGATTTGTTTTAACTGCAAGCAACCAGGACATCTTTCCAAAGATTGTCAGCGACCGAAAGCCGAGCAAAGGCCAAAGACTCAGGGCCGAGTGTTTGCGATGACTCACGAAGAGGCCCGTAGATCTCCTGAGTTGATACAAGGTAAAATTTCTCTAAATGGTCATTTGTTGCAAGCATTGTTCGACTCGGGTGCCAGTCATTCCTTTATTGCGTATGATTGTGTGAAACGCCTGGGTATGCATGTGCATAAGTTACCATTCGATTTGGTAGTGTCGACTCCGATGGGTGTTAAAGCCTTGACCACAGAAGTTTGTCTGAATTGTGTTATAACTGTGGAAGGGCACCAGTCTGTTATGGACCTGATTTGTTTGCCGCTTTACCAATTGGAAGTCATTTTGGGTTTTGATTGGTTAACGGCAAATAATGTATTGCTTGATTGCGGGAATAAGAGGGTAGTATATCCTGCTTCCCAGAGGGCTGAAGCTGTAGATACGAGTATGAATTTCCTTTCTACGGCTAAAGCTGAGAAATACATCGAGAAGGGTTGCCAAGGGTATATGGTGTTTTTCTCTATACAAGGGGAAGCCGATGAAACTTTGAGTAATATACCCGTGGTGAATGAATTCCCTGAGCTGTTTCCGGACGATCTGAGTGGATTACCTCCAGAAAGGGAAGTCCAATTTCCAATTGATATTGCGCCTGGAGCTGGTTCTATTTCAAAGGCCCCATATCGTATGGCCCCAAACGAGATGGCGGAACTAAAGAAACAGGTAGAAGATTTGCTTGAGAAAGGGTTCATTCGACCCAGTGTGTCGCCTTGGGGAGCTCCAGTGCTGTTTGTAAAGAAGAAGGACGGAAGCCTTCGGTTGTGTATCGATTACAGGGAATTGAACAAGGTTACTATTAAGAACAAGTACCCACTTCCCCGAATCGATGACCTTCTAGATCAACTCTCTGGTTCATGTGTGTTTTCAAAGATTGATCTAAGGTCAGGGTATCATCAGCTGCGAGTAAAAGCAGAAGATATTCCGAAGACTGCTTTTCGGACCAGGTATGGTCATTATGAATTCTTGGTGATGCCATTTGGGCTAACCAATGCGCCTGCGGTTTTCATGGATTACATGAACCGTATCTTTCGACAATATTTGGATCAGTTTTTTGTTGTGTTTATCGATGACATTCTGATATATTCCAAGAGTATGGAAGAGCATGAGCATCATCTGAGAGTGGTATTGAATATTTTGCGTGAGAAGCAATTATATGCCAAGTTGAGTAAGTGCGAGTTTTGGCTATCGGAAGTGAGATTCCTAGGCCACGTTATCTCGCAAGAAGGGGTCTCTGTGGACCCTAGTAAAATGGAAGCAGTATTGGACTGGAAGAGGCCAGAATCTGTGGCAGAGATACGCAGTTTTCTGGGTCTTGCCGGATACTATCGGAGATTCATTCAGAATTTCTCCCGTATTGCGTTACCAATGACCAAGCTCACGAGAAAGGATCAGCCGTTTGTGTGGGACGAGAAATGTGAAAATTGCTTTGTGGAGCTGAAGGAGAGGTTGACGTCGGCGCCTGTGTTAATTTTACCCGATCCCCGTGTGACATATGTTGTGCACTCTGATGCCAGTGGCAGGGATTAGGGTGTGTCCTTATGCAACAGGGACGTGTGGTGGCCTACGCCTCTCGACAGCTCAGACCTCATGAATTGAACTATCCCACTCATGATCTGGAGCTTGCGGCCATTGTATTTGCTTTGAAGATTTGGCGTCACTACCTGTATGGTGTGACTGTGGAATTGTACTGCGACCACAAGAGCCTCAAGTATCTGTATGATCAAAAAGAACTGAATATGAGATAGCGCCGTTGGATGGAATTGCTTAAGGACTACGACCTGGAAATTAAATATCATCCAGGTAAAGCCAATGTAGTCGCTGATGCTCTTAGTCGAAAGACCGTACTCGTTGCAGCTATGATGATACGAGAGAAGAAATTGATTGAAGATTTTCGTGACTTGAATTTGACGAACCAGATCATCTGTGCCAATTACACTGTTTCTCAAGAGGAAAGTGATCTAAGAGCTGAGATTGAAGAAGCTCAGAGGCAAGATGACTGGATACAGCGTAATCTGACTCGGATTGAACGAGGAGAAGTTCCAAGCTATGACCTATCGCTCCGTGGATTGGTTCGTTATCAGAAGAGAGTCTGTGTGCCACTTGAGGCGGAATTGAGACAGAAAATTTTGGATGAGGCACACAAGAGCGGATATACTCTTCATCCTGGTATGACCAAGATGTACCGTAACCTGAAATCTTTGTACTGGTGGCTGGGTTTGAAGAGTGATGTGACTAAATATGTGGCGAGATGCCTCACTTGTCAGAAAGTGAAGATTGAGCACCAGAGACCACCTGGTTTACTCCAGAGTCCCGAGATTCCAGAATGGAAATGGGAAAGTGTAACTATGGATTTGGTTGTGGGACTACCCAAGATCAGGAATTATGATGCGATCTGGGTAATTGTGGATCGGTTAACGAAGTCGGCGCACTTCATACCAATCAATGCTGGCTATTCTCCTGACAAACTAGCAGAGATTTATGTTCGTGAGATCGTGAAACTCCATGGTGTTCCGAAAAACATCATTTCCGACCGAGACCCACGATTTACTTTAAGATTCTGGAAAGCGTTGCATAAAGCTTTGGGAACTCAATTGAGGTTCAGCACGGCTTATCATCCACAAACGGATGGACAGTCAGAGAGAACAATCCAGACGCTGGAAGATATGCTACGGGCATGTGTTCTTGACTTTAAAGGAAGTTGGGATCATTTTCTTCCACTTGCGGAGTTTGCCTACAACAATAGCTATCATGCAAGCATTCAGATGGCTCCGTATGAAGCATTGTATGGAAGACGGTGCCAATCACCATTATGCTAGAATGAGTTGTCCGAAAGGAAGCTCTATGGACCAGATTTGGTTGATCAAACCTCAGCACAGATTCAGATTATTCGTAAGAGGTTGCTTACAGCGCAGAGCCGACAGAAGAGCTACGCTGACAAGAGAAGACGGCCTCTAGAGTTTGAGGTTGGAGATCATATCTTCTTGAGAGTATCTCCAGTCACCGGTGTTGGGCGAGCGATCAAGAGAAAGAAGCTAAGCCCAAGATATGTAGGTCCTTTCGAATTATGTAATTAATGTTAATTAAGCATATTTGAAGTATATGTTGTTTGTATGATATAAAGAGCATTAGTGATGATTTAATGAGTATTGTACTAATCAGGGGTAAAACGGTAAATTTACCAACCGTCTGGTTAGCTACGGATGATAAAACCCCTTAGTAATCTTAATCAATGGTTGGGATTTAAAGAACTAGGGGTGGGATCTTGTGTATGTGAGAGTAGGTGAAATCATAGAGGAAGGATGAGATGATGCCAAGTGGCCAAATGAGAGCCATTGGATGAGTCAACAATTTCAAACTCTTCTCTCTCTCCCTCTCAAGTCGGCCAAGTGTATGGGAGGAGGGAAGAAATGATCATCATTTTCACCTACCCATTTTCTCTCTCTATTCCCTCCATTTTCGCTGAACCGAGCAAGAAAGAGGAAGGAACAAGCTTGAACCTTGGTAAGTAAATGTTATTGAATGCTCAAAACCCTTCATTAATGTTGATCAAGAGGTCAAGAGCATTATTTCTATGATTTCAGAATTTCCATTGGTGGTGTTTGATTGTTGGATGAATCTGGAAGTTGGTGGAATCAAGGTGTTGATTTCAGCAAATTGAAGAGGTAGGTTTGCAATGCATTTTGGTATATATGTCAAGATGTTTGTTTAACCAATGAGAATTCTGGAAATTAGACCTAATTATGATGTTAAGTGAAGGGTAGACTTTGATGAGAGTGTCACTGTTCATTTGGTCAGTTTTGACATTTGGGAGTGATTAGAAATTGGTTGGAAGTTGAATAAGGGAATTTGTTAGAATGGGTTTTTGAGTGGTTTGGTGATCTAGAGAGAGAATGTGTTAAATGGGTTGAATTTGGGTTGTTTTTGGTTACCAATGGGTTCTATGTGCTGAAATAAGTAAAAATGAGCTTTAACACAAGTTTTAGAACCATTGGAGTGCAATTGTTGGATTTTGGAAACCATATCAGTTTCTGCGTTTTGGGGCATCTGTCAGGATTTCTCGAGTGAGGGAAGAACTCACTCGAGCACAGGATGAACGTGCTCGAGTGAGCATGTTGTGCTCGAGTGAGGGTGCCTTTTTGGTGCTGCGGGTGAGTGTCTCAGGGTATCACTCGTGAGTGATTGCCAAGAGTGCGCCTGGCACTCGCGAGCATTGGGGGATCACTCGAGCACGGGGACTTGTGCTCGAGTGAATCTGTTGCCTGGGAGTTGGGTTGCTCTCGGGTAGACACTCACTGGTTGTGCTCGCGAGCACTGGGGGTCAGTGCTCGAGCACAGGTGTTTGTGCTCGAGTGAAGGTGGAGGAGGAGGTTGAGAGATGCTCTCGGGTTGTCACTCGCAGGGTCACACTTCTGTGGTGCTCGAGTGTGCTCGGGGTCTCTGCTCGAGCACAGCCTCTTATGCTCGAGTGAGAGTGTAGGTTGGTCGCGGGAGTTGCTCTCGGGCAAGCACTTCCTGTCTCACTCGCATGTGTGCTCGAGTGAGAGCGAGGGTTGTGCTCGAGCACGGCCTTCTGTGCTCGAGTGAGAGGGCCAAAAATCAGAGTTTAGCTTTCCAAAGAGGGGTCTTTGGGGATAGTTATCCCAACCCTTTAGGCATATGTTTAGGCATATAATGGTCATATAAAGAGTCCAAATAATAACCAACATAAAGTATTATAGAATTAAGAACTTGGAAAAGAGATTGACCTATTGTCCCTAATTTGATTATAGGATTTGACATCTGCTATCCTCGTGAGCCCACTGTGCCCAGAGACATCAGGAAGGGATCAGGTAGTGACTTTTCTTTCATACCATTTATGATGCATTGTATGTGTGTATGATCATTGATTTGTGATAAGTTCGTGTGTTGCGACTTATGTGGATATGTGTTAGCACCGTTAGTCCAATAGTCCCTGAGTAGCTAATAACGGTTCGGGTTAGGACGGTGTGCCTTCCCGGCGGAGAAAGGGGATGAGGATAAGGTGTGATTATGTGACATGAGGCCGATAGGCTGATTGTGAGGCCGACGGGCCATTTGTGAAAGCCGGTTAGCTGTATGCGCTATAAGGCTATATGTATGCACGGCCACGCCAACAGTCCCTGAGTAGCTAACAACGGTTCAGGTTAGGGCAGTGTGCCTTCCCGGCGGAGAAAGGGGATGAGGGTGGAGTGTGATATGCCACGCCAATAGTCCCTGAGTAGGTAACAACGGTTCGGGTTAGGGCAGTGAGCCTTCCCGGCGGAGAAAGGGGATGAGGGTGGTGTTTGATATTGGTTGCTGCTGCTGTATGATGATTTGCTTACATGCTGTGTGCTTATATGTGGTATAAATGTTTAGTTACTACTGGGATTCTTTTGAATCTCATTCTTTCCTTTGAACTAACATTTCAGATAGGGCGAGTGGCTCCAAGGAGAAGCGCGTGACCAGGAGCGGGTAGAGTTCGTAGGGACATTTATTTTGGAAATGTTGGTTAGACTTTTTGGATAGGGATTACTGTATATTGTTGGGTTGTAAATAGTTTAAATACTTAAACCTATAATCCCTTTAGCAGAATTTGAAACTATATATCTATAGTTGAACCCGGGGTTTGCCTGGATTTTAGTTATACACTCTGTCATACGTAAATGTAGTTAAACTGCACAGGTGATTATATTCGATAATCGAACTTGAGACCGAAAGAGGAATGAAGTTTTGAAAATTTTATAACGTCCCTGCTATTAAAGGGAATTCTAAATGAGTTTTGAACTAATCGACGGTCTCTAATCCAATTTAATTACCAAATATCGAATTATAATTACGTGATTAAAGGCAGGGTGTTACACTCTGGTTGTAAATTCTAGACTACTGAAAATAAATACTGAAAGCAAGAAATTATGCTAGTGTGAATTCTGTGCGTGGCGTCTGATTGTGTGTCATTTTTGAAGAGGTAAATGATGTCCAAAAATTATGAAACTTTCTAGAACAATAGCAAACATCCTAAGCTTTAAAATGATGGGTAGAATGGATGATTTGGATGTCTATAAAGTTTGTTATGAATTGTGAAAAATGAAGAATGGAAACTAGGACGAATTTTGGACCAGTAATGGTTGTCAAGGATTCTGGAATTTAACCTTTATAATTGGTAGTGGTTAATATTTTTTCCTTAAATTAGACTTAAAGAGCTCTACCTAGGACTTTGAACCACCTTATTTTGAGTCCTAGAGAATAAGTTGTATTTTTCAAAGTTGAGGGTCAAAACTGGCAGAATAGGGTGTACTTACTAAATTGTGTCATTTAAAGGGAAATATTGGAATTGAAGACATAGATTACTTTCATGACCCTAACAAGTCATATGGTTATATGTCTAGGGTCATGAGGTGACAAAGAAGAAGCATCCTCAATGGTTGGAGAAAAGGTACAAGAAGAGGACTCAAAAACAAAAGGTAGTGAACTTACCCTACTTGTATGTATTTGATAGTTATGCTTGTGTAGTGATGCAAGTGATTGCTTTACTTTATTGCTTAGAGCATATTTGAATGATAAAGCTCTACTTTTATTTATGCCATAGCCATAAGTATGTTACATAAAACATTAAGCACACAGAAATGTCATTATGTAACATGCATCTAGTTAAGGCTAACATGTCATCCACATAGCATTTATCTTACATGCATTATAGTAACTATTTACTTCTAAAATTCTCCCGAATCTCACCATCCCCACCAACCATTTAGACAAGTGAAAACAGGAGTTATATTGAGAATAGAGAAGAGGACTGCACGAGGAAAATGCAGATGCAGAACTAAGAAGGGAAGATTCTACGTTTTATTGTAACAGGTTTAGACACCTAGTAGTCTTGTACGGCTATATTATTTATAATTATTATATATAATCCTTATGGGGAATTCCTGTAATCAAGCACTTATTATTAGTATTTTTATGTTATTTCTATATGCCCACCGAACTACTCCCAAACACATTGAAAAATGAGGAAATAATATAAGGGTCCTTCACATTTCATTTATAGCCATTTTATAAGGGGCTTTAGATATTGGTCCCGCTCTAGGCTTAAAGTCAATTGCAAACTCTACTTCTCTGTCCTAAGGTAATCTGCTGATATTGTCTGGAAATACTTCTGGAAAATCATTCACTACAGAGATACTTTTAAATGTTATTCCAGCTTCTGATTACATGAAGAAGAACAAAATGTACCCCTAACAACCTTTGTGCAAACATCCCCCAGCCTCGACTGCTGAAAGAAAATTAAGGATGATTTTTGTACCACTATGTTGTTGCAGATGGGGATAAAGAACCCTTTTGCTTCTACAGTTTGGCAACATACTGTTTGCTGCCAACCAGTTAATATTGAGGATTACTTCTAAGCCTTACAATGGTAGACAGATCAAATCCATTATTGACTCATGTCCCTCGGCATTTATTATGCAATTCAAACTGACTTTAGCTATGACAATTCTAATACTTGTGGGTAAAGACACAACCAAGTCATATAGGAATTTAGATACACTCAGGCCTAGCCGTCTCACATAGTCATATGCAATAAATGAATGACTAGCACCTAAATCATACATTACTTGTATTGAATTGCCATTAAGGTTAACTATACCTTATATCAATTTAAGAGATTTCCTGGTTTCCTCCTGAGTTTAAGAGATTTCAGATTTTGTTGTTGCTGTTGTAGGCAATCTTTAGCACATCGCCCTAGTTTCTAGCATGTATAACAGGTTATTTGCCTAGTTGGAGCCTGATTTACTGGTGACGCCTGATATAATGAAGCACCACTACATGTCCTACTAGGATGGTATGGCTTGCTATAATACTAGCATATTCTGCCCTGTGAGGGTCTTTTGTAACCCCCTCCGTAATTATATCCGAAATACGTGATTAAAGTGAAATAGAGACCAATAATAATCAAAAATCATTTAAAATCCCATCCTTGAGATAGGGTTTTGATAAATACCTTTTAAAATCTAATTAACTTGGTCTCATATTCACATTTCGAATACAATTACTACGCAAAGATAAATCATATTCATATAAATATCAGAGTATACAACATAATCATCCCGGCAATCCTGGGTACATACCTTCGCTAAAGATACACGGGGCACAATTGCCCATTACAATTCTTCAAATGGGGATTACACAATCTCATCTCAAATTTATAACCCTATATTCAACCGAATCATATACAGTCTTCACAACTCATTGATAACCAACTACCAACTCTCATCTCGAAGGAGTCCTAGCCGCTCCCTCCATGAGCCCTTGCCCTGTCTAAATTGTTAGTAGGGGAGGGTGAGATTCAAGAGAATCTCAGTAGGGAAACATTATCAATAGGCAGGCAAGATAAGTGTTTAATGCATGACATGCTTGCATTACATAACTCATGTACACATACAATGACAAATCTATAAGCTCATTGCCTCGAATGATACACATATAGCCATAGCATATATTGAAACATAGCTTCAAATCATTCATACATGTTCTACACAATCAAGCAAAGCAATAACATGCATTAACACATTAATACAGTTATCAGTGCATGCAGGAGAGATAAGTTCCCTACCTCCAGTCTTTTCTCCTCGATTTACGTGCCAACAACTAGGGGCTTCACGTTCGATCCTACAATGTCAAATGTACTATTTAGATACTTCCATAGTGTTTATGGGGGTTATATGAAGCTATATTGAAAAATGACTAAAATATCCCCGGGGACCCGGCCCGGCCGTACCCGGTCCGGCTGTACTTTTCTTGAAATTTTGACATGGTTTATTCTAACATATTTTCGCCCAAGGAATCCATTTCCGGACTTGGAATTATCAAATTCAATGTCAATTTACAAATTTACCCTTGGCAGCCCCACTTTAAAGGTTTCAGGGGTGTTTTCGTAATTATGTTTTTTCGGCCTTTTCCGAAAAAGTGACCAACTGTAACCCCACCTAATTTTCGTTCATGAACTCAATAGAACCATAAAATCATTGAAAATCCAACTCTAAGACCCATTTAGAGCCATAACCAAAATATACAATTACTCCGGGGAAAATTGGGATTTTTCGGTTTCGGCTCCGTAAACGTGTTTCTTTCTACTCCTAACCACTTTATTAACCATGACATTGGGTTAGAACTACCATTTAGTATCAATTTGGCCAGCATAACACCTAGGCCAACCCATTTTCCAAATTTACAAACAAGGACAATCCGGTGAAATTTCACCGATTAAATCAACCACAGCAGCCTGAACAATCAAAGATTGAAGTTTCAGAGGTTACCTTAAGCTCCTTCTGGCTTATCCTTCTTATGGCTGAACCCTAGCCTCTTTAAACAATGAAATTCCTTGCTTCAAGACCTTAATTCACATATAGGAATAACTTAGGAGAAGGATTATACACGTTAGGTACAAATTCACCGAAGAAATCGACCTACCTTGTGAGATTTCTC
This sequence comes from Inga leiocalycina, assembly GCA_963242795.1. Taxonomy (NCBI): domain Eukaryota; kingdom Viridiplantae; phylum Streptophyta; class Magnoliopsida; order Fabales; family Fabaceae; genus Inga; species Inga leiocalycina. Next base: position 55,114,701 of record OY725323.1, read on the forward strand.
CTCTCTTTCTCTCTCTAAAAGCTCTCAAAATTTCTCTCTCTCTTGGCTTCTGGTTCAGCACAAAAATGAGAGCTGAAGATGATGAGAAAATGTTTTAATTTCCATGCTGATGTCATCTTTTATTTTGATGATGTCATAATTCCCATTTTCGGATTTTCTAGCAGATTTTCTACCCAAACTTTGAAAAATCATAACTAATTCTGGAAAACTCAAAATGAGGTGATTCCAAAGCCAAATGAAAGATATTTAAGTCCTCTTCATATGAAAAATATTGGCCATTACTAAAAATCACCACACAATTCCAGAATTACATAAAACTCATCACTCCCCAAAACAGAGTTCAGTTTCCATCCCAAACTTTGGACAGTCATATCTCCTAGTTCACAAAACGAAATGGAACAAATTATGTGTCCATTTTGAAGCTTGAGATGTGAACTATAGGACTGGAAAGTTTCAGAATTTTAAGACACCATTTGGTCATTCAAAACATTCACACAAACTGACTGCCCAGAATAGAGTTTCACTAGACAGAATTTCAGATTTTGCATCTTTGCTATTAGTTCCATTTTCATACCAAACATCATTCCCACATAAATTTTCACAAGGAATCCATTGGAAACACCAAATCAATCAAATTCACATCACATTGACATGTTTTGACAACAATCTCAACATGTCAACACAATTCACATTCAATTCTTCCCTCTATTCTAAGTCAATTTGGATGTTAATCCATAATTGAACTCAAATACAAGGTTTCGGCGTTGCTCACAGCACACACAAATCACATTCGAGTGCCAAATCACATCATATTCTCCAAAAGGGTTATTTATCACTGACCACATCCACTTTTGAAGTTATTAACCCTTAATCACAATTTGGGATCTTGCTAAAATGGGGCTTAGCAGTCCACTTCTCTCAGGCTTATTCTCTAACCTCGAGTCTCAAAATTCGGGGTATTACATCTTTGATTACCACAATCCCCGGCATGATACAGCTTCTTGTTTCCTCCTCTAGGTGGTCCACTATGATCTCTGCATTTTTGGGAAGAACTCCCACTACCAGACTCACCCTTGTTGTTGTTGCTTCTATCAGAATATAGGCTCAACAAATTATTTTTAGTGATTTGGCACTCCTCAACTGCCTTGTTGAAATCTGTGAAATGTTTGGAGATTAGCTTCTCTTTCAACTCCAGCTTTAACCTTTATTCATCATGTCTGAACTCCACTCCTTGTCATCCTGATACTTAAGGTATGAAGAGCATTAGACAATCAGATATAACGAGCCAAATACTCATAGAAGCTTTCTTTGTTATTTTATTGTATGTTGAGGAACTCGTTTTCTTTTTCTAGTCGAACTGATCAGGGAAAGTACTTCTTATTGTTCTTCTATTGGAATAATCCCCATGCCACAGGAATGTTCCATGCTTGCAGAATTAATTTAGTGTTCCTCCACTATCTGTTGACTTCCCCTTTGAGTTTATAAATTGCTAGCTAGACTGTGATGTCATATAGGCACATCAGGATCTTAAAAGCAAGGGGTTGTTATTGACTAAACCGTGCCAACCATGTTTGTAGAATATTAGCCTTAGGAACAGGCATAAGTAGAGGCTCTGATTGGGGTCCCTCTGGTAGATTAGGCTCACCATTTCTTCTTACCAGGTCTTCTAAATGATCCTATCTTCACTATACTTCTTGCAGCTCCTTACTGATATTGTTCATTATTTCCTATTGCTGTGTTAACATGCCTAATATATGTTGTATTGGGTCAGGTCTAGCTTCTAGTAATTGATTATTATGTCCCCCTCATGTTTTTACCATCTTTATATCTCACAACATGAAAATAGAGAAGAAATAAATTCATATGAACACAAGGGCATTTTTTTCATGTCACAAAATTTTGGGTACACAAGTGTGTCATATATATCATACAACAAATATTTACGGCAGTTAAGGAAATCTCTTAACTCCATACAGCCTATAACTACTATACAATATGACTTTGTCCTCTTTTACACAATATGTCATACTACATATAAGGCTCCCCACTGGGTCACCCATTCCGTAATTTCCCTAGGTTGAGCATGCTTAACTTTTGTATACCCATGCTAAAACATAGAACTAGCTTTATCTGCTTCCTACCACTGGTACCCTATGACTGCCCTCATCCTAAAAGTCATGCTAGCAGCCACCAATCATAAAAATATTGTGTCTGGACTGTGAATCACTCCTAGTACATGTACCTTCACAAATAGTACGTCATGTGCTCCATAAACTCTTTGAAATGATCATTCAGGCCTCACTCAATAATCTCATTCTTCTTCTGATTCCAAAATGATGTGTCTGGAAGGAAGTATATCATGGTAAAGATACAGAACTCATCCGGATAATCTAGCTCCAACAAAACCTGTTTCTAGTACAGTAAATCCACAACATCCAAATATGTGAGGTACTGATCAATCGAGGCTCATGCGCATATACAACTCGTCGAAATCTACCTTGGACATACTCCCACAACTCCTCATCCGACTATAGGTTGTATAGTACATGCACAGCCTCAGCACTGAAAATGCCAACGTTACTCGAGTCTGACTCAGTACCATCTATCAAACCCCTTAACAGTTCAATATTTGCTAGAGTGATAAAGGCACAATGCCACAGGCATACAGAAATAGCATGAATATATTGATAAGAAGTACTTGTTTACAATACAGGAAGTATAAGGTACTTAGCATATTTCCTCAGTTTTTAGAGTGTTTTCCCTTATGTTCATATGATAATTAGAGACTTAAAATATAATAAAAGCCTGTAAATAACTAACTGCTCCTTCGGAACTAAATTTGAACATTCTATATTCTCCTCACACAGTCCTCTTCTGAGCTTACCTACCTATATAGATAGTAAGGGAGAATGAGAATGAAGAGAATCCTAGCAGCAAAGAGGGCTAACAAATGCATACAAGAAATGCTTTGTGCATGACATGCTTGCTTACATAAATTCATGCCAACATAATGACATGTGCATATGCTCAATGTTTAACACATTACACTCATGGCTATAGTATAAGTAAAATAGAGCTTCACCCATTCACATATGCTTCACATAATTCATCAAAGAAATTAACACATCAATACACAAGCACACATATCAAGGTATGCAAGTTAGGAGAGTTCCCTACCTTCTGTCTTCAAGTTCCCTCTTCATACCTTTTCGTTTCCAATTATTAAAGATGCTTCTTCTTGACTTATCTTGGCCCTAAACAAATACCCATATTATTAGAGCCATGAAATTGAATGTCTAATAGGGCTACATGAGCCTTTAAGATATGTCTCTATTATTAGGCCCAATACTTATGACATTTCAACAAAAATGCCATAAATTAGTAGGCTAGCCCAATCTGCCAGTTTTGTTGACTAGACTTTGGAAATTCATAATTAAGTCTACAAAATTCCAAATGGGTTGGTTTCAGGTTCTATAAAATGCTATTTAAATCCTCTTTCAACAAAAATATTACAGAGTCCTAATTATAACCACACTGTTCCAAAATATTTGTCAAATCCAATCTGCTACAGATTTCTTTCCAGATTCATGGTCAAACTTTGAAAAATCATAACTTTCAATCTACTTGTCCAAATGGCTTATAATACCTATCAAATTAAAGCCCTGGATGTCTAATTTAATCCTATAAAATTTCATAGCATTTAGACCAAGGTTGACATACCAAAAACACGTTGCAAGTTCTCTAACTCCAAAAAACGAATTCAGGTAGATTTGAACACAAACTTTCAAAATTATCATAAATCACTATAAAAACTCTTTTAACCTCATAATCACCATCTTAATCATGATTAATAAAAATTTGGGCAGCACCTCCCCTTAGGGTTTAGCATTTCCAAAATCACAAAATCATGAAAACAAAGCCAACTACCATTCAAAACACCAAAAACAAGCATGAATAATCAAGATGAGGCAAGCTTCCAAGCTTACCTTGATTTCTTCTTCTTTCTCTCTCTAAGTTGTCCTCTCTCTCCCCTTCTTTCCCTTGATTTTATCTTGCTACATGTATATTTCAAGATGGATATGAAGATTAGAGAGTGTTTACAAGAGTTTGAAGGCAAGACAAGTGATTTCAATCTCAACTTACCTTGATCTTGCTTCTTGAATCACTTCAGCTTCTCTCTTATGTTCATGTTTCTCCAAGCTCTCTCTCTCTCTCTCTCTCTCTCTCTGATATTCTTAGCTATTTAGACAAACTATGGCCCAAGAGAGAGATACGAAGCCTTTTAAAACAATATACTAATCCACCTCATTTAAATATAATATTTTATTGAAATTTCCACATGAGTTTTGCTTAAGCTTTATCCTTATTTAACTTGATCATAATTATTTCCCATTTTCTCTTTCCATTTGAATTAAAGAGGGCTATTGAAGGGTCTAAATAAGTCTCTTCAATTAGTTCCATCCATTCCCTTGCAATGAGTATGTAATGGCCATTTATTACAAGCTCACTTTTTAACTTTTCAAACTTCATTTACTTGGCCAATAATGCTCCATCTTACTTTTAATTTAGATCAAGTATATATATCCCTTCTTGCCTTTCTTATTAGACATCCCACACATAATAAAGAGGAAAAATATGGGCTTTGGTTTTAAATCTATTCAAATGGCTATTTCGCCCATACTTTTTTGCCATTACCTTTTTAATTTCACATATTACCTAAAAGCTGACAGAATTTTCATCAAACTTTGAAAATTCATATCTTTATTTATAGATATCCAATTGTAGTGGTTCTAAAGGCTATGTGACCTTTATTAAGTCTATATTTAAGGAAAAATATTTCCTTTAGCTAACTAGATGCACAACATTCTAGAATTAGCACTTATTGGATACTACCACAAAAATTAGCTAGTTTCACTTGGCTAGCTTAAAAAATATTTAACTCTGTGTACAGCTCCAAATGACTTATATGACCTATCAAATGAAAGCTTGATAAGTCTACTTTTATTCTGAAAAATTTCATATTCATTGAACATCATTTGATTATCCAAAACCATCACACAATTAGACTGCCACAAAGGAAAACACACTGGCAGCAAATCCATATTTTACAACTTGTGTTCCAAGAAAAATCATGTTGTGTGTGATCACTAATTGCTTTGTTTTTCCATTTCCTGTGCTCTTTAATTCACCATTTAATTCCATTAAATGCCACAGAGTACAAGGAATTTTGGGTGAATAAAATTTGGGATGTTACATTTCTCCCCCTATCAATGAAATTTTGTCCTAGAAATTTTGAATATCATATAACATTGATTATACATGGGGAATCCCATCTTAATATATAATTTATCCCTGTTGTATGCATATTCTTAAAGCATGAATCACAAATGATCTGCTAGATGTGTGTTAAATGCCTATCAGTACTTACACCATTAGCCTATTTTGAACTTATAGGACACAACCCATTATTGCATTGTTTGCCCATTAGGTCTTACTACCCAAGGACACTTCCCCATGCAAACTTGCACATCAAGTCTTAACGCTTCTATCTCTATTTGACATAACTCTGATTACATAGCAATTTGCTAGCCTGAGGACATACTAGTCCAACAGGTCTTATGATCTCAGAACACAATGTCTACTAGTTACTCTAGGCCTTATTGCCTCACCAAGATACTGCCCGATGTATTTAGCAATATGACTTATATCATTCTATTCTCACAACATTGAATATTCTAATTTTTCTGCCCATATAACCATATATATTAGGGCTTACTGCCAATATGTCTACCTGTGTGGTGTTCTAGATCAAATGACTATTTGACGCTAACTGGTCATACTATGTTCACTATTCATTGTGTGCACTACTCACTAGGTGTATTATTCACTAAGTGGCTAATTAATTCTATGAGCTTACACTGTTGAGAGTGATTTGCCACCATCATGCCCTACTACACTAAGGCTCATCCCAATCTCTGTTTACATGTGTCAACACCAACCACACTAGTTGTGTAACTATTAACCACAAAGATCGTGCCCTGTAAACCACACTAGTTTATGTCAATATACATGATATAATACTGTTGGCCATACCACCTCAACACACATGTTTTATGCCCATTCTTTTGACTGTAAGCAACTAACGCGATGTAACCAGCCTGGCCATGTAAAGGTATGAGCCACCCAATCATAGACTGATTAGTCACATATTTAACATACTCTAATAGGATGCTTCACTACTCAAGGCAAATCAGTGTATACCATATAGGCTATATCACTGTAGACCACACGGGTCAAGTTGTGATTTGGAATTATAAACTTTGTGTGACTGTCAACCTCTCCTGTAACTCCCAAAAATTTGCATATAGAATTAAAATGCTTCCATTGCCTACTTTGATTTATGCACCAAGTAATATAATAGAATAATAACATTGTGATTGTGATTATATTCATCATAATATACATGTGTTCAGGGCCAACAACTGTTAGAACTCCTACTTGTTCGTATACGTCATCTAGGCTCATGACCACAAACTGGGCAATATACCCTTTGGTACTAGAATAATAACACTATAAAACTCATATCATCAAAATGTGCATATGTCTTCAGGGCTAACTACTGTTAGAACCCCTACTTGATACTGAATTCTCATAGCTGGATCCCTTTTTTAGGGCCATTGGGTACTTATGATTTTCCCCTCGAACGGTACTTGTGATTTCTGCCAGATGGTACTTGTGATTTTCCCATACCAGTTAGAAAGTGCATTATACATATCACAGAAGATGGCATACAAAGCATATAGATAATCACATAGTGTAGGAAAGAAAGTGTCACTACATTGGCCTTTCCTTGATGTTATTGGATTTCTAATCTTCCCCTGATCTGTGTTTTGCTTTTATTGCACCTCTCATAACTGATTACTATGATCCTTGATCATTGATCATTGTTTGATGTTTTGTTAACATGCCCAAGATTATATTGGGTCAAGTCTAGCTTCTTGACCCTGCCCAGCACCTATACTTCTCAATCTCATCATCTTTATATTTCACTTTATAGAAACAAGAATAGGTAAATTCCACATAAACACAAGGGCATATATGCCATTTCATAAAGTGTTGGATGCACAAGTACTCCTGAAACAACATATAATAGAAATTACAGTAGGTAGGGGAAAGCCTATAACAACATATAGCCTCTGAACACTGCACAACATGTGCCTACTCTTTTTCATAACATGTCACCACATATACATGTTGTTACGAGTGTAAATGGTTTATTAAAAAGTGCAAGTGTACACTGTCCTAACTAAGTAATATAGAAATGAGTATAATATCGTTCCCATAAGGATTAATCACTAAGTACCAAAATGAGTAATTTTAATTCTACTTAGTCGATCAATTAGTTGGTGGTTGAGAGTACAAAATAAAAATGATTGAATATGATTGCAATTGATATGAAAACAACTATAAGAAAAATTCCTAGGGATCATATTTCACTTAACAAATTTTGGATTGAATCACCTATCGATTCTAGTCTAATTTAATCCACATGATTGATAGTCGAGTTGCCCTAATTTAATTATTAGCTTCTTCCAAGGTCAAGCAATTCTATAATTAATTGCTAATCCAATATATTGCTATATGAATTAAAGCAATCAATCATGCATCTAGATTTATGGAACTCATTAAGACTATACAACCCATATGAATATATTCCTATTTCATATGCAAATTATGGTTTCAGTTGTAGGATTTATACACATGGATCTCCTTCCGGTCTCAACATGCATATTGAAATCATTCAAACGATGGCCAATCAATCAAAAGGATTCAGAATAATAATCAAAACTCAATCATGAAGGAAAAATTAAAAATAGATTTAATAAATTAAGATTCAATCCGTCATTAGTAAGCTACATCATCACCTTAGGAAAGTGGAAATTTAGCTCATAATGAAATTAAAATCAAAACCAAAATAAATTGAAAACTTCATAAACATTGCATAAAACTCAATTATTAAATTCTAAAACATGAAGATACAACTACAAGATACATGAAAATGGAAAAAATCTAGCCTTCCATATAGGAGGTAAAACCTTCCATGTAGGTGGCAACTTATATCATCCATAAAGAAGGACTACATAAGCCCTCCATGAAGGAGGCATGCAAGAAGTAAATACAATGCATGAAATTATCTCTAAAATGGTGTGTTTCCTTGTGTCTTGAGCTTATATATTTATATATGGAGGAGGTACAAAATTTTCCAAGAAAGTTAGACATACATCTTGACCATAAGCCTCCAACATTAACCTTGAAATTTGGGTTGCCAAACTTCTTGATTGCTGCCTGATTTTAACATCCAAAATGGTGGAATTTCAACACATGAACTTATAGAAGTTGTAGCTTTGTATCTTAGCATGAAAACACAACTAGAATTTCCCCATTTTGACATTTGTAACTCAAGTTATGGTCAAATTAGTGGGCAAAGGTCAATCAGGGACAAATTCACATCTTCAAATTCCAAGCAAAATTCAAAGCCATTAAAGGTAGAACTGGGTTTTTGGTTCAACATGAAAGGTTTAGATATTTTTCTTATATTTTTATCCATATAAAGAATGTCTCAATCCAACATCTAGAGCTTTAGATATTACCAAAAAATCGAAACAGGGTCAAATTTAGTATTTTTCAAGAAATTCTATTTTATCCTAAAATCATTATTTATTTATCAATTACACCTAAATTCATTAAATTAAGCTCAAATGTCACGCACAAAATCATCATATAAGGGAAAATAAATATACAAATATTTTAATTATCACGTGTGACTTCCCAGGTGGTCACTTATCCCGAGATTTCCCTGGTTTGAGCACACGTAGCTTTTGTGTACTCGTGCCAAAATGTAGATACTTGCTTTAACTACTTCTTAGCACTAGTACCCCGTGACTGCCCTTATGTCCAAAATCATGCCAGCTGTCATCGGCTAACTAAACGCTGTGTATGAACTGCATATCAGTGCCAGTACATGCACTCAGTCACGTACTTTGTGATATGCTCGTTAAAGTCCACCAAGCTGTCATTTGGATCCCGCTCCATAACCACATTCTTTCCCTGGACCCTGAAATGTAGTATCCAGGAAAGCATACATCACTGTGCGGATCCACATGACATCTAGGTCTCTAAATCCAGAAGACCCTACTAATACTATACTGGGATTAGACTATCCAAGTACCCTGTATGTTGATACATAGGGGTGTCATGCTTTCAAATAGCCCGTAGATATATACTTCAAACATTCTCCCAAAGCTCCTGATATACACCCATAACTCTCAATCCAGTTGTAGATCATCCAACATGTGTACCATTCCAACTCTGAAACTAGTAACAGAATCTGGATCAGACTTTGATTCCTCTATCTATGATTGACCAGTGTCTCCTACTGATGAGCACACTGTTGATTATATTTTAGGATGATGCTCACACGCTGACCTTACTCAGACCCACTGTCTTGGTGTCTGTGTCATCATTGTATCACCCTGAACTGTCTGACCTTTACTTGGTATTATAATACTTTTTGACAGTACTCACTGCAATAAAAATGTTCTATGTTAAAATCAATACATACATCTTCACTCTATACTTTTAAGCATTCTTAAATCGTCTAATTAAAATTATTATTAGTCATGGAGAAACATTAAGACAATCACTATTCATCAAGTCTCCATGACCTTGCCAACATACTTCCTAGAGGGTCACCCATCCTAAGATTTCTCTGGGTTGAGCACACTTAACTTTCGTGTATCCATGAGAAAACATAGATACCGGCTGTATCTGCTTCCAACTATCGGTACCCCATGACTGTCCTTATCTTATAGAGTCATGCCGACTGTCTCTAGATAACAACATACTGTGTGTGGACTACAACTGGCCTTGGTCATATTGGAAAATTTTCCCTAAGGGCCAATCATTGTACTTTGAACATTATTATTTTAATGATATTTTTCCATTTTCTTATCATATTATTTATATGTTAACTGTGATAATTGTATCGTTGGATAATTCTTGAAGATTGTCCTAAAATGTCCCTTGTTGGTCATTTATACGAGAGCAGAGACGAAACAAGACCAGTATGACTTTGATAAGATATAGAGATAGAAATCAAAGTCTTAGGCACTTGTAAGAGTATAAGGTGATAGACCGACCTACTATGAGAAAGCTACATGGATCAAGTTATAATTTTTTCTTATGTATAACCACGTCACAATGCCTTTAGACCTAAGGTCATCATGGATTCCTACATGAGAGTTGCTAAGCTTTAAACTAGTCAAAAGTCACTTTTGACCGAGTGATGATAAAGGCTATGATCGGGCTTGGTGGTTTTTCATGTAGAGGAATATGAATGATCAAGATGGAATTTGTTCCTCAAATTAGTAGAGAGATAATACTGGGCCCCTCAATGAGTGAGTATGAGAAATGTATGGCCATACTACAATGGAAAGGAGTTTCCATTTCTATTGTCAAGCTACTTGGGAATCGAGAAAGTAATGGTTAGGACCAAGAGGATGAGACATTATCCATGCCTTATCCTTGCTCGATATATCGTGTGACAAAAGGGACGTGACATGGTTGTATGACAGGTTGCATCGTGATAATGATCCTCATATGATTTGGGTAATCGTAATGTCTTGTTAGAGGCTGCTTGCGACTTTTGGGTTAATATAGTTATTGGCCCACTGCCAACTTCATATGGGCCTACAGGGTCGCACACAAGAATGACCCAACATGAGATAATATTTAATTTAGGGTGGACGAATTTTATATTTATATATATATAATTTAAAATTTGTTAATAATATTATATAGATATATATTTCCAAAATACATATCTTATATTATATATATATATTTGTATATGTATATGTATTATATGATATTATTATATTGTGTTAGTTTTTAATTTAATTTAGTAAGATATATTAAATTTAATAACTAACATGATAGAGAAATAGTATTTCAGATTTAATTTATGAAGATAAATTAAATCTAATGGCTCTTTATTTGGATTAAATAAGTAGGTTAAATTAAAACTGTTGGACAGATTTAATTTAAACTGTATTTATTTAATTAGCTCATGAAGATAATTAATTCTTGATTAATTTTGAAATTAATGATGATTAATTTTGAAATTTGAATATAGCCATCATAGGTTATAAACTTGATAGAGCAGATATACTCATACACGCATGAGAATTTAGAGCCGCAAGGGAAACCCTAAAAACATTGGAGGCGCTAGTACACAGTCTCGGTTGGAGAGAATTCGTGTGGATACCGGTAGAGGGAGCAGACCTAACATGTTGGCTCCTAAAGATCATGAAAACCCTAAGTTGAAAAAAGGTACGAGTTCTTTCTAACCCGATTTAAACGCCGTTGATAGATCCTTGATGAGGATCGGTAAAATTTTTGAAATTCTTCCGCTGTGCCTGACGATCCTAACTGTGGTATCAGAGACAGGTTAATTGTGCGTTTAAATTGAGTTTATGTTCTTATACATGTGATATATATTGGATATATATGTGTGGTTATAAGAAAACATCCAAATATGTTAATAAGAAATGAAATATGTTCAACGTTATTGTGTGTTTTCAGATAGAGCTGTGTGTTTATGCGATCTAGTGAAATTGTTTCGATTACATGCGTTATATTCTATTTTCAATTCCGCCACTAGCATCATGATTTCTGTTATGAATAGGCTTGCATTAAATTGGGTAGGGTACGTGAGATCATAGTTGGCGGCAATTCGATCGAGTCTAAGTTTGGATATCTTTTCGGGTAATAGGGATCCGAACTATAGGGAAGACAATCTGGATTAGAAGCATTCTAGGCCATTGTTGTCTTTTGAAACTGGGCCAAAATCCCTTAAGAATTGGACTAAACAAATTTTTTTGAAAAATTGGGTCTGAAATTTTAAAATTTTAAAATTTTAAAATTTTCAAATATCTCTTTTAAAAGGAATGTGCCCTTTTTCAAAAGCTCCAGGGGCGTTGCCCATTGAAACCCCGCACAGGCGCTGCCCCTTGACCCCGGCCTATTACCGGCTAGCAGGACCATCATGGCTACCTCTGCGTAGCACAATATAATCTGATCACGACATTTATTGCTTTTCATATTGTATGAATTCTTGTTGTGGTTTATTATTTATACTTGTTTGGGTATGGTGAACAACATGGCTTTAGAATTTTACAAAGGGTTGTAATATTTAAATATGGCCTGCGTGCCGTGCCTTTCTCTAGATACACTCGATGTACATTCTCTTCTCATCTCACTCCCCTCGAATGTTTAAACGTGGTTTCTCTCAATGTATTTCTTTTCTTATTTAGAGAAGTCCTCTCATTGGCTTGGGAAGATTTTAAGTTAGGTAAGCCATGTTGTGTCACCTTTATATTATGCTTTTGATAAGATCATTGCATGAATACTTTTACGTTTATATGTATTTATCTGTATGAGATATGACCACGATTGCATTCATATAAACAAGACTAATTAATTCAGCACTCTAATCAAATCTTAAGTCTTAATGCTGTCAATTAATGAATACTTGTCAAAACCTAGATTACTCAATTGCAGAAACCACCAAAGTGGATGCACTTGAGTTATCTTGATGAGACAAGCATGAGTAATAGTGCTGCTCATAATATTCATTATTGTTTTGGCTTAATTGAGATTAACAAAATGGTTTTGAATCTTAAGGCGTTATTTGGGATTAAACATGTCGGATCATATGATGATCAAATCCCATAAACATCTAAGAGTTACATGTGATGTAATTGGTAAATAGGTTACCTACCTAAATAACTTGAATTTAAGTGTCTTGCCAAAGCAAACTTAAGTTTAAGCCAAATATGGATCTTAGCCCATTAATTATTATTTTCAGGGTTGTTAATTTAGTGGGAGTTTACTAACTAACTTTGAATATTTTAATTGTAGAATCATGTCTACCAGTAATACTGCTACGCTATCGTTGTGATCGGTCCTTGAGAAGTGTTAGTGCAAGTGTTTCACCCAAGAGGGGGTGAATTGGGTGAAACTAGAAATTTCGTTACGTATAAGAAAATTATCGGAATATTAAAAGCTGTTAAGAGCAAGGAGAAAAATCATTGAAGTGTGCACCAGGAGTTATACTGGTTTGGCCATAACTACTTTGACCGAGTCCTCATAGCGTCTCTGAGAGTTTCACTATATTCTCCAAGATTCAGTGGGTTCTTGGCACCTCAGTACACAGCAAGTTCCTTCACCTGGACACTCGCTCCCCCTTACACATTGTAATCAAATCCCCAACTCAAGGTTCTACTACCTTAAGTTTTCTCAATAACAGATATTAAGTTTGTAATGAAAAACTCTCTCACAGAGCAAATATGTAATCAATGAAGTACAATGAATGAGTATAAATAAACAAAGCACTAAGAATGTGTTGATCAGTGTAATCTCAGTTCGTGTCTTATTTTTATTTTCTTTGAATGCTCCATATATATAGATGATTTATAGTGTCCGTTAGAAGCAATTTAAACTTGTCTGTTAGAGTCGCGTAGCAACGGTTGACTATTCTTCAAATTTGAAAAATATCCGTTTGTGGTAGGTAGCGGTAGGTGAACGTTCTGACTTTTGTTTGACTTTTCACTTCTTGCATGATCTCTTTATTATTTCTCTGTAAATGTACTTAGGATACTAATGAAAGAAGAGTTAGTCATATAGATAACAAATCAAAAGATATTCGATGAAAACCTTAATTTTTGGACTGCTTACTCGAGTGACTACTCAAGTGATCAAGTTTGTTACTCGAGTGGTCCTTCAAGTAAACTTGTAAAAAATATGGCAGTGAGCAAATCAACATTTTATATCAGATATCACTCGGGTAAGACATGGAGTGATATATTGTAAACCTTGAAAATACCTGATTACTCGAGTGGTCGTGTCTTTACCTGATTAGTTTACTCGAGTGCTGAATGTGGTAATCTGGCTACTCGAGTGGCCTCATATTTTTTCATACCTTACTCGAGTGGTCCCTCAAGTAGCTTTCAAATAACTCGCCAGATTACTTGATTATTCACTCGAGTAATTGCATCAATTTCTTGGCCGAGACTTTGCTTTCTGGTTACTCGAGTGGCTACTCAAGTAATGCTTCAAATAATTCTGTAGATTACTTGGGTGGTCCCTCGAGTAATGGCTTTTTCTCATTGATTACTCGAGTGGCTACTCGAGTGATATGTTGCATTTCTTGGCTGGGAGTCACTGGAAGATTTTTGGCCTGGTTACTCGAGTGGCTACTCGAGTGATACCTATGAGAATAATGTTACTCGAGTGGCTACTCGAGTAACGGTCTATATAACTTTGCAGATTACTCAAGTACTCCCTCGAGTAACTTCTTCCAAATTTTCGTAGTGCTTCACGGATGAAATTTTTCTTGCTTACTCGAGTGGCTACTCGATAATGGCTTCTCTTACTCGAGTGGCTACTGAGTGAGCCTTCACAAAACTTGTTTATTACTTCCAGTGCTTACTTCAAGTAAGTCTTTGTCACTTTGTTCAAATTCATTTGTTCGTTATCAAATCCTTTCATATTATTGATCCAATCTTTGTTATCATCAAAACATATGGCATCTAACATTCTCCCCCTTTTTTATGATGACAAAACTTGGTGATTTTGAACAAAGTTTTTGAAATTGAGTAAACATATGGTTCTCAAATACTTTCCATATTTTGTTCAATTTAACCTTGAAAACTCTTTTGAAATAGTTTATTAAAGGTCTTTTCAAAGTTTTTGTTCTTATGTACTTGTTCACCTTGCATACATAATCAAAAACTCATTAGTCCCAAAATGCAATATAATTTCAATGAAATGTCATAGAGGAACAAATTGCATAATGAAGAATTCAATACATAATCAAACTTAAAATCGTTAAAATCGATCAAAAACAAAAAGAAACAAAACACCCTAAAACCCTATATACTCAAATCCTAATATAGAGACTCAGCTATTCTTCACATAGAGACTCAGCCATTCTTCACAAAATCACTCAAGTTCTTCTCCCCCATTTTGTCTTCATCATAAAGGTGGAATCAATCATGAGGAGGAGTAGGTGGCTTGGCGGCTGAGATAGGAGTGACAGGAAAAGCCAATGACTTATATGAACCATCAGAACTTGAAGGATCTGAAGATGATGATTCAGGTTCAGGAAGGTTCACTGGCAGTGTCTGAAGATCATCTGGAGGATTCACTGGAGGAGATAAAGGATAAGGAACCAGAGAAGTAATTTATACTTCCTCTGTAGCAACCGGTGAAGACTCAAGTACCTCCTTAGTGCGTGCAGGAGATGCAATGGGAGTAGGTATAGGCTCAGGCTAAACAGGCTGAGGTGGTTCATCAGAGGTGATGTGGATTGGTCAGATGTTTCAGGGTTTGGCATAGAGAATAAGATATTTCTCGGTCCACTCTCAGAGGGTCTATGCTCAGTAGGGATAGAGGGTCCAGGTTCAGAGGAAGGTATGTGCTTAAGAATACCAGAAGGACCAGGAGTAGAGGATCCAGATGCCATAGCATCAAGTCTAGCAATAATGGATCTCAGAAGCTCACCCTGGGCACATTGTTCAGCAAGCAACTCTTCATGCCTCTTGTCCATCTTTTCCACAAGTTGCCCCATCTTCTCATTCATGTTGGTAACCAACTCCGCATTGGTATTCGCAATATCAATATGGAAGCTCCTCAGAATGTTCTCCATGAATGTTTGTATTGTGGCACCAAAGAAGGATGGAGAAGATGTGTTGGCTGGAGCAGAAGATTGTGTGTCATCCATTCAGCTTGTTGCTGTGTCAGTCTTCATCTTTTTCTTGGGACTTGCTTCTAAAGGTGTCTTCAGAGGAATCTTAATATTCATTTTTCCAATTTGATTCCTTCCCACTGGTGCTTACCTCTCTATTGGTTCCATACTCTCCAAATACCAAATCTTGTTCTTCTTGAGAAACAAGGAAATAAGTTAAGGATAGGGCATTAGAGTAGTTGGTTTTCCCTCATATCTATACCTCTTGATCTTTTTGAAGATATACTCTCCCAAGTCCTTTTGCTCCTTGAGGATCACTGAGGCGAATTTTTTGAAGTCCCTCTCAATGAAATGAGCGAAGTTGTTGGATTTATTTACCATGGCTCTAGAGTAGATATACCATAGGACTTTATGGAAATCACTCATATCACTTGGATTAAAGTTGAGAGGTCCCACAATCTCACCAGGTCTAAGGATAGAAAATATTTGGTTTGAAGAAAGGTTAGGGTAATCATCATCAGGAGGATTTTCTATTCCTAACCAGGTATTAATTCTGGAGGGTGAGATTAGAATTCTTTGACCTCTAACCTCAGAAGTCATTTCTTCTTCTACAGACTTCCTAATAGGATCATTAATAGGTTCGAGGTTATAATAGAAATGTCTCGCTACTTTGGTGCAAAATGGTAGCTTGACAGATACCCAAGGCACATAGGAATCAAGGTAGGGACCAAGATCAAATTTAAATACCACTTGAAGCACCTTGTAGTCAATATAGTGCATCTTGCACACATTCCTTCTTGCAAAATGACTTAGGTACTTCTGTGATTCTCAATATTTTTCACATTAAATCCCATTGGAGGAAATGTGATTTCTTCATCATTCTCTTCAGTTGGCTTTGAAGTTTGCCCTTTGTTTCCTTAGACTAGAAAGCTTCCTCAAGCATGCCTACTATAACTTTAGTAAGCTTCTCATCAACCATAGGCTTCTTCAGAGGCTTAGGAGTAAAGGTGGGTGTATCGGATGAATCAAAGGAAGGAGGAGATGGTTCTTTTGTAGTTTTCCCTCTTCCAAGAGGTGAACTCTTCTTGGATTGAGCTCTTGTAGCAATAGGCTCCTTAATCACAACTCCTTTTACCTATGACTTGGTTTGCGGTTTTGCTTTGGATTTTGGTTTGGGAGAAATTTTCCTCTTTTTGGTAGGAAGAGAGGAATGTGAATCAGAGGGTTGATATGGCTCAGAAGACTCAGAAAGAATGCTAATGTTGGGAGATGTTGTCCTCACCATTGTGATTTTAGAGAATGAGAAGTTTCAGGAAAAATAGGGATGAAAGTCGAGAGTTTTGAGAAGTAATTCAGAGCTACCTGAGAGGTTTTTAAAGCTGTGAATCACTGGGTTTTGACAGTAATAGGAAGAGAAAGATTCTTTGAAAATTTTTTGTGAGAGCACAGAAGAATCACTCGAGGAGATTTTGTGAGAAATGTTCGAGTATTGAGTAGAAATAACCTAGAACCCGATATCACTCGAGGGCTTACTCGAGTGATCATCATCATCACTCGGGTAGCTACTCGAGTGATCATATAAAAAATTTTAAAATACAGCAACTTTGAGCGCATACCTGGCATGAATAATATTGTACAATCCATGTATATTCCCTTGATCATTGGATGACTCTTTAGAACATATTTGAACTAAAAATCAACTGATTTGAAATTTGCATCTAGGTTCACTCGAGGCCTTACTCGAGTAACATTGAACATCACTCGAAGCCTCCCTCGGGTAAGCTATCTCTTCACCTTCTGACTGTTCACTTTCAACCGTTGTGCTGTTTCATTTGAAATTAATGCTTCACTGGCACATTTCCTACTCGAGTGGCTACTCGAGTAATGTATCCATTACTTCAATTTTTCACTCTAGTGATGCTCATTACTTAAAGTTGTCACTCCAATATTGTTCATTACTTGAAGTTGTCACTCCAGCAATGTTATCCTCTGTTAACCTCTGCTATTCATACTCCAAAACAGAATATTATGATCCTGCAAAACAAATTGCTAGAAACTCCGATGCTTAAGTTAGTAATCATCAAAACATCAATAAATAATATCATCTAACATTTTGTAAACACTAAATAACTTACAACTAATTGGGATTTACCATTCTCAATTCTCGTCTAATATATAAAAATTGATCTTTTGCAGGAGGTTTTGTGAAGGTATTAGCTAGTTGAAGATGAATTGGAATGAATATTACTTTAACATCTTTCTTTTGGACATGATCTCTGATGAAGTGATGTCTAACATCAATATGCTTGGTTCTAGAATGTTGAACAGGATTCTTTGCCAAGCTTATCGTGCTAGTGTTGTCACAGTATATCGGTGTTTCTTTCAAATAAATACCGAGATCCTAAAGTTGTTGCTTTAGCCATATTACTTGTGTACAACAACTTGATACTGCAACATACTTAGCTTCCGTTGATGAAAGAGACACTGTAGTTTGTTTCTTGCTAAACTATGATACAAGTGAACCTCCAAGAAACTGGCCTTGTCCACTTATACTCTTTTTGTCCATCTTGTATCCTCCATGATCAGAGTCTGAGTATGCAACTAGATATTCACTTCTTTCTTTGGGATACGAGAGACCTAATTCTGGCGTGTCAGCAAGATATCGAAAGATTTGTTTGACGGTTTCAGCATGTAACTCTTTTGGTGCTGATTGATATCTTACACACATACCCACACTGAATTAAATACCAGGCCTGCTTGCAGTGAGATAGAGTAATGATCCAATCATTCCTCTATATTTTGTGATGTTGTAATCTTTTCCCTTGACATCCGTATCAAGCAGTGTGGTTGAGCTCATGGGTGTGTCCGTTCTATTTGCTTCATCCAATCCAAACTTCTTTAATAGCTCTTTCAAATATTTTGTCTGAGATATGAAAATTCCATTCTTTCTTTGTTTGATTTGTAAACCTAGAAAGAAATTCAATTCTCCCATAATTGACATCTCAAACTCCCCCTGCATTATCTCAGAAAATTCTTTGCATATAGTTTCGTTAGTAGCACTGAAAGCTATATCATCAACATATATTTGCACAATTAATATATCATCACGTTTTCGTTTTGTAAAAAGTGTTGTATCAACTTTTCCTCGTACAAAATCTTGATCAATGAGAAATTTACTAAGCCTCTCGTACCATGCTCTAGGAGCTTGAAAACATGGTCAGGTTGGGTTACATCTTCAAAACCTGGAGATTGTTCAACATATACTTCCTCCATGATGTAGCCATTTAGAAATGCACTCTTTACATCCATTTGATAGAGTTTGAATCCTTTGATGCATGCAGAGGCTCAGAGTACTCATATATCTTCCAATCTAGCCATTGGAGCATACATTTCCTCATAATCAATTCCTTCTTCCTGATAGCCTTTGGCCACCAATCTTGCCTTGTTTCTAACAATTATTGTGGATTCATCAAGTTTGTTCCTGAATACCCATTTAGGGCCAATGATCAGATGATCCTTAGGTCGGGGTACCAAATCCCAAACTTGATTTCTTTCAAATTGGTTTAGTTCTTCTTGCATTGCTATAACCCAATCATTGTTTGATAGGGCTTCGTCAATGTTAAAAGGTTCAATCTCATAAATAAATGCAGAAAAACTTACTTCATTGAAAATTCTATTTCTAGTTTTGACTCCTTCATTCACATCTCCTATGACTTGATCTAGGGGATGACTCCTATTGTATTTCCAAGCTTTAGGTTGACCTAGTGACTGATCTTCTTCCTTGGTTTGATCAACTTCTGGAATAAGAGATTTAGAAATAGATTGACCATTTTCTTGATTTAAAACAACTTCCTGCTCATCATTAATGGTTTTGTCAGAGGATTCAAATTCATCAAATACAACGTGAATTGACTCTTCAATAATACATGTTCTTTTATTGAAAATTTTGTATGCTTTACTTCGGTTAGAATAGCCTAGGAAAATTCCTTTATCTGTTCTAGAATCAAATTTTCTTAAGTTATCTTTACCATTATTATGAATGAAGCACTTACAACTGAAGATGTGTAAATGAGGTAGATTTTGCTTCCTTCCTTTGTATAGATCGTATGGTGTCTTTCCAAGTTTTGTTCTAATATAGGCTCTATTTGAAATATAGCATGCTGTGCTAATTACATCAGCCCAGAAAACTTGAGATACATTCTTTTCATTCAGCATTGCTCTAGCCATTTCAGTGAGCACTGTATTCTTACATTCAATGACTCCGTTTTGTTGTGGTGTCCTTGGAGCATAAAAATTGTGATCAATGCCATTAGTATTACAATATTCTTCAAAGGCTTGATTTTCAAATTCTTCACTGTGATCTATCCTAATACCAGTAATAGTCATACCTTTCTCATTTTGCTCTTTCTTGCCAAAAATAATGAATTCTACAAAGGTTTCATCCTTTAATGACAGAAATATAGTCCATGTAAATCAAGAGAAATCATTAACAATGACCAATGAATATAAGTTGCCACCAACGCTTTTAACTCTTGCTGGACTAACTAAATCCATATGTATCAATTGAAGTGGTGATTTGTTGTAATCTCATTTTTCGATTTGAAAGATGATTTTGTTTGTTTACCCTTTTGACATGCATCACAAATCAAATTGTTTTTAAAATTTACTTTGGGTAATCCAAGAACTAAATCCTTTTTGAGTAGTTTGCCTAGTTGGTGCATGTTGACTTGAGGTAGTCTCTTATGCCATAACCAACTTTCATCGACATTACTCAGAAAACAATTTTCAGAATTATTTCTATTGATATCAAGTGTATAGCAGTTACCTCCCCTTTTTTCTCTGAGCTTTGCCTTGATATTTTTCTTATCAAGTTGTAAGTCTTTCTTGTTGACAATCAGACATTCCTATGAATCAAATATTATCTAGTTGTCTTTATCTGTACTTTGACTTACGCTTAGCAAATTTTGACAAAGCCTTCAACATAATATATATCTTTGACTTGTATTCATTTGTCATTTTTTATTTCACCAATTCTTGTATTTTTCCCGATTGGTTTCCTCCAAATTTCCTGCAATGTGGTAAAACTTTTGAAATCACCGGTCATATGTCTAGAGCATCCAACGTCTATGTACCACTTATTGTTTTTGGATGCTTTAAGACATATATGCAATCAAATACGGTTAAGTCTTAGGTACCCACATCTTTTTGGGTCCTTTTGGGTTAGTACAAAAAAATTTTGGAACATATGAACATTTAGGTACCCATTTAAAGGTTCCTATATTTCCTTTCTTCCTATGAATGCATGATGAAGTATAATGACCTTTTCTATTACAATAATTACAATGTACAAAAGGATTTGATGTATACACAGAATGCTGAAAATAATTCAAGTATGATTTACCTCCAGCTTTCTTTCTTCCTTTCCTTCTGTCTGATTTTGGATCATATCCAATTCCATATCGATCATTCACAAATCGTTGAGCTTTTAAAATTACATTTAGCATTTCACTTCCTTTAGTGAATTTTTCAAGAGATTTAGTAAGATCAGTGCTTTTCTTTTTCAAAGAAGTACAGCTTTCACAATCCTTTTCAAAATTCTCTTTAAGTTCTACTTCAAGAGATTTGTTTTTCTTTTTGAAAACAACTAGTTCTTTAACTACTTTGATGAATTCCGAATGTAAAGCATTATATTCGGAAAGTAGTTCATCATAGGTAGGATCAGAATCAGTTACCTCTTCTTTTGTTTCCTCTAGAGCAACTAGACAAATATTGGTTACTTCCTCTTCATCGCTTTCTTCGTCAGAAGAACTATCTCCCCATATGGCAGATACAAAGGCTTTCTTCTTATTGTAGAATTTACCTTTTCTCTTTTATTTATTCTTCTGAATTAGTTCTTGACATTCTGATTTGAAATATCCTGGCTTTCCACATTCATAGCAGATGATGTGCTCTTTATTGCTTGTTCCTCCTTTCTGAAATTTTTTAAATCCTTGGCCTTTCTTGTAAAACTTTGTGAATCATTTTATGATTAGGCCCATTTCATCATCGTCAAGCTCTTCATCTTCATCTTGTTCTTCCTCTTTTGCTTTCAGTGCTAGACCTCTTTTCTTCTTGTCACCAATATCATCTAGTTTTCATTTGAATTTTAATTTGCTTTCATATTCAGAAAGGCTTCCAAATAGAGAAGCAACCGATCGCATTGATTCACCTTTTACTTCCTCAATTGCAGTGACTTTTGCTTCCCAGTCTTTAGAAAGAATATTTAAAATCTTTCATACTTGGGTATGTTGATCATAGACTTTTCCAAGTGCTACAAGTTGATTAACAAGGTGAGTATATCTAAGTTCAAATTCAGCTATCGACTCACCTGATTTCATATGAAGTAGATCAAACTCAGTAACCAGAGTATTGATCCTATTTTCTTTTATTCCTGAAGTTCCTTCATGAGCTATTTCTTAGGCTTCCCATATTTCTTTAGCTATTGGAAGTGTGCAGATTCTGAAGTACTCATTTTGACTCAAGGCACTTTGAATCATTAAAATTGCTTTGCTATTGAG
Organism: Inga leiocalycina; assembly: GCA_963242795.1. NCBI lineage: Eukaryota > Viridiplantae > Streptophyta > Magnoliopsida > Fabales > Fabaceae > Inga > Inga leiocalycina. The sequence goes on from OY725323.1 coordinate 55,137,066, forward strand.
TGTAATGAGTTTCTTATCATTCTCATCATATTATGCTAGTGTCTTGGGAACTCTTTGTGAATCTACAATCTTTTCAGGTTTGTAGTTTCTACTCTTGATCACATCCCATAGCCCATATTCAGTAGCCATTACGAAGACTCTAAACTTTGCTTTCCAAAATGAGAAGTGTTCGCCATTAAATCCCAGAGGTCTTGTGATAAAAGCTTCGTCGGGAAGAATGCCTTCACCCATACTTGCCATTGGATCCTTCTTAGGCTGTTAAACCTTAACAAGAAGACCTACGCTCTGATACCAAATGTTAGTGCAAGCGTTTCACCCAAAAGGGGGTGAATTGGGTAAAACCAGAGATTTCGTTGCGTATAAGAAAATTGATGGAATATTAAAAGCTATTAAGAGCAAGGAGAAATATCATCGAAGTATACACCGGGACTTATACTGGTTCGGCCACAACCACTTTGACCTACGTCCAGTCCTCAGAGCGTCTCTGAGAGTTTCACTATATTCTCCAAGACTCAGTGGGTTCTTGGCACCTCAGTACATAGCAAGTTCCTTCACCTAGACACTCGCTCCCCCTTACACATTGTAATTAAATCCCCAACTCAAGGTTCTACTACCTTAAGTTATCTCAATAACAGATATTGAGTTTGTAATGAAAAACTCTTTCACAGAGCAAATATGTAATCACTGAAGTACAATGAATGAGTATAAGTAAACAAAGCATTAAGAATGTGTTGATCAGTGTAATCTCCGTTTATGTCTTATTTTTCTTTTCTTTGAATGCTCCATATATATACTCAAGTGGCCTTCATATTTCTTCATACCTTACTCGAGTGGTCCCTCGAGTGGCTTTCAAATAAGTCCGTAGATTACTCGATTACTCACTCTAGTAATTACATCAATTTCTTGGCTGAGACTTTGCTTTCTGGTTACTCGAGTGGCTACTCAAGTAATGCTTCAAATAATTCTACAAATTACTTGGATGGTCCCTCAAGTAATGGCTTTTTCTCACTGATTACTTGAGTGGCTACTCGAGTGATATGTTGCATTTCTTGGCTGAGAGTCACTGGAAGATTTTTGCTTGGTTACTCTTGTGGCTACTCGAGTGATGCCTATGAGAATAACATTACTCGAGTGGCTACTTGAGTAATGGTCTATATAACTTTGCAGATTACTCGAGTACTCCCTCGAGTAACTTCTTCTAAATTTTTGCAGTACTTCACTGGATGAAATTTTTCTTGCTTACTCGAGTGGCTACTCGAGTAATGGCTTCTCTTACTCGAGTGGCTACTAGAGTGAGCCTTCACAAAACTTTTTTATTACTTCCAGTGCTTACTTCAAGTAAGTCTTTGCCACTTTGTTCAAATTCATTTATTTGTTATCAAATCCTTTCATATTATTGATCCAATATTTATTATTATCAAAACATATGGGATCTAACAAGAAGGACAAACTCAATGGGACAAACTTTCTTGACTGGTTCAGGAACTTGAGAATTGTTCTGAAGCAAGAAAGAAAGGCTTATGTCCTAGATCAACCCATTCCTGAGGAGCCTGCAGCCAATGATCCAAGAGCTCAGAGAGATTCTTACACCAAGCATAAGGATGACTCTGTGGATGTAGGTTGCCTGATGCTTGCCACTATGGTTCCAGAGCTCCATAGAGATCTAGAACTTATGGAGGCTCTTGAGATGATTGTCCATCTCAAGGAAATGTTCCAACAACAGGCAAGGCAAGAAAGGTATGAGTCCATAAAGGCCTTACATTCCTACAAGATGGCTGAAGGTGCATCAGTTAGTACTCATATGTTAAAGATGAAATTTATTACCTTGAGAGGCTTGGATTTCCTATGAACCTGGAGTTAGCTACGGATTTGATCCTAAACTCACTCTCAGAGAGTTATGACCAGTTTGTCATGAACTACAATATGAACAACATGGAGAAATCAATTTCTGAGCTACATGGGATGCTCAAAACTGCTGAGCAAAGTATTAAGAAAAAGCCTAGTATAGTTTTGATGGTTCAGAAAGGAAAGGGTATGAAAAAGAAAGAGAAGGGAAAATGGAAGGGTAATGGCTCAAGTGGTAAGACCAAAGAGTTAGACAAGCCCGAAACCAAGCCTGCATCTAAGAAGGCAAAGCCTCCAAAGGAAGGAGTCTGCTACTTCTGCAATGAACCTGGTCATTGGAAGAGGAATTGCAAACTCTACCTAGAAGATCTAAAAAAGAACAAGAAGGATAACGGGGCTATCGCTTCAAGTATTTATGTTATAGACATTCATTTTTCTACTTCCTCTATATGGGTATTAGATACTGCATGTGGTTCTCACATTTGTACAAATGTGTAGGGTCTAAAGGACAGTAGAAAGCTGAAGAAGGGCGAGGTAGACCTACAAGTTGGAAACAGAGCAAGAGTTGCTGCTTTAGCCATAGGCACTCATGAATTAGTTCTGCCCAGTGGGCTTTTGTTAGTTTTGAACAATTGCTATTATGTTCCTGCTTTAAGTAGTAACATTGTTTCTCTTTCTTATTTGGATAAGGAAGGTTATACTTCCATTACTAGGAATGATAAATGTTCTATTTATCGTAATGACATTTTCTATGCTGATGGTGATTTGCATGTTGGTCATTATATATTAAATTTGGAACATCCTAATAATAATAATATCTATAACATAACTACTAAAAGGATAAAATCAAACGATTTGAATCTGATCTACCTATGGCATTATCGTCTAGGCCATATAAATGAGAAACACATTTCCAAACTCCATCAAGATGGATTTCTTAACTCATTTGACTTTGAATCATGCGATACATGCAAATCTTGCTTATTAAGAAAAATGACAAAGGCACCTTTTATTGGGCATAGTGAGAGGGCCACTGAATTATTGGGCCTCATACATACAGATGTATGTGGACTATTAAATACAGCTGCCAGAGGAGGTTATGTCTACTTCATTACATTTATAGATGACTTTAGTAGATATGGCAATATCTATCTAATGAAACATAAATCTGAATCTTTTGAAATGTTCAAAATATTCCAAAATAAAGTACAAAACCAACTTGGCAAAACAATTAGAGCACTTCGATCTGATCGAGGTGGTGAATATTTGAGCCAAAATTTCATTGATAATCTTAGGAGTCGTGGGATAATCTCACAATTAACTCCTCCAGGAACACCACAATGGAATGGTGTTTTTGAATGGATGAATCAAACACTATTAGATATGGTTTGATTTATGATGAGTCAAACAAATCTTCCACCATCCTTTCGGGGATATGCACTAGAGACAGCTACTTTCACACTAAATTGTGTTCCAACTAAGGCAATTAAAAAGACACCATATGAGATATGGACTGGAAAGAAACCAAGTTTATCTTTTCTTAAGATTTGGGGATGTGAGGTCTATGTTAAGCAACAAGCCTCTAATAAATTAGCACCCAGATCATCAAAGTTCCTTTTTCGTGGGGTATCCTAAAGAAACGAAAGGATATTATGTCTACAATCCCACCGATAGCAAAGTATTTGTTATTCAAAATAGTAAGTTTCAAGAAAGAGAGTTTGTCTCTAAAACAACCAGTGGGAGCAAGGTACATCTTGAAGAAATTCGAGAGTCACAAGATAATACAGAATCACATATGGAAATTAGAGAAGACTCACAACAAGTTATTGAGCCTCCTCAAGTAACACAAGGTCCACGAAGATCCGATAGGACACGGCATCAGCCTCAAAGATATGGATTTCTGATTACTGAAGGCCATGATGTGTTGATTATTGAGCAGAATAAGCCAACCACTTATCGAGAAGCCATAGTGGGACCAAACTCTAAGAAATGGCTAAAAGCCATGAAGTCTGAAATGCAATACATGTACGACAATCAGGTATGGACCTTAGTGGATCCACCTGAAGGTGTAAAAATCATCTGGTGTAAATGGGTTTTCAAGGAGAAAACTGACATGGATGGCAAAGTAGATGTCTTTAAGCCACAACTGGTTGCAAAAGGATTCACTCAAACTCATGGTGTAAACTATAATGAAACCTTTTCCGTAGTTACAATGGCAAAATCAATCAGAATCCTTCTTGCCATTGCAGCATATTATGACTATGACATATGGCATATGGATGTCAAAATAGCCTTCCTTAATGGAAAGCTGCTTGAAGATGTGTACATGACACAACCTGAAGGTTTTGTGCTTCTAGAGTACTCTGGTAAAATTTGCAAGCTTCAAAGATCTATTTATAGATTGAAGCAAGCATCTCGGACTTGGAATCATCATTTTGATGAAGTAGTCAAAGAGTTTGGATTCATTTAAAACATCGATAAACCTTGTGTTTACAAGAAGGTTAGTGGGAGCATAGTTATATTTCTAGTGCTTTATATAGATGACATCCTACTTATTGGGAACGACATTCCTACCTTGCAAAGTGTCAAGTCTTGATTAGGGAACTCCTTTTCAATGAAAGACTTAGGTGAAGCCACCTACATCCTAGGGATTAGGATCTATAGGGATAGATCCAAAAGACTAATAGGCCTAAGTCAGAGCACATACATAGACAAGATACTGCATAGGTCAGTATGCAGGATTCAAAAAGGGGTTACATGCCCATGTCTCATGGCATCTATCTTAGCAAGGATCTGTGTCCTAGTACATCTGATCAACGAGATAGCATGAGTAAGGTTCCATATGCCTCAGCCATTGGATCTATCATATATGCCATGTTATGTACTCGACCAGATGTCTCATTTGCCTTAAGTATGACTAGCATATATCAACAAGATCCTGGTAAGGGTCATAGACTGCAGTCAAGGATATCCTAAAGTACTTCAGAAGGACTAAAGACCTATTTTTGGTTTATGGTGGATTGGATAATAAGCTCTGTGTAACTGGTTACACAGATGCAAGTTTCCAAACTGACCAAGATGACCTTAAATCACAATCTGGATACATATTCCTCCTGAATGGTTGAGCAGTAAGCTGGAAGAGCTCCAAGCATAGCACTGTAGCAGATTCTACAATAGAAGATGAGTATATAGCATCATCGGATACAACTAAAGAAGTCGTTTGGATAAAAAAGTTCATTACTGAACTAGGGGTGGTGTCTACCATCTCAAATCCAATAGATTTGTTTTATGACAATAGTGGTGCTATTGCACAATACCGGTTGCATCAAAGGACCAAGCATATACTCAGGCGATTTCATCTTATTAGATAAATCAATGATAAAGGTGATATAAAGATATGCAAAGTAGTAGGAGAAGATAATGTTGCTGATCCTCTTACTAAGCCACTTGCACAGGCAAAGCATGAGCGTAATGTTGGGGCAATGGGAATTAGGCAAATTAATGATTGTACCTAGGGCAAGTAGGAGGATGTTGGAAATTGTGCCCTAAGGGCCAATCATTGCACTTTAAACATTATTATTTTAATGAAATTTCTCTATTATATTATCATATTATTTACATGTTAACTATGATAATTGTATCCTTGGATAATTCATGAAGAGCGTCCTAAAATTCCCTGGTCGGTAATCTATGCGGAAGCAGAGATGAAACAACACCAGTATGACTTTGATAAGATATAGAGATATGAATCAAAGTCTTAGGCACTTGTAAGAGTACAAGGTGCTGGACTGACCCACTATGAGAAAGCTACATGGATCAAGTCATAAGTTTTTCTCATGTATAACCATGACACAATACCCTTAGACCTGAGTCATCATGGATTCCTACATGAGAGTTGCTAAGCTTTAAACTAGTCAAAAGTTACTTTTAACCGAGAGATGATAAAGGCTATGATTGGGCTTGGTGGTTTTTAACGCAAAGAAATATGAATGATCAAGATGGAATTTGTCCCTAACATTAGTAGAGAGATATTACTGGGACCCTCGATGAGTGAGTCTGAGAAATGTATGGCCATACTACAATGGAAAGGAGTTTCCATTTCTATTGTCAGGCTACTCAAGCATCGAGAAAGTAATGGCTAGGAACAAGAAGATGACATTATCCATGCCTTATCCTTGATCGATATCGATATCGTGTGACAAAAGGGACGTGACATGGTTGTATGACAGGTTGCATCGGGATAACGATTCTCATATGATTTGGGTAGTCGTAATGTCTTACTAGAGGCCGCTTGCAACTTTTGGGTTAGTATAGTTATTGGCCCACTACCAACTTCATATGGGCTTACAGGGTCACACACAGGAATGGCCCAACATGAGATAATGTTTAATTTAGGGTGGACAAATTTTATATTTATATATATATATATAATTTAAAATTTGTTAATAATATTATATAGATATATATTTTTGAAATACATATCTTATATATTATATATATGTATATGTATATATATATATTATATTATTATATTGTGTTAGTTTTAAATTTAATTTAGTAAGATATATTAAATTTAATAATAACATGATAGAGATATAGTATCCAGATTTAATTTAAGAAGATAAATTAAATCTAATGGCTTTTTATTTGGATTAAATAAATAGGTTAAATTAAAACTGTTGGACAGATTTAATTTAAACTGAATTTATTTAATTAAATCATCAAGATAATTAAATTTTGATTAATTTCAAAATTAATGATGATTAATTTTGAAATATGAATATAGCCATCATAGGTTATAAACTTGATAGAGCAGACATACTCATACGCGCATGAGAATTTAGAGCCACAAGGGAAACCCTAAAAACATTGGAGGTGCTAGCACGTAGTCTCGGTTGGAGAGCATTCGTGTGGATACCGGTAGAGAGAGCGGACCTAATGTGTTGGCTCCTAGAGATCGTGAAAACCTTAAGTTGAAAAAAGGTATAAGTTCTTTCTAACCCGATTTAAACGTCGTTGATAGATCCTCGATTATGATCGGTAAGATTTTTAAAATTCTTTCACTGTGCCTACCGATCCTAACAGGTCATACTTGCTTCTTCGATTTTCCCAATATCCTTGGTCCATCCTCAGTCTATTTTTGCACTACTTGCTGCTCTTCAGAGTGTCATTATTTTTTCGGGGCTAATTCACAGACTAGGAGGATTAACTCCTTTGGTACCCCCATCCGTGCATATCTCCTATCATGGAATGAGAAAGACCATATCAGTGTACTATTATGTTGCCATAATTGCCACTCTACTAGAAACTCTTAGGCTCTTGTTGAACCGCTTGAAGGTTTGATACCAAAATGTCATACCCTTATCTTATTTTCCATATTTTCAGAGTGCTTGTGCACAGTTCAGTGAGCAACACAGGATTATTATAAATATACTTATATATTAATACATGGTACTTGATTACATCACAAGTTTTCCTCAAAGGGTACAATGCTATTTACAAATTTGTCCCAAAATATTCAAATTAACGACCATCTATAACCACCTATCCTCACCTCGGGATTGATACCCATTAGTCCCCTGTGTCTACAACCTTTCCTTTGGATCCGCTAGTTCCCGCTGGCACATTATCTTTATTAAAAAAAGAATGACATTCCAAGGAATCCTAGTAAAAACATACAATCGTTCATGTAAAATTCAGAAGGTAAATATGTTATGAACCATGTATGCATAATTAATGAACAATATAAAAACATCAATATGTTTACATTTGTAGGGCTACGACCCCACTATTCATACACCGGTTGGATTCACGCCCAACCCCCAGGTGTAAGTGCACTTCTTGTACTAATTGACCCTTTCGGCAAATCGCCCCTTTTGAGAAAACCATGTTGATTAATTAAGCAAAACAATGGCAACCACAAAACATATAAACCATGATATCATGTAGGAAGGATATAGTCACAACCTTAAACCTTTTTCTCCTCGAATCACATGCCTCTATATGCGTGCCAGCACCTTAGGCTCTCAACTCGGTCATAAAATGTCAAATGTACAAGAATTAGGTTAAACTTATTCATGTACTATTTTATGCACTTCCATAGTGTTTTTAGTGGTTATATGAGCCTATTGTGAAAATTTGCTAGAATGCCCCCAGGGACCCAGCCTGGCCCCACCGTACCTAGTCTGACCGTATTTTTTCTGAAATTTTGACTTGGCTATTTTGAGATATTTTCACCCAAGGAATCCATTTTTGAACTCAGAATTACCAAATTCATTTCCAAAAGACAAAAATGCCCTTAGCCCCTATTTCAGGTTTTCAGGGTCGTTTTGGTAATTATTCTTTTTAAAGCTTTTCTAGAAAAGTGATTAACAGTAACCCCACCTAATTTTCCCTCTTAAACTTAATGGAATCATCAAAACATCAAAAATCCAACCCTAACTCCCTAAATTTGACCTGGCCGAAACCCAGGATTTTTTGGGGAAATTTTGGGTTTTTCAATTTTAACTCCGTAGACTTGCTCCTTTCTACTTCTAACCACTTTATTAACTATTTAATTACATTAAAACTACCACTTAGACTCAATTTGGGTAGCATAATGTTTAGAACACAGATTTTCCCAAATGTACAAATAGAGCAAATCTAGTAGAATTCCACTGATTAAATTACTCATAGTAGTCAGAACAATCAATATTCGAAGTTTCAGAAGTTACCTTAAGCTCCTTCTTGCTCTTCGCTAATGTGACCGAAACCCTAACCTCTTTAACATTGAAATTTATGCTTCAAGTACCTTACATAACATAGAAGAGAAGATTAGGAGAAAGATTATACACGTTAGGTACGAATTCCCTAAAGAAATTGACCTACCTTGTGGGATTTTCCTCCCTCTCTCTCTAGAACTCAACAAGCTCTCTTCTCTCTCTCTCTTGGCTATGCTAAACTAATGGAAATAGGAAGAGGAAGATGATGAAATATGTTTTATAACATATCCCATTATTTAATTAATTTTCAAATTTTGAATTTAACCAAATTCTGGCATATTTTCTTCCCCAACTTTGAAAAATCATAATTAAATTTGCAGACATCATATTGGAGTAATTCCAACGGCAATAGAACTCTTATTGAGTCTAGTTTTGAGGAAAAATATAGCCCTTATCCAATTAGAAGACCACAATTCCCATAATTAAATTCCTTGGACACTGTTCCAAAAACTTTCTAGTTTCACTAGGTAAATTTCAAAAATTCATAACTTTTAACATACAACTCCAAAATTACCTATTATCACCGATTAAATTAAAGCTTAGGATGCCTGCTTTCACCCTGTAAAATTTTCTAATTTTTTGCTTATCATTTAGTCATCCAAAACTATATGATAAACTTACTGCCTCATAGGAAATCTCACTGGCAGCACTATTCATATTCTCTAAAATTCACCATTTTATTTGATTGACTATTTCCAATAATTACTATACATATTAAGGAATAAAATTTGGGGAGTTACAATTCACATATGCTTCACATAATTCATCAAATAAATTAACACATCAATACACAAGCACACATATCAAGGTATACAAGTTAGGAGAGTTCCCTACCTTCTATCTTCAAGTTCCCTCTTTGTACCTTTTCTTTTCCAACCATTAAGATGCTTCTTCTTGACTTCTCTTGGCCCTAAATAAATACCCATATTATTAGAGCCATGAAATTGAATGTCCAATGGGGCTACATGGGCCTTTAGGACATGTCTCTTTTATTAGGCCCAATACTTACGGCATTTCAACACATATTTAGGACTTGTCTCATTCCTTTTCACTCTTAATCACATATTTAGCTTCTTAAACACTTATTAAACATCATTTTAGTAAATTTGGGCAGTATAACTCCTTAAGGTTTCATTACCCCAAATTTACAAAGTCAAGAAAAACAACCACAAATCAAGCCAACTACAATAATAACAACTACAACAACGTCATATTTATTAAGAGGATCAAAGTTCTTAAGATTACCTTTTGCGAATTAAAACCCTAAGGGGTTATGCTACCAAAATTTCCTCAAATCATGCTCATTTAGTGTTTACATAGTTAATCATGTGATTAGAAGTGGAAAGGAAGGAGTTTATGCAATGAATTCACAAAAAACATGATTTTCCCTTTACCTTCTATCCTTTTGACCATAAAAGAACCATAGGGAGGAGTGAGAATTTTGTTATTTTGATGATTTCATTGGATTTAGAAGGGAAAATTGTGTGGGAATATATGTGTTCATGATTTTTTGAGAATTTGTATGTAAATCTGGAATTTATTGAAGTTCAGAGTAAATGTTGTTTGATTGTTTCACTAGAAGCAGTGCTATTATGCAATTAAATTTGTTAGCCAAACCAAGTCCAAAAATTATGAAATTTGTCAGGATTAAAGTACACCTCTAGAGATTTAATTTGATATGTAGATCAGGATTTTTGGATAAGATCATTCAAAGATATGAATTTTCAAAGTTGTGCCCTGTTTCTAGAAGAAATTTTGGAATAATACAGGTTTGGTAAATTTCTGGGAACAATGTGATTGCAGTAGTTAAATTTAGGTATTTTTCCTTGAAAATAAATTTAAATAGCTCTACTTAGGCTTTGGAATCAGTCAAATTGGATTTTTTGCAAATTAATTATGAATTTTCAAAGTTGACTAAAAATTTGCTAGTTTCTAGAAATAGTGAAACTGCACTGTGCATAAATTGTACTGTGCAGAAATTGTACTGTGTAGAAACTAGTATAACTACATTAGATAACCAAAAAAATTTGATTTAAAGGTAGTAATAGTATATGTAATAACCAGTTACTTGTTAACTTTAATTTATAAGAATTGGTAATAGCTCGAGCTAAAAAGGGAGTATAGGATGGACAATGGAACTACAAAAGGATTCAGGTAGTAAAACTTTCTTTCATACACTATGTGATTATTGTATGTTTTGTGTATGGCATCTTCTATAACATGAGCATAGTGTATGGGACACACATATTAGCCTTGTTGTATTATGGGACCCAACAGAGGTGCAAAGTAAGCCAAGGTTGCAAACAGTTGTTTGGCCTTGGACAGTGTACACACAGCATTCCATCACTTTACATAACATAGTGCATGGAATATTTATTTTCACATTTTGTATGTTTGAAATGCATGTTACTATACTGAGATTCACTTAAATCTCACATTTTTTCAAACTGAAAAACATTACAGCTGAGGTTAACGACTCAAAAAACAAGGCAGTGGCACCAATGAATAGAGTCTTGTGCATACCGAAGCTGTTGTAGTTATCTATACTTGTACATTTATATATATTTTTTCAAACCTTATGAGGAATTCTTGTTTTGTAGACAAGTACTTAATGTCAGTATGTTTCCACTATTTCTGTATGCCTACAGAACTATGTGCTTATTACTCTGTGAATATTAAAATGTTAAGGGGTTTGATATTATACATGATCTAAGGGATGAGCTATGGGAGGTGTAGCAAAAACAAAATGTAGATAGGCAGCTGCATAGTAATCCTAGTGGACATAGAGATAAACATAGGTAGCCTCAGGAACCTGATTAAAGGCCTCCGCCTAGACTTGCTGTTGAGGTCAAAAGTTTGCAAACATGGATAACATGTTTCTGTCAGTAGTAACCCCTATTTTCTGAGGGAGATTTGATTCTTAGCTAGCAGAGGATTGGTTTTCTCGATTGGAGAAAATTTTCATAATCTTAGAATGCCCAAATGATGCTAAAGCTCAGTTGGCTATTTATAAATTAAAAGAGGATGTAGATAGATGATTGAGGAATATTGAGATGACCCTACAAGCACAAAATATTCCTGAAACTTGGGATTTATTTCAAGAATAGTTCAATAAGAAATACATTCCCTGTTCAATTAGAATTGAAAAAGAAACAGAGTTCTTGACAAAACAGCAAGATGAGAAAGAAAGTTTTGATGAGTATTTAGCCTGATATATCTGAGGTTCTTGATACTCTTCTTATCTGAGATACTGGCATGATGAGGAATGGAGTTCAGACATGATGATACGAGGATAGAAGCCAGTGCTAAAAGAGAGGTTAGTCTCTAAGCAGTTTACAGAGTTTAACAAGGCAGTAAAAGAATGTAGAATCACCGAAAGCAACTTGATGAATATGTATTCTGGAGAAATGTTAACAATAAAGGAGCCTCTGGCAATGGGAGTTCATCTCAAAAACATTAAATTCAGGGAGGTTCATTTAGAGGAAATAACAAGAAGCCCTATCAGCTAGAGGGCCACAGTAACCAGAAATCCCTTAGGAACAGAACATGCTGGCGTTGTGGCAAGCTCTTCTATCCAAGCAAGTCATATGGTGTTTTTGCAAAGCAGGCTCCAGTAAGGCAGATTAGAATACCCTTATCTTATCTCCATATTTGTCAGAGTATTAGCGAGTAGTTCGGTAGGCACACAGGAATAAGAAAAAGTATTCTGATAAAAAGTATTTGATTATAGAAATTCCCCATAGGGATGCCACATAATAATTACAAATAATGTAGCTGCACAGGGCTACTAGGGTGTCTAAACCCGTTTAATAAAACTCAGACATCTAGTCTTCATTCGACCACTGCACTCCTCTTGTGTAGTTCTCTTCTCTGTTCCCAGCACACCTCCTATTTTTGCCTATCTAAATGGTTGGTTAGGGAGAGTGAGATTTAGGGGAATCTCAGTGTAAACAATACTAACAATGCATGCAAGATGAATACTAGGGCATGATATGCTTGACTTATATAGGCTCATGTTTACATAATGACATTTCTGCATACTCAATGTTTCATACAACATATCTATGGCCACAGTATAAATAGAAACAGTGCTACATTTATTCATACACGCTTCACATAATCAAGTAAAGCAATACTGCAAATCAATACACAGCAAACACATAAATACTTGCAAGTTAAGTAAGTTTATTTCTTTTGACTTATATCCTCTTCTTGTACCTTTTTCTCCAACCATTGAAAATGCTTCTTCTTTATCACCTCATGACCCTAGATATATAATCATATCATTAGAGCTATGATAAATAAGTGTCCAATGGGGCTACATGGGCTTTTAGGACATGTCTCTTATATTTGGCTCAATACTCTTGATAATTTAACACAATTGTCATAAATTCATAGGTTAACCCAATCTGTCAGTTTTGTTAACCAAACTTTGAAAATTCATTATTAATTACAAAAAAATCCAAATGGGTTGGTTTTAGGTTCTATAAAAACCTCTTTAAGTTCTCTTTCAAAAACAAATATCATAGAGGCCCAATTACAGCCACGCGGTTCCAAATAATTTATTAAACTCAGGCTGTTACAGATTTCATTCCAGAATCAGAGTCAAATTTTGAAAAATCATAACTTTCAATCCATTGGTTCGAATGGCTTATATTACCTATCAAATTAAATCCCAGGATGTCTACTTTAATCTTGTAAAATTTCATAGCATTTAAACCAAAGGTTGACTAATCAAAAACACGTTGCAAGTTCTTTGCCTCCAGAAAACGAATTTAGGCAGATTTAAACAAAAATTTCTAAAATCATCATATATCATCATAAAACCTTTTTTAACAACATAATCATCATCATATGAGCTTCAAACCATAAAAACTCCCTCTAGCCAAAATCTAAGGTTTGAATATCTTAAGAAAAATGCAACAAAATCACAAAATATTCTGTTCAAATCAGAGCTTATACTTACCAGAACTCAAATATGTGATTTGTTCTTGCTTCCGGTAGCACCTTCTCTAAGTAGATGGAATCAAACACCTCTGATTGAAAATCAAAATCCATAGAAATGTTGCTCTCCATGAGAGGAACAATGTTAGAGAAGACTCGAAAAGTTGGAAATGCCGAATTGGAGGTGAAATTGGCTTCAAAGCTCAAGAGCTTTCACTATTCATCCTTTCTCTCTCCTTTTCCATTTTCTCATCATTTTATTTGATTTTTCTCTTCTTTTTAGTAGCTGAAAAAAATTAATAGAGAGGGAAGAGAGATAATTAGCCAATTCCCCAATTTGCCCTTAGTTTGTGTAAAAATTACTAAGTTGCCATTAGGTTAGATTTCAACCATCTAGTTTATTTTTTCTTTGTGTTCTTGTATTTCAAGACTCTTTCTCTTTCCTTAGCTCTTGTGTTTGAACAAAATATACCTTTAGGAAGGAAAGGATGAGCTCTTAAAATATCATAACTTCCACCTCCTTAAATAATAGTATTTTATTGCTAATTAATCACATGTAGTTTGACTTTTTCCTCCTTCCTTTTACTTGGCTACAATTACTCCCACATGTCATCTTTTATGTCGAAGTGTATATTTTCTCTTTCCCTTCTCTTGTTTGGACAAGAATTAAGGACCTTTAGGAGGATTAATGGACTTTAAAATATCTTCATCCACCTCCTAAAAATATATTATTTTATGTAATAATCACATGCCAACTTAATTCAAGTCATTATCTTTTTGAACTTGGTCAAGATTGCTTCCACATGGCACCATTTCTAACCAAAAATTTATTTTTCCCTATTATTTTCCTTTTTGGATGAAAATTGTCCCAATAAAAAGGGAAAATAAAAGTCTTGTTGCTTTTATGGCAAATTACCATTTTGTCCATACATTTTTTGTAACTAAATTAGGCTTCCTTCTTTCCCTTTGTGTTTGGGCTGAAATTCACATTATATTGGGCCTCATAATTGTAATATCCCAATTTTTGATTAAGGGATAATCATGATTATTATGGATAATTATGAATTTAATTGGAATTATTATGTGTTTTATGGCAATATTAAGTAATATGTCATAATTAGTGAAAAATTGGAAGAATGCAAATATTGGCCATAAGTGGTAATTAATAGAGAAATTAATTACTAACTAAGAGAAAATAAGAAGTGTGATTAAATGGCAAATGGAGAGATTAGATAAGTTAATTGGTGACTTATTTGGTGAGAGCTAATAGCAATTTGACATGTGGCAAAGAAAGTGCATGTGTGTGTAAGTCAAATGGGATAATATATTATTTTCTCTCTCCTCTCTTTTCTCTTTTTCGGCTGGAGGAATAGGTAGAGAGGGATGATGATTGCTTCTTCTTCCTCACTCCATCTCTCACCTCTCTCTCGTTCTCTCTCTTCTCTCTCTCTTGGGCGCCATTGTTGAAGGCAAGGGAAGGAAGAGAGCTTGTGATTTGAGTAGGTAAAAGATCTCTATTGCTCAAGTTCTTTTCATAAATATTGATCCTTGAGTGATGAGCTTCATTTTGGTGTTTTTAGTTTGGCCATTTGTTGTGGTTGGTGATCACACGAAAAATTGGAAAGTAGTGAATCAAGAACTCTCTTTGGAGAAGTTGATAAGGTGAGGGAAACCAATCTATCTATCTATGTTTCATACCATTTGAAGTACTTTATAAATTCTGGAAATTTGGGCTTGAATCCGGAAAATGAGTGTCACTATTCATTTGGTATGTTTTTGGCATGAGAATGGTGTTTTGGAATGAGTTTAGGATAGATAGATTGAATGGTAATTGAAATGTGAAGTTTGGTTAAGATTGGTATTTTGTTGAAATTGTTGCCCAAAACCCAAAGCATGATAATGGAGTAGGATTTTGATGATTCTTAGGATTCCATTGAGTTTATTGGGTGTTTTTATGTGGGAGTAGCTTTGGGTTAAGTTTTATGTCCATAGGAATCAATTGGGCAAAGGTTGGGGAAAATGCCTCTGTTTTCTGCGTTTTCTGGTATCTGATAGATTCACTCGAGCAGGGATGGGTCTGCTCGAGTGGATGATGAATATCACTGGAGCAGAGATGGGTCTGCTCGAGTGTAGGATGAATATCACCCGAGCAGGGATGAACTCTGCTCGAGTGCGGTAATGCAATTTTCGTTTCTTGCTCTCTGTGTTCTTATTGCATTTCCTTGGTCGTAGCAAGCATAGCCTTACTCATGTGTGAGGGAGGAATATCACTCGAGTGGCCCTCCTTGTGCTTGAGTGATGAGTGTATTTGACACCAAAGGACTTGCTTCTCGGGTTGTCACTTGCGAGTAGCTGCACGAGTATGCCTTCTCACTCACGGGTATGGGCATCGTGCTCGAGTGAGCCGTGTGTGCTCGAGTGTAGTGAGCCATTTGGGCTACTGCCATTTCTCTTATGCTCTCGGGTTCTCACCTCCTAGACTTCACTCGCTAGTGCTCGAGTGAGGCATTTGGCCTTTACTCGAGTGAGGTCATTCGTGCTCTAGTAATCCTCTTCTTTGAAAGGTGTTGTGCTCTCGGGCAAGTGCTTTCTGTCCTCACTCTCTCTTGTGCCCGAGTGCTGTCCGTACCATCACTCGAGTGAAGCCGTTTTCACTCGAGTGTCCGTACATCAACACTCGAGCAAGGTCATCTCTGCTCGAGTGAAACAGTGTAAAATCTCAGTTTTGTGCTTCCAAAAGGGGATCTTTGGGATAGTTCTTCCTACCCTTTAGGAGTTTTGTTAGTGGTATTTAATGACTTTAAAAGAGCAATAATGATAACCAATTAAGTATTATAAAATGAATTAAGTCTTGGAATAGAGAATAACTCTTCGTCCCTAATTGTGAAAATAGGATTTGACTTCTGCCTTCCTCGGGAGAGACCGGCGCTAGGACACGCCCGGAAGAACTCAGGTAGTGACTCTTCTCTCATATTATATATGATGTTTTGGCATGCATAACTTATCGTTGAATTTGTGAAATGTGTGCCATGGTCCATTACGGCGTGAGCAGGTCAGCGTGAGCCGTGTAGGGATTGATGGTGGTCATCTCTAGGTCGGCCGTTGAACTGCCATCATAATCGACATGGATATTGTGAATCCGACCCGTAGGGTGGCGTTTGTGAATCCAGCCGTGGGCTATCTGTATCTTGCCTGTATGGCTTGTGTATGAAATGTATTATATGAATCCCAGCAGTGGTGAAATGTATTGTGTGGATTCTTGTGAAGCAATGCAACGTGAGCAATTGTATGGGATGACATGTGTCATACTAACCATTGACGTTGTAACTGCCGTTGTAGTTGCTTGTTGTGGTTAATGATTTGCTTACATGCATTATTATTGTTCATTATATGATTGATTTGACACTACGGGGATTCTTTAGAATCTCACTCTCCCAAAATTAAACATTTTAGACAGGGCTGAAGGATCGAAAGGCAAACGGGCGAGGAAGAGCAGTTAGAACTCCAGTTCAGGAGTATATTGTGGGTTAATGGTTATCATTGTATACCTTTTGGATATTTTTGGTAGAAACGATTGTATATAGTAGGTTTTGTGTAATCCCCAAGAAAAAGGGTATGAATTGCAGGCTTTGTGCCTTATGTAAATCCCTTTCTATTTATTAATGGAAGCCGAGTGTGTTGGGAATTTATGCTGTACTCTGATATGTATGGATGAAACCAACCGATATAGGCCATATTTGTTTGGTATTATGAATATAAGATTGTTATCATAAGGTTTTGAAAAAGTTTTTGAAAACCCTGATTTTAGGAAGTTTAATCTGAATAAGTCCCAAATTATCTTACAGTCTCTAATTCAAACTTAATTACGTGTTACGGACGTAAATCTTGGCCTTAATCGTGAAGGGGGTTAAATTTATGGTATCAGAGCTATAGTTCCTGGCAAGGTAAGGATTTGCTAGGATAGCTCCTTAGTTGACCTTAATCCTTTGAGTTTAGGGTAGCTTAATGATTGATAAGTGCTTGTTGTGTATACACATGAGTATTTCTACTAATGATTGATTGAGATGAATTTTATGGATTATCTGTATACATTGGCTAAAGTACTGATGTGGTGAATCATTTGTAGTAATAAAGACGAAATGGTTCGCCCTCTTACTAGAGTCAGACAACAGGACCCAGAGGTGGAGGAACTTAATGACAATCCTCCTGATCCTATGCGAGAGATGATAGATCTCATACGGGAACAAAGGGACATGATAACTGAGTTGAGAGAAGAGCTCAGAGAGGAAAGGGCCAAGCGAAATGAGGAAAGGGCCCAGTCAACTCATGAGGAAACTCGACCAGAGACTCATCATGAGGAGACAACTGAGGGGTCCAATGGATCTCATTAATCCCCACCTCACACGGTACCTAATCAAGAGTCTCAAGGGGTGCCGGCTCGTAAGGAAAGGGACTTGCAATATTGGGTCTCTAAGTTCTGCAAGCATATGCCTCCAGTGTTCAAAGGGAGGTTTGAGCCCCAAGTTGCTGAGGACTGGTTGAACCGTCTAGAGAAGATCTTTGAGGTTCTCGAGTGCTCTACGAAGGTAAAGGCAAAGCTAGCCGTGTATAAGTTAGAGGGGGATGTAGACTGGTGGTGGCGGAATATCGCCATGACACTTCAAAGCCGAAATGTGCCATTGACTTGGGAAATGTTCGAAGAAAATTTTAATAAGAAGTACTTCCCCAAGCCCGTGAGGTTGGAGAAAGAATCTGAGTTCTTGGCTATCAGGCAGGGAAATACAGAGAGTTTTGATGAGTATCTTTCCCATTTTGTCCGACTATCTCGGTACTCTACACATCTCCAGGATAGGGATGATGAGGAGTGGAGCTCCGATATGCTTATCAGAGGCTTGAGGCGTGAATTGAAAAAGAGATTAGCCAGTCACCTGTTTACTGACTTCAACAAGGCGGTGGAGCAGTGTAGGATTGTTGAGAACAATCTAAGGGATTGGTACCCAGCTAAGGGTAAAGACAGTCGCAGTGAGCCTAGGAAGGCTAATACTTCCCAGAAGCGGAAGGGGCAAGGATCCTCATATGGGGGTGGTAACAAGAAGCCCTATCAACCTGGGGGTCGTAGTGACCAGAGACCTCCAGCGGGACCAATGTGCAATCAATGCATAAAGTACCATCCGGGAAGAACTTGTTCTGGAGAGGTGATTTGCTTCAATTGCAAGCAAGTGGGTCACATCTCTACTAAGTGCCCACGACCGCTGGCAGAGCAAAGGCCCAGGAATCAAGGTCGAGTGTTCACCATGACTCATGAGGAGGCCTGGAAGTCGCCTGAATTGATCCAAGGTAAAATCCTTCTCGGTGATAATGAATTAAATGCTTTGTTTAATTCGGGTACAAGTCATTCGTTCATAGCTTATGACTGTGTAAGGCGCCTGGGATTGCATGTGCATAGACTACCATTTGATTTTGTTGTGTCGATGCCGATGGGTGTTAAGGCCGTGACGGCCGAAGCCTGCTTAAATTGTGTAATAGTTGTTGAGGATTGGGAGTTTACAGTTTATTTGATTTGTCTGCCACTCCAACAACTAGAAGTCATTTTGGGTTTTGATTGGTTAAGAGCAAATGATGTACTGCTTGATTGTGGTAATAAGAAGATAACCTTCCATAATGCACGGCTGGAGAACAATTTGAGTGCCAGTTTGAACTTGCTTTCAACAGCTAAAGCTGAGAGATATCTTGAGAAAGGATGTCAAGGGTATATGGTGTTTTTCTCCGTTCAGGGAGAGTCAGGTGAAGCTATAGAAAGCATACCTGTGGTAAATGAATTCCCTGAGGTATTTCTAGACGATCTTAGTGGGTTGCCTCTAGGAAGGGAAGTGGAATTTCCAATTGAGATTGTGCCTGGAGCTGGTTCGATATCGAAAGCCCCATATCGTATGGCCCCGAATGAAATTGCGGAGTTGAAGAAGAAAATTGAAGAATTGCTTGCGAAAGGATTCATCCGACCCAGTATATCACCGTGGGGAGCTCCAGTGTTATTTGTGAAAAAGAAAGATGGAAGCTTGAGGCTTTGCATCGATTACAGAGATCTTAACAAGGTAACTGTTAAGAACAAGTACCCTCTCCCAAGAATTGATGACCTGTTAGATCAATTGGCTGGCTCGTGTGTATTCTCCAAAATTGATCTAAGGTCGGGATATCATCAGTTGCGTGTGAAGGCAGCGGACATTCCAAAGACTGCTTTTAGAACAAGATATGGGCACTATGAGTTCCTTGTGATGCCCTTCGGTTTGATGAATGCACCGGCGATATTTATGGATTATATGAATTGCATATTCTGACAGTATCTTGACCAGTTCGTGGTTGTGTTTATCGATGACATCTTGATCTACTCCAAGAGTGGGGAGGATAATGTGCAACATCTGAGAATTGTGCTCGGAGTTATGAGGGAAAAGCAACTCTATGCCAAACTAAGCAAATGTGAGTTTCGGCTTACAGAAGTGAAGTTTCTTGGCCATATGATCTCTCGAGACAGGGTATCAGTGGATCCCAGTAAGGTAGAAGCAGTACTTGAATGGAAAAGGCCAGAAACTGTTTCTGAGATTCGCAGTTTTCTGGGTCTTGCTGGTTATTACCGGAGGTTCATTCATAACTTCTCGCGTATTGCATTGCCAATGACCAAGCTCACGAGGAAGGATCAACCATTTTTGTGGGATGAACATTGTGAGCGGAGTTTCACTGAGCTGAAGGAGAGATTGACTATGGCACCAGTGTTGATTATACCTGATCCTAGTGAGGCTTACGTCGTGTATAGTGATGCGAGTAAGCAGGGGTTAGGGTGTGTCCTGATGCAGTAGGGACGTGTTGTGGCCTATGCCTCTCGACAGCTGAAACCGCATGAGATGAACTACCCCACTCATGATCTGGAGCTTGCGGTAATAGTATTTGCATTGAAAATTTGGCATCATTACTTGTACGATATGACTGTGGAATTGTACTGCGACCACAAAAGTCTCAAATATCTGTATGATCAGAAAGAATTGAACATGAGACAATGTCGATGGATGGAGTTGCTGAAAGACTATAACCTGGAGATCAAATACCATCCGGGTAAGGCTATTGTCATCGCGGATGCTTTGAGTTGAAAGGCGATACTGGTGGCAGCAATGATGATCCAGGAATGGAAACTAATAGAGGATTTTTGGGATTTAAATCTCTCGAAGGAAATCCTGTGTGCCAGTTATGGTGTGGTCCAAGGGGAGAATGACCTGAGGACTGAGATTGAAGAGGCTCAAATACATGATGAGCTAGCCCAGTCGATCCGAGCTATGATTGAACGAGGAGAGACTCGAGACTATGACTTGTCACCAAGTGGACTGGTGCGTTATCAGAAGAGAATCTATGCACCACTGAAGGCGGAGTTGAGATTGAGAATTCTTGATGAGGCTCATAAGAGTCAGTATACTCTTCACCCCGGTATGACCAAGATGTATCACAACTTAAAGTCTATGTATTGGTGGCCAGGGTTGAAGAGTGATATGACGAAGTATGTGGCACGGTGTCTTACCTGTCAAAAGGTGAAGATTGAGCACCAGAGACCGCCAGGATTGCTTCAGAGTCTGGAAATTCCAGAATGGAAATGGGAGAGTGTGACCATGGGTCTAGTGGTGGGTCTGCCCAAGATCAAGAACTACGATACGATCTGGGTTATTGTTGATCGACTCACGAAGTCTGCGCACTTCATACCTATCAACGCTGGCTATTCTCCTGACAGGCTGGCTGAGATATATATCAAAGAGATTGTAAGACTCCATGGTACACCATAGAATATAATCTCTTATAGAGATCCTTGGTTTACTTTGAGATTCTGGAGGGCTCTGCACGAAGCTATGGGTACTCAATTGAGGTTTAGCACGGCCTACCATCCTCAGACAGACGGACAGTCAGAGAGGACTATCCAGACTTTATAAGATATGTTGAGAGCGTGTGTCCTAGACTTCAAGGGAAAGTGGGACTACTATCTTCCATTGGCTGAGTTTGCTTATAACAATAGTTACCATGTGAGCATTCAAATGGCTCTGTATGAAGCACTATATTTGAGGAAGTGCCAGTCACCGTTGTGCTGGTTAGAGTTGTCTGAGAGGAAGTTGTATGGGCCAGATCTTGTTGACCAAACCGCTGAGCAGATCCGAGTTATTAGGAAAAGGCTCCTTACAGCACAGAGTCTTCAGAAGAGCTATGCTGATAAGAGGAGAAGACCTCTTGAGTTTGAAGTGAGGGATCATGTTTTCTTGAGAGTGTCTCCGGTCACAGGCATCGGGAGAGCGATCAAGTGGAAGAAGCTGAGTTTGAGATACATTGTTCCATTTGAGATTCTGGCACGAATCAGACCTGTAGCATATCGGATAGCACTACCACCAAGTTTGAGTCGATTGCATGATGTATTCCATGTCTCGCAGCTCAAGAAGTACCAACCAGACCCTGAGCATATCATTGAGTATGAAGAAGTAGAATTGCAAGATAACTTCACTTATGCGGTAGAGCCAGAGCGAATCATTGATCGAGAAGAGCGGCGGCTCAGGCATCAAAGCTTACCGTTTGTGAAGGTGGTCTGGAAGGGAATGTCTCCAACGGAAGCAACTTGGGAGGCGGAAGCAGACATGAAGAGACGATTTCCTAAGTTTATGCCTAGAGATATGTAACAAATTTCGAGGGCGAAATTTATTGAACGGGGGGAGAATTGTAATATCCCAATTTCTAATTAAGGGATAATCATGATTATTATGGATAATTATGAATTTAATTGGAATTATTATGTGTTTTATGGCAATATTAAGTAATATGTCATAATTAGTGAAAAATTGGAAGAATGCAAATATTGGCCATAAGTGGTAATTAATGGAGAAATTAATTACTAACTAAGGGAAAATGAGATGTGTGATTAAATGGCTAATGGAGAGATTAGATAAGTTAATTAGTTACTTATTTCTTTCTGAGCCAATAGCGTGGCAAAGAGAGTGCATGTGTGTGTAAGTCAAATGGGATAATATATTATTTTCTCTCTCCTCTCTTTTCTCTCTTTCGGCTGGAGGTATGGGTAGAGAGGGATGATGATTGCTTCTTCTTCCTCACTCCATCTCTCACCACTCTCTCGTTCTCTCTCTTCTTTCTCTCTCTTGGGCGCCATTGTTGAAGGCAAGGGAAGGAAGAGAGCTTGTGATTTGAGTAGGTAAAAGATCTCTATTGCTCAAGTTCTTTTCATAAATGTTGATCTTTGAGTGATGAGCTTCATTTTGGTGTTTTTAGTTCAGCCATTTGTTGTGGTTGGTGATCACACGAAAAATTGGAAAGTAGTGAATCAAGAACTCTCTTTGGAGAAGTTGATAAGGTGAGGGAAACCAATCTATCTATCTATGTTTCATACCATTTGAAGTACTTTATAAATTCTGGAAATTTGGGCTTGAATCCGGAAAATGAGTGTCACTATTCATTTGGTATGTTTTTGGCATGAGAATGGTGTTTTGGAATGAGTTTAGGATAGATAGATTGACTGGTAATTGAAATGTGAAGTTTGGTTAAGATTGGTGTTTTGTTGAAATTGTTGCCCAAAACCCAAAGCATGATAATGGAGTAGGATTTTGATGATTCTTAGGATTCCATTGAGTTTATTGGGTGTTTTTATGTGGGAGTAGCTTTGGGTTAAGTTTTATGTCCATAGGAATCAATTGGGCAAAGGTTGGGGAAAATGCCTCTGTTTTCTGCGTTTTCTGGTATCTGATAGATTCACTCGAGCAGGGATGGGTCTGCTCGAGTGGAGGATGCATATCACTCGAGCAGCGATGGGTCTGCTCGAGTGTAGGATGAATATCACCCGAGCAGGGATGAACTCTGCTCGAGTGCGGTAATGCAATTTTCGTTTCTTGCTCTCTGTGTTCTTATTGCATTTCCTTGGTCGTAGCAAGCATAGCCATACTCGCGTGTGAGGGAGGAATATCACTCGAGTGGCCCTCCTTGTGCTCGAGTGATGAGTGTATTTGACACCAAAGGACTTGCTTCTCGGGTTGTCACTTGCGAGTAGCTGCACGAGTATGCCTTCTCACTCACGGGTATGGGCATCGTGCTCGAGTGAGCCGTGTGTGCTCGAGTGTAGTGAGCCATTTGGGCTACTGCCATTTCTCTTATGCTCTCGGGTTCTCACCTCCTGGACTTCACTCGCTAGTGCTCGAGTGAGGCATTTGGCCTTCACTCGAGTGAGGTCATTCATGCTCGAGTAATCCTCTTCTTTGAAAGGTGTTGTGCTCTCGGGCAAGTGCTTTCTGTCCTCACTCTCTCTTGTGCTCGAGTACTGTCCGTACCATCACTCGAGTGAAGCCGTTTTCACTCGAGTGTCCGTACATCAACACTCGAGCAAGGTCATCTCTGCTCGAGTGAAACAGTGTAAAATCTCAGTTTTGTGCTTCCAAAAGGGGATCTTTGGGATAGTTCTTCCTACCCTTTAGGAGTTTTGTTAGCGGTATTTAATGACTTTAAAAGAGCAATAATGATAACCAATTAAGTATTATAAAATGAATTAGGTCTTGAAATAGAGAATAACTCTTCGTCCCTAATTGTGAAAATAGGATTTGACATCTGCCTTCCTCAGGAGAGACCGGCGCTAGGACACGCCTGGAAGAACTCAGGTAGTGACTCTTCTCTCATATTATGTATGATGTTTTGGCATGCATAACATATCGTTGAATTTGTGAAATGTGTGCCATAGTCCATTACGGCATGAGCAGGTCAACGTGATCCGTGTAGGGATTGATGGTGGTCATCTCTAGGTCGGTCGTTGAACTGCCGTCATAATCGACATGGATATTGTGAATCCGACCCGTGGGGCGGCGTTTGTGAATCCAGTCGTGGGCTGTCTGTATCTTGCCTGTATGGCTTGTGTATGAAATGCATTATATGAATCCCAGCTGTGGTGAAATGTATTGTGTGGATTGTTGTGATGCAATGCAACATGAGCAATTCAGCGTAAGCAATCGTAAGGGATGACATGTGTCATACTAACCATTGTCGTTGTAACTGCTGTTGTAGTTGCTTGTTGTGGTTAATGATTTGCTTACATGCATTGTTATTGTACATTATATGATTGATTTGACACTACGGGGTTTCTTTAGAATCTCACTCTCCCAAAATTAAACATTTTAGATAGGGCTGAAGGATTGAAGGGCAAACGGGCGACGAAGAGTAGTTAGAACTCCAGTTTAGGAGTATATTGTGGGTTAATGGTTATCATTGTATACCTTTTGGATATTTTTGGTAGAAACGATTGTATATAGTAGGTTTTGTGTAATCCCCAAGAAAAATGGTATGAATTGCAGGCTTTGTGCCTTATGTAAATCCCTTTTTATTTATTAATGGAACCCGAGTGTGTCGGGAATTTATGCTGTACTCTGATATGTATGGATGAAACCAACCGATATAGGCCATATTTGTTTGGTATTTTGAATATGAGATTGTTATGATAAGGTTTTGAAAAAGTTTTTGAAAACCCTGATTTTGGGAAGTTTAATCTGAATAAGTCCCAAATTGTAATATCCTGGATTGTAATCAAGGATTAATAACTTCAAATGATGTAATTAATGTTAATTAAGCATATTTGAAGTGTATATTGTGTAATTTGATATCAAGATCATTAGTGATGGTTTGATGAGTTTTGTGATAATTAGGGGCAAAACGGTAAATTTACCGATCGATTGGTCAGTTATTGGAGAGGAAACTCTTTGATGATTGGGATCAATGGTTTGGATGTGTTGAACAAGAGATGGAATCAAGTGTGGATGAGTTTATAAGAAATCATAGTGGGAGGAATGAGATTTTGCCAAGTGGCAAACTATGGACCATAGATGAAGTCAACATTTTCAAACTCTTTCTCTCTCCCTCTTAGTCGGCCAAGTGCATGGGAGGAAGGGAAGGAAATGATCATCACTTTCACCAACCCATTTTCTCTCTCCATTCCCTCCATTTTCGCTGAACCAAGCAAGAAAGAGGAAGGAACAAGCTTGAATCTTAGTAGGTAAATGCTCTTGAATGCTCAAAACCTCTTCATTAATGTTGTTCAAAAGGTTGAGAGCCTTATTTATATGATTTCAGAATCTTCATTGGTGGTATTTGATAGATTGTGAAGTTTGAGAGGTTGAGAAATCAAGGATTTGATCCTACCAAGTGGAAGAGGTAATGAATTGATGCATTTTGATAGTTGTGTTCTGAATGTTGGTTTAGTTTAGAGAATTCTGGATTTTTGCCCTGATTTCTGGTAGTTCTAGGAAAGATGAATTAAGTAATGTAAAGTGTTGGAATAGATGTTAAAAAGTGTGTAAATGTTAGTGGTATTGATGTGGATTGGAGAAAAGGAAGTGTGTTAAGTTATGGTTTTGGTGAATTTATGGTTTAGAGAGGAGATTCTGTTATTGGAGTGAAAGTTTGGTCATTTTGGGTTACCAATGGGTTTATGGTGAAGTTTTGGATGAGAATGAGTAATGGTATGAGTTATAGGACCATTGGAATTCAATTGGTGAATTCTGGTCAATCATATCAGTTGCTGCGTTTTGGGCATCTGATAGGATTTCTCGAGTGAGGGAAGAACTCACTCGAGCACAGGATGAACGTGCTCGAGTGAGGGTGCATGAAATCACTGGAGGTGAGTGTCTCAGGTGATCACTCGTGGGTAGATTGCCAAGAGTGCGCGTGGCACTCGCGGGTATTGAGGGATCACTCGAGCACAGGGGTTGTGCTCGAGTGCACTTACGGTTGGAGTGTTGGGATCACTCTTGGGTTGTCACTCGCGGGGTCTCACTTCCGTAGTGCTCGAGTGCTTCTGAGGTCTCTGCTCGAGCACAGCCTCTTGTGCTCGAGTGAGAGGGTAGGTTTGTTGCGGGAGTTGCTCTCGGGCAAGCACTTCCTGCGTCTCACTCGCATGTGCTCGAGTGAGAATGGGGGTCATGCTCGAGCACGGCCTTCTGTGCTCGAGTGAGGGGTCCAAAAATCAGTGTTTAGTTTTCTAAAGAAGGATCTTTGGGGATAGTTATCCCAACCCTTTAGGCATATGTTTAGGTATTTAATGGCCATCTAAAGAGTCCAAATGAATACCAACTTAGAGTGTTATTGAATTAAGAACTTGGAAAAGGAAATTAACTAAATGTCCCTATTTTGATTATAGGATTTGACATCTGCTATCCTCGTGAGCCCACTGTGCCAGAGACCGTCAGGAAAGGATCAGGTAGTGACTTTTCTTTTGTACCATATGTGATGCATTGTATGTGTGTATTTTCATTGCTTTGCGATAAGTTCGTATGTTGCGACTTATGTGGATATGTGTAAGCACCGTCAGTCCAATAGTCCCTGAGTAGCTAACAACAGATCGGGTAAGGGTTGTGAGCCTTTCCGGTGGAGAAAGGGGATGAGGATGAGGTGTGGCTATGTGATCTGAGGGCCGAAAGGCTGATTGTGAGCCGAAAGGCTATTTATGAAGGCCGACGGGCCATTTGTGAAGCCGGATAGCTATGTAGGCTATAAGGTTATGTTTACGCACTGCCACGCCAATAGTCCCTGAGTAGCTAACAACGGTTCAGGTTAGGACGGAGTGCCTTCCCGGCGGAGAAAGGGGATGAGGGTGGAGTGTGATTGTGCTGCTGTATGATGATTTACTTACATGCTTTGTGCTTATATGTGGTATAAATGTTTAGTTACTACTGGGATTCTCTTGAATCTCATTCTTTCCTTTGAACTAACCTTTCAGACAGGGCGAGTGGCTCTAAGGAGAAGCGAACGACCCGGAGCGGTTAGAGCTTCCTAGGGACATTAGTATGGACTTTGTTGGCTATTCATTTTGGATAGGGATTACTGTATAACATTTTGAGATGTAAATAGTTGTAAATACTTGGTTTTGTAATCCCCTGATCAGGATTTGAAACTCTGTGTCTATATAGATGAACCCGGGGGTTGCCGGGGTCTAGATTACGAACTCTGATATATATGAATGTAAGCTAACTGCACAGGTGATTATATTCGATAATTGAAAATGAGACCGGGATAGGAAAGAAGATTTGAAAGTTTTGAAAGTTCCTACTGTTTGGTAGGTGATTTAAATAGTTTTGAACTATTTGACGGACTCAAACCCCTTTTTACTATGAGTTATCGAATCTTAATTACGTTAATTAAGGCAGGGGGTTACACAAATCATCTTACAGTCTCTAATTCAAACTTAATTATGTGTTACGGACGTAAATCTTAGCCTTACTCGTGAAAGGGGTTACAATAATTATGTTCTTCCTTTAACCAATTAGGGCTCCAATAATGGGCTTTTATGAAGACACAAATTAAATTTTATGTCTTATTGTGACCCAAAATCCATGTGGTCATTATTTGGCCATTCAAAGTGTGCCAAAATTCACCATTTTTTTCCCTTGGATATAAGGAATTTTGACGAATGAAATTTGGGATGTTACATAAACAGTCTGTTATTTATGCTAGAAACAAGCCATTTTGCTAGAGATTGCCCACAACAATAGCAAAATAAGGAGTCTAGACCAAGAGCCTTGGGCAGAGTTTTCACAATGACACAGGAAGAAGCCAGAAAATCTTCTGAGCTAATGCAAGGTATTATCTTACTTACTGGTAATTTAGTACAGGTATTGTATGATTCAGGTGCTAGTCATTAATTCATTACATATGACTAAGTGAGACGACTAGGCATGAGTGTGTATCAATTGCCATATGATTTGGTTGTGTCTACACCCACGGGTGTCAAATTTGTCACAGCTAATGTTTGTCCAAACTACATAGTTAATGCCAAAAGACATGAATCAACAGTGGATTTGATATGTTTACTATTACATAGACTTGAGATAATTCTCGATATTGATTAGCTAATAGTAAACAATGTTTTGTTAGACTGTGGAAACAAAAGAATTATTTATCCTAATCAGCAACCAAATGGCAATATAGAAGTCAATCTTAATTTTCTCTCAATAGTTGAGGTTGAGAGATGTTTACATAAATGTTATCAAGGTTATATAGTAGTCTTCTCTATGTACTCAAAAGCTGGAACAACACTTGAAAATATCCCTATAGTAAATGAATTTTCTGAGGTGTTTCTAGAAGGTATTAGTTGATCACCTTCGGAAAGGGAAGCGGAGTTTGCAATAGAGACTAAGCCTGGAGCAGGACCAATATCCAAATCCCCATACAAGATGGCTCTAAATAAGATGGTAGAATTGAAAAAGTATATTGAGGAGCTATTAGAGAAAGGGTTTATCTGACCCAATGTTCACCATGGGGAGCTCTTGTGCTCTTTGTTAAAAAGAAAGATGGAAGCCTGTGCCTTTATATTGAATACAGGGAATTAAACAAGTTAAACATCAAATCAGGGTAAAAGCATAGGATGTACCAAATGTAGCTTTTAGAACTAGATATGGTCATTACAAATTCCTAGTAATGCTATTTGGGTAGAACAATGTACCTACAGTATTTATGGACTATATGAATCAAATTTTTCATCCATATATGGACCAATTTGTAGTAGTCTTCATTGATGATATTCTTGTATATTCACGAAGCAGAACAAAACATAAAGAGCACTTGAGAATAGTGCTGGGCATATTGAGAGATAAGCAACTCTATGCCAAACTAAGCAAGAGTGAGTTTTGGCTTTCGAAAGTTAAATTTATGAGCCATGTAGTCTCATAAGAAGGGGTCTCGATAGATCCTAGTAAAGTGGAAGTAGTGCTGAATAGGAAGAGGCCAGAGACTGTTATTGAAATACGCAATTTTTTGGGTCTTGTAAGTTATTATAGAAGATTTATTCAGAATTTCTCCAAAATTGCTTTGCCATTGACAAAGTTGACACAAAAACCTCAGCCTTTTGTGTGGGATGATAATTGTGGGAAGAGCTTCATAGAGCCGAAGGAAAGATTGACAATAGTATTGGTCTTAACAATCCCCAATCCACACTTAACCTATGTGGTTTATAGTGATGTGAGCAAGTATGGATTGGGATGTGTCCTGATGCAATAGGGCAGAGTTGTGACATATGCCTCTTGTAAGATAAAGCCTTACCAATTAAATTATTCCACTCATGATCTTGAGTTAGTAGCAATTGTATTTGCATTGAAAATCTAGAGACACTATCTCTATAGGGCAATCATAGAGCTGTATTGCGACCATAAGAGTTTGAAATATTTATATGATCAAAAATAGTTGAATATGAGACATCGCAGATGGATGGAGTTACTTAAAGACTACAACCTGAAAATTAAATATCATCCAGGAAAGCTAATGTAGTAGTAGATGCATGAAGTCGTAAAACAGTGCAGATGGCAGCCCTAATGATTCAAGAACCAAAACTGATTGAGGATTTCAAAGATCTTAATCTATCTAATCAGATTATAATGGTGGCAGTAGTATCAGTCAAATAGAAAATGATCTAAGAATGACAATTAAGTAGCTCAGATGCAAGATGAAAGGACACAGTCTCTTAGAAGCACAATTGAAAGGGAAGAAACTCAGGAATATAACCTATCACCAAGTGGATTAGTTAGATACAGAAAGCGAATATACGTTCGAATGCAAATGGAATTGAAATTACAAATCCTAAATAAATTACACAAGATTAAATATACTCCATACCCAGGAGAAACTAAAATGTATTATGACTTGAAGTCTACATAGTGGTGCCTAGGAATGAAAAGAGATGTAACAAAATTTGTAGCTTGTGGCCTCACTTGCTAGAAAGTGAAAGTCAAGCATCAACGAATGTTAGGGCTTTTGCAAAACCCTAAAATTCTTGAGTGGAAATGGGAGAGAATTACTAT
Source organism: Inga leiocalycina (assembly GCA_963242795.1). Classification (NCBI taxonomy): domain Eukaryota; kingdom Viridiplantae; phylum Streptophyta; class Magnoliopsida; order Fabales; family Fabaceae; genus Inga; species Inga leiocalycina. The sequence goes on from OY725323.1 coordinate 55,167,466, forward strand.
AGATTTCGTGACCGGGTTACCCAAAATTAGAAATCATGATGCAATATGGGTGATTGTTGACCGATTCACAAAGACAACTCATTTCCTACCTATTGGTATTATCTATACTCCTGATAAGCTAGTACAAATTTATATCAAGGAGATTGTATAGCTACACGGTATACCTAAGAATATAATTTCTGCTCGAGATCCTTGATTTACCTTCAAATTTTGGAGATTAGTACATGAGGCCTTAGGTACCAAACTCAGATTTAGAACGGCCTATCATCCTCAGACAGATAGATAGACAGAGAAAACAATACTGACGTTAGAAGATATGTTGAGGGCATGTGTATTAGATTTTAAAGGTAGTTGAGATCGATTCCTGCCACTTGTAGAATTTGAATACAACAACAGTTATCATTCAGGCATTCAAAAGGCTCCATATGAAGCATTGTATGGAAGGAAGTGTTAATCACCCTTACGCTGTATAGAACTATTTAAGAGGAAATTGTATGAACCAGATATTGTACTATAGGTCAAACAACATAGCAAATTAAGTTGATAAAGCAGAGATTATTGTTTGCTCAAAGTAGACAAAAGAGTTATGCCGACAAAAGGAGAAAACCTTTAGAATTTAAAGTCGGAGACCATGAATTTATGAAATTTTCACATGTCACTGCAATCAGTAAGGCATTAAAGGTGAAGAAGCTAAGCCCAAGGTATGTTGTTCAATTTGAAATATTATTGAGCATTGGGCCAGTAGCGTACTGGATAGCTGTACCCCCAAATTTGAGCAAATTTCATGATGTCTTCCACGTCTCACAATTAAAGAAGTATAAACCCGATCCATAACACATAATTGAATATGAAGATATGGATATGTGAGATGATCTTACATATGAGATTGAGCCCGAACAAATTATTGATCGACAAGAGAAACAACTAAGACACAAGAGTATCCTATTTGTAAAAGTAGTCTAGAAAGGATTATCTCCAAGGGAAGCTATCTGGGAAATTGTCAAACCCTTATATTATCTCCACATTTTTCAGAGTGTTTGCGCATAGGCGGTGGGCACACAGAAATAGCATGAAAATATTGATATATATAGTACATGATTATATTATAGGAATTCCCCACAGGGATTGTACATAATAATTATAGATCCCAGAATATACAAAATAAAACTAATGATAACTAACAGTAACTTTATTTTAGACCGGAACCATCAATCGCCTGTATTAATGTTTTTCCTCTAGAGCCACTACTTTTTCCTGGAATGTTTTAAATTTTGGGAAAAGGTTGAAATTCAAATGAATCTCAGTAGTAACACACAGTGTAACATTCTAATTTTTGTTAGCACTTAAGATTACCGTAGTTTAAATTTTATTTAGTCAAAAGTATATGATAAATTAATAATTTAAAAGAAACATTAAGTTCTGAATATTATTCTATACAAAAAAAATATAATACAAATGAAATATCTCCTTAAAATAATTATTTTAAATATACAAGTGTATGTGTGAAAATATATCTTATTATTGAAATAAGTAAAAGAAAAATGTTATCAGAATGTTATCCCACTACTATTATTTTTATTAATTTTTTTTAAAACAATATTATTTTAATCAAAAACAAAACCCTAACCCTACTTCTATAAATTCCTCTCTTCTTCATCGTTCATGTTTAGCCGCTACTCTTACTGCCGCAGGTACTTCTCTCTCCCTTCCTCTCTTTTCCTTCTCTTGTCCGGCATGCTTCCCTTTTGCACCAGTCTTATCACAACTTTCCGCCTTTTTCTCTCTTCCTCCCTTCTCTTTCATTCATTAAGCTTGTCTTGTCTTTGTTAGATCCCAAGTTTTGATGATAACAATAAGTCAATTATGTGCAAGACATGTTTTTAGAAGGTTAAGAAAAGTTTCCAAGTTACCAAATGCATATTTGATGCTTTGCTGATATCTGCTGTGAAATTGCACTGGAGTGCTCGAGCAAGGATTTTGCACTCGAGCACAGATCTCTTCTGTACTCGAGCAGGTGCGAGAGAAAGCCAGAAAGTATGTACCCGAGAGGCATTCTCCCTTTGTGTTCACTAGATCACTCGAGCACAAGGTATGCACTCGAGCAGAGAAGTCATTCTTACTCGAGCACACATGCGAGTGAGGGTCTGCGAGTGTTTGGCTGAGAGCAAGTAATGGCATGCTTCCTTCATTCACTCGAGCAGAGACATCAATGCTCGAGCATGAGCATTCTGTGCTCGAGCAAGGTACTGCGAGTACTTGGCCGAGAGTCATGAAGTTCAGAGAAGTGCAAGTGTGCTCGAGCACACCCATATATGCTCGAGTGACACATCAATGCTTGCAAGTGAAAATTCTATCCCTCTCCAGATCTGTTGCGAGTGCTTGTTCAAAAGGTATTATTCTTGAGAATATTCTTCTCACTCGAGCAGGAGTCTATGTGCTCGAGTGAGGGCCCACATCACTCGCGAGTGAAAATTCTATCCCTCTGAAATCCTGATGCGAGTGATGGTTTTGAGAGCATATTCCTTGAGAATATGCGTCTCACTCGAGCAGAGGTAAGTGTGCTCGAGTGAGGGTCCATATCACCCGCGAGTACAAATTCTCACTCTTGTCAAAATGGTATGCGAGTGATGACCCGAGAAGACATTCCCTGTGGAAATTGCAAGATCACTCGAGCAGAGGTTTTGTGCTCGAGTGAGACCCCTCTTCACCCGCGAGTGAAGATTTTGTCTCTCTGAAATTTATGCAAGCACAACCCGATAACAGAGGCATATGAAGGAAAATAAGAGATCACTCGAAGTGAGCCTTTCATGCTCGAGTGATGCCCTGTTTGACCACCGAAAATGCTAAGTATCACAACGTTCATTCTGAATATAGTTTATTGTTATTTATTCATATCATCATTACTTATTATCATTGTTTAACATTGTTTCAATTGTTTTAAAAGTATGAAACAGGAAGATGAATGTTTGAAATTTGTTGTTACGGAGAAAGTCAAACAACGGCAGACATCATGATTACAAACACATTCGCACCTACCGCATTTAGAATATTCAAACATGCGCGTGTCCTTCAATAGTTGCAAAGTCCCGCTCCTCAAATGTTGATTTCCAAAACGGGCAAAAACTGAAGCAACTATATATACAGAGATTCAAGGATAATCACAACAACAACGTAGCACAAGAATTCACAAGCTTATACCAAGTCTCTGTTATTCATCTTTTTCCTCTGTATACACATTGATCTTCAGTGTTTATTCATTTACTCTGTAAGAGAGTCTTCATACAATTCAAAATTCTATGTTTATTTGATCTCAAGGTATTGGGACCTTGAGAGGGTAGTTTTTCCTTACCAGAGAAGCAGTTGAGAGAATTCCTTGTTGTGTCTTCCACTCTTAAGTCTTATAAGATACAAGCAGAAGAGAACGTTGCTGCTCGTAAGACTTACAGTGGTGTAAGCAGGAGAGAACGTTGCTGCTCATAAGTCTTGTATACATAAGCAAGTGAGAAGAGTCATAGGTTATTTTTCTGTACGTAAGACTTGTCGTAAGGGGGAGAGAAGTTTCTTGTTGAGAGAATATTTCTGCTCGTAGTCCATTCAAGGACGATTGTTGTTTTGTGGCGTTCTGAGAGCCCATTGAATCTTGGAGGTATAGTGAAATTCTCAGTAGGTCTTGATCTCTGAGGACTGGACGTAGGCCTTGTTGTTAGGCCGAACCAGTATAACTCTCTGTGTTCAAATCTTCTTAACTCTACTCTATCTACTATATTTTTCATATCACCACATCAAGCGAAAAATTTATAACATCACCCAATTCACCCCCCTATTGGGTAAAGCTTGCCTCTTACATTTGGTATCAGAGCCTCATCTTCTCCGAAGAGCCTAACAGCTTGAGAAGGATCTGACAAATGGCAACAATGGGTGAAAATATCCTTCCAGATGGAGCTTCAATCACTAGACCTCCTGGTTTTGCAGGAGAACATTTTTCGTTCTGGAAAGCCAAATTCAGAGTGTTCGTGTTGGCCAACGAGTACGGATTATGGAATGTTATACAAGATGGTGACTATATTCCAATGATGAAAATAGAAGATAGAGCAGTTAAAAAGAGCCCAGATGAGTTTAACGAGAATGACAAAAGGTTAGTGACATTAAATAGTAAAGCTATTCTAATGATACAGAGTGCTCTTAGTCAAAAAGAATATTTTCGTATATGTACTCTACCAACTGCCAAAGATATGTGGGAAGCTCTTGAAATTGCTCACGAAGGTACATCTGGAATCAAAGAAAATAGAATCAATACTTTAATTACAGAATATGATCTATTTCGTATGAAATCTGGAGAAAGTATATCAGAATTTGAACTAAGGTATACTCATCTTGTTAATCAATGATCTACTCTTGGAAAGTCGTTTGATCAAAATTCCCAGGTAAGAAAGATTCTTAATATTCTTACGAAAGAGTAGGAAGCAAAGGTGACAGCCATTGAAGAAGCCAAAGGAGAATCTATGAGATCCGTAGCTGCTCTCTTTGGAAGTCTTTCTGAATATGAAGGTAAGTTGAGATTCAAAAATGAACTTGAAGAATTCGATGATAAAAAGAAAAAGGGAGTTGCACTTAAAGCTATCAAAGAAGAAGAAGAAACTTCCGAGAATGAAGATGTTCCTAGTGATGATGAAATGGGAATGATCGTGAGAAAGTTCAAGAAATTCTACAGAAGAGGACAAAGGAATTTCAAGAACTATCAAGGTGGACCAAGCAAGAAAGAAAACAAAGAACAACAAATAGAATGCTATGAATGTGGGATACCAGGACGCATCAAATCTGAATGCTTCAGAAACAAAGACAAAAAGAAGCAGAAAAAGAAAGCATATATATCATCTATTTGGGGTGATAGTTCGTCAGACGAAGAAAATGACAACGACGAAGTAGCAAATCTATGCTTGGTAGCTAAGGAAGAAGAATCAGACTCTGAGGTAAGTGACTCTGAACCCTCTTATGATGAATTGTTATCCGAATATAATGCATTGCATACAGAGTTCATCAAAGTTGCTAAAGAAATGGTTAGTTATAAGAAGAAAGTAAAAGAATTAGAAAATAATGCCATATCATCATATGAAATGTGTAAAGAGAAAGATAAGAAAATAGAAGATTTAACAAAGATTGTTGAAAAGTTTACTAAAGGAAGTGAAACTCTCAAGGTTATTTTAAATTCTCAGAAAGTTTTATTTGATAAATCTGGAATTGGATATAATGCTATGCATAATAAGAATAAGAAGAATAGTAGAGACTATCTTAAATATTTCAGGAATTCTGTGCATACATCGAATCCATTTGTATCATGCAATTATTGTAATAGGAAGTACATTATACTTCATCGTGTTACTTCAAAAAGGGACAGGTTGTTGGAACATATAAATGGGTTCCGAAAGGGACACATATTTCAAATACTAACCACAAAGGACCCAAGAAAGTGTGGGTACCTAAAACCTGATCATCTTATTCTAGGTATGTCTCAAAGCATCTCGAGCGAACAAATGGTATATTGATAGTGGATGTTCGAGACACATGACTGGTGACAAAAATAAGTTCACCATGTTTGAAACTAGAGAAGGAGGAAAGGTGACATTTGGAGGAAATCAATCTGGACGTATTGCTGGAATTGGTGAAGTGGGAAGAACCGACGGCATTCAAATCAACGGAGTATATTATGTTGAAGGATTATGCCACAATCTCTTAAGCGTAAGCCAAAGCACTGACAAAGATAACTGGGTGATTTTTGACTCGAAAGAATGCTTGATAGTAAGCAAGAAAGATCTACTCCTAAACAAAGAAACATCAAGGCAAAGATCCGAGCTTAAAGGGATGGTAATTGTTATACTATTGATTTAAATTCAAATTCTTCTGAAAATTGTTTTCTTAGTCGATCAGAGGAAAGTTGGTTATGGCATAAGCGTTTGGCTCATGTCAATATGAATCAACTTGACAAATTGATTAGAAAAGATTTAGTTGTAGGCCTTCCTAAACTCAAATTCAAAGATGACATGATTTGTGAAGCATGTCAAAAAGGCAAACAAACTAAATCTTCTTTTAAAACAAAATATGAAATTTTCTACTTCAAAACCTTTACAATTACTTCATATGGATTTGGTAGGACCTGCAAGAGTAAAAAGTTTTGGAGGAAACTTATATACGTTAGTAATTGCTGATGATTTTACAAGATTTGCATGGACATATTTATTGCCTCAAAAGATGAAACTTTTGCTGAACTTATTATGTTTGCCAAAAAGGTTCAAAATGAGAAAGGTATTCCTATTGTCTCTATTAGAACAGATCATAGAGGAGAATTTGATAATCAATTGTTTGAAGATTACTGCAACGACAAAGGAATAGATCACAACTTCTCAGCCCCTAGAACACCTCAACAAAATGGAGTAGTGGAAAGGAAGAACAGAGTGCTTACAGAAATGGCAAGAGCATTACTTAATGAAAAAGAAATGTCACAAGTGTTCTGGGCAAATGCAATGAGTACTACATGCTATATTTCAAACAGAGCATATATTCGCAAATCTCTTGGAAAGACACCATATGAACTTTACAAAGGAAGGAAGCCAAATATTGCTCATCTTCATATCTTCAGGTGTAAGTGCTTCATTCACAACAATGGTAAAGAAAATTTAGGTAAATTTGATTCAAAGTCTGATGAAGGTATTTTTCTAGGATATTCTAATAGAAGTAAAGCTTATAGAGTTTTCAATAAAAGAACATGTACTATTGAAGAATCTATTCATGTTGTGTTTGATGAAATAGAATTTCAGACAAGACTTAATGATGAAGAAGAAATGGATTCAATCAAGAAAAACAAATCTATTTCAAAGCAGGATGATTTTGAAACAAATGATTTTCAAAATTTAGAAGATGTCGATGATAATGCTCAACCTAAAGCATGGAGATATATGAAGGATCATCCAATTGATCAAGTTATAGGAGATATTCATGAAGGTGTCAAAACCAGAAATAAGATCCTCAATGAGGTAACATTTTTAGCTTTTATTTCTGAAATTGAGCCTTCTAATATAGAAGAAGCTTTATCTGACAATGATTGGGTGATTGCTATGCAAGAAGAACTAAATCAATTTCAAAGAAATCATGTTTGGGATTTGGTTCCTCGACCTAAAGATCATATGGTTATAGGGACCAAATGGGTTTTCAAAAACAAACTTGATGAATCAGCAATCATTGTGAGAAATAAAGCAAGATTGGTCGCCAAAGGCTATAATCAAGAAGAAGGTATTGATTATGAGGAAACATATGCTCCAGTGGCAAGATTGGAAGCAATACGAGTACTCTTAGCCTTTGCTTGCATCAAAAGTTTTAAACTTTATCAAATGGATGTAAAAAGTGCTTTTCTAAATGGTTATATTATGGAGGAAGTATATGTAGAACAGCCTCCTGGTTTTGAAGATGAAACAAAACCTGATTATGTCTTCAAACTTAAGAAAGCATTATATGGTTTGAAACAAGCACCCAGAGCTTGGTATGAAAGACTAAGCAAATTTCTTCTTGATCAAGGTTTTGTCAGAGGAAAAGTTGATACAACTTTATTCATCAAACATAACAAAAATGATATTCTAATAGTTCAAATTTATGTTGATGATATTATTTTTGGCGCTACTAACGAATCTATGTGTCAAGAATTTTCTAAGATTATGCAGGGAGAATTTGAAATGTCCATGATGGGAGAATTGAACTTCTTTCTTGGACTTCAAATCAAACAAAAGAAGAATGGTATACTTATATCTCAGACAAAGTATTTGAAAGAGTTGTTGAAGAAATATGGATTAGATAATGCTAACGGAGCTGATACTCCAATGAGTTCTACAACATTGTTGGATGCTGATGTAAAGGGACCTAGCTTCAACATCACAAAGTATAGAGGAATGATTGGTTCATTACTCTATCTCACAGCAAGCAGGCCAGATATTCAGTTCAGTGTAGGAATGTGTGCAAGATATCAATCCAATCCTAAGGTATCTCATAGAGAGACAGTAAAAAGAATTTTCAAATATCTAGGAGATACTTCAGAGCTTGGTCTTTGGTATCCAAAAAGAGGGAACGAGTATTTAATGGCATATTCAGATTCAGATCACGGTGGATATAAAACTAACAGAAAGAGTACCAGTGGATAATGTCAATTTCTCGGAGGCTCTCTAGTGTCATGGTTCAGCAAGAAGCAGAACACAGTTTCATTATCTTCGACTGAAGCTGAATATATAGCTGTGGCAAGTTGCTGTTCTCAAGTGCTATGGTTAAAACAACAACTTCAAGATTTGGGAATTTATTTAAAAGAAATCCCAATCTATTGTGACAATACTAGCACAATAAGCTTGGCAAAGAATCCTGTACAACATTCAAGAACCAAGCATATAGACATTCGACATCACTTCATTCGAGATCATGTTCAAAAGAAAGATGTCAAAGTGGAATTTATACCAACTCATCTTCAACTTGCGGATATTTTCACAAAACCAATTGCAAAAGATCAATTTCTTTATATTAGAAGAGAATTGAGAATGGTTAATCCCAATGAGTTGTAAGTCTTCTTGTTAAGAAGATTAATTAAATGTTTCTTTTGATGATAACCATACTGACTTTAGCATCGGAGTGGTCAAAATTTGTTTTTGCAGGATTCTCACTCGAGCACTAAAGGTACTGCTCGAGTGATGAGCTGTGTCACTCGAGCACAAGCAGCTCTGCTCGAGCACAGCGCTATTAAGGATACTCTGTTCTTTGATAAGTAAAACAGAGGTTAACAGAGGAGTTAAGAATACCAAGGGAATATATGAGAAACAACAGTGAGAATTGAACTCACTCGCGAGTGAGGAATTCTCACTCGAGCATGATATGAACATGCTTGAGGTGAGGAATGCCTGCTCGAGTGAAGAAGAAGAATCTCTTTGCAAAAGCTATCCAAATCATGGTTACTCAAATGATCTTGGAGGATTTCAGTACAATGATACAAAAATATATCAAGGAATCCACAATCCAGGTACGTTTTTAATTGTTTCTTTATTTTTCCAGAATATCACTCGAGCACAGATAGAACACACTCGAGCACTAGGGTTTATGCTCGATCACTGTCACTTATATCAGTTACTGGGGAGCTCAAAACGTCACACTTCCTCCTCTCACTCGAAGTGCTTTCTCACTCGAAAGACACAACTCTTCACCTTCAACCCTTTTCTCATCATTCAATCACGTCTTTCTGCTTCAAATCGCCGTTACAATCTCTCAATCTTCTATAAGAGGTGATTCTTACTCTCTGCATTTCTCACTTGTGCCCTATTCTCCATTTTTCGTTCTTTCAAAAACTAAAAGTTTTTGCTTCTCTTCCACTTTCTTCACAATGGCAAGAACAAAACTACCATCTATTCCTCAAAAATCTCATTCTCCTTCTCCTACTCACTCTGCTGCCAGTGAATTTGGAACCCCTAAGCTTACTCCTCCATCTCCTAAAATCTCTTCCTCACTATCACCCCCTCCTAAACCCAAAACCAAAAAGAGGACTCCGGCTAAGAAACCTCACCCAAAGCCTCAAGTTTCAAAGAAAGACCAACCTCCTCAAAAGAAACCAAAGGGTGTGGTATTCAAGGAACCTATAATCACCCGGTCTCAATCCAAAGAGGTTCAAGGAAAGGGAAAGAAGAAGGATTCAGAACAACCCCAATCATCTTCTTCTTCTGGGGATACCTTCAGTAAACAACTCCGGGAAGCAATAGAAAAATCCAAACTGGACAAGTTAGTTGGGAAGATTGCTTCTCAAGCCGGTGCTTCAAGTTCACATCAAGATAAGCAACCAAGTGCCTCTGCTTCAGGAGCACCTTCTGCCTCTCAAGCACCAGTGGATGACCAACTCACAAGTCCTCCTGAGGAATTCAATGTTACAGAGCTTAAGGCTTTATCTCAGAAGGTATATGATGATGAATTTAAACATAGACATTTCTGCCCTGTAGTATATGTGGATCTGGATTATTTGAAAAAGAATTGTCATTTGGACTTGTACCCTTACCTTCAATACTATGCTCCCTGGCTAGAAATTCATTTGCCATATTCCCCCACTGTTGTGAAAACATTTTATTGCAACATGAAAACTCATAATATTATGTCTAGATCTGGTGAGTTGATTGAAGAAGCCGTATCTACTACCGTTAGAGGAAAATTCATTATGATTTCTGCCAAGATCATAAATGATTTACTTGGTTATGTTACACCTCCTACTGATCCACCCTCTTTCTCTGCCAATGAAGCTTTTAAAATTCTGAGACCAAAAGACCCAATTGGCCCCCTCATTTTCAAACCTATTGATATGCCTGATAATCACAGAGTCCTTCATTATATATATTCCCGGAGCATAGTCAATAAATCCAAGAATTTTACCCACTTTGCTCAAAAGGATTACTATTTCTTGGCTTCTTTGATTGCTGGGCAACAAAGGAATATAGGGGAGATCATTTTTAATGAGATGAGAAGGTTTAGATTTTCTTCAACAAGATCCACAACCATACCTTACCCTCAACTTGTTTCCTTCATCTTGATGAAAAACAAAATTTGGTATTTGGAAGGAAAAGAAAGGATTCTCATCTCAAGGTTTGGTAAGACTCAGTTAACTCACATGGGTATCAATCTTCCGGTGAGTCGGACCAAAGCCACATCTAAGAGGGAAGCCACTCCATCCAGAGGTGATGAGGCACAATCATCTGCACAAGGTCCTATTCCTCCTCCTTCATTTCTCAATGCCTCTCTGTCCAATCATATGTCTGAGGTAATTAATCAAGCTGTATCAAGTTTGAAGAAGGAGTTAGTGAATGAGTATGAGAAGCTTGTGGAGAAGATGCAAGCACAGGTCATCAAATTGGTAGACAAGGCCAATACCAATTTTGAGTTGATGTTCAAAACTCAGGATGAGATGTCACAGAGGATCACTAATATGGAGACCTTCCTGCACTCACATTTTCCCTCTTCATCTTCTGGGGTGCCTCTAGAGACCACTCATACCTCACCACTTCAACCACAGACTCATGTCCTTTTCACTGATCCAGAGTCTAATGTAGATGTTACCTTTGATCGGTCGCCTTCACTACCTCCCTCATCCTCTGTACCCCAGCCAACATCTCCTTCTGATCAGCCCATTGACCCTCTCACTACCATGATTTCCTTTGTTCCACCTCCAGAACCCCCTTCTGATGTTGACAAAACGGGGGAGGATGTGTGATGTTTTCTGAGCTTCTGTAGGGGGTATATGGGTGTTTGGGTAGATTTCTGTATTGGGCAGGATTTGATATGTATGTCATTTTACAAGTTATTATGTTATGACAAGTTATTATGTTATGTTGTTCAAGTTTTTCCAAAGTTAATGATATGGTTCAAATTTTTGATTATCAAAATTTCAACGATGTTTCAAGTTATTAAGTTCTTATTAAGTTACATACCTCATACCATGCTTATCTTGGTTGTTAAGTGTCCAGAGGAAACATTGCAGGAAAACTTGAATTTGAAACTTAAACATGATATGCATTTGGAAACATTGAAGAAATTTCAAAAATTTTCAATTTCAATCAATTTCTCTTAAATCTTTATCACAAAGAGTTTTGTCATCATCAAAAAGGGGGAGAATGTTAGATCCCAAGTTTTGATGATAACAATAAGTTAATTATGTGCAAGACATGTTTTTAGAAGGTTAAGAAAAGTTTCCAAGTTACCAAATGCATATTTGATGCTTTGCTGATATCTGCTGTGAAATTGCACTGGAGTGCTCGAGCAAGGATTTTGCACTCGAGCACATATCTCTTCTGTACTCGAGCAGGTGTGAGAGAAAGCCAGAAAGTATGTACCCGAGAGGCATTCTCCCTTTGTGTTCACTAGATCACTCGAGCACAAGGTATGCACTCGAGCAGAGAAGTCATTCTCACTCGAGCACACATGCGAGTAAGGGTCTGTGAGTGTTTGGCCGAGAGCAAGTAATGGCATGCTTCCTTCATTCACTCGAGCAGAGACATCAATGCTCGAGCATGAGCATTCTGTGCTCGAGCAAGGTACTGCGAGTACTTGGCCGAGAGTCATGAAGTTCAGAGAAGTGCAAGTGTGCTCGAGCACACCCATATATGCTCGAGTGACACATCAATGCTTGCAAGTGAAAATTCTATCCCTCTCCAGATCTGTTGCGAGTGCTTGTTCAAAAGGTATTATTCTTGAGAATATTCTTCTCACTCGAGCAGGAGTCTGTGTGCTCGAGTGAGGGCCCACATCACTTGCGAGTGAAAATTCTATCCCTCTGAAATCCTGATGCGAGTGATGGTTTTGAGAGCATATTCCTTGAGAATATGCGTCTCACTCGAGCAGAGGTAAGTGTGCTCGAGTGAGGGTCCATATCACCCGCGAGTACAAATTCTCACTCTTGTCAAAATGGTATGCGAGTGATGACCCGAGAAGACATTCCCTGTGGAAATTGCAAGATCACTCGAGCAGAGGTTTTGTGCTCGAGTGAGACCCCTCTTCACCCGCGAGTGAAGATTTTGTCTCTCTGAAATTTATGCAAGCACAACCCGATAACAGAGGCATATGAAGGAAAATAGGAGATCACTTGAAGTGAGCCTTTCATGCTCGAGTGATGCCCTGTTTGACCACCGAAAATGCTAAGTATCACAACGTTCATTCGGAATATAGTTTATTGTTATTTATTCATACCATCATTACTTATTATCATTGTTTAACATTGTTTCAATTGTTTTAAAAGTATGATACAGGAAGATGAACGTTTGAAATTTGTTGTTACGGAGAAGGTCAAACAACGGCAGACATCATGATTACAAACACGTTCGCACCTACCGCATTCAGAATATTCAAACATGCGCATGTCCTTCATAGTTGCAAAGTCCCGCTCCTCAAATGTTGATTTCCAAAACGGGCAAAAACTGAAGCAACTATATATACAGAGATTCAAGGATAATCACAACAACAACGTAGCACAAGAATTCACAAGCTTATACCAAGTCTCTGTTATTCATCTTTTTCCTCTGTATACACATTGATCTTCAGTGTTTATTCATTTGCTCTGTAAGAGAGTCTTCATACAATTCAAAATTCTATGTTTATTTGATCTCAAGGTATTGGGACCTTGAGAGGGTAGTTTTTCCTTACCAGAGAAGTAGTTGAGAGAATTCCTTGTTGTGTCTTCCACTCTTAAGTCTTATAAGATACAAGCAGAAGAGAACGTTGCTGCTCGTAAGACTTACAGTGGTGTAAGCAGGAGAGAACGTTGCTGCTCATAAGTCTTGTATACATAAGCAAGTGAGAAGAGTCATAGGTTATTTTTCTGCACGTAAGACTTGTCGTAAGGGGGAGAGAAGTTTCTTGTTGAGAGAATATTTCTGCTCGTAGTCCATTCAAGGACGATTGTTGTTTTGTGGCGTTCTGAGAGCCCATTGAATCTTGGAGGTATAGTGAAATTCTCAGTAGGTCTTGATCTCTGAGGACTGGACGTAGGCCTTGTTGTTAGGCCGAACCAGTATAACTCTCTGTGTTCAAATCTTCTTAACTCTACTCTATCTACTATATTTTTCATATCACCACATCAAGCGAAAAATTTATAACATCACCCAATTCACCCCCCTCTTGGGTGAAGCTTGCCTCTTACAGTCTTGTCACATGTACCATCAATTCCTTCATTTGATCTCTCTGGTGCGTATGAGATATACATATATATACATATTTCTTCATAGCCTTTCATTTATTTCAGCAAGTTGTTGTGTGTGTATTTCAAACCCTTTTATGAATCCATTTCTTTCTATAAATCCATTTCTCTTTTTGCGTTGGTATATGCACAATAGATTTTTTTGCTTTATGACCAACCGTCCTTCCTTTGAGAGTATATCTTGTTATTAATTTTTTTTTTCAACATCCTCTTTTTTTCTTATTATTTATGCAAGCTGGGGGTGTATATTTAACTTAGTTTTCTTGTGTATACATATATATAAACAAAAAGGGATCAAGCTATATAATCAACAGCCTTTTCCCCATTTCTCTTTTTTTCGTTTCTTTCTTTTGTTTTTTTTACCAGCAACCTTTTCCCCCATTTCCATATATATATATATGTAATCTTTTCATAACCCACTGTACTCTATCAATCACACTGTGATGGTTTATGCAAATGTATACTTTATTTACTCTCCTTTACTTGTTCGTCCTTTCTTGCCAGTGGGTATCAGTTTTCATTTCAAAGCCTTAGAGTTTTCTATTTTCCTTTCATATTGGGCCATGTAATATAATATACACACACTTTCTATTGAAATCTACCAAATTGTTTTCTCTTCTTTCTTTGTGCGCATTTAAGTAGCTTGATGGAGCTAATGTGTATATAATATATTAGAGGGTATTTTTAAGGTTTTTAAGTAGCTTAGGAGTAGTGATCATAGCGCAACTTTAAAGTAGTTTTTAATTATTATATTAATAGATTTTTATATTTGTGACTTTGTAGACTCTCATTGAGAGTTATGGAGTACCTCTTGTGTGATTATCTGTGAGATAAGGAGTAGCATGTAACTCCGAATATTCTTCCATATACTTGTAAATAGTGTATGATTTTTGAATGACTATTTTTTAAAAAAAAGAAAAATAGACTGAATTATATGTATATATGTTTGTATTATAAATTCTCAAATAAGTAGTGTTACAAGTAAATTTCTATATAACTCATTATATTCATATAATTAATAATTTAATGATAATTAATGTATTATTGGATTATTATTTCATTTTTTAGCATGTTTGAATATGTGATTATATTTGATATGAATGGAAGCATGAATTATTGTACTTTATCTTTTAATGATATTTTATTTATCACTGTCATGGCGGTTGCATCTGTGATGGGTTGAAGTGAGGAGGAATTTGTATGTTGAGATCTTTTACCACGTGGTATGCCATCACTCGGTGCACAATGGATGGTACTTGTCAGGGCCCCTTCTTCCATGTTTTCCTTTGGCCGGGATTTCATTGGAGCTGTGGGAAATGTTACACCTCCTTAGTTGTATTCTTTTAAGGAGGGGAGCCATAGTCCAGACTTAAGCTCTACACCTTTGGCCAGGTGTATCTTATGAACTGGTGAGCTTGGGATAATCCAGTCAAATGGATGGGTTTCTGTTGGACTATGTGTTAGCCTATGGCTCCAGTCAGTGGAATAAGGATAGACGGTGATATAAGGAAGGTTGCATCTTACATATTGCATATTGCATAATTATATATTACATGTTGCGATGAAAATACAGATTGATATAATGGTGATTAAACTTGTTTTTCTCTTGTATGAGAATTATGGTATATATGAATATATATGAAATCAGTTCCTTTTTATCATATGAGATTTGCTTGTGTACGGCAGAAATTTTCAGTAGTTACTGAGACGTAGAATCTCATCCCTATATACTAACATTTTCAGGTGATTGTTCTAGTAGGGAGTAAGGGAAGGCACCTATAGAGTGAGCCTTAAAGGCTCTTTTGTGCTCCTAGAGCTCATGTTATGTCATTTTTATTGCCATGACCCTAAGACTTTCGCATTTTATTTTGTTTTGTTGAAATATTTTGAGGATTTGATTTGACATTGAGACGTGAGATTTATTTAAACTGATTTGTATTTTGATGGTTTAGATGTTGAACATCCTTATTGACGATATTTGAAATACTTTAGTTAAGTATTTGGCTGCTGTGATTTGAGGTGTTACACACAGCTATTCATAGAAAATATGATAAATATATATATGCAATACACCATATAAGCAACAAAATTATATCACCACACTCATGTTTGTACATTGTTCAGGACCAAATAACTGTTTGGACCCAAACTATTCTCCTATCCCGGCGCAAACAACTGCCTTCTTGGAAATGTTTCACTATCTCGCCACAGATGACTACCTGTCCGAAAATGTTGTTTCCGTATCCTAGTTAGGTCCCACTAGGCTAAAATGGTACTTGTGAATTTCCCATCAGGTGGTACTTATGCTTTCCCACACCACAATCAGGTTGTGTGCCTACAACTAGTGTCACAGAACATGGCAATAACACAAATAAATAATCTCATAGTATATGAAGGAAAGAGTCACTACCTTAAATCCCTTTTTGTTTGCTCAAACGACAGTCCACTATCTCTTTTTCGGCTCGGGCTAACTATCCAGTCCTAAAATTTCAAGTTTACAAGAATTGAGTTATTACTCATTTATGTCCTGTTCCAAGCCTTTTTGTTGGTTATATTTACCTTTAGGGTTCAAGGTAATTACATTTTTCCATTATCTTTTTAATTTCGCACATTGACTAAAACTGCCAGAATTTTCATCAAAATTTGAAAATTCATAACTAATTCTTCAAACATATAAATGGGTTGGTTCCAAGTTCTGTAAAAATCTCTTTAAGTGCTCTTTCAATGAAAAATATCACAGAATACCAATTATAACTACACAATTCCAAAAAATTTGTCAAACCCAGTCTGTCGTAGATTTCATTCCAAAATCAACATCAAACTTTGAAAAATCATATCTTTCAATCTACTGATCCAATTGAGTTATATTACCTATCAAATTAAAGCTCAGGATGCCTACTTTCATCCTATAAAGTTTTATAAGGTTTGGACCAGGTTTGAACATTCAAAAACATGATAAAACAAATTTGTTTCTGGAAAATGAATCTAGCAGCAGGGTCATCCAACTTCCAAAAATTCCAGAATTATGTATAATTATCCAAAAATTATAACCATACCATATTCTCACACCATTTTCCATTCTAAACACAATGGAACCATCAAAAACACCAAAATACAGTTCAAACACACCCAAAAATAGGTCTGGATGAAAATCACAATAAATTGGGAAAATTGGAGCTTTTTTATTCTTGATTCCATTCCATTAATCACCTTCTTTTCTCTTCCAATAACTTATTTAACCACTTGATCAACACCTATCAATCATGCTTAGTAGCAATTTGGGCAACATAACCTCTTGGGGTTTGAATATATCCCAAAGTACAAAACCAAACCAAACAATTTAACAGACTAACCACAACACCAATAACAAGTATAAATCATCAAGAGAAGACATGCTTTCAATCTTACCTTGATTTCTTCTTCCTTTTCTCTTTAAATCATCCTCTTTCTCTCCCCTTTTCCCTTGATTTTCTTCTCGCTTTGCATGATTTCAAGAAGGGTATGAAGATTAGAGAGAGTTTACAAGATTTCAAAGGCAAGAACACGCAAATTTTATTTCTAATCTTACCTTGTTTGAAAGAGGCAAGCTTCATCCAAGAGGAAAGTGAATTGGTTGATGGTACAAAATATTTGCTCATTGCGATGATTCGAATATAGACACAGAGAGTTATATTGGTTTGACCCACAACTCAAGCCTACGTCCAGTTCTTAGAGATCAAGACCTACTGAGATTTCAAATTTTCTTCCAAGATTCAATCGGCTCTCAGAACGCCATCGTCCCCTCAAGGACTATGAGCAGAAATATTCTAATTTCTCTCCCCGTTACAGCAAGTTTTATATGCAGAATAACCTTCCTAGTAATCTCTACTGCTTCTCCTGTAAGAGATCTACCCTTTCAAGGTCCCTTTACCTTGAGATCCAGAAATATAAATGAAATGTGTTTTTGACTCTCCTCACAGAGTAAAAATGATAAACACTGATGTACAATATGATTACATAGTAAATATGAAAAAACTAAGACTCATGTGTTTGCTTGTATGAATTTCACATTTTTTGTTCTCAATATTGAATGGTCTCTGAAGCTCTGTATTTATAGCACGTTGGTTTTGGTCCATTGAGTAATGGCCATTATGGAATAGAGCATTATGGAGTAGCATATGTACATTTGAAATTTCTAGACAATATATGTTAGTAGGTTTATAACGTGGTGCTTTAGATTTTGGACGTAATGATTATGTCCATCATTGTTGACTTACTAAGTGCATCTCAGATTTAAAGATTCAATTTCCTGTTTCACACTTAGAATAAATGTTAAATGAAGTTTAATAATAATAATAATAAGTGAAAACATAAAGAATAAATAATATTGAATCATGTTCGGATTGATCGTTGTAAGTTTGTTGCATTTGGTCTTATGTCAGAGCATCACTCGAGTGCCAAGAAGTCTCACTCGAGTGCACTGCATATTTTCTAGCTAGCACTTGCACAAATTCATCCTTTGCTTGAGTACTCATATCTCACATGGGTGCAACATCAATTTCTTGGTTCTCCCTATGCTTCCATGTAGCACTTCCTTGTACTTTGAAAGAGTGTATTTTCACACTTACGAGTGTTCTGACACATCACTCGAGTTATGGAAGTTCCACTCAGGTGCATATTTATATTGTACACTGGACTTGTGCCTCTGGATAACACTTGCATTATTTCTTCAAGTGTGTGAATCTTCACTCATGGGTGTTAAGGTCATCACTTAGGTGACAAATTATCACCTCGAGTGCACAAGTGTTTTTTATGCTCCAGGCTTTACTTTTGGACATCACTCATATCAAAATGTAAAGAGTGTGATTTTGCACTTGCAAGTGATGTAGGCCCTCACTCAAGTGCATCAATATATTCTTGTATTAGGTACCCTTTTGCTTCAGTACTTGCATCATCTCTAAATGAAGTGAGTTTTCTCACTCGCGGGTACTGAGCTATCACTCGAGTGCACTTCCTCTTTCATGCTCTGGCTGACTCTCCAAAAAGCACTTTCTATGCTTCACTTGCTATACTTGAGTGCACTTTTAATTATCACTTGGGTGCCAACCTGGTGCTTGAGTGCAAGATCTAATTCCTGTCTCTGACTTGTCTTTCTGCCAAACACTTCCACGAGTGTTCCTTTATGCTCGAGTACAAATCAGATTATCACTTGAGTGCTGAGTCCATGACTCAAGTTGTCTTGTTAGTTTAAGCTAGAGGACTACTTCTGTTAAACTCTTTTAGTCCAACACCTGCTATACTAGAGTGCAAAACTGCTTCTCACTTGAGTGCAAACTTCCATCACTCGAGTGCATCAGTTAAAATCATGGCATTAGCCTCTGAATTTTGTGAGATGCATTTGGTAACATTTTCAACCATTGTTTAAACTTGCAAAACATGAGTTTCTTACCAGAACACAATCATCTTTTGTTATCATCAAAACTTGGAATCTAACATTCTCCCCCTTTTTGATGATGACAAAACCTTTGTGATGGATTTAAACAATTGATTGAATTGAAAGTTTTTTAAAATACTTTCCAGATTTCCAAATGCATATTCATTAAAGTTTTGACTCGTATTTCAGATTTTTTCACTTAGCCTTATAAGCTTCTTGCAATAGTTCCAATGGACACTTAAAACCAAGATAAGTCATAGTGCCAGCAGAAAATTTTGAAAATAACCATATATCAGTTAATAAACTTGTGAAGTACATTTGCAAACCTTATAAAACTATCAACATCTACCCATGAAACCTAAATACACCCAATTCATCTAAAAAAATAGTAAAATAACAAATAACATCAAATCTACCCTAAATGCATGAAAACTACCCAATACTTCCCCTCAAGCCAAAAAAACTCCCATATCAATCCATCACCCTTTTTGTCAGCATCAGAAGGGGGCTGAGGAAAGGTAAGATCAGATAGTTGTGCTGGGGTATATAACACCATAGCAGTGGATGGATCAATCATCTCAGGCATAAAAGGTGGAGATTATGGCTGAGGAGTAGAGGCGTCAAGCAGAGATGATTATGGCTGTCAAAAGTCACATCAATCGGAGGCTGGGAATTAGCATAAGTGAAGAGTACATGTGTTTGTGTCTAAGATGGTGAAGCCATGGTAGGAGTAGACACTGGAGGCACCTCAGTCTAAGTAGTCAAAAGATGAGTATGCAAGAAGATCTCCATTTTAGTGATTCTTCGCGACTGTTCTTCTTGTGCCTTGAACATCAAGTCAAAGTTGGCATTTGCTTTATCCACTAACTTTGTGATTTTTGTTTCCATATTGTCTACTAATTTCTCATTTTCACTTAACAGTTCTTTTTTCAGGACTGCCACCACTTGATTGATCACTTTGGCTATGTAACTCAAAAGAGAGGCATTCAGGAATGATGGAGGTGGAGATAGACCTTGGGTTGAAGATTGAGCCTCATCACCTTTCAAAGGTGTGGCTTCTCTCTGTGATGTTGCCTTGGTCTTACTAACTGGATGAGTGATCCCCATGTGTGTTAACTGAGTTAGCCCAAACCTTGGGATTTTCACTCCCTTAGTTCCCTCTAAGTACCAAACCATGTTGTGTTTTAGGATAAGAGATACAAGTTGTGGGTATGGAATTGTGGTGGATCTTGATGAAGAAAATTGAAACCTTCACATCTCACCAAAAATAAGCTCCCCCACATTTCTTTGTTGACCGATTAAGAAGAAAGCCAACAAGTAGTAATCTCTCTATGCGAAGTAGGTATAGTTTTTGGATTTGTTTATGATACTACAGGTGTATATATAGTGAAGGGCATGATTAGAGTTAGGCATAGCAATAGGCTTAAAATTGAGAGGTCCTATAGGGTCATCGGGTCTCAACTTTTGAAAAACTTCATTCACTTCTAATGTGGGTGGATTAGATGGTGGTAACCAAGTATGGAATTTAAAACAGAGGGGGAAATCATAATCAGTTGGCCTCTAACCATAGTAGAGACTCCTTCCTCTATCTTCTCCTACTCCTAGAAACAATGTTGTGCACTTTCATATTGAAATAAAATGTTCTCACAACAGTAGGGGAATATGGAAGATGCATATTCAACCAGGGATCATAGTATACAAGGAAAGGTTGAAAATCCAGGCTACAACTTTTTTTCAGATAATCCAAATCCACATAGACTATGGGACAGAAACTTCTATAAGTAAAGTCATAATTATATACCTTCTAGTTAGTTGGCTCTAATTTCTAAGTGTTGAAACCTTCTGGAGGGGTCAAGTCTTGTTCTTCTTCCTCCGGAGCTTGAAAGGTGGAGGGCACTCCTGATTGTGAAATCATGTGATTGGATTGACCAACATGATGAGAAGTAGAGGCACTGGCTTGGGAGGTAATCTTACCAACCAAGGCATTTAGCTTGGATTTCTCCATTGCTTCCTGGAGTTGCTAATTGAAGGAATCATCAGAGGAAGAGGACTATAGTGGTTCCTCTATGACCTTCTTCTTTCCTATACTTTTTACTTCCAATTATAACTTTAGTCGTTTAACAATTGGCTCTGTGAGAACTACTCTATTGTCTTCTTTGGTGGAGGTTGAATTTCCTTAGCCACCTTAGGCTTCAGATAAGTCCTCTTAGCCAAAGTTGACTTCTTCTTAGTAGTTTTGGACTTTGGAGGAAGTGAAGGATTCAGAGTTGGTGTAAGAGTCAGAGTCAGAGTTGGAGTCAAAGTTGTCATCGGTTTTTCTGATTTACTTGTGATAGAGTGAGATAGAGAAGGAGTGGGACTCTTCTGGGAGACTTTAGGGATCTTTATTCTTACCATTTTGAGTGATTCTAAGAGAAAATGAGAGTAAGAAGACTATGAAGACTTAGAGAGATTTTTGGATGAGGTACCTAGGTTACGGCAAGAGTAAGAAATTTATAGGAAATGATTAGGCATTTTGGAAGTAGATTTAAGAGTTGTATCGGTTAATTGAAGAGATTGGAGGTGTTAAATCGATGGATAACGGTCGGAGGTGAAGAGTTGTGACTCTCGAGTGAGGACACAAGTACAGGTGAGATGAGGAAGTGTGACAGTTTAAGCTTTCACGTTACTGATATAAGCCCCGTCACTCGAGTGAACACCCCTAATGGTCAAGTGTTATTCATACTACACTCGAGTAAG
The DNA here is from genome assembly GCA_963242795.1 of Inga leiocalycina. Classification (NCBI taxonomy): domain Eukaryota; kingdom Viridiplantae; phylum Streptophyta; class Magnoliopsida; order Fabales; family Fabaceae; genus Inga; species Inga leiocalycina. Next base: position 55,189,362 of record OY725323.1, read on the forward strand.
ACAATTTTGTGACAAAAAACTCTCATAAAACATGTAAATGTGCATCTGGTTTAAGTGTATCTTGTTATATTTTTCACCTTTGTACTCAAGTCCTCCAAGATCACTTGAGTAACTATGCTTTAGGATTAGTATTTGCATATATCTCTCTCTACTACTTGAGTGTTCTTGTTGTGCTTCCAATTTTGTTCTTATACCCCTTGAGTGAACATTTTCCCTTACTCGAGTGAGGCGTAATACTTTTGGTATGCTCGAGTAAGTCCCAAGAGCTCTTGCACACTCTGTTAATCTCTATTTTACATAGCTAGAAATAGAGTATATTGAATGATATATGAACTCGAGTGAGAGCTTATTGTGCTTGAGTGAGAGATACTTGCACTTGAGTCATACATGGTGTACTTAAGGTGCAATCCTGTAAAACAGCTTTTAACATTCTCTAATACTTAAGTAAGTAAGATTAACATCAAAACACATATTAAATATAATTATTAACAATAAAATCGTACATTTCATTAGGATTAACCATTCCCAATTCTCTCCAATTGTATAAAAATTGATCTTTGGCAATTGGCTTTGTGAATATATCTGTGAGTTGAAGATGTCAGAATGAATTCCACTTTGACATCCTTTTTTCGAATATGATCTCGAATGAAGTGGTGTCAGATGTCTATGTGCTTGGTTATTGAATGTTGTACAGGATTCTTAGCCAAACTCACAGTAAATAGGTATCTCCCTCAACTATATCCCCAAGTCTTGAAGTTATTGCTTCAACCAAAGTACTTTTGAATAACAACTTGTTGTAGCTATGTATTCTACTTTAGTTAAAGATAATGATAATGTGTTCTACTTCTTACTGAACCAAGATACCAAAGAACCTCTAAGAAATTGACATTGTCTACTAGTACTTTTTCTGTCAGTTTTGTATCCTCCATGATCTGAATCTGAATATGCCATTAAATACCCGCTTCCACCTTTCATATACCATAACCAAGTTCTGTAGTATTTCTTAGGTACTTGAAAATTCTTTTCATAGTTTATGCATGTGATACCTTAGGAACATATTGACATCTAGCACATATTCCAACACTGAATTGGATATCTGGTCTACTTGCTATTAGATAGAGCAATAAACTAATCATTCCTCTATATTTAGTAATGTTGAAATCAGCCCTTTCGCATTGGCATCTAGCAGTGTGGTGTAACTTATTGGAGTATTTGCGCCATTAGCATTGTCCATCCCGTATTTCTTCAATAACTCTCTTAAATATCTGGTTTGAGGTGTAAATATCCCTTTCTTTTGTTGCTTGATTTGAAGTCCGAGAAAGAAGTTTAACTCTCCCATTATGGATATTTCAAATTCTCCCAACATAAGCTTAGAAAATTCTTGATAAAGATATTCGTTAGTATCACTAAATATGATATCATCAACATATATTTAAACTATTAAAAGATCATTTTTGTTGTGTTTGATAAAGAGTGTTGTATCTACTTTTCCTCTGATAAAGTTTTGATCAAGAAGAAATTTACTTCATCTTTCATACCAAGTCTGGGTGCTTGTTTCAAACTATATAAAACTTTCTTAAGTCTGAAGACATTATCAAGTTTTGTGTCATCTTCAAAACTAGGTGGTTGTTCTACATCACTTCCTCTATGATATAACCATTCAAAAATGCACTTTTGACATCCATTTGATAAATTTTAAAACTCTAATGCATGCAAAGGCTAAGAGTACTTGTATGGCTTCCAATCTTGCCACTGGAGCGTATGTTTCCTCATAATCAATACCTTCTTCTTGATTATAGCCTTTGATAACTAACCTTGCCTTGTTTCTTACAATGATTGCTAATTCATCAAGTTTGTTTTTAAAAACCCATTTGGTTCCTCTAATAGAGTGTTCTTTTGGTCGAGGTACCAAATCCCAAACTTGATTTCTTTGAAATTGATTCAATTCGTCTTGCATAGCAATTACCCAATCATTGTCAGAAAGTGCTTCTTTAATACTAGAAGGTTCAATCTCATAAATAAATATAGAAATTTTTACCTTATTTCAGATTCTATTTCTGGTTTTGACACCTTCTTGGACATCTCCTATTACTTGTTCAATTGCATGATCTTTCATGTGACTCCATGCTTTTGGTTGAACATTGACAATTTCTTTATTTTCAAAATTATTTTGATTTGAAATACTCAAGTTTTTACTTTTCTTTATCAAATCCATTTCTTCTTCCTCAAAAGGCTTTGTCTGGGAATCAAGTTCATCAAATACAATATGAATGGTTTCCTCTACAGTACATGTTCTTTTATTAAAAGTTCTATATGCCTTACTTCTCTTAGAATAGCCTAAAAACAAACCTTTATCAGACTTTGAATCAAATGTACCTAAGTTTTCTTTACTGTTGTTGTGAATATAGCACTTGCATCCAAAGACATGTAGATGAGCAATATTTGGTTTTCTTCCTTTGTAGAGCTCATATGGGGTCTTTACAAGTGTTTTACGGATATATGCTTGATTTGAAATATAACTACAATACTCATAGCATCTGCCCAGAACACTTGTGATATTTCTTTTTCATTAAGCATTGCCCTTGCCATTTATGTGAGAACTCTGTTTTTCCTTTCGACTACTCCATTCTGCTGAGGCATTCTAGGTGCAGAGAAGTTATGATTTATTCCTTGATTGTTGTAGAAATCTTCAAACAATTGATTATCAAATTATCCTCCATGATCAGTCCTGATAAAAATAATAGAAACACCTTTCTCATTTTGGACCTTTTTAGCAAATGAAATGAATTAAACAAAAGTTTCATCTTTTGAAGTAAGAAATATAGTCCATACAAACATTGAATAATCATCAACAATTACAAGAGTATACAAATTTCGTCCAAAAATTTTTACCCTTGAAGGACCAACTAAATCCATATGAAGTAATTGTAAAGGTTTAGATGTCAAATTTTCATTCTTTATTTTGAAAGAGGATTTAGTTTGTTTTCCTTTTTGACACACACTATAAATCATGCCATCTTTGAATTTAAGTTTAGGAAGACCAATAACTAAATCTTTTCTAATCAGTTTGTCAAGTTGGTTCACACTGACATGAGCCAATCACATATGTCATAACCAACTTTCATCTGATTTGCTAAGAAAATAGTTTTCTAGAAAATTTAAAATTTAAATCAATAGTATAGCAGTTAACATCCGTTTGAGCTTGGATCTTTACTTTGATGGATTCTTTGTTAAGCTGTAGATCCTTCTTGTTTACTATCAAACATTCTTCTGAGTCAAATATTACTTATTTATCTTTATCAGTGCTTTAACTTATGATTAGGAGGTTGTGACATAATCCTTCAATATAAATAAGTTGCTAATTTGAATACCATTAGATTTTCCAACTTCACTAATTCCAGCAATGCGTCCAGATTGATTTCCTCAAAAAGTTACTCTTCCTCCTTCTTTAGCGTCTACCATAGTGAACTTATCTCTATCACTAGTCATGTGTCTTGAGCATCCACTGTCAATGTACCACTTGTTTGCTCTTGATGCTTTGAGACATACCTAGAGTAATATCATTAAGCTTTAGGTACCCACACTTTCTTGGGTCCTTCATGGTTAGTATGAAATATATGTGTTCGTTTTAGAACCCATTTGTATGTACCAATAGTCTTTCCTTTTCTAAAATAACAAGATAAAGTATAATGTCCTTTTCTATTACAGTAACTACATGATGCAAATGTATTTGATGCATATGCAGAATTTTTAAAATATTTCAGATAAATCTTGCTACCTTTATTCTTTTTGCTTTTATCTTAAACAGAATTATGTCCAATTCCATATTTATCATGTACCTCTCTTTATGACTTCAAGATAACTTTGAGGGTTTCCCTACCCTTAGTAAATTTTTCCAATGTATTCATTAAGTTAGATATTTTCTTATCTTTTTCTTCATAGAATGCATAGTATGTAATAGTATTTTCTAACTGTTGTACTCTCTTCTTATAACTAACCATTTCTTTAGCTATTTTGATGAATTCAGTATGTAATGCATTATATTTGAATAATAATTCATCATAGGTAGGTTCAGAATCACTAACCTCAGAATTAGATTCTTCTTCTTCTTTGCCTACCAAGCATATGTTTGCAACTTCATCGTCATCTCCTTCTTCGTCAAACGAACTGTCACCCCATATGGATAATATGTATGCTTTTTTTTCTACTTCTTCTCATCTTTGTTTTTGAAGCATTCATATTTGATGTGTCCAGGTTTCCCATATTCATAGCATATGATCTATTGCTCTCTATTTTCTTTCATGCTTGGTCCTCCTTGATAATTCTTGAAATTCTTTTAACCTCTTCTATAGAATTTCTTGAATTTTCTTACGCTCATTCCCATATCTTCATCATCGGGTTCATCTTCATTATCTGATGAATTAACTTCCTTGATTTTGTCATCGAACTCTTCTAGTTCCTTCTTGAATTTCAGCTTTCCCTAATATTTAGAAAGACTGCCAAAAAGTGCAACTACAAATCTCATTGACTTTCCTTTGGCTTCTTCGATAGTTGTTACCTTTGCTTCCCATTCTTTTGTGATAATGTTGAGTATCTTTCTGACTTAAGAATTTTGATCAAAAGTTTTCCCAAGTGCTGATAGCTGATTTACAAGATGAGTATTTCTGAGTTTGAATTTAGAGATGCTTTCACCAGGTTTCATTTAAAACAGATCATACTCTGTGATTAAAGTGTTGACTCTATTTTCTTTGATTCTAGATGTACCTTCGTGAGTTATTTCAAGTGCATTCCACATGTCTTTGGTTGTTGGTAGATTACAGATTCTTCTGACTTTGAGTACTCTGTATCATTAAAATAGCTTTACTATTTAATGTTACTAACCTTTTGTCATCGTCGTCAAACTCCTTTGGTTTCTTCTTCACGATTCTATCTTCGATTTTCTTCATTGAAACATAATCACCGTCTTGTATCACATTCCATAGTCCATATTCATTTGCCATCATGAACACTTTGAACTTTGCATTTCAGAATGAAAACTAAGCTCCAACAAAACCAGGAGCTTTAGTGATGGAAGCTCCATCTGGAAGAATGTTCTCACCTATTATTGCCATATATTGGATCCTTCTCAAGCTGTTAAGCTCTTTGAAGAAGACCTTGCTCAACAATTAACAAAGGCAAGCTTCACCTAAGAGGGGGTGAATTGGGTGATGTTACAAAATTTTTGCTCATTGCAGTAATTCGAATATAGATAGAGTGAGTTGAGAGAATTTAGACATAGAGAGTTATATTGGTTCAGCCTATAACTTAGGCCTACATCCAGGCCTAAGAGATCAAGACCTATTGAATTTTAACTATTCTTCTAAGATTCAATAAGCTCTCGAAACGCCACAAAACAGCAATCATCCCCTCAAGGACTATAAGCAAAAATATTCTAATTTCTCCCCCTTTACAGCAAGTCTTACGTGCAGAATAACCTTTCTAGTAGTATTCTTTACTGCTTCTCTTATAAGAGATTTACCCTCTTAAGGTCCCTTTACCTTGAGGTCAAGAAATATGAATGAAATATGTTTTTGACTCTCCTCACAGAGTAAAAATGATAAACATTGATGTATAATATGAATACAGAGTAAATATGAAAAAACTGAGACTCATGTGTTTACTTGTATGAATTTCACATTTTTTTGTTCTTAATATTGAATGGTCTCTAAAGTTCTGTATTTATAGCACGTTGGTTTTGGTCCATTGAGTAATAGCCATTGTGGAGTAGAGCGTTATGTTATGGAGTGGCATGCGTACGTTTGAAATTTCTAGGCAAGATAGGGTAGTAGGTTGGTAACATGCATTCTTAGATTTTGGACGTAATGATCATGTCAGCCATGGTTGACTTACTACATGCATCTCAGATTTAAAGATTCAATTTTCTATTTAACACTTGAAATAGATGTTAAATAAATTTTAATAATAATAATAATAATAATAAGTGAAAACATAATAAAAAAATAATTTTGAACCATGTTCGAATTGATCGTTGTAAGTCTGTTGCATTTAGTCTTATGTCAGAGCATCACTCGAGTGCCAAGAAGCACTACTAAAAAAATGCGAGATATGGTGCTTAATTTAGAGAACACTATGTTGCTTAGGAAGCGCTATAACTTCCAGCACCATTAAACAAAGCTATGGCGCTTCTTGAATATACGGAAGTGCCATAGCTTAAGTATTTTATTTTATTTTTTAATAAAAAGCTATGGCGCTTATTGAGGGAAGCGCCGGAGGAAGTATACTACTCCAACGGCACTTCCCAGGGCAAACGGCATTGGAGGTATATCACCTCTAATGGCGCTTCCCAAGGGAAGGGCTATTAGAGGTGATATTTTTTAAATACGCATTCAACCCGCATTCAATCCACAGCATTAAAAACCGAAGCTAGAATCACACCAAATCAGAATGATTAATAACTTGAATCAAAATAATTAATTCATAAAACCAATACAAATGTAATTTGATTACAACGTAACAAATAAGAACAACTAATTATAAGTACCTATGTATGTAGAATGTAGACAAGAAATAATTTTAATGTACAAATAATTCATATACAACCAAGATGAATATGCAAGAAACAACCTATGTATGTACCTAAATATTAGCTAATACTTTGACCATATATTCATACCATTCTTGAATGATTTCATCTATTTGTTGCTTAGTCAATTGGTCACAACTTTCATCTTCATAATACTACATAAAAAGCATGCACAAAAAAAATTAAAATTACTAAAAATCAATTAACTTAGACACTTATCAATTAAATTTAAAACACAGTAACTGCAAGTAAAAAGAACTTACTTGTGTAGGAATAGAAAAGTTATCATGAGTAACTACATCTTTCATAAATTTCATAATATAATAATCGCAATCATTGTTGTTTGGTTGGAATGGGCGCTGACAGTACAATGAAATAGTTAAGTAAACATTTGAAGAAACATTTTCAAATAACAAAATTTGAATAATTAAATTCATATATATAAGTACCGCAATCTTCTTCTAGGGATAGCTACTGGTTGGGTCTTTACGTGTAGAATAGGACAATCCAATGTTGCTTCAGTAAGCAGTCAATGCACTAACAAAACAAGCATTGACTGATTAATTTTGGTAATTCAATATAATAATGACAAATATTTATACATACACCCATGCACTTACTTATTGATTATAATCTTCAAAATAGGCCGGTTGTTTGGAGAACCGATCTTTATAGGATCCAAATAATAAATCCTGGGGACTCCAGGTGATGGTGGACGGACAACAATCAAAATCCAATGTCCCCTAAAATATTTTAAAGAGTTTACTTCGACAATCATGTTATAGTAAAAGTGGAAGAATAAAAAAAACATACATTAAAATATTGTTGCAAATAACTTACCCTGGATTGTATGGCACGATGAAAAGCATATTAGGGGTTGCTCGTCACATGAAGATGTCCTAACATCATTAGATAGTGCTTCCACATCTAATATATGCTGGGCAAGGAGGTGTGAGTTGACAAATACGAATCTATGTGCCCTTTTTGTGTGCAGTAATAGATCATGGTGCAAATGCCTTTATAGAAAATAAACAATGACAATAAAACATAAAAAAAAATTAATGATGAATAATAATAATAACAGTGAAAGTCAATGATGATAAAGTACCTAATCTATATGTTGATGGCCGTTAGACTAAGCCAATCATGAGTAAGCACATCGTTCAGCACACGATCATCAACATAATCATCTATAACTGTATGATAGATGTCGATATTGAAACGTATTGACTGACATCCTCAGTTGATCAAAGCTGGTACCATTGATGCCAATTTTTGGTGATATGAGGGCATTTTTCGATTACTTCGATTGCTGGTTGAGGGTTGGGACTTATGTTCGGTTGATGACCACTTTGAGTTCTTGCCATGCCCTTTAATTCGTTTTCCTTTGGCACAAGCAGCAACCTAAAACTATAATGAAATAAAATCATGTGGTTTTAGACGGAAGTGTATAGAAAAAGTAAAAAGAATTGTAAATTAACTACCTTGTCATATGGCTCAATCAAACCTATTGGCCATACAGCATAACCACCGACGATATCTTTCACCATTGTTGCTTCATCCAAAGAAGGGTTGGTAAAGGGACATCATCAATTGTGCATACATCGACCCTAACTTTGAGTGTGTTTAGCAGCAATGATGAATTATGCAAGATATCACTTTCGATGTTATAGGCCACGCCGATAGTAACCGTATGCTTGAAAGAATCATCGACGTGCAACTTGCAGTCTGATTTGCCCTTATAAAAAATATAGTTAAATATATTAAGGTCCACTAATGTATAACGTACCAAAAAGCGAAGTGGAGAAGAAATTAATTACCATAGGAATGGGGACTTTAGGCATGGAGGGCCAACTATCCCTCACACTCGTGTTGTCACACACTGGACTCGATGTTGGCTTAACCTGTAGTAAGGACTCAATTTGCACCTTCAGTAACTCGTTTTGCTCTTGCATCAAACGCATATGATCATTGAATTGCTCTACTTGATGCTCATAGCCACTAATCCTCATGTTTACTGATCCTTGTAGTCAGCAATTTACTGCTGTAGTTGTAGTAAGTCATTTTTTGTGGCTCGCCTTTTAGGTCCATAGTATGATGTTGGGGTTACTGTAAAACCAGTACCCCGAACACGACCATCATACTCAGGAGCTTCAAGCACTCTGCTGAGCAAATTGTCTCGACCAACATAATATGCCAAGTCTAGTTGCTCCTGCGTTATTGAGCGCTATCACAATAAGAATTACAACAATATTAATTACTATTTAATATGGTCTTTTAAGTGAAGCTAAATGTTTATTGTATGTATAAGCCACTACTTACACAATATTTGGCAACTTGTCTAGCTTGTTTGTTGGGAATTTTGCCTTTTTTGTTCGTGTAGCCTACTAGCAACAAATCATGCCAAGGTATATGTTTGTCATCATCAAAATGTGATTCTTGTAGCTGCATATTAAGGTTAGTTGTAGTTAATAATTAGGCATACATATTATATTCATATGAAAAAATGATTAGTTCTTACTAATTGTTGGTCCAACGTTGCATATGAGACCTGTCCTTTCATATACCAGTATGGCATGTTAGATATGTTTGCATGATTTCGCTCACTCCTTTCCTGTTTAGATCCAAATTATTCATATCAATAAATATTAATTACTACTACATATGAGACCGGTCCTTTCATGTACTGGTAAAGGTTAATATTATATTACTATAAACTCTGGAGTGGTATGTGAGGCCACAAACTCATCCCACTGCTCTTGAGTTATGATCCCATCGTACATCTCCAGCGTTTTAAGAATGATAATATCATTGTCATCCTGTAAGAAGAATTTGACAACATTGGAGTGAAAATTTCTCAACAGTCTGCCGCTTTTTCTCAGCATGAATTTCTCTTTATCGTCTTCAATTATGAAGCAAGACTGTAAGAAAAACTACATATAATTTGTTAGATTGTTATTTCATGATACAAAACAACCAAAATAATAAAATAATTAATGTTTACCTTGACAGAATCGAAGAGCATATCACCATAATCTTTCTTCGCACAGCACCAATATGAAATAGTAATGGGGAATCTTTCTCTAACCGATGTCCCAATGTAATTAATTAAGTTGTTGGCATTCGATCTGACTGGATTTCCCTTTTCATTCTACTAAAGCTCTAACCTAATGCCCTTACTTCTTAGTTTGATAAGTTTTTTCATTATGGTCCTGCCCCTTGCTACCTCGGCCTCAAATGCTGCCTGATCATCGTGTTTGATAGGAATAATATCATCTCTACCGTGAGGATACATTTTCCTACAAGTTAAATAAACCAAACAAAATATCAGAGCATGCACTTGACAATCATGGCAATGAAAGTAAATTATATTGAAATATATGAATACATGTAGGAAAACATACAAGGCAAAAAATGAAGGCACTCATTATTATCTTTTCCTCTTTTTTGTTTGATTTAAAAACCAAGTCCCCTCATTATGATCATGTCTTATGTATGAGGGTTCATCTTCATTTTCATCTTCATCTATATCAATATATTTTGACCACAACATGTCAAAGGAGAGATCATCCTTAGGAATATTCAAATATTCATTACTTTCATTATCAACTTGTTCTTGGTGATTCTTGTTCGATAGAAGTACAATGGACCAGTTCTTCTTAGAAGGATTCGGAATGAAAAACACTTGTTGTGCCTGTGATGGTAAAATGAAAGGATTATCTTTATACCAAATTTTAGAAAGATCCATTTGAACAAACCCTAAATCATCTATTCGTTATCCACTGTTGTTGTTAATCCACTTACATCTAAATATAAGGAACCTCAACATAATGTAATCTAACTCCCATATTTGTTCAATTACACCAAAGTATGACATTGTTGCATATATAGGGTGTAAGTCTTTGGCACTGGATCTATGCCATAAATAAGCAACAAGTATTACTCCACTATTCTGCATCGCGCTCCTTGTATCATGTTCTTGAGTGTAGAATGTGTAACCGTTGATTGCATAACTATTGTAAGGCAATACATTTAAGCTTGGTCCATTCGATAGCCATCTTAAGTTTTCAAAAACTAAATCAAGATTCCTCTTCAACTCATCATTAATGTGCCTTTTTAACCAAGTTGGAAAATTTTGGTTGAGCTCTTTTGTTATCAAATTTTCATTCCTCTCACCATGTACTAATCGAAGAAACTCACAAAATAACTTCTTCTCTTTCCTCAACAGAGTGTAAGCCATTGGAGGAAGATAAGTGCAGTGCCCTTGCTCAACTGGAGCCAACTCTTCTTTGATTCCCAGGTTAACCAAATCCAACCTAGCATTCACATTGTCATTGCTTTTCCCTTGCATATTGAGCAACGTGCAAATTAGAATATCACAAACATTTTTTCCATGTACGTCACATCAAGAAAATGTCTCACATATAAGGACTTATAATATGGAAGCTCAAAGAAAATAGACTTCTTCTTCCAGCCGCTTGTCTCAATTTATTTTGCAAATGGCTTGCTAAAATTGTTATCCAAGTATTTGACCTTCTAAAAAACCTGAGCACCAGTCAACATCTCAGTGGGCTGCCTTCTTCTGACTCACCATTAAAAGCCTTTTTCTACTTCCTCTAACAATGTTTTGAAGGTACGAATCTTCTATGTCCCATGTAGACATTTTTCTTACAATGATTCAGTCGTATTGAATGAGTGTCATCTTTATATATAGGGCACGCACAATATCCTTTGATGCTATATCCAGACAAATTACCATAAGCAAGGAAATCATTTATTATGCCAAACAACATGGCTTTCAAAGTGAAACTTTCTTCCATGTACACATCATACACATTGACGCCTTCCTCCCAAAGCAGCTTCAAGTCATCAACTAAAGGAGCCAAATATACATCTATATCGTTCCTAGGTTCCTTGGCTCAAAAATTAACATGGACAGCATCATATACTTACGTTTCATGATCAAGTGCGGAGGAAGGTTATAAATCATCAATATCAGTGGCCATGTACTGTGTGTACTACTCTAAACCCTGTGGGGATTGATTACATCTGTTGAAAGTGCAAGGCATAGGTTCCTTGCTTCATTCACGAAGTCAGGGTGGTCATGATCAACTTTTTTCCATTGTGGGGCATCTGCAGGGTGCCTAAGGTTCATGTTTTCAACCTCTTCATCTGCATGCCACATCAATAGCTTACCAATTTTTGTCTTACTGTATAGTCACTTGAATCTCAAAACAATGGGAAAATACCATATGACCTTCAATGGACTTTTTCCTTTCTTCTTTTCATATCAAGATGCATTACATTTAGGGCACTTCTCTAACATTGCATACTGATTTTGAAATAATGTGCAATCGTTAGGGCATGCATGTATCTTCTCATAACCCATGCCAGTTGTAGAGCAAAGTATTCGCTTTGCCACGTGTGTCATGGTAAGAAGAACTTTTTCCTCTAGGAGCATATCTTGCACAAGTTCAAGCAGTGCAATGAAATCCGAATCACTCAATCCATATCGTGCTTTAAAGCTGTACAATTTCAACACTGCTAGCAATCTTGTGTATTTAGTACTACCGGCATATAATGGTTTCTCTGCATACCCTTTTAACGCCTCAAATTATTGAGGATAGTTATGAAGCACCCCTTCGACCGCATTTAGCATTTCTTGAACACCATCATCCTCATCATCACACATGCTTCAATCAAACTCATTTAAAGGACCACTCGTGGTATTCACCCAATCACTACATGTATCATCCGTCTCACCATGCCTTGTCTATCATGTATATGATTGATCAATTCCATAACACACTAAATGATCTAGCAAATCTAGTAAACTAATCCACTTTCCATAACAACAAGATAAGCAAGGACACAAGATTTTGTTAGGCTCATTTATATGCTCGCTTGCAAATCTAATAAACTCTTTCACCCCATCTATATATTCCCTTGAGCATCGATCAAATGATATCCATTTTTTATCCATCTTTACCTTTAAATATATGTTTAAAAGTAATTAGTTGCTTGCCTCTTGCAATTACTAATTACATTTATTCACGTGAAAGCTAAGTGATAAAGAAATGAATGGTGACAGTGAAACTATATACCAAATTCTTAGCTTGTAATTAAAAAAATTAGATAAGTTAAAATACAAAAATTATAATCTAAATCCCACTATTAAAATAATTCTAAGGGAAATTAAAGCATTGGTAAATTAAATAGAAGTAAAGGATAATAAGATAATTAATACCAAAACCATATAAATTAAATAAGGAAAGAAGGTATTGAAGCTTACCTTAATTAACGGGGTGCCTTAGCTAATATGTCCTTAGCATATGAAAGAGGAATGAAGGTGATGATCTAAACTCAATTGCCTTCTTTGATCTCCTAGTTATGGTGGTAATAGCTCTTAACTCTCACCCTTACTCTCTATGCGCATGGTGTTTGATCTCTGGCTCTCTTATTAGTCTAGATAGTATAGAGATCAATAAAGAAGACAACTTTTGCTCATGCGATAAGGCTGTGCAACCTTTCAATCAAAAGCATAAAAAAAGTGTCTACAAGGGCAATAGCCGACGATTGCCCCACCAAGTACTGGCCAAGGTTTATTCAATAAACCTTGGCTAGCGTTGGTGGGGCAAGCGCCAGAGGAGGCAAATATAAAAACACCCCAACATCTGGGCTTTACAAAAAAAAACCCTAAGGGGCCTTGGCCAGTGCTTGGTATGCTAAGCACCGGAGGAGGCAAACAAAAAAAACCCAATGTCCAAGCTTTAAAAAAATAATAATTAAAAATTAAAAACACCCCTAATGGGCCTTGCCTGGTGCTTGGTGTACTAAGGGCCAGTCAATGCCTAGGCACATCCTTCGGCGCTTTTTGGGGCACGTGTTGGAGGAGGAAACTAAAATAAAATAAAATAAAATAACCCAGCATTTGGGCTTCACAAAATAAAACACCTAAAATGGCCCTTGGCCGGCGCTTGGCATCAAGCCCAACTGCCTCCTTTAGCGCTTGCCCTACTAAGTGCTAGCCAAGGGTGGTTAACCCAAAAAAAAAATTCTATCACACTTCATTAAAAAAGGGTCATAGGAGGGGCGCCACTATATCCATATTTTGTGGTAGTAAAATCTCACTTAAGTGCACTGCATATTTTCTAGCTAGCACTTGCACAAATTCATCCTTTGCTCTAGTACTCATATCTCACTCGGGTGCAACCTGAATTTCTTAGTTCTCCCTGTGCTTTCATGCAGCACTTGTAATTTAAGAAAGTACATTTTCACACTTGCGAGTGTTCTGACACATCACTCGAGTTCTGGAAGTTCCACTCGGGTGCATATTTATTTTATACACAAGACTTGTGCCTCTAGATAACACTTGCATCATTCCTTTAAGAGTGTGAATCTTCACTCACGGGTGTTAAGATCATCACTCAGGTGACAAATTCTCACCTCAAGTGCACAAGTATTTTTGATGCTCTAGGCTTTACTTTTGGATATCACTTGAATCAAAATGTAAAGAATGTGATTTTGCACTTGCAAGTAATATGTGCCTTCACTCAAGTGTATTGATCCTTACACGAGTACATCGGTATATTCTTGTATCATATACCCTTTTGCTTCAGTACTTGTATCATCTCTGAAGAAAGTGAGTTTTCTCACTTTCTGGTGCTGAGCTATCACTCGGGTGTAAATGTTCTTCACTTAGGTGCACTTCCTCTTTCATGCTCTGGCTGACTCTCAGGAAAGCACTTTCTTTACTTCACTTGATAGACTTAGTACACTTTTGATTATCACTCGGGTTCCAACTTGGTGCTCAAGTGTAAGATCTAATTCCTATCACTGACTTGTCTCTCTGCTAAACACTTCCATGAGTGTGCCTTCATGCTCGAGTAAAAATCAGATCATCACTTGAGTACTGAGTCTATGACTTGAGTTGTCCTATTTTTTTCAACTGGAAGACTGCTTCTATTAAATACTTTCAGCCCAACACTCACTGGGCTCCAGTGCAAAACTGCTTCTTACTCAAGTGCAAACTTCTATCACTCGAGTGCATCAGTTAAAATCACAGCAATAACCTCTAACTTTGTGAGATGCATTTGGTAACATTTTCAACCATTGTTTTAACTTGCAAAACATGAGTTTCTTACCACAACACATAATCATCTTTTATTATCATCAGAACTTGGAATCTAACATTGTTTAACTCTTGAATCACTTGAGCTTTCACTTGCTCTTGTTTTCTCAAACACACACACACACACACACACACACTCTCTCTCTCTTTTGATTCTTGTTGCTGGCCAAAATATGGCTTTGTGAAGGAGGATAAATGATCTTAAAAATATCATCATCCACCTCGTTAATAAATATTATTTTAATGGCAATTTTATCACATGTCACTTTTTTCCTTTTTCTTTTTCTATTTGACTTTTCAAACACTCTCTCTTTGTTCTTTTTACTCTTGATGTAAATGAGGCTGTTAAAGGGACCAAATAAACTTTTGAATTAGTTTCATCCATCTCCTTAAAATATTATATTAAATTGTCATTTCAACACATATTAAACTTTTGACTTTTCAACCCTTTTTCACTTGGCCAATATTACTCCTTGATTAAATTTGAGCCAAGTATTTATTTTCCTTTACCTCCCTTTTTATTGGATGAAAATGGCTCTTAATTATAGGGTAAATAAAAGCTTTTGGTTTTAATGGCCAAATGATCATTTTGCCTATACATTTTTGTAATTAATTGGGCTTTCTTCTTTCCTTTTGTGCTTGGCAAAAAATCACTATTAATTGGGCCCAAAAATTATGTTCTTCTATTATCCAATTTGGGCTAAAAAAATGGGCTTTTAAAAAGACAAAAATTGGACTTTATGTCTTATGTTGGCCTAAAATGTGGCCACTAGTTATGCACTATTTAGTTAATTCAAGTGTACCAATATTCACCATTTTATTCTCTTTAATACCACAAAGATGTAAAGGAGTTTTGGTGACTAAAATTTGGGATGTTACATAAATGAAGGAAGACATGCGCAAGCGTTACCCATAATTTATGAATATGTACAAGTAGCAAATTTTGGAGACAAAATTTTATTGACCAGGGTGTAACACCCTGACTTTAAACACGTAATTATAATTCGATAATGTATAGTTAAATTGAATTCGAGACCATCAGATGATTTAAACTCATTTTAAATTCCTACCTTACAGTGTGATTTTCACAAAATCTTTAAAAATCTTTTCCCATCCTTGTCTCAATTTCAACGTTCGAATATAATTACCTGTACAGTTAATATACATTCATTCATATCTGAGTGTATAACCAAATCCCCGGCAACTCCCAGGTTCTATACATATATAATCTAAGGGTTAACAAGTCTCCACTAGGGGATTACACAACCAAAAATCGAATCTAGGATTCGCATCTCAAATATACAGTAATCCCATGTTCAAAATGTATAACCAACATCTCTAACTCAAATATATACTCCTAAGGGTCCTAACCACTCCGGGTTAGCCGCTTTCCTTCTAGCCACATGCCCTGTCTGAAATATTAGTCATTGGAAAGAATGAGATTCAAGAGAATCCCAGTAGTAACAAATCACTCACACAATGCATAAACACAAAGCATGTATACATATCACAACCAGCAACAGTAGCAGTAACTCAAAGATACATGGTTTTCACCATAAAAGACAGCACTCATGGCTGTATACACAATACGACAACTCTCGTTGTAATCATAATCACAACAGCTTACGCTGTAAATGAAAACTATCACTAGCTGTAACTACAGCAGCATCAAAGATCATCACAAAACAGTGATAACACATACATATAGAGCATTACACATAGTATAAGAGAGAGAGTCACTACCTGATCCTTTCCCGACATTTCTTGGCACTGCGGGCTCACGAGGACGGCAAATATCAAATCCTGTAACCAAGTTAGGGACAACCCGTCAATCTCTTTTCAAGTCCTTAATTCTATAACACTTTACGTTGGTTATTATTTAAACTCTTTAGGTGACTATTATAGGTCTAAACATATGCCTAAAGGGTTAGGAGAAACTACCCCGAAGATCCTCCTTCTTGGAAGAATTTCTGAATTTTGGGCTGGCTCGCTCGAGTAAAAGGAGTCTCACTCAAGTGACACCCCCATCAGCACTCGAGCACCAGCGAGTGAAACACAAAAAGTTTTTTCCCAAGAGCAAACCTTGATACATCATACACTCTCACTCGAGCACCAGGAAGTGAAGCCCAGCGAGTGACTGCCCGAGAGCAACCATAAACTCCCAGGTCTTAAACTTACTCCCTCACTCGAGCATGCCCATGCTCACTCGAGCAGAATCATATCTCACTCGTAAGTCAGGAAGTGTGCTCGCAGTTTCTGCCTGAAGACCTTCCCAAGATACCCAGAATTTCACATCGTGCTCGAGTGAGTTCCTCCCTCACTCGAGTGATGTCTATCAGATGCCAAAATCGTAGCAACTGATATGGTTTTCCAGAATTGACCAATTAAGCTCCAATAGTTCCTAAACTTATACCAATACTCATTCCCATCCAAAACTTCACAATAAACCTATTGGTAACCCAAAACAACCAAACTTCCACTCAAACAACACAATCTCTACTCTAACTCACAAAATCACCTAAAACCACAATTTGTCAACTTCTTTTCAAATCCAAACCAAAACCATTAATATCCATACACTATTTGACATCTGACATCTATTCCACTACATTACTTCACTTATTTCCTATCTTCTGAAATCACAAGAAATTAGGGCATAAATCCAGAATTTATAAAACTAAACTAATGGTCAAAACAATTATATCAAACTTCATTAAAAACTCACCTCTTAAGCTTGTTGAACTCAAAACTTTGATTCTTCCACTTTTAAATTCCCTCAAGTTTCTACACACTACCAATCAAAAGTCTGAAAATATTGAAATAAAGCTCTTGACCATTTGAACAAAATCAATGAAGGTGAAGTGAGCATCTGAGTCAAATACTCACCTAGAATTTAAGCCCTTTCTTTCTCTTTCTTGCTTCAACTGTACCGAAAATGGAGAGAATGGAGAGAGAAAGTGAGATATTGGTGAAGAAGCAGATTTTTCTCTCTCTCCCATGCACACAACCGACTCTAAGAGTGGGAGGGAAGAGAAATGGGTTGAATCTATGACTTCAATCCCATGGTCCATAGCTTGGCACTTGTCACCATCTTGTGCTTCCTTCAATGATTTCATATACCCTCCAACACACTTGATTCCACCTCTTATCATTTAATCCCAACCATTGATCTTGATTACTAAGGAGTTTTCTCATCGGTAACTAACCAGTCGGTCGGTAAATTTACCATTTCGCCCCTGATTGTCACAATACTCATTAAGCCATCACTAAACATCTTTATATCATATTGCACAACATATACTTCAAAGGTGTTTAATTATCATTAATTACATCACTTTGAAGTTATCAATCCCTGATTACAATTCAGGATATTACACAGCGGAGAGCTGTAATATCCTAATTTTCAATCACCAAAATTCCTTGTACATTAGTTACATTAAATGGAATAAAATGGTGAATTTTGGTGCATTCGCAATTACAAAATAATTGAAATAGAAGTTACATGAAGTTTGGTTAAGTTGAGACATAAAAGTTTAATTTTGTCTTATGAAAGGGTTACAAAAATAACCCAAAATGAAGCATGGAAGAGCACAATTTTTGGCCCAATTTATTATGTAAATTTTGACCAAAAACAAACAGGAAAGAAGGAAGACAACATTTATCTACAAAAATTTGAAAAATGTAACGGTAAAATGGTCATTTGTGGAATAATCAAGAAGACTCTTGATTTTTCTATAAATTAATGGCCAAATTTGGCCAAGAGAGAAAGAGGAAGGGAAAAATGAAATTTGGACACAAAGGATGCCAAGTGGAAGCGTTTCAAGCCAAATGGAAAAAGAAAAAAAATTAAAACATCATTTTATTTGATTACATGTGCAAAAATTATAATAAAATAATAATATTTTGAGGAGGTGGAAGAAGACACTAGAAGAGTTCATTTAACTCTTTCACAAGGCCATATTTTCGGCCAAAACAAGTAAAGAGATAGAGTGTGTCTTGAAGGCACAAGAACAAAGAGAAGGAGCAAGAGACAAGAAGCAAGATCAAGGTAAGTTTGGTTGCAAAATCCACTTGTTGTTGTCTCTAAATCTTTAGTAACCTCTTCTAATCATCATATCTTTCTTAAAAACACATGAAGTGAGAAGGAAATCAAAGAGAAAGAAGGAGGAGAGGTGGCAATTTTGAAGGAAAAAGAAGAGAATCAAAAGGTAAGTCATGAAACTTGATTCTACTTGTTGATTAGCTATTGTTGTTGATGAAATTGGTTGAATTCTTGGTTTGGTTGGATTGACTTTATGAATTGGGATACATGAACCCCAAGGGGAGGTGCTGCCCAAATTTTGATTAATCGTATTCAAGAGGTTTTTAAGTGGTTAAACAAGTGATTAGAATGAAAAGAAGGTGTTTTATGGAATAAAACATGAAATTTCCAATTTTTCCAATTTCTTATAACTTTCGGCTAGAAGCAATTTAGGGTGTTTAAGCTGAAATTTCATGGATTTGATGATTCCATGGTGTGTAGAATGAAAAATTGTATAGGGAACATGTGAAATATAAAGCATCAAGGCTTTAAGATGTGAAATGACAATTTTGCCCTAAAACCCTATTTTGGACTGCCAAGGTTATTTTGGTCATTTGAGTGTGAATATGTCAAAACAGTGGTCAGAAATGGATTTTACATGCAAAATTATGTAGAAATAGCTCGGGACATAATTTTTGGAAAAGTACAATTATACCGAGTATAAAGGGACTTAGACCGGGTCCTTAGGGGCATTATAGTCATTTTTTATTTTTAGCAAAGATAACCAACTACATGAGTTTAGAATAACACATGAATGAGAAATTACTCAATTATTATAAATTTTGGAATGTTAGGACTTTTTGTCTACCCGGGCCAGATTAAAGGCATTAGACCGATAGCTAGGCTGAAAGGGATTTCAGGTAATAACTCTATCTTTTGTATACTACGTGATTATTTATATGCATTGTATTTCCAAGTTCTGTGATATGAAATACATGTTACAATACCTAGTTGTGGTGTAGGAAAAGCACAATTACCCCTTGTGGGAAAGAAAAAGTACTACCAAGCCTAGTGGGATCCAGCTTAGGTAATGATGCAACCTTGTTATAAATCCTCGCTGTGGTAAGGAAAAGCACAAATACCTCCCGATGGAAAAAGCACAAGTACCATCTAGCCAAGCAGGACCTAGTTAAGGTAGTGAGACAAGTAGGGGTCAAACAATGATTTGATCCTGAATAATGAACACAGTATGGCTAGTAGGGACAAAATAGTCATTTTAATCCTGAATGTCGAACAGACAGACAAATTGTAGAGTTTATTTTTGTTACATGATATAGAGCATTGCATGTTTATTTATTGTATTTTATATGATTGATTGTATATTACTACCGAGATTCGTATGTATCTCACCCCTTTCCATAAAAGTTAAATTATTTAGCTGGAAGTAGTGGCTCAAAGAATAAAGATGTAGATACTAGCAATTGAGAGTTCTAGCCTAATGCAAGCTATAATGTTGGTTATCTACTAGGGAGGGAGATTGAATTTTGTTGTAGGAACTTTATAAATAGTTGTATAGGCATGATGTTTCTTTTAATGATATTTTGTTAGGCCATATGATAGCATTTGATGACATTTTATGCCATTCCTGGTTATATTTTGTTGCGCCATATGATGGCATTTAATGACATTTTATGCCATGTTGAAAACATTATTAATAAAATTGTTGATAACATTCATGATCACTAGTTGAGCACAATCGGTCTATTGTAGGGATGGAAATAGGCCAAGCTCCTAATAAGGGGCCTAGCCTACATAAATAAGCTAGGCCTATTTTCATAAGACCTAGCCTATAATCCTACAGGTCTAGCTTATTTAGCTTTTTTTTTATTTATACTATTACATAAGTATATATAATATAATCTAAATAATTTTATAAATTATTTATAAATTTACCAACTTAACCTTAATTCTAAGTTTTACATCTCATCGTCATTACACTCAACCATTACTTTCACATAAAGCATTCACCCTTGCCTTTCTTCTCTTCGATTGCTTGAGATGGCAACACTAACTCACTCACTCTCCCATAATTTATGCCCTCCACTGAAGCATAATAATTATTATGAGTTTATTTTAGTGTCAAATGAAATATTATAATCTGAGTAAGAGGAGTTTGTCCCAATATATGTGGGAAAGATAAAAAAGGTAAAATCTAGTTTTACATGTTATTTGTTATGCTTAGTCAATTATAGAAAATATATCTTATTAGTCAACAAACGATTAGTTTTTCTTATTCCTATTTGTTTGGATAATTGTTGTCACTAGACATTCTTTTCTTTTCCTTACTAAGCCCTAATATTACTATGAGAATGGATATTAGGCTTTTGAGGCATAATGTAAGATTGTATATAACGATGAAGAGTTTTATATGAATTTGGAAGCAATGGCTTTAAAAGCTATTTGAAAGCCTACATTATTTAAATAGGCCTTTAAACAGGCTTCAAGCCTTATCAGGCCTTTTAAAGGCCCAAGCTTAGGCCTAAAAAAAGTCTACATATAGGCTCAAGCCCAGGCTCAAGTTTTGAATATCTGTTATAGGCCCAAGCCTATTTAGACAAAGCCTAGCCTAGCCTATTTCCACCCATAGTCTATTGTATCATCTACTGATCAAATGATTCCTTTTGTTAGTAATATGTTTTGATGATTTAATTCTTCTAGTAATTATAGTGTATTAAATTGTTCCGTAAGCAGCGATTATCCGTAATGGAATGTCAAGTTTTCATAGGGAACAAACATACCCCAGAGGCAATTTAGGTTTATATTATTCACTTCAGCCATGTTGATATTTAATTTGTGTACGGGATTTGAATTATTTTTTTCAATAACCATGAATTATTTTTTCCTAATGACAATTAATGGCTTGTATATATTTTGTCAGTGTAATTATAAAATATAATCTTAAATATATAAGTAGAATTATAAATATTATATATTTGAGTTATTACTCATGTATTATATTTATATTTATTCAATTTTGATAACCATAAAGTTAGTTTTTATATACTAAATATCATTTATAATTATATTTCATTGAACATTCTATAAACGTTATAAAAAATAACTCAAATCAAATAAGGGTATAATTGTCCATATAAAAATATTTTCCTTAACCTTCCTTCCTGTGCCAAACAAATTAACATTAAAATCCCTCATCTCCCCTCCCCTTTCATCAATTAAAAAAGGTAATATTATAATCCCCCACTTCTTCTTCCTTTCCCTCCCCTCCTTTGAGCCAAACACACCATTCATTTCAAGGTCCCTACAATACAAAACAATTGCAAACAAGATAAAAGGTCCTAAGAAATAATCTTAATCAAAAGTAATCACAAAAACATATGATCACTCTAATATCAAATTATCTACAAACCAATGCAATAAAGCCCATAATTCATGATAAAAACCCTAAATATGACATGATTTTAGCATAAAACAAAATGGTGCAATCAATTGATATTGTTTTAAACTTCAACTTCCATATCCTAAGATCACCATCACTTAGCTCACGTATGCTTTTAAGATTTCTTAGTTCACCATGAATTGCATCAATCTCTTCATTTAGCCTCTACTTATGCTCTTCTCTTCTAATCCTGCTATTTTCATTGCATAGTCTATTGATATCATCTATTAACTCCTTAATCACAGTAATTGCCTGTTCCCCAAGGTTACCATCATGCTAGGAGAAATAGCCACACCTACCTTTCTGTGAGTATTCAAAAGCATATTTGAAATCAAGAGTAAACTCATACAGAAATGCCCTTTCCCTACACACCCCATAGAACCTTCTACCTGTTGTAATATGGGCATCCATAGAACCTCCTACATGGGTTCTTGTTAGTCTGTGCCGTCTATCGAGGCCACCAATCTGTGGTGGAAAAACCTCCTCGGAGATGTTGGAAATTATGCCCTAGAGGCCAATCATTGTACTTTGAACATTAATAATTTAATGAATTTTCTCTATTATGTTATCATATTATTTGCATGTTCACTATGATAACTGTATCCTTGGATAAATCGTAAAGATTGTCCTAAATGTTCCTGGTTGGTCATCTATGCAAGAACATAGATTAAATAAGATCAATATGACTTTGATAAGATATGGAGATATGATTCAAAGTCTTAGGCACTTGTAAGAGTACAAGGTACTAGACCGACCTGCTATGAGAAAGCTGTATGGATCAAGTCATAAGCTTATCTCATGTATAACCATGTCACCATGCCCTTTGACCTGAGGTCATTATGGATTCCTACATCAGAGTTGCTAAACTTTGCACTAGTCAAAAATCACTTTTGATCTGGTAATAATAAAGGCTATGATCAGGCTTGGTGGATTTTTATGCAGAGGAATATGAATGGTCAAGATGGAATTTATCTCTCACATTAGTAGAGAGATATTACTAGGCC